>CM069929.1:31712455-34112455 GCA_036172225.1 Cryptocoryne crispatula var. balansae | reverse complement strand
TGGGGGAAGGAGTAACACGTGTAGATGTAACTTCGCTGGCGCTTCCTTTGGGGAGACCCTGGCGGACATCTTTCTGACACTGTATGGGAGTGATCAGAGGGAGCTTAAGATTCAGCACCGCGCCTGCGGTATCTACCATGATCGTTGTGCAGATCTTGGGGTTGCTCTTCTGTTCGCCGCGATCCTGCAATTGATGACTCAGAGAGCCGTGGAGGCTGCCGTGGCCGGCAAACCTCCTCAAAAGTTACCTTGCCAGTCAGGATGTCGGGGAGATTAGCCAAGGTTGCCGTGATATCGGCCTCCAGGCGGGCGCATCAGGCCCGGAATCCCTCTAGCATTGCTGCAACGTTGGAGGCCATTTGGCGTGCAGAAGGGTGCGGAACTGGTTCCTGTCATTGACGAGGTCCGTGGGGAGATGATCATTGCCGGGGCGGCTGCTGGGGCTGTGCCGATCGAGGGCACGGAGACTGTGTTAGCGTTACCTGATAACGCGGTGTCCTAGGGCGCTTGGGCCCGGAGCCTGGATGACGACAGTGCACCATGTTGACGGCGAAGTTTGCCTGTTGAGGGGCGCCTTGACGTGGCTGGGGCGGCTGGACTAGTCGATTGCCCAGGTCGAAAACTTTGTCCTGTATCATCTTCTCCGCCAGGTCCTTGAACTGGTAGCAGTCCTCGATGACGTGTCCCAACAGTCGGTGGTAGGGGCAGTAGTTGGCTTCATTACTCCTCTTGGCGTCGTCAGGGCGCCGGTTGGCTGATGAGGTCATTTTGCATGCAAACCTCGAACAGCTTGCACATGTAATCACGCGCAAAGGAGTAAGGCTTCTGGGTGCGCTCCTCCCATGTTGGTCTTGGAGGGATGTTGACAGGTTTCCGAGGAGGGGGCGCTGTGGCAGCTCTCACACTTCCCCTGTTAACATTCTTAGAAGGTGAGGCAACATCAATGGTGTTTACCTCTCTTGAAGCCGGTTGCTTGTCTTTGGACGGCCTCGGGCGGACGGTGGCGGTCGACGGATGGCTGTAGTAGAAATGTTCGATGTCGGCCACCGTGATGTTGAGGTCGTCGAAGGTCTGGATTCTGGTACCTAGCACCTTCTTCTGGATGTCGGGTCGGAGCCCTCTCTTGCACAGAGCCACCGCCTCCTCAGCGAGGGGTGGGTTGGCACACTTCATGCAGACATCGCGCCATCGCCGGATGTAGTCTACGGCGGTCTCGTTGCGCCCCTGCGTCATTGTTGCAAGCTCGACCAAGGTGTGCGGCCACTCGGAGAAACTGAACCGTTCAACGAACTTCCGCTACATGTGGGCCCAGTCGGTGACGGAGTTCGGCTTGAGCTTCGAATACCACTCGAAGGCAATCCCGGTAAGGGTAGTGGCAAAATACTTTAGGAGGTATGACTTATTGTAAGCCAAATCCCCCATGTGGGCGAAGTACAACGCCAAATGCTCTCTCGGGGACCCACGCCCATCGAACTTGGAGCACTTAGGAATTTTCGAAACGTCCTGCGGGAGCCGAACGTACTGGTGATGCAGCGGGTAAGGGACCTGGTAGAGGCCCATGACATTGTGCCCCTTGTCATGCTGGGCGAGGCGCGTGGCGATCAGCTGATCAATAACGGCCCGCTGAGCTGGGTCCAAAGGTTCCTGCAGAGGTGGCGGGGGAGGCTGATAGCGTCGTCCCTCGAAGGCCTCATCATGGGCTGGCGGTCTTGGGACCGATGGTTGGGGCATGACTGGGAGCGGCGGTAGCAGCGGCGTGTCCACTCTGGCCAACCGAGGGTCCCTGAAGGCCTCCTCTTCTTCCGATTCGAAAACCGGCTGAGGGCGTAAGAATCCGGCATTGGCTATAAGAGCTCTTAGCCGTTGATTCTCTCTCTGTAGGTCTTCGACTGTGGGCGCGGGAGGCGTGTCATCTTGTTGTTCTTGGTGAACGGGTTCATTATCAGCTTTCTGGACCCTCTCGGCGGCTGCGGCCGATTCCTGGGCTGTGTCGGCGCGGGTCCGGGGTTTCGGTCGGACGGCGGTCCGAGATGCCTCCGGCACGTCTTCAGGCAAGTTGCTTTTTGACGTGACAAGGCAGACAAAGTTCTTTTGTGTCGGAACCCCATACCCCACGGGAGGTGGGGCCTTCAATATAGTGCCGGCCTGGTGCCGGTAGTTGTTGTTGGGTCTTCCGAGGCGATGCCCCCATTCCTTATTTTGGGCTGAATATGGCCCCTGCTCGGAGGGCAGGGGGAGAAGTCCATCCTGGATTGATCGGGCGGACTCAAACGGCAGAGCCGGTAGGGCCAGGCCGTGCCCCCAGTTGATCAGGGGATGTAGGAGACCACCCTCCTCAGCATGTTGGGGTGCCAGTGGAGACTTCCCCATAATGGCCAGGACAGGGTGTCCCTGAGCCGGACGAGCAGTCCCAATGTGGGAGTGCATGTCATGAACGTTGGGGCGAACAACTCACCATTCCTTCCTCGGTGGAGTCGCAAGGTGACGCGGCATCTGGTTCCCTATACGGGGGAGATACCCCCCGTGCTTGAGGCTAGCTGGAGTCAAGCTAGCACCAGAAGGCCTCCCTCCGTCGCCAAGGATCGCCGGATCGGGATCGGATCCTGGATCGGTGGGGTCCGATCCGATCCGGATCGGATCGGATCGGACCGATCCAGGCCGATTCCAATGGAGCCAGACCGATCCAGAATCGGTCTGGATCGTTTTTTTTTTTTTTTTTTTTTGCTTTTCGAAAAAATATGGAAAAATCGCCAAAAAATCAATAAAAATACATAGAACTCAGGAAAAATGTGAAAAAAATATAGGGAACACTCATTCATATAAAAAATTAACAATCAATCATATAGAACACGTATCACTATATCACCCCCAATCACACGATAGAACACATCATTCCCCAAATAAGATACATGTTTTTACCAAACAAACAATCATACCCAACTCCACAAATCGTACAACACATTCTTCTTTCACTCATATTACATGCGTGAAATAAACAAAGAAATACATTATACGTATACGCATCACTTCACCAACTATGGTAACGTCCGGAGTAGGATGGATGCGGATCCGGATCTCTACGTCCCGGTAATTTTGATTTTCCGCAAATCTCCGTTGATTAGGGTCGGTCCTATAATTGGCCCGTATCCATAAGAAAATAAAGACGCGCCGTATCGGTAAACTCATAAACTCCCGATCGGTCGGAGGTGGAGGTAAAAAAGATGGTGGAGGTGGATAGCTGTGGCTCGGCTGTCCGAGGCGGGCTGCGGGATAGGGAAGATGCGAAACTCGTCAGCATTCAACCTCGTCCGGCGTCCGGCGCCCTCGCCACTCGAATACGAGTGTCTTTTATCACTCAAATCATCCCGGACCGCTCCACTTCGTCCGAGCACTACGCGTAGAGCCACCCTCGGCCTCCGCCACCCCCACCTCCACCTCCACCCCCCGTACGCCGTGTGCCGCGTGGCACAATTCTTCTTCGTCCTCATCTCGATGAAGGTGGCCGAGTGGTCTCGGTGTCGGGAGATGATGTCGCCGTTTGATACTTATCTTCTTCCTCTTCAATGTAGTACCTCCTTGACTTGCTTCGTTTTAAGGTAAGCATGCTTTCTTTAAAATACTAAATAATCCACCGCCTTCTTGGTGGTGGTGGTGGTAGAAGGACCCGAAATCCCGGCCGAGGAGCCCAGCCGCCGGGCGAGTCGATGTCTCTGCGGAGAAGCCGTAGTCGGTGGATCGGGGAAGTGGAGCCGCGCACGGAACTTGACTTTCTTCAACTTCTCGCATGTCTTCATCCTCACCAACAACGCCGTCGGCTCTCCTTCGGCCCATGATCCGTCGTTCGGGTCGAACTCGGCTCTCCCTCGCATCCTTGTCTTCCACCCACGCCGCAAGTGGATGTTCTTCGAATAGATATTCCGAGTCCACATCCGCACCGGGACAAACCCCCGAGTAGCTTCGGGCCTCCGTGCTCTTTCTTGGTACAATCCACTGCGCAACCGTGCAAATCTGCTCTCGCTCCGATATCTTCGCCTTTATCTTTGATATTCTTTATCCTCGGCCCTCGTATTGTAAGCGAGTGACAAGCTTCTCCATCTTTTCTCGTCTTCAACCTATTTCTCCTCTTCGTATGAATAAGGTTGAAGGTGCTCCACTTCTCTCTCTGGGATGACGATGTGCTCGACTTAGCACCCGAATTGCAACCGGCGAGTGGATTCCATCCAAGCTTGTTTGTCACCATAATCCACCACTCTGTAATTGTAAAGAACACAATTACGTACGTCAAGTAACGTTATGTAAAAAAAAAAACAATTAACGAAAGAGTCATTAATTCGGGTAAGAGCATATTGGTGGGGGACCCTATCATGGCGAGTATCCTGATCCCCGTACACCCCATTCGCGCTCGTACGAAGTCGTAAACACAAACTAAAACAATTATCTTCTCTTCTTCGAGATAAAGTTAAAAGTTTAATTAATATGAAACGTATTACTTACTTCAACCTCTCGCGCACGTTCGTCTTCTTGGGTCTTACATAGTCGTTTAATTATATAGTGTGCACGATAATACTTCACCATCATTACATACTTGGGCCACCATCTTGTATCCTTGGGTTGAAGAAGTACCACTGTAACATTATTACTCCTTTAGTTTAAAGACGTGGGGGTAATACACAAAATATAACTTGTAATCATTAGCGTATTATACTACTAAATTATACTGTAGCGTATTTAATGTCGTGGTGTAGGGTTTTATCATCTGTTGTCAATCACCTTCCACCACTTCGTAACCCTTGGGATGCTTCTCTTTAATTTTCAACTTAGGCTTTATCGATAGCATCGTACGGTACCCCGTCGATTTTTGTCATTTGAATCCACCAACCTAAGTACCGCACCAAAGGTTCGCGACGTACAAATAGTACCGCACCTTCTCCCACCACCTCGTTATCTTCTATCGGTACCGCTCCATCTTTAACAAGTATCTCACCGATCCAAGGAGCTCAGTATGTATCCGTGTACTCCCGATAAGCAAAGGAGAGAATGAACCTTTTTAAACTAGCCTTGTACCCGTATAGGCTCTCTAATGCAATAAAATGGGTGGCAATCTTGTGGGACCCGATGCTCGATCAAATCACGACCATCGGTGTCTTTGCCTCATTATACGTAAAAGTCGTGGATGGCCATAGATAAATGAGGTGATAAGTTGTCCTTGGTTGACCAAGGACTTGACATTAAAGATCACTACCAATATCTTAACATCAAGTCGATAGAATGTGCCGCACAGGGCACCCAAAATAAGCGAGGTCGAGCCTCGGTGGCTTCTTTCCGCAGCCTTATATGAGGCCTCATTGTTACGTGACAAGCGCGCACAATGTTGGCCTCCCCTATCTCATCCACCACATTGTTCGTCAAGCCGAATAGGTAATCGCATTCTTCACCCGGCCCGAGGCATCAACCGACTTCGTAAATACGGTGCCCTCGAACAATACACAAGGAAGTTTATAAGTGACCTCCCTTTGTGATTCCGGTCCATCCATCGCACATTACAGACCCCTCTCCTTCCGTATGGTTTTCAATCCATCATCCGTGGTCAACTCATCGACCTCCTCATCCAAGCCTCGTTTCATATATACTTTGATGTCGGGGCTTTACCCCAGCCCGGCCTCACCGATCGCATCAACCATAGTCCGGAAATACGGATCGGTGGTCGCATGTGCGGGACACCTCCAAATTCAAAAACAAGATAAGGGAAAAGAAAGGGTTGTTAATAATAGCTAAGCTAATAAATAATTCATATCGACAAGCAAATGCTAACCAAAACTTCAACAAATCTTTACTCGTACGTAGAAAGAACTTGACCATATGCTTATGGCGGCTTTCTTTGTCGCCCCGCCGATGCCTTCACCCCTTTAAATGCTTGTCTTATTCCCCTCCGACCTCTACCACCCTCCCTATACATCGCGGTGTCTCCCCGCGCATCGGTCGAACGTAATGTGACCTTCGAACCTCGAGCTCTGAACCGAAGGCCTTGTCCCCGCCCCCACATCGCATCGTCGAAGCCGAACCTCCGCTCCCTCGTCTTCGTTCCTCGTCCTCGCGGGCCCGAGCCCCACTCTCGTGTGACTCTCTCCGGGCATCTTCCTCATCCGATGAAGATGGAGAATCAACTTGGACCCTTTCGTGTGCGGCCCTTTCCCCTTTCTTGCCCTTTCCCGCCATAAGATCGGCGTCTCTCCGACCTAGCAACTCGTCGTAGGTCTTGTCTCCCGACCAATTCTCACCTCCTCTCGCGTGATGCCCTTCCATATATAAGCCCTCATCTCCTCCTCGGCCGCCCGTAGGTACTTTATCACGCTTCTTTACATTGCCACCGTCCCGGCTATATGTTCAACGAGCCGATACACACCTCCATTCATCTCTTTTTGGCACCACTTGCATCCGACTCTCTTCTTATCTCGAATCAAGGAGATGGCCATGTTGCCATCCAATGTCACGAAATTTCGCGGGTCCGGTGCTACATGCTCCTCGTCCGACATCTTATCTACAACACAAAACCATACCAATATTAGGCCAAGCAATTCCACCCCCCATGGGGGTGAAATAATCCCCCCCAACGGGGGGTTTATGCTTTGCAGCCCCCCCCCACCGCCTGGGGGGGGGACTGTAAACGAGCAGCCACCCCTTTGGGGGTGATCGTCGAACACCCCGAAGGGGTGCTAATCACCCCTTCGGGGTGCGATTCCACCCCCGTTGGGGGTGAAATAATCCCCCCCAATGGGGGATTTTACAGCGCAGCCCCCCCCCGCCACCGGGGGGGGGGCCGAAACGGTCACCCCCTTCGGGGTGATCGTCGAACACCCCCGAAGGGTGCTAATCACCCCTTCTCGGGGGTGCAATTCCACCCCCGTTGGGGGTGAAATAATCCCCCCACCCGGGGATTTTATCGCAGCCCCCCCCACGGGGATCGTAAAGCCAGTCACCCTTCGGGTGATCGTGAACACCCCCCGAAGGGGTGCTAATCACCCCCGAGTGCGGGTTCCACCCCCATCGTGGGGGTGAAATAATCCCCCCCAATGGGGGGATTTTATCTTGCGGCCCCCCCGCCTGGGGGGGGGATCGTCACCCCTTCGGGGGTGAACACCACGGGCGGGTGCTTAATCACCCTTCGGGGTGCAATTCCACCCCCATCGGGGTGAAATAATCCCCCCCAATGGGGGATCCCATGCTGCGGCCGGCCGGGGGCCAAGGCCCCGGGGGAGGAAAGGAGATCGAAAACCACCCCCCTTACAAACCTTCGCTGTTTAGGGTGGATCGCCCCTCCCCGCGGTGGATCGCCCCTCCCCAAGCCTTGATTTTGCCGGATCGCCCCTCACGGAAAATTTGGATCGCCTTGGGCAGAAGCCCTGCATCTCCAAGGTGCCTTGGGAGGAAGGAGAACAAGCCGAAGGGGCAAGTGGGGGAGAATCGGTCCGGATCGACCCCAAATAGGGGTGATCGGACTTGAAAACAGTACCGGATCGATCCCGGAATCGGTTCGATTCCGGGTCTTCCGGTTTTCCGGCGGATCGGTCCGGATCGACCGATTTTGGGATCGATCCGGGTGGATCGGTCCGGGATCGACCGATCCTATCGATTCCGGCCGATCCAGCCGGGACTCCCGGCTGGATCGCTAATTCCGATAGGAATCGGATCGGTAGGTACCGATCCGATCCAAGAATCGGTCGATCCCGATCCGGATCGACCGATTCTGCAATCAGTGTCCGTCGCGGACGGCCAGAGGCCTAACGACAAGTGGTAAGTCCTCAATTCGGTCATTTCTCCTGAGCAGGGTCAATGCCGAAAATTTATTGTGGAGCGGCAGTGCCCCCCAGTGATGACGTCGGCAGGATGTTTCTTTTGAAGTCGGCCGGAGTCTTGCCGACGTCGGCCGGTTGCTCGGAGCAGCATTTGAGATTTCCGACGTCGAGGGCGTGGCGGGAAACATAGCGGCGCCGGGCCTTCATGGCAGTAGTCAGCCCAGGCGTGGGACCCACAGCGAGGGTGCCCCCACTCGGAACCAAAGGTTGTACGGGCAGCTGTGGCTGTGGCAGTGGAGTCTCAGTCGGTGGAGCGGCAACGAGTTCGACCGCCTCCCGATCCGCAGCCAACACTGGAGCAGTGGATGCATGACTTCGGGCTCCGTGATCAGCTTCTCTGGCATTACCCCGAGCTGGTCGGGGTACAGCACAGTCTTCGAGAAGCCTCCAAAGGCGATGACAAGCATGACGGAGCCGATGCATCGCTGTTCAACGTAGGCTTGGGAAAAGCGAACTCCGTTGTTGATTTCTACAAGTCCTGTTGAAAACGAAAACAACTCGATCAAATGCAGAGAGTGTTTTGTTTTGGTTTTCTTTTGAATTGAAGATAGTGGATATGCACATCTCCGGGTTGCCACGACGGGAAGATGAAAGGAAAGAAGGGTCCCACCGGGCGTGCCATTTGTGTGAACTTCTTTTTTACGTCGTCTGTTCTTTAGAAAGAAAGACATCTCCGGACTTTTCTAGGAAAATAGGTGATATCCTAAAAATATTAGGTAGTCCGGTGATAGTTTAAAAAATATTAGAACCGAGGTTCGGGTTCTTTGAAAATTTCATTTTTGAACCCTTCTCCGCCGGATGGTGCGAGTATCCGGCGTTAACTTACATCGAGCAACGGCTCGAACGCCTTTGATTAACCGGCGGCAACTTGTTTTTGGAGACGTGCACATCCACAAAATAAAGTGAAGAACTCAAAAGGGCAGCGGCCTTTTGGGTCCGATCAGATGCAAACCGATTTGTTCGGATTTGTTTTATTTGTTTGTTGGTTGATTTTTGGATTGACTTGAAAGTCAGTTTTGAGTTTTGAAGTTTGAATCAATTTGTTTGATTGATTTGTTTGTTGTTTTGGTTTAGTTTTGATTTGTTTATTTTTGGACTTGATTGGTTCAAGTTTTTGTTTTGATTTCAGTTTTGATGTGCTTAAAGTTTTAAGCATGTTTGGTATTTATTGTTTGATTGGTTTGTTGGATTTTCAGATTCTGGATCTTTTAAGATTTCTGGATTTTTCGGTTTTGTGTTGGTTTTTTAATCCATTTTGGGTGTTTGAACTGTTGTTTATTTGATTTCTTTAAGGAAGAAGTTTAGTGGATTTTAAGTGGATTTTCAGATTGCTAAAAATCAGATTTTTTGAAGTCGGTTAGAATCTGTTTTTAGTAGATTGTTCAAATCTGAATTTTTCTGGTTGCAGATTTAATTGAAATCTGGCTTCTTTTTGGTAGCTGACAGATTTTATTGAAATCTGATCTTTGGTGTTCGGTATGGTTCAGAATCTGATTTTTTGTAGCTGACAGTTTTGATTTAAATCTGAATTTTATCTGTTTTGATTTGATCAAAATCTGATTTTGATTTGATGTGTTTCAAAACCGGTTCAATCTTGTTGAAGATCGGTTGTTGGTTGAACCGGAACAAGTTGAATTTCAGATTTCTTTTAATTCTATTTTTTTTTATTTTTGACTTTCAGATTTGATTTTCTGTTTTTAATTTTCTGTTTGAATTTTCAGATTGATTTTTAAATGGTTTTATTTTTTGTTTGGCGGTTTGCATCGCCTCCGACCCATCGGGCTGTAATTGGGCGCCCGGTTTCATGCATTCCAAATCGACATCGAACTTCATTTCATTGAAAGATGGGGTGAAGTACATCGGTGTACAATGTGATTGGTCCTTCCCCCAATATAGGTTTCTTTTCACTACTTTGAAAAAATTTTGACATTACGACGGCATGCCGGCTATTTTTCCAACTTAGTGAAAATTCACCCATTCAAAATAGCCAACCTTAGCTTAGCCATATTGGGGGAAGGATCGCCGGCTACGGGAGCATGCCCGCGACACCGTCCGGATCGACATTCCGGGGCGGACCCGGGGGGAGTCGTCCAAGGTTGGAGTCCCCGCGAAGGGTGGATCTCCTTAATTTAATATTGCTTTTGCATTCTGAATTTTTATTTGTTCATTTTTTTGGAACAAGGCCATGGAGGCCGGTTCAATTTCATCAGCGTTCCGAGCCGGCCTTCAATCTTCATAGGCCCGTCGGGCCTGCCTTGGACTGTTTTGGGCCGGAAGGGCCTGTTGGGAAGCTGCTGCACTGCTGGAACTGCCTGGCTGGACCGACTTGGAAGGCCACCTGGCTGTACCCTTGGCCCGTTGGATAGTTTCCAAGGGGTGCCGGGCCGTCACCTTCAAGTCGGCCCACCTTCAAACCGCTGTCCACCGCTTCATTGGACCTCTGCAGAACCTGTTTTGGGAGTTTTTCTCCCCTGCTGCAGCGGCCTGGAGTGTGGGCAGAAGAGGCTGAGAATGACCTGTGTGGGGGTCTGATTTGGAGACCGAACAGGACCTGGTTGGGATCTGATTTAGGGACCGGACAGGGCCTGTGTAGGGGTCTGATTTGGAGACCGAACAGGACCTGTTTGGAGTCTGTTTAATGGGCCACAAGGGGGGCCTGGACAGCAGGCTGAGAGGAGGCCGATTAGGGACCTGTTTTGGGCTTTGGAGATGGGCCGATCATAGACCTATGTGGGGTCAACTTAAGGAGCCTGCAGGTGGGCTGGAACCGGGTCACAAGGAGACCTGTTTTTTTTGGGCCTGGATTGGGGGCTGGATTTGGACGGGCAATAGACCTGGATTGGGGTCAGTTTGAGGCTCCTGCATGTGGGCTGGAACCGGGTCACCAGAGGACCTGTTTTGGGGTTTGAACGTGGGCCTGCAGGTGGGCCGAAACATGGGCCTGGATTGGGACGAACATGGGCTGTATATGGACCTGGATTGGGGCCGAGTATGGGCTGGAAATGGACATGTTTGGGGACCTAAAAATGGCCTGTCCAGAGGTCAGTGTAGTCCACTCTAAGGAGGTTTAGTTGGGCCGAGATGAGGCATTTTCTGAAGATGAATAAAAGGCAGAAGAGAGCTGCTAGAACAGGTTGAAAAGAGTGCCCTTAGAGGGCTACATAGCTAGTATGTATTACTCCTTCCTACCTTGTCTTCTTCTCTTCTTCCTCTTGGCAGCAGGCAGCAGGTGCAGTGGGTAGCAGGAGCGCAGTGGGCAGCAGGTGCAGTGGACAAACCGGCAGCCTATCGGCGTCTGAAGAAGCCCCTTTTGGCTGGTGCGCCCCTCCTTCTTTTATAGAGAGTGGGGGGCAGATGAATAGCCAGCAGGTGTGTGTACGTTGGTGACCCTTGGCCTCCCCCATGGAGGTTACTCCATTTAATCCCATTGATTGACTGGCTGTCCCTTCATCTCCCCCCTCCTTCAACTGACTGATGGGAGGCTGAGGTGGCAGGATGGTGCGCACAAAGATGCTGAGGTGGCAGGTGGTGCGGCTGGGCCTGTTCACATTGGAGTTGAAGTGGGCCTGGCCCAACTTGGGCCTGGTTTCTGGGCCAGCAGGAGGCTGCGGCCCAAGCCCTCCTATGGGCTGCGCACAAGGCCTGAATTTGGCTGAAATGTGTCAATTATGGGTTAGACAAATAAGGCTCCTACTGGGGTGCCCAATTGAGCCCAATTGTGGCTGATCTTATGGGCTGTTGGCCCAGCTTCTAAGCCAGCCCATCTGTTCTCCTTTTTTTTTTGAAAAAAATGTACGCCAACAAAGATCATCTCAGAAAGATGTTAGAATTGGATAAAGAACAAATTTACATGATGAGTTGCTTGAATGGAGAGACACTGATTTCATTATGTCCGAAAAGGGTAATAAGAAAAAAAGATAAGCGCATATCTAGATTGATTCATAATCTTCAGATGATGAAGATAAGGTTTAGATGAGGACAGCCATAGATGCTAGTAAGACTCCGACCTATGAAGATGAGAAAAGAAGGCGGCAGGAGATTCAAGTGTCACTGTTTGGCGTTGAATGCACTTGCCCTGTTTTAAATAATAAGTTCCATTGGATGCATTTAGTTGAGCCATTGGCGGACACTGCCATGTATAGGCAGAGTGAAAAAAGTCAAAAGTTGATAAAGTAGGCTTTAAAGAGAGTTAAGGCTACAATAGGGGGCCATGAAGAAAGCAATTAAGTAGATAGTCAAATTCTTTCTACACATAAGTATATAAAGATGTTAACTTATATAGTTATACTAATTTTATGTATTAGATGTTTTTAAAAAGTTATTAAAAATGATGTCTTTACTTTGGTTCATGCAGGTGTTCCAGCATATGCAACCACCAATCTTATTTCTAGAAAATGGTAGATACCATTTATGTGACTTGACCACGATTGAAAGTTTCCACCTCTAAGTACATATGAGGCTGGATTGGATGAAGAGGTTGATAAATTGAGTCTTGGATAAATAGATTCAAATCTATCTTAAAGGAAAATGAGTGCACCATAATGTGTGATGAGTGGACATGAATCACAAAAAAATCACTTATCAACTTTCTTGTGTATTGTTCTGAATGTACAATATTCTTGAAGTCTATTGATGCATCAAGACATGTGAAAATTGTAGATTACTTATTTGGTTTGATGAACTTTGTGGTGAATGAGATTAGAAAAGAAAATATTGTGTAGTTTGTCACTAACAATAAGGCATTGTATAAGACTGCAGAAAAAAACTCATGGAGGCTAGACCACATTTGTTTTAGGTACCTTGTACTGTACATTCTATTGATTTGATGTTAGAGAATATTAAAAGGAATTCAAGTGTGAGCTCTTTGGTGAGTCAAAGACAACTTATCACATCCTTCATTTATGGACATCCTAGACTATTGTATATCATGAGAGAGCACACTGATGGTCGTGATCTAGTTCGATCGGGTCCCATTATATTTGCTACTCATTTCAATACGTTGGAGAGCCTCTATAAATATAGAGTTGCTTTGAAGATGTTCATACTATCCACTGCATATCAAGAGTACATAGATGCCTACAAAAGCTCAATAGAGCAATATGATGTTCTATTGAACATGGAATAGCTAATTGAGAATAAGAAGTGAAAGGAAAAAGTGTAGTACTACTTGTCTGTCATAGAACCCTTGGTACAAGTGTTTATAATGATGGACTCAAACGGTAAAAATCAAATAGGGTACCTGTACTATGCTATGGGCAAAGTAAAGATAAAAATTAAAGAGAAGCATTATAAGGGTTATAAGAAGTGGTAGAAGGTGATAGATAATAGATGTGACAAGACACTTCACGATATTCATACTGCAGGTATAATTTTATTTGCTGTGTTTTATTTTATTCTCATAGTAATGTGTTAATGCCTTAAACGTTGTATTGTGTTACATTTTGATTGGATATTTCTTGAACCCATAGTTGTCAAGGCGCCCGCCTAGGCGGCGCCTAGGCGGCAAGGCGCCTTTCCAAGGGCGCCTTGTCTGGGGCCAGAAAGGCGCCCAAGGCGCCCGCCAAGGCGCCCAAGGCGCCAGCCTAGGCGCCCAAGGCGCCCAAGCAAGGCGCCTTGGGTATTTTTACATCATTAAAAAAAGTTTTTGAGGGATTTTTCTCCCTTGATACCCCTCACAAGGGACACTTATTTAATGATAGTTTGAATATATTAATATATTTTACCATCACTTATACTATTGCACATATATAAATTTTATAATCATAAATGAGTTATATACTTAAATTTTATAAATATTTATTTAACTTTCTTCTCTTTCACACACACATCATATTTACTTACGTGCATTGATAAAACACTCATATTCAATTATAACATAACAAATATAATTATATTTATGTTTTTTTTATATATAACAACCTCCCGACTCAGCCTTCCTTGAATACCGCCTTGACCGCCTAGGCGACGCCTAAGCGGCCACCTTGTCGCCTAAGCGGAATCGGTACCCTTCAACGCCTTGGGCGCCTTGTCGCCTTGACAACTATGCTTGAACCCAATGATATAGTATGGTTGTCAAGTGTGCAATGATGCCGAGGTACTCTCAAGTACACTATCAATGGTTAAGCATTTGTGTAGGACTCCACAAGATAGAACATAAGCTGAGATTGAACTGAGTAATTCTTACTTATATAATAAGCATTGAACTTGAACACAAGTAATGTAGTTAACCGTATTTCTTATTGTATTTTAAATAACTTCATACAGGTATAAAATTAGAGTCTATGGAGATCCAAATCTTTTGTATTCACGTGATAAAGTTTCTCTTAGTAAGTTATTACATATTTTGAACATGTTAAACATTGTTATAAGAATATTACACACTTATTAATTTCTACACTATTTGTGTTGTTTACGGCTGACTAGATCTGTGGTGAATTCAAGTCAGCAACAGAAATGAATAGAATCCACTAACATCTGTTGTAGTTCGAGTGCTAAGTCAGCGCATCAGTTCATCTTAATGTGAGAGGAATTGAATCACCTTTAGTCTTATAAAAGGAACATGCCAAACAGTGCAAGATTGGAAAAGCTAATCTTTCGCCATTACAATATGAGGAAAGATTTGTAAAATTTGCAGGTGAATTGTACTAAGAGAGAGCTTAAGCTCAAACCAATCAGAACTTGTCAAAAAATGATGTTGACTTGGAATGGCTATTCCAAAAAAATATCCACTTGCAGTATAGATGAAAAATAATGACGCTGAGGGTGAGCCAGAGTTCAACCCAAATGATAGATCATGAGTCAAAGGTGAACTTGACAACATTCTTGGTGAAGATGAAAAATGTAGAAAGGACAAGAAATCCATGTTCCATGCACAAGTCCAATTCCTGATCCACCTTGGACTACAACTACTCCAAAGCTAGTTTGTGCTCTTGCCACAACTCCAACTTGAATTCCAAGTGGAAGACATTCTACCACAGAGAAAGAAAGGTGGCTTGTTCAAGGCTTTGGAAAACATTTGTGGGCCAATGCACCAAAGTACTCAAGAACAAGAAAATTTAAAGAGAAGGAAGTTAAGTACCAAATGTCAACATTTTCTTGATATAAATACTACTTAAATACCTTCATCAGATGATGATGAGAAGAAAAAATCTATTCTACCAACACAACAACAAGGTGTGGGAGGTGGAGATCGACGTGGAGGTGGAGGTGAAGGTCAGGGTGAAAGTGGTTCTACTAGCAGTGCATGCATAAGTAGAGTAGATCCAGATGATTTGACTAATAGGAGGCATTCAAGTGGAAGGAGCAATAGATGGTGAAATAAGGCGAATGTATTTGATGGCACACAACATCATATCCAACTTCTACTTTAGACTTTGAGACTTGTTATCCACTCTCTCTTCCAGTTCCAACTGGGGGTAGAGTTTATGATTTTAACTATATTGCCTAGTTGTTATTTTCATATGGTTATAGGCCAATTGTGAGTGATCAGAGTTAGTGGAGAATCCAAGAAAATGAGGAGCATGACAAAAATTGAGGGGCAATTTTGTAGATGATGGTGATTGGAAGGTATATTTTCTAATATATATGACTTGTACCATCATTTTTATTTAATAGAATAAATAATGGTGTTAGTTGGTATCCATTATGTTAAAATATCTCATAGTTACATAACTTACATGAAAATGTGGTAGATGGCGCAATTTGTTTTGTTAACAATTTTTAGAAATTTTCCTCAATTTTAAATTTTTCTAGAATTTTCCCTTATGTTTATGATTTTTTTAAAACAAAAAATAATAAAGGACAAATCTAGACCGATACGATCCAATCCAGATTGGATTGGTACCCACTGATCCCAACTCCAATTTCGATTCCGCAATCCTTGATATTCTAACATGAGCTATGCTTGAATGCTTATAACTAGAACATCAATTCTGCTAATAAAGGGTCCCTCAATGTCTGTAAATCCTGCCATCAAAGCTTTTCATTACATCTATTCAGGGTCCCATAATGACTGTTACCTGCACTTATAAAGCCACTAGCACAGTATGCAAGTCTCCGGCAGAGAGTAAATTGTTGGGGTCAACCATGGAACTGGAAGAGAAGCAAAAAAAGAATGACAACTTACATCACAAACAACTAAAAGATTTTGACACCTCTTCTATGTACATGGATTACAAACAAGGAAGATGCTTGAAGACAGGCAAAGTTCACTGGCTTAGTAAACTGTGCACTCTGCTTCACTCACTCCAACTGAACAGCTTACATTAACCAAACAAAGAAGTAAAGAAGGCACTCAAGTCATAGAATATTTTGTCATCAAATAACAAAACAGAAAGTCTGATCTACCAAATGTATCTTCTGTAACGATAATCACTAAGGATCAATGAGAGATATGCCAATAGTCCAGGTCAATATGGCCTAGATCTCATACAGAAATAGAGTTTGAAAAAAAGATAGTGACAAGAAAGCGTACATGATCCAACGACCACAAAGACAAATAAAGCAAGGACTATGGGTCCCACTGGATAGTCATTTCCCTTCTTTGCTGTTGTTTCAAGAACAGATCCCCTTTTTGTGATATTCTTCTGAAATTTGGCTACTTTCCTGTCTGCAAGGCGCTTGGATGTTGTCTGCTCAGCACAAAGTTGACACACCACAATCAAAAGTTGTCAATCATAAAATAAAACAGAAATGAGAAGGATGCATGTTTCTCATGTAATAATTAATTCTCAACTTCATGTAAAGAAATAAATGAATTACATATAGGTGAATGAAACAGCTAAAGAAAATAAAAAAATAACATGCTTTTTATTGACAACTTCATGGACCCAAAAGGTACATTTTACCGGACTGTTTAGTCTATATTTCAATCTCTAACACCGAGTGTGAGGTCAAGTAGACAGTAGACTAGAAATATTTCTTACAGGAATCACTTGCTTCTGACTAGCATGAGCAATAAGTTCACATAGAGTTGCTAACGTCCTTGAAATTTGCCTGATGGGTTTTTTACAGAACACTGAAAAAACCAGCAATTTTGCTAAAAACAATTGATCTTGTTCTTGAAAGAGTTGAACAATTCTAAGTGCACATCTGAGCCATATATGATAATTTACAAAAATTTGAAACAATAAGATGATTCAAGCAAAAGGAACATCAGCAGGCACAACATTTAAATGCCTTCAATGGATTCATGAGAAAAAAAAGTTTGTCACCACAGAATTAAGAACTAATAGGGTGTTTGGTAACGCTTTTAATTTTAAGACATCCTCGTTTTTGAAATCAAAATTATTTGACTTCTCAATTTTATTTTTAAAATCAAAACAGTCTAATTATTTGGTATTTGGAAAAATTATCATAAATTTTAAAAATTAGACAGTAGTGTTTGGTTATGACCAGCGACTCTGCGAAACTCTCTCGGGCTCCCTTCGCAGAGAGGACCTGCAGCTCTGCGAAGGCTCCCCTGCAACGTCGTCCGCCTCCCTCCCCCCGGCGGCGGAGTCATCGGCCAACAAACCCCCCCCCCCAGTGGTGTCGTCCGCCCCGCCCGCGAAGGCCCCCTCCCCCCGGCGGTGGCCCTCCCCCCTGGCGGCGCTCCCCCCGCCCGCGAAGCCCCCCCGCACATCTCGTGTCTCGCCTCCCACGTCCTCTCTCCACGTCTATCTCAAAAATAAAACAAAACATGCCTTGTTTTTATTTTAGAAGAGATTATGTACATGGAGTATCCCATTTTTAAAAATGAGACAGTAGTTAAAAATTACAACCAAACATCTTATCTCTTTTATTTTTAAAATTTAGATCAAAAAGAGGGGAAAAAAACGTAACCAAACACCCTATAAAGGAACACATGGAAAGAGCATACGGTCAGAGTATATCCCATCCAGTAATTGGTTGAACTGATCTAAAAGATTACTTGCCATAGAATACTTGGAAGGCCCTACAGCATCTCTGTTGGATTTGCCCAAAAGCCCCTAAGGTGTATTGAAACCGTAAAAACTCAGCAGGCCTAGACATTTTAATGGGTACACAAACAATTTTTTTTCATAAAGCCTTTAGATTTTATGACAATACCTTAAGCCACAATAAGGCAATTTCAGCACATATATGAACATTTCAATAGTGTGAGATGTGAAAAAAAAAATAGAAATCTTATACTAGCACAAGGTAGATAATATCGCACCT
This sequence comes from Cryptocoryne crispatula var. balansae, assembly GCA_036172225.1. Lineage (NCBI taxonomy): Eukaryota > Viridiplantae > Streptophyta > Magnoliopsida > Alismatales > Araceae > Cryptocoryne > Cryptocoryne crispatula. The sequence continues at coordinate 34,094,423 of CM069929.1, read as the reverse complement.
CACACATAGGAACACCAAGAATACTTCCAACTACAAATCCAGATCTCTTGTAAATAAAGCAAACCACTACCAAGTTGAAGGTACTTCACTTTTGACGACAAAATTAGGAAGACACACAGTACATTTGACTACAGTTTTAAGCAACATGAACACCGCAGAGAGTTCACAAAGCCTTATGAGACAGCGGGAATTTTCGCACAGAACTGACGTGCATATTATCGCAGTAAAACGGAAGTTCTCTTAGAAAACCATCTTAGCACAGACAATAAAATTCTGAAACAGATAAAAAACCAATCACGATAAACAAATCAGCAATTAGAAACCTTATATCATCTTCAAGCACGTCTGAATCTCCTGATCCCTAAAAGAAGACGACTGAACAGGCATGGACTTTCGGGAACTAAGAACGATCAGAAAGCAAACCGGGTAAGACAGCGTTGAAGATTCAGAAAACCGCAACGACGAAAAAGTCCATTATAAAGTTTTGAGAAGTCCGGAACTTTCTGTTGGATGTTTGTTTGAAACTCCGACTAGGTCATACTAAATCCTTTCATAGCATATCAAAGTTCCATCTTTCTCCACAATAGGTTTAATACAACCCGATCTTGTTAAGAATAGGAGAAGAAATTTTACCATCTTTCGGCGGGGGCAGAGAGCGGCGCTCAGGAGGCGTTCGCGGTCGCTGTAGCTTGCAAAATGTCAGGCTTCTCTGTTCTCATTCCGACAACCACAGAGGACTTGAATAATAATCAAACTTTTACCAGAAAATTAATTAGAGGTTCAATTAAAAAAATTTATACACGGATAACGGCACCATCTTTTCGATAATATCCGTTTCTTTTCGTCTAGCGCTGTTAAATCATTCTTATAAGGTGTCTAGTCGCATAACAATTTTTCATATATTTTTGTGATAAAAAATTATATTAAAATAATGTGTTGTAAACTAAATAATAACATAAAATTATCTTGTTGGAACAGAAATAATAATAAAAAAGAATGAGTACCGAAGAGATTACAAGATACAAAAAGAGGCGAGTCTCTGTTTTTTACCTAAAAAATATTTTTAAAAACATAAATTTATAATACTTGTCAAACACACTTTTAACAAATTTTATTAAAATAACATAAAATTATAATAAAAACTCAATTTATCGTACAATCAAACACCTTATCAACTTTTTTTTTTACCATTGCCATTTTCTTTCTCCATCAAAAATTCCTTTACACTTTCATCAAATAGCGGAGAAAATTCTATGAGTGCCGTTGGTGTTAAACATATTTCCTAACTTTAAATACCTACAAGTTATTTTATCTGAAATCTGTATTTTGAACAACATAAACCTAGAATATCCGCAACAAAATTTAATGGATAGTTCAGAATACATTTATGGGTGTTTGGTTATACGATAAATTGAGTTTTAGTTGTAAATTTTTTTTACTACGTTGTTAAAATGTTTGACCATTCTTGTGAAAATAATTTCTTAAAGATTTTTTTCTCAAACAACAAAGAGGTGAGACTCTTTTTCTTTTTCCTTGTGGTCTCTTATGTATTCTAGTTATACATAGTCCCTATTATTTTTGTTATAACATCTCATCTTTTTTTTGGACACGGTGGTACAATGGCCAAGAGGTGCACAGCCTTGTGCGCGATTGAGCAATCGAACCCCAACTCGATCACCACTAGCAGCTATCCCCCCGAATAGTCGAGTATGACTGCCCACAGATGTTCGAGCTAAATTCGTTAATGTAGCTCGGTTGTAACTCGATAGACAGGATCAATTCTCTCTATATTCGAATGTGGGTTGGAGGCCACCCAATGTAAATTTTATATAGTATCGATTATGAATCGTACCGCTAGCTCCATGTAGAGCTCCTTTGTTCAATTCTTCTTAGTGCTTGGTTGCTCTCTTGCCATCCGGTTCTTCTTGAGATTTAGTAGACAAATGGAACTATGCAACTAAGCTTCTCAATAACCTGTACTTGGTCGAAAAAGCCGTCTGTCGACTCCTTAAGCAGCATAGGAGAAGAACAGAGAAGCGGAGGATATGAGAAGCCAAGGACATGAAGAAGAAGAGAAATTGTAAAGTGATTTGCATTGATATGATATGCAGTCATTGTAATCAAATATATATAATTATAGAAGGTTCCCGAAGCATTGGAGGGAGAACATGTAAATCAAAGAAACTATGTGAATTACAAATATGTCCTAAATATACATTTCTACACTCCCCTTCAAGTTGATGAGTGGAGATCCCGAATCAACTTGCTTGTGTCCTGAGAGGTTCCTTTGTTAATGCCTTTGTAAGTATATCTACAATCTAGTCTTCGGATTTGATATGAGTTGTTGAATTTAAGCCATTTTGTATCCTTTCTCTAATGAAATGACAGTCTATTTCTATGTGTTTTATCCTTCCATGATATACCAATTTGGCTGCAATATGAATGGCAGCTTGGCTTTCACAAAATAAAGTAGTGGTTATGGGTTGAATTCCAAAGTTTTACAAGAGATTTTAGCCATTGGATTTTTGAAACTATTCTAATTCAACAGAAGATTTTGATGTGGTATGTTATTTTTTTGTTCTCCATGAGATGGGACTATCCCCTAAAAGAATTACATATCCACTTGTAGATTTTTTTTGTAATAGGACATGAAGCCCATTCCGCATCCACATAACCTGTTATTCTCAGCTCTAATTGTGCACTCAAGACAATTCCAGCCCCTGTACATGACTTCAGATACTTCACAAGTTGCAAGGCATACTCTATATGTAATCCTAATGGATTTGTCATAAATTGAGTGAGTAAATTTACCGTAGAAACTATATCTAGCCTGGTTACTGTAAGGTACATTAATCTTCTAACTAATTTTGTATACTTCCCCGGGTCACACATGGGCTTACCTTCTTCAAACATTCTATGCTTCACTTCGAGTGGAAGAATAGTTGGCTTACTTTCTAACCGTCCACAATCAATAATTAAATCAAGGGCATACTTTCTTTGGTTCAAATATATTCCAGATTGATTTTAGCAAGTTCAATTCCAAGAAAATATTTTGGATTACCCAAGTCCTTCAAATCAATAAGAATGTGCATTTTTTCTTTAAACACATTAATTTGCTTATGAGAACTTCCTGTAAGCAAAATGTTGTCAACATCTACAAGTATGTAAATCTGAACATTTTCTAGCGTTTGATTATTTAAAACCCAAACTAACTAAAATTGAAGTGAGCCAATTTCTGGAAGCCTATTTTAGACCATATAAAGATTTTTTTTTTAATTTGCATGCCATGTTCTCCCCTTATCTTGAATAACCCGATAAAAGTGCCATATAAACTTCTTCATCAAGGTCTTCGTGTAAGAAAGAATTGTTCACATCAAGTTGATTCAATGGCCATGCTTTAATCACTATAAGAAATCAGACTTTTACCCACTAAAACACTCCCTGTAGGTAAGGTTTAGTGGGCAAAAATAATTTTTACTTATTCCCTATACTTACTAAAAAGGGGTTCATAGGTATATTTATCATTACCTATAAAATACCTACAGATAATACGTCGTAGGTAAAAAATACATCCACAGATTCAATTTGAACCGCCCATTAAGATATAATCCAATGGCTCATATCTATTCTCTTCTCTCCTCATCTCCACCATCCATTTGTAACACATGAATGAACCAGATTTTCCATTGATGTGGATTGTCCCCTGACCCTCTTCCACCTCATCGTGCACAGCCCCAGATTCGACCGACTGTCCCCTGAGAGAACCCTCCGATGCCACACCTTCGGTTCCTCCTCCTCTGAAGGCAATGCTGCCTAGTCCTTTTGACAACACCCCATGTTGCCCCCTCCTGCTCCTCCAAGACCAACTCCCGCAAGAAGCCCTCGAAGTCATGTCTTGGTGAGAACCCCCGAAGGCAAGTCCCCGTCATGACTTCTTCTCCTATGCGCGAGAAAGCTCCATCGTCTCCTCCTCTTTAAGAAGATGATTTTCCTTCTTCTGAGCTCCTTCTATGTAGTGGTCTATACAAACCCTCAGTCGTCAACTCCTAGTTTGTTTAGTCCTTCATTGATCGTCCCCCCTTGAGGTCGATTTCGCATGTCCGCCATTTTTAGTTTGGAATGCCATTTGTTGTTTTACAAGCCCTATGTCATTGTAGTCGTGAGGAGACGAGACATCTCAGAACCATAGTGGGGTCTCTTTCTTCAAAGCATAGTGTATAGCAACTTCATCTTCTCAGCCCTACGTAGTGTTCTCCTACTAGTTTTCACAGATTCTTCTTCTCATTGAGACACTTAAGTTTTGAGGTATCGTAATAGGATGAGAAAATGTTTATTTCTGGCATGTCTTGATTTTCATTTATATTATTCATAAGTTTTAAAATTTTTTGGCAGGTTCTACTGTAGATTATGTGTTGTTGGCCTTGTTTGATGCATTTCTCTCTTAGTGAAGACATACTCTAGTACTTCTTTGCTTGATATACTTGACTTTATTACATTGCTGCATGAATTATGTAACTAACATGTTTGTATTCTGATAGATCTAGTCATAAGCGAGATTATCAAAGAATTTACAAGTGTTAACAAATATTTTCAAGCACAAAATGAGGTAATACATGTTTGTTTGCTGTGATGCATGCTTATGAGAATTAGTGTCTTAGGCAGATAATGGTTTGATAGATTCTATGAACTGTTTGATTTTAGTCTAATTAATTCTTGCATGTTTCTTTATAGTGATATGGATTAGAGTTGGATGGATTTACCAAAAAATGTAGTTGGTTAGTATGATGGTGTCAATAAGTTTCTCAACTTTGCATTTGCAAACATACCACCAAGTCATCAGATTAGATGTCTATGTGTGAAATGTATATGTTTGAATAAATGTGGAAAAGAGATTGCTAAACAACACTTGTACATTAATGGTGTTATAAAAGACAAACATTTCTAGAAATTTTATGGTGAAAGACTAGGTCATGTTAAGTTGGAAGAAAGCCAACATGATTTAAGTATGCATGACATGTTAGCTGATGTTTTTTCTATGTGTAGTGATTAAGCAGCAAATGATAAAGATTCTGAAAAAAAAATTTCATTGTTAAATGATCTCAACCAACCGGTTTATCCTGGATGTAAAAAATTTAGCAAACTTTCATTTCTCATTTGGTTGATTAACATTAAATGCATGGATGGAATGAGTAATAAGCATTTCAATATTTTGTTGAAGTTATTGAATAATCTTCTCCCTGATGGGTCGTTAATACTATCGACCTTTTATGAGATTAAGAAGATATTTGATAAGTTAGGATATGGATATAATAAGATAGATACATGTCTAAACAATTGTATATTATATTTAAAAGAAAATGAGAACTTTAAATTTTGTCCAAAATGTGGAGAATCGCGGTGGAAATCTTATAAGTCAAGTAATGTTGTAAAGAAGAAAAGAGTGCCTTAAAAAAATTTGCGTTATTTTCCACTCATTCCACGATTGAAGAGACTATTTACATGCTCGAAGACTTCTGTCAACATGAGATGGCATGGAGAGGAACGTGAAGAGGATGGTATGCTAAGACATTCTGCCGATTCTCCATGCTGGAAAATATTAAATACCATTGATGATTTGGGGTTAGAAACTCAGAATGTATGCCTTGGATTAGCCAGTGATGGGTTTAACCCGTATGGAAACATGAACGTCACTCACAGTACATGGCCAGTGTTAGTTGTACCTTATAACTTACCGTCATGGGAGTGCATGAAGAGTACGAATATTTTGCTTTGCCTTCTCATTTCTAGTTCAAAAGGTCCTGATAACAAATTCGATGTTTTCTTACAATTACTCATAGAGGAACTTGAGATTCTCTGGCACGGTGTTGATACCTTTGATGCCGCTAAAGGTGAGGTATTCTGTCTACGTGTAGCACTATTATGAACTATTAATGACTTTCCAGCATATGCCTATATGTCAGGTTAGAGTACAAAAGGTCAATTAGCTTGTCCTACTTACAATAAAGACACATATTCAACTTGGTTAGAGTGTAGTGATAAATTTTGTTACATTGGTCATTGGAGATGGCTTGGAAACAACCATAAATTCTAGAAGATGAGTAAACAATTTGATGGCCATGAAAAATGGGGTGAAAAGCCGTTGATGTTGTCTAGAAATGAAATCCTATGTCAATTAGGAGATTTTAATTCATGTGTTGAAAAAGGAGACGCGAAGAAGAAAAGTAAGAGGAAGAGACTTAAGAAGGGGGATGGGAACAAGTACTTAAGGTGGAGGAAAGTCAGTATTTTATTTATGCTACCATATTGAAAATCTTTGTTGCTCTGCCACAACTTAGATGTAATGCATATGGAGAAAAATGTATGTGAGAGTATACTAGGCACTCTTTGTAAGCACCCAGAACAGGGATATTCGTAGATCTCCCCTTTTTCGGGCCCCTACGCTTGCTTTGGGGACTTGGTGGATGGGATGTTAGTGTTTGTGGTCGCCAGGAGCAAAAGGCTCCAAAATATAATAGAATGAAAAGAAATGAAAAACAGAAATGACCGTCGTACCTTTGGAAGTGGGGGAGATTGTTGGGTTCCGACTTCTCCTCTCTCGGCCGGCCGAAAGAAGAGAGCTTAGTGAGTCCTTCATCTTCGATCCGATTGAAGCTCCACCTCGGCCGGTTTCACCTAAAAATGTCCATGAGAAAACATAGAAACATGTGAAAAGATCATTAGTTCTAGTGAAAGTGTGGAATCATGCTCAAATTCGAATGTAAACATGAAAGAGGGAAGGAACTGACCGGATTGGGACTAAATCCCAACCCCTATTTGGAAGGTTTAAATATGCATGAAAATGCAAATGAGTGGCTTAATGCATGCTAAATAACATGTTAATGAAAGTTAAAATGAAAGGGGGGAGTAAAAGATCGACCGGAAAGGTAAATAAACTCAAAAAAATGCAAAACGGGGTCTCCGCTCGCTAGTGCCCCATATATGGGGCGCCTGCTGCAGGTGTCCCCTTGATGGGGCGCGTTGACCAAAGTTAAAGCGCCCTATTTATGGGGCACCAGGGACTAGTTTCAGCAGATTTTCTTCCCTTCTTCGCGGCGTCGCCCTAGAGTGTAGAAAGACCTCCAAGATGGAAGAAGGACTTCTTCAAGCAGCCAATACTCAAGTGAAGCTAATGGAAGAGTGTTTTGGCACTAGATGTAAGGGAAATGGAGTGTAGAGGCCCTCAAAGTTGGAGAAAAATCATATTTCTGAAGAAGGAAACTGCATGTTTTTTTGGGTTTTTGGGAGAGGGTTTTGGAACGGTTTGAGAGCTTGGAGAGGGGTTGTAAGGCCTTGGGAGTGTTGTGGTGGATGAGAGGGTTTGGGGGACGCTCTTGGTGTGTCCTCAAGCCTCTAAATGGGGGTCCTTTTATAGGCAAGAAGAGGGCAACTTTATCTGCAGAACTGTCCCATCAATCTGTCCAATCAGTCAGATCAGGTGCTAGGGCGCTTGGTGCCCTATTTATAGGGCGCCTGGTGCCCTATAAGTAGGGCTCCAGGTGCCCTGTTTATAGGACGCCAGGGCCTGGTGCTCTGTATATAGGGCACCAGGGCCTGGTGCCCTGTATATAGGGCGCTTTGACCATGATCAACGCCTATTGATCTTCTTCGAAATGCGCCGAAAACCTTGATTTTTCTAGAAAACTTGGTTCCCTTGAAAGTTTACTCAAAAATTACTCATGAAAACAAGAATTTAAGCTCTTCAACTAGGCCAAAATTGCGTGTCTACAGCTTGCCTCGCCTTGGCGTCGGCTTTCTAGGGGAGTGACATGAATGAAACGTAGGCGAATGTAGCGAAACATAATGAGGCGTAGCGGAATGAAGTGGTAATGGACTGAAAAGGTGACGCCAAGGTGTAGATTTAGACACGCCCTCATTGGCCTAGTTGAGTAGAATAAAACTTTACCGGACTCCGAGCTTACCCTTTGTCTTATCGAAATCTTCCCTTTGGTTGATTGGTTAAAGAGAAGAACAGTACTAAAAGTAAATAACTAAAATCCCACGTGGGGGAGAATTGTTACCGGCCAGGACCCGAACTGCATGGTGTGCTAGACCCGGTAAAAATGCATTGAAAAGTAAATTACGAAAAGTAAAGAGGAGACAGCCAATCAACAAAGGTTGGGTTCTTCAAATTCATGAGGTTTACTCAGAAATACCGGTTCAGTTTGACATGGAAAAACTTCTTGTTTCGATGAAATCATTGTTAAAACCCGTTGGAAATCGATTCTCTGAAAAATCAAGACCTCCTCTGGGGCTATAAAAGACCATCTTTAAAATGGCAGGATTATGATGGGGTGATGCATGTATGAAATGATGCATGCTGGGTTTAAAGAAATACAACTATGTATAAGAAAATAGTTGAAGATATAGGTTGAACATAACGGGTCAGGACATCCGTAAAGAAACTGTCGTCCCCGCATATTCAACTTTGGCCTATCCGCAAGCCTAGGGAATGATTGAGCCCTCACTGATTTTGTTGAAGGGGTTCTCAGGCTCAACCCCCTCTAGACTTGAGGTCTTCAACATCTTAAATATTATTTATTTTGATAGATGCAATACTAAATGCAAGTCCTAATAGGGGTTGGGGTAGTCCACTTTTGTTTTTCAATTTTTGAATTTTTTTGTTGTTTTTGCTTCCTCTAGTGTTTGGGGATATGAAGCCGGCATGCCTTCTCCTATTCCTGCACCCACTTGAGAGAAGATATTAGAACTTTATTTTGGCTTAGTCCCTTGCGAGGAGAGGGCAAAGTTGCCTTGATCTTTTGTCAAGGGACATCGGCCTTATCAAGGTAAAGACAATAGAAAAACATAAGTATGCACAAAAGGAAATATGCAAGACTGAAATTAAACATGAATGCAAAGGCAGCTAGTCAATCTAGAAAGCAAATTTTTAGGTGTTTTGAAATTTTAATTTGTTTGATTTTTTATGGTTTTATGATGTTTTTGGTGTTTTCGGAACTATTATGATTTTTTGGTGTTTTAAATATTTAATTTTTAAGATTTTTGATTTTATGGATTTGTTTGGTTCTTTTTGAAGTATTCGATTTTTTTGTTCAGTGTGAAGGACACGACCATCTCATCTTTTGCTTTGCTTGTCATAGGTGCCTCTCATTGTTACCTAAGGGTTAAGCGTAGGCATCACGTGTAAGAAAGTGCCTAGTCTAAAATCTTCTGACCTTCCGTCTTTGATAGGCTATGGCTCCTCTTGGATCCAGTCGGTCAACCTTACCCGCAAAGTTAAAGAGGGAAGAGGATTGATGGTAAGTCCTTAATAGGATTCGGGGGTGTCGAATTTGTTTCTCTACTAGTGCGCACGTTGCCCGTTTGGGATTTGACATCCTCAGGTCCTTCCTTTCAGCCCTTTTCTTTTGATGGCCCACATTCAGACATGTCTTTTTTCTTTTGCTTCACTTTGACCTGAGGGGTTCATTGCCCATCTTTTGGAGCCTTTTTCTCTTGGGCTTTTGTTGGTACACATTCAGACAGGTCTATTCTTTTGCCGACCTGAGGGGTCATTGCCTATCTTTTGGCACCTTTTCTTCTTTTTTAAGAAGTCATACCTTCAGAGGCATTTTCCAACTAAGGCAATGGGCACTTTCGATACTCCTCATTCTAACCCCTTCCATCTATTCTGGACCGAAACGAGAAGAGAATGGGATAGGGTTGACCTTCTTTTGCCAAGCGTTGCCTAGCTTTCTCTCTGACTTCCTAGGTGTGTAGTGTGTGTAGTATGATGTCTATCCTTATTTTCCTAAGTGACAAGTTGGTGCACCGAACAAGCAAGCGTTAGATGTTACCGTCATTCTTCATACCTCTGGATTTTATAGATTTTGTTTTGTTTTGTTTTGTTTTGTGATTTTTATTTTAAGGGAAATATTTTTTAAGGTATACACCATTCCAGGGATGAGCTAGTTCTTCTCCTTCTATATTAGTTAGCTTATATGAATTACCAGGATAAACTGCCGAGATCACATATGGACCCTCCCAATTAGGTTGAAGTTTGGAGCGGGGACCGCCTGGCTAAACGAATATTCTTTTAAGCACAACCTCACCGATTTCAAATTTTCTCTCTACCACCCTCTTCTGATAAAATCTTTTAAGTCTATTCTGATAAGATCTAGCATGTTCGGCAGTGGCCAGCCTCCTTTCATCCAAGAGTTCGAGTTGCGCGAGAAGGGAATCTCGGCTCTCATCTATCGGGATATCTTGATCGATCTGAACTCGGAGGGAAGGAATGATTACTTCGTATGGGACTACCGCCTCCATCCCAAATGCCAAGGCATAGGGGGTCTGACCCATTGGGGTTCGAATAGAGGTGCGATAGGCCCATAGAGCATCGACTAACTTATCTGGCCAATCTGCGAACTTGCTAGACTTACAAGTCTTCTTAATGATTTTTATCAAAGTTTTATTGGTGGCTTCTGCTTGACCATTGCCTTGACGATAATACGGAGATGAATGATGCAATTTGATGCAATACCTGTTGCAAAGGTCGCGCAGCTCTTGAGAGATGAATTGTGGTCCATTGTCGGTGATGATGTCGCCTGGGATCCCGAACCTGGCAATGATGTTGCGTTTGATGAAAGTGCAGACTGTTGATGCCTTGATTTCCACGTATGCTTCCTCTTCCGCCCACTTGGTGAAGTACTCCATTGCCGTTAGGATGAAGGATTTGGTTTTGTTTGTAGAGTTTGGGTCACCAAGGGGTCCGATAACATCAAAAGCCCACATAGCGAAGGGCCATGGGGCGTGAATCGGGTGAAGAGAAGATGCGGGAGAGTGAATCTTGTCGGCGTGAAGTTGACATTGATGACAGTGCCGGACAAAGATCGAGCAATCTTCTTCCAGAGTAGGCCAGTAATACCCTTGCCTGATGATCTTCTTGGCGAGGGCTTGAGCATTTACATGGCCTCCACATACCCCGGAGTGTGCTTCCTTAAGCACCAATTCAACCTCTTCTTCATCTACGCATCTTAATAGAACACCGGCTAAGCTTCTTTTGTAAAGTACTCCACCTAAGATGGTGTATCTCTGGGAGACCCTTCTTATGGCTTTCTTCTCTTCAGCAGTTGCTGTCGGTGGATATGCCTGATCCCGACAGTAATTCGCAATCTCATGATACCATGGCTTCTCACCTTCTTCTAATTCTTCCAACTCGACTAAAGATACTTCTTCCTTTTGCTCAATGTACTCTTTCCTTTCAAACTCTTCTTTAACCCTCAAGAATCGTGCATCTTCTACCGCCGGAATGGTTCGTCGACGGGCATAGATCGTTCTAACCTATCTGCCTAGTGGGACAGATAGTGAAGATGCCAGAGAAGCGAGAGCATCGGTAAGAATATTTTGAGCACGAGGGACATGAATGAATTCGAGTTTGGAGAATAGCTTGATGTAGCAGGTGGTGAGTTCTTGGTATGGCCTGAGTCCGGGATGAGATGTGCGGTATTTGGCCAGCACTTGGCGGAGAATCAACTAACTATCACCGATCACCCTTAGTTCAGTGACACCATAGAAGTGAGCGGCCTCCAGTCCGGCCAATAGGGCTTCATACTCAGCTATATTGTTTGTTTCTGGAAAATGGAGCTGAAAAGCCTGTGAAATGGTGACACCTTCGGGTGATAGAAGAACAACCCCTATCCCTCTACCTTGGGAGTTTAATGCCTCGTCAAAATATAAAGTCCACAGATTGGAAGATCGAATGGACATCAATTCTTCATCGGGAAATTCTGATTGGATAGGGTCAAAAATTGGGATAGGATGATGGGCAAGGTGCTCAGCAATTGCATAGCCCTTGATTGCCTTCTGTTGAATGTAGGTGATGTTGAACTGAGAGAGGAAGAAACCCCCAAAGTTTGATCAATGTTATCCTTCTCCTCATATCAAATTTCACCCAACTGGATCGCATTTTCTATATACTCTGGTAGCTTGGCACATTCTAAGCTTTTTTGAGCTAACCGATGCAGGTATCTTTCTGGAACTCTCCTACTTCTAATTTTTGTCCTATTTTTATTGGAAACTAAACCTAAAGAAGAAGAAGGTGAATAAGGGAAGGAAGAATTTATTGGAGAGAATGGACGGAAAAGGAGGTCAAGGATCTGGTGGCTGCTTGGGTCAAATGCCCTTCCGAGGCAAGTTGAGATGTTTCCTCGATCGAAATTTGAGTTTCGAAGAGGATGTTGTTTTTTGGGGAGTGCTAAACATAAAGACAGAATAGGCTTCAGGTGCCCGATTTGGGTTGAGATCAACTACGGGAGCCAAAGTAGGTGGAGATATTGATAAAGAGGGGAAGACTTCGAGCAATGTTTGATAGAGGGGGCTTTCGGGCCCAATGTTGACAGAAAGAGGTGATGGGCCAGTAGGCCGGATGATCATAGAGGAAGGTGGGTTCATGGACCCAATAAGAGGAGGATGCGGGCTCAAAGGCCCAGGTTTAGGAGATGGGCTCGAGGGCTCGAGAATTGGAGAAAATGGGCACAAAGGCCCAAATTTAGTAGAGGGGCTCGATGGCCCAAGAGCAACAAGTGGGTACGCGGACCCGTAAGTTGGGCCTGGGGGTCCAGAAATAGGGATTGGGCCAAGAAGCCCGGGAGAGCATCACAGTGAGTTGGGGCGTCGGCCCAAAAAAATGACATGATGAGGGAAGGCCCTTGTGGAGTTGGTTGGACATTTTCTCGAGTTGGTTTGGCAATATGACCTTTGGGTGGGTCAACAGGTGGTTCAGCATGGAGTGGTTCATTGCTTGACCCTTCTTCATCGGTGGAAAACAAAAGAGATATTTCAGGATACAAGTCATCTTCAGGGTCGTTGGTTCTTCTTCTCTTCTCTTGCTCCATCTCTTGTTCTTCCTTGTTCTCAGCCAGTTGAATGGTTTCTTTCTTGATGAAAAACTTTTGTAAGCATCCAGAAAAGTATCTACTTTTGAGATTCTGACCATTCACACTCATTCCATCATACCCAACCCCGCTTTTTGGTTGTAACCTCACTGGATTGATTGGCTCAGCTATGCCTTGTTGTTCTTTGTCTAGTCCTTGGCCTTCTTGGTATCCCAAACTTTTCATTATATGCCACCCAATAGTTTCATTTTTCTCTCTTTTCCTTTTCCACACTTGCCTGGGCTGCCTACTTATTTCTAGAAGATCCAAGATTGTCAAAATTGGCTCGTTTGGCAACCCAAGGGGTGGTGGTGGAGAAGATGGATGATCTAAGGGCATGCTTGTCACCTTAATCACTTGTCCCTTGTATAGAAATTTGAGACATTGATGATTGGTGGAGGCGACTGCCTCTAGTGCTTCCAAATAGGGACGTCCCAGAATAGCTTTGTATGTCGGATCCATCTCAAGTATGTGAAAGTCAACAGTGACTGTTCGGGGTCCAAGCTTGACATCCAATGTAATCATGCCATCAGCGGGCTTATTTGAATTATCATATGTGGTCACTGTTATTTGAGATGGCCGGACATCCTCCTCATAGATTTCACAAAGATGTAATGTTTCTGGTGGCAGAACATTGATGGAGGCTCCGGTATCGACCAAACATGACTTAATGCCTACTCCATTGATATGGACTGTGATGCATAAGGCACATTTCCTTATTTCCGGGTCGGCCAACTCTTCCTTTGTGAATGTAAGGGACGGGTACTCAGTTCTTGGGACCAAAATTGATGAGATCTTTTCTGGGGGGAGGCTCTCATTCACCATCACCCGCTGTAAGTATTGTTGGAGAACCTCTTGGTGGACTTTGGATCTTTTGATCAACTCTAAGATAGAGATCCATGCCGGGGTTTTATCAAGATGTTTCATCAAGTCATAGGATGTCCCAGGTAACGGTTCTTCGATGTGTTCTTCTTCTGCTTCTGGTACCAACCCTGATTGACCGGCCTGGGGAAAGACCCTTTGGAACATGCGCCCACTCCTGAGTACTGTGGCAAGTTGAGGAGCTATAGTTAGGGTGGTAGTGGTGGGTGGTGGGTTAGGTCGAATGATGGGAGCTCTTGCGACGGGTGTAATGATGGTGGTTTGAGGCATAGTAGGGTAGGTAGGTTGTGAAGGTACAATTGCTCGGGGTGGGATGATGATGGGTCCCAATGGTAGCGATGATTGTGATGGATTAACTGGGCGGATTAGGGTCCGTCCCGATTGGAGTTGTATGGCTGGTGGTGTTATGATGGGTCGTGATGGTGCTCGGATGATGGGTGGCCGATTGAGAGTAATGGGGTTGGCTGATGTAGCTCGGGGTATGGAATGGACGGTTTGGTTGATGTGCATGGCGGAGGTGGCTCCTTCAACTTGCCAATTCTGGCCCCGATCATGATACTCCTCAGAAGAGATCAAGAAGGGATTAACGTGTTGATTCCCAGGTGCGGGTGCATGTGGAGGTAGAGGGTTTTGGGTAATCCCCAGGCCAGGGTTCTGTTGTTGTTGCTGCTGAGCTGGTGCATGCTGTCGTTGGTTTTTCACTGTTATGATGTATTCTCCCATCTGGTCCCAGTCAATACTGCCTTGCTCATTAAGGTCGTGGATGTAGTCTTTGAATTGAAAACAATTTTCCACGGTGTGCCCAGGATATCTGTGAAACAGGAAGTATCGCTTTGTGTTTACATTTTGAGGCCATTCCAACTTCTCCCTTGGCAATGCAATTTGCCCTACCACCATGAGTGCATTAAAGATGTCCATGAGAGAGTACGGCAATGGCGGGTAATGGTTCCTCTTGGGTCCAACCTTTTGGGGTTTGTAGGCCATTGGAGGGGGTGCTTGGTTGTAGTTGGCCAGTTGTTACCGTGGTGGTTGGGGAACTGGGGCTTGCGTTCGCTGAGGGATCGGAGCTTGTTGTTGATGAGGCTGGAACTGAGGTTGATGTTGAGGTTGACGAGGGTTTCTAAATGGTTGGTTTTGTTGAGGGTTCCTAAACTGGTGTTGATAATTGCTAGGTGGGTTCCCTACAACATTGAGGTTCTCGTTTGTCACTACGCCCTCAGTCACTTGGCTGATTGTGGTAAAAGTGGTTTTCTTGACAGCTCGGGGTCTAGGATCAAACAAGTTCATGATAGGTGAGTCCCTAAGCTGTGTCTGAATGTACCGTGCCCTCTCATAGAGTTCACTCATGGAGGTGAGGTGATGCAAGGCCAACATGTTTTTTAAGGCCGGAGTGGCCTTGGTGATGATCATCTTCACTTGCTCTGGTTCTGAAATGGAATCAGTAAGCCTTTCTGCCATGGACCTCCACCTATCAGCATATCTGGTAAAATATTCATCATTTCTCATTTTTTCGGCCATGAGGTCGGTAATGGAATATGTTGGTCCGACCCTGTCTTGATATCTCTGCAAAAATTTAGCTTTGATAGTTTCAAAGTTACTCGCCTCCAAAGAGTCAAGCGAGTAGAACCACTCTAAAGCTGATCCCTCTAATGATCTTCTGAAAAGAAAAGTAAGGGCCCTTGGATCATTTTGCCACATTACCGACTCATATAGAAAGTCCTTGATATGAATGAAGGGATTACCGGTTCCGTTGTAACGGCGGTATACCGGCATCTCAGAGAGAGGTAGATGAAAAGTAGGGAGGGAAGGAAGAGAAATTTCAGGGGCTGCCTTTGTGTCGATCAAACGTCTAAGCTCTCTATATTGCTCATCCATGCGATTGATCTTGTTAATCATGGCCTGATCGACAGAAGGTTCCCTAAGAGGAGGAGGAGAAGTGGGTGCTTGGTGCACTGGAACTGGGATTGGATGGGCCGAAGTGGCCGGATAAGAAGGGTACATTGGGGGATTCACCAAAGGGTGAGTAGGGTTGAGATGATTGAAAGAATGAACTAGTGGCCTAGAGGGAGAAACGACATTCAGATCAGGGTGATCTAAATTAGTTACCAGATGAGGCGAAATTGGGGCTACAAGCCCGGTATAAGAAAGGCCATGAGTGGGCACATTGGGTTGATTTACTACCGACCGAGGGGTAGAGATGTGAAGACCACCTTCGGGAGGAATGTGGTTGGCGGGCGACTTGCCCTTGAGGATGGCTTTGATAGCCTGAAGTTGGGTAGGGTCGGCATGAGAGGATGCCTCCCAAAGTGCATTTGGATTGGGTTGAGGAGAAGTTTGACTAGGTTCGGGGAGAACTTCGGGTTCATTGACGGCACATACGGCATCAGGGTAGAAATAAGACTGGTCATATTCCAATTGTAGTTGCTCGTATCTTTGATTTGCCATTCCGATAACTCGTCCTGACCTTAAATTCATAAACACAACAGAAAAAGAAGGTTGACAAATAAAAGCTTCAGGATTTTTTTTTGGTTTTGATTTTTGACCCCTTTTCTGTTTTGATTTTCTTTTGTTGGACAAGCAAGTTATCAAGCAAATTAACCTCAACCAATTTTTTTTTAAGTGATTTTGGAATTTTTGTTTAATTTTTAATTTTTGTTTGCAAACAAGTAATAGCAAAGACTTGGAATGATTAACGCAAATTTTTTGTTGTTTCAACATCAAATTAATGGCTTGTTAAGAGAAATATTGTCCACTCAAATAAATGGGTAGGACCCTATGCTCTCACAACGCCGAGCAAGCTAAGGTTGCCACTTTTTTCACAATGATAGGTAATAGGTACTCCGGGTTTTGGGATAAAATGGTACAACCAGCCCGATCAGTGAAGAGGGAATCCTTCACGTCTGGGGACTTACGAAGGCCTTGATGGAAGCTACCCAGTCCTTCCGAGAGGGAATCCCCGGAGGAGGAGTTGGCAACCACCAAGAGGGGTGTTTGGATGTGTGGGGTTTTGGGAGAAGAGAGCCTCCCTTCTCGGATGACCTAAGGAGCCGAAACCCCAATGCAAACTAAATGCGAGTGAAATGTCAAGGAATTAAGGAGCAAGCAAGAAGAAAATAAAAGCATACAATGATTAATGAGATATTGTAGGAAGCAAGTAAACAAGACAATGATATGAAATCAAATTAAGGTGAAAGAGAGAACTAATTTTGACTAGGCATGCTTTGAAAATTTACTAAAGAAGAACTAAACTTAGAAGGAAATAGGCAAGTATACTTAACAAGGGATGAAATAAGATGATATCTAAGAAGCTATGGTGAAATAAGTTGATAAACAGAGCAAGAAATCATATTGTATGCTTTAAAGAGGACCAACGAAAAGTAGGTAAATCGGAAGAAACTTGATGACACTCCAAGGAAACAAACAAGCATGTAAGCAAGTAAATAGCAATGCAAGGAAATGGAAATGGCTTAAATGAGAATTAGAGTGAAAATAAGCATGTTTTCAAGTGGACATTCTTAGGAAAGAAAAGAAGAACTCACTAAAGCAAAGTCGGTCCCACCGTGGTCGCCAAAAGGTGTAAGCACCAAGAACGGGGATATCCGTAGATCTCCCCTTTTTCCGGCCCCTACGCTTGCTTTGGGGACTTGGTGGATGAGATGTTAGTGTTTGTGGTCGCCAGGAGCCAAAGGCTCCAAAATATAATAGAATGAAAAGAAATGAAAAACAGAAATGACCGTCGTACCTTTGGAAGTGGGGGAGATTGTTGGGTTCCGACTTCTCCTCTCTCGGCCGGCCGAAAGAAGAGAGCTTAGTGAGTCCTTCGTCTTCGATCCGGTTGAAGCTCCACCTCGGCCGGATTCACCTAAAAATGTCCATGAGAAAACATAGAAACATGTGAAAAGATCATTAGTTCTAGTGAAAGTGTGGAATCATGCTCAAATTCGAATGTAAACATGAAAGAGGGAAGGAACTGACCGGATTGGGACTAAATATCAACCCCTATTTGGAAGCTTTAAATATGCATGAAAATTCAAATGAGTGGCTTAATGCATGCTAAATAACATGTTAATGAAAGTTAAAATGAAAAGGGGGAGTAAAAGATTGACCGGAAAGGTAAATAAACTCAAAAAAATGCAAAATGGGGTCTGCCCCTGCTAGTGCCCCATAAATGGGGCGCCTGCTGCAGGTGTCCCCTTGATGGGGCGCGTTGACCAAAGTCAAAGCGCCCTATTTATGGGGCACCAGGGACTAGTTTCAGCAGATTTTCTTCCCTTCTTCGCGGCGTCGCCCTAGAGTGTAGGAAGACCTCCAAGATGGAAGAAGGACTTCTTCAAGCAGCCAATACTCAAGTAAAGCTAATGGAAGAGTGTTTTGACACTAGATGTAAGGGAAATGGAGTGTATAGGCCCTCAAAGTCGGAGAAAAATCATATTTCTGAAGAAGGAAACTGCATGTTTTTTTGGGTTTTTGGGAGAGGGTTTTGGAACGTTTTGAGAGCTTGGAGAGGGGTTGTAAGGCCTTGGGAGTGTTGTGGTGGATGAGAGGGTTTGGGGGACGCCCTTGGTGTGTCCTCAAGCCTCCAAATGGGGGTCCTTTTATAGGCAAGAAGAGGGCAACTTTATCTGCAGAACTGTCCCATCAATCTGTCCAATCAGTCAGATCAGGTGCAGGTGCCCTATTTATAGGGCGCCTGGTGCCCTATAAGTAGGGCTCCAGGTGCCCTGTTTAGAGGGCGC
This sequence comes from Cryptocoryne crispatula var. balansae, assembly GCA_036172225.1. Taxonomy (NCBI): domain Eukaryota; kingdom Viridiplantae; phylum Streptophyta; class Magnoliopsida; order Alismatales; family Araceae; genus Cryptocoryne; species Cryptocoryne crispatula. The sequence goes on along the minus strand of CM069929.1, from coordinate 34,075,897 downwards.
CAGGGATTGGTGCCCTGTATATAGGGCACCAGGGCCTGGTGCCCTGTATATGGGGCGCTTTGACCCTAGTCAACGCCTATTGATCTTCTTCGAAATGCGCCGAAAACCTTGATTTTTCTGTAAAACTTGGTTCCCTTGAAAGGTTACTCAAATATTACTCATGAAAACAAGAATTTAAGCTCTTCAACTAGGCCAAAATTTGCGTGTCTACACTCTTCTATCGATTGAAAGAAATAATAAAGATAGGTTGAAAGTCCGTCAAGACTTACAGAAGTTGGGAATAAGAGAATTCATCCACAAGAAATAGGGTCAAGTAAAATATTACTTCCACTAGCACAATTCACATGTAGTAAGAAAGAAAAAGAAACAATTTCTAAGTTCTTTCAATTCATGAAGGTTCCTGATAGATACTTCTCTAACATTACAAGGTGATTTCTCAACAAAGATAATAAGTTATGGGGGCTGAAGACACATGACTACCATGTGATTATTCAACAATTACTTTCAATTGCTGTTAGAGCACTCCCAAACATTCATGTATCTTCATCACTAAGTGACACTTGTCACTTTTTCTTAAATATTTGTTTCAAAGTTGCTTCCATCGAAGACTTTTACCAACAAGGCCTACATGTCGCAAGGGTATTATGTCAACTAGAGATGATATTTCCTCAGAGTTTCTTTGATGTAATGGTACACTTGATCATTCATTTAGCAGATGAGACTAGGATTGCTGGGCCAGTTCATTATAGATGAATGTACCCATTTGAGAGGTATCCCATTCACCTATATATAAAATTTTTTCATTTAAGATAAATCGATGTTCATTGTTGTTATTTTTTAAAGTATTTGGGCAGATTAAAATCTTATGTGAGAAATAGGACTTATCCGGAAGGGTCAATTGCTTCAATTGCTGAAGGTTACATTATTACTGAGACAATTACTTTTACATCTTGATATCTTAATGATGATATGGAAACATGGTTGAATAAGACACATCGACAAGTAGAATACCATTCAAAAGATGTGGACCTTGGATGAGAAGTTTTTATGGAGACCTGTCGGCCATGTGGGATAAGTACAATTGACAAACTACAAAATAATGAGCTAGAAGAAATACATAAATATATCATATTCAATTGTACAACACTCAACAAATTCATAAGGTAAACTTATGTCAATTCAAAGTTTTCATTCACTATATGAAAAATAAGTACTGCAGGGGTCACATGGTTGAAGTTAAGGAAATGTCACCCGGACTGCACATGGATAAAGTGGAATACATTCATACATCCACATTTACCAAATGGCTAAAAAATAAGGAAATTATCCTTGATTCACAAAATTATATTTTTAAACGACACGGTGATCATATGATGTCATGATTTATTCTATTTGTTCACTCTTATCAGGTGCATAAGTTGTAAGAGTTTACTAAGGGAGACATATCACCTTATCTCCTTTCAATTAAAGATTTGCCTAGTGATGTGGTCAACAAGTATGATGCATGCATTGTTAATGGTTGTAGGTTTCACACTAGAAGCCTTGAACAAAGATGAGTTACCCAAAACTCAGGTGTTGTGTTGAGTGCAACTACTCCTTCAAGCACTAAAATGGTTGAAGACAATGTTGTTTACTATGGTGTCCTTGATGAGATCCTTGAAATCGACTACTATGGACACATGAGGGTGGTATTATTTAAGTGTGATTGGATAAATGTGCATCGAGGGGTGAAACATGATGGACCTCTTAAAATAGTGAACCCATCAAGTAAGTTAAGAACAGTTGAACCTTACATATTAGCATCACAAGCAGAGCAAGTTTGATTTGTAGGAACATCGGTTGGTTTGTGGTTTGCAAGACAAACTCACGTGATTTTTACAACATATCAGAATCTAATTTTGAAGAAGATGATGAATTCCTAGATTTACAACCAATGTGTCATGACTAAACATCACGCATCTAGCATGATGATGATCTTGAGGAGATGATGGTCCATAGATCTAATATAGATGGTATTGAAGTATAATGTAAGTCATTGTTTATTATGTATGTTTCATATTGTTTATTGATATAACATTTTCTATAGATTTGCTAATGCTGCTAGTCCAAGATTCCACATGACTTGGTTTCGGATTTGATCCAAACCCCCCGTCTCTCCAAAGCCCCTTTTTTTTAACGTCCCTCATCTACATGCATCTCATGTCCATTTTAGTTGAGTATTCATCTAAAGTCATTTTGCATATTTTAAGTATAATGTGAAAGTTATTTTGCAGATTTGTCCAGGATAATCATACTTTCTGACTTGCACATTCTTTTTGCAGGTTGGTTTTTCTATCCGTTACTTGCCACATCTTTAATTGCTTCTAGGTTGAACATGATTTTGATGGAATAACCGAGGCATTTGGCTATCAGTCTAGTAGATTAATGTGCCGGATGAAGTCTTCATTTTTAAATTTCAGTTTCCTGATTTTTGTTCTACTTTTAGAAACATTTAGCTACCTTTATTAGTTGATACTCATCTGTCCATTTCAGTTGTCTTTATCTCCATATGCTTACAAACATTAGTTCTAACAAAATAGCTGGTCAGTTGGATTTGATATGCCCTTATGTAATCTCTTTAATTTGTTCTGTCTATATCAATGGATGTTACATTATGTTATATGATGAAACAGTGAGCAACTCACATTGCCTACTTATATGTGTTGAGAACTTTGTTTTATGCAAGCAGGGGGAAGAAGATCTTGAAGAATCTATCTTACAGGTTAGAATGTGCAATCTCAAAGAAGAAAGGCTTATGGGGGCCTGACATGTCAGAGATTAACACACTACCCAAAAAGATAAAGCACATTGCAGACATTTATGATCTTCCAAAGTCAGTGAAGAAGAAAATGGACTCTAATCCTTTTCAGAATTTTATGGAGTACATTATCTTCCATAATATTTTCATATGATGAAGTCATATAGTCCTTATTGCCTAGAAGAAACCATCCTATGTAGAGTTTGGAAATTCACGTTTACATAGCGGGGTTTTTTGATGTACTTAGTTGTTCTCACATTTTTTTTATGCAGAGGAGGTTCTTGTACCATTTTGGAGAGGTTATAAGTTTTGATTGAATGGCCAGTTTCTTACTACATATTGTTTAACTAATTTTTTTGGTCTTTATTTACATTGATGCATATTAATCATTTCTTTCAATTGTTTGGACATATTTCAGGAAGAAGATTATTTACCGCAGTCAATTCTTAGCACCTTTTATGATTTTTTATTTATTTTCTTTTGCAGCCATATGTGGGTCCAACTACTCATGACCCATAGTACTAATACAACAATAGTAGATTGTCTTTTTTTTCTATGTACCTTAATGGCAGTCATAGGATTATAGAGACAGTAAGGGATAAAGAGGTGTTCTAAAAAACTTATGTCATAATTCGCATAGTTGATGGATACGTACATGATAGTAGATGTCAAGTTCACGGATTTTCATTTCTTACTTACTAATGAGAAGTATATGTGCATGGGACACTAGGGATTGCTCTTGCTATGTAATCTTGCTAATTCTTTTATGTTTGACTTTGGCCCTTGTATGATTCTATTTGATTCTCTCATCTTGATTGAGCCACACAAGCAAGAGCTAGTTGTAGACACGCCAAATTCGCCTAATTTAGAGCATAAAACTCATGTTTTATAGGGTAACATGTATGATTGACCGTATAATGATTCCGGGTCTTTAAAAGTTGATTTGGAGCTTTGCCGAATAAAATCGTATGTTTTCCAAAGTTTTCCGCAAAAAGCCATAATTTCCGAGCGAAAGCCACACGTAAATCGTGTAAACATGGAAATTGGCTGAATGACCAATGCCTATTGATCATGCATTGAAGGTTATGGTCATATTCACACTATGGACAAGTTTTGTTGCATTCCGTGCCTTTCTGGTTTGCCGTCGAAGTCATTCTGACCAGTATCGGATCTTCTGTTCACTACCCTAACTTCCAGATAAAATTCTGAAGTTTTGGAGTGTGTGATGGCTGATCCGATGCTATAGAAAGCTTCTTCGGCCTGTTATCTTTCCAACGCAACAAACGGCGTCGAATTCCGAGTTCGGGAGTGTTCGCAATGGCTTCCGGAAGAAGGACGCGCGAAACCAGTCCCATGCGCCCGGGTTCCTGGTCACATGCGCCCGGGACCTAGGGCACGTGGCCATGCGCCCTACCAGTGAGGCACGTGACCTTGTGCCCTCACTTGAGGGCACATGCGCCCTACCTTTGAGGCACGAGGGACCCAGTTTTTCACCCGGACTCTACCACTGAACCGCCGATCGGATAATGCCTCTTTTCTCAGGATTTGTGCCCATGCGCCCTCATTGGGGGGCACATGCGCCCCTCAGTGGGGCGCATGCGCCCAGCACCAGGGCGCATGCGCCCAGGTGTGGGGCGCAAGGCCTCCTATTTTTTAGTATAGATCGCGCCTTCTGTTCTCCTATAAATTAAATCTGATTCCGGTCATTCCAAAGGCATGAGCACGACTCCCCAGGCATCTCAAGACGTCCAACCTCCCTCCTGCATCTATTTTGTGATTTTTAGAGAGAGAATTTCGAGTTTTTAGAGAGAGAAAAGTCAGTTCAAGAGAGAGGAAGGCTGTTCTGCAGGTGATCTGTCAAGTCTCTCTTCCTCGGCCTCTACAGCAGTGTGTGGACGTCTTCTGCCCAAGATCTCTTCATCAAAGTTCTTCCTCTCCAAGTCTTCTTCAGGTTTCAATCGACGGCACTTGATTCCAAGGTCGGGGCTGGTCGTGACGAGCGCAGAAGCAAAGTCGCGCCTGGCAGATCCTGGACTGCTGCTCGACTTTTTCGACAACACAGATTTGGCTATATCTTTCTCTATTCAACTCAGAATCTTTTAGTTCTTTTTCCTATATCTTTATTTAGTGATTCTACATCCTCCTATAATTTTTTTACATTTTTTTGCATTACTTTTACTCTGTTATTCCGAAAATAAAAAAAGGGTTTAGAGATAACCCGAATCCGGTCAGTTTCTAGTCATTTGTGTGTTTCATGTCATTCTCTTTACATATAATTCACCTTGTTTAGTTCTAATTGTCTATTTCACTTGTTTTTTTGTCTAGTTGTACAGAATATCAAGCACCCACCGCGTTGAGGACTCTTCTTCATCGGCCGGCCGAAGAAGGAGAAGCTTTAACCCACACTCTTCACGCTAAGGTACACACGGTCATTTTAATTCTATAAATCGGAACCCACGGTTCCTGGCGACCACATTTATTTCTTCTCACCCTCTTCCCACATGACCCAAACTGTCTCTTTGGTGATCGAGCGACGCCAAGGGATGAAAGTTCGGGGATCAATGTGAGTGTGGGACCGAGGTGAGATTTGCTTTTCGTGCTTTATTCCTTTCTTTTCTCATCCCCTCTTGAGGTGACGATCTGGGTTCACGGACTTCCCTGAAAAGGAGAGGACCCCGTCGAATTTTCAGAGTCGACAGCTTTGTGGCGACCACGGTGGGACAAGCAATGTCTTCAACCGTGGGTGCTTAGTATTTTGTTTGCAACTAGTTCTAGTTCTAGACTGGTTCCCACGTGAGCCTTTCCTTCCTTCCACCTTTCTTAACTTCATGCCATCTCATAATTTCTGATTTCACCCATATTTCATCAGATCTGAAGTGCCAAGTATGCCATTTAATTTCTGCATTTTATTTAAACCGGTTCCCACGTGAACCACCCTTTTCCTTTTAAACCGGTTCCCACGTGAACCAATCTCTTTCTTTACTTCGGTTCCCACGTGAACCAAAACCCTTTTTTCCAGATATATCCCAACTTGGATCAGATCTTTATTCACTTTTAATTGGCCCCACGTGGCCCTCTTTTGATCATTCAAACCGGTTCCCACGTGAACCACCCCTTTTTACCCAAAACCGGTTCCCACGTGAACCACCTTTACTTTTTACCCCAGTTCCCACATCGGTCCCCATGTGGACCACCCTTTTGCTTGGCTATCAGATCTGAACCCTCTTCTTTCCATCACTTTTCACTATCTCCATTTGGCTCACATAAGAAACAAGTCTAGATTCTAGTTTCTAGTTGCTTGTCTAGTTTCTAATTGCTTGTCTGGTGTTGATTGCTTGTTTATTTAAGTTTATGCTTTGCTCATTACTTGTTTTATTACTTGATTGCATTCTCTGCTCCTTCTCTCTACCTCCTTCTTTTACACTTTTTTGAGGCGGGAGCTCACTCTCCCATTTACCCCTCCCATCCAAAACACCCTCTTGGTGGATTCTGACCTCTCTTCTGGGATATTCCTTCCTAGTTGACTTGGTTGGCTTTCATCAAGGCCTCCGTAATTCCTCATACATGGAGTATTCCTCTTCACGATCGGGTTGGTTGTACCACTCCCCAAAACCCGAAGCATCCTATGTTACCTACACGTGGTGAGATTGTGTGAAACCTAGGTCATTGGAGATTGGAGTTAGGATCCTAACCCATTTGTTGAGAGAACAATTCTTAACAAAATTCATAAACCTAAGGTTTAATCAAAATCATTGCATAATTTTGCTTTCAAGTGTTTGCATCACTTGCTTGTCAAACAAAAATTCAAACCTCTAACTTTTTGCAAAATACTAAAAAAAAAAAGTTCTTTATTTACTTTGTCAGCTTATTTGTTTTCTTCTTGAAGTTCAATGCAATTAAGGTCTGGAAGACACGTTGGAATGGCGGAACAAGCTGAACATCGAGAACATGAGATGGGTCATCAACCAAATCCATCAGATGGTCGTGTTAATCCATTGTTTGAGTCAGAAGCGCAAGAGGTCCCTCAACCATCTGCTTCCTCGTGATGTTGAACAACTCTTTAGGGAGTTGTCTCTACATCTTGACCAGAAACCTATGCCGCATACAATCCATGGTGAAGGGCAAAATGGCCTCAGATCAAGCCTGAAGTTAACCAAGTTGCCTTATCTCCTCGTCCTCTAGTTCAACCACCACTTATTCAATCACCCTTGGTTCAACCTCCTGTTGTTCAACGATCTGTGATTCAACCATCATTAGCACAACCATCTATTGTTCAACCGTCTGTGGTCCAACCCTCATTTGTTCAGCCATCTTATTTCAACCATGTTGCTCCCTTGACCTATCAAGTCATGGGACAATCTTTAGTGAATTTGCCAAGTCATGCTCCTCAATTTCAGAACCATGTCTCTAACCACATACCCCCACGGTAAACCAAGAACTCCGCTCTCACCGGGGCAATCATGGATCAGCTCACCCAGATGAATGAACGTTATGAAGAGCCGAGATGTCGCTGGACTCCAAGTCGGTTCTGAGATTTCCATTCCTTCTCACCGGTCCTACACCTTACCTTGAGCTACCGAGTTTATCGCCGCTACAATGGTGCGGCAACCCTTTTCTCCACCTTAAAGATTTTCTCTATGAATCCTCATTCTGGAAAGATGATCATAGGGTTCTTGCCTTCTTGTTCCGTCGATCATTAGAAGGGTCTTCATTGGAATGGTTCTACTCACTCGACTCCTTTGAGGCAGGAGACTTCGACATTGTCAAGACAAAATTCTTGCAAAGATACAGAGACCGGGTGGCACCAGCATGCACCATTACAGATTTGATTGCTGAGAAGATGAAGCCCGAAGAGGACTTCATGAAGTTTTGATCGGCCGGAGGGGAATGGCGGGGAAAAATTGACGGATGTGATTTACGAAGGGGAACAAGTGAAGATGCTCATTGGCAACACTACTGCCTTGAGGAATGTCTTGATCATGCACCGTCCTACCACAATGAATGAACTCTATGAAGCGGTGCCCGATACTTGCAAGCCCACTTCAAGGATGCCACAATGATAAATCCATTTGATCCCAAACCTAGAAACTTCAGGAAGACCCCCTCTACACCAGTTGGGCCTACAACCGAGGGAGTGGTCAACAACAAAGCTATAAATATTGTAGGGAACCAGGGAGGTAACCGTCAAAACCCGATTCGAAACCCACCACGAACCCTTCCTATTACCCCCCTCAGCAACAGGTTAGGCCACCACAACCACGACAACCACAACAACCCCCGCAACCAGTAGCACAACCCCAACAACCTCGTCAACCTACCTACAATAGGGCACCACCACCACCCAATCAGGCACCACGAAGGGGAGGTCCTAGGAGAGAGAACTACCAGCAACTCCCTTACTCCTTGACCGACATCTTCAATGTACTCATGGCGGAGAAGCAGTTGGAATTGCTCAAGGAAAGAGAGGTTTGGCCAACAAATGTAGATATGTCCCGATACTGTGCTTACCAGCGGTGTCCTGGTCACACTGTAGAAGTGTGCTTTCAATTCAAGGATTACATCCACGATCCGAATGACCAATGAAGCATTGATTGGGTCCGAATGGGGAATGCATACATGTAATGAAGGCTAGGCGACGGCAGCGGCGGCGTCCACCGGCTCAACCTCGGCAACAACTTTGGCTTGGGGATTGTCCGGAATCCGCTCCCATTACATGCTCCCGCTCCGGCACCGGCACCAGACACATCCAAACCCCAGAATTGGTCTAGTACACTCCATTGTCCGAGGAGATGCCAGCCGTGCTCAAGGTTGGCAACTAGAAAACCAAAATGCAACCATGCCTATCAACCCGGCTAGGTCTCCCTGCTAGGAACCCTCCTAGACGAGATAATCCGTGCACCTGCTACTCCACAACTACCACAAAGTTCAATAACCCAGCAACGGCCGCCACTTCTTCTTGCCGGCCCATCATTAGGCCAACCCCTCTCTAACTACGCCTCCTTCAACCATTGCTACACACCGGCCCTTGCTCATCCAACCACCACAATCATCACCAAACCTCGAACCCCCACGAGCTCTACCACTCCAAAACCCAACCTATCATACCACCAAGCCACCACAACCAATCCCACAACCTACACCTTCATTAAACTCATCAACCATACACTCCGGCCTCTTCTTATTAGGCCACCGTATCACCATCATTACCACCTCCAAATCCTACCCCTCTACCAACTAACCCCATCATCCCGAGAACCATCGATCCCATTACCTATCATACTGCACCTACACCACTGTTCCACCACAACCCACCCCGGCTAACCCGTCACCTCTACCCGACCGCCAAATAGCCCCGGTACTTCGGAGTGGGAGGATGTTCCAGCGGCTCTTTCCCCAAGTCGGAACTCAACCGTAGGAGCCGAGTGGAAGAAACCATTGCCAGCACGGCGTATGATCCGTTAAAACATTTGGATAAGACACCAGCCGTATTTCTATACTTGAGTTGATCGAAAAGATCAAAAGTGCACCGAGAGATTCTAAAACGATGCTACAAAGGGTCATGGTGAGTGAAGATCTCCCACCTAAAAAGATAACTACAGTGTTAGCCCCTAGAAGTGAGCACCCAACACTCACTTTCTCTCAGGAAGAATTAGCAGATCCAGACTTTAGGAGATATGCTTTGCATGTGGCTGTTATCATCTGCAATGTCGAAGTAAAATCATGTTTGGTTGACACTGGAGCTTCCATCAACGTTATGCCGCCAGAAACATTGCAATTGTGCGGTATTTCTGAGCAAGAAATAAAGCCATCTTGTGCCTTGGTGACAGCCTATGATAACTCCAAGAAGTCTGCACGTGGGGTGGTCACTCTAGAACTCAGCGAGATTCATATTGCTGGATCAGGTAGATAAGCGTGTCTATATCTACACCTTGATGCCACCTTTTCAGTCCATCACCATTCCATTCCGCTACATTCATCTATGTTCACTTGCATTCCATTACAGTTCACTACGAATCACTCCGCTTCATTACATGCCATTCCCTTACAAAGCCGACATCAAGGCGAGGCAAGCTGTAGACACGCCAAATTCACCTAATTCAGAGCATAAAACTCATGTTTTATAGGGTAACATGTATGATTGACCGTATAATGATGCCGGGTCTTTAAAAGTTGATTTGGAGCTTTGCCGAACGAAATCGGATGTTTTCCAAAGTTTTCAGCAAAAAGCCGTAATTTCCGAGCGAAAGCCACACGTAAATCGTGTAAACATGGAAATTGGCTGAATGACCAATGCCTAATGATCATGCATTGAAGGTTATGGTCATATTCACACTATGGACAAGTTTTGTTGCATTCCGTGCCTTTCCGGTTTGCCGTCGAAGTCATTCTGACCAGTATCGGATCTTCTGTTCACTACCCTAACTTCCAGATAAAATTATGAAGTTTTGGAGTGTGTGATGGCTGATCCGATGCTATAGAAAGCTTCTTCGGCCTGTTATCTTTCCAACGCAACAAACGGTGTCGAATTCCGAGTTCGGGAGTGTTCGCAATGGCTTCCGGAAGAAGGACGCGCGAAACCAGTCCCATGCGCCCGGGTTCCTGGTCACATGCGCCCGGGACCCAGGGTACGTGGCCATGCGCCCTACCAGTGAGGCACGTGACCTTGTGCCCTCACTTGAGGGCACATGCGCCCTACCTTTGATGCACGAGGGACCTAGTTTTTCACCCGGACTCTACCACTGAACCGCCGATCGGATAAGGCCTCTTTTCTCGGGATTTGTGCCCATGCGCCCTCATTGGGGGGCACATGCGCCCCTCAGTGGGGCGCATGCGCCCAGCACCAGGGTGCATGCGCCCAGGTGTGGGGCGCAAGGCCTCCTATTTTTTAGTATAGATAGCGCCTTCTGTTCTCCTATAAATTAAATCCGATTCCGGTCGTTCCAAAGGCATGAGCACGACTCCCCAGGCATCTCAAGACGTCCAACCTCCCTCATGAATCGATTTTGTGATTTTTAGAGAGAGAATTTCGAGTTTTTAGAGAGAGAAAAGTCGGTTCAAGAGAGAGGAAGGCTGTTCTGCAGGTGATCTGTCAAGTATCTCTTCCTCGGCCTCTACAGCAGTGTTTGGACGTCTTCTGCCTGAGCTCTCTTCATAAAAGTTCTTCCTCTCCAAGTCTTATTCAGTTTTAAATTGACGGCACTTGATTCCGAGGTCGGGGCTGGTCGTGACGAGCGCAGAAGAAAAGTCGCGCCTGGCAGATCCTGGACTGCTGCTCGGCTTTTTCGACAACACAGATTTGTCTATATCTTTCTCTATTCAACTCAGAATCTTTTAGTTATTTTTCCTATCTCTTTATTTAGTGATTCTCCATTCTCATATCATTTTTTTACATTTTTTTTCATTAATTTTACTCTGTTATTCCGAAAATAAAAAAGGGGTTAGAGATAACCCGAATCCGGTCAGTTTCTAGTCAGTTGTGTGTTTCATGTCATTCTCTTTACATATACTCCACCTTGTTTAGTTCTAATTGTCTATTTCACTTGTTTGTTTGTCTAGTTGCACAGAATATCATGCACCCACCGCGTTGAGGACTCTTCTTCATCGGCCGGCCGAAGAAGGAGAAGCTTTAACCCACACTCTTCACGCTAAGGTACACACGGTCATTTTAATTCTATAAATCGGAACCGAAGGTTCCTGGCGACCACATTTATTTCTTCTCACCCTCTTCCCACATGACCCAAACCGTCTCTTTGGTGATCGAGCGACGCCAAGGGATGAAAGTTCGGGGATCAATGTGAGTGTGGGACCGAGGTGAGATTTGCTTTTCGTGCTTTATTCCTTTCTTTTCTCATCCCCTCTTGAGGTGACGATCTGGGTTCACGGACTTCCCTGAAAAGGAGAGGACCCCTTCGAATTTTAAGAGTCGACACTAGTCATAAGAAGGTAAAAGTTCAAACATTATATATATTGTGTTTGCTTTTCAAGTACAAATGTGATGACAACATTACCCCATCTTTAGATTCTTGAAGGATTTGTACCAGTTAGAGGGGAAAATGATCAACAGGAAGAGCCTTGCCTCTATCTCTTTTATGTACCCAATGTACTACTTGAATATGCCTTGGTTCATCTATTCCACATCGTTTAAATCTCATCACATAGGTCCAAGTAAAACATGTGAAATCAATCACAATGGCAAGAAAAATACTTTGCTCCTGTATTTGATTCAATGTGGTATGGTCCCCAGACATCACAATGTATCAAAAAGAAAGGTGATAAAGAATAAGTTCCACTAACATCAAAAGGTAATCTTCTCTATTTTGCAAGAGGACATATATGACATTTAATTTTTGAGAAACTAAAATTCAACTCACTAGCTAAATGTTTAATCTTTCCATTTGAAATGTAACCAAGCCAAAGATGCCAGATTTTCTTATTGTCAGGCTGAGCAGTAAAAGCAGTTAGTTCTATCTTGGTCATGCAGTATAGTGTAAGCACCCGGAACGGATGTTGGTAGTGTGCTTTTTTTTGAAGAAAATGTTAGTGGTCGCCAGGAGCCGAGGACTCCAAAATATGGTAAGACATGTAGTAAATGAAATAGAAAGCAAGTTTGACCATCGTACCCTTTTGGATTGGAGAGATTGCTAGGTTCTAACTTTTCTTCTCTCGGCCGGCCAAAAGAAGAGAGCTTTAGTGAGCTCTTCGTCTCCGATCGGGTTGAAACTCCACCTCGGTCGGGTTTACCAAAAAATGTCCTATGGAAAAACATGAAAATAGGTAAAAGACTATTAGTTCTGGCGAGAGTATGGCATCATATCCAACGTGAAGCTTAAACATGCAAAAGGAGATGAACTAACCGGATTGGGACGAAAATCCCAACCCCTATTTTTGGTAGTTTTTTTGTAAATATGAGAGATGCAAAATGACCTAATGCATGCTAAATGAAATGATGAAAGGATTTATGATGAAAGTGAAGAGCAAAAATCCGATCAAATGGGCGGTCAGCCTCCGAAAAATGCAAAAATTGGCTTCTACCTCTGCTGGTGCCCTGTATGTGAGGCGACAACTGCAGGTGTCCCCTTTATGGGGCGCGTTGACCAAGGTCAAAGTGCCCTATTTATGGGGAACTAGGGCTGGCTTGGGCAGACTTTCTTTCCTTCTTCTTAGCGCCACCCCGGAGTGACGGATGGCTTCCGGGACAAAGTAGAGGCTCCTCCTTGTAGTCAATATGTAAATAAAGAAAATGGTAGGAGGTTTAGATGCTGGATGGAAAGGGAATGGCGGGGGGAGGTCTTTAAAGTTGAAGAAAAACCATGTTTCTTGGTGACAAAAACAGTAGGTTTTTGGGCTTTTTGAAAGGGAAATTTAGATCGATTTGAAGGCTTATGGGGGGTGCTGGGGACTTGAAAACGTGGTATTGGATGAGCTATGGCGTGGTACGGAGCTAGAATCCTTTCAAAGCTCCAAATGGGTGCTTATGTATAGCCAAAAAGAGTGCACTTTGGTCAAATCTGAAAATCTGTTCCACGCAGCAAAGTGCCCTATATATGGGGCACTAGCATTATGAGCCGTGTCAGTTCGATAAGACGGGTCCTAGTAAGTGGTCAAATCAGCCGGTCAAATCAGTTTGACCGGGTGCCAGGGTGCCTGGTGCCTTATAAGCAAGGTGCCTGGTGCCCTGTATATAGGGCGCTTTGACCCTGGTCAATGCCCAATCGATCTTCTTTGAAATGCGCCGAAAAACTTGATTTTTTCAGAAAACTCGGTTCCTTTGAAAGGATAGTCGGATGTATTTCATGAAAACAAGAATTTGAGCTCTACAACTAGGCCAAAATTTTGTGTCTACAGCTTGCCTCACCTTGGTGTCGGCTTTGTAGGGGAGTGACACAAATGGAGTGTAGGCGAAGCATAGCATGGCGTAGTGAGGCGTAGCGGAATGAAATGGTAATGGACTAAAAAGGTGACGCCAAGGTGTAGATTTAGACATGCCCTCATCGGCCTAATTGAGTGGGGTGGAACCTTACCAAATCTTGAGATCTCCCTATATCTCGTTGGAACCTTTCTTTTGGTTGATTGTTTAAGAAGAAAAATAGTAACTAAAATCCCACGCGGGGGAGAATCGTTATCGGCCAAGACTCGAACTGCATGGTGTGCTGGACTCGGTAGGAAATACGGTAAATTACGAAAGTAAAGAGGAGACAACCAATCAACCAAAGGTGGATTCTTCAAATTTATAGGGTTTACTCAGAAACACTGGTTCAGAATGAGAAAAAAAACTTTTTGTTTCGATGAAAGCATCGTCAGGACACAGCTGAAACCAGTTTTTTGGAAGACCAGAGCTTCTTTTAAAAGCTATAAACGACCATCATTTTTTTTGGGGAAACATGGTAGGGTTGGAATGGTGGACGGTTATGATGGGGTGATGCATGATGATGTATGAAATGATGCATGTTGGGTTTAAAGAAATGCAAATAGGTATAAGAAAATAGTTGAAGATATAGGTCAAATGCAACGGGTCAGGACATCCGTGAAGACACCGTCGTCCCCGCCTATTTGACTTTGGTTTATCTGCGGGCCTAAAGAGTGGCTGAATCTTTCATAGATTTTGTTGAAGGGGTTCTCATACTCAATCCTCTTAGACCCGAGGTCTTCAACAATATATGCGGCGCTTATAAATAGGTGGTCTACATACAGGGTGCCAGGTGCCCTCTTTTACTCTTTCTCCTTCCTGAGATGGCCCTTGGGGGGCTATAAGAAGGGGGGACCCCCCTTTCTTACTCCTTGCACTTGCTACAGTTCTGGGTTCTTCTTGAAGTCTCCATGACATCCTCCTCCTCCTGTCCGATTCACCCAACAGAAATGAAGAGTTTCTCCGAGGTTCCCTGCCATATCCATAACCGAGTGTCCATGGGGGTGGTAGTGACCTTATTAAGCATTTCTTCTTTGTTTTAAAAGTTCTCTTGTCTAATTGCGGGGTTACTTTGCAGGATCTTCCCTTCTTCTCAGGTGCTCATCATTATGGGCAGATGCTGTGGATTGCCTGGTTGATGGCTGCTATCAACATCCATGTCCAATCCATTCTGAGTGGGTGGGGCTTTTCTGGCATCCTGGTCCACGCCAACCATTTTCTCAAGTACTTCTAGGACTTTTCTTTGGTAGGTGCTCTTCTTGAAATGTGGCACCATGACACACACACCTTCGTCTTTGACTCCTTCAAATGCACTATTCTCTTGGAGGAGGTGGAGCTATTTCTGGGGTTGGGTGCAATGCCCGATTATAGTCAGACCATGTTTGTTTCTACCGGTTCAGTTGCTGGTCTTGACTTCCTGCACGGTTTTATGACCATGGCGGAGGCTCGGTCTATCATGGTGGGCGGGCGTATTTACACCGAAGCATTGGCAGACTGGTCCATCGGCGTGATTCAGGGTGCTGGTGATAATGAAGACCTGCTATTGCCTGGAGCCAAGCGCGTCGCTGCCTGCCTAGCTTCCATACTTCTCTACCCATGTGAGGACGGGTGGCTCGATCCTTCTTGCCTTTCTTGCATCCAAGGTATTTGGGCCAATGAGTGCATAGCTCCTTCGGTGCTGGGCTATCTTTATGACGGTATTGTCGACTCTGAAAATTCGACGGGGTCCTCTCCTTTTCAGGGAAGTCCGTGAATCCAGATCGTCACCTCAAGAGGGGATGATAAAAGAAAGGAATAAAACTCGGAAAGCAAATCTCACCTCGATCCCACACTCACATTGATCCCCGAACTTTCATCCCTTGGCGTCGCTCGATCACCAAAGAGACGGTTCGGGTCATGTGGAAGGAGGGTGAGAAAAAATAAATGTGGTCGCCAGGAACCGCGGGTTCCGATTTATGAAATTAAATTGAAAGATGACCGTGTGTACCTTAGCGTGAAGAGTGTGGGTTAAAGCTTCTCCTTCCTCGGCCGGCCGATGAAGAAGAGTCCTCAACGTGTGGGTGCTTGATATTCTGTGCAACTAGACAAATAAACAAGTGAAATAGACAATTAGAACTAGACAAAGTGGAGTATATGTAAAGAGGACAACATAAAACACACAACTGACAAGAAACTGACCGGATTCGGGTTATCTCTAACCCCTTTTTTATTTTCGGATAAATAGACTAAAAATAATGCAAAAAAATGTAAAAAAATATAGGAGGATGGAGAATCACTAAACAAAGAGATATAAAAAATAACAGAAAGATTCTGAGTTGAATAGATAAAGATATGGCCAAATCTAGGTTGTCGAAAAAGCCGAGTAGTAGTCCAGGATCTGCCAGGCGCGACTTTGCTTATGCGCTCGTCACGACCAGCCCCGACCTAAGAATCAAGTGCCGTCAATTGTAAACTCAAGAAGACTTGGAGAGGAAGAACTTTTATGAAAAGAACTCTAGCAGAAGACGTCCACAAAATTATGTATAGGCTGAATAAGAGAGACCTGGCTGATCCCCTGCAGAACAGCCTTCCTCTCTCTTGAACCGACTTTTCTCTCTCTAAAAACTCTAAATTCTCTCTCTAAAAATCACAAAATCAATGCAGGAGGGTGGTTGGACGTCTTTAGAGGCCTGGGGGGTCGTGCTCCTTCCCTTGGAACGACCGGAATCGGAGTTTATTTATAGGAGAAAACTGTCACGATCAACACTACAAAATAGGAGACCTTGTGGTCTACCCCCGGGCGCATGTGCCTCCAAGTGGGGGCACATGTGCCTCCAAGTGGGGGCGCATGGCACTTTTCCCGAAAAATTTGACCTTATCTAGTCGATCGGTTCAGTGGTAGAGTGCCGGTGAAAAACTGGTTCCCTCGTGCCTCAAGGGTAGGGCGCATGTGGCTTCAAGTGAGGGCATGAGGTCACGTGCCTTACTGGTAGGACGCATGGGTACGTGCCCTGGGTCCCAGGCGCATGTGACCAAGAACCCGGGCGCATGGGACTGTTTTTGCGCGTCCTTCTTCTGTAAGCCATTGCGAACACTCCCGAACTTGGAATTTGACGCGGTTTTTGCGTTGGAAAGATAACAGGCCGAAGAAGCTTCCTATATCATCGTATCAGCCATCATACCCTCCAAAATTTCAGAATTTTGTACGGAAGTTAGGGTAGTGAACAGAAGATCCGATACTGGTCGAAATGACTCCGACGGCAAACCGGAAAGGCACCGTATGCAACAAAACTTGTCCGGGGTGTGAATATGACCATAACCTTCAATGCATGATCATTAGGCATTGGTCATTCAGCCAACTTCCATGTTTACACGATTTACGTGTGGCTTTCGCTCGGAAATTACGGCTTTTTGTGGAAAACATCGAAAAATATCCGATTTCGTTCGACGAAGCTTCAAATCAACTTTAAAAGACCCGACATCATTATAAGGTCAATCATACATGTTACCCTATAAAACATGAGTTTTATGCTCTGAATTAGCTGAATTTGGCATGTCTACAACTTATCTCGCCTTGATGTCGGCTTTGTAAGGGAATGGCATGTAATGAAGCAGAGTGATTCGGAGTGAACTGTAACGGAATGAAAGTGAACGTAGATGAATGTAGCGGAATGGAATGGTGATGGACTGAAAAGGTGGCATCAAGGTGTAGATATAGACACGCTTATCTACCCGATCCAGCAAAATGAATCTCGCTGAGTATTCTAGATCGCTTTCATGTTCTATCAAAACCTCACATAATTGACTGGTAAAAGACATGCCCTTGGCACGAGAGATGAAAATTTAATGATAAAGGATAAAAGATGTAGCCAACCCTCAGCGTGGTGAGGAGTCCTCGAATTCGTAGGTTCATCATCAGCTAGCAACCCGAACTTTGCGGTGTTCTTGTACTGTGATGGGCTAAAGTTTTAAAAGAGAAGTTGATCTTAAAATTAAAAGAATACCAATCCATCATATTTGGAATCTCAAGTTCATTCAAGTTTCACCAAAATACTCAGTTTAATTTTGAGTGGAATAATCTCAAATTCTAAAAGGGTTCGTTTAAGCATAACAAAATTGCTCAGGTATCGTGAAAACCATGAATCACGCTCTGACAAAAACCCGGTATTCGGAAAATGACAAAACAGACTTAAGCCATAGTGGGATTGATAGACAATGGTGGGATAGCATAGAATGATGGGAAAGAAGAATAGCATGACAAACATGATACGGTGGGATAAAATAAAAGACATGGTGGGATAAAAGAAAGGAAAGAATAAAACATGATGGGATAAAAGAGTAAAACATGGTGAGATAAAATTGGTAATGATGAAGAATGAAAAGATATGGATATGCAAACATAGAAAATTATGTAGAAAATAGTTGAAGATATAGAATGTCTATTGGAGGTCAAGACACCCGATTAGGAACCATCTTCCCTCCAATGTTCAATTTTGGCTTATCCGTGAGTGTGAAGAAATGACCATGCCATCGCAGATTTTGTTGAAGGGGACCTCGGGCCCAGTCATCTTCATGCTCAAGGTCTTCAACATTAATGCATATAATATGTATTAAATGGACCTAACATAACTAAGTGACAGATAGTAGGAGTGATGTGAAGTGCAAAAATGAAGTGATGGTGATGATATGAAATTGATGAGAATGTGGATTTGAGTGAAGTCTTCAGGCGTGGTCTATCGACCGCCTGATTCATCAGCATCTCTGGTCCATCCTTGTCTTGTCCTTTTGACAGAATACAACTCCACGATAATGTTTAGCTGGGTGGCGCTTCCTCTCTTTTCGTCACAAGGTTGGCATGGTATTCCTTCCGAAACACTAATCTCACCAATTCACCTGTTAGGACTTAAAAGGTTGCCTGCACATTTTTGGTTAGTACCCAACAGACAAAATTGTCATATAAAACATATTGTCCTGAAATGAACAACTGAAGTTTTCACTATTAGAACCATCATTTAGAGGTTAAAACAAATTTTATGATGATGTTTCCTTTAGCAAAAATGTCATTTTTAACATTATAGACAATTTCTAAATTTTTGAGATTTTTCTGAATTTTTCGAAAAATTTTGGTCCATGTGCCCCCGATCGGGGGCACCTGGCCATGCGCCCTGGGGTGGGGCACCTGGCCATGTGCCCCCAGATGAGGGCACATGCGCCCTGAGGCAAAAATTTTTTTTTTTGCAGAAAAATTGTACCTAATGACCCTTCTCTTTTGCTTCTTCAGCCCCTGCAAACACTTAGCAAAGATGATTAATTTTTCATCATGACTCATCCCTTTGCCTGTATACCGTTTGCCTTGATTTTGAGTCAAAGGGAGGAGCCTTCTTAACAAGGTAAAGTAAAACAAATGACTTAAATGAAATGAGGGTAAGGGTTAAGAGAACTTACCTATCGTGGTGAGAATTCTTCCCTCTTACCTTGAAATGCCTGAAACACTTGATAAAAGAGGATTAAATCTTCACCATGACTCATTCCTTTGCCTATTATGGTCAACTTTAACTTAGGTTAAAGGGAGAGCCTTCTTAACAAGGTAATTAAAGCAAAAATGGATATGCAATGTAGGAATGGAAATATGCATGACAGAAAAATGAACATGGATGCAACTAAGGCAATGGTCATGACTGAGCATTTTTTTGGATTTTCTTAGAAATATTCATTTTTTTGGATTTTTGAAATATTCAATTTTTTTTGGATTTTGAAATATGCATCTTTTTTGGATTTTTGAAATATGTATTTTTTGGGTTATAAAATATGCATTTTTGGATTTTTTTGAAATATTCAAATTTTTTTGGATTTTGAAATATGCAATTTTTTTTGGGTTTTTGAAATATGCATGTTTTTTTTGGAATTTTGAAATATGCAACTTTTTTGTGGAGAAAATGCTGGTATTTGAGATAGTTCATCGGTCTTTGGAGTTTGTCAAGACTCAAGTGGTAGATGCCACGTGCAAAAATAAAGTTCCCTACCTAGAATCCTTCTAACCTTCTTCCTTTGATCGGCTTGGATTTCACCTGGATTTGGTCGGTTTACCCTTCCCTAGGGATTTAAGAAGGAAAAGTATAAAGGAAGTCCTTGATAGAGTTTGAAGATGTTGAGAGGAATTTCTCTACTCTCACTCAAATTACCCATTGGGGTTCGGCCTCTTTGGGTTTTTCTTTATTTTTTTGCTCTTTTCTATGTGGCACATATTTGGACAGCTTTTTTGACCCGTGGGGACATTGCCCATCTTTTAGTGCCTTTTGCCTTGACTATCATTCTGGGTACTCATTCAGACAGGTTGATCATTCTTCCTTTTCTAACCTAAGGGGTTCATTGCCCATCTTTTGGCACCCTATTGTACCCTCTGAGACGGCCTTCTACTAGGGTGGGAGTGTTTTCGATACTACCCTTCTCTAATCTTCTCTCATTATCTTGGACCGAGTAGAAGAGAAAAGGGTAAGGGTACTCCTTCCATTTCTAGATTTCTGCCTTGCCTTTCGCAAGTGTCAGGTTGTCTGGATTCTAGGATCGGGAAGTGTTGTATGTGTAGGATGGTACTTACCCTTGACTTCTCACGAACAACCTAGGATCGAAGACTTGAGATAATACAAGTGGTTTCTCCATTTTTATGGAAAGTACTTTTTGAGGTAAACTCCATTCCAAGGATGATTCAATTTTTCTCCATCTGCATTAGTTAATTCATATGCATTACCTGGATACTTTTCAGTGATTACAAAAGGCCCTTTCCAGTTAGGTTGCAACTTGGAGCGGGGACCTCCCGGCTTAACGAATATGCGTTTGACTACCATCTCACCGATTTCGAATTTTCTCTCGACCACCCTCTTTTGATAAAACCTTTTAAGTCTATTCTGATAAGTCCAGGCATGCTCCGCGGCGGCTAGCCTTCTTTCATCCAAGAGTTCAAGCTGTGCAAGGAGAGATTCTCATCTCTCATCAACAGGAATATCCTTGTCGAGCTGAACTCAGAGAGATGGAAGTAATACTTCGTAAGGGACCACTGCTTCCATACCATATGCCAAAGCATACGGGGTTTGTCTAGTGGGAGTCCTTACAGAAGTACGATAAGCCCATAGAGCATCTACAAGCTTATCAGGCCAGTCGGCAAATTTGCTAGACTTACAAGATTTCATGATGATTTTGATTAAGGTTTTGTTGGTGGCTTCTGCTTGACCATTGCCTTGAGGATAGTATGGTGATGAATGATGCAATGAAATGCGATACCTGTTGCAAAGATCATGTAGATCTTGAGAAAGAAATTGTGGCCCATTATCGGTGACGATGTCGCTGGGGATCCCGAACCTTGCCAGGATGTTGCGCTTGATGAAGGAGCGGTCGTTGACGCTTTAATCTCCACGAATGCTTCCGCTTCAGCCCACTTTGTGAAGTACTCCGTTGCTGTCAGAATGAATGATTTTGAGCGCATTTCAGAGTTGAGGTCACTCAAGGGGCCAATGATATCAAAAGCCCACATGGCGAAAGGCCATGGGACATGAATTGGATGAAGGGAAGATGCGGGAGAGTGAATCTTGTCGGCATGGAGTTGACATGAATGACAATGCCGGACAAAGATGGAGCAGTCTTCTTCTAGAGTTGGCCAATAATACCCTTGTCGGATGATTTTCTTAGCAAGGGCTTGGGCATTTACATGACCACCACAAACTCCAGAATGTGCTTCCTTCAGCACCAACTCGGCTTCTTTTTCATCAAGACACCTGAGTAAGATTCCACTTAGGCTTCTCTTATAGAGCACTCCTCCTAGGATTGTATACCTCTGGGATACTCTTCTAATTGCCTTATTTTCCTTGGTGGTTGATCCAGGCGGGTATGACTGATCTTGGCAATACCTCGCAATCTCGTCATACCAAGGTCTCTCACCTTCTTCTAATTCTTCTAACTCAATCAGGGAGATTTCTTCTTTATGTTCTAAGTATTCCTTTTTGTTGAACCTCTCCTTAACCTTCAGAAAACGTCCATCCTCAATTGCTGGAATTGTCCTCTTACAAATGTGGATGGTTCGCACTTGCCTGCCTAGCGGGATAGATAGAGATGAAGCTAGTGAAGCTAAGGCATCGGCGAGGATATTCTGAGAGAGGGGGACATGGACAAAGGTGAGTTTGAAGAATAGCTTGATGTAGCAGGTGGTGAGCTCCTGGTAGGGTTTGAGGTTTGGATGGGAAGTTCGGTATTTGGATAGGACTTGGCGTAGGATCAATTGACTATCACCTATCACCCTCGCCCGGTGGCACCATGGAAATGAGCGGCCTCCACCCGGCCGCCAAGGCTTCATACTCGGCTATGTTGTTGGTTGCCGGAAAGTTAAGCCGAAAAGCATGTGGAATGGTGACACCTTCAGTGACAAGGACACTACCTTTCACTCTACCGTGAGAGTTCAGAGCCCCATCAAAATTTAATGTCCAAAGATTGGAAGATCACACTGACATTAGTTCGTTATCTGGGAACTCCGACCGGACTAGATCAAAGACGGGTATGGGATGATGGGCAAGGTGTTCAGCAATAGCATAACCCTTGATTGCCTTCTGTGGGACATAAGTGATATCAAATTGGGATAAAAAACTCTGCCATCGCCCTAACCGATCAGTCAAGACTGTCTTCTCTAACAGAAACTTAATGGGATTGATACGAGCAATGAGCTTGACTTGGTGAGCAAGGAAATAATGTTTGAGTTTCTGAACCACCCAAACAAGAGCAGCACAGGTCTTTTCTACCACAGTGTACTTCAGCTCACAAGCATCAAACATCTTAGACAAGTAGTAAGTAGCTCGTTCTTTCCCAAATTCCGATAGTTTGGCACATCCTATGCTTTTCTGAGCTAACTGATGCAGGTATCTTTCTGGAACTCTTTTACCTCTAATTTTCGTTTTATCAGAAACCAAACCTAAAGAAGAAGATGAGGGAAAAAGAGATGAGGAAGAAGAAGTGGAGGGAGTGGAATTTACTGATGAAGGTGAAGGGCAAAGAAGATTGATCAGAGATCGGGAGGTCTCCTGGGTTGAATCGCCCTTCAGAGCGAGTTAGGATGTTTCTTCAATTGAAATTTGGGTTGAGAACATGACGTTTTTTTTGATCTTTTTGGGAAGTACTAAACATGAACACAGAATGCGTTTGACTTGGACCGGTTGTGGTTTCTGGCGTGGGTTGGGATATTGACAGAGAAGAAAATAAATTGAGCAAAGATGAACAGAGAGTGTTCATACTCAATGGCTGGTGAATCTGATGGTGAATTTGTTGAGGGTGAGTTTCTTAGATCTGTAGGAGTGACAACAGGTGAATGCCCCTGATTCTGATTGTCGGAAGGCTCGTTGCGGAATGATTTACTACTTGACCCTTCTTCGGAGAACAACCATGATACATCAAGACATAGTTCATCCTCAATGTTGTCAATCTTCTTTTTCTTTGCCTACTCTTGGGGTTCTTGGCCTTCCACCATTTGTATTGTCTCCCATTTGACGATGAATTTGTCTAGACAACCATTGAAGTATTTGTGATTAATTTTATGACTATTATCACTTGTTCCATCGTATCCAACCCCACTTCTTGACATTGTCTTCACTAGCTGAATGGGTTCTACAATGCCCTGCAATTCTTTTCCCAATCCTCGGCATTCTTGGTATCCCAGACTTTTCATCATATGCCATCTAAGGGTCTTGGTAGCATCCTTTTTCCTTCTCCAGATTTGCCTAGGCTGCTTTTCGATCTCTGGTAGATCGAGGATTGTGAAGACAGGTTGATTTAGTAAGCCGAGAGGGGGAGTAACTAGGCAATCTATGGGCATACCTACCACCTTGATGACTTGGCCCTTGAAGGGAAACTTGATATATTGATGATTAGTTAAGGCTTTCTCAAGATAGCCTTGTAGGTCGGATCCATGTCTAAGATGTGAAAGTCGACAGTAACGGTCCGGGGCCCTAGTCCCACCTTGAGTGTGACCATACCATGGGCAGGCCTCTTTGAATTATCATATGCTGTTATAGTGATTTTTGATGGTCGAGCATCCTCTTCAAGGATCCCACACAATTGCAGCGTTTCTAGTGGCAGGACGTTGATGGAAGCACCAGTATCAACTAAACAAGACTTGACATCCATCCCATTGATGTTGACCGTGACACAGTGCATACTTCCTTGCTTCTGGTTCAACTAACTCTTCTTTGGTGAAAGTGAGGGCAGGATGTTCACTTCTCGGGGTCAAAACTGACATGATCTTTTCACGGGGGAGGGTTTCGTTGAAGATCACCCGCTGCAGGTACTGTAGACATGCCAAATTGGCCTAATTCGGAGCCTCAGACTCTTATTCCATAGGCAATATTCTTTTCTGACCGTTACCTAATTCGGATTACCTCGTGGACATGAGCTAAGGACATTGGTGGATCCCCCTTGTGAGTTGAGAATGGACCGATGATTTCCGAACAATGCCGAAACCTTCAAGCGAGAGCCGCGTGTAAACCGTGAAAACACGAAGCCTGCTCGATGACTGACCTTGAATAGTCCTTAATTGAAGGTCTCGGGAGTCCCACGTGTGTTCCGTAACATTCGGGTTTTCCGAGAAGTCATTTCGGTAGTCGTTGGTCAATAACGGCTTTTGTTACGGCCTTTTCGATCTGTACTAACACGGCTATCCTGGACCACGCGTTAGGTCTTTCCGGTCATCACCGGTTCTTTTCGAGTCGTCTGGGTCGATCCTAGCTGTATATTTAATCAACCGGGGCCATACGGCCATTTTGGTCAATTTTAGGGTTTTACGGCTTTTCTGAGTTTCGGTTCACGTTTACCGAGTTAATCTCAGATTTTTCGATGACTTCGAATTTTCTGATCGTACCGGACTTGTTCGGTCATCATTTTAAGTCATCCCGAGTTGACCCAAGATTTCTCGACCGGAACCGTGCTCTTTCGGATCTTTGCCATGGGTTTCGACTTTTCGCGAAAGGGTAAACCGGTAGAAAGCCCCGTGCGAACGTCTCGGGAGTCATGCCGGTTGGTTTACCGACTTGATGAGGTGCGGCTTAAGGTCCTCTTTCCAACGCGAAAAATGGGAGCCGAATCAGACATCCCGTTTGCATGTTACGGCTCACGGAACACACGCACAGGAGAGAGAGTGTACCGCGCCCCCACTCCACTTGAAAGGGGTGCGCGCCCTCAACACCGGGGTGCGCCCTGCGCGCCCTCAAACCGGGGGCACGTCCTGTGCGCCCCCGGTTCCTTTGAAAAGCGGGGGCGCGGTCAGTTTCTTTAAATCGCAAATTAGCCTGATTAGCACCCTCTAAACCTGATTTTTGGTAGGTTTCCGGCGCTAATTTTCGATTAATTGTACCGTGCCCCCGGTTCAGAGGCGCGTTACGTTTGTCAAGTCGATTTTTAGCAATTTCTGGAAGTTTCCGACGAATTTTAGCAGTGAGACGCGTACCGCGCCCCCGGTTTCTTTGAAATTGGGGGGCGCGCAGACCGCGCCCCCGAAGTGAGGGCGCGCCCTGCGCGCCCTTGGTTTGAGGGCGCGCTCTGTGCGCCCTCGTCCCCTTTGAAAAGCGGGGGCGCGGTCGGTCCAGTTTCCATTTTTTGCACCGGCTTCTTTCCCCTATAAATTGAGGGCCATTCTCAACGACCCAAGGTTAATCCCCCATGCCTAGCTCGTCCTAAGGTTGTCCAAGCTCTCTCCCAAGGCCGTCCCGACGTCCAAAGCCGATCCGACGTCGAGAGATCGATCCCGAAGTGAAGGAGAAGGCTCAATCCGGGCATTCTGCATCAGCCAACTTCATCGACTTCTACAGAAAATCTGGGACTCCTTATGCAAAAGTCTTCAACATAGAAGTTGTTCCTCTCTTCGTCCTCTTTCATCTTCAACTGACGGCACTCAATTCCAACTTGCTGTTTGTTCGTGGAAGTTGCTGCACTGAGGGCGCGCATCCAGGTTCTGTTTTCTATATCCGCCCACTTTCATAATTTTTACAGACTTCTACAGGAGGATTTCGGAGAAATCATAAACATATTAACTCTTCCTCTCCTAGTCTTATGTCTACTCCAACAAACGGCACTCGATTATGACATCGGGGTCGTCTGTAACATTCTCTACACCAAAGTCGCACCAGGAGGGTGCAAGGCTACCCGAACCGGCTTGTTTCAACCATCTCGGCTTCAACTCAAGCCGATTCACTTTATAAGCTTCCTCAACCCACTTTATTCAGTTCATTTACTATTTTATAACATTTTTTAGTTCATTTGCATCATTTTTACATAATTAAAAACACAAAAAAAGGGTTTGGGCTCACCCCAATCCGGTGAGTTCGATTCCAATTGCTTATTTCTTTCATCTCCTCTCCTATAGTTTCTACACTTCCCATAGTTCTAATCGGCTTCTTTCATTTGGTCTATTATTCTAGTTGCACAGGTCTCTCAAGCTAGCATCGGTTGGAGACTCTTCTTCATCGGCCGGCCGAAGAAGAAGAAGGTTGAACCCATATCCCGATCTCCCGCGCTAAGTACACGGTCAAATCTAACTAAATCTTGTTTTTATTCCATAAAGTGGAGCCCGCGGCTCCTAGCGACCACCATTCTTTTATTCATATTCTAAGTTAATTCACTCCTCACTCTCCTCCCACATGACCCGAACCGTCTCCGGTGCTCGAGCGACGCCGTGAGATGAAAGTTCGGGGATCAATGTTAGTGTGGGACCGAGGTGAGGAGTCTTTACTGCTTTCCCAGTGTTTTCTGATTCACTCCTCCTTCCCCAATTCCATATTTCACCCTCTCTTGAGGTGCCGATCCGGAACCCGTTTCTGGAGTCGACAGGTACTATTGAAGAACTTCTTGGTGAGCCTTGGACCACTTGATCAGTTCCAGGATAGAAATTCACGTAGGGGTCTTATCGAGGTGTTTCAACAAATCATAGGATGTCCCTGGCACTGGCTCTTCTAGGTGCTCCTCTTCTTCTTCTTATGTCCACCCCAGTTGACCGGTCTAGGGAAAGACCCTTTGGAACATGCACCCACTTCTAAGTACTATGGCAAGCTGAGGGGCTGTGGTTGGTGTAGTAGAGGTGGATGAAAGGTTTGGTCAGATGATAGGAGGCCTTGGTAGGGGCGTAGTGATGATGGTTCAGGTCGTAAGAGTGTAGGTGGGCTGCGATGGCATGGTTGTACGGGGCGGTACGATGATGGGTCCTAATGGCGACAGTGTTTGTGGTGGCTCAACTAGACGGATCAGGGTTCGACCTGGCTAGAGTTGTGTGGTCGGTGGTGTTACGATCGGTTGTGATAAGGTGCGGATGATGGGTGGTTGGCTTCTTCTGGTGGGTACGGCTCACAGTATGGAATAGACGGTTTGGTTAACGTGGTTTGGTGGGCTGATGTTTATGAAGGAAGCATGTCCCTCGATTTGCCAATTTTGGCCTCTATCATGGGGTTTGTCGGTGGAGGTTAGAATGGGATTAACTTGTTGATTTTCTGGTACTATTGCGGGTGCATGCGCGGGTAACGGGTTTTGGATGATCCCCAGGCCGGACTCCCGTTGCTGCCATTGTTGGATTGGTACCTGCTGTGGTTGAGGTTGGTTCTTCACTACCTTAATGTACTCACCCATCTGACTCCAATCAATACTTCCCTGCTTGTGGAGGTCATGGATATAATCCTTAAACTGAAAGCAATTCTCCACCGTGTGCCCCGGGTATCTGTGGTATAGGCAATATCTATCTGTATTGGCATTCTGTGGCCACTCCAACCTTTCTCTTGGTAGTGAAATCTACCCTGCCGCCATAAGAGCATTGAAAATATCCCGGAGAGAGTACAGTAATGATGGATAATGTTTTCTTCTAGGCCCTGTTCTTCGTGGCGCATAGGTGGCAGGGGGAGGCCCCTAGTTATAGGTGGTTGGTTGACGTGGCGATTGAGGTGCAAAGGTTTGAGTAGCCAACTGTTGGGGTTGCTGGGGGACTGGTGTCTGTGTTGGCTGTTGAGGATGTTGATTTGGTATTTGATGTTGGAAAGGTTGGGGTTGAATCTGGGGGCGAGGTGCTAGTTGGGTTTGACGCGGGTTTCTATATTGAGGGTTTCTGTATTGTTGTTGGTGGTTGATAGGCGGGTTTCCTATGATGTTGATGTGTTCGTTGGTTACTATGCCTTTGGTTATAGGCCCAATGGAAGTAGTGGTTGTCTTTTTGGTGACTCGGGGCCTAGGGTCGAAAAGGTTCATGATGGGAGAGTCTCGGAGTTGTGTTTAGATGTACCATGCTCTCTCGTTGAGTTCGCTCATGGTGGCAGGGTGATGTAATGCCAGTACATTCTTCAGAGTTGGAGTGGCGTTAGTGATGATCATTTTGATCTGTTCTGATTCCAACAATGCGTTTGTCAGCCTCTCTACCATTGCTCTCCATCGGTCAGCATACCTTATAAAATCCTTGTCATTTCTCATCTTTTCGGCCATGAGATCTTTGATTGAATACATAGGGCCGACTTGGTCTTGGTACCTTTACAAGAATTTTTCTTTGATAGTATCAAAGTTGCTAACTTATAAAGGGTCAAGTGAATAGAACCATTCCAATGCGAAGCTTTCTAGTGATCTTATGAACAAATATGCAAGGGCTTTCTGATCATTTTGCCACATGACAGATTCATAAAGAAAGTATTTGATGTAAATGAAAGGATTCCCACTTCTATTATATCGGTGGTAGATGGGCATTTTGGAAGGGGGGAGGTGGAATATGGGGAGAGATGGGAGGGATATCTCAGGGAGAGCCCTCGTGTCGATCAACCGCTTGAGTTCCTTGTATTGTTCATCCATTCGGTTGATCTTGTTTATCACAGATTGATCAAGAGAGGATTTACGAGCAGGTGAAGGGGGTAGAACAGATGTTTGATTCACCAGCACGGCCATCAGATAGGCTGAAGCGGCCGGGCAAGGAGGGTATGTTGGGTGATGTGTTTGCGGGCAAGCTTGGTTGAAGTGGATGGAAGTGTAGATTTGTGGCATGTGTGGTGTGGCGTTATTTGGGTCAGGGTGGTTCAAGATAGCCTCCGGATGGGGTGAGTTTGGAGTCAAGGGTCCATTGTGAGAGTGACCCGGTACGGGTGCACCAGGTTGATCAATTGCCAATTGAGGGGTAGTGGTGCGGTGGCCACCTTCAGCATGGGTGTGATTGGCGGGTGATTTTCCTTTCAAGATGGCTTCAATGGCTTGTAATTGGGTTGGGTCGGCATGAGCAAATGCCTCCCACAAAGAATCTGGATGGAGTCGGGGTAAGCTGGTTTTGGGGAGAATTTCGGGCTCGTTAACAACATACACGGCATCTAGGTGGAGATAGGATTGATCATACTCCAGCTACAACAACTCGTGTCCTTGGTCCGTCATCCCAATGACTCATCCCGATCTCAAGTTCATAAACATAAAGAAATGGTGACGAGTAAAAGCACACAGAACCTTTTTTTTAGTTTTGATCTTTTCCCCTTTTGGTGGTTTTGAATTTTTGGTTGGACAAACAAGTTATCAAGCAGATTAACTTCAAGCAAAAGATTTCTTTTTGTTTTTGTTAAGTGATTTCAAATTTTTGTTTTATTTTCAATTTTTGGTTTGCAAACAAGTAATAGCAGAGACTTGAAATGATTACCGTGATTTTTTGTGTTTCAACCTTAAATTAGTGGCTTGTTAAGAGAAATAATGTCCACTCAAATAAATGGGTAGGACCCTATGCTCTCACAACGTCGAGCAATCTAAGGTTGTCACTCTTTCCACAACGATAGGTGATAGGTACTCCGGGTTTTGGGATAAAATGGTAGAACCAGCCCGATCAGTGAAGAGGGAATCCTTCACGTATGGGGACTTACGAAGGCCTTGATGGAAGCTACCCAGTCCTTCCGAGAGGGAATCCTTGGGGGAGGAGTTGGCAACCACCAAGAGGGGTGTTTGGATGTGTGGGGCTTTGGGAGGAGAAAGCCTCCCTTCTCGGACGACCTAAAGGGGTCAAAAACCCCAATGCAAACTAAATGCAAGTGAAATGTCAAGGAATGAGAAGCAAGCAAGAAGAAAGTAAAAGCATACAATGAACAATGAGATGTTGTGGAAAGCAAGTAAACAAGTCAATGATATGAAGTCAAACTTAGATGAAAGCAAGCACTAATTTTAACTAAAAATGTTTAGGAAAGAAACTAGACTTTGAAGAGAAAAAGGCATGTATACTTAGCAAGATAATTTCTAAGATGTGAAGTTGAAACAAGTTGATAAACAAGTCTAAAAATCGGATTGTTATGCCCACTTTTTTTAAAAAAAAAGTACCAACGAAAAGTAAGTAAATCGGAGGAGACTTGATGACGTTCAAAGGAAGTAAGTAAGCAAGTAAATAGGGATTCAAGCAAGAACTAGAGTGAAGGTGAACATGTTTTCTAAATGGACATTCTTTTGAGGAGATGAGAAGAGCTCACTAAAGCAAGGTGGTTCCACCGTGGTTGCCAAAATGTGTAAGCACCCAGAACTGATGGTGGTAGTGTGCTTTTTTTCGAAGAAAATGTTAGTGGTCGCCAAGAGCCGAAGACTCCAAAATATGGTAAGACATGCAGTAAATGAAATAAAAAGCAAGTTTGACCATCGTACCCTTTTGGATTGGGGAGATTGCTAGGTTCTAACTTCTACTCTCTCGGCCAGCCGAAAGAAGAGAGCTTTAGTGAGCTCTTCGTCTCCGATCGGGTCGAAACTCCGCCTCGGTCGGGTTTACCTAAGAATGTCCTGTGGAAAAACATGAAAAAAGGTAAAAGACTATTAGTTCTAGCAAGAGTATGGCATCATGTCCAACGTGAAGCTTAAACATGCAAAAGGAGATGAACTAACCGGATTGTGACGAAAATCCCAACCCTATTTTTGGTAGGTTTTTTTTTAAAATATGATATATGCAAAATGATCTGATGCATGCTAGATGAAATAATGAAAGGATTTATGATGAAAGTAAAGAGCGAAAATCCGATTAGATGGGCGGTCGGCCTCCGAAAAATGCAAAAACCAGCTTCTGCCCCTGCTGGTGCCCTGTATGTGAGGCGCCAACTGCAGGTGTCCCCTTTATGGGGCGCGTTGACCAAGGTCAAAGCACCCTATTTATGGGGCACCAGGGTTTAGCTCGGGCAGACTTTCTTCCCTTCTTCGCAGTGCCACCTCGGAGTGCCAGATGGCTTCTGGGACGAAGTAGAGGTTCCTCCTTGTAGTCAATATGTAAATGAAGCAAATGGTAGTAGGTTTAGATGCTGGATGGAAAGGGAATGGCGGGGGGAGGTCTTCAAAGTTGAAAAAATATCATGTTTCTGGGTGACAAACAACAGGTTTTTGGGCTTTTTGAAAGGGAAATTTAGATCAGTTTGAAGGCTTACGGGGGGTGCTGAGGGTTTGAAAACGTGGTATTGGATGAGCTATGGGGTGGTACGGAGTTGGAATCTCCTCAAAGCTTTAAATGGGTGCTTATTTATAGTCAAAAAGAGAAAGAGGGCACTTTGGTCAAATCCGAAAATCTGTTCCACGCGGCAAAGCACCCTATATATGGGGTGCTAGCATCATGAGCTGTGTCAGTTCGATAAGATGGGTCCTAGTGAGTGGTCAAATCAGCCAGGCGAATCGGTTTGACCGGGTGCCAGGTGCCCTATTTATAGGGCACCAGGTGCCCTGTATACAGGGTGCCTGGTGCCCTGTATATAGGGTGCTTTGACCTTGTCAACGCCCTATCGATTTTCTTTGAAATGCGCCGAAAAGCTTGATTTTTTCGGAAAACTCGGTTCCTTTGAAAGGATAGTCGGATGTATTTCATGTAAACAAGAATTTGAGCTCTCTGACTAGGCCAAAATTGTGTGTCTACATACGGGACCCCTTGTTCATGGCCCCACCCAATCTACTTGTTGGACATATCCTAAATTGTGAAATGATTTTGAAAGAATGTTATGGAACAACCCATTTTCTTAGTTAATTGACTAATAGATATCAAGTTGTTCAAAAAATTTGGTGCTAAGTAGCCTAAAGATAAAATAAGATTATCATCTATTTTCATAGCACTGGTTCCTATGGTAGCAATGCATGAGCGATTAGGATGGTGTACACCTGATGATTGATTGGGTGAATTCCTAATTTCTTGAAACATTTTCCCAGATGAAGACAAGGCTATATGTGATGTGGCACCAAAGTCTAGTACCCATGGAATTGACCTCTGGTTGTTCTCATTTACAACTGCACTAGCTTGAGGAAAGCTATTGGATTCTACTGCATCCAATAGCTTAACCAAATTGGCATACTGACTATCAGTTAAATTAAGTTATGATCTCTTTTTAAAATTCTTCTTCATATATCCTTCAAGATAACTATTCAAACGATAACATGCTTCACGTGTACGTCCAACAATATTGCAAAAGGTACATCTAGAAGAATTGATCTTAAAATATTTTTTCTTTATGTATGTTGTAGTGAGAACACCAATTTTTATTATCTTCTGGTTTTGTTTGGAAACTTTTGCTCAGCATGGCAGACACCTCATGGTTTCTACTAATATGAATTAATCGTTGATATTCATCTTGTAAAACAAGAAAATATGCTTTAAAAACATATGGCATAGGTTCCATAAGCAAGATTTGACTTCTTAATCCTACATATATATCATTGAGGCCCATCAAGAATTGCATTAATTTTCTTTGATCACTTGCATTTCCATTTGAGCATCCATTCAATTGTCTAAGTTGATCCCAAAATTCTTTAAATGTATTGAAGTATTTAACTACAGAATCACTACCTTGTTTTAAAGTTGCAATTAACCTCTCTAGGCTGAAAATCCTTGGTTCATTGGCTGGAGAAAACTTTTGCTTTAGATCATTCCAAACTTCATATGCAGTGTCACAGTAAATCACAGAAGACACTATATTTCTATGTATAAAATTCAACAACCAACATAGAACCATATTATATACTTGCTCCCAACAACAATAAGCTGGATCAGTAACTACCGGCTTGAGAATATTTCCATTAATGAAATTAAGCTTGTTTTTAGTAGAGATTAGCATGGTCATAGATCTTTGCCATGATATGTAATTTTTTCCATTTAGTAGATCCAATACAAGGATAGTTCTTGAATTATCCGAGGAAGTAAGATGATATGGATTTTCAATCTCTAGATTGAATTCAGTAAGATCACTTAGTGAACCTAGGTTTTAAGGATATTCTTCCATGGATCCATGCCATGATCATGGATATTTGCCATGATATGTAATTTTTCCCGATCAATAGATTCGATACAAGGATAGTTCTTGGATTATCCGAGGAAGTAAGATGATATGGATTTTCAATCTCCGGATTGAATCTAGTAAGATCACTTGGTGAACTTAGGTTATGAGAAGATTCTTCCATGTGTCCAGAAAATTACTTGCTCTGTTACCAAGTAGACAAATGGAATTATGCATCTAAGCTTCTCAATAACTTATACTAGGTCGAAGAAGCCATTTGTTGACTCCTTATGCAGCACAGGTGAAGAACAAAGAAGCAGAGGAAATTAGAAGAAGAGGACACAAAGAAGAAGGAAAACTATAAAATGATCTACATTGATCTGATATGTAGTCATTGTAATCAAATATATATATATATGAGTGTTACAGAAGGTTACAATGCATTGGTGGAGAATGTGTAACAATTACATGTAAATAAAAAAAACTATGTGGATTAAAAATATGTCCTAAATGTACATTTCTACATATTTACAGCTCTCCTAATTGCATCTCTCAATTTTAACTTGGTATCATAGCTACAAATCTATGACTTCCATTGGTATTTCTTCTATTACGCCTCAATCTAGAAATTAGGTGATCACTCAAGATAGATTTGGAGATCCTTTCTTCCTTCAACCTTCAGATAATCTAGGTGCAATACTTGTGCTTGCTTTCTCTTTTTATGGAAGCAATTACATTACTTGGTAAAGAGCAACAACAATTTCTCTATCTGTAAAAGAACTCAAATTTGTTGACAGGACAATTCTGATTCCCAACTTTGAGGATGAGATCTATGTAGCGTGGAAGACAGTCAATAGTATATACCTTTCATGGATCATAAATTCCATTCATTTGGAGTTGATATCTTTAGTTTTGTGTACTGAAATGGCATCACAAATTTGGTTGGATCTTAAGAAATTATCCTCACCTTCTAATGATCCGATAATTTATTCATTTGAAAGATCTATAGCTATTCATCACCAAGGGAATGATTATGTAGCAAAAATTTATCCCACACTCAAAGGTCTATGAGATGGGTTGGTTCATTATAAGTTGGAGGTGCCATATGTTGCTCCAAACCACAAACAACTCAAGAAAGTTTTAATGGAACTCAATGATACATATTTACATAAAGTTAGATTTTGCTAATAGAGCCTCTTATCTCAGCTAAAAGAGCTTATGCTTTAGTCTTACAAGATGAAGCACAGTGATCATCTATTTACCCACCTAATTTGAAGTATTAGTCATGAATGTGAAGGTTGACAATGAAAAATGTCCAAAATATAAGAAGCAATGTACTTATTGCCATTTTAATTGGCACTCGAAGGAGAAATATTATAAGCTTGTTCGATAAACTTGTTGGATATCCATCACTTTATAAGAACAATTGAAAAAATGTGGATGGTAGAAATGTAAATTAGTAACAGAATGCATAATAGTTGGATGCAACATACATGTTAACTACTGAGCAATATTCACAAATTCTGAGACTTCTTCTGGTAATATAATTACTCATCAAAAAAATACAGCATGTAAAGATGCATATTTTTAAATTGGATTTTTGATTTAAGAGCCTCTACACATATCACACCTAATTGCATTTTTTTAGGAAGGTGTAAGCTTACAATAGAATGTTTTGCTAATTAATAACACAACCTTACTGATTAGATGTACAAGTTCTATTATATCAAAGAACATAAATTGAATAATATTCTATATGTGCCAAATTTTCATATTCTTATTTTAATTTCTTATAAGTCGGCAAATTAACTAAAGACAAATTCTTTTATAATGTTCTTCTCAACACATTTTGTCATAAAGGATTACGCCACGAGAAAGATGATTGAGGAGGGCAATGAGCAAGGAGAATATTATCTCTTCAAACCAAATAATGAATTGTGCTTACTCACTATTCACATTACATAATCTGAAAGTTGGAATAGGCACTTGGGCACCTCTTCAATGCATTGTTAACAACTTTAGAAGGATATCTACCTTGCAAAATTGACAGTAATTTTACATATCGTATATGCTTTTAGCTAAGCAACATCATGTTACTTAATGATAGTTTGTGTCATATTAGAGAACTTTTTGAACTTTTACTTATAGATACTTGGGGTCCATATCATGTTGAGTCCTAAAATAGAACTTAAATTATTTTTACCATCATTGATGATTTTAGTTGTTACATATCTATATTTCTTATAAAATTTAAGTATCAAACTTGTGGTATCTTTGTCAACTTTTTAGCTTAATTTCAAAGATAATTTTAGAAGAACCAAGAATTGGTTGGAGTTCTTTTCTACTTATCATGATTATATCAATTCAAATGGCATTATACTTGAACATACCTATGTTGCAACCTGTCAGCAACATGGTATTGCTGAGAGGAAGCATCGATAGATATTGGATACTGTAATATGTCTTTAATTTGTCACAAGTTTATCAAAAAGTTTCTAGAGAGATTATGTGTTAAAGTTGCATTCTTAAAAAACTGACAACCATCTTCTTCTATAAGTGGAGACATACCATATGTTAAACCATACAACAAACCTCCTAATTATAGTCACATCAAGGTGTTAGTTGTTTAGATTTCACATTCATTGGAAACTTAGATTTTTATAAATTCAACTCAAGGAGTAAAAGGTGTATTCTTATGTGCTATCCAAGATTACAAAAAGCATATAGGCTTTTCGAATTAGAAACAGGGAAGGTCTTCACAAGTAGAGATGTGGTGTTTTTAAACATATATATTTTTTATATTGAGAAGAATGACCAATCTCAAGAAATATCTATTGCTGCCTCCATTGAAGAAGACTAGAATTTACAAAAGAACACTTTCATAGTTGAAACAAATCAGATAGATATTGTCACATCCACGAATTCAATGGCACATGGCATAGAAGCTTAGTAGAATTTTGTTGAAAATCAGCCATCTAATAGTCAAAGAATTACACAAGTTAGAAAGACTCCTGCCTATCTAAATGATTATGTCACTATATTTAATGCTAGTATAACAAAAGGTAGTAGTAACAAGTATGAAAGAGTTAAATACCCTATATAAGAGAAGATATGCTACAAGAACTGAGCATGTCAAGACTCGTCATGTAAATTTTCTAAATAGACTATCAATTGTTAGTGAGCTTGACTCATTTTGTAGTGCTCACAAATCTTTGGACTAGAGATTAGAAATGGCAAAGAAATTAGAGGCATTGTGTAATAATAAAACATAGAGCATATTGAATCTACCCTTAGGAAAGATAGCAATTGGGTGCAAAAAATTTATAAACACAAGTTTAATTTGGATGGGAGTATGGCAAGGTATAAAACTCAATTGGTACCAAAGGAACATTCTCAAGTGGAAGGATTAGACTATAATGAAACATTTTGCCTTGGTAGCAAAATTGACCACCGTAAGGATTTTGTTTTCCTCAGTGGCAATCAAAAACAGAAAAATACAACAATTTGATGTTAACAATACCTTTTTACATGGTGACTTAGAGAAGGAAGTTTATGTAGGGAATCGATCTAGGCAAGGCAGAAGCGGTGATTCCTCGAATGTCACTATCGTTGTCTCAATCGGAACCAAACTGCATAACCAACAATTGGATTTGAACATATTCGAATATACCTTTATGGGATTCAAGTGATCCCTAAGATTGGAGAATATGGAGCATTCACACACTCTTTGAGATGCTCAAGTGTGTGGCCTCTAGTAGTATTCACATGAGCCATCTTTAAAATCAAGTTCTCCTTTACATTGGCCTCAACAACTCATCCCGAATGAAGCTCCACCATCTAATGGAGACCTTCAAAGTGGGAAATAGCATTGGAGGTGGCAAAGGAAAAAATAAGCACACTTGTCTTGATAGGGTTCTTGTCCACTTCATTAATATTTATAGAATTGGAGTTTTTCATAAAAACCCTAAGTTTCTACAATTACTCCCATGCCATTGAACTAATAGATCATTTTTAATATGTGTGATTCACTATGCCCAAGATTCTATTTGGTTAATGCCTAATTAAAAGAATGCATTCTTTTAAATTAAATTTGTTATCCAATAATAGATTTAATGATGTTTTGATCATGAAGATATAAACCATATTTCATGATTTTAAATGACTTTGGATATGATACCATCTCCACTAATCATTTCTATCATCAGCTATCACATGGACATAAACTCTCATCCATACATTGTCCAGGTCAGATAGGGGTGAATCATCGACTATCAACCCCTTAGTGCACCAACTTTATAGGATCTTGTACTTGAGATCGGATCAATTAAAAAACTTAATTTTTAATTATCCTACCTAAATTAGCCAATGATTTAGAGTATTATCTCATAGAATATTCTCTCTCACTTATTGAGAGTGAACAATCTTTTGTTGTCTGTTCAATTGTCTTCACTGGGTTTCTCTTGTACTCAATCTATTAATTGTACTGACTATTGAATTTGGTGATCCACAAGTCAATAGTAAAAACATAATGTATGGCTGAAAAGGCATCTTTGACAACTCAAGTTAAAGTCTAACCATATAACTGTGATGATAAAATGCCCTAATAGACAATTATGTAAGATATTATTCATAGTTTCTAAATCGGTAATTTCAGTGAAATCATTCCTCTAATGAGCACATGTATATGTATCTTAGTGTCTCCACAATAATAACCAATAAAATTTATTATTTTCATCATATGAAAAGACGTCACATGCATTGGTCTATCTGGATCCTTAATGTCATGTTTTAAGGATCTTATGACTAGGAATATCTAGATCATATACCACTTGATGATTAATCTCATTATCATAATCTTATCATGATCCAATCATCATTGCATGTGATCAATGATTTCATTACAATATTCACATCTAAATAATGTAAGTAATAAAGAAATTCCATTTATATTGAATAAGATATAACAAGAAATGTTTGATCGTATCATATATGATTGGTTTGTAAGACATACATTTCTATAAATCTCTCATGTTCATTAAAGACAATCACCCATATGCCTAAACTCCATCAGCTTAAGGCAACCCTCAAACACACTTTTAGTTTAGACCTTAGTTAGTGACTATGCAATATTATTAACACAAAATAGTCAATCTTTAATTTTGTCTCTCTATTCTTCAACTTCTTTGATCGAATAATATCACTGTAGAAGTGTTTAAACTTCTGGTAAGACATCGTTTCCATTGCTTATACAATGGTCCCTTATTTTCCCAAAACAATTGTATTTTATTACAGCCAGAAGAAATAACTTCCTATTTGAGATGAACTTCTTCATCAAGCTGCTTCCCAAGTAGTTATGTACTTTATATCAATTATAGAATTCACAGTGTTCTCCTACTTAGAACACTTCTAGATCACTGCACCCCCATTTAGGATAAAGATGTATCCTTATATTCTCTTATTATCAGTCTTATATGACTAGAAGCTTAAGTATGTAAGATCACAAGGCTTCAAGTTCTCTTTTCCATATATAAGAAAAACATTCTTAGTGTTTCTTAAATAGTTAAAAATATATTTCTTACCTATCTAGTGATTCTCACTTAGATCTACCTAATGACTGTCGACTCTGAAAATTCGACGGGGTCCTCTCCTTTTCAGGGAAGTCCGTGAACCCAGATCGTCACCTCAAGAGGGGATGAGAAAAGAAAGGAATAAAGCTCGGAAAGAAACTCTCACCTCGGTCCCACACTCACATTGATCCCCGAACTTTCATCCCTTGGCGTCGCTCGATCACCAAAGAGACGGTTCGGGTCATGTGGGAGGAAGGTGAGAAGAAATAAACGTGGTCGCCAGGAACCGTGGGTTCCGATTTATAGAATTAAAATTGACCGTGTGTACCTTAGCGTGAAGAATGTGAGTTAAAGCTTCTCCTTCTTCGGCCGGCCGATGAAGAAGAGTCCTCAACGTGTGGGTGCTTGATATTCTGTGCAACTAGACAAATAAACAAGTGAAATAGACAATTATAACTAGACAAAGTGGAGTATATGTAAAGATAATAACATAAAAACACACAATTGACTAGAAACTGACCGGATTCGGGTTATCTCTAACCCTTTTTTTATTTTTCGGATTAACAGAGTAAAAGTAATGCAAAAAAATGTAAAAAAATGATAGAAGGATGGAGAATCACGAAACAAAGAGATAGGAAAAATAATTGAAAGATACTGAGTTGAATAGAGGAAGATATAGCCAAATCTGTGTTGTCGAAAAAGCCGAGCAGGAGTCCAGGATCTGTCAGGCGCGACTTTTCTTCTGCGCTCTTCACGACTAGCCCCGACCTCTGAATCAAGTTCCGTCGATTGTAAACTCAAGAAGACTTGGAGAGGAAGAACTTTGATGAAGAGAGCTCAGGCAGAAGATGTCCACACACTGCTGTAGAGGCCTAATAAGAGAGACATGGCTGATCACCTGTAGAACAGCCTTCCTCTCTCTTGAACCGACTTTTCTCTCTCTAAAAACTCGAAATTCTCTCTCTAAAAATCACAAAATAGATGCAGGAGGGTGATTGGACATCTTGAGATGCCTGGGGAGTCGTGCTCATCCCCTTGGAACGACCAGAATCAGAGTCCATTTATAGGAGAACAGAAGGTCTTATCGGAGCTAAAAAATAGGGGCATTGCGCCCCACCCCCGGGCGCATGCGCCCTGGTGCTGGGCGCATGCGCCCCACTGAAGGGCGCATGTGCCCCCGGTGAGGGCGCATGGCACTGTTCCCGAGGATAATGGTCTTATCCGGTCCGGCCGTTCAGTGGTAGAGTCCGGGTGAAAAACTGGGTCCCTCGTGCCTCAAAGGTGGGGCGCATGTGCCCTCAAGTGAGGGCACAAGGTCACGTGCCTCACTGGTAGGGCGCATGGGCACGTGCCCTGGGTCCGGGCGCATGTGACCAGGAACCCGGGCGCATGGGACTGGTTTCGCGCGTCCTTCTTCCGGAAGCCATTGCGAACACTCCCGAACTCGAAATTCAACGTCGTTTGTTGCGTTGGAAAGATAACAGGCCGAAGAAGCTTCCTATAGCATCAGATCAACCATCACACCCTCCAAAACTTCAGAATTTTATCCGGAAGTTAGGGCAGTGAACAGAAGGTCCGATATAGGTCAAAATGACTTCGACGACAAACCGGAAAGGCACGGAATGCAACAAAACTTGTCCGGAGTGTGAATATGACCATAACCTTCAATGCATGATCATTAGGCATTGGTAATTCAGCCAATTTCTGTGTTTACACGATTTACATGTGGCTTTCGCTCGGAAATTACGGCTTTTTGCGGAAAACATCGAAAAACATCCGATTTTGTTCGGCGAAGCTCCAAATCAACTTAAAAGGACCCGGAATCATCATATGATCAATCATACATGTTACCCTATAAAACATGAGTTTTATGCTCTGAATTAGACGAATTTGGCGTGTCTACAACTTGCCTCGCCTTGATGTCGGCTTTGTAAGGGAGTGGCATGTAATGAAGCGGAGTGATTCGTAGTGAACTGTAAGTGAATGTAGATGAATGTAGCGGAATGGAATGGTGATGGACTGAAAAGGTGGCATCAAGGTGTAGATATAGACACGCTTATCTACCCGATCCAGCAATATGAATCTCTCTAAGTATTCTAGATCGCTTTCATGTTCTATCAAAACCTCATATAATTGACTGGTAAAAGACATGCCCTTGGCACGAGAGATGAAAAAGTAAATGATAATGGATAAAAGGATGTATCCAACCCTCAGCGTGGTGAGGAGTCCTCGAATTCGTAGGTTCATCATCAGCCAGCAACCCGAACTTTGCGGTGTTCTTGTACTGTGATGGGCTAAAGTTTGTAAAAGAAAAGTTGATCTTAAAATGAAAAGAATACCAATACATCATATTTGGAATCTCAAGTTCATTCAAGTTTCACCAAAAGTACTCAGTTTAATTCTGAGTGGAAGAACCTCAAGTTCTTAAAGGGTTCGTTTAAGCATAGCAAAATTGCTCGGGTATCGTGAAAACCATGAATCACGCTCTAGCAGAAAATCAAGTATTCGGAAAACGACAAGACAGATTTAAGCCATAATGGGATTGAAATATAATGGTGGGACTAACATAGTATGATGGTAAAGAAGAATAGCAATGGTATGACAATTGCCACGGTGGGTAAATTAAAAGACACGGTGGGATAAAAGAAATGATAGAATAAAACATGGTGTAATAAAAAGAAAGGAATAAAACATAAAGGGATAAAAGAAATAATAAAACATGATGAAATAAAAGAAAGAGAAAACATAATGAAATAGAATTGGTAATGATGAAGAAAGAAAAGGAGATGGTCATGAACACATAGAAACATGTAGAAAATAGTTGAAGATATAGATTGTCTATTGGAGGTCAAGACACCCGATTAGTAACCATCGTCCCTCCAATGTTCAATTTTGGCTTATCCGTGAGTGTGAAGAAATGACCAAGCCGTCGTAGATTTTGTTGAAGGGGATCTCGGGCCCAGTCATCTTCACTCTCAAGGTCTTCAACATTAATGCATATAATATGTATCAAATGGCCCTAATATAACTAGGTGGCAAATAGTAGGAGTGATGTGAAGTGAAAAAAAAAAAGAAGTGTTGGTGATGATGTAATGTGAGATTGATGAGAATGTGGATTTGAGTAAAATCTTCAGGCGTGGTGCATCGACCATCATCTCTGGTCCATCCTTGTCTTGCCTTCTGACGGAATACAGCACCACGATAGGTAGCGCTTCCTCTCTTTTCGCCACAAGGTTAGCATGACGTTCCTTGGGGAACACTGATCTCGCTAATTCACCTGTTAGGACTAAAAGATGGCCTGCACATTTCTGGTTAGTACCCAACGTATTTAATTGTCATATGAATCAGATTGTTCATGAAATGATCAATTGAAGGTTTTACTATTTGAACCATCATTTGGATGTCAAAACAAAGTTTTTAATGATGGTTCCTTTAGCAAAATGTCATTTTTAACATTATAGACAATTTCTGAATTTTTGAGATTTTTTTGAATTTTTCGAATTTTTTTGTCCATGTGCCCCCGATTGGGGGCACCTGGCCATGCGCCCTGGGGTGGGGCACCTGGCCATGTGCCCCCAGATGAGGGCAAATGCGCCCTGAGGCCATTTTTTTTCTTTTTTTTTAGAAAAAATGTACCTAATGGCCCTTCTCTTTTTGCTTCTTCAGCTCCTGCAAACACTTAATGAAAATGATTAAATTTTTATCATTACTCATCCCTTTGCCTGTATGTCGTATGCCTTGATTTTGAGTCAAAGGGAGGAGCCTTCTTAACAAGGTGGAATAAAACAAATGACTTAAAAGGAAATGGGGAGCCGAGAGAACTTACTCGTCATGGTGTGAATCCTCTCCTCTCCTATATTGAAATGCTCGAAACACTTGACAAGGAGATTAGATCTTCATCGGGACTCATCCCTTTGCCTATTATGGTCAACTGTGACTTAGGTCAAGGGGAAGAGCCTTCTTAACAAGGTAATTAAAGTAAAAATGGATATGCAATGCAGAAATGAAAATATGCATGACAATCAAATAAGCATGGATGCAACTAAGGCAATGATCATGACTAAGCAATTTTTTTTTTTTGGATTTTCTTATAAATATCATTTTTGGTGGATTTTTGAAAATATTCAACTTTTTTTGGATTTTTGAACTATGCAAATATTTTTTTGATTTTCTTGAAAACAATCATTTGGATTTTCAAAAGTATTCAATTTTTTTTAGATTTTTGAAATATGTGTTTTTGAATTTTTGAAATATTCAATTTTTTTGGGTTTTCGAAATATGCATTTTTTTGTGGGTTTGAAATATGTATTTTTTTGTATTTTTGAAATATGTATTTTTTTTTGGATTTTTGAAATATGTATTTTTTTGTGGAGAAAATGCTGGTATTTGAGATAGTTCATCGGTCTTTGGGGTTTGTCAAGACTCAAGTGGTAGATGCCACGTGCAAAAATAAAGTTCCCTACTTAGAATCCTTCTAACATTCTTCCTTTGATCGGCTTGGATTCCACCTGGATTTGGTCGGCTTACCCTTCCTTAGGGATTTAAGGAGGAAGAGTATAGAGGAAGTCCTTGATAGGGTTTGAAGATGTTGAGAGGGATTTCTCTACTCTCACTCAAATTACCCATTGGGGTTCGGCCTCTTTGGGTTTTTCTTTCTTTTTTTGCTCTTTTCTATGTGGCACATATTTGGACAGGTTTTTTGACCCGTGGGGACATTGCCCATCTTTTAATGCCATTTGCCTTGACTATCATTCTGGGTACTCATTCAGACAAGTTGATCATTTTTTTTAACCTGAGGGGTTCATTGCCCATCTTTTGGCACCCTTTTGCACCCTCTGAGACGGCCTCCTACTAGGGTGGCGAGTGTTTTCGATACTACCCTTCTCTAATCTTCTCTCCCTATCTTGGATCGAGTAGAAGAGAATATGGTAAGGGTACTCCTTCCATTTCTAGATTTCTGCCTTGCCTTTCGCAAGTGTCGGGTTGTCTGGATTCTAGGATCGGGAAGTGTTGTATGTGTAGGATGGTACCTACCCTTGACTTCTCACGAACAACCTAGGATCGATGACTTGAGGTTATACCAGTGGTTTCTCCATTTTTATGGAAAGTACTTTTTGAGGTAAACTCCATTCCAAGGATGATTCAATTTTTCTCCATCTGCATTAGTCAATTCATATGCATTACCTGGATACTTTTCAGTGATTACAAAAGGCCCTTCCCAGTTAGGTTGCAACTTGGAGCGGGGACCCCCCGGCTTAACGAATATGCGTTTGACTACCATCTCACCGATTTCGAACTTTCTCTCGACCACCCTCTTTTGATAAAATCTTTTGAGTCTATTCTGATAAGTCCGGGCATGCTCGGCGGCGGCTAGCCTTCTTTCATCCAAGAGTTCAAGCTGTGCAAGGAGAGATTCTCTTCTCTCATCAATGGAATATCCCCGTCGAGCTGAACTCGGAGAGATGGAAGTAATACTTCGTAAGGGACCATCGTTTCCATACCATATGCCAAAGCATACGGGGTTTGTCTAGCGGGAGTCCTTACAGTGTACGATAAGCCCATAGAGCATCTACAAGCTTATCGTGCTACTGGCAAATTCACAGACTTACAAGATTTCATGATGATTTTGATTAAGGTTTTGTTGGTGGCTTCTGCTTGACCATTGCCTTGAGGATAGTATGGTGATGAATGATGCAATGAAATGCGATACCTGTTGCAAAGATCACGCAGATCTTGAGAAAGAAATTGTGGCCCATTATCGGTGATGATGTCGCTGGGGATCCTGAACCTTGCCAGGATGTTGCGCTTGATGAAGGAGCAGACTGTTGATGCTTTAATCTCCACGAATGCTTCCGCTTCAGCCCACTTTGTGAAGTACTCCGTTGCCGTCAGAATGAACGATTTTGAGCGCATTTCGGAGTTGAGGTCACTCAAGGGGCCAATGATATCAAAAGCCCACATGGCAAATGGCCATGGAGCATGAATTGGATGAAGGGAAGATGCGGGAGAGTGAATCTTGT
The DNA here is from genome assembly GCA_036172225.1 of Cryptocoryne crispatula var. balansae. Classification (NCBI taxonomy): domain Eukaryota; kingdom Viridiplantae; phylum Streptophyta; class Magnoliopsida; order Alismatales; family Araceae; genus Cryptocoryne; species Cryptocoryne crispatula. Next base: position 34,031,393 of record CM069929.1, on the reverse strand, counting down.
CGGCATGGAGTTGACATGAATGACAATGCCGGACAAAGATGGAGCAGTCTTCTTCTAGAGTTGGCCAATAATAGCCTTGTCGGATGATTTTCTTAGCAAGGACTTGGGCATTCACGTGACCACCACAAACTCCAGAATGTGCTTCTTTCAGCACCAACTCGGCTTCTTCTTCATCAAGACACCTGAGTAAGATTCCACTTAGGCTTCTCTTATAGAGCACTCCTCCTAGGATTGTATACCTCTGGGATACTCTTCTGATTGCCTTCTTTTCCTTAGTGGTTGATCCAGGCGGATATGACTGATCTTGACAATACCTCGCAATCTCGTCATACCAAGGTCTCTCACCTTCTTCTAATTCTTCAAACTCAATCAAGAAGATTTCTTCTTTATGTTCCAAGTATTCTTTTCTGTTGAATCTTTCCTTAACCTTCAGAAAACGCCCTTCCTCAATTGCTGGAATTGTTTTCTTACAGATGTGGATAGTTCGCACTTGCCTGCCTAGCGGGACAGATAGAGATGAAGCTAGTGAAGCTAAGGCATCGGCGAGGATATTCTGAGAGTGGGGGACATGAACAAAGGTGAGTTTGAAGAATAGCTTGATGTAGGAGGTGGCGAGCTCGGGGTAGGGTTTGAGGTATGGATGATAAGTGCGGTAGTTGGATAGGACGTGGCGTAGGATCAATTGACTATCACCTATCACCCTCAGTTCGGTGGCATCATGGAAATGAGCGGCCTCCAGTCTGCCAGCAAGGCTTCATACTCAGCTATGTTGTTTGTTGCTGGAAAGTTAAGCTGAAAAGCTTGTGGAATGGTGACACCTTCAGGTGACAAGGACAATACCTATCCCTCTACCATGAGAGTTCGAGCCCCGTCAAAATATAATGTCCAAAGATTGGAAGATCGGATCGACATTAGTTCGTCATCCGGGAACTCCGACCGGACCGGGTCAAAGACGGTATGGGATGATGGGCAAGGTGTTCAAAGAATAAGCATAACCCTTGATTGCCTTCTCACAAGTGGGACATAAGTGATATCAAATTAGGATAAGAAACTCGCCATCGCTCTAACCGATCGATCAAGATCGTCTTCTCTAACATAAACTTAATGGGATTGATACGAGCAATGAGCTTGACTTGGTGAGCAAGGAAATAATGTTTGAGTTTCTGAACCACCCAAACAAGAGCAGAACAGGTCTTTTCTACCACAGTGTACTTCAGCTCACAAGCATCAAACATCTTAGACAAGTAGTAAGTAGCTCGTTCTTTCCCTTCTTCATCAACTTGTGCAAGGACTGCCCCAAGAGAGTTCTCAAGAACCGAAATGTAGAGGACCAAAGGTTTGTCGGGAATAGGTGGTCTAAGTACAGGGGGACTTGCCAGGTATGTTTTCAACCCATCAAACGCCTCCTGGCACTTTGAATCCCACTTAAACTCGCCCCCCGCCTTGGTTAACTCATAGAAAGGTTTACACCTTTGGGAATGTTGTGAGATAAACCGGCGGACAAATTGTAGCCTCCCAATCAATCCTCGAAGCTCTTTCATATTCTTCGGAGGAGGCATACAAATAATTGCCTTGGCCTTGTTTGGGTCGATCTCTATGCCCTTTTTTCTTACTATGAACCCAAGTAGCTTTCCTGATGAAACTCCAAATGTACACTTCTTAGGGTTCATTTTTAGCTTGTATTCTCTAGCTCTTTGCAAGACCTTCCTTAACACTTCAGAATGATCTTCCCGATTCTTGGACTTGATAACCAAATCATCCACATACACCTCTACAAGGGTGTGCATCATGTCGTGAAAGATAGCCATCATAGCCCTCTGATATGTAGCACCGGCATTCTTTAACCCAAAGGGCATGACAACATAGCAATATGTTCCCCAATGTGTAGTGAACGAGGTCTTTTCTTGGTCCTCCCCGCCTAACCGGATCGATTGTATCCAGAATAGCCATCCATGAATGAAAGCATTTCAAATCCAAATTGTGTTATCAACCAAAACATCGATATGAGGTAAAGAAAAATCATCTTTAGGACACGCTCAGTTCAAGTCCCTGAAGTCTATGCAAATCCGAATTCGTCCATCCTTCTTCATAACAGGGACTATGTTAGCCACCCATTGCGGATATAGGACAACCTTAATAAATTTTGCTTGGTGTAGTTTGTCGACCTCTTCTTTCATTTTGAGTGCAATATCAGGGTGGAACCTGCTGAGCTTTTGTTTAACCGGGGTAGTTCCAGGTTTCAAGGTTAATCTATGTTCAACCAATGAATTATCTAATCCCGGCATATCTTCATATGTCCATGCGAATGTGTCCTTATATTCTTCCAAAACTTTGATCAAACGTTGTTCTTCTGAGGGAGTGAGGTTTGCACTGATGAGGATAGTCTTAGGATCTTCCAGGGTTCCTAAATTCAATTCCTTGGTCGGTTCATTCCCTGTGGCTGATGGTTCTTCAAATCTTCTAAGTCCAGATGCATATGCATCAGCCAAGTCCTCAATTTCATCCTCGGATTCGGGATCCTTCTCTGATATCACCTCATATACTCCCAAAGTATGATCGATGTTATGCTCATCCTCATATCGGATTTCATCTAGCTGGATAGTATCATCTAAAAAGTTTGGCAGCCTTGCACACTCTACGCATTTCTGTGCCAACTGCGTATACCTATTTGGAACTCGCTTACCTCTCACTTTCCTATTTCCTAACCTAACTTGACCTACTGAAGATAAAGCTGGAAAGGTGGTATTTACAGTGGAGGGAGGATCGAGTAAATCGATTAATGATTCAGAAAAAAGGGATCCCTGATTGGGAGCACCCTCTGGGATGAGTAAAGACGTCTCCTCGATGGAAATGTGAGTTTCAGAGAAGACGTTTTTTTTTGGGATTCTCAAGTAAAAAGATAGAATGAGCCTCAGTGACTCGAGGCTTGCTAGAAGATGACTGAATTAATAGAGAGAAAAACTTAAGAATAAAAGGGAAAAAGGGGCTCGTGGGCCCAATGGTAATAGAAAGTGGACATATGGGTCCAAAACTGATTAAAAAAGTAAACGGGTATATGGACCCGATCTTAAAAATAAATGGGCATGTAAGCCCATGTTAGGAAAAGCCCTTAGTTTTGAAGTTGATGAGGGAAGCAAATGGGCAAGCAGGCCCAGTAAGAGTGGAAGGTTGAAGAGGGCTCATGGGCCCAATGTGGGTAAGTGGGCCCTGAAGCCCATCCAAAAGATCTAGAAACAACGGCACGAGGTTTAAACATGGCATTGTTGTATTTGGGCCTCGTGGAATGGTTTTGACTTGGGTGGTATGCTCAACCAGATGATCCAATATTGGTCTGCCTCTCGAGTGGTTCTGGTGCTCTTCCCCACTTGAGAACGGTAGAGTCGAGAGATAAGCACAGGTCTTCCAAGTCTTCTTCTTCTTCATCTGTAGCCTTTCTTCTCTTGACAACCATCACGGAACTTTTGCCATCTTCAGCCATCATCATGGTCTCCCCTTTGATAAAGAATGTATGGAGTCCCATGGCATATCCTGGCTGGAAGATCCTCCTTGGGATGGAACCTTCTTCATATCCCAACCCCTGCCTGCGTGGCCTTTTCGCATTTTCAATTTGCTGAGTGATCCCTTGAAGATCCTTGCCTAAACCTCTTCCAGGCTGATAGCCCAATTTCATCATCATCCGCCATCCCAGTGTGTCTGGTAGAGAGGCGGTCATGCATCTGACTTCTGGCAATTCTCCCACTGAGATATGGGGTTGTATTGACAGACCTAGGGGTAAAGAAGCATCGTTCAACTCGTCCCGTATAGGCATGCTAGTCACCTTGACCACCTGTCCTTTAAAGGGAAATTTTATGCACTGGTGGTTTGTTGAAGCCATGGGCCCTATTGCCTCCAAGTATGGCCTCCCAAGTATAGCCCGAAATGTTGGATCTAATTCTAGAACATGAAAATCTGTTGTAACTGTACATGGTCCAAGTTTGACTTCTAGAGTGACCACCCCATGTGCAGACTTCTTGGAGTTGTCGTAGGCCGTCACCATGGCACAAGATGGCTTGATTTCTTGCTCAGAAATACCGCACAACTGCAAAGTTTCTGGCGGCATAACGTTGATAGAAGCTCCAGTGTCAACCAAACATGATTTTACTTCGACATTGCGTATGATAACACATGCAAAGCATATCTCCTAAAGTCTGGATCTGCTAATTCTTCCTGAGAGAAAGTGAGTGTTGGGTGCTCACTTATAGGGGCTAACACTGTAGTTATCTTTTCGGGTGGGAGATCTTCACTCACCATGACCCTTTGTAAGTAATCTTGTTATAGAATCTCCCGGTGCACTTTTGATCTTTTCGATCAACTCAAGTATAGAAATACGGGCCGGTGTCTTATCCAAATGTTTTAACGGATCATACGCCGTGCCTGGCAATGGTTCTTCCACTTGTTCCTCCTCCACCGGCTCTGCGGTTGAGTTCCGGCTTGGGGAAAGAGTCGTCGGAACATCCTCCCCACTCCAAAGCACCGGGGCTATTTGGCGGTCGGGTAGAGGTGACGGTTAATCGGGGTGGGTTGTGGTGGAACAGTGGTGTAGGTGCAGTATGATAGGTAATGGGATCGATGGTTCGGGATGATGGGGTTAGTTGGTAGAGGGGTAGGAATTGGAGGTGGTAATGATGGTGATATCGGTGGCCTAATAAGAAGAGGCCGGAGTGCGTATGGTTGATGAGTTTAATGAAGGTGTAGGTTGTGGGATTGGTGGTATGATAGGTTGGGGTTTTGGAGTGGTAGAGCTTGTAGGCGGGGGTTCGAGTTTGGTGATGATTGTGGTGGTCGGATGAGCAAGGGCCGGTGTGTAGCAATGGTTTAAGGAGGCGTAGTTAAAGAGGGGCTGGCCTAATGATGGGCCGGTGAGAAGAAGTGGCGGCGTTGGTTGGGTTGAGCTTTGTGGTAGTTGTGGAGTGAAAGGTGCACGGATTATCCGTCTAGGAGGGTTCCCTAGCGTGAGACCTAGGCTGGTTGATAGGCATGGTTGCATTTTGGTTTTCTAGTTTCCAACCTTGAGCACGGCTGGTATCTCCTCGGACAATGGAGTGTACTAGACCAATTCCTGGTTTGGATGTGTCGGTGCGTCTTGGAGCAGGAGCATGTAACGGGAGCGGATTTTGGACAATCCCCAAGCCAGGTTGTTGTTGAGGTTGAGCCGGTGGACGTTGCCACTACTGCTGCCTAGCCTTCATTACCTGTATGCATTCCCCCATTTGGACACAATCAATGCTGCCTTGGTCATTCAGATCGTGGATGTAATCCTTGAATTGAAAGCACACTTCTACAGTGTGACTAGGACACCGGGGGTAAGCACAGTATCGGGACATATCTACATTTGTTGGCCAAACTTCTCTTTCCTTGGGCAATTCCAACTGTTTCTCCGCCATGAGTACATTGAAGATGTCGGTCAAGGAGTAAGGGAGTTGCTGGTAGTTCTCTCTCCTAGGACCTCCCCTTCGTGGTGCCTGATTGGGTGGTGGTGGTGCCCTATTGTAGGTAGGTTGACGAGGTAGCCGGGGCTGTGCTACCGGGTTGCGGGGGTTGTTGTGGTTGTCGTGCCGTGGTGGCCTAACCTGTTGTTGAGGGGGGTAATAGGAAGGGGTCTGTGGTGGGTTTCTGAACTGGTTTTGGCGGTTCCCTCCCTGGGTCCCCACAAAGTTTATAGCTTCGATGTTGACCACTCCTTCGGTTGTAGGCCCAACTGGTGCAAAGGGGGTTTTCACAGGGTTTCTAGTTTTAGGATCGAAAGGGTTTATCATTGTGGCATCCTTGAAGTGGGCTTGCAAGTATCGGGCACTATCATAGAGTTCATTCATTGTGGTAGGACGGTGCATGATCAAGACATTCCTCAAGACAGGTGTAGTGTTTCCAATGAGCATCTTCACTTGTTCCCCTTCAGAAATCACATCTGTCAATTTCTCTGCCATTCCCCTCCAACGATCAAGAACTTTATGAAGTCCTCTTCGGGCTTCATCTTCTCAAAGAATCAAATCCGTAATGGAGCATGCCGGTGCCACCCGGTCTCTCGTATCTTTGCAAAAATTTTGTCTTGACAATGTCGAAGTCTCCCCGCCTCAAAGGAGTCGAGTGAGTAGAACCATTCCAATGCAAGACCCTTCTAATGATCGACGGAACAAGAAGGCAAGAACCCTACGATCATCTTTCCGTAATGAAGATTCATAGAGAAAATCTTTAGATGAAGAGAAGGATTGCCGGTACCATTGTAGCGGCGATAAACCGGTAGCTCGGAAGGTAAGGTGTAGGACCGGCGAGAGAAGGAATGGAAATCTCGGCACCGACTTGGAGTCTAGGCCACATCTCGGCTCTTCATAACGTTCATTCATCTGGGTGAGTCGATCCATGGATTGCCCCGGTGAGAGCAGGTTCTTGGTTTACCGGTGGGGGTATGTGGTTAGAGACATGGTTCTGAAATTGAGGAGCATGACTTGAAGATTGTCCCATGGCTTGGTGGATTGGGGGAGCAACATGGTTAAAATAAGATGGCTGAACAAATGAGGGTTGGACCACAGATGGTTGAACTAGATAGGGTTGAAATGCAGATGGTTGAATCATAGATTGTTGAACAACAGGTGGGTGAATCATAGATTGTTGAACAACAGTGGTTGAACAAAGGGTGACTGAATGACTGGTGGTTGAACTAGAGGACGAGGAGATAAGACAACTTGATTGGTTTCAGCCTGATCTAAAGCAATTTTGCCCTTCACCATGGATTGTATACGGGCATAGGTTTCTGGGTTAGTATAGAGAGACAACTCCCTAAAGAGTTGTTCAACATCACGGGGAGCAGATGGTTGAGGGACCTCTTGCACTTCTGACTGAATCGGTTGGTGACCCATCTCGTGCTCTCGATGTTCAGCTTGTTCCGCCATTCCAACGTGCCTTCCAGACCTTAGTTGCATTGAACTTCAAGAAGAAAGTAAAACAAACAAGTTGACAAAACAAACAAAGAATTTTTTTGGTTTTTCTAGTATTTTGCAAAAAGTTAAAGGTTTGAATTTTTGCTCTTGACAAGCAAGTTATGCAAAGACTTGAAAGCAAGATTACGCAATGATTTTGATTAAACCTTAGGTTTATGAATTTGTTAAGAATTGTTCTCTCAACAAATGGGTTAGGATCCTAACTCCAATCTCCAATGACCTAGGTTTCACACAATCTCATCACGTGTAGGTAACGTAGGATGCTTCGGGTTTTGGGGAGTGGTACAACCAACCCGATCGTGAAGAGGAATACTCCACGTATGAGGAATTACGGAGGCCTTGATGAAAGCCAACCAAGTCAACTAGGAAGGAATATCCCGTAAGAGAGGTCGAATCCACCAAGAGGGTGTTTTGGATGGAGGGATAAATGGGAGAGTGAGCTCCCACCTCAAAAAAAGTGTAAAAGAAGGAGGTAGAGATAAGGAGCAGAGAATGCAATCAAGTAATAAAGCAAGTAATGAGCAAAGCATAAACTTAAACAAGCAATCAACACCAGACAAGCAATTAGAAACTAGACAAGCAACTAGAAACTAGAATCTAGACTTGTTTCTTATGTGAGCCAAATGGAGATAGTGAAAAGGTGATAGAAAGAAGAGGGTTCGGATCTGATAGCCAAGCAAAAGGGTGGTCCACGTGGGGACCGATGTGGGAACCGGGGGTAAAAGTAAAGGTGGTTCCCGCGGGAACCGGTTTTGGGTAAAAGGGGGTGGTTCACGTGGGAACCGGTTTGAATGATCAAAAGAGGGCCACGTGGGGCCAATTAAAGGTGAATAACGATCTGATCCAAGTGGGGATAGATCTGAAGGAAAGTGGTTTGGTTAACGTGGGAACCGAAGTAAAGAAAGAGATTGGTTCACGTGGGAACCGGTTTAAAAGGAAAATGGTGGTTCACGTGGGAACCGGTTTAAATAAAATGCAGAAATTAAATGGCATAGTTGGCACTTCAGATCTGATGAAAGATGGGTGAAATCAGAAATTATGAGATGGAATGAAGTTTAAGAGAGGTGGAAAGAAGGAAAGGCTCACGTGGGAACCGGTCTAGAACTAGAACTAGTTGCAAACAAAACACTTAGCACCCACGGTTGAAGACATTGCTTGTCCCACCGTGGTCGCCACAAAGCTGTCGACTCTGAAAATTCGACGGGGTCCTCTCCTTTTCAGGGAAGTCCGTGAACCCAGATCGTCACCTCAAGAGGGGATGATAAAAGAAAGGAATAAAGCTCGGAAAGCAACTCTCACCTCGGTCCCACACTCACATTGATCCCCGAACTTTCATCCCTTGGCATCGCTCGATCACCAAAGAGATGGTTCGGGTCATGTGGGAGGAAGGTGAGAAGAAATAAACGTGGTCACCAGGAACCGTGGGTTCCGATTTATAGAATTAAAATTGACCGTGTGTACCTTAGCGTGAAGAATGTGAGTTAAAGCTTCTCCTTCTTCGGCCGGCCGATGAAGAAGAGTCCTCAACGTGTGGGTGCTTGATATTCTGTGCAACTAGACAAATAAACAAGTGAAATAAACAATTAGAACTAGACAAAGTGGAGTATATGTAAAGAGAATAACATAAAAACACACAATTGACTAGAAACTGACCGGATTCGGGTTATCTCTAACCTTTTTTTTTATTTTTCGGATTAACAGAGTAAAATTAATGCAAAAAAATGTAAAAAAATTATAGAAGGATGGAGAATCACGAAACAAAGATATAGGAAAAAGAACTGAAAGATTCTGAGTTGAATAGAGGAAGATATAGCCAAATCTGTGTTGTCGAAAAAGCCGAGCAACAGTCCAGGATCTGTCAGGCGCGACTTTGCTTCTGCGCTCGTCACGACCAGCCCCGACCTCTGAATCAAGTGCCGTCGATTGTAAACTCAAGAAGACTTGGAGAGGAATAACTTTGATGAAGAGAGCTCAGGCAGCAGACGTCCACACACTTCTGTAGAGGCCAAAGAAGAGAGACATGGCTGATCACCTGCAGAACAGCCTTCCTCTCTCTTGAACCGACTTTTCTCTCTCTAAAAACTCGAAATTCTCTCTCTAAAAATCACAAAATCGATTCAGGAGGGTGATTGGACGTCTTGAGATGCCTGGGGAGTCGTGCTCATCCCCTTGGAACGACCAGAATCAGAGTCCATTTATATGAGAACAGAAGGTCTTATCGGAGCTAAAAAATAGGGGCATTGCGCCCCACCCCTGGGCGCATGCGCCCTGGTGCTGGGCGCATGCGCCCCACTGAAGGGCGCATGTGCCCCCCAGTGAGGGCGCATGGCACTGTTCCTGAGGATAATGGTCTTATCCGGTCCGGCCGTTCAGTGGTAGAGTCCGGGTGAAAAACTGGTCCCTCGTGCCTCAAAGGTGGGGCGCATGTGCCCTCAAGTGAGGGCACAAGGTCACGTGCCTCACTGGTAGGGTGCATGAGCACGTGCCCTGGGTCCCGGGCGCATGTGACCAAGAACCCGGGCGCATGGGACTGGTTTCGCATGTCCTTCTTCCGGAAGCCATTGCGAACACTCCCGAACTCGGAATTCAACGTCGTTTGTTGCGTTGGAAAGATAAAAGGCCGAAGAAGCTTCCTATAGCATCAGATCAACCATCACACCCTTCAAAACTTCAGGATTTTATCCGGAAGTTAGGGCAGTGAACAGAAGGTCCGATATAGGTCAAAATGACTTCGACGGCAAACCGGAAAGGCACGGAATGCAACAAAACTTGTCCGGAGTGTGAATATGACCATAACCTTCAATGCATGATCATTAGGAATTGGTCATTCAGCCAATTTCCATGTTTACACGATTTACATGTGGCTTTCGCTCAGAAATTATGGCTTTTTGCGGAAAACATCGAAAAACATCCGATTTTGTTCGGCGAAGCTTCAAAACAACTTAAAAGGACCCGGCATCATCATATGATCAATCATACATGTTACCCTATAAAACATGAGTTTTATGCTCTGAATTAGGCGAATTTGGCGTGTCTACAATGACTTCTCGAAACACTTAAAGCCTATGCCATATCAGGTCATGTACATAACATAACATACATGATATATCATATAGTTGAGACATAGAGAACTACTAATGTGATCCTCTCTTTAGAAAAGATAAACCCTATATCTCATTTATAAGAAACCTAACTTAAACTTTAGCATATCAAACACTTTAACTATGGTATCTATGTACATTGACTAGGTCAAGCCAAGCATCATATTTAGACCTATCTCTATAAATCTCAATTCCCAAAATATAGGTTGCTTCACTGGATCAATCATGGAGAACCAATTTGATAGTCAGGTCTCACTGATGATAACATACTTATTTAATTCTCAATGAGTAGTATGGCATCCACATGTAGCACCAGGAAGATGATAACAATCTTACTTGCCTTCTTATACACACAATGCTCATTTTCATTATAAATAAAGTCATAAGATTTAATCTCATCAAATTTTTTATTCCAACCATGGAAAGTTTATTCCAGTCCATTTCGTCATTTCCATACTTTTAGTATGTTTTACTTTCATGCATATACCATAAAAACCCAAAAGGCGCTGGGGTCACTCCCATTTTTATCTTATTTCATAATCTTCTCATTGAATAGTTTCCATGCTTATTTAGAACTAATCCCATGTCACCTTTCTTTTATTTCTTTGTGAATCGTAGAAATGCAAATCGGAATAGAAGAAATAAAAGCTTTGAGTTCTTCTTCCTCAGTCGGCCAAAGATGGAGAAAATAGAACCACACAATCTCCCATTACGTAGGTTAGTCTCTCAGTTACTTTATATTCATAACCCATGATTGTTGATGACCACACTCATCCATCTCCTCATCTCCATAACCACAGACAAGACCCTCCTCCATTTCCTATATCTACATCTATCAAGACAAGGGTGCTCATTTTGTCCCTTGTCACTTTCAGCACCATTTTTCACTTTGGAGGTTGCCATTAGATTGTGGAGCTTTATTCGAGAGTAGTTGTCAAGGCCGTTGAGAAGGAGAACCCGACTTCACAGGTGGTTCATGTGGATACTACTAGAGGTCATACACTTGAGAGGTTGAGAGAGCGTGAGAATGCTCGGTCTTCTTTAATTTTAAGGGATTACTTGAATCCTGCAAAGGAATATTCAAATAACTTCAAATCTAATTTCTAGCTATGTTGTTTAGTTTAAACTAAGATAACGATAGTGATATTCGAGAAATCGTCACTTCTTCTCCACCTACATAGATTCCTGATAGTGGTATCAGAGTTAGATTGAAGTCTCAATTGAAATTGACACCATTTTGACACATCTGATATGTATTTATGTTGCTCCAAAATTATACATACCTCTATTTTGTTTATGAAGCAACCTTAATGCATGTGATATGTTTTTAAAGATCAATTACCTCTAGATAGAATCTCGTGACAAAGGGCTTTCAAATGCCTCTCTTTGTTCAAAGTTTGGATCATTGGATCATTCATTTCAAAGCCTAAAAGATAAAGTTTTGATCAGTTTTGCTATGCCACATTGAAATGAAATAACTATGGATTTCTCCTATCACCGGATCATTCCAGTGTCGAATGGGGCTAGAAAACCAGTTTTAGCGAGCTTTAACGATGCTCTGTGATGGTGCTCTAACATCATAGGAAGGTTAGATGGAGGAAAGGGGTTGCATCGGAGGTGTTCACCAGCGATGCCATGTGATGATGGCGATGAACGGTGCTAGCACCACTAGTTTCTGGTAAGGGAAGGTGAACTATCATGCATTGGTAGTTTCAGGTAGGGTAGGTGAAGTGCCGGGTGCTTCAGGACTTGGTAAGTGATTCCTGGATCCTTTAAAATTGAATTCGACATTTCAAGTTGTCGGTTTGACCGATGCTGATGGTTGACTTGTCAGATAGTGCATAGTGCCGACGTTGGTGATGTAATGCACTGAACAGCAAAAAAAGGAAATGATATTTAAATGGTTTGAAAAACAAGTAAAATTAAAAATACAAAAAATCTATAAAATTTGATAAAATTTTTAATAATTTAATTAATGAAATTAAGTTCTAATTTAGCTGTGTAAAATAATATTTTACAGAATTGTAATTAGGATGTTACTTTTGAATTATATGCAATTTTTAACCACATAATTAATCTAAATTGTTTATATTAGCTTGTTTAAAGCATGTAAATTACTTATATGCTTGTTTCATGTTATTTATTTCATGAAAATTATTATATGCATGTAATTAAGAATTTTAAAAGTATATATTATAATTATGACATAAATATTATATCACATAAATATCACGTATTTGCACTATATTTATGTGTGATTGATGGTGTGAATGCATAGATATCATAGACTTAGATTGAATGTCATGTGATGATGTTTAATTATGTAGGCATGCAATCACAAAGGCCTACATGCCTAATCTCTTCTCTTGTCAATTTTGATTATAAATTCTACTTTTCTCTATGTTTTGTATTCCCTTTGATTAAAACCAATGTTTCTTAATTGATTGAAGTACATTTATGGGTCTATGCACTATTAAATCTCTTGTAATGACAAGAAGACTGGGTTGTGGAGAAGGAGACATTGGGAACACTTGGACAAGGTTTTTTCAAGAAGTGAAGATATGTCTACATTGATATTGGATGTTTGATTTCTTTTTAATGAACACCAATCTAGCTCCGAATGCTATAGTTTATACCTTAGTATATGAAATCCTAAAGGTACATATAAGTAGCACATATTATGATAAGACCAAAATAAAAATTTTCATCATTTAAATTAGGTAGATAAACATGAGTCATTAAGAGTGACTCATATAACTTTCCATTGTTATGGACTTGATATGCTAATTATAAATTGGATTGATTCGTTGTGTTTCCCACAAGACTTATTCAGTAAGAGATTGGTGTTCTTGACCAAACTTTGAAGTGAAGTGAACCATTAGTATGGCCTTGTTATGTTTAACACAATGGTTACATTGAGAATCCATTCCCATAATGTAATAAATATATTTGATCTAACTAGAGTATATAATTTTTTGTGTTTTCCACAAAGTTATAACTCTAGAGGCTAAATATGACTAGGAGTTGTAAAAGTTGCAACTTGCAAAAGTTGTGTGCCTATTAAGTATGTGTGACTTATCGTGTTTCCCCCAAGGTTATCATCATAAGGTTAATAGGGTCTTAGTCTCCATTAGGATGTCATCGAAATATCTCATCTTTGTATAACGAAGGTTGTGCAAAGTTGTCAAAAGTTATTGAAAGCAGAAATTAGGATAAATGGTCATATCTTAATTTATATGAATGTCTACAATGTTATCTTATATTTGTAACTCCATTGTAGAATTATATAATAAAATACCAATTATATGGCATACTATATGCCAACAAGCTCACTGATCCATACTTCATTGACTGGTTTAGAACCATGAGAATCATTTTCATGGTTGACCAAATGGCTAACCTACTTGAGAAGTCAGTGCCTCCTAAAAAATCATTAGGAAGATACATTGTTTGTCTTCTTGTCTATGTTAGCCTCTATTAGCAATAAGTTGTAAAAATAACATGAATAGATGGATATGAGATCCATTATGGCTTATCTAGATGAGCTAGTTGAGGGCAAGATAGACAACAATACATCTCCAATATTTCTTGTTGGTGAGAGCAATGGAAAGAAGCAAATTCACAAGATAGGAATGAAGGGCAAAGTAAAATGATAAAAAGGTGGTTAAGAAAGCCCAAATAAGACAAAGAATAATACTTCTTTACCATGGTGATGGTTATCATAAGAAAAAATGCAAATTGTCTTGTAGAGAAAACAAAGGTGGAACTTGAGAAGCTTTAAATATCTTCGTCATTGATAGTTACTTGTCATATACATACACATCATGGTATTAGATACCATGTGTATATCATGGTATTGGATACCATTGGTGCATCTCATGGTATTAGATACCAAATATGCATCCTATATTTGCAATAAGTTGCAAATGATGACAAGTATGTAAAAGCTTAATAAGGAAGAGGTCTACTGTTGGGAAATGACACGAAAGTTGCAGCATTACACTAGGGGAAACAAACCTTAATTAGCCTTATGTAGATGTCTTAAGCATAATGATTGCTATTATATCTTTCTATGGTCAAGAATGCTATCTATATTTTTTGCTTGAATAAATGTTGATTTATTGTAAGCTTATAAAAATGATAATTGTTCCTTAACTTTGGTTGGGAAAGTGTTTGCCAGTGAGAGCATGATAAATAGTTTATTCATGTTAGATATAGAAGCTCCCATGCTATGTGTGGATGCTCTTTCAAAGAGGAAATGGATTGATGTGGATCAATCCATCTTTAGCATTATAGACATGATCATATTAATGAGAAAAGACTTGAGAAGCTCTAAACGGATAAAAGCATGATGGCTTTTAACAAAAAAATTTGAATATTATTTTATATAATAGGTGTTTTTGGCTCTATGGCTAGACCAATTTGGTGTGTCTATAGCTTACCTCACCTTGTTGTCAGTTTTGCAAGGGAGAAACATTGAGTGAAATGTAGATGAGTGTAGCAGAGTGCAAGGATGTGTAACGAAGTGGAATGAAAGTGAGCTGAAAAGGCGACACCAAGGCATAGATATAGACATGCAAGTCAAGGTCCAATCAAAAAAGGTGAATATTACCACATTCTTAAGATTACCTTCTATTTCGTCCATACTTTCTCTATGGTCGATTGACAGAGAGGAGGTGCCATGGGTATGAAAGAAAGGAAGAATGACTTCCCTTGCATGGTTGGGGACATCCAAGTCATGGACACATGAGTTCATCATCGGTTAGCGGCCTAATTGTGTGGTGTTTTTGTGACAGAAATGTATGCCTTACTAGCCAATCATATACATGATATAATTCGACATTTCTAGAAATATCTCATTTAATCATTTAGGCAAATTTTTATCATTAGCTCTTATTAGATGTGTACATTATAATAAAGTCTTTGATCACATGTAATGATGATTGAATCATGATGAGATCATGATAATTAGATCAATCATATAGAGGTATGTGATCTAAGTGTCCATAGTCCTAGGATCCTTAAGATGGGACACCAAGAATTTAAATAGACTGCTGTATGTAATGTCTTCTCATATGATGAGAATGACTAATCTTATTAATCAATAATGTGGAGATACTGAGATACATATACAGATGCTCATTAATGAAATGAGTTCATTAACTAACCAAATTAGAAATTTTGAATGGTATCTTACTGAACTATCAATCAAGATTTTCTATCATCATAATTATATGATTGAACATTTGATATGAGTCACCAAAGATGCCTTATTGGGCAGAACTTGTGCTTTGACTATTTACTTATGGATCATCGTTTAGATAGTTCAATATAGTGATTGACGAGGTACAAGAGAAACCCAATGGAGGCAATCGAGAGAATAATAAGGGATCGTACAATCTCGATAAATGAGAGTGAATATTTTATGGAATAGTACTCTAAATCTCTAGTTAGGGTAGAGAGAATAATTGGAAAGAAATTTTACAATTGATCTGATTCTAAGTACAGGATCTTATAGAGTTAGTATACTATGGAGTTGACAATTGATATTGTACTCATTTCTAATCGGGACTCTAAATGGATGAATGTTTATAACTATGTTGTAATTGATGATGGAAAGGCTCAATGGAAATAAAGTTATCCACATAGTCATCTAGTATCATAGGATGTGACTTGTACCCTTTATAATTAGAAGGTTGATTAATCTATTATTAAATAATATATTTAATTTAATCAAATAGAATTATTCAATTTTTACTAGGTCTTAACCAAATAGGCTATTGGGTCTAACATGTCACACGCATAAGGACTTATCCATAAGTACAGGAGCAAGGGCATAATTTATAAAGATTAGGATTTTTATGAAAAAAAATTAAATTCTCTATAAATACTAATAGTTCTTGGCATACTCTATTAAGCCAAGGGTGAAAACCACATTCTCAGCCTCTTTCTTATCTTTTCCTTTCTTTAAAAGACGTCCATAGGTGATGGAGCTCTATTCGGGAATAGTTCTTGAGCTCAATGCGAAGAGAGAACCTGCTTTGGATGAAGTTTCTGTGGATATCTCTAGAGACTGGACATTTGAACTATTTGAAGAGCTTGAGAAGTTCTTTGTCTTTTCCTCCAAGGGATTAGATGAATCCCTATCAGATATATTCAAAGTCATTTTGATTAGTTTTTAATTTTTGTCATTTAGTTCTGATTAAGACAAGATCAACATGAACCTATAAAAATTGTCACTTTTGCTGCACCCAATTTTACATGACAATTCCTTATAATTTGTACCGAGATGGTCTAAATCAAAGACTGGATTGAACTAAACTAAATGAATCCTCTAGTTGATCAAGGTTTGATCTTTTGGGTTCATTAGATTTTTGTGGAATGTTGGTTTGATCCTGAGTAGAATAATGTCTTGTCTTATTAGAAATCATCATAAAAAATTTAGCAAAGTCTTTGACCATGCTAAGTAAATTTGAGAAAGAGAGAGAGAGAGAGAGAGAGAGAGAGAGAGAGAGAGAGAGAGAGAGAGAGAGAGAGAGAGAGAGAGAGAACCTCCATGGAGCTAGTGGGTGCAGTGAAAGGATGTGCATGAGACTTGGTGGGATGGAGAAGACAACATGGTGTGATATAGTATGAGATGCAAAATGTAAGAGATACTACATGCATACTACATGCATGTAAAAGTATTGTGGCAAAATAATTAAAGATATAGATTGTGCTATAGGCCAAGATACCTTGGAGGAAATTATCATCCCCATGCACAATTTGGGTTTATTTGCCGATCTAGGAGATAATTGGGGTCTTCATTATTTTTGTTGAAGGGGTTCTTAAACCCAACTTTTTTTGATCTTGAGATCTTCAACATCATTTTTGTATTTACATGTGCTAGGCCCAAGTGCAAGATAAATATTTTTTTTCGCATTTTATGCTAAAGCACCCGTGCATTAGGTATATGTGCCTGAGGATGGAACGCATGTGCCTACTTATCAAGCACATCTCCCATCCAACCTTTGTGGTTTCCTAGTAATAATGCCATTTCACCTTCCTTTTTTGGGCCTAATAAATGCCACCTTTGACCCTTCTCTTCCATCTGACATCAAAATGTGTGAGAGAGCTCTTCCTTCCTAGATTTTTAACAATTTTTTTTTGCTTCTTTGATTGGATTTTTCTCTCCTATGATGTTTCACATCAATCTGGATCATATCATCATGTTGAGTGCTTTTTTGAGATTCCAAGGCATATAAGGGGCCACATTGTTACTAGAGAGGTATATTCTTGGTTTTCCTTTATTCTTAATTATCCTTCCTTGGAGTTTTCAAGATTTGCCACCGTATTGCGATACACACTTGGGCAGGTCACCTATGCTCCTAGGAAGATCATTTTAGGAATGAGAAGATTGAGTTTGAACTCTTCGGGTAGTAGTTTGAGAGGTGTCAGATTCATGACTTTTAATAGTGCTAATGCTAATGGTTGAGATTATACCAATGATGGTCAACCAAAAGCGTATTTGATTTTGCCATTTCTTAAAATTCCCACCATCAAATTTTTTAGGTTTAGCATTTAGTGTTTCTTTAGTTACTAAACTAGCCATGAAAGATATGAGAGAACATGATCTATAAATGAATATTTCAAGAATTTTGTCAAGGCTTTGAAATACACAACTGGGTAAATAAATGTCTAATTAAGTATAAGCTCACTTGCGTGTATATATAAATCACCAAGTTTCTTTAAACAACTATATAAATGTAACAAGTATCAACTATGGATGCTTTTAATACATAAACAATATAGCAGTTTAAATAAGTAAATAGAACTCTTGAATTGTTGGGTCGTCTTTCTAAAAATCAATATAAAAATAACAATACAATCTAATTAAAATCAAGTAAATAGAGTTAGAAGCATAACTTGTTAGATCAAAATACATAATCACTGAAACTAAATGTTCTATTGCCAACCGATGTGTGGTTCCTGTGGTAACTATCTCCTAGAGATTTAACTACCGTTGAGTAAGTGACACTTTTCTCTCCCATTAGCACATCCTTTAAGAGAATTTTTCAAATCCAAATTTGGGTCGAGTGCTCAAGAGTAGAACACAAGAAAAGAGAGGGTTGAGTTTTGGAGATTTTTGAAGAGAATGTGTATAGCATACCTAACCTCCATAAAATAGCTCTATGAAGATATTTATAAAGAGAAAAGGAAAGATATATAGGGATGAACTGGTGTGTCTTTTTTGTTGAAGGTGTCCTAATGAAAATAATATAGTAGAGGACCTAATCATTCGCACTCGAAAGAAATGGGTGTCATCCGTTTTCCTCGTTCACATGGGTATCCACCCGAAAGAGATTTAAAAAAATGCAACACCAACTTTTATAGGAGGTAGGAGAGTGTGACTTGTAACTTCCGCAATTGATCTAGGAGGAGGTTTTTCTTGGACTTTGGTACCTCTGAGAATTCATCATTAATGGTTTCTTCCAAGGCCGCCTCTTCACCATGGCCTTCCATCACTACATCTCAGTGGTTGTTCTTCGTCACTATCTGTCATGAAGAAAAGGCCAAATTGTCCTCTAATTTTGAGATGTTCTTAACAGGTAGTCCAATGTTAGACATATTTTAATGTCCAATTCCAATTTTTTACATTTGTATAATACCCACTCCAATTCAAACTGAATAAGTCAGTTTGAGTGTTACATGATACAAGAAAGGACTCTTTCACCTATGACAAATAGTGGTTGAAGCGTATCCCATATGTTCGATGGGATTTGAGTCATCTCTTTTCAATTTCTTATTTTTCGGCAATCTCACCTCCTATCTATGATATATATGTGTAGTTATCTCATCTTATTTTTTCTATGTTCTTGCTTATACAGAGATTATTAATCGATCAAAGCTTGGAGGGAGCAAGAAAGGCCATACTAGGCGGAGAATACTATGCGAGTGGCCCAAATGGGTTGGGTTGAGGGGTTGGCCTTGACAGCATGCGTAATATTTCAGATTTTTGTAGTAATATTTAAGATTTTATCGTGGTATTTTAATTATTTCCACAGTGTGCTTAAATTTTTTTTTAAGATGTTTATATAGATACGTAAGTATTTTTATTTATTTATATTGTGTCTTATTAGTTTAGTTGATAGTTATATGTTAATTATAATAAATGTTAATTATTTAATCTCTTTTTAATTTTCTCTCATCTTTCTTATTAAATCTCTCTCTCGTCTATTTTTTTATTCCCCTCTATCTTAATCATTCTCCGAAACTGTCGCCCCTTCCGTTATCTCTCTAAAATCCTAGTCACACCGCCGTTGTTTACTTGCGCAGCCGCCGCATCTCTTTCTTCTCTTCCCCTCGTCACCCTCTGCATCTTCTCGCCCTCTCGGCGCCATCTTGCCTCTGCAGCCATGTCGGCCGTCTCCCCTTCTCTCTGCAGCTCCCCTTCTCTCTCTTGTTCACTCTCTCTCTCTCCTATTCTCTTCTCTCTCTTTTATCCATAGTATATATTCCTCTTATTTTTTCTCTCCCTTAACCGATGGCCTAACCCCCCCTTCTGTCTTTTCTAGCAGCCTTGGAGGAGGAGGATCTCTTGTTTTGATGGTTTGAGTTATGCGCTACGAAGCCGCGTCGTCATGTTCGGTAACGTTTTCGGTCGCCGATTCCCGAGTTCCTTAGTGTCGATCAGGTAGGCACCATTGACATGTCTATTATCATTTAAATTTCTATTTAATCCTCCATGACTTGTGGTGATTACTATTGATTTAATTAGCCGGGTTAGCATTGTATGTCGTGGTTAGCGTGGTTAGCAGTGTTGGTTCTTTCACATGTAATGAAGATTGTAGTAGGGTTATTTTAGGTTGTTTCTAGTATGTTAATCATCATGTTCTTGGCTGATTATAGTCCCTTTTTGATAACCTATATCTAGTTAGTCCTTGGTTATTCTTTTGAGTTAATATCATTGTATATGTAGGGTGATAGGTAACTAAACTAGATATTATTTAGCTAGCCTAATTAACTACTTGACTTTTTAGCCATGTTTATGTCATTAAACCAAGAGATATGATCTGATTGGGTCCATTCATTATCATGTTTTGTTGAATAACTGTTGTGGTATCTTACTAGCTCGTATGTATTCTTGTCATTTTATGGTTCTAGCATCATGAACATATTGTTTAGGTGTGGTTGGTCATGGTATTTGCATTGATGGTATATTTGTCATAGCATGGTATGGTGTATGTCATTTATCTTATAAGTGTGATCATGGTATGGCATGATTTAGGTAGACGCATGATGCATTGAAATTATAATGAAAACAGCTACACCAGACTAGTTAGTCGTAACCCGAGGGCAGCGGAGGTTAGAACAGTCCGGTGCATACTTCAATCCTGGATACCGTGGTTTGTCCCTGTGCCACCACTGCCTAGGTTCACTATGAGATTTCGTTTAGCTATATGGTACTGCTGTATATGATAGATCTGGTGGTAGCTGGTTGAGGTGGCAAGACGACGCATTTCTTGCTAATAAGAAAAAGGTGTGATTCTTATTAGAGGACAGGTGCATCTGTGTGAATGTGATTCTTATTAGAGGATATGTGCATTATTGCATGGTATGGTATAGGTGGTCTAGTGATGTATTTCATTTTGTCAATTATCATGTTGTGTTGCATGGTGTATGCATGGTTTGTCCCATTTGTAGTATATCATCTTATGGAGCATATAGTAGGTGTCTATGTATATTCATGCCATCTTTTATGTCATGTTATGATGCATATAGGTGCTGGTCAGGGTGATTATAGGTGTTGGTTGGTGGTGTAAAATATGTGGATTAAGTCAAATATTTAATAGATATTGACTAGTCTATATTTGTATAAAATGGTTGTAGGTATGGGTACATATTTAAATAACATCTGGGCCTTTTGGCTATCCGATTTGGCGGATGATGGGGTGTCTACTGAGTCATCGTACTCATTCCAATCCTCTTATAAATTTTCAGGTAATCAGATTTAGTGCAGCAGAAGCATGGTGGATTGATTCCCAAGAAAGCAAATTAGATGATTCTTGTAATTTAGATGGTATTTAGATTTGTTTAGATTATAGCATAGTAATATATTTAATTTTAATTTGTGGATGTATAAACTGGGACCTAGTTATCTTCATTTTCCCAAACTGATGTTTTTACGGGGTTAATTTTCCCCGGTCACGTCGTCAAATTATTTTCACTGTGCTTGTTCAAATCCAGGGCGTGACAGCATGTTTGAGATTACAATAGAAATAGTGTCGAGAAGAAGAAGTGTGATGCCCACTTACCAGTATACCAAGGGGTGGCGAGGTAGGCAAGTGGTGATGGTCATGAACTTCAGGCCGAAAGTGAGCTCTCTTTCTCGCCTCCTATGAATATTGGTGGTTGACTAGGATGCCACCAACTTCACCAACGATGAAGAGAAGAGCTTCTTGAAATAGTTGGGCATCAAGTGCAAGGCATTACCACCATTGCCTTTTTTTTAGCTTCCCTTGATCACCCTGGAACTCTCTGTCTTGGTGAAAGGTGAAGAGATGAATGATGGAGCATTAAATGGAAACAGGGGAAGAGGAGAAGAGTCATTACTCGTGCAAGATCTTCTCTGCCTTCTACTTCTTGACCCACATTATTTAGTAGGGAAGAGGTGAAGAGCATTTAGATGGTACATTAGGTTTTTTGAGAGGGGCGAAAGGCGATGAGGGTGAAAGGAGGAAGAGGAGAACGCAACGAGGTGATCACTTTGGCCCCCATTTTGTCACATGGGTGAATTTCAAAATGTATCAAATGGCAGTGAATGGCCGTCGACAGAACGAATGGGAGATTAAAGAAATTTGTTATGATGGACTATCCATCCTAGAGATTCATTGAATGGACTAATAACTTAATTGACTTTTTTAAACTAACAACAATTTATTTTTTCCAAATAATGAAGAATCCCTCTAAGCTACCAATCAATGTGCCAACTATATATAAATACTTGAGAGAAATAGGAATTACTGAATTTTTTTAAAATAACATGTTGTAATATTTTTATTATAAAAAACTAACACACTATTTTTTATTCACAAAACTAAACCAGGTTATCATCTACGATATAACATCTGGAAATAGACCACGAGAGTTGTTATGAAGTCAGAAATGTAAATCATGACTTCACTTTTAGTAGAAGAATTTTCAAACTCGGACTTTGGTTACACTAGTCAAATCACGTGCTTCGCACGTGTTCGAATGATATATTATATACCGATTATATATAAATTTATAGGATAATTGAGATAAATTCTTATGATAGATAAATACATTATAAAAAATTAGTTAAATTATAAATGTTATAGTTTACTCTTCAAATATAAACATAAACTGGTAATCAAACTGACATTGATTTGAGTGACATTTATATGAATTTAACAACTTTCATTTATAAAGATTGATTATAATATTATAAACAACACTCCTTTTATATTATTATTTTTATTATTATTATCATATTTATTTATTTGCAACCAATGTAAACATTGATTGATTCTAGTTAGTTATGATATATTTTTATATTTCTAGACTTATACATTCCAAATGAAAATGAACATAATTTTGAAAGCAAAATAAGATGCGGAGAATGAAGACATCCACCACAACCTAGCAAGAAGTAAATATTACAACATAAATTATCATAAATCAATCTAAAATATGTAGGACAAAAATATTATGTCAATTAGACACGGAGTAACAAAAAGGCCACTCATGCTTTTGATACAAAATTTTTACTTAGTCATCAAAAATCTGAGTCACGATAAGCTATCATCCATGCATGAATACATCTAAAAATAAGTTATATAAAGAGGTGAGTGAGGAATATGTTTTCAAATTTTACTTTGTTCATAGCAAGTTAAATTCCGAATTGACAACGTTAATGTGTCCCACCTTACTAACAAACTTTCCACTTCACAAAAAAAATCCTAAAAGAAAGAAAGTGGGATCCTCTTGCGTCAACAATAACAATGCACAAATATTTTTGGCACATGAAAGAACTTGAATGGGAACGAACATTCAGATCTAGTCTAATTTTCACTTAAACTAAACTCATCTTATGACGACATCACCCGATCCCAATTGGATTAGGTATAACAATTAATCCAAATCTTAATTAGGTTTACAAAGCCTAATTCTCTGAATTGGTCCGCTACTGAGACCTACAGAAATTGCTCCAAATCCTAATTAAGTCTACAAATCCTAATTCAAATTTTCAGTTAAACTTCGGAGATAGAAATTTTAAATTTGAGAATTTCTTTTTAGTTAAGAGTTTACATCTTACTTTATTTCATTTTTACTTTTGACATTTTAGGTTTATAATGTGAATAAAAAATGAATAATTAATAGATAGAAAATAGAGAAATTTGCAAAGTAGAAAATTTTAATTAATGTAAAAATATAAAAAATATATATTATAGAAACATCAAAAGTTATGAAATCTAAAAAATTAGAAAGGGTAGGGATTCAAAATATGGAAACTCCGAAAACTTGGAAATCTGAAAAGATTGGAAAAATAAAATTTGAAAAGATTAGAAATATGACAACTAATTAAACACTTGAAAAGTTCAAAAATCCCAGAGGTTTGAAATTCTTAAACCGTAAAAAGTAAGATTCTAAATATACATTAAATCTTGACAGTCTAAAAATTGTGAAAGAAAGAATTTTAATCTAACCCAACCAACAGATTTTTATTATTGAATTCATTAATCATAATGGGATGTTTGTATGCATGACAAATTGGGAATTTATTACAATTATATATTTTTATAACAAAACTTCTTACAAGAGGTGTTTGACAATCATTATAATTTTATGGTTTTAAAGAGTTTTACTTTATGAACAAAAAAAAACAAGTGATACTTTTTTTTATCTTGTCATCTCCCACCTTGTTCACCATATATGGTATCCACTATTTTTTTATCATCATATCTTCCCAAACCTGATAAATATATTTTGTTGATTAGCTTAGACTTTATTTTGATACAATATTTTATCATGAAAATGTACAACAAATTATTGTTCAACCAAACACCATACGTGATGTAAGAGCAAAGCTAGGATGTGAATGAATACATGCCAAACAAATTTTCAAATTTTATAATAGCGTAATGTAGATTATAAATTTTAAAAATAAAACTACACAAATAAAAAATCAAGTTCAAACACTTTATGAATGCATATAATTAAGATGCTGTCAAAATTTCATGTTGCCCGAGAATCTATTAGTAAAATATTTTGTAATTTATCATCACTATGTCCTAGAACTATTCAACCATTGTTGATTTCACATTTATAAAAAATATCCTGATGTCATATTATATTGTTGAATCTTATTTGACAACACTAAGTACCAAGCAATAAATAGATTTATCAATAAGCTTATCATTTTTAGATGCTTTCATTTTTTACCTTTATTTAATTTTTTAGTAAATACATATTTAGATATTTTAAATTTATGTCATACTTTAATAATGATATAGCATTTATATTTACACAAAATACATTTATAATACCAACCGATAAAATAATAGAATGCAATATTAGTTTTATTTTAAAAAATAGATAATATCAACTATTAAAGATGTGATGTTGACAATTATTATAAAACAAAGTTTGTAAAAATGGTTATTAAAATTACATTTTTACACACACACAAAATGAGACCGTATAAAGAAAAATAATGATGTCAGATGTTAAGTTTAGAGTTCAGGTACACTCTATTAGTTATCAATATAATAAAATATCATTTTAAAATGTGTCAAGGGTAGTGGATTTTGGTAATAGATATTTCTATTATCATAAAAAGGGTTAAGTTATTTTGAATAAATTGAAACTTTGTTATAATTTTGTTTTTTTATAAAAATAAAAATAATTTTATTTATGAAAATACAATTTACATTAATCTATACAAAAATAAATTAATAAATGTCATATTACTATTGTATCTAATCTAGCATCTTTAGTATTTATTTTTATTTTGTATTCTTTATATAACAAATTTGTAACTAAACTATTAACTGACCATGAATTCACTGTGAATGTATTACTATTACATCTAATTTACTATCATTGATATTTACTTTTATTTTGTATCCTTTGTATAACAAAATTGTAACTATTTATATAGTTATTTATCACAAACGTAAGATGCTATTTAAGTTCAAAGAAAAAGATCACGACGAGTCCATGGTAAATATGGATAATAAAAGATTATTTTTCTGAGGTATAATAAAATGGTATACATCACCAATCAATTGAATATCGATAAATCAAAACTATGAGGAGAGAGGATGTATCTAGACAACAAGGAAGACTATATACTTGTCGATGAAACAAGGACTCCCACTTCTAATTACACAACCAATCAATTGAATATCGATAAATCAAAACTATGAGGAGAGAGGATGTATCTAGACAACAAGGGAGAGAGGATGTATCTAGTCAAGTCACGTGCTTCGCACGTGTTCGAATAATATATTATATATCGATTAGATTTAAAATTTTAACATAATTAAGATAAAAAATTAGTTAAATTATAAATGTTATAGTTTACTTTTCAAATATACACATAAATTGGTAATTGGTAATCAAACCAATATTAATTTGAGTGACATTTATATGAATGTAACAACTTTGATTTATAAGGATTGTTTATAATATTATAAATAACACTGCTTTTACATTATTATTATTATACATATTTATTTGCAACCAATGTAAAGATTGATTGATTGATTCTAGTTAGTTATGATATATTTTTATATTTCTAAACTTATACATTTCAAATGAAAATGAAGATAATTTTGAAAGAAAAATAAGATGCAGAGAATGAAGACATCCACTACAACCAAACAAGAAGTAAATATTACAACATAAATTATCATAGATCAATCCAAAATAGGTAAGACGAAAATATGATGTCAATTAGATATGGAGTAACAAAAATGCCACTCATGCTTTTGATACAAAACTTTTGCTTACTCACCAAATATCTGAGTCACGATAAACCACCATCCATGCATGAATACATCTCAAAGAAGTTATATAAATAGGTGAGTGAGAAATATGTTTTCAAACTTTACTTTGTTCCTAGCAAGTCAGATTCCGAATTGACAACGTTAATGTGTCCCACTCCCACTTAACCAACAAACTTTCCACTTCACAAAAAAAAACCTAAAAGAAAGAAAGTGGGATCATGTTGCGTCAACAATAACAATGTAAAATATTTTTGGCACATGAAAGAACTTGAATGGGAATGAACATTCAGATCTAATCTAATTTTCACTTAAACTAAACTCACCTTATGACGACATCACCCGATCCCAATTGGCTTAGGAATAACAATTAATCAAAATCTTAATTGGGTTTACAAAGCCTAATTCACCAGATTGGTCCACTACTGAGACCTATAGAAATTGCTCCAAATCCTGATTGGGTCTACAAAGCCTAATTCAAATTTTCAGTTAAACTTCAGTGATAGAAATTTTAAATTTGAGAATTTCCTTTTTTGTTAAGAGCTTACATCTTACTTTATTTCATTTTTACTTTTGACATTTTAGGTTTACATTGTGAAGTGACATTTTTCAATTTTTAGATATGATTACCTTGGTCATAATCAAGAAGTGGCAAGTTAGATTAGATGAATTTGATTTAATCATATTTTGAACCAATTTCAAATCGACTCAAGTCCTTTCTTAAACTTTATAAATTATATTAATACAGTTGCTTTATCTTACATTCACCAAAAAAAATAAAAATATTCATTTCTTTAAAAAATAGTAATTATAAGAAATGACTACCTTTTTTTGAGTGAAACTTTCAATAAAATATCTAGGTCTTTTATGGTACAAAACTGAGCTTAAATCATTGTATATAAATAGGGCATTTGAATTGGCATTTATAAAAAATAAAATCACATTAGTTAGACTTTTATTTCCAATTTTGGAACCTCTAATTCTATTACACTTCTTGCTAGGTAGGAGAATAATAAATTGGGATTCCCTACCTATCATTCTTTGACTTCTTTCTCATATATAATGAAAAATGCGGGATAGCAATATGAAAAGAGAGTAACTTATGGTGGAAAAGGAACGAAGAAGTAAAGATAAAAAATTTAACAACGTATGTAAAGGGAAAAACACGAGAAATGTAGTATGTGACTAAAGACATCTCAATTGCCAAATGTACACATAAAGAGAAAAGGTATTGAAAAACAAATAGAACATAAAAAAGATAACCGCATATAGAAAAAAAAGAAAATATACAGAATGAGAAAACATTTTTAACAATACCGTGAAGTCTCCTTAGATACTTAAAAAAGTAGCATTTGGGTGTGTCAAGACTCTTTTTCATGTGTAGAGTACGAAAGTTGACGACCAACTTATTAAGAATAATAAGAAAAGAGAGTAAAGTTGCTCCATGAAAAAGGGAACGATGAAGTGTAGATAAAAAATATAATCACATATATAAAAGAAAAAGCATAGGAGACAAGGGGAAGGGGTAAAGCTACTCCATGGAGCGCACTCGAGCCGACCATTGTCACCATTGAGGAGTCTAGCAAGAACTCCTCTTACTATGTCAAGGTAAGATGTTGCTGTCGGGGAAGAGGAGAATCATGAAGCCGAGTCAAAGTCCGTAGAAGGCGAAAAGCGACATGAACCGGCGAGAGGTAGGGGAGGGGTCTCACAGCTGAGATATCCTCTTTACTTCACTGCGGCAAATCTCCTATAAAATGGCAACAACAGTAGCCTTGCACAAAGAGGAGAGCGTTGTTTTTTACACGGACAAGCCGTTGTCATTCTGCGGGTGCATACACCAAGCCCATAATGTATGACCTATGGTGTTATGTGGAATGACGTGTTCGTAGAACCGATGGTTGACGGAGAAAAGTTGCAACCAAGGAGTAACGACAAGGATAATGGCGGGATGAGAAAGCAGGACATTGAAGGAGAAGAACGACAAACACGAGATGTTAAATGACATATCTTCCATCGACAAATTCCTGATCGACGATTTGAGAACTTGAAGGA
This sequence comes from Cryptocoryne crispatula var. balansae, assembly GCA_036172225.1. Classification (NCBI taxonomy): domain Eukaryota; kingdom Viridiplantae; phylum Streptophyta; class Magnoliopsida; order Alismatales; family Araceae; genus Cryptocoryne; species Cryptocoryne crispatula. The sequence goes on along the minus strand of CM069929.1, from coordinate 34,003,253 downwards.
GGTAACACATCACACAACAACAAAATCTAATCGGATGGTACTATCGGTTGCCATTTGATGCTGGAGACCGACACCACCATACGTAAAGGAGAAGATGAAAAAATAGGCACGGGAGAGACATGAGGAATTCCATTGATAGGATATGTAGAGACTGGAGATTTTCTGGAGAAGGAAACGGCGGCGGCCAAAGACATGGCAGGCTGCGCTTAATAACCGTAGGGATGAACGGATTTGTGGAGTAACGAGAGGGACCGGTTGGTGGAAAAAGCTGGAGGACAAATCAAGCGACTTAATGTTGATCGGACGATCGTGGGAGATAGGATGAACAAACGAATTCACCGAGCAAACCAACCGGGAAGGGAGAGAGAGAGAGAGAGAGAGAGAGAGAGAGAGAGAAACAACGAGGAGGGAGAGGCGGTACCGGGGAGGAGATGGGGGCGGAGATGACGTCGGGAGGTGGAGACGGAAACGACTAGAGATGCCGGCGGGCCCTTGTAACACAGTGAAAATCGGACGATTGGACGAGGGAACAACGCCTATGTTCACGTAGTTTAAATAACATATTATATTTTATTTTGAAGGCAATATTTTAGATAGTTTGTGGATTTCATGATTATTTATTTAAATGTATTAGTTAGGTTTGAATTAGAAAGCACTTAAAGGTTTTTAATTGAATATGAGAGACCTTGGAAATTTAGTGAAAGGTCCAAAAGTAACTACTTTGATGACTTAGTTCACAATATGTTCCATTAAAATGTTATGAGATTTATAATAACTACTTTGATGACTTGGTTTGCAATACAAAGTTTTCTCATTTATTTGACTCTCTCAACTCCCAACATCTTCAACAAAATATGAGAGAGAGAGAGAGAATTGCTCAAATGATAACATTTTGTATCGCAAACCAAATATGTATATTTACATGAAGTGAAATAGTATAAGTCAAATATGCTTTGGTCATTATAATGGAGATTAAAGATAATGTTGTGTAGCCTAGTAGGAAGTAGCTAACTCCTACTTCAGTGAATAAAAAATGATTAATTAATAGATAGAAAATAGAAAAAAATTGTAAAGTAGAAAATTTTAATTAATGTAAAAATATAAAAGATATAAAAGATATATATTATAAAAACATCATAAATCTGAAAGTTATGAAATCTAAAAAAATTGAAAGGGTAGGGATTCAAAATCTGGAAACTCCGAAAACTTCGAAATCTAAAAAGATTGGAAACATGAAATTTGAAAAGATTAGAAATATAAAAACTAATTAAACACTTAAAGAGTTCAAAAATCCCTGAGGTTTGAAATTATTAAACTGTAAAAAGTTAGTTCCTAAAGATACAAGAAATCTTGACAATCTAAAAATTGTGAAAGAAAGAATTTTAATCTAACCCAACCAACGTAGTTTTATTATTGATTTTATTGTATTTTATATAGAAAAAATATCACAAACAATTTTCGTAATGGGATGTTTGTATGCATGATAAATTGAGATTTTATTACAATTTTATATTTTTGCAACAAAACTTGTTTCAAGAGGTGTTCGACAATCATTACAACTTTATGGTTTTAAAGAGTTTTACTTTATGAACAAATAAAGTATCTACTAACTTTTTACAATTTAATAATTTCAAACCTTGTTCAGTCATATACGGTATCTACTATTTTTTTATTATCATATCTTCCCAAACTTGATAAATATATTTTATTGATTAACTTGCACATTATTTTGATATAATTTTTTATCATGAAAATGTACAAAAAAATATTGTGCAACCAAACACCCTATGTGATGTAAGAACAAAGTTAGGCCGTGAATGAATACATGCCAAACAAATTTTTAAATTTTATAATAACGTAATGTAGTTTATAAGTTTTATAAATAAAACTACACAAATAAAAAATCAAGTCGAAACATTTTATGAATACATACAATTAAGATGCTGTCAAATTTTCATGTTACCCGAGAATCTATTAGTAAAATATTTTATAATTTACCATCAATATGTCTTAGAACTATTCGACTGTTGTTGATTTCACATTATTAAAAAATATCATGATGTCATATTATATTGTCGTGTCCAAACAAAAAAGTCATATTATATTGTTGAATCTTGTTTGACAATAACAAGTACCAAGCAAGGAATAGATTTATCAATAAGATTATCATTTTTAGATGCTTTCATTTTTTACCTTTACTTAATTTTCTAGTAAATACATATTAGATATTTCAATTTTATGTCATACTTTAATAATGATATAGCATTTATATTTACACAAAATACAATTATAATACCACCAGATAAAATAATAGAATGCAATATTAGTTTTCTTTTAAAAAATAGATAATATCAACTATTAAAGATGCGGTGTTGATAATTATTATATAACAAAGTTTGTAAAAAGGGTGATTAACATTGCATTTCTTACACACACAAAATGAGATCGTATAAAAAAATAATGATATTAGATGTTAAGTTCAGAGTTTTGGTACACTTTATTAGCTATCAATATAATAAAATATCATTTTAAAATGTGACGAGGGTAATAGATTTTGGTAATGGATATTTCTATTATCATGTAAAGTGTTAAGTTATTTTAAATAAATTGAAACTTTGTCCTAATTTTGATTTTTATAAAAATATAAATAATTTGATTTATGAAAATATAATTTACATTAATCTATAAAAAAATAAATTAATAAATATCATATTACTATTGCATCTAATCTAGCATCTTTAGTATTTACTTTTATTTTGTATTCTTTATATAACAAGATTTTAACTATTTAAATATTTATTTATCACAAACCTAAGATACTATCAACTGATCACGAGTTCACAGTAAATGTATTATTTTTACATCTAATCAACTATCATTAATATTTACTTTTATTTTGTATCTTTTATATAACAAAAGTTTAACTATTTATATAATTATTTTTCACAAATATACTATTTATGTTCAAAGAAAAGAGCACGACGAGTCCATGGTAAATATAGACAATAAAAGATTATTTATCTGAGGTATAATAAAATGATATATACCACAAATCAATTGAATAACCTTGTGAGGAGAGAGGATGTATCTAGACAACAAGGGAGACTATATGCTTGTCGATGAAACAAGGACTCCCACTTCTAATAGATAATAGATTAAAAGCCCGAGTACTTGAATTTGACTTTTATTTAAGCTCGGAAAATCTGATTTGAAAATTAAAGTGTGTCAGTTTTGCAAAAAAAAAATAAATTATAATAAAAACGTAAAGTGTAATTTAAAAAACACTTGGCATTATTAAGGTTTTCCCTAACTAATTTGATACTGTGAGGCATGGTTCTCACCTACAAACTAATTTCTTTTAATTATACTGTGCCACTTGGTCGACCACAAACACAGGTGTGTGATATCATGTTATAATCATTGAGCCATCCAATTTAGAATAACAACATTCAGAGTAGGCACCATAAATATATTCTTACAGTTTCTTTTCGTGCCAACAGGCGACTATTCTACCAAGTTGCTGCAAGCGGCCTGCATTGGATCAAAATTAAAGAGCATAGTTTATTGTTCTCTGGATATTCATTCCTAGCTAGGGCAACCGTCCAGCGGACATTTGGGATCCTCCTCGTCCGTCCAGCGGGAGGAAGAAGTCCGTGCCTCAGATGTGGCCGTCCGTACGGCGTGCTCGTTTCTGCAACCTACTAGGGTTGCAGGGAACAGTGCAGCTTTCTCCCCTGAAAGCATGGGGGCGGCCGGTCGGTGCAGGGCCCCCTAATTGATTCAGTGCGCTTTACTTAGGCCAATGACAAGGCTTTCAGATAAAAATATTACAGAAATCAATATATGTTCTACTACTGATGCCGGCCTAGCTACTTTGTCACACAGCAGAATTAGAGGGGCTCGGATGGCTACGTAAACGCACCGGTGAGTACAGGTGAGGATTAACAGAAGCTTCAGAAGGGGGTGGGGGATGTCATTATATGGTTTTCCACACACCCATTAATTATTAAGAGGCTACAGAGCAGTAGGAACTAATTAAACTGGGTAGAGAGAAGCAGAGCGGACACAGTAGCTATGAAGTATCAGTTTATACAGGCAAAGAAGTCCGATCGGCGCCATCATGCAAGGGTAGGGTCGATATGTCATCAGGGCATCCACCCGGAGGGCTGCCCGCCAGTCGCCATGTTCTGCGGGAGCACTGCGCAGGGGTGGTGCAACTGGTGGTCCACAGGGGCCGCCGCGTAGCTGCAGAAGAAGAAGGTGTGGGGACATCAGACTAGGTATACATATATAATCCAAGAAGAAGATAAGAGTCTGATAGGAATTAAAGGTGGGCCATCAGTCCCCTCAGTATATATATTTACATATGTATATATAAATAAAGTGCGGTTCGCCTGCGGTGGGTGAGGAGAGAGACTAGCTCTCAGTCCCCTCACCTGAGGGGTGGCGTTTCCTGCTTTAACGAATAGAGAGGCTGAAGAAAGGGTATTAACAAAATATGAGGAGACCCCACCCCCTTCATGTGAGGGGGGTTGAAGAAAATCAACTCCTCCTCCTGCCACAGTTTAACCACATTCGTGTGTATGCATGCCTATTTATATTTATATATATATATATATGTATGTATGTATGTATGTATATATATATATATGTATGTATGTATGTATAAAGTGCCAGATTTATTACCCTAATTGTAGGGGAGCCTCATATGCTAAGGGCTGTAGAAACAGTTCTTCTGGTTGAGTCGGATGGCGATAAGGGGTGCTCGGTCCTCCCCCGTTGTTCCCGCAGCATAGTTGCAGGCAGCTTTCCTCGCCCAGCTCCTGGATCTAGAGAGAGAGAGAGAGAGGTGATCTCAGTCGACTGTGTCAGCATTGAGCAGGCAGCAAGTAGCTGTGAACTAGCGAGCTGGGAGCCCAAACATGAATTGTCTTCTGATGTGACGGTAACTAGATAAGAGCACCCCTATCAGAGAGGAGATATATGTAGATATAGATATATCTACGGCGGATATCTAGGCAGGCATGCACAAACTATCTAGGTATAGTGTAGCTGATAAGTTTTCTTCAGCAGGTGCAAACTCTGTACGATTACGGCAGACCCTCAGTCTTGCTGTGTTGCCCACCATGTTAATCATGTAAGCTTCACTGGAAAAGGGAATAGAAATTAGGAGCCCCTCCTGCTCTCTAAAATTAGAGCCATATCGAATGCATTTCTTCGGCAGTGAAACTATTTGCATTTACCAGTTTTTCAGGAGAAGTTAATCAAAAGTGGGGTCAATTTTTAGGATTTTGGTCTCCTTGAAGTTTGAGGGCATGCCATTTTCAGAAAAGGTCACAAGTGCTGTAATCTGTTTCACTCTCCTCATACCGACCCGTTATACTGAACTTGCAGGTGATCGACCAAACTAGGAAAATAATTAATTTCAGGGCAACTAAATTCTTATAAACTGAAAAGTATTGTATCCCGTGCATCAAGCTCTTCTATGTTTTGTTCTTACATGCAACAAAATAAACTCTCATAATGAACTAGGCTGCAGAGCGTACAGCTGCGGGAACCCTTGGTGGATTTTAACTTAGTCTCATCTGACCAATCCTGCAAGCTGAAGCCGTGGGTGCCTTTAATCTCTCGCTTCCAAGGGATTCTATGAAACATAGTAATTAATTATGGCCTGATTTTTAGTTTGTAGTTTTGTCAACGGTTATCAGCCGGTCTTCATTTTTCTTGTCAGCGTTCGTCGCTGGCTTGAGGAATTCTGTGTGCGCACTCTTACGAACAATCACGGTTTCATGCATGCATATCCCTAAAAACAAGGAAGGCTGGGGTTAGAGGTCCGGAGTGGGTTGGTAAACCGACCGGGTCGGCGGGACTTGAGTTGGCAAGGATCAGAATAAAAAATATAAAATAATTATTTAAAAACATCTATGGGGTTGGGATCTTGAGGTTGAGATGGGATCGGTTCACCCAAAAACCGACTAAGTCGAGACTCACATCTCGATCCAACATTTCATGTATAAAAATACTTCATGCAGGAATTCGTAACAAAATAGCATCATTCCGTACAGTTTACAAAGTGTTTGGTTGCATTAAAATTAAGTTTTTTGTTTCAATTTTATGTTTTTATAATAAAAATCGTTAAAAAATGTTAGACAATCATTATAAATTATTTTTAAAATAGATTTTTTTTAGACAAGACAAAGGTGAGATCCTTTCTTTCTTTCTCTTGTGACCTTCTGTCTATTTTGATCATACAAGGTTTCTACTCTTTTTTGTCATCACATCTCCATAATTTTATGTCATTATATAGTTTACATTTTATTTTAATAATATTTTTTATCATAAAACAGAAAATACGTACACGTACTTGTTATCCTAAAAAGCTGATCCCTAGAGAGAAAATGAAGTTCTTTTATATCAGGAGGGTGAAAGTTCACACCTCCCGTCAGAAGGTAACAAAAGCTCCAAAGGAGACAACCTGCAGGCCTTTCACTGGAAGTAAATAAGACTAATTAAACGAAGCTAATCAGAGATCACAGCTAGTGTAATTCACCTTCTTGAGTTATTTCTGGGTATTCATTTAAATGCAACAATTTAAAAGGATATAGAGTTAACAATGAGTGCATGCACTCGGAATGATTACAAAGTACGTAAAGTAAAAAAAAATTGGTGCTAAAATTCAAGCGTACTGAGATCTGCAAAAGCATGATCAGCATAAATACACTAAATTGATCTGAGTCATGTGTGGACCAAATGGATCTGAGAGGGATCACTTCAGTTGGATCATATAGAGTTATTAATAATAATATACCACATTTGCAACCTGCATTTAACTCAAACTACATTTTCAGGGCTACGTTAATATTTATTTTACTAAATCTTATCTATATTTTACCAATCCTACTCTATGTTTTACTAAATTCTTCTATAAATTACTAATCTCCTCCATGTTTTATCAACCATGTTTGCACTTTTTAGTGGTCATATTGTGTCGTGTGAGTTAAACTTATGTTGCAAATATGATGTGCTTTTATAAAGGGACTTCGCTTCAAAATCCAACTGAGATGATCCAAACTCAATAGATCCAACCAGATCAACCTAAGAATTCAGCTATATATTAAAATGAAAGATGCTCGAGCATATGTGAGTGACATCTATAGGATAGCTCTTAGAAACTGAAAATCATAGGGTTGAAGTTGAAGGGTCTAAAATCTATGAGCAACTAAACCACCTTACGAACTATCAATGAGAAACTATATATGTCCATAATTCCAAGTTCCAACACACCTCCTTATCGTCAAGACGGGTAATGAGAATAAAAGTTAAGATAATCAAAGATTATAGTAAGGTCAATGATACTATCTTACAAACTCTAAAATTATAGTGTTAAGATTGAAAGATGCATAACCTATAAGTAGTTGATTCTCCTTATGGACCAATGATGTAGAATTATGCCCACTATACATTCCAAGGATATCGTCTAATGCTATCAATTTTGAAATTGACAAAGATAGAAATCTCAAACAGATGTGTTTGACTATCAATGTCGACATTGAAATTATTAGTGCAAACAAACAGTCATATGTGATTCAAGTGTTTACTTATATCAATTTTGATATTGACGTTACATCTCCAATGAATATCAATATCAAAATTGATATAGTATCATCTAACCAAAATAGTCAATAGACAAAATTATACTTAAGTAAAGTGAACGAGAGACAGAAATTATATGACGCAATGGTAATTGAGCCGAAAATGTTTTAACAGAAAAAAAATAACGAAGCATTAGCCTGTTCATAGAAAGATGGCAGAAGTTTTACCTTTCGCATGAGACCACGGTTTGACTCCTGCAGCACCTGTTCCTGCAGAAAACCGTAGACTGCTGCTTATTGCATCTAACTGAGGAAACAAGGTACGTACATTTAATGCATATAAAAGCCTCATATCTCGTGGAGGGATTCTCGATAGCTACCTTCCTCTTAAGATCACAAAGCTGGTCGATCATCATCTGTGTCTGCGAAGGCACACGGAAAGATGTTGAATAGAAGTATAAAATAGCAGATAACATAATTTAAAGATCATGAGAATGGTTTGCAGAATATGTTGATACGAGTCAGGATCGGTAAGCAAGTGACTAAGTGCTAATCTGACGCAGGGAGAGACAGATTTAAGGAATGATTTATGTTGGGACGATACAACTAGACTCAATCAGACCGAAATGAATCGTCGATATTTGACCCAGATGCCCCTCCACCCTAGATGAATCCAGAATTTTTTTTTTAAAATTGTTAAATAACCACTCCAAGAAGATCAGTGACGGATCTACGATTTTCATTCATAGTCACACCAAGAAGTCTGATTCCCATCTAGATCAAAATCAGCCTCCACCCATTGAGAAGCGCTTCCCATCTCAAAAATTCATGATCTTAAGGTGATAGTGCAGCACTTGAGGAAGTCTAAACGTGTCGTACGAAGACCTTAGGGACATTGAATCCATTATAATTTAGAAAAACTACAGTATCACATCTATCATGTAGCGCTGTATTATTTTTGTACATATATCCTGCTAATTGGAAGATAGAACTTGCATCAAGTGAAGGTGAATAGATCATTGGTTCTTTAACTTGTGTAAAATATATAATTGACTGGGTGTATAAAAGGTTGGAACGCTGTACTATCTCTTCATTTAGTGGTCAGTTATGGATGAGATATGAGGAATATGCCTCAAGTACGTATACATAGACTTGGTTACATCTCTTTCTGATTAGCAAGTACGTAGCACCTCAATAATCTGGATGTGTAGTGGTTTGGTTCCCTGTTTGACAGGCATATGCATCATACAGCTGTGACCATTACAATAATCATGCCGTAATATCTAGTGGTGAACGGATGAAGAAAAGAGACCTTTACTTACTCCATTAGTCGTACAGAGGGTACAATGTGTCTAAGGACTGCTGATAAGAGCACAAGGATCTGTTCTACACTAAACGGCCGGATTAGGTTTTTGATGGGTAGATGACTCATTTGGATCTTGTCTACTTGCAAATATACAAACTAGTACCAAATCAAACTCTAGTATCACGTCATGGATATCAATATCAGAGCTGAAACTGTAAAGTATCAAGACTAAAACTGATACGACTGCTTGATATTAAATGCAAACGATGCTCTTATGTTGATATCTGTTGCATATTACCTTGGTTAACCTAATGTGCCTTAGAGAAGTCTCTAGCTGATTCTCTAGTTGCTCCAGATCCCTTGGACTCAGGGGTCCAAGATCTTCTCCAAGCAAGTTTCTGCAACATGGGTGCAATCATGTCATCAGGTCGAGGGCAATGGAAATGGACGTTTGGAATCAAATCAAAATTTACCTATGAGAACGCTGTAAAGCCTCCACCTTGCCTTTCAGCTTAACATATTCCACGTACCAGTTCTATTCATGGGCAGATGAAACTTAGAAAAGAAAATGTATACATACTGTGTGCAGAACTGAAAATCAAGAGGTGCTGCCGCAATTAACAATTAACCATGCATACCGGGATATGCTTGAAAAAATAATTCAACTCATCAATTTACTGAGCAAAGCTGAAGCAACATCTCAAACTAATTGTTTAAGCTGCCTAGCATACGGTTCTACCAATTTCAAACCAGTTCAGACATTAGGGTTTTTATCGAAAAGTTCTTGAACCATCAAAAGGTCAAACAGTCTTTTCAGGATAATAGATATCTAACAAAAAATTAGAAGATCAAATATAATTAACCTATTTAAAGTGTATAACATGTAATTGAATTTATTATATCACTGTCGTTCTATTGTTGCTGGTATTATTGTTGAAGGCCTTGTATGTCAAATTCCTCTTATTGCAACCTTACCTGCTAAGGATTATTCTAAGAGACCGGATCCCCTCAGGAGGCCTCCTGAGGGGATTCGGTCAGGCTACTCACATTATTTTGATGTGACAGGTGATACGATGGGCATTAAATGTGATACGATGCCTGTCACATCAAAAAAATGTGAGTGACCTGACCGGCCTCCTGAGGGGATCCGGTCTCTTATTCTAAAGGGGCAACTGGAAAGGGAAGAGAGATGATAGACAAGCAATTATCTTTGACGATGCTCGGTGAAGACAAAATTGAATAACATTAATATTTACAAACATGCTGAATTACTTGGCCAACTCTGTCCTGACAATATTCAATAAGATATCAATATTACAGACGCAGTTCACCGTGGGTGAAGTATTAATGAAAGGCAACAGAGTAAATTTACAAATACCTGAGTTTCTCTTGATGGAGGAACAGGCTCTGCAACAGAGTAACTGCACTTCTGGTATCGTTCAAGAGTTTTCGGCATGCTGCAACAAGAAAATCGGGCAGATACAAGCATGTTACAAACACAGAGAGAGAGAAGAAGCCCCTACCGTCTAAACCCCCCTCAAGAAGTTGACAGACAAACGATTTTAATCTTTTGATTAATGTCTTCCTTTTATGTCTATACAAATAGGTGAGTGGATAAGAGAAAGTAGAATGTGAGAGATAGAAAAAAGAAGGTTTTATAGAGTTATAATTAAAGCGTTACAGAGGGCTTGTTCATGAAGAGAAAAAAAATTAGATACATTTTGAGAAGGGCAGACATCTATTTTTGAATATGTTATTAGTTTAGGTCATTTAATCTCTTAAAATTTATATGAACATGTTTAACTCTTCATGTACAAGTTGTGCCGTATCAATCTTCAATTTGGGTAAAGGAGAAGGGTTGTTGTAGGTGAGCACGGTCATCATGAAAATTGATATAGATTTAAATAATATCAATTTTAGAACATGCTTTTTTCTCGCACCAAAATTTAGGTGCAATGAAAAGAACAACAAAGATGAAGCCATTCCTTGCATGCAAGGCATCACAAACACTTGAATGTGATGCATAAGCAAGAGTTTCCAAATCAAGGACAAGTGTGAATAAATAAACTAGTCCGTAATTTAAAAAAAGATAATTTTTTAAAAAAGCTTAAAATTTTAAAAATAATAATATAAAAATTAATTAAAAGATGAAAATATTGAAATAATAATAAGAATAGATATTTGGAAAATTAGGTCCCTTATGGAAAGACTTAAGGAACTTACTGATCGCATAGAGAGAAGAAAATTTAATATTACTTAAATTTTAAAAGCCTAATGTATAGTTTTAGAGAGTAATGTAAAGAAAAAAGTAATACATGTTATATAATATGGTATACAAGAAAGAAGATAAAAGAATGAGATAGGTATGATTATAAAGAAAATAATGAGGGATGTAGTAGTGTCACTAAAAAGAGTAGAAAAATAGAATTGTTTTGGTAAAAATAGTTATAGCAAAAGAGATGATCAATATAGTGTGTATATATACGTGTGTTCCGATAAATTAGATTATAAATAGATTTAAAAAACTGAGAACACATAGATATTCATATGCAGGGTATACCAAATGAAGAGAGTAATTTTATTCAATACGATTTCAATAGACACATTGAAAATAAATGTCATAGATATTAGAAAGTCTACAAAATATTTTAGATATAAAAGTTTAAATGAACATAAAAAATATCCTTGATTTTTTATGGCTTAAAATCTTATACTAACAAATATCTATGAGTATCTCATTTAACAACATTTCAAAGTGTAGAAAGTAAAAGACAAATTGATTTCATTTATAAAAAAAGGATTAATCATGTTGTTTGCAAAAACTATAAGGCCTTGTTTGGTTCCAAGTTATTTAGCTAGGGGATAAATGTGGTTTATCCCCTAAAATGTGTGGTTAAACTAAGTTTATTACCGTATTAATATGGTACCAAACACCCCTAATGTTGATGCTAATGAAGTTTTAACAAAGATAAGTTAGTGGTTTTAAATGTAAAGGTTAAAGAACAAATAGACATACTTATAAAAGAATGATTTCACTTAGAATATGTGATAAAAATTAAAAGGGTTTAAGCAAGAGATATTTAAAAATAAAAAATTTAAGATAAATGATTTAGAGTCAGACATAGAAGTCAATATAATATGAATGCATATGGGTACAAAGATTAGATAGACAGCAAAAAAAGAAAACTTAATAAGTCTAGTGAATGAGTAAGAGATGAAACTCATAAATAGATATTTGTAAAATTCAAAACTAAAAATATGAAAATATATTTATATATTAGTAAGGAGATGAGAGAGAGAGAGAGAGAGAGAGAGAGAGAGAGAGAGAGAGAAGATCTTAAAATCTTCACCAAAACAAATGTATCAAGAATATAATGAAAAACGTTTTGATCAAAGATGATGACAATAGATCCTTAAGAAAATGTTCTTTTTATTTTTTATTTTAATGACAACTTTGATAAAACATAGATTACATAGATAATGTAGCTAACTTTAACATGATCTATATTAGAAGGATTAAAGAGATATTGAAGAGGATGAAAATAAGTAATGAGTGTTGCCCTAATATCATCCCTTAAGTATAAAAATGCTTAAACATTCAAAAGTGAAACAGTAAACTCAAAATTTTAACAAAATTTCAGTCATTAATAAGTTACTGAATAAATGGAGAAAGAATACAACAGTAAACATTATTGATGAAAAAGTGATATACATGATCACTCAAATTATAGAGTGATTAAGATCATAACTCATACTACAAAATTGTGAGAGAATTATGAAACGATGATTACAAGATAATTCAAGTGTTTCTGCTAATCAATTTCAATTTATGCATGGTCGATTTAGAGTGAAAGTCATTTTTTTATTAGAAGCTTGATGTAAAAATATTAATATATGAAAACAAGATTTTATGTGTATTGTTTATTGATTTAAAAGAGTTATGCTGAGTTACAAACAATGATCACAGATTCTAAACCGGCCATTGGATCGGTGAGTGATAATTCCGACCTTGATCCAGGTCGGATAAAAACTCAATCTATATTTTGAGAGAAATTTCAATCCAGAATCATTTGAATCAATTTTTCAAAATCTGATAAAAAAAACTTACAAAAGAGGCACCTAGATTTGATCTGATCCAATCTAACTGGCTAAAATTGGTGCCAAAATAGACCTATTGGGCAGGAAAGATGCCATGTGGCACACTGCCGCCATGATCACCATCGTGAGGGCTGATTCTAACGAGAAATTACCCAAGATCAATTCGACTGATTCCAACCAAAAAATCCCCGCCCAAGTCAGGTTGGCATATATATGCTGATCCGAACCTGGAATTGAATGATTCTATGAACCATGGTTATAAGATGTATTTTGTGATAGGTGTTGGGATAAAAGATAGCACCCTTTAGATATATACAAATAATAAAAATTACTATATATCTGCATAATCAGAAGAGATAAAATATTTTCTAATTTTAATTGGCTTGCATGAAAGATTTGCGATAAATTTTTACCTTTTTGCATTAGTTATGAAAAATTTATGAAAAATATACAAGATGACATACCTTGATTATGATATTTGTAGACTACATTGTAATGATAGATGAGAGAAGATAAAAGTTAATAGAAAAGTGAACTTTGGAGAAACACTAAAATGCCAGGGTTTGAAGATAATTAGCACTGAGATAGAATATGCATATTATAAATTTATTGAAAACCAAAGGGAAATAATATGGCAGAGCTGGTTTAGATACAATAATATTATTTCAAAGTACTCAATTTAAATAGTTTTGATTCAATTATTTTAATATAGAGAATATGATAAAGTTGTAAATCATAAAGCTAAAAATGATAGATAAAGTAAATATTGATAATTCTAAAATTTTACTAAAGTTGAAAGAAAAAATTTATAACATAACCATATAAGATTTGTAACATAGTAGTATAGTGATTGTTGGATAATTATTAAAAGTATGTTTCTAAACTAAGTGATGTGGACATGAGAATGTTGACATAAGTACAAGACCATACTAAATTAGATTAAAATATATAATAAAATATTAGAGAAAAATATAGAAGAAATTATAATTGTTTGATAAATTGAAATAATAAAGATTGAGATTGTTTGTACATATTAAATATAAATCTAAAAAAAACTCTAATTAAAATTTTTTAAAATATGAAAATAAATAAATAATGAAGCGATAGACTTATAAGTTAATCTAGAGGTGTCATTCAATATAATTTGAGATGACTTAAATATCACTAAAGAAATAAATCAGAATGATCAACAAAGAGAGTATGAATGGTTTGAACCTATACAACTTAAGAGTAATGATTGAGCCAAGTTGTGGGTTAGAAATATGAACATATTTGAAGATAAAATAATTAAAGAGGCTAATGTCTAACATCCTATAGGATACCAACAAGTCATACGTGAGGCTTGACTTGTGATATTGCTTGCATCATAAAAATGTAAATTTCCCGTGCTGCCTTCTGTAGGCACTGGTCGAGTTTGAATCTCTCAGGCAAATATTTGATGGGCTACAAGGAACGCACAAAGTCCCCCCCCCCCCCCCCTATGGTTGTTCGTCTCTGATAAATAAAAAACTTGTTTATTGCAATTCACCTAAAATTTGGCCTTGTTAAAAGAAATAAGTTGTTTGCCTCTAGTATTTTAAGAAAATGGCCATGCTTTAATAAGCTTTCAATTCTCATGCATGATAAAGAAGTGACTTTAAGTTTTTGTTTCTTCAACAGGACTTTTTACTCTTTAATTACCAGACAAGTACGTTGTGTTAGTGAAAGATAGCTATGTGTGAGAGAGGAGAGGTTAATCTACCCTACTCTCTCTCTCTCTCTCATCTTACTGTTTGTGTCAGTCTTTTTCCTATGAATCTTAAAATAATGGTGTTAAGGTTGAAGAGCTAAACTCTGACAATATCTATTGTTTCAACACTCTCCTTCACATGCAAATTATACAGTAAAAATAAGAGCTAAGATAAACAATAATTATAATAAGATCAATGTTTGACTTCGATATTATTTTATAAATCTTAAAATCATGATATTAAACTTGAAGGGCCCAAGGTCTCTAATTGGTTGACATTCTTATACATCAACAATGTGAGACAATATTCACTGTTCCAATAGCAGCTTTAAAGGAGGTATCTCTTCTTCAGTAAATGAAGATTCCATGCACATTTGGCACAATTAAAAGTGTAAAATTGAAATTGTTCGAATACCCTCAAGGATTGCTCATAAAAGCAAGAATAGTATGATAAATGTAACTCATTTAAGAGTATAGATCATCTCAAGAGGACGCCTGAGACTACAATCTCATGCCTCTCACATAAAATTCTCATTTAATGTCTCAAGAACTAAAGGTCATCAAATCAGCAAATAAATCATACATGGGGTTTTATGTGAGGGGTCTGAGGTTGCAATCTCAGACACCCTCCTGAGGTGATCTGCACTCCTCATTTAATATATGGATGCTACTTTTCACACAAACTTGACAGTTGTCAACATGCCAAACAGGGTCCACTTTGAGCTCGGCTAGCACAACAAGATCCCTACTTGTGACCCCTAGTCCTTAGTAGGAGCCACTCATATATCATTCATGCATATGATTTAGCTCAAGAGCCAAGAGACATTTGGGATTGACACAAGGTAGAAGAAACTTTTCAGTAGTTTGCATTTTTCTTTTGCATTCATCAACCAAACCTCAAAATTTTTCAACTTCGACTTGTTAATATAGGGTTTGTATTTTCCTTTGCATCCTCACAGCCAACCTCAAGTCAGTCAGATTGGTTGATGATGACCAGAATGGGTATCCATACCTATGGCTTCATCAAGCTATCTAATCAGATCAATGTCTTGCTAAATTTCTTGTATGCAGTTCTGGTTATCAAAAATATAATATACACAATACGTACTTGCCAAAATAACACGACACCTAGTGTCCACTTCTATCATTAATACAAAACATAGTACTGTTTAACTGTTTACAATTTTGAATGATGGAACCTAATGGGGTGTTTGGTTGCATGATAATTTTTATACATTTTCATAATAAAAAAATTGTATTAAAATAAAAAGTGAACTAACTCATGACCTAAAATTATCATGTTTGGAGGGATGTGATAACAAAAAAGAGTAACTATCATACATGATCAAACAAAGTGGGGGACCACAAGAAAAAAGAAAGAGGTGAGACCCTCTTTTTTGTTTAAGAAGAAAATCATTTTCAAAACATAAAATTGTCATGGCTGCCAAACACCTCTTTTAACAAGTGTTCTTATAATTTTTAAAATTTAAAATAAAAACTTCTATTATCATGCAACCAAACACTCCATAAGCTAAGATACATGACTGGAGCATGTTAAGCTTCTTGTTCATTTTGGGTTACCAACACTTGTGTATCCATTGTTGAATCTTTGGCAAAGCACGTTAGTCAAAGCACATTTTAAATGTTTATGAGAATTAAAAGTACATTCTATGACTGTGTTTATTATGTATCTATATTGACAAATGTTATGAGATACAAAGATTGATACATGGTCTCCGAAGCAAAGCTATCGTCTTTGGATCAGCTTAGTAGGGTACAAAAAATTGCTTGCTTTTTTGTTAAGTCCACCCAAACTGATTCCACCCAGTGAAGAAAGATGGTCAAGCTGAACTGACCACCGTTTCATCCTCCAATTTTTAATTTTATAATCTTCACTTAAAATGTCAAGAATCACCAGCTTTATGTAAGATGATGACGACGGTCTTAAACTCTCTCTAGTAAACAGATACCAAATGACAAATAACGAAAGCACTTAGCAAAAGTACAATGAAAAGAAGCTCATGCATAAGCTTGGAATCGAGTTTCCCAGGCAGCTAAAATTAAGAAAAGAGAAGTGAAGAAAAAAAAATACATCTTTTTTAGGGAAACAAAAAGAAGGTCCTCGAACTGAAACTATATCACATCTTAGAAAGCTAGTTTTTATTCAAACAAACAGCCTTTACACACCTCAACGTATTTCCTGGTGAACGAGAAGATAGTCTTTTTTTCCTTCTCTGTGATCAGGAGGATGCGCACAAGTGAACTGACATGCCAAGGACACAAGGGTTATGCAGTGCATCGAACTCCATATACCTGTAAACAGCTTCGTATCTTCTCCTTTGAGGTATCAACGGCACATCTTGCGCCAAACCAGAGAGAAAAAGCACTTCATATAGAGATGCTCATATTCTCGAACATGATCAGCTGACAGAGAGAAAGGATGGGGAGGACGATGTCTTAGTGCCAGTCCTTCCTACCAGTATATGAATGCCGTCTAGCTATCAGCTGACAGATAGATACTAGGCCCTACGGAATACAGATAGATACTTTATAGACAATAACCTACAGAAATTTTGTTAACACTGGGACTGGGTAGACACAGACGGATAAACCCATTCTAGACAGCCTGACATAGAGTGATGTAATATGCAAGCTCAGTAAACAAGGAGAGCAAAGAGAGACCCTATGCTCAGACTGCTGGTATATGCCTGTCTAGCAATCAAGCTGACTTTTTTCTTCTCTGTTTGTGCAAATCCTTCTCAAGATATGCATATATACCGGGGATCTTCAGTCACATTTTCAGAGAAAACGGGGAAGAAGGGCACCGAGGTCGTTCAGTTTTTGACCCCGAACGAAGCGCAGAGATGCTCCAAGATCTGGCTGGACCCATGATGTGATTGGGTTTGCGTATGGGGGCTGAAAGAGCACCGGAAATAAGAAATATTCAGTGGGAGAAATTGTTGAAGGAGATGAGAGCTTTTCAAGCTGGGAAAGACATGAAAAAGCACTACACTGAGAGAGCTCTGCGCACCAGCATATGATGATGAAATGAAGTGAAAGGAGGCATTATGTTTCGCGGGGGAGAAGGCGGCGGCGGCGAAGGCCAAGCTGCAATCTCCGACATATGGTGCATAGCACACAAGTATCGGAAGGTCTCATGAACAGCTGACAAACCCTAAAAAGTACTGTGGTGTCAGGGAGAGGAAGGTGGAAGGGATGAATACGCATCACGCGCGCGGTTGTTCCCAGTCATTAATAGGATTTGGGCATGAACATATCGATCAGACGCCCGGAACGGTCGTGGATCTCAAATCTGTCCGGACGATTAACAACATGCCATATGTCGGAGCAAGAAACCGCGGACCGAGGTGAAGAGAGAGAGAGAGAGACAGTGTGTCGTGATCTCCCCCTCCCAGTTTCTTCGCCCAGGCATGTCGTCTGCTGTCTGAAAACCTGCGCCGCCGCGGCCGCAGCTGGCATATCGAGCAGTGGAGATCCAGCGCCGCCATTCCAAGGCGGACTCAGTTCCCCGAGTAACCGCGCCGGAAACGAACCTCAAGAACATCCTCCTCTCGGTAAAATGGAATGAGCATCGGCGTTTTTATGTCGATCCCGGCTGCTTTGTTACACAAGGACGGGTCTATCCGACGACCGATCAGCCCGAGAGGAGAGAAGAGCTTGGAGGAGAAGTGATCTGGACGCACGGCGACAAGGAAGGGGGGCGGGAAGAGACGCACCTGTTGCTGCAGAACTCGTAGAGCTTGCCGGGGCCGGAGAAGATGATGAGCGCCACCTCCGCGTCGCATAGCACGGACAGCTCGTACGCCTTCTTCAGCAGCCCGTTCCGCCTCTTCGCGAACGTCACCTGCCGGTTTATCTTGTTCTCTATCCTCTTCAGCTCCACCCTCCCCCTTCCCATCTCTCTCCCTCTCTCGTGTTCGTGTTCTTGTTCTTCCTCGGGGTCTTGCAGTTGCAGCTTTATAATCGAGCTGCTCCGCCGCGATCTCCCCACCCTCCGCCTCGGCCCAGAAATGGCAGAGGATTTTCCGTGATAATATAAGCATTACAGGATACGGGTAAAGGGCACGTGATTATTCGACGGGTAGACGGGAAATCCGGCAGCCGATTCCCGTGTTTTGAATTCCGTCATCGCCGGTTAAACGAAGTGGACAGTGGACGGGAACAGGGGCTGTCGGGTAGACCGTCGCCTCGACATCCTTAAACGAGTCGACCTGCCCTCTGCCACGTGTCGCACCCGAAGTGGCTGACGTCGGTTTCTCGCCAGGGTGGCATGTCGACCTGACGCGTCCGACGTCGTGCGTGTCGAAAGATTTACTGCTCGCATTACTTTTTGTCCTTGCGGGGGGGCAGGGCGGGAATCGGAATCACCGGCAGGGTGTTAACTCTAATTTACCACGCGCCCGGATGTGCCTGAGAGGGCGCATCTGGTCTGGATTTGCGAAAGAGATTTTTATTGTTGAACTCTCTAACCGCGCGTAATCTCATCCAAACGTGTCTTATTTAATTTTTTATTTTTAAATAATAATAATAAGAATTGAGCATAAAGTTTTAAATAAAATAAAAATAAGACCATCACTTTATTCTCTCTCTCTCTGTGTGTTAGATTAAAAAGGTAGATTATAGAAATGATCAATTATAACATAATCCCATTGCTTGAAATGCGGAGAGGGTCAAGGATTATCTGGTGATTTTCTATCCACGTTATTCCAACCTCTGATTGGAACCATGAAGAAAATTTTAATCATTGAAATATATAATAGTGTATTATTTCATCAAAACGAACTTATCTCGTATCTTCTCCTTCAACTTCTAAAAACTATTAAGATAAAGATCATAGAGATTACCGAGTATCATAAAACTTGAAAAATACAGACACATAAAGATTACCTCATGATTTATCTTCTATATAACTCCAATAAAACAGAGCTCCAGAAACTTTTACGTTTGATTCTTTATGAAGTGTTGTTGATTGCATGATAAATTGAATTCTTGTTACAAAAATATGTTTATGAAAGAGAACTTTTTTGATACAAGTTTGGACCAAAAAATGTGAGACTTTCTTCAATTTTTTTTGCCATCCTCCGTCTTTTTTAGTTATACCTGGTCTCTAGTCTTTTTGTCTTATGTCTCATCAAACACGATAATTTATTTCATCTTTTTCTCATGTCTCACCAAAAATGATAATTTGATTTCTTTCATCTTTTCCTCATGTCTCACCAAAAATGATAATTCTATTTCTTTAACCATGTTAGATTGCTTTTCAATACAAATTTTATCACGAAAGTGTATAAAAAACTTATTGTGCAGCCATATAAACACCCCATTAAATTGAATACATGTTATACCACCATAATTTCTGTTATTTAATCTTGAACACAGATTAAAGTATTAAAAAAGGCGTTTCTTGATGGCTGACCGGTCATGCTTGCTTTAGGAATGTTAACTTTTCAGAGGGGACATAAACTAGTTGTGAGGACTGGTCTGTGAATGTAAGCAAATATGAGAAATAACTACGTACAAGCAACCCGCATATCTTTAGAGGTCAAACTTCAAAAATCTCAAAATAGCTAGGTTTCCCATTTTGACAGGCTTGGTTTGACTTGATTCATCTTCTCAGGCTGTATCTTTTTTTGGGAGTTGATACTATTAAATAAAATGGTTCTTGCAAATATGTAAAACAAAAGAGGGCGTGGGGAGAGAAGATACATGGAAGATTTTAGTCCGATGGTTGTCTCCGCTTCTAATTAAGTGAAAAATGCCTTTGAGCGCTGACTAGATCAAATACTATTACTTTTAAAATAATCAATGGAGTATTTGATTGCATAATATATTTGGTACACCTTCATGATAATTCTTTGTAGTTACATAAAATCTAAAATAGCTAAAGACATAAAAATATTTTGTTTGGTGATGTATGATAAAAAGGGAGTAGGGAATAAAGTCTCATCTCTTCTTTTGTCTAACAAGGAATACTCTATAAAAAGAATATTCTTGTAATTATTCCCATCACTGTTTTTCACAACTTTTGTTACAAAAACATTTTGTGGTAGCAAAACCTCAATATGTCATACAACCAAACAGTACTCTATAAGGTTCTGTTTTATACAGCTTATCTTATCTTTACCTTTTGGCTTGTTGAGAGATTAAGAGTGTTTAGGCTATTTCATAAGTTGGATTGATTTAGATTTTAATGGATCTCATATAAATTAATCAAACCATCAAAATTAATTTAAGAATTTTTTGATTTTTTATTTTCTAGATCAAGTATCTTTAACCGTGAATAAAATCAAGTCATACAATAAAGATATACATATTTATGCATACATAACATTGTTGACTAAACACAAATTTATTTGAGTTTTGTAACAAAACTGGTTAAACATAGTATTTGGCAATTAATAATTTTACAATGAGATTCCTACTGGACAAGAAAAGAGGTGAAACTTTCTTTTCTCCTTGTGATCCTGCACCTCTTATAGTTATACACGGTCACTACTTTTTTTGCCACCATATTTCACCAAACAAGATTGTTTTATGTTTCTAGCTATCTAATATTTTATTTTTAACTTAAATTTTTATGATGAAAGTGTATACAATTTTTTGTGTGCAAACAAACACCCCTCGTAATTAAGTTGGCGATTTTACCACAAGACACAAGAGATAGAAGTGAAACTATTAAGAGTTTATACTTTCGGATTAAGCCTGACTGATGCAAAATTTAATGAGATGAACTGATGCCAAACCAAGGTAAAAATTAACCACGGATAAAAGAGCTTTGTAATCAATGCGTTCGACGTGCTTCTGTTTAATAGAACTTTGTTGCTTCTTGAAGAATAAATATTTTATTTTGCAAGAAAACCAAGTCTTTCCCTAGCCATGGAAATTTCTTATATATATATATATGTATACATCAGACTATATCATCTGCCTGGAAAATCATGGCCAAGTTAAAGTTTTGTTGCCCATGTGAAAAGATTCTCCGCTCAATATGTGGGCATGCCAATTGTCTCTCTCACACATGGGTTGGGTACACATGATAGGACTATATTTAAAATTTTTTTTAGTGCTTTCTACCTAAACGCATCAATAAGTGTTGGACCATAAAAGTCTAAATTTACAGTGGCCTGTCATCAATCAATCTAGGTTGATATCGCAATCAGAGGATGTTGAATTCTCCTAAATCAGTGGCCACTTAATTGGTGGAAAAATAAGTACACTACTTAGCCTAATTAAGGCACAGCAAGAAAAATAGTTATAGGGAATGGCTGGAAAAGGTGATCCCTAGTAAGGATAGTTGTGATGATCGAAAAGAAGTCACCAAAGAAAAAGCACCAGCGATAATTTTTTTAACCCATCGTTAATTAAAATATTTTCGACGACTTCAAGTGTCGCAAGTTTAGTAAAAACTCTATAACACTGGATATATACAAAGTGCAATGAGGTCTGCATTTATGATCGTTGAACTGTCAAAAATCATTGACAACGACACTAGACCGTTGCCAATGACTTTTAAAGCACCAATGATGATGACATACTATAGTTGTCGCCATTAATTAATTTCGGTTTAACCTCGCAAGTGCCTGCATTTCCCTCTACCCGCTTTTTTTTTCTTCCTCTCATTTTTTGATGCACTGCCAACGACACTTCGTTGTCACTACTGCCCACTGCTCCACCATCGTTGCTAGTTGTCATGGGCTGCCATTGCTACTCGTCATCATCACTGCCCCATTTCTTCATAGGCTACAAAATCTTCAATTTTAAGATATAAAACTCCTCTGTTGCTTAAAGATGTGTTTAATGTATATTTTTAAGTACGTTTAAATATTAATACTTGGGGCTTTTCTTATTTATACTGATCTTAATGTTTGATTGTATTTTAGAGTATAGTTAAATAGGGTTTATAATATGTAATGCCATGTTTATCATATCTTTTTTATTATTTATATGCTAGCTCATTTAATTGGATATTGTAGTTGTTAGTTTTTTTTCTTTAGACATTTAATTGGATTCTCTATGTATTGGTTTAATTAATCGCTTGTTTAGATCCTTTATGTATTACAATTGAATTGTCTAGAGAAGAAAGGAGAAGAATTGTGTACTAGAGAAGAAGAGGGAAAAACCTTTAAGTATAATTTATTAAGTAAATTGGGTAGGTATAGTTTTACATGTTGCCTTTTATTGAAAGCTCAATATTGCAATTAACCATGGGAAAGAGACTTGCACATCCCAATTTAGGGAGAGCTCCATGGGGTAGCTTTTCGCCTTCATAGAAGAAATTTCTTGGAACTATTTTGGGATTGTTTGGGGATAGTTTTAGATTAGATTTATGATTGATTTTAAGGCCAGTTGTAGGGAGTATTTTGGAGGATTTTCATGGTTAGTGTAAAAAAGGTATTTGATCTATTCGGGACAAGTTTGAGGAGGGTTTCAGGTCAGATTTTGGATATGTATTTATATTGGGTTTGAATTCAATTTTGAGGAGTTTTGGACTTGTTTCTAGTTGGTCACATGACTGTTTTAGGATAAGCTTCAAGGGATGGTTTCAAGCTTAAATTGGGGTGGTTTTGGGGACTATTTTAGGTATGGCTGAGAAGTATGAGAGAGCATGTTTGATAATGATGTTATAAATATTTTAAGTAGTTATTTTCATCATAGTTTAGGAATGAATTGGAACTATTTTTGGGGTGGTTTGGACTTCTTTAGGACTGGTTTGGAGGCTATTTGAGGTCTAATTTAGGCCTATTTTAGGAGGGGTATGAGGGCTTGGGTCCAAGTTTGATCAGAAATGAGAGTTTAGTTTGAGGGAGTTGTCATTTCTTTAATAACAATTGCTCTTTTCTTGTTTTATGTCTTTCTCTTCTTCTATTTGGTCATCATCCTTCTTCACCTTTATGTTCTTTAGTTTAACTTTTCACATTTTCTCTATACTCTAATGCTCCTTTTTATTTTCTCTCTCACTTTATTTCATTCTTATTTCTTTTATTGTTCCCCTTCTTTCGATACTAAACATTATTATTAATATTCTTCATCCATTTCTATACCTCCTCCTTATTCTTCATGTTCCTCTTCTAATACTAAATGACCATCTTCTTCTTCTATTAATAATTAAACCACCTTCTTCATCTTCTTCTTCACCCGTTACTAAATCATCTTATTCTTTTCCTTCACTATTTACATCATTCTAAATTTTATTCCAGTATATTTTTGTTTATTTTTACTAATTATAATTGAAAATGACATATTTGCATGATAATTGGAAATGACGTATCCTTATTTATTTTTTACAGGAAGTTCCAAATGAGGTGTTATATTGAATCCTTGTTGGAAACTCGCTTACTATCTAGAGAAGATTCGGTTAAGTTTATACTTCTTGTATCATATAATCTTTCATAGTCATACAATTTTTCTATCTTTCATAATCATACTTGCTCACCATCTATCTACACCTTATTTTTTTAGTAGACTAAATGAGTATCTTAGACAAATTTTAGACTGATATTCTCAACAAATCAGATCCTAAGTATCTTTAAAAAATCAAAAATTTTTATACTGTACTTTTTATAAATGTAGGACCTGATATATATATAACATAATAATTTAATTCAATATTATTATATAAAATGTTATAACAATTTTATCCTAAAAGGAGTTGTTGTGAAGTAACACTTAATATGTGATGACATATGACAAAATTATTGAACATAGATTTGTCATGATGAATTGAATTAAAAATAATTAATGAAAATAATGTACAATAAAATGAACCACATGCTATATAAAAGTGTTAATGATTAATTGATGGAAATAATTAAAGATATTCAAAACAATAAATATACTATTGGGCATAATGAGGATGAACAAAATCAAGAGGTAAAAAATTATCACTTATTAAAAGATGCCAAAGGCACCTTTTTACCAAGGTTGTAAAGATATATCTAAGTTAAAATTTATTTTAAAGTTAGATTCAACTAAAATCAATAAAATGGTGTCATTGAAAAATATATCGATACATTACTATATTTTTTTAAAGAAGTATTACATAAAGATGTAGGTATTCCTAACAATTGACATCAACTTAACAAAAGTTATTAAAAACTTAGGACTGAGCTATTAATGCTTGTAAAATAATTGTAGTCTCTTTTTAAAAGAGAATGAACCTAAAAATGTTTGTCCATAATGTGATACTCTTAAGAAACAAAGCTAATCATAAAGCTAGAAGTAAAATGTTGGTACAAA
Source organism: Cryptocoryne crispatula var. balansae (assembly GCA_036172225.1). Classification (NCBI taxonomy): domain Eukaryota; kingdom Viridiplantae; phylum Streptophyta; class Magnoliopsida; order Alismatales; family Araceae; genus Cryptocoryne; species Cryptocoryne crispatula. The sequence goes on along the minus strand of CM069929.1, from coordinate 33,978,271 downwards.
AAATTTTATGTTATTTCTATTAAAAGATTGGTTACAATATTTATTTATGTCAATCAAGATAATTATGTGGATGTCATGACATGACATAATGAGACGTGATCATATTGAGGAAGTAAATATACCATTCTGTTGATTCTTCTTCTTAGAAAAGAGTTGATGAAATGTATTCGTATTTCGTGTTAGAAAAACACAACATTAGTCTTGGGTTAGCTGCATATAATGTGTGGCCTGTTGTTACAATGATATATAATTTACCACCATAGATACCTATAAAAGTAATATTCATAATGATATCATTATTAATACTTGATCCAATAGCTCTCTTAAATGATATTGATATATTCTTATAGTCGCCGGTGGAATAGTTAAATGACTTATGGTAGTTGGGTTGGAGACATGAGAAGTATAATTTTATGTACGTAAATGACTTTTTGGAATATGCAAATTAATTTAGATAGAGTACTACAGAGAAATTAGTATATCTAACTTGTAGTGAGAAACATATTCTATTCAAGTTGCTCATAGTCGAAAATGATGTTATTTAGTGCATTGTCAGTCCTTACCCGTACCACATCATTGGAGAAAGAATTAGTATAAGCATCTACACTACAAGAAATAAAGTTATTAGGGACGGTTTAATGGCGACGGCTTTATTAAGCCGTCTCTATAAGAGTTAATTGCGACGGCTAAAGCCGTCCCTATTAAAGCCGTCGACAAATACAAAGATATAAGCGACGGCTCTATGAGACCGTCGCAATATCGCCTATTAGAGACGGCCTAAGCCGTCGCTAAACCAGAAAATGCACCCGGAACACCCATCGGTCCGGGTTAATGGCGACGGCTACCGATAGCCGTCGCCAACTTAGTTATTAGCGACGGCTCGGAGCCATCGCAATAAAATTTTTCGCCCGTTCAACGGTCGACTAATTTTGCGACGGCCCGAGCCGTCGCCGTTGTCCTTAAACGTACCAAATCCGCCGCCTCCACCCGTCCCCAATACATTAAGGGTTTACAAAACCCCGTCGCCACCTTCCCTCTCCCCCCCCGCTTGCTCTCGACGCGCTGCCGCCGCCGCCGCCGCCGCCGCCGCCGCCGCCGCCGCCGCCGCCGCCGCCGCGCCGCGCGCGCCGCCGCCGCCGTGCTGCCTCCTTGCGCGCCGCCGCGGCTTCTGCTTCCTTGCGCCGGCGCCGCTGCCGCCGCCGCCCGCGCTGCCTCCTTGCGCCGCCGCGGCTTCTGCCTCCTTGCGTCGGCGCCGCCGCCTTGTTGCGCCGCCGCCAGCGTGCCGGCGCCCTCCCCTCGCTACATCCGTCCGGGCATTATCCTCCGAGGTATATTTTAAGTGAAATTATTTTATTCATTAGTTTCTATTTGAATTTTTTAAGTAGTCTTATGAAAAGTGGATGTTTATTGATAAATCTTTCATTTCATATCGGCTAGGGTTAGTTGTGTGGTCAATCATCTAGCACTCGTGTGTTTTGAGACCATGTAATTTTTTTAGGAAATCATGATATATGCCAAATTAAGTAGAAAGCATTTTAGTGTAATAAATTGTTTAGAAAAATAGCCGTATTGTAGTGTATTATAGCCGGATCGAATTGTTTAAAACATTACATTATTATTAAGAAAAATAATATGTATATAGTTTGATTCGGTTTGATAAGTTATCTATTTGGTTTTTTGAACCAAATCGAACCGATAACTTTTTATCGATTTAGTTCGGTTCGGCACCTCCCCAAACCGAACCGAACCGGTAAACTAGTTGACCCAATTTGTCAAAATTTGACCCACTTTATTTACATATTATGTTACATTTAAATATATATATATATTACATCAATTATAAATATATATTATTATAAATACATATTATGTTACATATTATTACGTAGTTGGATTTGTCTTTAACAAGAGTAGAAGATAAAAAATTTATAAGAATTTTTTAATGAAACTCAATGTCATTAATATGTTTATCTTATGACGGCTTTAATTCTTATTTCAGGTAGTTTCAAACGACATTCTCGTTCGAGACTCTCTTCTCTTGGAGGTGGTTTGGTTTGTGTTTATTTTGTTTCGAGACTTTCTTATCTCATTGTTTATTTTTGTGCATATATATCTTTATTTATATTAACACATGACGATGAGCTTAGATAAGTCTTGGATAGATATTCCTAACAGATTAAGTCCTAGGTATCTTCAAGGAGTAGAAGAATTTTTAGATTATGCTTACGATGAATGTAGGACTCGATTTAGATATGGATTAGACAAAACTTTGATTCAATGTCCATGTAGACGGTGTTGTAACACATTTACTTTAAAAAGAGATGTAGTTAAAGAACATCTAATATGTGATGGCATATGGTCCAATTATCGAACGTGGATAAGTCACGGAGAAATTGAACCTAGTTTAAGTATCGATAATGAAGTTCGATTAGATGAAGCACAACATGAGAATTTAAATGACGATGTAATAGAAATGCTTGAAGACATTCAAAATATTCAAGGACCATCTATTCATCATGAAGGTGAACCAAGTATAGAAACACACAAGCATTTCTTGCTATTAAGAGATGCAGAAACACCACTATATGAAGGATGCACAGAAATATCTAAGTTAAACTTTATTTTAAAGTTGATTCATTGAAGTCGGTAAATGGTTTGACCGGAAAATGCATGAGTAGTATATTGTCTTTATTTAAGGATGTATTACCGAAGGATGCAAGTGTTCCTAACACTTGGTATGAACTTAAGAAGATTGTTAAGGACTTAGGACTTAGTTATGAAAAGATAGATGCATGTAAGAACGATTGTGTTCTCTTTTGGAAAGAGAATGCACATAGAATTAGTTGTCCACATTGTGAGTCTCCCGTATACAAAGATGATCAACAACATAAGAGTAAGAAGGTGGCATGGAAGATATTACACTACTTCCCTTTAAAAGATAGGTTGCGGCGTTTGTTTATATCAACAAACACCGCTAGGTGGATGTCATGGCATAGTGAGCAACGTTCGTATATATCGAGAGGTGAAATGTGTCATCCAAACAGATTCCCCCGCTTGGAAAAGAGTGAATGAACTTTATCCGGATTTTGCATCAGAAAAACGCAACATTCGGCTTGGATTGGCCGCCGATGGTTTTAACCCATTTGGCAACATGTCTTCAAAGTATAGTGTGTGGCCTATAGTTACATTGGTTTATAACTTACCACCATGGATATGTATGAAAGCGGCTAACACGATGATTTCATGTCTAATACCGGGTCCAAGAGCCCCCGTAAATGATATCGATGTATACTTACAGCCGTTGGTGGAAGAGTTAAGAAATTTGTGGGAGATCGGATTGGAGACATATGATGTTTTAGCGAAAGAGACTTTTCTATTGAGAGCTATATTGTTGGGTACCATAAACGATTTTCCTGGTTATGCCAACCTTTCCGGCTGGAGTACTAAGGGAAAATTAGCATGTCCGATATGTAATGAAGAAACAAATTCGGTTCGACTAGTTCATAGTCGAAAACAATGTTATTTAGGACATCGGCGATTCTTACCCATATCACATCGGTGGAGAAAGAATCATTACAGACATCTATTTGATGGTCGCCGGTGTGAGAGGGGTACACCAAAGATACTAACCGGACATGAGATGTGGAGACAACAACAGGAGATTGACCCGGTAAGATTCGGAAAAACATTTAAGAAAGATTTGGAGAGCTTGAGAAAGAATTTGACAACAAGTAAGACGTGGAAGAAAAGAAGTGTCTTCTTTGACAGACTGCCATATTGGGCATCGCTGACTGTCCGACATCATTTAGACGTGATGCGCAGCGAGAAGAATGTCTGTGACAATATTTTAGATATGTTCAACCTATCAAGATCAAGAAAAGACTTGGTAGAGTTAGGAATCCGTCCAGAGTTGCATCCATATGAGAGTTCATCTAGGTTTTCAGATGCTACTTATAAGCTTAGTAACGCACAAAAATCTCGCATCCTTGAATTTGTAAAAAGCATTCGAGTGCTGGATGGGTATTCATTAAATTTGAGTAGGTGCGTAGATCTAAGTAGTAGGATCATTAGTGGATTAAAAAGTCATGATTGTCATGTAATGATGCAAGTGATTATTCCTCTTGCTTTTCAAGGGATCGTACCAAAGGACGTACTCAAGCCCATTGTAGAGTTATGTCAGTATTTTAAAGTAATTTGTGCTAAGGTTTTAGATACTAGTATTTTAAGGGATTGGGAATCAAAGATTGCAATCACAATGTGTAAGTTAGAGCAAATCTTTCCACCGTCATTTTTTGATATTATGGTTCACCTTGTTGTGCATTTGGCTTACGAAGCTAGGATATCCGGACCAGTTCAATACCGGTGGATGTATCCGATTGAAAGATATTTAAAGAGATTGAAAGATTATGTTGGCAACAAGGCGAGAGTTGAAGGTTCCATTGCCCAGGGCTATTTGGTAGAGGAGTGCACACAGTTTATTTCTTTGTACATGCGACATGAAAATGAAGATGAGCGAGATCGGAACTACGATGGTGGTCCCTATGACGATGATAGTGAGCAGGGTTCAATGTTTAAGGCAGTTGGACGTCCGTTGAGATGCACTCGTGTACCTAGAATGTTGACGGAAAGAGAACAAGCTTTAATCCACTCATATGTGCTAAATCAAATTGAAGATATCGAGGATTTTCGTCAAAAATATAATGATGCTCTTATTAACGGAGGTAGGAATGAGTGTAGTTTTTCGGTTTGGTTTAGAGCACACGGTACAGAATTAAGGAACACACGCTCTTCTAGATACAGTAAGGATCTAGAGATTTTATCACTTGGTCCATCCCGTTTTGCTTCTTCATTATCCGGGTATATTTGCAATGGGTTTAGATTTCGGACAATGAATTCGGATTCAACCAAGGCCACTCAACTACGTGGGGTCATTGTAACTTCAGAACTTCCATCTGGTTGTGATGGATATTATGGACGAATTTTAGATATAGTAGAGGTATCGTTTGATAGGAATAGTCGTTTAGTATTGTTTGAATGTCAATGGTGGGATGTGTACAATAAGGACAGAGGATTTAAGATTAATGAGTATGGATTTATTTCATTGAATACACAAAGGCAATTAGGGACAGATGAACCGTTTGCACTTGCAAATCAAGTCGAACAAGTTTTTTATGTGGAAGACAATATGAGTAAGGGATGGATGATACCAGTGAAGTCACTTCCACGTAACTACTACAACTTATCGGAAGGAAGCGATGATGAAGTAGAACCATATCAAGATGAACTTGTGAGCGTACCCGTCGCATTTGGTGTAGCCGATGAAGATGTACAACTACAAACAACCTATCAGATAGAAGTGGAAATGTGATTGTCCGAAAAACAGCCGGTTAGCTTGGAAAAATGCATAACACCCCACCCCGAGGCCGGTTTGCCCGATCGAAGCCGGATTCCGGCTTGGATCGGGCAAACCGGCCGGTTAGCTTGGAAAAATGCATAACACCCCACCCCGAGGCAGGTTTGCCCGATCGAAGCCGGATTCCGGCTTGGATCGGGCAAACCGGCCGGTTAGCTTGGAAAAATGCATAACACCCCACCCCGAGGCCGGTTTGCCCGATCGAAGCCGGATTCCGGCTTGGATCGGGCAAACCGGCCGGTTAGCTTGGAAAAATGCATAACACCCCACCCCGAGGCCGGTTTGCCCGATCGAAGCCGGATTCCGTCTTGGATCGGGCAAACCGGCCGGTTAGCTTGGAAAAATGCATAACACCCCACCCCGAGGCCGGTTTGCCCGATCGAAGCCGGATTCCGGCTTGGATCGGGCAAACCGGCCGTTTAGCTTGGAAAAATAGCATAACACCCCACCCCGAGGCCGGTTTGCCCGATCGAAGCCGGATTCCGGCTTGGATCGGGCAAACCGGCCGGTTAGCTTGGAAAAATGCATAACACCTCACCCCGAGGCCGGTTTGCCCGATCGAAGCCGGATTCCGGCTTGGATCGGGCAAACCGGCCGGTTAGCTTGGAAAAATGCATAACACCCCACCCCGAGGCCGGTTTGCCCGATCGAAGCCGGATTCCGGCTTGGATCGGGCAAACCGGCCGGTTAGCTTGGAAAAATGCATAACACCCCACCCCCCGGGCGGTTTGCCCGATCGAAGCCGGATTCCGGCTTGGATCGGGCAAACCGGCCGGTTAGCTTGGAAAAATGCATAACACCCCACCCCGAGGCCGGTTTGCCCGATCGAAGCCGGATTCCGGCTTGGATCGGGCAACCCGGCCGGTTAGCTTGGAAAAATGCATAACACCCCACCCCGAGGCCGGTTTGCCCGATCGAAGCCGGATTCCGGCTTGGATCGGGCAAACCGGCCGGTTAGCTTGGAAAAATAGCATAACACCCCACCCCGAGGCCGGTTTGCCCGATCGGAGCCGGATTCCGGCTTGGATCGGGCAAACCGGCCGGTTAGCTTGGAAAAATGCATAACACCTCACCCGAAGGCCGGATTGCCCGATCGAAGCCGGATTCCAGCTTGGATCGGGCAAACCGGCCGGTTAGCTTGGAAAAATGCATAACACCCCACCCCGAGGCCGGTTTGCCCGATCGAAGCCGGATTGCGGCTTGCTTCGGAAAAAACCGGCCGGTTAGCTTGGAAAAATAGCATAACACCCCACCCCGAGGCCGGTTTGCCCGATCGAAGCCGGATTCCGGCTTGGATCGGGCAAACCGGCCGGTTAGCTTGGAAAAATGCATAACACCCCACCCCGAGGCCGGTTTGCCCGATCGAAGCCGGATTCTGGCTTGGATCGGGCAAACCGGCCGTATAGCTTGGAAAAATGCATAACACCCCACCCCGAGGCCGGTTTGCCCGATCGAAGCCGGATTCCGGCTTGGATCGGTCAAACCGGCCGGTTAGCTTGGAAAAATAGCATAACACCCCACCCTGAGGCTGGTTTGCCCGATCGAAGCCGGATTCCGGCTTGGATCGGGCAAACCGGCCGGTTAGCTTGGAAAAATGCATAACACCCCACCCCGAGGCCGGTTTGCCCGATCGAAGCGGGATTCCGGCTTGGATCGGGCAAACCGGCCGGTTAGCTTGGAAAAATGCATAACACCCCACCCCGAGGGCGGTTTGCCCGATCGAAGCCGGATTCCGGCTTGGATCGGGCAAACCGGCCGGTTAGCTTGGAAAAATAGCATAACACCCCACCCCGAGGCCGGTTTGCCCGATCGAAGCCGGATTCCGGCTTGGATCGGGCAAACCGGCCGGTTAGCTTGGAAAAATGCATAACACCCCACCCCGAGGCCGGTTTGCCCGATCGAAGCCGGATTCCGGCTTGGATCGGGCAAACCGGCCGGTTAGCTTGGAAAAATAGCATAACACCCCACCCCGAGGTCGGTTTGCCCGATCGAAGCTGGATTCCGGCTTGGATCGGGCAAACCGGCCGATTAGCTTGGAAAAATGCATAACACCCCACCCCGAGGCCGGTTTGCCCGATCGAAGCCGGATTCCAGCTTGGATCGGGCAAACCGGCCGGTTAGCTTGGAAAAATGCATAACACCCCACCCCGAGGCCGGTTTGCCCGATCGAAGCCGGATTCCGGCTTGGATCGGGCAAACCGGCCGGTTAGCTTGGAAAAATAGCATAACACCCCACCCCGAGGCCGGTTTGCCCGATGGAAGCCGGATTCCGGCTTGGATCGGGCAAACCGGCCGGTTAGCTTGGAAAAATGCATAACACCCCACCCCGAGGCCGGTTTGCCCGATCGAAGCCGGATTCCGGCTTGGATCGGGCAAACCGGCCGTTTAGCTTGGAAAAATGCATAACACCCCACCCCGAGGCCGATTTGCCCGATCGAAGCCGGATTCCGGCTTGGATCGGGCAAACCGGCCGGTTAGCTTGGAAAAATGCATAACACCCCACCCCGAGGCCGGTTTGCCCGATCGAAGCCGGATTCCGTCTTGGATCGGGCAAACCGGCCGGTTAGCTTGGAAAAATAGCATAACACCCCACCCCGAGGCCGGTTTGCCCGATGGAAGCCGGATTCCGGCTTGGATCGGGCAAACCGGCCGGTTAGCTTGGAAAAATGCATAACACCCCACCCCGAGGCCGGTTTGCCCGATCGAAGCCGGATTCCGGCTTGGATCGGGCAAACCGGCCGGTTAGCTTGGAAAATGCATAACACCCCACCCGAGGCCGGTTGCCCGATCGAAGCCGGATTCCGGCTTGGATCGGGCAAACCGCCGGTTAGCTTGGAAAAATGCATAACACCCCACCCGAGGCCGGTTTGCCCGATCGAAGCCGGATTCCGGCTTGGATCGGGCAAACCGGCTAGCTTGGAAAATGCATAACACCCCACCCCGAGGCCGGTTTGCCCGATCGAAGCCGGATTCCGGCTTGGATCGGGCAAACCGGCCGGTTAGCTTGGAAAAATGCATAACACCCCACCCCGAGGCCGGTTTGCCCGATCGAAGCCGGATTCCGGCTTGGATCGGGCAAACCGGCCGGTTAGCTTGGAAAAATGCATAACACCCCACCCTGAGGCCGGTTTGCCCGATCGAAGCCGGATTCCGGCTTGGATCGGGCAAACCGGCCGGTTAGCTTGGAAAAATGCATAACACCCCACCCCGAGGCCGGTTTGCCCGATCGAAGCCGGATTCCGGCTTGGATCGGGCAAACCGGCCGGTTAGCTTGGAAAAATAGCATAACACCCCACCACGAGGCCGGTTTGCCCGATCGAAGCCGGATTCCGGCTTGGATCGGGCAAACCGGCCGGTTAGCTTGGAAAAATGCATAACACACCACACCGAGGCCGGTTTGCCCGATCGAAGCCGGATTCCGGCTTGGATCGGGCAAACCGGCCGGTTAGCTTGGAAAAATGCATAACACACCACACCGAGGCCGGATTGCATTTTTAAAGATTATATTGCAGATGAAGAAATTTAGCAAGAGTCGACGTACATCGAGGAGTGGGACAGCCGGTGGATCCACCGATCAGGCCGGTGGTTCTCAGGGCCCATCTCAGCCTACCCAGGATGCGATGCCATCAGGTGGACCATCCCGGGCGGTTGACACTCGCCCTAGTACGGCGACGCCCCCTACAGACTGTCCATCTTCTTCCGTCTCCGGTAAATATCAATTTTTTATATTTTGTAGATTTATAAATATCAATTTTTAAATGTGTTAAAATTTTTGGCATGCAGCTACAGTTGCTAGACGTGGGAGAGGTCCTGCAAAGGCGTATAATGTGCGGACATTAGCGCACAGGGAGACATTGAACGTCCGGGTCATTGGAGGATCGGGTGTAGGCCCGAATGGCCGAGAGTTCACCTCATATCTTGGAGTTTGCAACGGGGTACATTGTAACTTATGGCAACGAGGATTATATGACCCTTCCAGATGACAAGAAGGAGGCGATATTTAGAGACCTCGAGGTAAATAAAAGTACTTGAGCTTATTTGTTTTTTTTCACTTTAAAATTACTAATCTATGTATTTTTCCTGTAGCAACATTTTACATTTGAGCGGTCACCATCCATAGATGCGGAAATTTTAAGGCATATGGGAGAGATGCAAAGAAAACAAAGGGGTCATCTTAAGAAGAAGGTAAAAATTTCATATTTATTTTTTTAGTAAACGATTATGTACTGTAACTAATACAATTTTGGCGTACAGTATTTTACAGGACGCTCACTGGAGGAGGCACTTGTCGTTGTGCCTCCACAATGCGATCCGGACCGGTGGCGTCATATGGGTGAGATATGGCAGGGACGACAATAAGGTAAATAATTTATTTAATTTAAAAGTAATCCACATTTGATAACTCATTTTATTAGCTTGTCTTAACAAAACTAATGTGTTATGAACTTGTTTGTAGGCACTTAGCCAAAGGAATAAAACAAACAGGGCTAATTTGAGCATGCCTTATAGGCGAGGTAGAACCAACATTCATCAGCTGGAGATTGATTTTGTAAGTTTATAATTTGTTTTATTATTCACTATTGTATATCTCGATAATAGTACTAATGTGTTCATAATGTTTTCTCTTAACAGACAAACAAAGAAGGGCGTCGTCCTACCCGTCCAGAGGTCTTCGAGATGACCCAAACGAAAGAGGCAGAGGATGGATCCCTCGTATGGTGCAACGAGGAAGTTCGTCAAGTTATGGTATGCAATATGTTTGTTTGTATCAACATTAGACAATTTTTATTTCATATAACAACTGACTTTATATTTACATTATATAGGATGAGATGCGCCAGTTGATGAATGCCCCCCAGTCAGAGGAATCAGATGCTCGGAATTCCGAGCAGCCATTAGTTGATGAATGCCCCCACAGGCGGGGACGGATCCGATGTGGGGGGAGAGGACAGACCCGCAACACCTGGTATGGTGTATGCAGTGGAGGTGCGAGTACCTCTGCGGGTCCGGGCTACCAGGAGTTGGTGGACAAAGTCGATGCTCAAGCTACACAAATCGAGAAACAAAACTCGATGATCGACTCGCTCCAACAACAATTGGATGCCCAACGTCAATAGTTTCAAGAGTCGATGACATGGCTAACACAAGAAATGTTAGCCCAATTAAACAGTAGGCTCCCACCTGCGGATCCGTCTAGTTCGAGGCCAACCCAAGGCTATAGAGGCGCACGGGGGGACGAGGAGGAGGAGGACGATGACGAGGACGCAGAAGACGATGAGCGTTCTTTTGGGGAGGATGAGTGAGAGAGTTTACTCTCTATTTTATTATTTCTTTGTATTTGAGATAGTTGTTGTGTAATGATACGTTTTATAAATATGAACTTTTCTTATTAAAGAATGTCAGTGTTTATTATGTATGAATGAATGTTAATGGCTTTGATCGGGCAAACCGACAAATTATTTGTATATATAGGTCTTGCTACGAGAATACAATTGATCGTAGGGAAATTTTTTTTTAAAAAACTGTAAGTTATTTGCGACGGCTCCACACAGCCGTCCCTAAAGTTCTTTTAAGCGACGGCTATTAATGTAATAGGGACGGCTCTTAGCCGTCCCAAAACCAGAAAATGCACCCCGGCGGGGGTTGCCGGGGCTGTAAATTGGGTATTAGCGACGGCTTACTTAGCCGTCGCAAAACCAGAAAATGCACCCCGCGGGGGTATTCGCGACGGCCCTAAGCCGTCGCAAAACCAGAAAATCACCCCCGCGGGGGTATTCGCGACGGCCCTAAGCCGTCGCAAAACCAGAAAATGCACCCCGCGGGGGTATTAGCGACGGCTCTAAGCTGTCGCAAAACCAGAAAATGCACCCCCGCGAGTGTCGCCGGGGCTGTAAATTGGGTATTAGCGACGGCGCTAAGCCGTCGCTAATGTCTATTACGGGTTTAAATTTATTTGCGACGGCTTAGTGCCGTCGCTAAAAACTTTATGAGGGACGGTTTCAGCCGTCTCTAATAACTCAATTGCGACGGCGTTGGTGGTCGCAAATAATACTAAAAGCGACGGCTTATCATTAGCCGTCGCCATTAAAATTGGCGACGGGCTTATTTGCGACAGGATTGCGACGGCGGAAAAGCCGTCGCTATTGCCTTATGGCGACGGCTTTTGTATTTTTAGCGACGGTGGTCAGCCGTCGCTAATGACCTTATTTCCTGTAGTGCTATTTGATGGTTAGTGTTAGAAATGAACACAACAAATGTTAATAAGATATAAGATATAGACACAAAAAAGGAGATGAATACCATTAAATTTGGGAAATTGTTTAAAAATATTCTATACAATTTAAGGAATAATTTAGTAAAGAACATAATATTGAAAGAAAAGCATTATAATTTGAACAACTACCATATTAGACATTTCTAATTATTTTTCATCAATTGGATATTATACATATTAAGAAGAATGTGTATGATACTATACCTGATATGTCTAACATACCAAGAAATGATAATATAATCTTAACTCATAAAAGAATTAGTAGATTTAAAAATTCGTCAATAATTACATCTATGCAAAAATTCATCATGGTTTACATATGCTATTTATAAGGCTTAACAATAAACAAAAATCTTCAAAACTTGATTTCATTAAGAGTATTCAAGTGCCATATAGTATTCTTCAAAGTTAAATAGGTATGTTAGTGTATCTAGTAAAATAATTAGTGGATTAAAAGGTCATGATTGTCATATTATAATACAAGTCATTATTCATTTGGCACTTCAAGACATCATATCAAAGGATGTAATCAGTCAACATAGTAGGGTTGTGCAAGTACATTAAGATTGTTTGCGTTAAAATGTTAGTAACATTTTGAAAGAATAAGAGTTTAAAATTGTGATAATATTGTGTAAATTAGAACAAATTTTCTCTTCATTATTTTTTGAAGTTATGATTTATCTAGTTGTACATATGGCATATGTAGTAAGAATGTCTGTACTAGTTTAATGTTGGTGAATGTATACAATTGAAAGATATTTAAAGAAGCTCAAACATTATGTTGGTAAAAAAGGTGAGGGTTGAATGTGCAATTGCCCAAAGGCTAGTTGGTTGAAAATTTTACTTAGTTTATTTTTACATAAATACATGATGCAAGCGAGCATAGTAGGCATCAAAATTATAATGGCAATCCATGTAAAAATAATTACGAGAATGGTTGAATGTATAGACTAGTAGGTAGTCCATTGAGATTCATATGTATGCATAGAATTTTAATAAAAATAGAACAAGATTTGATACATATGTATGTCTTAAATCAAATTGCTGATGTCAACTATTTTCATTAGGAGTATAGTAATGCTCTTATCAATAAAATAACTATAAAAAACCTTTTACTATAGTTTTGATCACACGTTCAAGAGTTAAAATATATATGCACTTCTAGATATATTAAAGAGCTTAAGATTTCATCACTTATACTCTCATGATTTGCATTATCATTATTTGAAAATATTTATAATGAATTCATATTTTACATAATGAATTTATATTCTACTAAATCAACTCAACTATATGGTGTTATTATGAATGTTGAACTTCAATGTGACCATGATGATTAATATTGACAAATAGTTAAAACAATTAAAATATTGTTTGATAAGAATAATTATCTAATATTATTTGAATGTGAATGATGGGATGTGTATAATAAAAATTAAGATTTTAAAATTAATAATTATTAATTTATAATATTAAATACATAAATAAAATTAAAAAATAATAAACCATTTGCACTTGCAAGTCAAGTGAAGCAAGTTTATTATGTTGATGATAACTTAAATAAGGGATGTGTAATATTAGTAAAATCTTTATTCCATAACTATTATAACATATCTAAAAATGAAAGTTATAATAAAATAGAACCATATCATGAAGAACTTGTAAATGTACCTATAATCTTTGGCTTAAATGCTGAAAACGTACAACTTTAAGAAACTCAATAAATACAAATAGAAATTTAAAAGTAGAGAACTCAAATTAGGGATCAAGGCACATAAAAACTTAAAGAACCATAATCCAATTGTTTGAAACAACTTGAAACACATATACATGTCAATATTTAAAACACGTACAGTTTCAGGCCATCCCGATCTCCTCAACACCTCTGGGTCATACTTGGCTTAATGGATAGATCGATCCAATCATCATTGATAGGCCCTGATCTTGTCCATATCAAGATTGGATTGACTAGATCGGTCAATTTTTTGGGCCACCCTAGCCTTCCTCACCACCTTTAGGCCATCTCGATGGTCTTTACGGATAGGCTGATCCAATCTAGATCATATCAATCAAACCAGTTGAGTTTATGGGCCATCTCAACTTTTCTCACCTCCTTCAAGTCATCTTTGTTTTCACCTTCTATAACACCTTTGAGCCATCCCAGTCTTCATAGATAGACTGATCCAATATGGATTGATGGGTCTCAATCCAATCTTGATCAAGATCAATTGGCTTGATCAATTGATTTTCCAAGCCATCCTAGCCTTCTTCACCACCTTTGGGCTATCCCAATTTTCATGGATAAGATGATTAAATCTAGATTAGTGGGTTTCAATACAATCCGGATATGGATCAGATTGATTAGATCAATTAACTTAGATAAGTTGATGTTTATGATTTTCTATTGACTTTATGTGAACCAAATCAAGCAAACTTAATTTTTATGATTTTTTAGTATGATAGATGAAGAGATTTAGTAAAAGGCTATCACAAGTGGGTGCATCCCAGCTGGATCCTAGGACCATACTAGCGGATCTCATTCTTAGCATAGTCCATCTTAGTCTGTTCCTTGGCTAGTCTTTCTCATGGGTACTTCTTAGGTTGCTAATTCTTAGCCTCCTCTGTAGGTTGACTATCCATCTTTCAGTTGTCTTGAAGATATTATTGTCATTAAATATTTTAAATCATCAAATATAATGAACAATAACTAAAATTATTAATTTTTATGTATTGTATTTATAGCTTCATTTACTACATGCGGGTCTATATGGTGTGGACTCTATTGTAAGGAATCATCCATAAATTATTGGTGCAGCAGAACTGACAATTGATATGGGTTCCTTTATTATCTGTCTCAATCGGAACTTAATGACGAAAACAGAAAATTGATCAAATCGAGTTCGAATATACCTGATAGGGATTCATATAATCCCATAGAGAATAAGGAGATGAGCTTCTCAAGCTCTTCAAACCATACAAATGTCCACTCTCCAGCAGTATCCACACAAACTTCATCCACAATAGGTTCTCCCTTCGCACCGACCTCGAAAACTGTTCCCGAATGGAGTTCCATCACCTATGAACACCTTTTAGAGAGAGAAGGGAGTAGGGAGGAGGCTTAGAACGTGGCTAACACACTTGGCTTAATAGGGTTTGGCTGAAATCATTAGTATTTATAGAGAATTTTGAAAGTTTTCATAAAAATCTAAAATCTCCATAAATTATGTCCTTGTCCATGTACTTGTGGATAAGTCCTTTTGTGTGTGACCCACTAAGCCAATAGCCTATTTGGTTGAGACCTAACTAAAATAGAATAATTATATTTAATTTAATTAAATTTATTATCCGATAACACATTAATCGATCTTCTGATCATGAAAGGTACAAGCTATATCCCATGATTCTAAATGGCTATGGGGATACTTTCATCTTTATTGAGCCTTTCATCATCAGTTATCGCATGGATATAAACCCTCATCCATCCAATGTCCCAGTCGGAAAGGAGTACGGCATCAATTGTCAACTCCTTAGTATATCGACTCTATAGGATCATATACTCGGAATTGGATCAATTGGAAAACTCCTTTTCTAATCATCCTATATACCCTGGCCAGAGATTTAGAGTACTATCCAATAAGACATTCACTCTCACTAATCACCCTTGTTGTCCACTCAATTACCTCCACCAGATTTTCCTTGTACCTGATCATTCGCTATACTGAATCATCTTTACGGTGATCCATAAGTTAGTGATCAAAGCATAAGTTCCACCCAACAAGGCATCTTTGGTGACTCAGGTCAAAGGCCAAGCATACAATCGTGATGATAGAAAAATCCTGATTGACAGTTCGGTAAGATACCATTCATGATTTCTAATTCGGTTAGTTTAGTGAACTCATTCAACTAATAAGCACCTATATGTGTATCTTAGTGTTTCCACACTAATGACCAATGAGATCAATCATCCTCATCATATGAGAAGACATCACATATACTAGTCTATCCGAATCCTTGATGTCTCGTCTCAAGGATCCTATGACTAGGAGTATGTAGATCATATACCTCTAAATGATCATTCTCATTATCATGATTTATCATGATTTAATCATCATTGCATATGATCAAGGACTTCATTATGATATTTGCATCTAATAAGAGTTAGTAATGAAGATTTGTCTAATTTTTTGAATAAGATATTTTTAGAAATGTTGAATCATATCGTATATGATTGACTTGTAAGGCATACATTTCTATTATCTATTACCTGGTGAAACCCTCCATGTTGACTTAGTTGGTTGTTCATCTATAAGGTCGTAACCTTAAAAGTTCACTTCTTATCTAGGTTTTTGCAACAGAGTGTATTATAATTTATAGTAAAAAAATTACATCACTCTTTCACTTGAAAAGAAAGAACCCATCTTCTTAAATTTTGAAGTAAATGTACTATTTTTATTAATTATAATTTATTAAGTATGGTCAATAAAATAATGCTAATTATTATCAACATGGTTATTATATAGCAACATTTTAGCTGAGTGATCTACCCTATCAATGTAGAGATCTTAAGACATATAAAGAAAACAAAGGAATTAATTGAAAAAATGGTAAATAACAAATTTAATTTGTTTAGGAAGTCATAAGTTGTCTATAGTTGATTAATAATGTGTCTTATTATGTATTTTATAGGACGATCAGTAGAAGCGATATATGAGAATGTGCTTCAATAATGTGATGGTAATTAGTGATGTTATATGTGTGTTATATGGTTGAGAGATGATAATAAAGTAATATATATTTTAAACATGATGTTCTTTTCATAATTTTTAAATTATTATCATTTTAGCCACTTAGTGTGAAATATAAAGACAATAGACATCACTTTTCTATGTCGTATAAAAGATGAAGGATGAATATTCATCAATGAAAAACTATTTTAAATTTTTTTTATTTCATTGTTAATTTGTTGTTGAGCTGAGTTAACATGTATTCACATACTATTAAATGTTGTAAAAAGATACAAAAAGGAACAATGTCCACCTACACATCTAGAGATGTTCTAGATGGCACAGACTCATGGAAAGCTTGATGGATTCATTGTTTGGAGCAACAAAGAGAGTCATCAAATGATGGTAAGTGCATCAATTTGTTTATCTAAATTGTTGGATATTAGTTATAAGTGTTAATAAAATATCATCTTTTTGACAACATGACACAGTTGATGAATGCCCCAGTATTAGAAAAATTAAATGCTAGAATATTTTAACATATGTCCAGTCCTGAGGTGGCATTCATCACTATCTTTTGCAGAGGTAGGTCGTGATGAATCTGATGTGATGAGCGAGGATGCACTTGCAACATAAGGTATGGTGGAAGTAGTGGAGATGCTATTATCTCCATGGCTCCACTAATTTAAAAGTTGAAGGATAATGTAGAGAAGTAATTGACTAAAATTGAGAAGCAATCTACGAAAATTTCTTCTCTCAAGTAGTCAAAATTAATCAATTACTTACCCACTAGTTGATCTAACGAGCTCATGCTACTTCCGAGAATGAGAGAGATGGCTGGAGAGGACAAGGACAAGGATGATGAGAACAATGAGGATGAGGGATCTTTAGGAGAGGATAAGTTATAGTGATTGTATCTTTATTTCTTATGAAAATGTTTAATTGAATACAATTGTCTAAATAAATTTAATTTGTTCTATTTCTTCATTGTTTGATCCTTCTATGACATGGTTGCATAGGTGATTGAAGACATTGAGTGGACAATGTCATTGTGTGGTTGATATTATGTATGTTGAATAAATGTGAATGAATGTGAATAAATATGAATGAAATATGAATGTATGTGATATGGGTGTTATAGGTGTTGTAATGTAATTTGTTATTGAATGTTACAAGTGTTGTACGATATATAAATGTATAGATTTCTATTTTTAAATATATAATCTAAATTTATAATTAAATAGGAGTTGTCACCACTAATATTGCAGATAGTTCTCAACCATCGACAATGCAAAGATTTCTAACACTTGGAGAAATTTTGGGTATTGGCTAATCTGCACTAGTGATGGCTCCAATTATTACAACTAGATAATTAATGATGGCTCCACCGTCGCTAGTGCAAATCAAGTATCACTTGAAAGTTCTTTTAGTGATGAGAGTCTATGCACTAACAATGGCCGGAAGTTGTCGCAACTTAGGCATTGGCGATAGCTCTCAGCGATGAGCTAGGGGCATCATTGATAAAATATTTGTGATGGCTCTCAGCCGTCTCCTGTAACTTGGTTGCGATGACTTTGTGCTAACTATAGCAAAAAGTCATTGACAACAACCTGCCATCACCAAAATGCCTTTGTGACAGTGTTTGCTTTTTTAGCAATAACTTTCGACCATCACCATTATTGTTTTTCTTGTAGTAGGCCTACATCTCAGTGATATAGGACATTAGTTTTGAATGATTTAGATTATGGGTCTTGAGAATGAACATGAATTTTTTTATATTTTCATAGTTTGTATGTGCACTCTCAAGCTATAAAGAATAGATTTGTGCTTCTTTTATTTCACTATTAGCTCAATTGGTTAAAGTGTCAGGTTAATTAACTCTGGAAAGTTAGGCTTGTTTGTAGGGGTGTTCACTATTCGGTTCAACCCAAAAGAATTAGTAAGTTTGGTTTGAATTACTAATTGATTTGGTTTTAAGGCCTTCTGAATCAAACAAAATTAGTAAACTAAATTAAATATAAATTTATTTTAATTTATACATACTAATAATATTTAAATATTTTGATAAAAATAAATTTATTTCAAGAGCTTTTAAGATCAAACTAGTAAAATATATAAGTGTATACACTAAATTTTAATATAATATTAGTTAAATAAAATTATACATGGACACATATACAATATCATAATACAATATGATTTGAACTGGATCAAATCAAGTTTAACTAACGAGAATTAATTTAATTTGTTATGGTTTTTCTCTAGCTAAGACCATTTGTTTTGGCTTTTAATATGAGCCCATCAAAGATTAGATGCCTAATTATTTGATAAAATATTGAATACAATAGTAATTTTTGTAAATCAAAAGTGATTTGTTATAATTTCTTTTATTTTGTAATGTGTATAAGACTTTGTGGGAGAAATTAGCAATAAAGTTATAGTTAATGCTACCTAAATCGAACGATCAACCCCCTGGGTCATCCAATGTAATTTTAAGCATTTTTAAAGTTGTGAACAAAAATATTATTTAAATATTGATAAAAATAAAGTAATATCAATATTTAATTTTAACTTATACTATATTATAAGTTAATTATATATTTAATCTAAATAAATGTGTATAAAAAATTTAATGTTAATTTACATAAAATATAATATTACATCATATGTATTTAAGTTTATAATTCTAAAAATGTTTAAAATAATCTATTTGATTGTATGATAAAATAGTTTATTAAAGTGATGTGTATTGAGGGGAGTTTTTTTTTTTTAAATAACACACTTTTTTTATTTTTAAAACTAACACACTAAAACTTTTTATTGTAGAACTAACACACTTTGGTCAAAGTCGAGTCTGGAAAACTCGACTTTGATCAACGACGTAAGTTAATGACGGATTAACTTAGTTAAGTCAAGTTATTAAAACTCGACTATGTAAAGTCGAGTTATTATAACTCGACTTGAGTGCTGTGCGGCCACCCGCCGATGTCCAAATGAACGAAGTGTGGGAAAGTCGGTTTGTAAAAACCCGACTTTCCCACAGAACATCCTCCAAAACGAAGTCGAGTTTCTTTAACTCGACTTGTGAAGAAATTTCAAATACAAGTCGAGTTTGGTACACTCGACTTTCAAGTCGAGTTTTAATAACTCGATTTATTATGAAACCGGATCCTGTGGGAAAGTCGGTCTGTGAAAACCCGACTTTCCCACAGAACTTTGTCCAAACCAAAGTCGAGTTTTTCTAACTCGACTTGTGAAGAATTTTCCAGTCAAAGTCGAGTTTGGCAAACTCGACTTTGACACATAACTATAAAAAAATGGCTGCTAACCGCAACTCAAAAAACCGAAATTCAACCTAAAAATTGGGTTTTAAAACCCTAATCCAAACACATTTAACTTACAAATTTCACGTATAAACAATCAAACACACCATATACAAACGCATTGAGCCAAAAATCCATTCCAACCATGCTAAAATCATCCATTCTATAAACTTGTCCACACATAACATAAACACAACTCCATGCCATTCCATTCAACTCACAACACACAACTCTTCCATTTCAACACAAACACTTGTGAACACATACATATATCGATAACAAGCAAACGTAATGACAAATATGAAACAAAAGAACACATTCATAACATTAAAAGTTTTACATCTCCAATTCAAAACACAAGTTTAAAAGATTACATCTCCACATGACAATAAAATAAAAATAGACATTACATTCTATCCTCTCATTCCTCTCCTTGAACGAGGCTTTCTCCTAACAAGTCTTTGTTCCTCCTCCTCCTCCTCCTCCTCCTCAAGATAAGTTGAGTCTAATCTTTGTGGTCCAACATGGGCCGTTATGTTTTCTCCATGTCAACTCGGGCGGACCGGTGCCGATGGGGTGATATCAACGGATTGTTGCATTCCTTGTGCTTCCATCGGAGTCATCATGGAGGGATCACGCGGTTGCCTCTGCCTATACGTCGACGGTCCCGCACTCGAACGGCCTGCTACGTGAGAAGAAGGGCCGGCTTCATATGTAGATCGTCCGGCTCCATACGAAGATGGTCCGGCCATGTCCATAGAGAGTCCTGCTCCAGCACTTTCAAACCTTGGCATTGAAATACGTAGCCTTTCATGCATTTGACGTTGTAGATCTAAAATATCATGCCGTGTCTGTTCAAACTGGGAGCCATGGCTGTAAACGAGCATTCGTTGAATTTCATGGTGCGTGTCAAGCTGTAATAAAAACAATAAGTACCACAAAAACTATTATAACATGGGTAAACAAAACATATGATTTGATAACAAGCAAACGTAATCTTACCATATCTCGTTCAACCGGACCCCTTGGATAATATTGTTCGGAAGCTTGCTGAGTATCATGAACAAGATACGGAATGGTGTGTTCCATGTACCATTGTTCATACTGCTGACTTTGCTCCCCAATATCAACTTGCTGCTGGGGAGGTTCATATGTATAATCAGCCCGATGATTCCACCAATAAATAAAATATGAATATGCATGTGTCCAATCTGTCCCCCACCGACCACGTCCATCTTGACGCTTGTATTGTTTTCTATCACGTGGTTTTATTTGGACAAGTCCAAATTGCCGAAGCACTCGTTCTGGTGCATGGATCTCCATGACCGAACAACAAAGGAGAGGTACCGAAGCTAGCCAGAGTGAGGTATTTTCAACCGACAACTCGGGTACCGAATCCAAAATATTTTGTGTGTACGGTTTCCATGTAATCTATAAGGAAGACAAATTTGTTTAAATATGGAACACGAATTTTAATTTACAAATTTACAACGAAAAGAAATTTACCTGACTAGCTTCCTCGGTATCTAGTTCATTCCGATAAAATAATAGTGTAAACTTGTGCTGCGGTCGGCCGTGGTGTTGTGGGTTCCACCTGTTCAAGAAAAAGTACATTAACTAAAAATAACCAACATATTAAAAAAGTGGGCCAATTTAACAAAAAAATTACCGATATCCAAGCGGCCGTCATTCTTCACCAATCTCAACCGGTATAGGCAAATGCGGTCGACCGACATGAATATGTTCCCACGACCATATCTATGTAAAGAAGAGTATATTTCAATACATCATTTAAGACAATAACGAATTAAATACAAAACGTATGATATAAACACATACTTGCAATAAATGTAGACATCCACCAATCTGGTTGCGTTTGGCCGCCGTAGCTGCACATAACTGGCGGTATAGGAATGCAAGTACCGCCCCACCCCACGATAATCGACCACATTATGAAATATCCTCCATAAAAAAAAGATACTGCATATGGACTTCCGTCCCAGAAGTATCCGGCATCAAAAGAGTGCCGATGTATATAAGCATGAGGGCCCGTGTATGATATAGGCATACTAAATGGGACTCCTCATCATCATCTGTAGGTAAGTCCTCCGTCCTCTGGCCAAATGTGTGATATAGCCAGTTCAACCTCAACGTAGCAGGACTCTGACCATAAGGCTCAATCTCATCTCCCTCCTCCGGCCGGATACCTAAAAAGCGCTCACATACATCTGGCCAAGTGTTAAAGTCCGAAGAAGGAACACGAGGAGAGGCAATGACCGGGGGCCCATCTATCCTAAGACCCATAAGAATAGACACATCTTGGAGGGTCACTGTCATCTCCCCCCGGGAAAAGTGAAAAGTAGACGTCTCCGGACGTCATCGTTCCGCAAGAGCGGTTATTAATTGCCTATCTAGAGTAATGGCACGTAAATGACTCAAATGAATAAAGCCTGCTACATCCAAATACCCTAAGACTATGGGGTTGTCAATTGCCCACGCGGACATTTGACGGAAATGCGATACCAAATATAGTGTAGAACCCTCCTGAAATGATTAAAAATTGAGTGCAGTATAAATTAGACTTTAAGCTTACAAATTGAGCCGATTACAATTTATCCATAAAAGCTCATTAACTAAATAAGTATTGATACCTCAGGGTTCGCCGAACGATGCTGATGCTGCTCGTGTAGCAATGATGCATCACGAGGGCTTTGTCGATCCATGCTTGCATACCATTAATTAGCAACATTAACAGATAAATTCTCAGCATGAACATAAAAATGAATTGAACAAAACAAATTATCACTGTACAATGCAATGAATTAACAGAAATAGTACCGTGCATTCTAAAAACAACTATACTACTTTGTTAATATTACGCATCGTGGATTCCTACGGCAAGTTGACCGGCTGTGTCCTCGTTCTTTACAAATGCTACATACGTTTTGTTGTCTGTTCGGGTCACGATCCATCACCATTGGGTAACGTTTATTTCGTGGTCTTCCATTTTTTCGGACATTAGAAGGAGGTAACAACAGAATTATGTTCCTCTCTGTGTCAAATGATGGCCAATAACGTGCATCCAGAATGGTGTGAAATTCATTTTCGTAACTTTCACGATAATAAGCACTGGTGTACCACTTTGATGCGTATGCATATGGATCCCAGTTAACCGATCCAAGAGCAATTAAGACATGCTTACACGGAAGGTGTCTAAGCATAGGCTCACAACAAGTACATGTAATTGACTCACGATTAATATCAACCCGAAATACACGGCCATATGCATCGTTCAAATCCCACTCACCAACATTGACTCGGGCTTGATTGATGATCTCCCAACTCTTTTCTTTCAGGTCAAGCAACTTCTTCTCAAATTTAATAGTCAGCTGTGTTTCCATGTTCAAGCCACATGCACGACGTTGAAAAAACATATGTCTAAGCTGATGATATGTCATGTGTACTAAAGCATGAATAGGCAAGCCTCTTGCAATTTTCAAAACACTGTTAAAACATTCTGAGTAATTGGTTGTCATTATTCCAAATCTTTTACCATCAGTGTCAAATGCCAGAGCCCAGTATTCTGGATTCACCTGTAGCAACCAATCGTATGCATCAGGACACCTTAATTGTATGTCCTCCATTCGCTTGTTAAATTCTAGACTGTTAGAAGCCATGCCCGCATTGTACATCCTTCTAAATAGATCTTTCCCAGTGAAATGTGTTTGAAAATTTTGCCGATAATGTCGAAGACAATAACGATGAGCTGCTAAAGGAAACCATCTTTCAATTGCATTCTTGATGCTCACATATCTATCAGAAATGATACATACTTCATGTCTTCGTTCGGTTACAGATGGAATATAAGACAACATCTGTTGAAAGAACTACGACCATGATCGATCATTCTCACTATTTACAATTGCAAATGCAATTGGAAACAAGACTTGATCGGCGTCCACACAGCACGCAACTAGAAGTGTACCACGGTATTTCCCGTGGAGGAATGTACCGTCTACACTTATAACTGAGCGGCAAGAGCGCCACCCTTCAATACATGGCGCAAAACTCTAGAAGAAGAATAATAATTTTTGACTATCACTATCACACAAATAAGTATATATTGTCCCTGACATAGTCATCTTAACGGCTTCCATGTATCTCAACAGATGTGTGTAAGAACTCTCCCAATCACCAAACAACTTCTTGAAGGCTTTTCTTCGAGCATTCCAAGCCTTGTAATAGGAAGGTCTTAGGGAATACTTGACTTGAACCATATCCATAATATTCCTTGGCCGGATATCTAAGCGAGATCGAACAATAGGCATGATTAAGTGACAAATGGTCGTGCATGTCAATTGTCTATGAGCCATGTTACAAATAGGTGTGGAACAAGTATGATTGTTTTCAAAACTCATAATCTTTCATAACCCTCCAACTCGAGTACTGACAGATGCATGTAGTCTCCAATTACACCCTTCACCTCTTGATGGACAAATCAAAGTAAGCTTGGACTTTGTTGATCTATCAGTTCGATGTTGGACGTTATGCTTCAATGCCCAAGCAGCAACTGCTTGTATGACATCTTCTTTACATCTGAATGCATCTCCAACTAAAAGGTCATCGGCATTTTCTCCATCACCTCTTACTACAATTGTGTCTTCTCCTCCAACGTCCTCTTCGTCACTCTCTATGTAAACATTACTTGCGACAGCATTGTTAATCCAAGTGATGTCTTCACCGTCATGAAATGCATCTACTGCCATGATACTATTCACCATCTCATTCGGTACTTCTTCATTGTCACTTTCCGAATCCTCACTAGCAAACTCTTTATCATGTTCATCATGTTCATCATGTACACCCAATTGCTCATTCAAAATACTTTCGGTATTATGACCTGAAGTAACATTCCAGGGACTAATGTTACTTTCAACTTGAGACAACAACTGACCCATAGTTGGTTGATTATATGTTTGTTGACTCCATGTACTACATACAGCCTGATTTGTTGTGTCTCAATATTCTTTTACGATGTAAAGTACAATATCTTGAACTTCAAGACATCTCGTCAACAATATTTGAGTGGTACTGTCATCAACAACCTCATTCACACCATCAAAATAGTTATAAAGTAATTTCAAACTGATTGTTCCTGAGTCACACCCAATTGCATCAAAGATATAACTCTTGAAGTCATCGTGACTACATCCTTGTAATATCTTAATATTACATTCATATCCATCGTAATAATGTATATAATTGTTACTTACGGAAATCATTCCATCAAACATCAACCGAACATTGATTACCCTCGATGCCATATCTTTAATAGAGTAACACTAACCTGAAAACAAGAATTTGTGAGAATCCAACATCAGATTGGACACTGCACTTCGAAGTACTCGGAATTTTAAACTTATTCCATTTTAGACCAATTTGGTATGTTCGTAAAGCAATTTGGTCTAATCGGAATGAAATCCAATTGAAACTGTAACCTGATTTGGTCTAATCGGAAAAAATCCAATTAAACCAATTTGGTCTAATCGAAACAAAATCCAATTGAAATCGTAACTGAAATTGAAATGTAAAGGATCATAACCGGCTCCCAATTCTAGACCTAAATAATCGTAACCGGATCGAAATTCAATTTAAAACACAAAATTGCCGTAAATGTCAAACACCTATGATTAATAAGTTCGGTGTCAAAAACTTAAAATTGTAACAAAAGTTTAAATTATCATGCAACAAAATATCCTATAAACTTCAATAATTGATATTACTCACAATAGACTAAACTTAATGTAATTGTTTAATTTCCAAATAAGTCATAAATCGATATTTAATTTCTTCACAATAATCTAAATTTATGAAGTAATGTTAGATCTCTTATGCATTGATACTTTATATATTATTTGTCAATTTAAGTTTAGATTCATATAAAATTAGTTTCATTTAAAATTTCATGGTACAACTAAATCCATCTATCCAAACATTTTAAAACATAAATCCATCTATCCAAATCTCATGGAGATGTATATATCCTATTGCCGTAGAAATGTATTGCAAAAATTGAATTTTACCCACTCAAATGGCGCCGCCGTCCGCCAAGCAAAAGCCCCTCAAATGGCCACGCCGTCCGCCTAGCAAAATGCCCTCAAATGGAGCCACCGCCGCCGCCGCTGTCCGCCAAGGAGAGCCGTCGCCGCCGCCACTGCCGTCTGCCAAGCAGAGAGGAGCCGCCGACGTCATCCGCCGTCCGCCAACTAGCCGCAATGGTGGAAAGTGAAAGAGGGTAGATTCGGGGGAGGGGGTAAATGTCGGGGGTAAAAAGTTAACATAAGTCGAGTTTATTAAACTCGACTTTAAAGTCGATTAAACTAAACTCGACTTTACACTAAGCATATCTGATCGTCATTAGCCAGCGCGGTTCACCCGATGATTTGACCAAAGTGTGTTAGTTCTACAATAAAAAGTTTTAGTGTGTTAGTTTTAAAAAAAAGTGTGTTATTTTAAAAAAAAAACCCGTGTATTGAGGTGAAGATTTCCCCAGTCTCCTTGTAATTTGTGGTGTTCTTTAATGTTTCTTTTTAGGTCTTTGTATTATCTAAGGTGTTTTACCCCTGTTTTATCAGTAACAAAAAAGCGGTGCATATTGAGGTGCACCGATGATCCGGTCCCCATGGCGCCGCTGTGAAACAAACAGCTCCTCCCTGCACCGCCGGCGCAGCGAACGCCGCCGCGCGCGACTGGCTTCTAAGACGCTGGCCTTCTCGACAGCCACCGACGGCAGCCGTTCAGGTGACCGTAACTGCTGTACCGCCGCAGCTGCCGGCCGCGGCCACCCGGATCCCGCCGATAAGTCGTCGACGTCGTCGTCGGACCATCGCCGCCGGGACGACAGCATACACAACCTAGCTAGATAGATGGCGATCCTAGGCATCGGAGTTTTCGCCGACAACACGGCCATGTTCTTCAAGGAGCGAGCTCAGTACCGGAGCACGTACACGCAGCAGCACAGTCGCAGAGATACACCGTAGTCAAAGGTACCCGACGCTTATTGCCTGCCATTCTTCCTCCTTCTCTTCTGCTCATGCATTTATACGCATACAGATCGTGTAACTCAACAGGAAACCCGCGCCCAGCTTTGTATATCGTGTACATTGTCTGCATGTTTTATAATAATAATAATAACAAGAGGTCTTTGCGGTTATACGAGATCTCTGGTCTCTCTGTTCATCGATCTTGCCTTCGTACAGGAGGGTAGAGTTGCAGCTGCAGGTCAACGTTTCATTCGCATCTTCAAACGTTGGGCACGAGTAATCAAAAGAACAGCCCAGACATGTCGAAGATCGCTGGCTGAAAAGATGGAACGGACGGTTCCTCGCTCTCGCTCTGCTTATTCTTGCGGTTGCATGTATATATATATACATACAAAGAGAGAGAGAGAGAGAAAAAGAGAAAGAGATATATATGTATATACACACAAACATATTTGGAAGGAACGCCAGCCGGGGAAGCCTTCTGGCAGAGAACATCAGTATCTTCCGCCGTGGTGCTTCTTCTCCGCCGGGGAAGAGAACTCCTCTATCAGCTGGTCGGAGGGTAGACTGTAGGGTGCACCGGGTCTCTCTCTCTCTCTCTCTCTCTCTCTCTCTTTACGTGAGGGTCAACGACCCAAGTACGTTTTCTTGTTCCAAACAATGGCGGGAAATATCTTAAGGGGCATTTCAGTTACAATGGCTTCTCTGGTACACAGTGGCCTAGAAAAGCCCAGAAAACAAAATGGGGTTACGTTCTTGAGTGCAAATTTCGCCGGTTGAGGGGCTGTAGAATACAAGTTCAAAAAAAAGAGGGGCTGTAGAATAGCGAACTTTGGGAACACAAGCGATATTACAAACCGAAGAAGATGAGACAGCAAATAGTTTGGCGCATGCATGCAGATGTGACGAGATGTTAGCCTAGCCACCATCTGAGGGGTTTCTTTTTTTGCCTTGAATTGCTAACATATATATAGGGTTTTGGCCTGGAGCAGGGCCTTCTTGATCTTCTAGGCTTCCACCCGTTGAGAGGATGAGAATTAAAAGAACGGGTGTCGAGGGATCACGGTAACATATGGAAATCTTAAGAGACGGGAAGTACGTTAACATGCATGGTAATAAAATGCAGTGCCTAGAATATCACGGCTTCTGATCTCCGAAGATAAAAGGAACTGGTTTGGCAAACCATAAATGCATGCATTATGTTCGCCATTCTGCTTGCCTGGGTGCATGTACCGTCGCTCGTTTATTAGAAGCGTACGAGATCAATCGATCGGCATGTTTAATGGACTGCCTACTGCACATGAACGATGAATTATGTATTTATGGCTCCGATGTGCTGCTTGCTTCCATGAGCAGATTCTCCATTGACTAACGAGAGATCTTTACCAGGGACTCATCAAGTCCTCCGAGGAAGTAGTTTTAATTTTACATGTTTTCTTTTCTTTCCTTTTTATTTTTGGTATAAAACGGAGATGTCATTGATTAATATTGTATTAAGATTGAACCATGCGTGCATAATCTGGTGGTTGTTTAGTTAAAGCATAAAAATGATACTATATAAATATCGATATTGATGTTTCTATAAGATAGGGAGGTATCGATATTAAAATTGAAATAAGTTGACACAAGTATTATGTAACATGTTTTGTTTGTATATACTAATTTAAAAATTGATATTATTAGTCAAACACTTCTAAATGATTATTATCAATATTAATTTTAAATGGTAGAATGTAATATTACATATCTTTGAATGGTAAATGAAAACAATGTTTCCAAAGCTTTTAAAGATTCTCTCAAATTTGAAAACACCTCTAGATGGTTATATCAATATTAATTTTAAAATTGATAGTGGTAGATGTGTTTGATAGTGTTACAAAAAATAAAGCCTAAGCAATCTACATAGTACATACGATTAAAGATAGAATGTAATATTATAGATCATAGAATGGTAAAGGGAAGAATTATCCCTAAAACTTTTAAAGATTTTCTCAAATTTGAAAACACTAATGGGGTGTTTAGTTACATTATGTCACTACAAGAAATCGAACTTTTACCCACTAAAACACTCCCCGTAGGTAAGGTTTGGTGGGTATAAATAACTTTTACTTACTCCCTATACCTACTAAAAATGATTTCGTAGGTAAATTTATCATTACCTATAAAATACCTACGGAAAACGTTTCGTAGGTAAATAATATATCCACAGATTCAATATGAACCGTTCATTACGATATAATCCAATGGCCCAGATTTAATCTCTTTTGCCCTTATCTCCGTCCATTAACAACACATGGATGGACCAGATTGAAGCAGACGGCCGGGTTAAACCCTCCCGATCGACCCTCTCCCACCTCATCGCGCTCAGCCCCAAATCGACTGTCTCTCCTGTGGGAACCCTCCGACGATGCGGCACCTTTGGTTCCTCCTCCTCCGACGGCAACGCCTAGGCCTTGCGCCCTTACGTCCACCATCCCTGTCGTCCCCTTCTGCTCCTCCAAGGTTCAACTCCCGCAAGAAGCTCTCGAAGCTGTCTCCGTGAGAAGCCCCCGAAGGTGAGTCCCCGTCTCGTCTCCTTTTCCTATGCGCAAGAAAGCTCCATCGCTTCTTCCTCTTTGCAAAGGTCGTTTTACAGATCCTGAGCTTGTTCTACGTAATCGTCTGTACAAACCCTCAGTCGTCAACTCGTAGTTTGCTTAGTCATTCATGGACCATCCCCCCCTCGAGGTCGATTTTGCATGTCCCGTAGTTTTTTTTGACTTTGGAATGTCATCTTTTGACTTACGAACGAGCCCTATGTCATGGTAGTTATGCAAAGACGAGTCCTATGTTTATTTCTGACATGTCTCGATTTTCATTTGTAATATTCATAAGTCTTAAATTGTGTGTTGTTGGCAGGTTCTACTGCAGATTGTCTGTTGTTTGCCTTGTTTGGTGTATTGCTTTCTTGTTGAAGACATATTCTGGTAAGACTTTGCTTGATGTACGTGACTTTATTATCTTGTTGTATGAACTATGTAACTAATATGTTTCCATTCTGATAGATCAGAACATAAGCGTGATCAGTAAGGATTTATAAGTGTCAACAAATATTTTCAAGCACAAAATGAGGTAATACATGTTTTTTTACAGCGATGGATGTTCATGAGAACTAGTGTCTGATTGTGTAATTAATGTTTGTGTTTCTTTATAGTGATATGGATTGGAGTTGGATGGATTTACCTAAAAATGTGGTTGGTTACTATGATGGTGTTGATAACTTTCTCAATTTTGCATTTGCAAACTTACCACCAACTCATCAGATTAGATGTCCATGTGTGAAATGTACATGTTTGAATAAATGTAAAAAAGAGATGGTTAGACAACACTTGTACATTGACGGTGTTATAAAAGACAAACATTTCTGGAAATTTTATGGTGAAAGACTAGGTCATGTTAAGTTGGAAGAAAGCCAATATGATTCAAATATGCATGACATGTTAGCTGATGTTTTTCCTATGTGTAGTGATGAAACAACAAATGATAAAGATTCTGAAAGTTTTTTTGCATTGTTAAACGATCTCAACCAACCGATTTATCCTGGATGCAAAAAGTTCAGCAAACTTTCATTTCTCATTCGGTTGATTAACATTAAATGCATGGATGGAATGAGCAATAAGCATTTCAATATTTTGTTGAAATTATTGATTGATGTTCTCCCTGATGGGTCATCAATACCGTCCAGTTTTTATGAGATTAAGAAGATACTTGATAAGTTAGGGTATGGATATAACAAGATAGATTCGTGTCCGAACAATTGTATTTTATATTGGAAAGAAAATGAGAAGTATGAATGTTGTCCAAAATGTGGAGAATCACGGTGGAAGACAAAATATACCACATATTTAAGTGGAATAGTTTAATTGTACTATTTAAATCTCAAGATAATGAGGTTATATATAGATCATCACATATTTAACTTAAGTTTTTTACTCTTAAATATTGTATCTTAAAACACAGCTAGCTCTACATGAACAGGCCGGTGGTGATGTCACAGTTTATTATACAAAATACTGCTACATATATATATATGTATGACTTGAAGACATAACTAACCATCAGTTCAAGTGGAATAGTTTAATTTCACTCCAAAATTATGTTTTTGTAACAAAACTTCTTAGAAAGAGCATTTGGCAATCATTACAAAAATATGTATTCATAGAGAATTTCTTCTAGGATAAGAAGGTAAAACTTCCTTTCTTTTTTGTTATACATGGTCTCCACCAGTTGTGTAGACATATCACACCAAACAAGAAAATTGTATGTCTTTAGATATCTTAGATTTTATTTTAATATATACTTTTATCACAAAAGTGCATAGAATAGTATTTTGAAACCAAACACCCTATAAGCCATTAACAAGTCTAACCTCACAATACTGCAAAGAAGAAAATCAGTCTAAATAGATACCTGGTAGATTGGTGGGCTGAACTGGCAATATCGGCTGCTCCTGATAGTTAAAATTATGGCTCATATTGGGTATGTATAACTGAAACCATTATGTTTGATCCTTCCGGTATTGGTCCTGGATCAGCTTGGCAGATTTGGCAATTCTTGGATTCTTGGATCCTGCACAGCCCAATTTTGAATTTTATATGAATTGTATGCATTTTATATAAAGCACATCAAATAATAGCAGAGATTGTCTTAATTTGCAGGTTTATCCAGAATATTTATAGTTTCTAACCACCAATTTCTTTTTGTAGGTTGGTTTGTCTATCTCTTACCTGCCACTTTGGGACCTGCCTCTCGGTTGAAAATGGTTTTGATGGAATGACGTAGACATTTGGCTATCAGTCTTGCAGATTAATGTGCCGGATGAACTCTTCATTTTTATTTTCTATTTTACACTGGTCACCTCCTTATTTTAGAAACATAATGCTACCTTTATTAGTTGAGGTTTTTTGTCATTTTTAGTGGACTTGTTTTGACTTTATCGGTGGATGAAACATAATGTTTGTTATGTAATCTCTTTGCCTCCACTTGATTTGTTTTGTCCTCATTTTTTGTGTTGATCAGTGGATGATACAGTGAGGGGTAATCTCTTTGTCAACCATCAGTTATTTTCTACCCGTTTGTTTTATTATGCAAACAGGGGAAAGAAGATCATGGAAAATCTATCTTACAAGTCGGAATGTGCAAGCTCAAAGGAGAAAGGCTTGTGGGGGCCTGGAAGCTCAGATGTTAACACACTACCCAAAAAAATAAAGCACATTGCAGAAATATATGATCTTCCAAAGTCGGTGAAGAAGAAGATGGACTCCGATCTTTTTCAGAACTTTATGGTGTACATAATCTTCCTTAATATTTCCTTAATTTGAAGTCATATAATTCTTATTGCTTACAAGAAACCATCCTGCGTAAAGCAATCAAAGTTCACTTTTACACATGGAACATTTTTAAAAACTTAGTTGTTTCTCACATGTTTTTTTTTATGCAGAGGAGGTTCTTGTCACATTTTGGAGGGGCTGTATGTTTCCATTGAGTGGCTACTTTCTGATGTATTTATGAGAAAAAATACATCGGGGTTGTATAGTCATCTAGAAAACCATTTGTTTAACTATTTTTCTTGTCTTTATTTGCATTGACGCTTATTAATCATTTCTTTCAATTTTGGACAGATTTCAGGAAGGGTTAGATTTACTGCAGTTATTTCTTAGCACATTTTCTAAATTTTTATCCATTTCCTTTTTTCAGCCATATGTGGGTCCAACTACGCATGACCCATATCACTAATGCAGCAATAGTAGACTGTCTTTTATTTTCTATGTACCTTAATGGAAGCCGTAGGATTATAGAGACAATAAGGGATAAAGAGGTGTTCGCAAAGACTTATGTCATTATTCCCATTGTTGATGGGTATGTACATGATAGTAGATGTCAAGTTCATGTATTTTCATTTCTTACTTACTAATGAGAATTATATTTCCACGGGACATTAGAGATTGCTCTTGCTATGTAATCTTGCTAATTCTTTTACGTCTGACTTTGGCCCTTGTATGATTCTATTTGATTCTCTCATCTTGACTGAGCCACACAAGCAAGAGCCTGTCATAAGAAGGTAAAAGTTCAAACACTTTATATTTTGTGTTTGCTTTTCAAGTAAAAAAATGTGGTGACAACATTATTCTTTATTTTAGATTCTTGAAGGATTTGTACCAATCAGAGAGGAAGATGGTCAAAATGAAGAGCCTTGCCTCTATCCCCTTTTATATACCCAATGTACTACTTGAAAGGGCATTGATTTATCTATTTTACCTCATTTCTCATTTCTTAAGTGCATTGACATTTGTATCTTTTAGGTACCCCAACAACGGGATGACTTAGAGTGTGGATTTTTCGTATTATACTTTTCATATCTCTTTTTAAAGAATGCTCCGGATACATTCTCTCGTTCAGAATATCCATACTTTGTATGGATATTTAACTCATCAATTTGTCCGATTTTCAATCTTATATTCAGCCATATTCATGGATTGCTAATTTGCGTAATTTCTTGCAGATTTCCAAAGACTGGTTTGGGTATGCTGAGATGGACACATTTATCAACAAAGTCATTGCCTATGCTCAATAGGGAGATATGTTTATCTCCTCACCTGATGCTTCAATATCCTCTTCGACAAAATCAAGAGAATCAAATAGAAATGCCCTTAAAAAGGAAGGTATTTCGGAAGATGTTCTTGATGCAGGTGATGTTGAAGTGAAGAGATCACGGGGCCGCACATATTATCGGGATGTGCTGGCATTGGAGGATGGCAAAGTCATTTCTGTGGAGTGGAATGAGTTTGGGAAACCTATTGGAAATGGTGGAAGGTCATTAAGAACCTTTTTGGGAACAATTGCAAGGAATAGTGAAAAATGCCCCATAAACGTTGCATCATGGGATAAGATGCCTGAGCAGAATATTGCCGATATTTGGGGTTTTATCAAGGTGAAGTTGGTCTTTTTCTTGTCTTACACTTCGATGTTATACTTTGTTAAGTCATTAATTTGATGTTTACTTTCTCTATTTTTGTAGAGGAAGTATGATGTGGATGATGGAAATGAACTACAACGACTATTTATTATGAAAGATCTATCTCAGAAGTGGAAATATCATAAATACGCACGAGAAAGAAATACATAGATGGACGGGAGCCACCTCAAGGTCTACATATTTCTTCGAGATGTGGGAGGTTGCAAAGACCACATGGTGTTCTGCTGAATTCAAGGTGATTTTTTTAAGATATTTTCACTGATGATTCAATAAATAGCCTAATTGTAAATGTTTAACTTTATAGAAAAGAAGTGAGGTTAACCAAAAGAACAAAGGACTACAAAAGATTTTCCATTGTGCTGGCAGTAAATCTTTCACAGATATCAGGAAAGAGGAGGTTAATGTCTCTTATCTTATCACCATGTTATAATGACAATCTTTCGGTATAACTATTCTGGCCTAATTGTTATGCTCGTATGTGTAAAATATCAGGCTGCTAAAACCGGTGGTAATGTGGATATAACGGATATTTTTATTATAACCCATACGAGGAAAGATGGAAAGGCAGTTAATGAAGAATGTGCCCTTGCAATAGTAAGTATATAGTGATTTCATTATATTCGGTTATGCTTTCCATCATATATCTTCTTTAAATACATTTATGTTCTATGTAGAGGAAACTTAAAGCCTACAAAGAATCTCAACCATCTACTAGTTCAGTTCCATTGGCATCAAAATGTGATGTATTCACTAAAGTCCTCGGAGGGGACAAAAAGGGGAGAGTTAAGGGTATTGGCACTGCACCTTCACCTCACCATCTTTGGAAAGATAAAGCTAAAACTTCACAATCAGAAAACAAAAAGTTATATGAACGTCTGCAAGTTTTAGAATCCAAAGTTGCTAAGCTTGAGGCAAAGCCCCAAAAGGTAGATAATTTTTCTCATCACTCATATTGATGTACATTACATATAAAATTTTGTTTTCTTTTGAATCTTTTACAGTCTGGATTGCGCTCTTCGGCCGCAAGCAAGTTGTCAACGTCAGCTGAAGATAAGGTATTTATTCCACTTATGCTTAACTGTCAAGTTGCCAAAATTAAATTGACAGCAACATCTCTAATTAGGATAAACTTACTTTGCCTTCCAAGTTTCTGGTTTGGGATTTTAGACATTGGGGATTTGACTTTTTTTCTGATTGGTCTGAACTTGATGGAACACCTCTCTCTATGTATCACTTAAGGTATGCTCATGTGTCCGTCCAAATTAGATTTCTTTTTTTGTTTCAGTGTTTTAAAAGTTGATTTTTGATGTCCAATGGCCTTAATGACCTATTAAAAGTTCCATTGGCCTTCGTGGCCTCTTGTCATCATTTTTTAGCCCAACATGGATTGTTACCATCTTTATGTCATAAATCTTGAGCCCAGGGAGATTGTTGCCATTAGTTTTGGGCATTGGCGGCCCACTGTCATCATGTTGTCCACTGACTATTTCGGCTTCTTCTATTTGGAATGCTTCTTCCCTTTGTGTCAATCAGCAGAGTACCCAAATCCTCTGCCTTTCTAGCCATCCTGGACAGGTTTCGAATCTGGTTGGGTCTCTTTGAATAGACACTGGGATCCTAGCCTTTTGGGATCTGTTCTGGACAGATCTTAGACCCTGAGATTTCTGGTTCGGGGTTCTTGTTTACAGCAGAGAGCAGATTTTGGTTTGAAAGGGGTTCCTTTAGGCTTGGTTTCATGGGAACATTGGTGGTTGACTAGGGAGTACAAGAGCACCAATCCTAGCTTCCAGGGTAAACAGTCACCTATATTAGTCATCTGATTGGTAAGATGAGTAGGAAAATTTCATATCTATATAGTGGTATTTTGGGTGTCTATATAGAGGTCCGAACATGTGCTGATTAGGAGGAGTTCATATAGCCCATCTAAATATTATCGAACCTGATTTATTCAGGTTTAGGAAGACTGCATTTGAACAGGTTTTAGGTGCATGACCGAGGTGTCTCCATAGATGACTGTTTTAGCATTAGTTTGCTGTTTATTTTGGGCTTGAAAGTGGGGAATTTCAGATCTATATAGGATCCAAACAGGATTGTTTGAGGCTTCAAACAGAGCCTGAATATGGGATATCTCAGACCAATCTTGATGGGCTGCATAAGGGGTTTTGTAGACCCGGACAAGAGGATATCCAAGGCAGACTGTGGGCATCTTCTCAGCCCCTAAGGGGTTTTGTAGGCCCGGACAATAGGGTTTTCTTTCTCTTTCTTTACTTTTTTTTATTCTTCTCTCTTTGTTGACGCAGTAGCAAGGTGAGGGTGTTGGAATGTTTCCTTCTCCTTTTATCTCTTGTGGCAACTATTGGGGTTGGGAGATGCTGGGCTTTAGAGAGATCCACAAACCAAACCCCTAATCAATTCTATTAAATACTGGGAGATGATTTTGAAATCAGATGGCCTACACCTCTGATTGTTTATGTACTGTCCTGAATGATGCTATGTTTCATTTTTTTAACTGCATTACAATATACAAAAAGACTACATGATTTCCTACTATCAGTTGCAGGGAAGGGCAAGGAAGGTCAAGTTGCTAGATCTTGAAGGACAATATGTGGCAGATGGTTTTCTCATCAGTGATGACCCAGTAAAGACTGTAATGGGGAGATTATTGGGTAATGTCTATTATGAAATATCTGTCACATTTGTTAACAAGCCCGATACCCCTCTTGTTGTGAAGGATGATCATAGAAGAAGAATGAAAGATGCCATAGGAAGCCACATAGTATGGTTGAGAGATTATGTAAGTAATTTACTTTACATCTTTAAATTAGTTATAATCATTGGATGTTATGTATTTTAATTAAATCTTATCTTCCAATTGCAGGTGGTTATAGAAGATAAATGAATGAAGATTCTAGATGGGTTGTCCAATTTCTTTTCATCTTCTCGTTAGGTTGTCCAATTGCTTGTGGTGGGGATCTTTGCTTGTTGTGGGAAATAGATGATCTTTTCATTGTGGTTGTGGCTGGAAGCCTGGAACAATTGAAAACTTTGTATATTTAACATCTTATTCACTATGTACTGTGTGTTAATTGTAAAATGTTTTATGTTAACATGTCATACTTTATGTTTCTAGACAAAGTAAATTTAATGTTTAATTAATGTCTTTGAGATGCTATTTTTTATTGTATTTGTAGATGTGTGATTTGTTGTGACTGTGTCTAGCAGGTTGTTATGAGTCCAACAAGTGTACGAATTGAATGTATGCCTTGAATTGGTTGCACAGCCAGATTTGAGAGTTACTTATGTAATGGTGTGGATGCCTTGAATTGGTTGATTCCAAGAATTGTGAATGTATTGTTGATTGTATGGCTGGGTAAATGGTTGTGCCCAAACTGTAAATGAAAGAGACGTTGTAATGTAAACATTTACCTACGATTAAACATCCGTAGGTAAATGTATCTCATGATATATACGCAATGCTTTTTTCAGGTTTGTAACATTTACCTACGGGAGCCCCGTAGGTATAAATCAGGCATGGGGAGACAATTTTATTCGTATGCTTTATATGTGCCTACGGGTCAGTTCGTTGGTAAAAGTCAGTACTATACCTACGGGACATATCCCGTAGGTAATACATTTCCCTACTTGTACTAGGCCTACGGACCCCCTTACGGGATAGTCCGTAGATAAATCTATTTGTTTACGGGAAAATGATCTATTCCTACGATTTTTATCGTAGGTAAAAATCGATTTTCTTGTAGTGTGTGTTGTGTTTTTGTTATAGTTTTTTTTATTTTTGTAACAAAATCACTTGTTAAAAGAGGTGTTTGGCAATCATTACAAATTTATGTTTTTAAAAAGATTTTATTTTGAGACAAAAAAGAGGTGAGACCCTCTTTTTTATCTTGTGATAATCCATGTTTTGGTCAAACATGGCTCTCATTATTTTTTTGTTTTCACATCTCTTCAAGCACGATAAATTTTTTTCTTTGGCTAGCTTATGTATTTTATTTTAATACAACTTTTTATTATAAAAGTATATACAAATTGATTGGTCTACCAAACGCCCTGCAATCATATGAATCTAACTTGGTTCTTTTAAAGTGATTGAAAATTAAGGAAAGAATTTTAGTATAGAGTGATTTATTGTGGTTCGATCTCAAATAAATAATTAACATATTATTAAGACCCATATTCGTTATCTCACACCTATCAATTAATATAAAGAATTTTAACCACAAGTAGTAGATTAAATTGATCCACGCATATAAACATGATAGAATTCACAATTTTACACACTTACAATTCTTTTACTTGTGTCGTGAGATGAATTCCAATCGTTGCACTTCCACACCAAAGAAACATACTATTTTCCTTAAACATTTAATTCAAGTAGGATATACATAGCTATAAGCTGATAAAATGAGAGGAAGGAATGAGCCCAAACTTGATTGAAGAGATTGATTCGAGGAGAATAAGAAGCAAAGAATAACTTCTTTTTCGACTGGTTTAGCTTGAACACCTTCTTGCCAAAATATCTCTATTTGTATTTCAAAAGTCTTCTCTAATCTTTAATGGTCTGTTTGGTTAGATTATCAAAAATAATATTATATTAGTATTGGTATTGATATTTTTAGAAGTTAGATTATCAATATCAAAATTAATACAAGTTGACATTTGTATTACATAACATATTTTATTTGCACTACAAATTTCGAAATTGATACTATTAGTTAAACACTTTCAAGTGATTACTATCAATATCAATTTTAAAATTAAAAATGATAAATATATTTAATAATGTGACCAAACAAGGCCTATGGTTTCTTCCTTCAAAATGAGGTCTTTTCTACTCCAAATCCTTCAACATTTAAACTCTTGGTGTATCTCACTTTTCACCGTTCAAATCACTTCAACATTAAAAAATGCCAAGCTTTTGATAGCTTTTATGACCAAGATAGTCAACCAATATGTTATCATTAATTGATCAATGTGACTATTCTCCGATGGTATACTAAATTAAAAAATAAATTATTTGGGTTTAGTGGTCTTCCAATGAGCCTACTATTTTTGGCCTAAAAGTTGTTCTTTAAGTTTTGATTGACTAATGTCATTTGGTCAATCCACCATTGCATTTTCCCTGTCAAAACTGTTATGCTATAAATGTCAGTTGATAGGTGCACCCTGAGTAGTGGGCTGATATATCCAATTTTTGCACTGTGATTGTTCATCCATACATCTTATGTCTAATTTTGTTAATCCCATTATGATACTTTGATCAATCTTAATAATCAATTCAGCTTTATTTATATGATACTAATTTTTTCTAACAAGATTTATTTATCATAAAAACTACAAGGGATAGCTACCAAATTTTCTTCTTTTTGACAATGACAAAATTCTCTTTCGACTTATGAGAAAGTATGTGTTGAACTTGTATTGTAAGTTTTGCCATTCTTTTTTTTCTTCATGATCAATATCATACACAATTCATTCATTAAAAATTTACTTTTTATCAATCACACATTTCATCCCTTCCCTAATGATACTAAATAATATTTAACTGTATCATACATCCATGATCAAAAAAACCATAACTACCAAAATATGGAATTCTTTCAATATTGCTCCTACTAGTGTGCTACAAACCACATGTCATGCCCCAGACCAAAGATATATAAGCAGCCGAAAAGTCCAACAACATAATTTGGAAAAATAACTCCACAAATACATTGGATTGGAACAAGGGAAGACAATATCAAATTCAAATCCAGAATTCTAAATTTTTCTATCAAAATTATCACCACAAAGTTACAATCCAAATAATTCAAATATCTGTCCATGGTGTAAAACAACCAAACAACTAGATCCTTGGATTCCAAAATGTAACAATGTTTTTACTGCACTAAACTTGTATTCCTAAGAATATTGAAGACTAGGATGAGTCACATGCGACTTAGTAGGATTTACACCCACACTACCTATGAGGAATTATCTTACAAAATTTGGTGTAGCAAAAGTGACAATTTCTATAGGTTTACGTTGAATTTGTCTTAATTGAAACAAAACAACGAAAATCAAATACTAATCAAAATGGATTCAAATATACATGATAGGGATTCATTTAATATTTTGGAAAGGAAGAATAAGAACTTCTTAAATTTTCAAAATTGTTCGAATATCTAGTCTTTAGTAGTATCCACATGAACTTTATTTATAACAAGTTCTCCCTTCACACCGTACTTGATAACTCTTCCTAAATTGAGCTCTATCACCCATGAAAATCTTCTAGAGAGATGAAATGTAAGAAATATGTTGAGGACATGGTTCTCACCCTTGACTTCATAAGGTTTGAGAGGAACTATTAGTATTTATAAAAATCAAGTTTGAGCAAAATTGGTGAAGAAATGGGTTTATGGTTCCATGTGCCCCCACTTGTGGATGCGAGGACTGGTTCAAGGGAGCACTGGCTCGTGGACTTGATAAGGGGCGTGTGTGGATAGAATGGCATGACCAACTTATGGATCTTGTTGTTGGCAAATGGGAGGTCAAAATTTGATGCCATTTATTACATGTGGAAGTTGACAGACCAAGGAAGCTTTTGTCTTTTGATGGAATGTCTAGCACATGCTCTTAGAATTTTGTAGAAAGTGAAGAAGAGAGGTGATATGAACAACATGGATGGGTGGCGTGACTTTACTCCAAAGCTTGCCACGAACAATCAAGAGATTGGATTCAATCTCATTTATTGAAAATAAAAGAGAACAGGGAGAGGAAGATTTTTGCTATTTTTGATTTTTCACCAAGTGCACCAAAATTTATGTATAGGATTTGCAAGTTGAGTGACATAAACAGGGGTGAACCAAACTTTCTCTCTGTAAAATCTCTATAAAATTGAGCTAAATTTTATAAATTTTAATACTAGAGACAAGTAGGATGACTTCGACCAACTTATGGACATTTAGAGTAGGCCTCCTTATATAGGAGCATAGAAATTGGATTGGATTAGCAAAATAGAGAAATCAGGAGGACGTGCCGCCGGATGTAGGCGCACGTTCCCTAACACAGGGCACATCCTACCCCTACCAAAAATTATGTTGGTAGAATTAGGATTCTCAAAGGTTCAGGGACAAAGGATGGAAATTAGGTTGCACCCTCAGTTGTAGATGCATGCACCCACATCTGGGGGCACGTTGGTTTGCACCATATGTCATGGGCTCACATGCCCTATACCTTGGGTGTTGACTCTAAAAACGGGTTCCTGATTAGCACCTCATAAAGTTAGAATAAGGAGGAACTCTCATCTTGGCCTATACTCACAATGATCCCTGAACATTCAGTAGCCGGCATCACTTGGGCGCCTGAGAAATGGTTTGGGTTATGTGGGAGGAAAATGAGAAAAATAAAATAAAGGAAAAATAGAAAGGATAGTGGATGAGGTGGAAGGATGTGGTCATTAGGAACCACAGCTTCTAAAGTTAAACAAATGAAATGTGGAGTACTTGAAGAGCTAACCATGTGTACCTCAGTGTGGGAGATGTGAATGCGGGTTCAACCTTCTTCTTCTTTGGCCAGCCAATGAAGAAGAGCATTTAACCACCGCTTGCTTGATGTACCTGTGCAACAGTTTTAGGGTTAGTCCTAACTCCTTTTGTTAGGATTTATATGATATATGATATGATTCAAAACTAAATAAAATTGACGTATAAATGATGTTAAATGAATGAAGAAGTAAAAACTTGAAGGACTCAAATTGGAGCTAAAGCAAAGGAGATATCATCGATCTGGTCAACCTATACACAAGCAGGGTCGCGGTATGCGTGCCTTGGGTTTGAGGGCACAGTGGGCATGCCCTTGGTTTGGGGTGCGGTGAACTTTGTCTGGCACAACTTTGGTGCAAAGCTCACCACAGACAGTCTTTGTTGTTAGAATTGAGTTCTGTTTGTTGCAATAAAAAGAGAACTAAAAGTGAAAGATTCTTTATGTTGAAAAATTCTTTAGTAGACATACTTAGTATCTATAAACATCTGTGAATAGAAGGAATGTTGGAAGAAGTATAATCTAGCACACAACCTGGCAGCACAACCTTGGTGCAAAGATCGCCATGAGCAACACAGAAGTCAGAAGAGATTCCCATTTGCTTTAAAATAAAGATAGCTCACTAATGGTGATTTAAGATGAAGACAAGTTTGCTTGAATTCTCTGAGAAAGGGTTGGAATTTACCTG
Organism: Cryptocoryne crispatula var. balansae; assembly: GCA_036172225.1. Taxonomy (NCBI): domain Eukaryota; kingdom Viridiplantae; phylum Streptophyta; class Magnoliopsida; order Alismatales; family Araceae; genus Cryptocoryne; species Cryptocoryne crispatula. Next base: position 33,936,255 of record CM069929.1, on the reverse strand, counting down.
ATAACTCTGATGCTAGAAAGTGAAGATTTGGGAACCACTAACGCAATGTCGTTGTAAGATGTGCTTTGGGCACCATAGGTGTCAGAATTGAATGATTCTTATTAAAAATGAAAAATAACTTACCTGAAAATAGTTTTTATGAAGACTGTGTGAGTTGAATCTATCAGGAAATAAACATAAATTGACTAAAAGTGTGGTGGCAGAGAAATGTAGACTCTGGATCCGTCTGTGCAGCGTTGGTGTAGAAGGTGCCACAAGTCAAGGAAACATTAGAATTGATTTTCATTTGTTGGATATGAAATATAACTTGATGAAGAACACTTCTTATGAAGGAGAACTGGCTAGAAAATGCTCAATAAAATTTGTGGCAGCCAAAGATCTTCAAAACAACGTGATGGAGTATAGATCGGCTTCTCTTTAACTTTAGGATGATTTTCGGACACCGAGACAAAGAGAGAATGACTTGGAGAGGTTGGGATGAGCCAACGATAGCTGGAAGACAAAAAGAGTAACCCCTAATCATTTGCCAATGCCAAGAAATTATAGGGGATCAAAATCGGTGCGAAATAGGGATGGAAAACGAATGTGCCCCTAATTTGAGGGCATAGGGTGCATGCCCCTGAACCGGGGATGCACAAACTATGCCCCCACTTTGGGGATGTGGCCACTATTCCTTGCTTTGGGAGCATGTTCAATCGAAAATGCCATTTTTTGCTCAAAAATTTCTGAAAAATTTTAAAAATGGATATTTCTAAAATGGACGCACTCCAGACTCGGGGGCATGATCAATATCAACATATTTTGAAAAGAAAAACTTCAAAAATGGGTTTGAAAAGTTCTAAAATAGAGGAAGTAAATTGGTTTCAAAAACTTGACGCACCCTTGAAGTGGGGGCACACACCATGTGCCTTCATCTACCCAGCACAACTGCGCTCCACGAGCTGTTACATGCAAATGGGATGTCTATTTCAACTCTCATTTGTTGCGTATGAAAGAAGTCTAGTAACTGCAACTTTCCAAATAGGTTAATCAACTAGCACACACTCCAAGACCTCTATTTAGGACCGTAACCTTTAGTGCCTCCTGTTAGTGGTGCTGAAGGTCCGGGCAATGATCCGAAACTTGGAATGATGATTGGAAAGCTGGGAATTACCCTGAAAATCTCAGAATGACCAAAAAAGTTGATGACAACCCATACAACTCAGGTTGTTGCCCATAAATGATGGGAGGAACCCAGAAAACTTGAAAACATGCTCTAAAAAGCCAATGGTGACTGGAAAGACCAAAATGAATGACCAAGTGACCCAAAGGCACCCAATGGGGTTCCGTGCTAATTGATTGGTCCAGAAATGATGGGACAAACCTTAACGATAAGCAGAAGATCAGAAATGACTTGACAACAATCATGAAAAGACGCGACACAATGGCCCTCATTCAGCAAACATAGCTTCATTCATTAATCAGTAATTTGTCCTCAAATTGCCAATAGGCTCCTCGGCTCGTCCAAAAAGGTGGTTCAGTTTAATTTTTAATGATCCAATAAGAGATGTTGCTAAGAGAACAAGAGTCTTAAGCTCCAAATTAGACCAATTTGACATGTCTACACTGGGCACATTTGAGACCGACAAAATATCCTCCTGACTTAGAAGATATAAGGATATTTGGCCAAAATTAAGAAGTTCCTACATCCTAGGGTGCATTGGGACGTGCCTTATGTCATGGGCGCACACACCCTTGGTCGTAGGTGCATCCTCCTAGCTCTGATGAATATGTGTAGATCTTAAAAGAGCCTTGTTCGGTTTAAAAAGATCCAAAGATGACTAGAAGGTTTCAATGATGACCAAAACATCCCAAACTGCGATCAAAAGGTCCTAGTGGTGACCAATAGGTATGGCAATGACCAGAAAGGTGGTGACTAGAAAGGTATGGCAGTGACCGAAAAGGTATGGAGGTAACTGAAAAGGCATGGCAATGACTAGAAATACATGACAATTATCGGAAAGACACAATATGGCAATTGGAAGGGTACGACAGTGATTGACAAGGCCAAGCAATGACCGAAAAGATATTTGATGTACTAAATACTTAATCATAACCCTCAAGTTTGAGCTTTAAGTGTTGATCATTGAGTCAGTTTTGTGCTTCCATGGTTAACGTGCTATTCTTGCTTAGAGGGTTCAACCTCATTTAGAAAACCTACGGTTTGATTCATAAAATCCTTGACTTGTCTCAAAAGTAACCTAGCATGATTTTTAGTGATGAGATCGTACATATCACCCATATAATGAGAATTTTAAGCTCCGAATTAGGCTAATTGTATGTATCTACAGGATGTTATGATTGTGATTCTCAATGGTAACCTTTAGGAAGAGGTGTATATAATATAATCTCAAGAGTTTCAATTCTAAGAACATCCTAACAGAGTGTGCATGATGTTGATGTCTATTTATGGACTAAAACTAGCATCCCATAGCTGAAAAAAAACATTTGATGAGATTAAGTCTTATAATGTTGTCAAGAACAAAGAGGAGCAATGTGTCTACAAGATGATAAGTGGGAGTGCTATAACTTTTTTAATATTTTATGTAGATGACAAACTTCTCAATGGCAATGATGTAGGTACGTTGTCCTCAATGAAAGTTGTAAGCACCCGAATCGAGGATATCCGTAGATCTCCCCTCTTCCACCCCCTACGCTTGCTTTGGGGACTTGGTGGATGAGATGTTAGTGGGTGTGGTCGCCAGGAGCCAAAGGCTCCAAAATATAGTAGAATGAAAAGAAATGAAATGGAGAAATGACCGTCGTACCTTTGGAAGCGGGGAGATTATTGGGTTCTGACTTCTCCTCTCTCGGCCGGCCAAAAGAAGAGAGCTTAGTGAGTCCTTCGTCTTCAATCCGGTTGGATCTCCGCCTCAATCGAATTTACCTAAAAATGTCCATAAGAAAACATAGAAACAAGTGAAAGGTTCATTAGTTCTAATGAAAGCATAGTATCATGCTAAAATTTGAATTCAAACATGCAAAAGGAAAGAGACTAACCGGATTGGGACTAAATCCAAACCCCTATTTAGAAGGTTTAGATGTGCATGAAAATGCAAATGAGTGGCTCAATATATGCTAAATGACATGTTAATGAGAGTTAAAATGAAAGGAGGGAGTAAAGGATCGACCGGAAAGGTAAATAAACTCAAAAAAATGAAAAACGGGGTCTGCCCCTGCTAGTGCCCTATATATAGGGTGTCAACTGCAGGTTCCCTCTTGATGGGGCGCGTTGACCAAAGTCAAAGCGCCCTATTTATAGGGCACCAGGGACTGGTTTCAGCAGATCTTCTTCTCTTCTTCGCGGCGTCGCCCCGGAGTGTAGGAAGACCTCCAAGATGGAAAAAGGACTTCTTCAAGCAGCTAATAGTCAAGTGAAGCTAATGGAAGAGTATTTTGGCACTAGATGCAAGGGAAATGGAGTGTAGAGGCTTTCAAAGTTGGAGAAAAATCATATTTCTGAAGAAGGAAACTGCAGGTTTTTGGGGTTTTTGGGAGAGAGTTTTGAATCGGTTTGAAGGCTTATGGGGGGTGAAAATGGCTTAGAAACGTGGTGTTGGATGAGCTTTAGGGTGGCACGAAGTTGGAACCTCCTTTCAATTCCAAATGGGGGTCTATTTATAGGCCAAAAAGGGTACTTTGGCCATTTTCGAAAAACAGTCCCACGCGGCATAGCGCCCTATATATAGGGCGCCAACATCATGAGATATGTCAAATCGATTAGATGAGTCACTGTGAGGGGTCAAATCGGCCGGCCAAGTCGATTTGATTTGGTTTAGGGCGCCTGGTGCCCTGTATATAGGGCGCCTAATGCCCTATTTATAGGGCGCCTGGTGCCCTATAAGTAGGGCGCCAGGTGCCCTATATAGAGGGCGCCAGGTGCCCTGTATATAGGGCACTTTGACCCTAGTCAACGCCTATTGTTCTTCTTCGAAATGTGCCGAAAAACTTGATTTTTCCGAAAAACTCGGTTCCCTTGAAAAGTTACTCAAATATTATTCATGAAAACAAGAATTTAAGCTCTTCAAGTAGGCCAAAATTACGTGTCTACAGCTTGCCTCGCCTTGGCGTCGGCTTTGTAGGGGAGTGACACGAATGAAACGTAGGCGAATGTAGCGAAGCGTAATGAGGCGTAGAGGAATGAAGTGGTAATGGACTGAAAAGGTGACGCCAAGGTATAGATTTAAACACGCCCTCATCGGCCTAGTTGAGTGGAATAAAACTTTACCGGGCTCCGAGATTACCCTTTGTCTTATCGAAACCTTCCCTCTGGTTGATTGGTTAAAGAGAAGAACAGTACTGAAAGTAAATAACTAAAATCCCATGTGGGGGAGAATTGTTACTGGCCAGGACGCGAACTGCATGGTGTGCTGGACTCGGTAGAAATGCAGTAAATTGCGAAAAGTAAAGAGGAGACAGCCAATCAACCAAGGTTGGGTTCTGCAAATTCATAAGGTTTTACTCAACAATACCGGTTCAGTTTGACATGGAAAAACTTCTCGTTTCGATGAAATCACTGTTAAAACCCGTTGGAAACCGTTTCTTTGAAAAATCAAGACCTCCTCTGAGGCTATAAAAGACCATCTTTAAAATGCTCATAATGGGACTGGAAGGAGATTATGGCAGGATTAGGAAGCGGGGAATGGTCATGGTGGGATGATGCATGTTGGTGTATGAAATGATGCATGTTGAGTTGAAAGAAATAAAAATAAGTATAAGAAAATAGTTGAAGATATAGGTTGAACATAACGGGTCAGGACATCTATGAAGAAACCATCATCCCCGCATATTCAACTTTGGCCTATCCGCAAGCCTAGGGGATGACTGAGCCCTCACTGATTTTGTTGAAGGGATTCTCGGGCTCAGCCCTCTCTAGACTTGAGGTCTTCAACATCTCAAATATTACTTATTTTGATAGATGCAATACTAAATGCAAGTCCTAATAGGGGTCAGGTAGTCCACTTTTGTTTTTTTTCAATTTTTTATTTTTTTTGTTGTTTTTGCTTTTTCTAAGTGTCTAGGGATATGAAGCTGGCATGCCTTCTCCTGTTCCTGCATTCACTTGAGAGAAGATATTAGAACTTTATTTTGGCTTAGTCCTTTACCTTGATCTTTTGTTAAGGGACATAGGCCTTATTAAGGTAAAGATAACAGAAAAACATAAGTATGCATATGCAAGACTGGAATTAAACATGAATGCAAAGGCAACTAGTCAATCTAGAAAGCAAATTTTTAAGTGTTTTGAATTTTTTGATTTGTTTGGGTTTTGATGGTTTTATAATGTTTTTGATATTCTGGAACTTTTATGATATTTTTGGTGTTTTGAATATTTAATTTTTAATATTTTTGATTTTATAGTTTTTTTTTGTGTTTTGGAAATATTCAAATTTTTTGTGTTGTTTGGTGTGAAGGATACAACGATCTCATCCTTTGCCTTGCTTGCCATAGGTGCCCCTCACTGTTACCTAAGGGTTAAGAGTAGGCATCACGTGTAAGGAAGTGCCTAGTCCGGAATCTTCTGACCTTCTGTCTTCGATAGGCTATGGCTTTTCTTGGATCCAGTCAGTCAACCTTACCCGCAAGGTTAAAGAGGGAAGAGGATTGATGGTAAGTCCTTAATAGGATTCGGGGGTGTCGAGTTTGTTTCTCTACTAGTGCCTGCATTGCCTGTTGGGATTTGACCTCCTCGAGTCCATTTTTCTAGCCCTTTTCTTTGATGGCCCACATTCAGACAGGTCTTTCTTTTTCTTTTGCTTGATTTTGACCTGAGGGGTTCATTGCCCATCTTTTGGAGCCTTTTTCTTATTTTTGGCTTTTGTTGATACACATTCAGACAGGTCTATTCTTTTGCCGACCTGAGGGGTCATTGCCCATCTTTTGGCACCTTTTCTTTTAAGAAGTTGGACCTTCAGAGGCATCCTCCTACTAAGGCAATGGGTACTTTTGATACTCCTTATTCTAACCCCTTTCATCTATTCTGGACCGAAATAAGAAGAGAATAGGATATGGTTGACCTTCTTTTGCCAAGTGTTGCCTAGCTTTCTCTCTGACTTCCAATCATCGGATTTCGAAAACTAGGCATGTAGTGTGTGCAGTATGTTGCCTATCCTTATTTCCCTAAGTGACAAGTCGGTGCACCGAACAAGCAGGCGTTAGATGTTACCATCATTCTTCACACCTCTGGATTTTATAGATTTTTTGTTTTTTTGTGATTTTAAGGGAAATATTTTTTTGAGGTATACACCGTTCCAGGGATGGGCTAGTTCTTCTCCTTCTGCATTAGTCATCTTATATGAATTACCAGGATAAACGGCAGAAATTACATATGGACCCTCCCAATTAGGTTGAAGTTTAGAGCGGGGACCGCCCGGCTTAATGAATATTCTTTTAAGCACAGCCTCACCGATTTCAAATTTTCTCTCCACCACCCTCTTCTGATAAAATCTTTTAAGTCTATTCTTATAAGATCAAGCATGTTCGACAGCGGCCAGCCTCCTTTTATCCAAGAGTTCGAGTTGCGCGAGAAGGGAATCTCGGCGTTGATCCATCGGGACGTCTCGATCGATCTGGACTCGGAGGGAAGGAATGATTACTTTGTATGGGACTACCGCCTCCATCCTAAATGCCAAGGCATAGGGGGTCTGACCTGTTGGGGTTCGAATAGAAGTGCGGTAGGCCCATAGAGCATCAACTAACTTATCTGGCCAGTCCGCGAACTTGCTAGACTTACAAATCTTCTTAATGATTTTTATCAGGGTTTTATTGGTGGCTTCTGCTTGTCCGTTGCCATGAGGATAATATGGAGATGAATGATGCAATATGATGCAATACCTATTGCAAAGGTCACGCAGCTCTCGAGAGATGAATTGTGGTCCGTTGTCGGTGATGATGTTGCCTGGGATCCCGAACCTGGCAATGATGTTGCGCTTGATGAAGGTGCAGACTGTTGATGCCTTGATCTCCACGTATACTTCCGCCTCTGCCCACTTGGTGAAGTACTCCGTTGCCGTTAAGATGAATGATTTGGTTTTGTTTGTGGAGTTTGGGTCACCAAGGGTCCGATAACATCAAAAGCCCACATAGCGAAGGGCCATGGGGCGTGAATCGGGTGAAGGGAAGATGCGGGAGAGTGAATCTTGTCAGCGTGAAGTTGACATTGATGACAGTGCCGGACAAAGATTGAGCAATCTTCTTCCAGAGTAGGCCAGTAATACCCTTGCCTGATGATCTTTTTGGCGAGGTCTTGAGCATTTATATGGCCTCCACATACTCCGGAGTGTGCTTCTTTAAGCACCAATTCAGCCTCTTCTTCATCTACTCATCTTAATAGCACGCCGGCCAGGCTCCTTTTGTAAAGTACTCCACCTAAGATGGTGTATCTCTGAGAGATTCTTCTAATGGCTTTCTTCTCTTCGGCAGTTGATCCTGGAGGGTATGTCTGATCCTGACAGTAATTCGCAATCTCATGATACCAAGGTTTCTCATCCTCTTCTAGTTCCTCCAACTCAACCAAAGATACTTCCTCCTTTTGCTCTTTCCCTTCAAAAATCGTGCATCTTCTACTGCCGGAATGGTATGTCGGCAGACATAGATCGTCCTAACCTTTCTGCCTAGGGGGATAGATAGTGAAGATGCCAGGGAAGCGAGAGCATCGGCAAGAATATTTTGAGCACAAGGAACATGAATAAATTCGAGTTTGGAGAATAGCTTGATGTAACAGGCAGTGAGTTCTTGGTATGGTCTGAGCCCGGGATGAGATGTGCGGTATTTGGCAAGCACTTGGCGGAGAATCAACTGACTATCACCGATCACCCTTAGCTTAGTGACACCATAGAAGTGGGCGGCCTCCAGTCTGGCCAACAAGGCTTCATACTCAGCTATATTGTTTGTTGCTGGAAAATGGAGCTGAAAAGCCTGTGGAATGGTGACACCTTCAGGTGGTAGAAGAACAACCCCTATCCCTCTACCTCGGGAGTTTAATGCCCCATCCACAGATTGGAATATCGGATGGACATCAATTCCTCGTCGGGGAATTCTGATTGGATAGAGTCAAAGATTGGGATAGGATAATGGGCAAGGTGTTCAGCAATTGCATAGCTGTTGATTGCCTTCTGTTGAATGTAGGTGATGTTGAACTAAGAGAGGAAGAAACCCCCAAAGTTTGATCAATGTTATCCTTCTTCTCATATTGAATTTCACCCATCTGGATCGCATTTTCTAGATACTCCAGTAGTTTGGCACATTCTAAGCTTTTATGAGCTAACCGATGCAGGTATCTTTCTGGAACTCTCCTACCTCTAATTTTTGTCCTATTTTTATTGGAAACTAAACCTAAAGAATAAGAAGGTAAATAAGGGAAGTAAGAATTTATAATGGTATACTTAATCATTCATTTAGCAGATGAGTTTAGGATTGCTAGGCCAGTTCATTATAGATGGATGTACCCATTTGAGAGGTATCACATTCACTTCTATATGTAAATTTTATTTTTAAGATAGACCGATATTCATTGATGTTAATTTTTTAGGTATCTGGGCAGATTAAAGTCTTATGTGAGAAATAGGACTTATCCAGAAGGGTCAATTGCTGAAGGTTATATTATTGCTGAGACAATTACATTTGTATCTCGATATCTTAACGATGATGTGGAAACATGGTTAAATAAGACTCATCGACAAGTAGAAGACAGTCCAAAAAATGTGGACCTTGGATGGGAAGTTTTCATGGAGACTTGTCAGTCGTGTGGGATAAGTACAATTGGCAAACTACAAAATAATGAGCTGGAAGAAATACATAAATTTATCATATTCAATTGTACAACACTCAACAAATTTATCAGGTAAGCTTTCGTCAATTCAAACTTTTCATTCACTATATAAAATATGAATATTGCAGGGATCACATTGTTGAACTTAAAGAAATGTCACCTGGAGTGCACATAGATGAAGTGGAACGCATTCATACATCCACATTTACCAAATGGCTGAAACATAAGGCAATTATCCTTGATTCTTATAATTATATTTTTAAACGATTCTATGATCATATGATGTCATGATTTTCTATGTTTGTTAATTCTTATCAGGTGCATAAGTTACAGGAGTTTACTAAGAGAGATATATCTCCTTATCTCCTTTCGATTAAAGATTTCCCTAGTGACGTGGTCAAGAAGTATGATGCATGCATTGTTAATGGTAGTAGGTTTCACACTAGAAGTCTTGAACAAAGACGAGTTACCCAAAACTCAGGTGTTATATTGAAAGCAACTACCCCTTCATTTACTAAAAATGTTGAAGAGAATGTTATTTACTATGGTGTCCTTGAAGAGATTCTAGAAGTCAACTACTATGGACACATGAGGGTGGTATTATTTAAGTGTGATTGGATAGATGTGCAACGAGGGGTGAAACATGATGGACCTCTTACAATAGTGAATCCATCAAGTAAGTTAAGAACAACTAAACCTTACATCTTAGCATCACAAGCAGAGCAAGCTTGGTTTGTTGAGGATCCTAGGAACATTGGTTGGTTTGTGGTTCGCAAGACAACCCCATGTGATTTTTACAACTTATCAGAATCTACTTTTGAAGAAGATGCTGAATTCCTAGATATACAGCCAATGTGTCATTACCAAACATCAAACATCCAGCATGATGATGAACATGAGGAGATAATGATCCATAGATCTGATATAGATGGTATTGAAGTGTAATGTAAGTCATTGTTTATTATGTATGTTTCATATTGTTTATTTCCAAAAAAATGGATGCAAGGATATATGTATATTGTCCTCAAATTTCTACATTTTGTTGCCATCATCATTTTATCATTGTTAGTGTCCAAAAAAAATCATTTTATCATTGTCAATACTTTTCTTGTTACCACCTTTATCTGTTGGACCTGAGGTGTGAACGAGGCTGGTGCCATCCTTTATGCTTGCTTTCTGTTGCCAGGCTGACAACAACCCACGCATAAGCATCTTTATTATTATGAAGAGAAGGATGGCTCTTCCTGTCCTATTCTTGCATAATATTATTATGAAGAGAGATAGAGGCTTAAAGAGTCTGGATCTGGGTTCTTCCTGCTATAGCTGGATCTGGATTGGAATTGATATATCCAAGACAGTGCACAATATATTATCTCCTCTACTGAACTGTCTCTTGCCATTTGGTCATAAACCCCAAGATAAATAGGATACATTCGACTTGTCGTGGAAGAAGGAATGAGAAAGAAACTCTGACTAAATTTTCATTTGACTATTCATGGATGACTAAGATTTTTTAAAGAGGATAATTGGTAAAGTCACTTGATGACCTTTAATCGGTACTGAATCTATAGCAACTTGGCACTGGTTTAGTGCTTAAGCTCCAAAATTGTCTTCTTAGGGCACTTTTACAGTTAAGCTAGCACTTTGGGTGTTTTATTGATATCCACTAAAATAGTTCATCACCTGATTCACCCTGGGCCTCATAAAATGTCTTGGCGCTTAAGCCTCCGCTATTGCATGTATGATCCACGAAGTATAAGGTTCTGATGTGCTATTACAGGCATCATGTGAAATCTGCATAACTAATGTGCAGTGCTATATCAAACTTGTCGATTCTGGTTGACTACAATCATGTGTTTGCATGCACTCAGTCAAGTATTCCATGTTTACAAGTTCATGAAGTGAGTTTACTCATATGAATAGCTCTGTGATGTGGTATCAGGATTCAGAACTTCCTGAATTTGTATACTATAGTTTGATTATGGTGTGTAGCATGAGAGATGGGTTACACGGTTCTTCCTGATTCTTTCTATGAGAGGATAGCATGTCTATGACTCTAACGTATATTTGAGAGAATTAATTTATTTGTATGTCAGGTGCATCTATATATCTAGGTAGTTATATTTTCCTTAACGTGGATATCCCAAAATTTATGTATAAAAAAAGTTTTGAACTTTCTCCTCTGTACACCTTATATATGTAAATAGCACCCTTTTAGCAATCAGGTGATGGTGCGGTGATATTTATTCTTTTCTTTTTGAAGAAAAGAGACAGTGTGGGGATATTGTAGCACAATACCTCACGTGAGTACATTGGTTCTACTTTTCTGTGAGCCTAGAAAAATTGCTACCGTTCATGCATATTAATAAGGTTCTTTTTCACTTATTCAATGATTTTTTACTGCCCATTTAACCTGTCTTAGGCAAGGAATTTCGTCTTGTCTCTGGACATCACCTTAGAGAGGTCAGAGAGATGAGATCTCATGAAATCAGGGTGAGGAAGACATTGCAGGGGTGGAGAGAGGTGGCCAGAGGCAGATGTACAGAGCATGTGTCTCCGTGGGTAGGGAAGATGGATGGCTCCAGTCCAGATTCTTAGATCCTACACAGCCCAATTAGCTAGGTCCTATAACTTAAGTTGTGGGTCTGGGTAACCAGGTAATGGGATCTACAACTCAAATGATGCCACCCTCTCCAATACCATCTAATTTATGCATTTTATGTGAATTGTATGTGGGGAGAAATTTTGAATTTTATGTGAATTGTATGCATCTTATATAATCCAACTCAAATAATAGCAGAGATTGTCTTAATTTGCAGGTTTATCCAGAATATTCATAGTTTCTGACTACCACATTCTTTTTGTAGGTTGGTTTGTCTATCTCTTACCTGCCACTTTGGGACCTACCTCTCGGTTGAAAATGGTTTTGATGGAATGACGTAGACATTTGGCTATCAGTCTTGCAGATTAATGTGCCGGATGAACTCTTCATTTTTAATTTCCAATTTACACTGGTCACCTCTTTATTTTAGAAACATAAAGCTACCTTTATTAGTTGACTTTTTCTGTCTTTATCAGTGGACTTTTTTTGTCTTTATCGGTGGATGATTTTTTTTTGTGTTGATCAGTGGATGATACAGTGAGGGGTAATCTCTTTTTCAACTATGTTTTTTTTCTCCCCATTTGTTTTGTTATGCAAACAGGGGAAAGAAGATCATGGAAAATCTATCTTACAAGTCGGAATGTGCAAGCTCAAATGAGAAAGGCTTGTGGGGGCCTGAAAGCTCAGATGTTAACACACTACCAAAAAAAATAAAGCACATTGCAGAAATCTATGATCTTCCAAAGTCAGTGAAGAAGAAGATGGACTCTAATCTTTTTCAGAACTTTATGGAGTACATAATCTTCCCTAATATTTCCTTAATTTGAAGTCATATAATTCTTATTGCTTACAAGAAACCATCCTATGTAAAGCATTCAAAGTTCACTTTTACACATGGAACATTTTTTAAAAACTTAGTTGTTTCTCACATGTTTTTTTTATGCAGAGGAGGTTCTTGTCACATTTTGGAGGGGCTGTATGTTTCCATTAAGTGGCTACTTTCTGATGTATTTATGAGAAAAAATACATCGGGGTTGTATAGTCATCTAGAAAACCATTTGTTTAACTATTTATTCTTGTCTTTATTTGCATTGACGCTTATTAATCATTTCTTTCAATTTTGGACAGATTTCAGGAAGGGTTGGATTTACTGCAGTCATTTCTTAGCACATTTTCTAATTTTTTATCCATTTCCTTTTTCAGCCATATGTGGGTCCAACTACGCATGACCCATAGCACTAATGCAGCAATAATAGACTGTATTTTATTTTCTATGTACCTTAATGGCAGCCGTAGGATTATAGAGACAGTAAGGGATAAAGAGGTGTTCGCAAAAACTTATGTCATTATTCCCATTGTTGATGGGTATGTACATGATAGTAGATGTCAAGGTCATGTATTTTCATTTCTTACTTACTAATGAGAAGTATATGTCTAGGGGACATTGGAGATTGCTCTTGCTATGTAATCTTGCTAATTCTTTTACGTCTGACTTTGGCCCTGGTATGATTCTATTTGATTCTCTCATCTTGACTGAGCCACACAAGCAAGTGCCAGTCATAAGAAGGTAAAAGTTCAAACACTTTATATATTGTGTTTGCTTTTCAAGTAAAAAAATGTGGTGACAACATTATTCTTTATTTTAGATTCTTAAAGGATTTGTACCAATCAGAGGGGAAGATGGTCAAAAAGAAGAGCCTTGCCTCTATCCCCTTTTATATACCCAATGTACTACTTGAAAGGACATTGATTTATCTATTATACCTCGTTTCTCATTTCTTAAGTGCATTGACATTTGTATCTTTTAGGTACCCCAACAACGGGATGACTTAGAGGGTAGATTTTTCGTATTATACTATTCATATCTCTTTTTAAAGAAAGCTCCGGATACATTCTCTCGGTCAGAATATCCATACTTTGTACGGATATTTAACTCATCAGTTTGTCCGATTTTCAATCCTATATTACCGATATTCATAGATTGCTAATTTGCGTAATTTCTTGCAATTTTTCAAAGACTGGTTTGGGTATGCTGAGATGAACACATTTATCAACAAAGTAATTGCCTATGCTCAACAGGGAGATATGTTTATCTCCTCACCTGATGCTTCAATATCCTCTTCGACAAAATCAAGAGTATCAAATGGAAATGCCCTTAAAGTGGAAGGTATTTCGGAATATGTTCTTGATGCAGGTGATGTTGAAGTGAAGAGATCACGGGGCCGCACATATTGTCGGGATGTGCTGGCATTGGAGGATGGCAAAGTCATTTCTGTGGAGTGGAATGAGTTTGGGAAACCTATTGGAAATGGTGGAAGGTCATTAAGAACCTTTTTGGGAACAATTGCAAGGAATAGTGAAAAATGCCCCATAAACGTTGCATCATGGGATAAGATGCCTGAGCAGAATATTGCCGATATTTGGGGTTTTATCAAGGTGAAGTTGGTCTTTTTCTTGTCTTACACTTCGATGTTATACTTTGTTAAGTCATTAATTTGATGTTTACTTTCTCTATTTTTGTAGAGGAAGTATGATGTGGATGATGGAAATGAACTACAACGACTATTTATTATGAAAGATCTATCTCAGAAGTGGAAATATCATAAATACTGCCTGAGAAAGAAATACATAGATGGACAGGAGCCACCTCAAGGTCTACATATTTCTTCTGAGATGTGGGAAGCAGCAAAGACCACATGGTGTTCTGCTGAATTCAAGGTGATTTTTTTAAGATATTTTCACTGATGATTCAATAAATAGCCTAATTGTAAATGTTTAACTTTATAGAAAAGAAGTGAGGTTAACCAAAAGAACAAAGGACTACAAAAGATTTTCCATTGTGCTGGCAGTAAATCTTTCGCAGATATCAGGAAAGAGGAGGTTAATGTCTCTTATCTTATCACTATGTTATAATAACAATCTTTCGGTATAACTATTCTGGCCTAATTGTTATGCTCGTATGTGTAAAATATCAGGCTGCTAAAACCGGTGTCAATGTGGATAGAACGGATATTTTTATTATAACACATACGAGGAAAGATGGAAAGGCAGTTAATGAAGAATGTGCCCTTGCAATAGTAAGTATATAGTGATTTCATTATATTCTGTTATGCTTACCATCATATATATTTTTTAAATACATTTATGTTCTATGTAGGGGAAACTTAAAGCCTACAAAGAATCTCAGCCATCTACTAGTTCAGTTCCATTGGCATCAAAATGTGATGTATTCACTAAAGTCCTTGGAGGGGACAAAAAGGAGAGAGTTAGGGGTATTGGCACTGCACCTTCACCTCACCATCTTTGGAAAGATAAAATTGAAACTTCACAACCTGAAAACAAAAAGTTATATGAACATCTGCAAGTTTTAGAATCCAAAGTTGCTAAGCTTGAGGCAAAGCCCCAAGAGGTAGATAAATTTTCTCATCACTCATATTAATGTACATTACATATTTTACATTTATATAAGAAACTATATAAAATTTTGTTTTTTTTCAATCTTTTACAGTCTGGATTGCGCTCTTCAGCCGCAAGCAAGTTGTCAACGTCAGCTGAAGATAAGGTATTTATTCCACTTATGCTTAACTGTCAAATTGTCAAAATTAAATTGACAGCAACATGTCTAATTAGGATAAACTTAGTTTGCCTTCCAAGTTTCTGGTTTGGGATTTTAGACATTGGGGATTTGACTTTTTTTTCTGATTGGCCTGAACTTGATGGAACACCTCTCTCTGTCTATCACTAAAGTTGTCTATCACTTAAGTTATTCTGATATGGGCAGTTAATTTTACTGGTGTCTACAAAGTTCTGGATTGCTCGAAGCTATGTTTTTCCTTTATCTACAAATGACTAAATCTGGAAAAAAGGTTGTATTTTTAGCAGTAAAATAGTTGCTTTATCTTTTAGTATAGCATGCTTTTCTTTCTCCTGGGGATTCAAAAAGAGTATAATCCACAAAGAGTGTGACAGAATACAAGGGTGTTAATCTTATTTTTCAGTGGGTATTCTCATACCACTATTATGGGGTTCTGAAGATTGATTTACAGTCAACAGGAGTCTCCATAGATGACTATTTTAGCATTAGATTGCTGTTTATTTTGGGCTTGAAAGTGGGGAATTTCATATCTATATAGGTGTGTTTTCATCGACTGAATATAGGGATCCAAACAGGGAATTCGTGACAAGTTAAGGGGTTGTATATTAGGATCCAAATAGGACTGTTTGAGGCTTCAAATAGAGCCTGAATATGGGATATCTCAGACCAATCTTGATGGGTTGCACAAGGAGTTTTGTAGACCCGGACAAGAGGATATCCAAGGCAGACTGTGGGCATCTTCTCAGCCCCTAAGGGGTTTTGTAGACCCGGACAGCAGGGTTTTCTCTCCCTTTATTTACTTTTTTTTATTCTTCTCTCTCTGTTGGCGCAGTAGCAAGGTGAGGGTCTTGGAATGCTTCCTTCCTTCTCCTTTTCTCTTTGTGGTGACTGTTGGGGTTGCGAGATGCTGGGCTTGAGAGAGATCCACAAACCAAACCCCTAATCAATTCTAATAAATATTGGGAGATTATTTTGAAATCAGATGTCCCACACCTCTGATTGTTTATGTAGTGTCCTGAATGATGCTATGTTTCATTTTTTTTAACTGCATTACAATATACAAAAAGATTGTACATGATTTGCTAGTATCAGTTGCAGGGAAGGGCAAAGAAGGTCAAATTGCTAGATCTTGAAGGACAATGTGGCAGATGATTTTCTCATCAGTGATGACCTAGTAAAGACTGTAATGGGGAGATTACTAGGTAATGTCTATTATGAAATATCTGTCACATTTGTTAACAAGCCCGATACCCCTCTTGTTGTGAAGGATGATCATAGAAGAAGAATGAAAGATGCCATAGGAAGCCACATAGTATGGTTGATAGATTATGTAAGTAATTTACTTTACATCTTTAAATTAGTTATAATCATTGGATGTTATGTATTTTAATTAATTCTTATCTTCCAATTGCAGGTGGTTATAGAAGATAAATGAATGAAGATTCTAGATGGGTTGTCCAATTTCTTTTCATCTTCTCGTTAGGTTGTCCAATTGCTTGTGGTGGGATCTTTGCTTGTTGTGGGAAATAGATGATCTTTTCATTGTGATTGTGGCTGGAAGCCTGGAATAATTGAAAACTTTGTATATTTACCATCTTATTCACTACGTACTATGTGTTAATCATAAAATGTTTTATGTTAACATGTCATACTTTATGTTTGTGGACAAAGTAAATTTAATGTTTAATGAATGTCTTTGTTGATGTTATTTTTTGTTGTATGATGTGCATTATTGTGACTGTGTCTAGCAGGTTGTTGTGAGTCCAACAAGTGTACGAATTGAATGTATGCCTTGAATTGGTTATACAGCCAGATTTGAGAGTTACTTATGTAATGGTGTGGATGCCTTGAATTGGTTGATTCCAAGAATTGTGAATGTATTGTTGATTGTATGGATGGGTAAATGTTTATGCCCAAACTGTAAATGAAAGAGACGTTGTAATGTAAACATTTACCTACGACTAAACATCCGTAGGTAAATGTATCTCGTGATATATATACAATGTTTTTTCAGGTATGTAACATTTACCTACGGGAGCCTCGTAGGTAATCAGTAATGGGGAGACAGTTTCATTCATATGTTTTATATGTGCCTACGGGTCGGTTCGTTGATAAAAGTCGGTACTATACCTACCACAAGCCATAAAGTTTGGAGGAATTCTAAAGATACTTCTAAGTTATTTTAGTGAGAGAGAGGTTAATTAAATCCCATTGATGCTAGTCCACTTTCCAAGCTCATGTAAGATATCTTACTTGCGTGCCACTCAACCCAGTGGGTGGAGAAGCTTTCTTTGCATGAGGGCTTTCATTTACAACAAATTGGAATGTCATCAGATCTCTTGTTTGCCCATAGAAGGACCCATATTGCAACCATGCAAATCATCATCTACACACCTCAAATTGAGCTAGGATCCCTTGTGCCCCTGATTTAAAAGGCTTAGGCCACATCACCCCAGTTTGAGACCACATCATCTTTAGAACACAATTTATTTAATATTTTCACTTAAATTTGATACTTTTCACTTCTAACTTCACCTTTTATTCATTTAGCATCACTTCGGCATTCACTTTTAGTGTATCTTAAATAAAACCAAAAAAATATTGGTTAAGAACTAACCATATATAATTCAGTCAATTCCTTTATTATTGTCATTTTTACGCTACTTTCTCTAAGGAAACCACACTTCACTTAGTTTTAATCTATTTTTTACTTGTTTTGTCATCTTTGAAATGCACAAAAATAAATAAAATTGGATTTAAGGGTTCCTTATCCGCAACCAGCCAACAAAGAGAAAGTTAGAACTTGCACACACCATTTCCCAAGTATGTAGGTCAAACTTCTCCTTTATTTCATTGAAACCTACAGTTTCTAGTGACCACCCAATTCACACACCTCCCTTTTCCCTCTTTTTCCTCCTCATTCTCTACCCTCAAACTATGTTGCCATTCATTTCTATTGGAAGAGGAAAGTTCAATAAAGTAGTCTAGTCTTTACACTTTAAAATGCTGACCCTGACACCTAGTCTATAAGGCACTGTGATTTTTTTTGGAGGATGTACAAGTGTGGACATGGGGCTCCAATTTCCCATCCACAAAAGATTGATAGAAATATATGCTCTATAAGTTAATTATATTTGATATGATTCAACATTTCTTGAAATTTTGCATTCAAGTAATTGACATATTTGCATTGTTTGCACTATTTAAATGTGTACATCGTAATCAAATCTTTGATCACAAGTAGTGATGTTTAGATTATAATAAGATCATGATAATGAAATCAATTATTTAGAGATATACGATACAAAAAATTTTAATTATGAGATTTCAAGATGAAATATTAAGAATCTAGAAAGGCTATTATGTGTATTATCTTTTTATAAGATGAAGATAAACAATTATATTAGTCATTAGTGTGGAGACACTAAGACATACATGTAAGCGCTCATAGTAGAATGTGTTCACTAAACTAATATAAATTAGAAACTATGAATGATATCTTACCTAATTGTATTTTAAGATTTTCTAACATCATATTTGCACGGTTGGATCTTTGATTTGAGTAGTTAAAGATATCTTACTACGTGTATTTGATATTTGGCTATTAACTTATAAATCACTGTTACGATGGTTTAACATAGTTAATAGATTGAATACAAGAGAAAGTTAGTGAAGACAATTGAGTGGACAATATGAAATTGTTCACTCGGTAAGTAAGAGAGAATATTTAAAGGGATAGTACATACTTTAAATCCCTAGTCATGATATCTAAAATAATTGGAAAATAAATTTTCTAATTGATCTAATTTTTAATACATGATCTCAAAATGTCAGTTTATTAATAGATTGACAGTCGATGTTATATCCCTAGCTAACCAGGGCATTGGAGGACAAGGGATTATATCTTTGTGATAATTGACTATGGAAATGCTCAATAGAGATAAGATTATCCCCTAAAATCATTTGGGATCATGGGGCATAGCTTGTACCAAACATAACTGAAAGACTGTTAAATATGTTATTGAATAATAAATTTAATTTAAAATAAATTATTCTTTTAATTAGACCTCAACTAAATGAACTATCAAGTTGAATAGGTCACTCAATAAAATCGATTCATTAGTATAGTAGCATTAGGAATCATTTATAAAAATTGTGACCTTTCATGAACAATTTTGATTTCTATAAATGATAGCTAATTAAGCCAAACCTTGACAGGTCAAGGGTGATAACTTCGTGGCCAATATTTTACAACATCATCTCTCATCCTAGAGGTCGCCAATATGTGGTAGAGCTTTATTAAAATTGACTTAAAAAATCTGTTGTGCATGAGAACTTGTTTATCAAAGAAGTTCGTATGGATACCATTAGATGTAATGCACTCTTAGAGAGTATGGATACTTTTGTTCTTCTCTGGTATTTAAGGATTGGTTGAATCTTACAAAGATATTTTTTATCATGTTCAAATCTAATTTTTTTGTTTCGACGATCAAGACAACATTTGATATTTAAAGAATTGTCGCTTTCGTTGCTCCAAGATCATCGATTCCTTACAATAATAGTGGAGAGACATAGCTTAAATCTTGCAAAGTGACTCCATGAATCAACTATCTCGTGCAATGGCTCATAAGGCTCCACAGTCTGTAAAGCAATTTTTATGACCATATTCTTATTCAACAACTCTTGAGAAGGTTATAGATCTTGACCCAAATATTAACTTTATCACATATTTATTCCATCGAAGTTATGATTGGCTTGCCCCTTTTCCACGAGAACAATATCACTATTATAGAACCATAGAGCTCACTTAAAAATCGTATATGCTTCTTCATCTGATCGGAGAGAATGAAGAGAAAGGCATCATTGGGATAGTCCAAGAGGGACCAAAGGATTAGAAATATTTCATGGCGAACATGGTCAGCTCCTCATGGTAGAGGAAAGGGTAAAATGGGGATGTTGAAAGGTGTGAGATGGAAAGGATTAAACCTCTGCCGCGAGAGAGGATCTCCGGCTGCTTTCTTCGCGGCTGTACCGTTCGGCCCCTGCGGGGGCGGAGTATTCAGCTGCCCGTGAGCGGGAGCTGGAGTTTTTCGTGAAGCGGCGGCGTTCATCGACGCTGCTTCGATGGTTTGCTCGTTCGTTGTCAAGTGCGGAGACGATTGAAAGGCGATTCTTTCGTCTTTGCGGTGGGGTTGTGGGATTCAAGGAGCGGTACTTTCGTTTTATTTCATTGCTTTTGACGTTCTTGTCTCCTTCCTTCTTCGTTCCAGGCTTCTTGTTCTGGGGTCTGGCTTCTTTTCTTTAGGGTTTTCATTCCTTTGCTTCCCTTTTGTTGTGTTACCTTATTCCTCCATTTTCAGGGTCTTTCTTCTTCATCGTGTTTTGCCATTCTGTTCTTGTCCTCCATTGTCACCTTGTTTTTTGTATCTCCATTGCTTCTTCTTGCCCCTTCTGCGTCGTGTAGTCCTAGTCGCGGTGTTCACACCGTTTATTTTTCTCTTTGTTTTCTTTTCCCTAAGTTTCTTTTATGTTATTTTATTCTCTTTTATAATCTTTTGCCGCCTTTCTTCTTTGTTTTGGGGATATATCTCGCTTCTTTTCGAGGAGGGACTTCTAGGGTCTTCTGGGAGTTTCTTGTTTTCTTCTGAGTTTCTGGGGTTCTCTCGTATATTCTGTCTTCCTGCGGTCGTCACTGAGCGTCTGCTTCTCCCCGTTCTAGCGCTTCTGCTATTTTAAGAGGATCTTCCTTGTAGTCGAGCGGAAGTTGTCTGTCTTCTTTTCTCTTTTTCTTTGTCTCAAGGGTGTCATCTTCTCTGTTGATTTCTGTTGTATTTCATGGGGGATTCTATCTTGGATGAAGAAAATATTCTTTCGCAGTTCAAAACGCTTTTGTCTTCCCCTCAACCTCCTGTTCCCATTCGGTTGGGAAGCGACCTATCTTCTGAAGATCAACGATGGAAGCGCAACCTTGTGTTAAAGGTACTATCTTCCAATAAGGTGCGTCCGGCTGGGTTAAAAGAATGGGTGCGGAAGATGTGGAATCCATTGAATCCTTGGTCGCTCTTGGACTTCCCTAATGAGGCTTTTATTCTTATTTTCCATTCTGAAGAAGAAGTAGACAAGATCTGTCGTCGTGCCCCCTGGTTTTATAACAATGATTTATTACTCATGGAACGAGCTAGACCTTTTACAGCACCTTCTGAATGTTCTCTTCAGACAGGGGATCTATGGGTTCGAGTGTACGATTTACCTCAAGAGTTCTTATCTAAAAATATTATCATGCAAATTGTTTCTCAAATCGGGGTCCCTTGGGATCCTGCTCCTGAGATAGTAGCTGCTTGGAGTTTGTTTGCTCGTATAAAAGTTAGATTGAATATCTTGAACCCGCTTCCTACGGAGGTGTCTGTTATTTATCCTGATGGGGATTTGAAGTCTTTCGAGTTAGCTTATGAAAGGGTGGTGCGATTTTGTTTTTTCTGTGGTCGTTTAGGGCATGAATATGGGGATTGCAGTCAACTTGTTTCTCTGAAATCACTTATTACTGATGATCTATCGGTGGCACTTCAAGCTAATTTGAAACAGCAATTGGTTTTCAGATTCGGTGATTGGTTATCTGTTGCAGGTAGGGAAGCTCATGGAGGTAAAAGACCTTCTATTCCTCTGCCGATTCAGGAGCTTCCTACTCAAACTAAAGGGTTGGGTGGAGGATTTGTAGCTAGTGTTTCGCCCAGTTCTTTAGCTCTTCCGTCTCCTTCTCATGAGGTAAAGGATATTAATTTGGGGACTGATGTTGTTGTCATAAAGGAGGCTCATGGTCAGAATTCTTTACTATATGGAGAATCTTCTTCTAGTCATGCTGTTATTAATTCTCTTTCGTTACTTTCTTCCCATGGGCATTATCAAATCCCTGGATAAATTGCTCATTCCACTAGTCAGAATAACGTTTCTGGTCTTATGGCATCTAATGATCTCTTTGCTTACAAAGATATGGATAATATTCAGTTTAAGTCTTTTCTATCCCCACTTAAGTCTCCCATGAAAAAATCAAGGATCAGTGGCAAGAATAAATGGAAAATGTTTAATCAGGCTATTATGAAGAGTGTTATTATTCATAATGAAACGTCTATTCCTGGTAAGAAGGATGCACTTATTCTTCTTAACTCAAATATAGAGGGTGTGGCAGCTGACCCTAAACAGCTGCCCTCATCCCAATGAAACTAGTGGCTTGGAATTGTCGGGGAGGGAATGGGCTCCCGACAATTCGTCATGTAGATCGTCTAGCCCATTCTATCAAACCGCATATTTTCTTTCTATCTGAAACTAAGTGTTCTCTTGCTGTTAGCCAGAATTTCTTTTATAAACGAGATATTTCTAATTATTTTATCGTGCCTTCTATCAATAGAAGTGGTGGTCTATGGCTTTGGTGGGATGATTCCATCACTTTGCAAGTTCTTTTTTCTTATCCTTCCTGGATTGGTGGTATTTTGTCAGATCCTTCGTTGGATATCTCATGGTTTTTGATAGTTGTGTATGCTCCTAATAAGGATGGTGATCGATTACATATGTGGGAGCGGATGTCCAAGCATATTCAGGATTTAGCTCTACCTGTGTGCTTAATTGGGGATTGGAATTGCATTCGGGTTTCTTCGGAGAAAAGGGGGGTTCCAGACCTATTAAATCTCATATGGAGCATTTTGAACATTTTATTCAGCATAATAATCTATTGGAGGTGCGGAATGATGGGTTTATTTATACCTGGAATAATAGGCGTTCTTTTAAGTTTAATGTTAGAGAGAAATTGGACAGATGTTTGGGTTCGACTTCTTGGTTTTCTCATTATCCAAATGTTCAACTTCACATACTTCCTTGTTGCCATAGTGATCATAATCCTCTTTATCTTAATACGGACCCTCCTATTAGAAAGAAGAACTATTGGTTCAGATTGGAAGCTATTTGGTTAAAATTTCCATCTTTTCATCAACAGGTTGACATCTCTTGGAAAGACTCTCCGAATTTAATTCAGAATTATGCAGAGAAAATGAAGGTTCTAGCCTCTGCTTTGTCTAAATGGAGGAAAATTGTGTTTGGTAGTCTAAGAAATCAAATAAGTATTACTAAACAGAAATTACAATTTCTACAGAATGCATCTATTTCTCATCACTTGTTACAGGAAGAATCCAAGTTGGAGAAACATTTACTTTGGCTCGAAGAATTGGAAAGTTTATATTGGCGTCAAAGAGCTAAAGTTTATTGGCATACTTCTGGAGATCGTTGTACTAAATTTTTCCACACGAAAGTTCTTAATCGGAAACGATGGAACAGAATTTCAGGGATTTTTAAACCTGATGGGTCTTGGTCTACAGATATTGAAGATATCAAGCATGTGTTCATGGCATATTTTAAAAATTTATTTCATGATGATGATTCCTCTTACTCTCATGCTGTTTTTGAATCATTGCAGATGCCTTATCTTACTCAGGAACAAGCTCAATTGCTGTTGATTCCACCATTTTCTGATGAAATTAAAAATATGGTGTTTTCTATGAAGGCTCTTAAATCCCCGGGCATTGATGGTTTTCCTCCAATCTTTTTTCAAAATTATTGGCCTTTAATAAAGGAAGATATATCATCCTTTGTTCAACATTTGTTTTTATCAGCAAATATTCCTAGTGCTTTAAATCATACTGTTGTAACTCTTATTCCTAAGAAGGAAAAGGCATTCTCACCAGAACATTTCCGGCCGATTAGTCTTTGTAATGTTCTGTTCAAAGTTCTGACCAAAGTTATTGCTAATCGGATTAAGCCTTTTCTGTCTAATTTGGTGTCAGAATTGCAATCAGCTTTCATTCCAGGACGTCAAGGCATTGATAATGTCATTATTATTCAAGAAATCCAGAATGTTTTCAAGCGGATGAGGGGTAAGACTGGGTATTTTATGGTTAAACTTGATATTCATAAGGCCTACGATAGACTTAGATGGAATTTTTTGGCCTGTGTTTTGAGTAAATTCGGATTTCCTACTCATCTTGTTAAATTAATCATGCAATGTACTCGGTCAGTCTCATACTCTTTAAATTTGAATGGGGCTCTTTCAGATATTATCTTGCCTAAACGTGGTATACGTCAAGGTTGCCCCCTCTCACCCTATTTATATATTCTCTGTTCTGAAGTTTTATCTTCAATGATTTCTCAAGCTGTCAGAGATAACCTATTATCAGGAGTCAGGATTGCAAGAGGAGGCCCTCAGATCTCCCATCTGATGTTCGCAGACAATCTTATCATTTGTGGTAAAGCTACTCATCAAGAGGTCAGAAATTTACTTCAGATTCTGCATATTTATGAAACTCTGTCAGGTCAGGCCATTAGTCATCAAAAATCTAAGATTTTCTTTAGCCGAAATGTTAGTCATGAGCTTTGTGCATCTATCTGTGAATTGACAGGATTTCAGTTAGCTTCTAAGGAGTTGTATTTAGGTATCCCGTGGGATTCTAGGGGTGGTAGGCATTATTTCTTTCAGAAAATTTTATCTACTTGTCAACAAAAAATGGCAGGCTGGAAATCTAATCTTCTTTCTACAGGGGGAAGGACCACGTTAATTAAATCTACTATAGGTCATCTGCCTTTATATGCTATGTCTTTATCTAGGTTACCGGGGTTTTTTCTGAGGAAACTTGATCAAATTCAAAGAAATTTCTGGTGGGCTCATAGTTCTTCCCATCCTAGAAGAATACATTTCTCCAATTGGAAAGTAATTAAGCAATCTAAAATGCATGGTGGGATGGGTATTAAGGATCTTGTTACTATGAATAAAGCTTTGAGTTTGAGGCTTTTCTGGAATTTTTTGCAGAAAAAGAACTCTCTTTGGGTTCAAGTGCTCTCTCATAAATATTTACGTTCTTCTTCTGTGTGGCATGTTAAGTTGCGGAATACCGACTCTTCTGTTTGGCATTTTATTTTGCTTGCATTCGTTCTTTGATGCTTAAAATGGGGGTGTGGAAGGTGAAGGATGGGACCGATATTGACATCTGGAATCATGTTTGGATTATGGATGGTAAAGGTCCTCTTATTCCGAAAATCCCAGGTGTATTCTTTCCTGGTAAGGTCTGTGATCTGTTATCCAATGGGTCTTGGGATAGTGCTATTATTGCTAACTGGTTTGATGATCATTCATGCGATCGTATTTTGATGACTCCTCTTCATCCTTATTTGGATAAGGATACTCTTATCTGGCCATATACTGCAGATGGCAACTTTAATCTCAAGTCTGCTTATCGGGCTTTACATGAAGCTGATCTGCCTCCTGGATCATCTAACCAGTCCATCTAGCATAAACTATGGCATCCTAGGGTGGCAAAATTTCTCCCGCACAAAATTCTTATGTGTCTTTGGAAAGCTTTAACGGGCAATCTACCTACTAATTTACAAATTCATCGAAGATGCCCTTATGTTAGCCCTTTATGTCATATTTGTGAGCAGGATGTAGAGACTTTGGAACATCTCTTTTTTATATGTCCTAGAGCTTCAGCAGTATGGATGATTTCAGCTATTGGGAATAATATTGGTTGGAGATTCTCTTCTCTTAATGATCTTATTATGTGTTGGCTGAATTGGATACTAAATAAGTTTTATCACTTGCAGCAGATGGGAGTTATGGCTCTTTCTGTTTTATGGCATTTATGGAAAGCTAGGTGCAAGGCTTCCTTTGATCATCAAGTGGAGTCTCCTCACAAAATTTTCCATCAAGTCAAGCATACAGTGGATTTATGTTTACTTAATGCTCCGTCATTAGTTGATCAAAGATCTGACGAGTGGTCTCCTCCTCCTCTTCAATTTGTTAAAATTAATGTTGATGGAGCTGTTTCTGATCATGCAGGGTCCATAGGAATGGTTGTTCGAGATGAAGGGGGAGTAGTGCTTTATTGGAAAACCCGGTTATTCCCTTTTCAACATCCACAAGTTATTGAAGCTCTAGCAATTCTTGAAGGATGTCTCTGGGCATCATCTTCTTCTTACTCGAAAGTCATTATTGAAAGCGATGCAAAAATTGTGATTGAGGCTATTAACGATCAGGGACCTATGTTATGGAGGCCTCAACATCTTCTTCTTCAATGTCAACAGATTCTATCTCAGAATCCTACCATTTCTCTTTCTTTTGCCCCTCGGTCTTGTAATTATGTAGCACATACTTTGGCTCGTTGGTCGTTGTCCTCTAATTCTGAAGCTATGTATCCGGAACCTTTACCTGATTCCGTTTCTCTTGAACTGTGTAAGGATATGCCTGCTTAATAATAGTTTTGTTTTCTGCTTGTTCAAAAAAAAAAAAGAGATGGAAAGGATTGGAAGAAAAAAAAATGAAACAGTTTTGGGTTCAAAAGATAATTTTGAGTAACATTGGTACCAAAATATAAATTAACACCGGAAATAGGACGAAAAACTGAAAACTCCATTATTATAATTTGATCAATGTTCATCTTATAAGCCTTGAAACAATACTATATAAACAAGACCTTCACAAAAGAATAGCCTTTCCTTCATCCGGAAGAAGACTTTTACATCCTAAAATGAAGCAGTCGCTACAGCTAAATATAAATTGCCTATGCCTTCCACCCTCGTCGACATCTCTCTGTCGTCTTGGCCTTCTGTATTCAGGATAAACTAGGCTTTTGTTCCAGCATGAACTACATCGATCCAGGGTAGTTATGATGCAAGAATTCCTTCATTACATTGGATTCGAACAGAAGAGGGATTACACCCGACGAACTCGAACTCGGCATCAGTAGTCATTTATCAGTGCTGGAGAAGAACTTGTTAATGGCCGGGAAGACCTCGGGTCTGCGGTCGCTGAGGTAGTCGCGCAGGCCGTGCTTGACGTAGCTCTCCCCTTCCTCGGCGTTGTCCAGAATAGCAGTCGCCCGATGCGCTTTGTTGATCCTGTGTACGTATATGTATGGTCTCATATTAACTCTTTTAATTACTTCCTAAGAAGTGTGTATATATATATATCTTTATTCTCTCGGGCGTAGACGAAGATCACAACAAAGTATTACTGCTTTGTACATTTGAGTATTTGCTTCCTTAATACTGTATTTGGTTGGAGTAACGTATTAATTTGATATTGATATTTCTAAAAATTAGAGTACCAATATATTAAAATTGACTGAAACAAATATTTGTATTAGATGACACGTTTTATTTGTGCTATGTTTTAAAATTAATATTATTAGTGAAGTATTTTTTAGCGATATATATAAATATTAATTTTAAAAACTCGATGATGAGATAGATTTCTAATAATTACCTGACATCTGGGTTCTTGAGAGCGTGTCGTGTGAGAGAAAAGACTATCATGCCGCCAACGAAGGACATGGCCGCCACCAGCGGGTATACCTGCACGCCTGGCACGCTAAGGGAAGACGCCCCAAGAAAGAGATCACGAAGAAGGAAGAAGGTGGAGAAGGAAAGGAAAGGAAACCTCGGGTTTCAGCCAACGAGTCATCTCGTCGAAGAAGTTTTGCTTGCAGATTGATGGAAGGAAGAAAGCCTCCGAAACGGCTCAAGAAGAGCACCCAGCTGCCAAAGAGCCCTGCTAGATCGAGAGAAGATAAGATCAACAGGCGTGGAAGGATGTGTAGAGGTGATGGGTATTTATACACACACCATCTTTCGCGTAGGAACGCTGTAGGACGCTTTGGATAATTGGAATATTGGAGATAAGATTGATGCCAGAGATTCTCCAGCTTTCTTTGTCCCTGAGCTGATCAACGAAAACCAGGGGCGGAGCCTACTGTTTTTACCTCCAATCTCTCTCTCTCTCTCTCTGAACTTGACTCAGCTGTTCTCATCTCAATTCATATGAGACGCTGACCAGCTACGAGAGAGAGGAAGAGAGAGACATGTTCAACGGCGTCCCTGCATCTGCAGATAGGTAAGCGATGACGCCACGGCGCTGTGCGCGGCGTCCACTTGCTGTGCTTGGGAGATCAGAATGATGGCGCACGTGGGAAGACGGATCGGTGTAGACGACAGCCTTGAGGATCGGCTAGCTCAGACGTTTAAATTTAAGCAAGATTGACTGTTTTAATCAATCTCCTACAAAGTACAGCTTGAATAAGGAGAAGAAGAATATATCAGATATCAAGGTAATTCTTCCTTATTTATATGTGGCTGGGGATGCACTAGAATGCGACTTGAGAAGGACCTGTTCCTGAGAAAAAAAATTTAAAGTGACTAACGGCCTGTTTGCTTAGGCCCTGTTTGGTAACACTATTTAACATCTCTATCACTATCAATTTTAAAATTGATATTCCTATTAATCACTAAAAGGTGTTTGGTTAATAATATCAATTTTAAAATTGATAGTGAAAACAATGCACAATATATAATACAAGTGTCAATTTGTATCAATCTTGATATTGATACTTCAACTTCTAAAATTATCAATATCAATATTGATATAGTATCAAATTTGAAACTCTAACCAAACAGGTCATTAGAGTTTTAAAAATAATACTATATCAATATTGATATTGATATTTTTAAAGAGTAGAATATCAATATCAAAAGTGATGATATCAAATCTCTTTAGATGTTTGACAATACCATATCAATATTAAAATTGATATTAGATGTTTGGTAACAGAATATCAATATCAAAATCATTATTAGATATTTAATTAAAGAGTCAAAACTATTATTAATATCACAATAAAATACTAATATCAAAATATATTAATAAAAATATAAAAAATTTAATATTATTTACAAAAAATATAAATATAAATTTATAAAATTTAATAAAACATTAAAATTAAAACAAAAAAAAAGATTATATTGGGCTGGTCTACAGCTTCCCCGAAAGCTCAAGTTGAGCCAGTTTTCCGTTCCCACCTCCCGAGATCCTACAGAGCTGCTGTCCGGCTCACTGCTCCATCGATCCCTGACGCCGCCGCTGCTGCCGTCGGAAAGCTGGTAGCCAGGCAAGGCGAGCATCGGGGA
The DNA here is from genome assembly GCA_036172225.1 of Cryptocoryne crispatula var. balansae. Taxonomy (NCBI): domain Eukaryota; kingdom Viridiplantae; phylum Streptophyta; class Magnoliopsida; order Alismatales; family Araceae; genus Cryptocoryne; species Cryptocoryne crispatula. Next base: position 33,907,257 of record CM069929.1, on the reverse strand, counting down.
GTTGGCCGGCGACGACGAGGATCTGCGGCGGAAGGAGGGGGGCGATGGACAAGTACGAGGTGGTGAAGGACATCGGCTCCGAGAACTTCGGCGTGGCGAGGCTGATGCGCCACAGGGAGACCAAGGAGCTGGTGGAGATGAAGTACATCCAGAGGGGGCACAAGGTCCGTCTCCGGCGACCTCTACGCCCCTCTTCCTTGTCTACTCGATCTGCTGCCGATTCCTGCTTTCCCCCTTTCTCTCCCGTCCCTGCAGATTCATGAGAACGTGGCGAGGGAGATAATCAACCATCGGTCGCTGCGGCATCCCAACATCATCCGCTTCAAGGAGGTGAGAACACCCCCCGCGGCAGCCGCGGACCGCAACAACACCTCCTGCGCTGATGTCCGCGGAGAGGAGATGCCCCGCAAGCCTGAATACGCGGAGTTAGGGCTCGAACATTCAAAGATGGCTTGGTTCGATAGTATCATTTTTAATACACCTCCAGTCCTGTATTGATTTTGGACACACATTAGTGCTATTAATTTTAAAAGTAATAATGTTAGCCAAACACTCGTTACGATTTTGTATCAATATCAATTTTAAAATTGATATTAAAACAGGTACTTGATACGGTTACCAAACAGGGCATAAAGTACGCAGAGGGCACAGGGGTGTAAACAGAATCTAAATTTCGATTCCCATAAAAATTAATGAATTCGAAATTTGTTTTTATATCTTATAAATTATCAGAATCGAAATCAGTTCATTTTATTTCTGTTAATCTGATTTAAATAATAAATAATTAAATTAAATTAAATTAATTATAAAATGTATTATATAAAATTATAAAATAATAAAGTAAAGATTTAAAGAAATAATATAAAATTTTATTAATTATATGTGAATTATTAATTTATTTTTGAATGAAAATTATTATTTAATATGTATTTCGAAAATTATCGAATTCGAATCCGATTTCGATAACGAAATCAGAATCAAATCAAAATCGAAACATAGTGATTCCGAAATTATCAGAATCGAAATCGAAACCTCGACCCTTAACGTTTATCGGAATCAAAATCGAATTCTGGTAATTTTGCTACTGAATCTGACCCGTTTACAGCCCTAATAAAATGTGCTACTTTATGCCCTGTTTGGTAACACTATTAGACACCTCTATCACTACTATTTTTAAAATTGATATTGTTAGTAATCACCTCGAGGTGTTTGACTAATAGTATCAATTTTGAAATTTGTAGTGCAAACAACACATATGTTATGTAATACAAGTGTCAACTTGTATCAATTTTGATATTGATACTCCATCTTCTAAAAATATCAATATCAATACTAATATAGTATCATTTTTGATACTCTAACCAAACAGGCCATTAGGGGGGGAAACTGTATGTTACTTTAATAAACAATTTCTTAAACTGTGTTAAAAAAATCCGAGTTTTTTTACTGTAAGAGATTAATCCTTCGGACGATGGTGAGTAGTCTCATTAAACATTATTTAAAAAATTATATTACGAGTGTTATATATAGTGTCTTTTAGATATATTAAATAAATTGGATTCCAACTTAGTTTGAATGTAAATGTAGATGGAACTTCACACATGAGCTCCAATTTGAGTTTGATAAATGAGTTTATATTGAACTCCAATACGACAGAGTTCATAATGAGCTAAGCTCAAGCTGAACTCGAGCTCAGGTAAAGATGAAATCGAGCTCGAAGTAAAGATAAATGAGTCTAACTTGAATAACATATGGTGCTCAATTTAACTTATTTGCAATCCTATTTGCCCAGAACGTTAGTGTGATTGATGTACCGTAGTTAGTCTGCAAAATGACCCTGACAAATAGTTTCAAAATCAACTGGGTGAAAAATTGACTCAACTCGTTAGGAACTCAATGAGAGCCAAGTTCAAATATAACAAGTCATGAGCTAGAACATTAAGTAAGATCTATTGGAGCTCTAACAGTGTAACTGGAGTAAAGATAAAAGAGCGTTTACACCAAGGGGTGTGGTAAACAGGCTGGGGTTAGGTATGGGCAACCAAACCCAAGTAGTAAGCCTGCTAGTAATTAAGTGGGCCAGGCCTAACCCAAACTCAAGTTAATGTGTTCTGGCGTGGCCCAAACCCAAGAAATTCCATTGGGCCCAAAACTACTTGTTGGGTTATTCATTACCTATTCATTTATTCAGTTGGTCTGATAAATTTGATAAATTTAAATATCAATTAAGTCTTTCAACTATAAGTATTCGAGATCTTTTATATTTATCATGTCATAACAAATAAAATATATTTTTAAACAATTAGAATTGACGATAGTGGTATAATCTTAGTTCATTTTCACCAAACTACTTAATAATAATATGACAAAAAATAATTATGTTTAAAATTATTTTTATACTCTTTGTACACTTTCTACCAAATTGGTCTATACTTTTTCTTTACATTCTCTCTCTCTAGTCTCCATCTACATTTTCTCTATCTACAACCTCTAATTTTTTTTCTTTTCTATATTTTTTTCTCTACTCTTTTTCAACTCCCTCTACCCTTTCTTTATACCCTCTCACTTTACTCTCAATATTCCCTCTCTACTCACTATCAACACTCTTTCTTCTTTTTGTACACTTTATTTTTATTATTACTCAATATTTTCTTTTTTCTACATTCTTCATCTCCTTCTCTATTCTATGTACATTTTCCCTCTACTTTCTTTACACACTCTTCTCTATACACTTTTTCTATCTACATTATTTATATTATGTTTACTATCTCTTGATATTTCCTCTGTCAAATTTTATCTTTTCTATATACACTTTTTTTCTATACTCTCTACATACCTTCACTCTTTACAATACAAATTCTCTCTCTACACTTTCTCTCTCAACTCTATCTACATTCTCTCTATACTATCTTTCTACACTTTCACGCTACATAATTTCTATTTTTCTTATGTAGTCTCTCTTTACTCTCTATCTACATTTCTCTTTCTACCCTCTCTCAACATTCCCTCTATTTTTTCTCTTCTCTATATGTTTACTCTCTCTACTATCTCTCAATATATTTTCTATTATCACTTTCTATCTTTAGTCTTTCTCAATGCTTAATCTCGGTACCCTGTGCATTCTCTTTATTATCCCTAAATATTTTATCTCTCTACTTTTTTCTCTACATTTTATTAACCTTATCTTTTTTCTAAGTACTTTCGTTCTCTACTCTATTTATACTTTTCTCTCTACTATCTCAACACTTTATCTTTTTTTGTATATTTTCTATATCTAGTCTATCTATACTTTCTCTCTCTCTCTCTCTCCTATCTCTTTACACTTTCACTCTCTATATACTTTTTCTATTGTTTATAAACTTTATCTCTCTACTACCTTAATATTTTATCTGTCTACTCTTTCTCTTTCTACTCTTTCTGCACTTTCTCAATCTATTATCTGAAGATTTTTCTTTTTTGTACTTTCTCTATCTACCCTCTTTACTCTCTACACCTTCTCTTTACTTTCTATACACTTTTTCTTTTAATCTATCTACATATACTCTTTCTACTTTTTTATAAAATTTTCTTTCTACTCTCTATTTATACTTTCTCTATTCAACAATTTCTCTCTCTACACTCTTGTTTTATTCTATCTAATGTCCTGATATTTTCTCTTTTTACACTTTCTCTCTTCTCGTTACTTTTCTCTATACTCTACCTTCATTATCTTTCTATACTCTCACTCTATATATTTTTTATTCCCTATATACGTTCTCTCTCGACTCTTTCTATACTTTCTTTATCTACTTTCTATATATTTCTCTTTACTTTGTATATATACTTTCTATACTATCTCAATATTTCCTCTCTCTATATTTTCTCCCTAAACAATAAATTTTCTCTCTCAAGTCTATCTACTCTTTCTCTCTACATTTTCACTCTATATTTTATTTCTTCTTTATATATTACTTTGTCTACTATAAATCTATATTTTCTCTCTCTCTCTCTCTCTCTCTCTCTCTCTCTCTCTCTCTTCATTTTTTACACTTTTTCTTTCTACACTTTCTCTCCTATGTTGTAATTTTTATAAATAATATATATATATATATATATTAAATATAGATGTGTAGTGGTGCCAATGGGTTGGGTCTAGGTTGGCTCAACATAAGTCCATTAAACCTAAACCCAAAAGAAAAGCTCAATGGAACTGAATATGAAGACCCATGTCCAACCAGCCATGACCTACCCAAAAAGACTTTTGGGGAAGCTGGCTCATTTGACACCACTATTTACAACCTTAATAGTAGCTTCCAAAAGCCACATTGGCTGTACTTTTGGCCCTCTTCATACATTGCCATGGACCGAAGTCATCCCCAGAGGTTTCTTGAACCTTCGGGCCTCGTTTGGTAAAAGGATAAGGAAAGATAAATCTTGTTTATCCCTAAACTATCATTTGGTACATAAAAAATTTATTTTGACCTAGTTTAACTTAAACATGTTTATTCTTATAAGTAAGGATAAAGACAAAGATAAGTCATCCCATAAAATATATGGGATAAACATTGAATTTGATTAAATTTTAGAGATACGATCGGACCTCCCCCAAGGCGATGTGCAAGGCTCTCCATGATGGCGGCTACCTCCATCTTCCTCCAAAACTTGGGCTTCTTCCTCCAAGCTTCAGCCCTCCAGCCCTTCCTGTAGATGCCCTCCCCACTGCCAGCTTCGACGGCACCTACTCAATTGAGACCACCAGCCACGCTCCCAAGCTCAAGGGCTATCTCTTGCATCTCGTTTGCGCTCGGAGGCAAAGCACGCGATAGTAGCTCGAGATCGTAAAGATGGCAAAAATAGTGCCTGTTGGAGGATAGAAAGCCCTATCCCTCGACTTCTTCCTTCCCTCCCAAAGATGGCAGCGCTTGACAAGGGGATGATGAAAGGTGGTGTTCACCATGTAGGCTTTGACAAGGTCTCTTTTCCCTCGACCTGGTCGACTCCAAGTAACACCAACCTCCGCAGCGAAGTCTTCATCAAGAGTAGCAACCACAACCACCAATAGTAGCCTCCTCCTCCACCGGGTAGGATACTTGAGCTTTTAAATTTCTCCATCCTTGGGGGAATCATCGAATCTAATCTTAGATATATGGCAAGCATGTTTCCGCTTACCCCAATTACTCTATTTCATTCACACTTCTCCAAAGCCTCCGCCATAGCAAAGTTGGAACTGCCGCATGTTGGGCTATGCCCATGATTACCAGCCTTAGTGGTGGCGCTGGTTGCTATGATGGTTGCTTTGTCGACCTCGGTGAAATGGTTCAATGCCCAGTTCCAGCTTAATCTTGTTACAGTCAGCACATCCAAGCTCTGTATTCCTAGCATCGACCTTGATGTGGCTGGTCATTTATAGCTTCTTTTCTATAGAGTTATAATCTAATGTGTAGTTTAAATGCATTTTGTCAGAAAAATAGTGCTTCTTCATATTGGACAATTTCTAGATCATTGTTTGGTTTTCTTCTATATTTTTCTGGTGCTGTTTTTTCTATTTAGTTAGCTTTGTAAAGGCAGGACACAAGAAATTATGCATTTATGAAAAATTTTTAATCTAAATCTATGCTTCTAGATGAGAATGCAGCACTATTCAAACTTGGGTTTAAAGAATTTCTTTATAGCACATGGAAGTATACAAGTTTTGATTATATATTTGGACACAGTGTGACCATGAGGGTTTAGTCTCTTTTTCCATAAAAGCTAAAAATATTAGGATAAGCTTCTATGAAGAAAATAGCATGGTTTGCTTATTTTTTTTAATGCTTGAAAGAACTGATCTGGGTCAATCCCAGATTGGCTTTTCTTCCATTAGATCAGCCAAGCTAACTAATCTAATCTCAATGCAAAGCAAGATCAATATTTAATATCATGCCACTTTGTGACTTATCTATACCATGTGTTCCTTACTCTCTGTTTTCTTGCTTCAACTTGGTGTTCTTTGGTTTTGGTTAACTGATATCAATGTTCATGACTTCATGCGAAGCAGTTAGAAAGACATCTATCAGTCCATTGACATGCTTAAAGTTATTAAGGATTTCTATCCTTCGTTAGTTGTTTCCCTTTATGATTATAGTTGAATATTTGTAAAATTAACTAAAGTTTCTTGCGTAGTCAGAGTAAGGGCTTATTTCAACAAAATTTGTCCTAGCAGATCTCCTATTTTCTATTCCACAAACCCCTGACATGATAGTTGTGCTTCAAAAAGTCAAATAAAACTTTTCTTAATATGATATTCTTCCAGATTTTGTACCTTCAAAAAGAGAATCTAATAAAGAATGGAAAAGGTCTGATGTAGATTGGTAATCATGGTGATACTATAATTAGATTATTGTTTAGTGTCATAAGATATAAGTGATGTAAATCTATGATTATCGCATATTGATCATGTGGTGTTTCAAGGACAGGACATATCAAGCATCTTGTATAGGTTCATGGACTCCAAACTTCTCCTTCTCTCACTTTGAGACCTCTATGTAGATGGATCCGACCACAGTGTCACTGATGATGTATCACTCCCAACTCTATCCTTGAACAGCCTTAGAACCACCATCACGGTGGGGTGCTGCATGGCTCTAGCAATAGTAGCAATGGTGGTGAAAAGGGTAGCTTTGATAGCTCCACCAACTATGAAGGAAAGAAGAAGAAAAATAGCAAGTACAGTAGGTTCCTACTCCAAATTAAAGTCTTTGTCAACAACAGGAGAAAGGGTGCACTTCATTCTATAGGGCACCATTTCTTGCCTTGCAGTAAACTTGTCAATGTTCTCTTTCTTCTATACATTTAATTTTATTTTCAATTCTCATGCATATTTTTTTCATTTTGTAAATGGTCAAATCATTATATATGAAATGATGCATATTTTGAACATTGAGACATTTTAGCAAACTAGTTTGTGATTTTGGGTTTGCCAAACCCACTAGTCATTCTCATATGCTACATTTGAGTTTCAATGGATGATGATATCAACGGCTAAAGGAATTTTGACAATTATATTCACATTTTTTCTATAAAGTATATTTGATTCTTATATAGCCTATATATGCAATTTATTTTGCAAGGTCATACACATAGGAAAAGAAAAATAGCAGCTAAACAACCTTTTAACAATTTAATATAATAGTGCGTCATACACATAAATAGAAAATACATAACATAAATGTGTCGATCTTAAAAATGTTTCGCATTGTCTGATTTTGTATTACTGTAGAAAACAATGTAGATTAATTGTAGTTTCTATGTTTCAAACTTATTATATGATTATTTAAATTATTTTAAAAATATAAATATTTTATGTTTCACACATTAAATTTTAATATTAAAAAAATAAATTTTATATAATTAATTTGACTATAATTTATATTTAATAAATATTTATATAATTATGACAATACTATTTTCAAATTTATCATTATTATATCAAATATAGGATAGATTATCTTTAGAACTTATCCAAAGTCAAATCAAACATAATAGAGATGAAGTTAGTCATAAAGGCCTGTTTGCCACCAAAATGTTTTGAGGATAAACTAAGTTTATCTCTTAAATTTTGGAGATAAACTTGATTTATCCTCGAGTTATCCTCGTACCAAACATGGCTAAATGACTTATCGCTATCCCTATATTTTTATCACAATATCAAACTTGGCCTAAAAGGCAACCGAAAATCTGCCTCCTCAACTAGCTACAAGCCTGCATCGAGGAAAGCTAGATCTGCGTGTCCTTATTTCAAAGAGTATATATGCTTATTAATTCTTGTCTATGTCATGTAGGGCTGCGAGGGGGTTTGATTTAGTAGCTAAATCATCACTGGTTGTATTTCGATAAGAGTTAAGGTGTTCTCATTCTGAATCTAATAATTACTTAATCACAGTGTTTCATTTTGATTTTGTAATTAAATTAAATTTGATAATTTTAAAAATACATGTCATATATTAGTTTTTATTCAAAAACTAGTTAATGATTCTCAAATATTTACTAAATTTTGATATAATTATTTTAAATTTTAAATTTTATTATTTTATACATTTATACTATAATTTAGTTCTATTTATTTTAATTAATTTTATCTATATTTATTTATTTATTATCAAAATAAGATAAATCAACTAATTCCGATTTCAATTTTGATAAACTATCAAGATATCAAATTCTGATTCTAATAACATATATAGGATACAAAAGTAAGCTCCGAATTTATTAATTTTTAGTGAAATCGAATCAAAGTTTTGAAATATTAGATTAGGTTAACACTCCTAGTCTTGTGAGAAATGATCCTATATAAAGCAGATGTTTTGGTGGGCTTCTTTGGGCCTAGTCAATCTCATTGGGCCTGTAAAATCTCTTTCGGGCCTAGATATTGGAACAGGCTCCACTCAAGAAATTGGAACATTATCATTCACAATATATAATTTATTACAATTACTTTAAATAATAAAAACTTAATGAATAGTAAATAATAAGAATTTAACTAACTTAGATTTAATTGCATGAATCGCCTAGGAGCTGGGAAGTGAGAGGCCATACAACTTAACATATATGAGTCGCCTGTTTTTTCCTTTAAGACAAAAGCATCTTTACACCTTTCACTCTCTTCTTTTGAAAAGATGAAGATAAGTCTTCCAAGCACATTTTGAGGATTTTTTTTCGTTTAAGTAACTAACAAACATAGATCTAGAGCAATATAGAATTAGTTAATTTTTGAGTATCTAGTGACGATAGAAAAGATAAATAATTTAGAAATCGAGTAGCTAGCTAGCCTCAATTAATTAATCCTTTACCCAACAGATAATATAAGGGCTAGAGTTGTCAGTAAAAGATATTCTCTTTAATTTGAAGTTAAGAACGTCTGATAACCTTTGGACTACCACACGGACGGAGGGAGGGAGAGAGAGAGAGAGAGAGAGAGAGAGAGAGAGAGAGAGAGAGAGAGAGAGAGAGAGGTGTATACCTAACATCGGGGGTTCACTGGAAGATGAACAACCTCGCATAGCGATCCTCCGCTCCACAGGCCATATATATGCATGCAACAGGATAAAGGGCAGATTAAGTTAAAAAATTCATCAGATTGTCTTCTCCTTCTGCATGCAGATCCAATCGGACGATCTGTACCGTTGCCTTGATATGGCACATACTCGTATAAGAGCGAGAGTAGACCATGCAAACATTCATAAACCGTATTCGAAAAACAAGATGATAACTTCAATAAAGACAACGAACATAGCTGATCACAGGCGGGTGAATGAATGAAAGAAGCCTAACACTGGGAACGAACGATGATGCAGCTGGAACCCAAAGAAAAAAAACTCTGTTTTTTGAGCCAGCGAGCCATTTGAGCAGCTTCCCGCGCAACCCTAAAACTAAAAAAACGGCAGATGATGCAAGGCTTTAGGTATATAATATATATATATATATATATATTGAAAATATACTATATTGGACCAAGTCGCGCATAAATCATGCCGGGTACGCTTCTGGGTTCCGCTCCCCAGCTTTGACCTGCACCGAGTCAAGATCAAAACCATTAGCTGCGCCTCCTGTTTGGCTGATCTGGCCAGGTCAACGCTCCCTCTTCGTCACGGGGAGAGAGAGAGAGAGAGAGTTCATCTTCTACGCTTCCAGGTCGGTGTTTGCATCACGTCTTGATCATCTGTTGATGCAGCATCTAATTTTATAGGTTTTATCTGAATGCGTGCCTGCAGCTCGCTTGTTGACGGCATGCAGAACCCTTCTTCTAACATCGCATATGCCTGATTAGGAGGGCACGTCCGACTGTGGAATTTACTACGTCTTGGAGATGCTGCTGCAGGTAGAACATGGCGAAAAAAAATTATTATTCATGTCTATGTAACTTCGTATGTATCAAGTTAGATTAGGGATGGGGCTTTCGCGGCAGTTCCATGCAAGATTCTGCTCGATTTAGTATTGAAACATTCTTAACACATGAATATGGACCATATTGATACGGTTAGGTTCGATTCGATCTGTTATCCGAATTTTAAAGAATATCACATCATTTGCTTGCATATAATAATGTATTTTAACGAAAGAGATTTAAATAAAAAAAACTTTACGCAAAGAATATGTGAGTAAGCATAACTTGTAATAATGACTTAATACAAATTTATATATGAAGTTAGATTATTCTCGTTTGGTTAGATTTGAAGAACAACAAACTGAATGGAAGGAATAGGAAGGAGCTCAAATCTATGAGTCGACTAATTAATTCAATCCAATATTATTGACTCGACACAAAAATGCATGGCTACTTCTACTACCAGTCTATATATCATGGACCTTCAACCTCAAACACAGGCTTTCTGGTTTAAAGATTTATTCACTGCGAAATTGGCAAAAGATAGATGATAGCTTGATAGGATGTGTTATGTCTCGTCATAAAATCAATTTTATACAAACCTTGTTTCTGTAACAAAACTTGTGCGGGTTTATCCTGATAAAAACATGTTTTGTAGATAATGTTTTCTTAGATTCTTCTTAATGATCTCCCAAGTTTTTTGTTATATGTGTTCACCACACCTTTTCTTATCGTATCTCATTAAACATTTTAGTTTTTTCTTTTTTTCAGCTATCTTAGTTTTTATTTATGTAATTTTATCACAAAAGAATGTAGAAATTATTTGAAACCGAATACAGTTTACAAGCCTCTAAATTTAACATGCTTTAATATTTTATTTTCTAACTTGAACTCCTAATTAATAATTATTTTGTATATAAATTTTTAATAAATCAGTGTTTTATTACTTAAGACTAAGACTCAATTTGTTTTAGTTTAATTGATGTCTAATTTTGAATCAGACAAAGGTTAGACATTCAAACTATTTGATAAAATTTCTCTCTTAAAATTTATTTAATTTCAAGTGATTTTATATATTTTTTACTTTTAGAGATGGATAATTAGAATTTTTATGTTCTACAAAAATATTCTAGATAAAATTAAGATATTTTATTAAGTTAATCAAACGCCACTTAAGAGTCTATAGGAATGAGTTCAACTAACATATCTAACCTCTCCCATCAGTTGGAGGATAAAAATAACTTCAGATTGACTAATTATCTAGGTGAAAGAAACAACAATATTCATGCTCAAGGAAACTTAAGTTTTTGTAATGACAACTCAGGAAAGAGAAGTCATATATCTAACTATACATCTACAATTTCAAACAACTTAGATATATGCATGTAACATGTTACGTAACTAGTTACGTACATACCTGGGTTAATCCCCAAGTGGGGATAAGGATCCGGTGGTTGTTAACCGGATAAACATCAGGACTATCCAAGTCGATCAAGACTCTGGATAGGGACTAAGAGAGTCCTAGTTGAGATGGGTTTCCTTCGTTGTTCTCCCTATAAATAGCCTAAGCTGATGGCTCATTCGGGATGTTGGGTGTCGAGGGAGCCACCGGGAGGAGAGGTTGTACGTTTGTGGTTTAGTAGAGTTCGACTTCTTCGAAATATCGTTGTCTTCGTGGTGTGCGTGTCTTGCTCCATGGGTGATCAATCGCCGAGTGTTCGCAACATCTAGTATCAGAGTAAGGTTGGCGTCGATTGTCGGAACTGGAGAAGACGGCAATGGGAAGATGACCAGGTGGTGTTCTAACACCGACCGAACCTACGGCGGTTTTTTCCGCAGGTGGAGGACCAGAGGCTGTGCTTAGGGAAAGATAAAGGAGGCTTCGACGATGGTGCTTGGGCGGAAATTGGCGGATCATCCGATTGCTAACACTACAAGAAATTCGCGTTTTACCTATGCAAAAAAATCGTAGGTATAGGCCATTTTCCCATAGGTAATGACCTTTACATACAGAGCTACCTACGGAACCATCCGTAGGGCTAGTACATGTAGGTAAATGTTTTACCTACAGATGAATCCGTAGGTATAGTACATGGGTGAACATACACCTGTAGGTATAGGTCATACTATACCTACGGAACCGTTTGTAGGTAAACAATTACCTACATGTACTAGCCCTACGCGACCAATCCGTAGGTAGATCCGTAGGTAAAGGTTTTACCTACGGGAAAATGGCCTATACTTATGATTTTTTTGCATAGGTAACCTACGCAAATGTAGTCTATACCTACAGAAAATATTCTCTTTACTTATGGGAGTAATATCCGTAGGTAAATGTTTCATATCTAAACCCTGATCTCAATTCATTCGACCTGAATACATTTCATTCATTGAACTCAAAAACAGTGTCTATGTAAAAAATGAAATCACAAAGTTTCAAGCATTGTCCCATCCAGAGAAATAAATATATATAAAAAAATGGTATTTGTGATAACAAAAGCACAATCGAAACTACATATATGAAAATGAAGAAGTCCGAAGTAGTGCACCTCTGCCCAATACAAAGGCAATGGCGGTATCTCCTTGGGAAATTTGCTTGAGCGGACAAAGGCTTGGAACACAGCCTTACGATTCTTACCAGTTATACCACCTAAAACAAGCAAAGGAAATGTCATTAGAGTCCATATGAGAACAATCGTAAGATGGTTCCAAAAGATAGTACTATAATAGTTGTATAAGCAATTGCAATATTATTCAAAAAGTAGAATCTTAGGAAAAGTGGGTTACAGAAGAGGCATCCGAACAATAACAAGTTCCATAAGTTCATAAATAACAACCATGACTGTGAAAAGTGCTCCACTGTTGTATAGATAAAAAACATCACTAGTGCAAGAATACAAATGAAAATGGCACTGTAATGTAACATTCATGATTAGTTACGAGAGATTATTCAAATACAGAGAAGAATACCTGATTTAAAGGACTTCGAGGATAAGAACAAACATTCAACAGATAGAGTAGAGCTGCAAAGAGGGAGCTTAAATACTATATCATGCATCGACATGCTGTAAATGGAAGCACATACATTCCACGGATCAACAATGGCAACGTGTAGATATCTTACAGCATAGACGAAAGCAAAAGTGGTGGGTCGTGACTGAGAAAGCCATGGGAATGGAAGTGCACAGGCAGCTTCCTGATGTTCCTGATACTGCACAGAGAAAAAGTGGAGCAGCTAACAGGAGCCCGACCAAACCCAAGTCAATTCTTGTGGGTTTCATCTCTGAACTCAACGGTAGGAAAATTCAACAGAGCGACCAAGTGCAGTTATTAGATAAGTAAAGAAAATGTGTGATGTTTAGCAACACAGTTTTCTTTAGGATTCAAAAGGAGAATCACCATGCTCCAACAAACAAAGAAGATGTCTGCAAAACAACATGCATACTCAATTTTGCAAACAGATGCCACCACAAACCACACAAAAAATCTAAAAAAATAAAACTTACTCATGAAACATTTATACATCTGTTATATACACCATTCGCAACCTTTTTATATATAGACCATCCTCAAATCAGAATATATGGATCCATCTACAGATCTAGCTCCAAGAGACATTTAGAATGGCATCCATTCTAGAATAACCAAAGAAAAATTAAATGGGAGACAAGGTAATAAGTTAGATTAATATCCCTAATATAACAAGAAATTTAGATTTACTCTCATTCTTTTCTTTTCTTTTCTCTTGTTTCCATTCACCTCTACATATTTTTTTAGCAATAAATGATACATTTAGAATGAAAGAAGAGAGATAGGCTCATAAAGTTGAAGAACATTACCTCGGAAATGATGTATTATGGTGTAAAAGTTCCTCATTTCTGTACACCTGACATGCCTTGAAGAAAAGCTTTGGCAAAAGTACATTAACAAGCAGAATTTACAAAGAAATAAGTACCTCGTAGACCTTTGAGTTTGAATATGTCAGCTTCCAATTTAGTTGGTATGCAACTTGAATCTGGATGATAAGATAAAACTAAGTTACCACATAGGGCAAAATTTTCATCCAAAACCAGTCCTATCGGACAAAGTGAAACTTGAAGGGCAAAGAGAACAGAAAATTCAATAGAGTGACCTAGTGCAGTTATTAGATAAGCAAAGAAAATGGGTGATGTTTAGCAACACAGTTTTCTTTAGGATTCAAAAGGAGAATCACCATGCTCCAACAAACAAAGAAGATGTCTACAAAACAACATGCATACTCAATTTTGCAAACAGATGCCACCACTAACCACACAAAAAATCTAAAAAAATAAAACTTACTCATGAAACATTCATACATCTGTTATATACACCATTCACAACCTTCCTATATATAGATCATCCTCAAATCAGAGTGATACAACAACCAAGTCTGATTTAAAAAAAAAATTCATAAACAAAGTACACATCACAAAGTTGAAATATATAAAATAAGAATATGAAACCATAACAATCACCAACAATCCACCAGAAGTTACATGACTTTGAAATATCACCACAAACATAACATGACATTCAAAACTATCACAACCAACCATCAATTTCAACGATAAAAGACTTGGTTGTCAACCATCCATAGTCTTCATTGATCATTTTTCATCAAAAATAACTTGGAATGTAAAGTCAAAGAAATTAAAAAAATAATTTTTTACTTAATTAATGATTGTGGTAAAATATGTAAGTAGAATAACTTACATAATCCTTGAACCATATAATATGGCTTCCAATGGCATCACGCATTTTCTGCCTATGATCATCCTTAACGAACAATGGGGCATTTGGCTTATGAACACGAACAATAGATACCTCGTAGAATACATCTCCAAGGTGCCTTGACATGACTATTTTCTTGGCGTCGTTGCTTATGAACAAACCTTCAGCAACGCAGTCCCCTTCTATGTCTACCAACTTAATTAACATTCTTTCCTTTTCCCTATTAAAAATAAAAATAAAATTTGAAAGGACAGGAAAGATTCAGAATTGGCTAGACAGGAAAGGCAGATCATATATGAAGCACAACTCATACACTACAGCAATAAAAAAAAGAAACGCAGATCATATATGAAAGGCAGGTCATATATGAAGATAAACAACTTCACTTACATTATCATTGGCCGAAGTTGACAATTTGCTGGCCACCGAAGATCGAGGTGCAGACTACACAACAATGCATAAAAACAATTAACATGACTTACTGGTTTTGTGCATTTTCATAAACATCTTTGTATAATTTAAATTCAAAATTTTATACCTCGGCATTGGGATGGGGAGCATCCTCAAGTTTAGCCACTTTGATTCCAAAAGCTAAAGACGTGTATGTAAGGACTTATCTTCAATTTTGGACTTTTCAACTTTTCCCTCCCCCCATAGTTGCTTTGGTGTTGACCTTATGCCAATACCCCTAATTCTCCCATGTTTGTCTTCACCAAGAACTTTGGCGAAGACATTTTCCTTTGTGGCCATTGAATAAGAACTAGTAGATGGTTGACATTGTTTGATTGTCTTAAGTTTTCCCTATAATGCTCAAAGTATCTTAGACAATACATACGAAATATATGTACAAAAGCAAAGGCATCAATGTTACACAGTACTCTGTGAGGTACTTCATATATATAGGTAAGTGGTTCAGTATATGCTTACGATTGCTATTGCATATTCATCGTTGATAGCCTTGCCACCCTTTTTGATATGACTGATGATGGAGATGTTTGTTCTGTCCACCTCTTTACCAGTTTTCAACTTCTGAAATTTTAACAGTTATGGGCATTTAAGAATTGACATTAAACATCTGTAATGCATAAAAATAGTTGGTACTAACCTCTTTTGTTCTGATATCTTCATATGTCTAAGTTCCAGCACAATGAAAGATATTTTGAAGGCTTTTATTTTTCTGATTCACCTTACTCTTCCTCTACAAGTTACAATTCACAAGAGATAGTAATGTAATGCACAAATTATGAATACTTATGATGAAAATAGCAGTTTACCTGGAAATCATTAGAAGTCCAGGCTATCCTTGCTGACTCCCACATTTCAGGGGTAATGTGCAATCCTTGAGGTGGCTCTTTGTCATTTATGTACTTCTTCCTAAGTGAATACATATGATATTTCCATTTCATCTCAAGATCTTTCATTATAAACATCTTTTGTAATTCATCTCCATCATCAACATCATATTTTCTCTAGAAAAAAATTATAAGTATGTTGTTTAGTAGTCATTGACAGGTCATAATACATAACTATAAGATACCGAGACAAGATAATTATTCAATTTACCTTGATAAATGCTCATATGCCGTTCACATTTGATTGTGGCATCTTATCCCAAGATGCCACATTGATCGGGCATTTCTCACAGTTCCTTGCAACTATCCTCGAAAAGGTCCTTAGTGACCTTCCACCGGTCCCAATCGGCTGTCCAAGTTCATTCCATTCAACATCAATCAGTTTCTCATCCTCCAATGCCTGCACATCACGGCAGTATGTGCGACCCTGAGTTTTCTTTAGAGGAACAGAATCTGCGATTGTTTTATCTTCGGTATTCTAGTCCCCTGTTTCAGCATCTGCGTTCTTATCACTGGAGGATGTATAGGATGGTATGGAAGATGATGCAGAGGAGATCAAGCAGTCTCCATCTCGACCATATTTTAAAATTTTGACAATAAAAGAGTCAATATTGGATACTGGAAACCAATCTTCTGTCATCTACAAGAAAAAATGTTAAATACCTCATGAACAGAAGAATTTAAATAATATTTTATATTCTAGGAGACATTGAGTTCACAGTGTGTACAAAATATGGGTACGAAGACCGAGAAAAGGCCTGTGGGGCACCCTTTATGAAAAGGTAGGCGAAATAGAGTGAAAAAACCCACACTCCAATCCATCCCTTTGTTGTGGAACCTAGATGAAGCAAATGCACAAATAGTGCAAGTAATTAAATTACTATAAATAAAACAGATTATTCATAAACCATTAAATGCATACTGAAGGTATATAGTATGAAATGGACGCCAAACTCTTCTTGCTAACCAATTTACCATCACTCTCGTATAACTCTTTCAAAAACCTGAAGAAAAAACATACTCTTCTATGAATTTAGATGTGCGAATGATGAAATTGAAAGTGGAACTCATACATTACCTTCTAACTGTTGGCTCTTGCCTTTGTGGCTCAGTCATGTGAAGAGAGTCCAACATGATTGTACATGGTCCAAAATCAGAGTCAAAGGAATTCGCCAAGTTACATAATATTAATAGTCTCCAGTGTCCCCTATAATAAATTGTTAGTAACTTAGAAAGAAAATAGCCCATCTTAGAGTGAAATGCCCTATTAATTATGACTTACCCATCAACTATGGGGACAATGACATATGTCTTGGAGAACACTTCTCAATCCCTAAGTACTTCTATAATCCTATTCCTACCATTAAGATACATAGAAAACATCAAACAATGTACTACTGTGGCATTTATTTTGTGGGTCATTTGAAGTTGATCCCACATGTGGCTGCAAAATTTCAATGATAAATAGTTAAATGAATAAGTAAAGCCAAAGGATTCTAATTCACACATAACACATCCCCATAGACCATGAGTTCTGTCACTTGCTGATAAGTGCCATCTGTCCAAACAATTACAACTTTCTCATGTATCAAAAATGTGAGGAACATGTGAATAAGTAAAGTCAACTATTGCATAAAACACATAAAATTAATACAAAGTTGTAAGTCACCAACGATCCATATATCCAAAACAATCTGAAATATGACAAGAAGCACCTCTGCACCAAAAGAAAAAAAAATGTAAGATTCCATAGTAGATAAATAATAACAACCTCCAAGCAACTAATTGTGCTTATTTAATACTACTCTACAACTGGGAGTTTTTCTTTTTTTCAAGTATCTGTATTGCAAAAGATATCTTTGCTTATGTCCTATAAGGAACATTATGAAATAAGTAGGGTTCTAACATGCTATCAGATTTGACTAAACGCGACAGGTCCTTCATGTTGGAATCAGATATATTGAATTAACACATATAAAAATAGGGTGTAGTCCTATGAATACATACATCTGATGACATTTTGGATTGGGATGGAAACAGTCTGGAGTCACCTATTTTTAACTAAATCAAGTCATACCGAGACAGTGTATCCTCTTCCTTTTTTTGACTAAACAGGGTTCTAACCTGTTATCAGATACATTGAACTGACACATATAAAAATAGGGTGTAGACCTATAAATTCTACCAAATAAAATGTTTTATAGAAAACTTACTCCATGAACTGCTGAAACAAGTCAGAATCCAACTTCTACAGTGCCTTTGGCATATCGTAGATGTCATCAATGTGCTTTATCTTCTTCGGTTGTGATGGGTTGGATGAATTACCTGGACCCCACAAACCTTTTTTCTTTGAATCCTTAGAGCTTCCACCGTCTGATTTAAAAGACAAAGCCTCCATAACCTTCTTTCCCCTGTTTGCATAAAAAACATCAATCAAATTTCAATAATTGATAAAGGAAAATTTATAAATGAAAATCATCATATAAATAGGACATTATAAATGAAATGATCATATAAAGGCAACTTACATCACACTTCGATGGCATCTATATCTAACGTACAAACAAGCATTTCATCCAAATCATTATCATTGAGATTTATTGTTGTTTTCTCATGAAGTGTGGCTTGTATATCTAGGAATTCAGCACATTCCCTGGAATTATCATTTGATAAGCTGTAAAAATCATGTGGGATCGTCTTACGAACAACAAATCAACCAGCATTCTTTGGGTCCTCTATATACCAAACTTGTTCTGCCTGTGATGCCAAGATATAGGGCTCATTTGTTCTTAACTTACATGCGATAGATTCACCAGAACAAGAGGTCCATCATGTTTCACCCCTCGGTGCACATCTACCCAATCACACTTAAGCAACACTATCCTCATATGACCATAGTAGTTAACTTCAAAAATTTCATCAACCACACCATAGTAGGTAACATTTTCCTCCATGTTCCATGACTTTAAAGGTCCACTTGCAATCAATACAACGCTGGAGTTTTGAGTAACTCGTTGTTTTTCAACCTTTCTGATGTGAAATCTAAATCCATTAACTATACATGATTCATACTTCTTAACCACATCAAGCGGTAGATCTTTAACCAAAATAAGATAAGATGACATGTCTCCCCTACTCAACTCTTGTAACTTATGCACCTAATGAAAACAAATAAATTGTATGCATGTTACAAACATAATAAGATACAAACATAATAATTACCTTAGCTTTTAACCATTGTCTGAATTTAGATGTATGAATATGCTCAACCTCGCTTTCATTCAACTCAGGGTATATCTCTCTAAGTTCAGTGACATGATCCCTAAATTGAAGATGATTAGTTTGCATATTCATATATGTTTGTTATACTCTAAAATTAAAAAATAAAATTTAAACTTACTTGGCGTACTGGTTCAAAGCTGTAAAATTGAATATGATATAGTTATGTACTTGCAACAAATCATTTATTTGTAGTCTTTTGTTCCTAGATGCTCCACATGGACGACAAGTCTCCATGAAAAATTACCATCCTTCCTCTACCACCTTTGGACGATATTCCACTTGTCGTCGTGGTCTATTTAACCATGTCTCCACATCATCATTTAAATATCGGGATGCAAATATCATTGTTTCAGACATAACATATCCTTCAGTAATTGACCCTTCAGGGTATGTCTGATTCCTCACATAAGATTTTAATTTGGCCAGGTACCTGAAGAGTTAGTAGCAATAAACATTGATTTCAATCAATCGACAAAATTAAATGTATAAGTGAAACTAATACCTCTCAAATGGGTACATCCATCTATACTGAACTGGTCCAGCAATCCTAGCCTCATCTGCTAAATGAATGATCAAATGAACCATTATATCAAAGAAACTTGGAGGAAATATCCTCTCCAGATGACATAATGTCCTTGCAACATCTAAGCCTTGTTGGTAGAAGTCTTCAGCAGAAGCAACTTTTGAACAAATATTTAAGAAAAATTGAGAAATGTTACTTAGTGATGAAGAAACATTTTTGTTTGGGATTGCTCTAACAGCAATTGGAAGTAATTGTTGCATAATGACATGGTAGTCATGAGTCTTCAACCCCCATAACTTCTTATCTTTATTGACAAAGCGCTTTGCAATATTTGAGGAGTAGCCATCAGGAACCTTAACAGATCGAAATAACTTGAAGATAGTTTCATTTTCTTTCTTACTACATGTGAATTGGGTAGGTGGTAGCACTATCCTACCTGGCCCAACTTCTTGTGGGTGAAGAGATTCTCGAATGCACATTTTTTGTAAGTCTTGACGAGCTTTCAGCCCATCTTTATTCTTCCCTTCAATCGAGAGAAGGGTGCCTACTATACTCTAGCATACATTCTTCTCAATGTGCATCAAATCTAAATTGTGGCGAAGCAATAAAGCTTTCCAATATGGTAACCTGAAAAAAATACTCATCTTCCTCCACCCTAGATACTTATTATCATCCTCCTTACTTTTTCTTTTCCTCTTGCCTTTCTTCTTTTCAAGACATTTTGCAACGTGTGAATTAAAATCATCTAGTTGTTGTATTATTTCAAGTCCAAATAACGTCAAAGGCTTGTCACCCCATTCTTCATGACCATCAAATTGTGTACTCACATTTCGAAACTTATCTTTGTTTGCTAGCCATCTGCGATGACCCATGTAACAAAATTTTTCACTACATTCTAGCCAATTTGAAGAGGTGTCCTTATTACAATTAGGACAAGCCAATCGACCTTTTGTAGTCCAACCTGACATGTATGCATATGTTGGAAAATCGTTAATAGTCCATAATAACGCTGCACGTAGATGGAATTGCTCACATTTAGCTGCATCATATGTATTTACACCGTGCCAAAGAATCTCAAGTTCCTCTATGAGCGGTTGCAAAAAGACATCAATTTTGTTACCAGGACCTTTCGGGCCAGAAATTAGAAGGCAAAGCAAAATATTTGTACTCTTCATACACTCCCAAGGTGGTAAGTTATAAGGAACAACTAACACCGGCCATGTACTATGAGTGACATTCATGTTTCCATAAGGGTTGAACCCATCACTCGCCAGTCCAAGTCGTACATTCTGACATTCTAACCCAAAATCATCAATGGCATTTAGTTGTTTCCAACAATCCGAATCAGCTGGATGTCTTAGGATACCATCTTCTTCACGTTCCTCTTCATGCCATCTCATACTCACAGATGTTTTAGAGCATGTAAAGAGTCTCTTCAAACATGGAATAAGTGAAAAATGACGAAGAACCTTTTGAGGTACCCTTTTCTTTTTTACCATACTACTTGACTTGTATGACTTCCATCGGGATTCTCAACATTTTGGACAATGTTCAGACGTATCATGCTCTTTCCAAAATAAGATACAATTGTTCGGACATACATGTATATTTTTATAACCATACCCTAGCTGGTCAAGTATTTCCCTGATCTCATAAAAGGATGGTGGTAATGATGACCCATCTGGGAGCACCTCAATCAACAACTTCAACAAAATATCAAAATTTTTATTACTCATACCACTCATACATTTAATATTAATCAACCTAATGAGAAATGAAAGTTTGCTAAAATTTTTGCATCCGGGATAAACAGGTTGGTTGACATCGTTCAACATGTCAAAAAAACTCTTAGAATCTTTATCATGTGCTCTTTCATCAGTAAGTACAAGAAAGACATCATCTAATATCTGATGCATATTTGAATCGACCCAACTCTCTTGGAGGTTTTCATGACTTGATCCTTCGCCATAAAATTTCCAAAATTTTTTGTCCTTTATAACACCATCGATATAAAGGTATTGTCTAACAACATCCTTCTCACATTTATTCATACATGTGCAATTCACACATGGACATATAATCTTATGACTCGATGGCATATTTGCATATGCAAATTTTATAAAGTTGTCAACACCATCATAGTAACCCATCACATTTTTTGGCAAATCCATCTAGCTCCAATCTATATCGCTACAAAGCAAGAGATAAAAATTAATTACAATTTGGTACAAAAGTCTCACACTTAAGAACTGTACAAGTCACATGATCCATAGGTAGGTCTGATTTCTCCTCATGTCATCACATAAAAAGATTAGTAATCAGTTTGGGAACAAAGCAATTATAACTAAAGGTTGACTTCGGTCCTGTGGAAACTAAAAATGAAGAGAGAAGGATAACAAGAACCTAGATGAATAATTGATGCACATAAAAAGATCTAATAGTTGAAAATCATGAGTAAGACGTCTAAAGAATAACAAAGGAATCACCTAACAAAATTGGAAACTAAGTAGTAAGTACACATTACTTGACAGCAAATTGTTGAAAATAGACTTTTTAATCCCATCTATCACCTGATACATCAGAATAAAATCTGATGTATAAATGTGTTACCTCATTTTCTTCAATTTTCAAACAGTGATTCCTAATCTCACCTATCACCTGATACATCAGAATGCAAATATGTTAGTAATATAGTTAAATAACAAGGTAATAAGAGAATACTTATTTTGACAACATCATACGATGGGCTTACCTCTTCCAAGAACCCGTGGAAAAAACCAACTCCTCTGCCATCACTGACGGCTTCCTCTTCCTCCGTCCGCAAAATAACCAACTGCAGGCCAGCCTAGGGCACAGAGGAGGCAATGTCGATGGTTGAAGATGCAACTGAGAAGGGAGGAGGCAATGTCAAGGGTTCAAAGTCGTTTGTGCTGAGGAGAAGCATAGAGGAGGGTTTGGAGGGCGGTGCTGTAGAGAGGGAGACACGAAGGCGGTGCTGTCGGGAGGGAGACGAAGGCGGTGCTGTCGAGAGGGAGACACGAAGGCGGTGCTGTCGGGAGGAAGACGAAGGCGGTGTTGTAGAACGTGGTGCTGTCGGGAGGGAGACACGAAGGTGGTTTTGTAGAGCGCGGTGCTGTCAGGAGGGAGGGCAGTGTTGTCGAGGGTTTGGAGGGCGGTGCTGCCGGGAGAGAGACATGAAGGCGATGCTGTAAAGGAGGAGAAGCATGGAGGAGGGTGTTGTAGCCTGCGATGCTGTTGAGGGTTCGAAGGTGTTCCTCTGTGTAGAGGGCAGTGCTGTCGGGAGGGAGACACGAAGGCGTGCTGTGTAGAGGGCGGTGCTATCGGGAGGGAGAGCTGAAGGCGGGCGCCGGCCAGTAAGGGAGAGCTGAAAGCGGGCTTGGGGCTGAAGGCGGGCGCCGATCGGGAGGGAGAGCTAAAGGCGGGCTTGGGGTTGAAGGCGGGCGTCGGTCGGGAGGTCGGGAGGGAGAGCTGAAGGCGGGCGCCGGTATTGGGGAAAGTTAAAGGCGGGCGCCGGTCGGGAGGGAGGGGTTTGATGAAAATTTTGGGTTAAATTATTTTATTATTTAAAATATTTATGTAATATGGATCTTATAAATATTAAAATATTGAGTATATAAGAAATATATATACATAAATTTGTAAAATATTCTTTGTACTTATATATTTATTTAAGATATTAAACTGTTATTAATATTAATACATTATTTTAATTATGAAAAAATATTAAATTATATATTATTACATTTTTTAAAATTAATATAATTATTACATTACATATTATAAAGTAATGTTAAATTATCACTAAATAAATTTTGTTATTATATTATTGTATTTATATATATTTAATATTATACTTAATTATTATTTAAATAATTTCATTAATATTAATATCTTATTTTATATTCATATAAATATTAAAATATTTGTATTATTATATTACTCTTTTTATTATATTTATTATACATTTTTTATATTTATTTATTATTTTATACTTTTATTAATATTAATAAATAATAGATTATTAATATTATTAACATCCATCATTTTATTTTATTGAATGTGATTACACATTTATGTAACAATGTATTTTCCTACGGAGGTGAATCCGTAGGCACTTCGTAGGTATTGATAGTTTTACCTACGAATGATCAAATTAGTAAGTATAGCGAGTATGTGAATGTAACATTTACCTACTAATTCTTACCTACGGACAATGTTTCCGTAGGTAAAGCGACGATTTCTTGTAGTGTAACATCGAC
Source organism: Cryptocoryne crispatula var. balansae (assembly GCA_036172225.1). Lineage (NCBI taxonomy): Eukaryota > Viridiplantae > Streptophyta > Magnoliopsida > Alismatales > Araceae > Cryptocoryne > Cryptocoryne crispatula. The sequence goes on along the minus strand of CM069929.1, from coordinate 33,883,227 downwards.
AAGGATCGGAGAAGGTAGCAGCAAACCAAGGGCCATGGCAGTGCGGTGAGGACGTCTGGTGGCTGAGGTAGTGTGGAGAGGCGTTATCAAAAACTCTCAACGGGAGCTCGGCGGAGCAACACACATGACATTCCCAATATAGCAACACGGCAGTGACATCCTCCCTGTCTGGTAGTGCTGTGCATGCAGGGGGGAGGAGAAAAAAAACGAAAGAAGCGAAGAAATGCAGCATGATCCAGTAAGATTAAATTATTGGGTTGAGTTAATTCTCCGATTATTAAGACTTGGATTTTAAGTCCAGTTGGATTCAATAAAGTTAGGTTGCTGGATCCAAGTTTCGGATAGGGTTGTCGGGTCTCGTCCGTACCCGTTAACAAGATCCAAGATCGGAAGGAGCAGATTTACCGATCGAGCGGCCAAGGTTGTTCGACTTGATCAGGGGCGTTGGGTGTCGAAATCAGGTGATCCAGGAGTCTAAGCCTAGGTTTTCAAGCGCTCCGGGTTCATTGGACGATCTGGATTGGACGATTTTTGAACCTACAGTTTGATTTTTGCAGGTGCAGGTGTGCGTCGATATTGATCAAGAGCATACTTGATGGGGATTGATCGATGGTGGGGCAAGATGGCACAAGTCAAAGGTCCGTTGGAAGGGTTACAAGCTTCTCCATAGAACCCTTCAACGGTTATGGTGACTTCACTCTGTGGCAGCAACGCGTGAAGAATATTCTTACGTGGGAAGGACTGGTCAAGGCTCTTGGCAAAGCGGCAGACAAACCGGAAAAGCTGACAGAGGAGGAGTGGGCTAAAAAGCACGCACTAGCGAATAGCACGATTCAGCTATTCTTGGCGGACAACACGCTCCAAGAGGTGATTGGCTTAGAAGATCCGACGGATGTTTGGGAAAAGCTCGAGAGCAGGTATATGTCCAAGTCGCTAACGAACAGGTTGCTAGAAAAGAAGTGGCTATATAGCTTGAAGATGATCGAGGGAACAAGGATCGAAGTTCATCTCGACGACTTCAACAGGAATCTAACGGAGGTGCTGTCTCTGGATGAGGAAATCAAAGAAGAGGATCGAGCACATCTCTTGTTGTCGTCATTGCCGATGTTGTACGATCACATCGTAACAACCATGCTGTATAAAACAGACACTCTCAGGCTGGATGACGTCATAGCCTTGTTACTTTTGAACAAGTCTCATCAAAAGAGCAACAAAGTGAGGACGTCAAGTGGGAGTTAGGCTTTGATTGCAGGTGGAGGTCGTGGAAGATCAGACAACCGGCAGGGAAGATGAGATGACAAAGGATGATCCAAGACTCGGGGTCATAGGTGCTACTACTGCGATGAGGAAGGTCACTTCAAGTGGGATTGCCCACAGTGTAAGAGGAGCTAGCAGCTGCAGGAGGCAAAAATGGAGAAGACAGAGGCGTCAACAGCATATGATAGCGAGGAGGACGTGGATGACGTCCTCTATACGACATCTGCAGGAGAGAGATTCAGGTTGGATCTTAGATTCTGGCTGCTCGTTTCATGTATGCTCAGACAAGACGATGTTTCACAAGTATCAAGCATGCAAAGGTGACTCGATATGATTGGCAAATGGAGCATGCTACTCGGTTACTGGTATTGGATCCATGAGAATACGCATGTTTGATGGAAAGGTGCGAAAGCTCGTGGAGGTCCGACATGTACCAAATATGAAGAAGAACCTGATCTCACTGAGAGTCGTGTGTTCAATAAGATACCAATGCACTCTTGAAGGTGGAGCTCTCAGGGTGTGCAGAGGCCAGAGGGGCACAGATCGTGCTAAAAGGGTTGCTGACAAAAGATTTGTACAGGCTCGTAGAGAGGGTTGACACAGGTGCAGCTGCGATATCCCAGGCGAGTAGTACGGTTCAGCGGAGGACGATATCTGCTAAAGGTGGAGAGCAGTGGAAGCGTGTGACATTCGCTTCCAATGACGGTGGTCGATATAGCTCACGTCAACCGAGAAAGAAGGGGCCATGTCGGGACGTTCAGCAGAGACAGCCTGTGCGGGCACCTGGTCGAGGTGTAGGCCATGCTGATGGAGCTAGCGGACGAATAAACACTTGTGGAGCTAACCCAACGTGGAGAATGTTATGTAACTAGTTACGTACGTACGTGGTTAATCCCCAAGTGGGGATAAGGATACAGTGGTTGTTAACCGGATAAGCATCGGGGCTATCTAAGTTGATCAAGACTCTGGATAGGGACTAGGAGAGTACTAGTCGAGATCGGTTTCCTGCATTGTTCTCCCTATAAATAGCTCAAGCTGGTGGCTCATTCAGGATGTCAGGTGTCGAGGGAACCACTGGGAGAAGAGGTTGTACGTCTGCAATTTAGTAGAGTTCGACTTCTCCGAAATCTCGTCGTCTTCGTGGTGTGTGCGTCTTGCTCCATGGATGATCGATCATTAGGTTTCGCAACAGTAACAATCATACATTTTACATATCGAAAATCAAGTGCATTTGTTATGGCATTGAATAATGCAAAGTTTGATGATTTAGGCAAAGCTAAATATTATGCAGTCCTTTTTTTTAATTATAGATATTAGAATTAAATGATTTTCAAATAAGTAGTTCCATACACAATTAAAATCTATAAATGATATTAAGTAAAATTAACAAACGATAATAGATTAACGTAAAGATTTTTTTGGATCGTACTTCATATTCATCTCCTGAAGGAATTTTGTTTTTGTCTTAAGACATATAGGTACTTTAGCTAAACAATCATGAAAAGTTATCTTTTGAGAAAATTATATACATTTATTTATTTATATATCTTAGTTTTAAGCTATGTGATACAATATGACAGAAGCCGAACAAATCATGGACTGAATATGCCCAGGAGTAGACAGCAGAAATCCTGCGTGTGTAGTACATATCGTGTCCCAGCATCATCTCATCTTTACTCACTATTACTTTTATTCTTTAGATATGATACATTGAGCCAACATAAAAAAGAAAAAGAAAAGAAAAGGTCAAGGTTGCCAAACAGACGACGTCAACGGTATGCTTCCATATTCATTTGGACATTTCCAATGCCACCAGGACATACATATATGTATGCGTGTACTATGCATATGGGCCTGCACCGATCATCTGAGGGCAGCCGGGCAGCTACTCGTCGGCGCTGCCTGCGTCGGCGGAGAAGCCCGCCGCCGGAAAGATCCAGGGGCGGTTGCGGTAGAGCAGCTTGCGAAAGCCGTGCTGGCTGTACTTCTCTCCCTCTTCGGCGTTGTCCAGGATGGGTGTCATCCTCTGCGATTTCTTGATCCTGCCATAAAGCATTGCCAGCCATCTTAAACCTAAACAGAGGGAGAGGGAGAGAGAGAGAGAGAGAGTCCCACGTAGATGATGCATGCATATATCGATGAGATGATTTCACTACAGGGTATCAACCTTATTATAATGCCCCGTTATCTTAATTTTTCTTTTCACTGCGGAAAGAAGTGTCGTAATATAGTGAACATTGTCCCGCATCATTAGTTCTTATAAAATCTAAAATTATGATTTTGAGTTCAGAATATATAAACATAATATCAAATTTATAATATTCAATATGAGATTATCTTCACAGTTTTAACACTCTTTCTCATTGTCGGAGTGGGCAGTGAAAATAAGAGATAAGATAATTAAATATTAAAGTAAGATAAATGTTCAGTCTGATACTATCTTACAAACTTCAAAATCATGATGTTGAAATAGGACCCACCACAGTATAATATCAAATTTATAATATTCAACATGAGATTATTCACACTGTTAGTAAATATAAATAAAATTCGACAGTTTACCTGACGTCGGGGTTCATGAAGGCGTTTCGGGTCAGCTGGAAGATGCACATGCTCGTCACGAAGCCCATGGCGGCCATGAGAGGATAGACCTGCAAGCAGCGGTTTGAAGAACAAAATCAGCCGAGAACCCATCGACGATCCATCATGCATCGGTTGTTTGTGTTAGAACCGGGAAGAAGGATCGAGGAGGAAGATGAGAGCTCGATTAAGGATGACCTCCGGCTTCACCCAGCGACCCATTCTCGGCAGCTTCCTCTGTCGGAAACCCTAATTTTCTCGCAGAACAGTGCAAGCTGCTGCGTACCACACCTCCTGTGTTCAGACCCCCCACCCCCTTTTCCCTATATAGCGGATCAGCTGGATCTGAACAACAAGCTGAGCCGGATACGTACGCAGCGCAGGGACGGTTTTGCAGCCCCTGCCGTCTAGGGTTTCTGTGGGCATCTCGATCGACCAGGAGCTTGTTTACCGGTTTTGACGGTGTTGACCGGGAGGCCAAAACCGAGGGCACGGCCACCTGTTTAGCCTCGCAGCTATCTATCTGGTCAACGCCCGGCTAAGCCCCGTGGAGCTCCTCTTCGACGTTCTCGAAGAATTTGAAGTTGAGAAGGAAACTGAGATGACGTCCTTCCATAGAGTTTGCGAAAGGTCCTCGATTAAACGAATGATGCGTAGGAGCCAAGCCAAAGACTCGAGTTCGAGTTCCACCTCTTTAGACTTAATTATTTTTCAAATTTGATCTATTATTTAATCGAACTTAAGTGACAAATTGAACTCGAACAGGATTCTACTGATCAAGTTTAGCGGTGAACTTCAAATACAAGCTTGACTCGTTTCCGGCTTGTATATCTACTATGAAATTTGAATGCTGACTTATTTGTCGAGTTCAATTTAAGCTTAATGAAGTATTTGGTTGCAGAGTTTTTTATTTAATTTTAAAAATTGTAAGAAATTTGTTAAAAACGGTGTTTGGCAACCATGACAAATTTATGTTTTGAAAGTAATTTTTTTCTTAAACAAAAAAGAGGATCTCACCTCTTTCTTTTTTCTGGTGGCCCCTCACTTTGTTTGGTCATGGATGGTTGTTACTCTTTTTTGTTATCACATCCCTCCAAACATGATAATTTTATGTCATGAGTTGGTTTGCTTTTTATTTTAATATAATTTTTTATCTTGAAAGTGTACAAAAAATTATCATCCAACCAAACACCATATAAAAAAAATCTAAATTGTGTTATAACTTATTTTATATGTTTCGGTGACACTATATAATTATTAAAGCTCATAATTTAATATTTCAGATGAATATTCAATTGAGTAACTAATTGAATATTAAATCAAATTAATCTGGAGCTATTCAGGTGGATCAAGGGGCAGTTCAAACTCAGCTTGTTAACGGTTGGAGTTTTATTTTCTTGTTCAAATTTATTCTTTAACATAATAAATAAGCTAAGTCCAGTTTTTATTAAACTGTAAGTATCAAGCTATTTATCCAAGTGTATTAGTTTGTTTGCATTCCTACTTCCGATAAAGTAACTAAAAACCAAAAGGTTTTGTTTTGGTTTGTTTTAAGATTATATAACTTAATGATATCCAATGATTATATAACTTAAAATTTTAGGATTATATAACATTTTTGGCAAGTAATAGCATGAAACCAAACTAAATATCGATTTCTTAGATTTAAATAGAACCGTGAAATTTGATTGTTTTTTTCTGGATTGAACGTGCTAAATGGAAAGGACTAACAGCAACTGTATATCTAGTTACGCATAAAAGAAAGTACGTACAAAACTAGTCTGACAAGAACATGGGTATAATATAAATATATCCTCTTGGTAAATAATTACAATTACTAAATATGGTTATTCTATATAATTAACCATGCATGTAGTCTGATGCCCATCATCATGAACCCCAAGGGCAGGTTAATTGAGTCAATTCCATCATCTTTTTAGTAGCCTTGATGTTGGCCCCCCCTTAGACACGGGTGAAGTATGTATCATTATGGGTGTTTTGTTGCCCGGCGGTATGAATTTTTGATATATATTTTATGATAAAACTTGTTAAAAAATGTTTGAGGGACATCACGAAAATATTTTTTATAGAGAATTTCTTCTCAAACAAAAGAAAGTTTACTATCGTTTTTTCTTATGATCCTCACTTTTTCTCTTATCATCTCGTCAAACATGACAATTTGTCTTTGATTACCTTACGCCCCATTTGATATACAGTAATCACTACTATTATTAACGACTGAGTAATGGCAACGGTCTCTTATCACCATCCCTAATAAGTGTACTAGCGACAGCTAGATAATTGGCATCGCCACCACACAAAAACTAGCAATGACTTTAGAGAGGCCATCACCAATGCACGAGTACTCATGACAACTTACCTAAAATAGTCACTAGGAATCATAGCTGACATCATCTACAAACTAGATAAAAAATTTCTTTGGGAGGAGATTAGGTCATTGCAATGATTTCCCTATGATGGCTTTTGCTGTCACCACTGACGACATGTCAATCATTCAATAGTCGGTTGTGATTGGCGATGACTACTTTTAAGTGTATAATTGATGTTGTCATCGCCACTGTTTCATCTATTTTAACCCATGCACACCCCCTTTCCCCTTCTTCCTTTGTGATCTCTCCCTCTCTTGCAAACTTCACACACATGCACTCCCATTATCACCACCATCGTTGTGGCCACTGCCTACCAGTGGTTGCTGCCAACTGCCATCGTCACCACCGTGCCAAGCACCGCTACAGGGTATGAAGTGTCGGTTCTCTCTTCTTCGCAAGAATGTCGCCGGTGCCACCATTTCTACCACCATTGGTTGCCATTACCTTCCTCATGCCAAATCTTCTCTTAGGTTTCTACCAACCCTAGGTACTTGGTTATAATTTTTCAAGTGTATGTTAGGTCAATTAATTTGGTCAAATTTAAAGTTAAGGGTTTATATGATCATACATGGTTCCAATTCTTTTTGTTATCATGTCTCCCTAGACTTAAACAATTTTATGTGCTTACATTTTATTTTAATATAATTTTTTGTTATAAAAATTTATTGTGTGACCAAACACCCCGTTAAACATTGTGGCCTTTAGATATAAGGCATACCATGTAAAAAATGAATATGGGGACCTTGCGTAGTAGTGAGGTTCTGTCGTATCCTCAAATTAGGGATTTCGGAGGCCAAGACATCTTATAAACTACATGGTATGATTTGATTTTGTAAACGTTTGATTTCTCCAAACTCATTTAAATGTTAAATTGGTTTAGAGTAGGTTAATTTCGTTTTTATTTAATTTGGTCAATTTATTGTTTCAAGGTTTATATGAACATGATGTTAATGTAATTTGTTTGTAAATGTTTAATTTATTAAGACTTTTTTAAATGTTAATTTTATTTAAAAAAAATTAATTTAAAGTAAATTTATTGTGGAGTTTATTAGTTTAATTTTGGTTTGGTTTAATGATTTAGATTGGTTTAGATGGTCATAAAACCCATAACACAAGATAAAACCCAAAAATAGTCCAATTAAGATAAGGAATCATCATATAAAATTTGATGTAGCATAAACAACGATTCCTATGGTTTCATGTTGATCATGTCTCAATTGGATCCGAACAAATAAAATTGAAAATCGATCTCTATAAATTTGAATATACCTGATAGGGATTTATCTAATCTCTTAGAGAAGAAGAAGAAAAACTTCTTAAGCCCTTCAAACTGTTCAAACATCTGGTCTCTAGTAGTATTCACATGAACTTCATCCACAGTGGGTTCTCCCTTAGCACCGGGCTTGAGAACTCTTCCCAAACTAAACTCTATCACCCATGGATGCCTTCTAGAGATAGGAGGAGGCAAGGAGAAAGTCGAGAATATGGTTTTCATCCTTGGCTTAATAGGGTTTGTCTAAAACCATTAGTATTTATGAATAATTTATATTTTTTATAAAAATCTAAAATATCCATAAATTACACCATTCCCCCATGTACTTATGAATAAGTCTTTATGTGTATGACTCACTAGGCCAAATAGCCTATTCGGTTGAGACCTAATTAAATAGAATAATTCTATTTTATTAAATTAAATTTGATATCTGATAACAAATTAATTGGTCTAATGATCATGAATGGTACAAGCCACATCCCGTGATATCAAATAGCTATGGAGATAATCTAATCTCCATTGAGCATTTCCATCATTAGTTACCACATGGATATAAAATCCCGTCCATTCAATATCCCAATCGAAAAGGAGTACGGCATCGACTGTCAACTCCTTAGTATACCAACTTTATAGAAGCCTATACTCGAAATCAAATCAATTGAAAAACTCTTTTTCTAAATATCCTCTATACCTTAGTTAGAGATTTATAGTATTATCATATAAGACATTCACTCTCACTTACCGAGAGTGGATGATCCCTTGTTGAATGCTCAATTGCCTCTATCGAGTTTTTCTTGTACCCAATCTATCACTATGCTAGACCATCTAAATGGTGATCCATAAGTCAATGGTCAAAGCACAAGTTTTGCCGAACAAGGCATCCTTGGTGACTCAGGTCAAAGGTCCAACCATGCAACTATGATGATAGAAAATCCTAATTGACAGTTTGATAAGATACATTCAAGGTTTCTAATTCGGTCAGTTTAGTAAACTCATTTAACTAACTTTGAGAGCCTCTACAACTAACTTTAAGATACATTCAAGGTTTTTCCTTCTTCAAAAATATGATTTTTCTCCAACTTTGAGAGCCTCTACACCCCATTTCCCTTACATCTAGTGCCAAAACACTCTTCCATTAACTCCACTTGAGTATTGGCTGCTTGAAGAAGTCCTTCCGTCTTGGAGGTCTTCCTACACTCCGGGGCGACGCCGCAAAGAAGGGAAGAAAATATGCCGGAACCAATCCCTAGTGCCCCATAAATAGGGTGCTTTGACCTTGGTCAAGGTATCCTATAAAGGGGACACCTGCAGCTAGCACCCCATATATAGGGCACTAGCAGGGGCAAACCCCGTTTTTTATTTTTTAAGTTTCTTTTACCCTCTCGTTTGATTCTTTGCTCAACCTTTCATTTTAACTTTCATTAACATGTCATTTAGCATGAATTAGGCCACATATTTGCATCTTCATACCTCTTTAAAAATCTATCAAAAATAGGGGATGGGATTTAGTCCCAATCCGGTCAGTTCCTTTCCTTTTGCATGTTTAAGTTCGAATTTAAGCATGATTCTACGCTTTCATTAGAACTAATGATCTTTTCACTTGTTTCTCTGTTTTCTTATGGACATCTTTAGGTAAATCCAGCCGAGGCATAGCTTCAACTGGATCGAAGACAAAGGACTCACTAAGCTCTCTTCTTTCGGCCGGCCGAGAGAGGAGAAGTTGGAACCCAACAATCTCTTCACTTCCAAAGATACGACGGTTATTTTTATTCTCCTTTTTATTTATTTTCATTTTACTATATTTTGGAACTTTTGTCTCCTGGCGACCACAAACACTAACATCTCATCCACCAAGTCTCCAAAGAAAGCATAAGGGCTCGAAAAGGAGATCTACAGATCCCGTTTCAGGTGTTTACACCTTTTGGCGACCACGGTGGGACCAACTTTGCTTTAGTGAGTTCTTCTCTTCTTTCTTAAGAATGTCCACCTGAAAACATGCTTATTTTCACTCTAGTTCTCATTTAAGCCATTTCCATTTCCTTGTATTTCTATTTGCTTGCTTACATGCTTGTTTATTTCCTTGAAGCATCATCTTGTTTCTTCCGATTTACTTTCCATTCGTTGGTCCTTTTAAAAGCATAACGATATGATTTCTAGCTTTGATTATCAACTTATTTCACATTAGCATTTTAGATATCATCTTCTTTCGTCCCTTGTTACGTATACTTGTCTATTTCCTTCTAAGCCTAGTTTTCCTTTAGTGAATCTTTCAAAGCATGCTTAGTTAAATTAATGCTTTCCTGCATCTTAATTTGATGTCATATCATTGTCTTGCTTACTTGCTTCCTACAACATCTCATTAATCATTGTATGTTTTTATTTTCTTCTTGCTTGCTCCTTAATTCCTTGACATTTCACTTGCATTTAGTTTGCATTGGAGTTTCGGGTTCGCTCATCTCCTTAGGACATCCAACAAGGGAGGCTCTCTCCTCCCAAAGTCTTACACATCCAAACACCCATCTTGGTGGTTGCCAACTCCTCTAGGGATTCTCTCTCAGAAGGGCTGAGTAGCTTCCATCAAGACCTCCGTAAGTCCCCAGATGTGAAGGATTCCCTCTTCACTGATCGGGCTGGTTGTACCCTTTTTACCCCAAAACCTGTAGTACCTATTACCTATCGTTGTGAAAAGAGTGACAATCTTAGATTGCTCGGCGTTGTGAGAGCATAGGGTCCTACCTATTTATTTGAGTGAGCATTATTTCTCTTAGCAAGCCATTAATTTAAGGTTGAAACAAAAAAATTACGTTAATCATTCCAAGTCTTTGCTATTACTTGTTTGCAAACAAAAGCTGAAAATTAAACAAAAATCCCAAAATCACCTATAAAGAACCAAAACAAAAAAAAATTGGTTGAGGCTAATTTGCTTGATAACTTGCTTGTCCGACTAAAGAAAATCAAAACAAAAAAGGGGTCAAAAATCAAAACCAAAAAAATCCTTGAGCTTTTATTTGTCAACCTTCTTTTCCTATTGTGTTTATGAATTTAAGGTCAGGACAAGTTATTGGAATGGCGGATCAAAGATACAAGCAGTTGCAGTTGGAGTATGACTAGCCTTATTTCTACCCTAATGTCGTATGTGCCGTCAATGAACCCGAAGTCCTCCCCGAACCTAGTCAAACTTCTCCTCAACCCAATCCAAATTCACTTTGGAGTCATTCTCTCATACCGACCCCACCCAACTTCAGGCTATCGAAGCCATCCTCAAGGGCAAGTCACTCACCAACCACATTCCCCCCGAAGGTGGTCTTCACATCTCTACCCCTCACTCAGTGGCACGTCAACGTAATGTCCCCACTCATGGCCATGCTCATACCGGGCTTGTAGCCCAAATTTCTCCTCATCCAGTGGCTAATCTAGATCATCCTGATCCGAATGTTGTTGTTCCTCCAAGGCCACTAGTTTATTTTTCTAACAATCTCAACCCTACTCACCCTTTAGTGCATCCCCAATGTACCCTTCTTATCCAGCCACTTCGACCTATCCAATCCCAATTCAGGTGCACCAAGCACCCACTCCTCCTCCTCCTCCTCTTGGGGAACCTTCTGTTGATCAGGCTATGATTAACAAAATCAATCGCATGGATGAGTAGTATAGAGAGCTTAGACATTTGATCGACACCAAGACAGTCCCCGAAATTTCTCTTCCTTCCCTCCCTACTTTTCTTCTTCCTCCCTCGGAGATGCCGGTATACAACCATTACAACGGGACTGGTAATTCCTTCATTCACATCAAGGACTTTCTTTATGAGTCGGTAATGTGGCAAAATGACCCAAGGGCCCTTGCTTTTATTTTCATAAGATTATTAGAGGGTTCAACTTTAGAGTGATTCTACTCGCTTGACTCTTTGGAGGCAAGTAACTTTGAAACTGTCAAAGCTAAATTCTTGTAGAGATATCAAGATAGGGTCGGACCAACAGATTCCATCACCGACCTCAAAGCCGAAAGAACGAGAAATGATGAGGATTTTATCAAATATGTTGATAGATGAAGATCAATGGCAGAGAGGCTTACAGATTCTATTTCGGAACTGGAGCAAGTAAAGATGATCATCACCAATGCCACTCCAGCTTTAAAGAACATGTTGGCTTTGCATCACCCCACCTCCATGAGTGAACTATATGATAGGGCATGGTACATTCAAACACAGCTTAGGGACTCACCTATCATGAACTTGTTTGATCCTAGACCCCGAGCTGTCAAGAAAACCACTTTTACCACAACCGGCCCAGTGACTGAGGGCGTAGTGACCAACGAAAATATCAACATTGTAGGGAACCCACCTAGCAATTATCAACACCAGTTCAATAACCCTCAACAAAATCAACTATTTATAAACCCTCGTCAACCTCAGCCTCACCCTCAACCTCAGTTCCAGCCCCGTCAACAACAAGCTCCAATCCCTCAGCGACCACGACAACCAGCCATACAAGCTCCAGTTCCCCAACCACCACGACAACAACTGGCCAACTACAACCAAGCACCCCCTCCCATGGCCTACAAACCCCGAAAAGTTGGACCCAAGAGGAACCATTACCTATCTTTACAGTACTCTCTTGTAGACATCTTTAATTCACTCATGGCGGCAGGGCAAATTGCATTGCCAAGGGAGAAGCTGGAGTGGCCTCAAAATGCCAACACAGAGTGATATTGCCTGTTTCACAGATATCCTGGGCACACCATGGAAAATTGCTTTAAGTTCAAAGACTACATCTATGACCTTAATGAGCAAGGTAGTATTGACTAGGACCAGATGGGGGAATACATCAAAACAGTGAAAGATCAACCTCAACGGCAGCACGCACCAGCTCAGCAGCAACAACAACAGAACCCCGGCCTGGGGATTATCCAAAACCCTCTACCTTCACATGCACCCGCACCTGGGAATCAACATGTTAATCCCATCTTGATCTCTTCCGAGGAGTATCATCATCGGTGCTAGAATTGGCAAATTGAAAGAGCCACCTCCGCCATGCATGTCAACTGAACCGTCTATTCTATACCCCGAGCTACATCAGCCAACCCCATTACTCTCAACCGGCCACCCATCATCCGAGCACCATCATAACCCATTGTAAGAACACCAGCCATATAACTCCAACCAGGACGGACCTTAATCCGCCAGGTTGATCCACTACAAACATCACCACCACTATGACCCATCATCATCCTGCCCCGAGCAACCGTACCTTCACAACCTACCTACCCTACCATGCCTCAAACCACCATCATTACACCCGTCGCAAGAGCTCCCATCATTCAACCTAACCCATCACTCGCCATTACCATCCCAACTATAGCTCCTCAACTTGCCATAGTACTCAGGAGTGGGTGAATGTTCCAAAGGGTCTTTCTCCAAGCCGATCAGTCAGGATTAGTACCAGAAGTAGAAGAAGAACACATCGAAGAACCATTGCCTGGGACATCCTATGACTTGTTAAAACATCTTGATAAAACCCCAGCACGGATATCTATCTTAGAGTTGATCAAAAGATCCAGAGTCCATCAAGAGGTTCTCCAACAATACTTACAGTAGGTGATGGTGAACGAGAGCCTCCCCCCAGAAAAGATATCATCAGTTCTAGTCCCGAGAAGTGAGTACCCGGCCCTTACATTCATAAAGGAAGAGTTGGTCAACCTAGAAATAAAGAAATGTGCCTTATGCATCACAGTCCACATCAATGGAGTAGGCATTAAGTCATGTTTGGTCAATACTAGAGCCTCCATTAATGTTCTGCCACCAAAAATATTACGTCTTTGTAAAATTTCTGAAGAGGATGTCCGGCCATCTCAAATAACAGTGACCGCATATGACAATTTGAAAAAGTCTGTCGATGGCATGATTACATTAAATGTGAAGCTTGGACCCCGAACAGTCATTGTTGACTTCCACATACTTGAGATAGATCCGACATACAAAGCTATTCTAGGACATCCCTATTTAGAAGCACTAGAGGCAGTCGCCTCTACCAATCACCAGTGTCTCAAATTCCCTTACAAGGGACAAGTAATTAAGGTGACTAGCATGCCCCTAGATCATCCACCTTCTCCTCCACCACCCCTCGGGTTGCCAAACAAGCCGATTTTAACAATATTGGATCTTCTAAAAATAAGTAGGCAGCCCAGGCAAGTGTGGAGAAAGAAAAGAGAGAAAAATAAAACTGTTGGTTGGCACATAATGAAAAGTTTGGGATACCAGGAGGGCCGAGGACTAGGCAAAGAACTGCAAGGCATAGCTAAGCCAATCAATCTAATGAGGTTACAACTAAAAAGCGGGGTTGGGTACGACGGAACGACTGCGAATGGTCAGAATCTAAAAAGTAGTTAATTTTCTGGATGCTTACAAAAAAATTTTATTAAGAAAGAAACCATTCAACTGGTTGAGAACAAGGAAGAACAAGAGATGGAGCAAGAGAAGAGAAGAAGAACCAACAACCCTGAAGATGACTTGTATCCTGAAATATCTCTTTTGTTTTCCACCGTTGAAGAAGGGTCAAGTAATGAACCACTCCAGGCTGAACCACCTGTTGACCCACCCGAGGGTCATATTGCCAAACCGACTCGAGAAAAAGTCCAACCAACTCCACGAGGGCCTTCTCTCATTATGTCATCTTTTGGGGCCGACACCCCAACTCACTGTGATGCTCTCCCCGGGCTTCTTGGCCGGATCCCTATTTCTAGGCCCTCAGGCCCAACTTATGGGTCCGCGTACCCACTTGTTGCTCTTGGGCCACCAAGCCCCTCTACTGAATCCAGGCCTTTGCACCCATTTTCTACAATTCTTGGGCCCTCAAGCCCATCTCCTAAACCCGGGCTCTCGAGCCCGCATTCTCCTCTTATTGGGTCCATGAACCCACCTTCTTCCATGATCATCCGACCTACTGGCCCATCACCTCTTTCTGTCAACATTGGGCCCAAAAGCCCCTCTATCAAACATTGCTCGAAGTCTTCCCCTCTTTATCAATATCTCCGCCTACTTTGGCTCTATAGTCGATCTCACCCCAAATCGGGCACCCGAAGCCCACTCTATCTTTATGTTTAGCACTTCCCAAAAAAACATCCTCCTCGATACTCAAATTTTGATCGAGGAAACATCTCAACTTGCACTAGAAGGGCATTCGACCCAAGGAGCCACCAGATCCTTGATTGACCTTCTTTACCCTCCATCCTCTCCAATAAATTTCACTCCCTCCACCTCCTCTTCCTTCCCTTATTTACCTTATTCTTCTTTAGGTTTAGTTTCCAATAAAAATAGGATAAAAATCAGAGGTAGGAGAGTTCCAGAAAGATACCTGCATCAGTTAGCTCGGAAAAGCATAGAATGTGCTAAGCAACTGGAATATCTAGAAAATGCAATCCAGTTGGATGAAATCTGATATAAGGACAAGGACAACATTAATAAAACTTTAGGAGTCTATGAGGTTGTGTCGGAAAAGGATCCTGACATCGAGGACGGAGAAGAGGATTTGACTGATGCTTATGCATCCGATTTAAGAAGATTCGAAGAACCATCAGCCACGGTGGATGAACCAACTAAGGAACTTAATCTTGGAACACCAGAAGATCCTAAAAATATCCTCATCAGTACCAACCCCACCCCTTTAGAAGAGCAAGGTCTAATGGGGGTACTACAAGAATACAAGGACACATTCGCTTGGACATATGAAGATATGCCGGGGTTAGACAAATCATTGGTAGAGCATCGGTTAACTCTAAAACTTGAAGCTACCCCGGTCAAGCAAAAGTTAAGGAGATTCCACCCAGATATAGCTCTAAAGATGAAGGAAGAGGTCGATAAGCTACACCTAGCAAAATTCATTAGAGTCATCCTTTATCCGCAATGGGTAGCAAATATAGTCCCGGTCATGAAGAAGGATGGAAAGGTTCGAATTTACATTGACTTCAGGGACTTAAACCGAGCGTGTCCAAAAGATGATTTCCCCCTTCTTCATATTGATGTCCTTGTTGATAACATAGCTGGATATGAAACCCTATCATTCATGGATGGATATTCAGGGTATAATCAAATCTGGTTAGCAGAAGAGGATCAAGAGAAGACCTCATTCACTAAACCTTGGGGAACTTATTGCTACGTCGTCATGCCATTTGGATTAAAGAATGCCAGAACAACTTATCAAAGGGCCATGGTGGCGATATTTCATGATATGATGCATAAATTTGTAGAGGTGTATGTGGATGATATGGTGGTTAAATCTCGGACCCGAGATGAGCATGCTAAGGTGTTAAAAAGGGTTTTGCAATGAGCCAGGGAATATAAGCTTAAAATGAACCCCAAGAACTGTGTGTTTGGAGTGTCATCCGGAAAGCTACTTGGGTTCATCGTCAGTAAAAGAGGCAATGAGATCGATCCCAACAAGGACAAGGCCATCATTGATATGCCTCCACCAAAGAACTTAAAAGAACTGAGAGGGTTAATTGGTAGGTTATAATTTGTTTGCCGGTTTATCTCACAACACTCTCAAAGGTGCAAACCTTTCTATGAGTTAACCAAGGCGAAGGCCGAGTTTAGATGGGATTCAAGATGTCAGGAGGCATTCGATGGTTTAAAGAAGTATTTGTCAAGCTCACCTGTGCTCAAACCTCTGGTTCCTGGCAAACCCTTAATCTTATACGTCTCGGTTTGGGAAGGATCCCTTGGAGCAGTATTGGTGTAGGCACCCGGAAACGGCTAGAACAGCGCGGCGGTTCTCTTCCTCTTTCTTTTTCTCTTCTTGGAATGAAGAGTTAGTGGTATGTGTGGGTGTGGTCGCCAGGAGTCGAACACTCCAAAATGTGATTAGATGTAAAGCAAATAGAATGAAAAGCATGTTTGATCGTCGTACCTTTTGGAATGGGGAGATTACTAGGTTCTAACTTCTCCTCTCTCGGCCGGCCAAAAGAGGAGAGCTTTAGCGAGCTCTTTTAATCCCGATCAGGTCGAAGCTTCACCTCGGTCGGGTTCACCAAAGAATGTCCTGCGGAGAAACACGAAAACAAGTAAAGATCATTAACTCTAGCAAGAGTATAGCATCATGCTTGGTGTGAATCTTAAACATACAAAAGGGGATGAACTGACCGGATTGGAAAGAAATCTCAACCCCTATTTTTGGTAAGTTTTTAAATATATGGAAGATGTAAAATGACTTAATGCATGCTAAATGAGGTGATAAAAGGTTCTAAGATGAAAATGGAGAACAAAAATCTGATCGGACAGGCGATCGAACTCCGAAAAGTGCAAAACTGGCTTCTGCCCCTGCTAGTGCCCTATATATGGGGCGCTAGCTGCAGGTGCCCCCTTTATAGGGCATGTTGACCAAGGTCAAAGCACCCTGTATACGGGCACTAAGTCTGGCTCGGGCAGATTTTATTCCCCTCTTCGCGATGATGCTCCGGAGTGCTGGACGGCTTCCAGGATGAAGTAGAGGTTCCTCCTTGTAGCCAATATGTAAATGAAGCTAGTGGCGGGGGGTTTGATTGCTAGATAAAAGAGGAGAGATGGATAGAGGCTTTCAAAGTGGAAGAAAAACCATGTTTCTGGATAGCAGAAACAGCAAGTTTTTAGGATTTTTGGGGGGTGAATTTGGGTCAGTTTGAAGGCTTATGGGAGATGCAAATGGCTTAGAAACGTGGTATTGGATGAGCTCTAAGGTGGTACAAAGTTGGAACCTCCTCCAAGCTTCAAATGGGGGCCTATTTATAGCACAAAAAAGGGTACTTTGGTCAATTCCGAAAAGCAGTTCCATGGGGCAAAGTGCCCTATATATAGGGTGCTAGCATCATGAGCTATGTCAAATCGATAAGACGAGTCCCTGTGAGTTGTCAAATCGACCGATCGAGTTGATTCGACTAGGTGCCAGGCGCTTGGTGCCCTATAAATAGGGCGCCTGGTGCCCTATAAATAGGGCGCCTGGTGCCCTATAAACAGGGCGCGGTGCCCTATATATAGGGTGCTTTGACTCCGGTCAACGCTCTATCGATCTTCTTTGGAATGTGCCGATTCTTCTGGAAAACTCGGTTCCCTTGAAAGGTTACTCAAATATTCTTCATGAAAACAAGAATTTAAGCTCTTCAACTAGACCAAAATTGCGTGTCTACAGCTTGCCTCGCCTTGGCGTCGGCTTTGTAGGGGAATGACATGAATGTAGCGCAGGCGAATGTAGTAAGGCATAGTGGAATGAAGTGGTAATGGACTGAAAAGGTGATGCCAAGGTGTAGATTTAGACATGCCTTCATTGCCCTAGTTGAGTGAATGAAACTTTACCAGACTCCGAGGTTACCTTTTGTCTTATCGAAACCTTCCCTTTGGTTGATTGATTAAGAAGAAGAACAGTACTAAAAGTAACTAAAATCCCACGTGGGGGAGAATTGTTACCGGCCAGGACCCGAATTGCATGGTGTGCTGGACTCGGTAGAAAGCAAACTGCGAAAAGTAAAGAGAAAACAGGCGATCAACCAAGGTTGGGTTCTTCAAATTCATTGGGTTTACTCAGAAATACCAGTACAGTTTGAAATAACTTCTTGTTTTGATGAAATCATCGTTAAAGCATGGTTGAAACCGATTTTCCGGGCAGACCAAAGCCCCCTCTAAGAGCTATAGAAAGACTGTCTTTTCTTAGGGTGGTCATGGTAGGGTTGGTATGACGATGAATGAGATGATGTGTAACGATGCATGATGCATGCTGGGTTTAAAGAAATACAAATAAGTATAAGAAGATAGTTGAAGATATAGGTCAAATACAATGGGTCGGGACATCCATGAAGACACTGTCGTCCCCGTTTATTTGACTTTGGCTTATCCGCAGACCTAAAAAGTGACTAAATCCTTCATCGATTTTGTTGAAGGGGTTCTCAGACTCAGCCCTCTTAGACCCTGTAGACACGCAATTCTGGCCCAGTTGGAGAGTTTAAATTCTTGTTTTCATTTGAAGCAGATCGTGTTTTCCGAACGGATCAAGTTTCTGGCACAATCCGAAGAGGATCAATGAAGCGATCAGCCGCGCCAATCACCCCGTGTATAGGATACCTGGCGCCCTGTTTATAGGGCACCAGGCGCCCTATATATAGGGCAGCTGGCGCCCTATAAACAGGGCACCTGGCGCCCTGTATGTAGGGCACCAGGCGCCCTGTATGTAGGGCGCCAGGCGCCCAATATACAGGGCGCCTGGCATCATATCAAATCGATTTGACAAGCTGATTTGACCCCTCACAGTGACTCGTCTTGTCGACCTGACAGACCTATTGATGCTGGCGCCCCATATATAGGGCGCCATGCCGCGTGGTACTGTTTTTCGAAAATAGCCAAAGTACCCTCTTTTGGGCTATAAATAGAGCTCCATTTGGAGCTTGGAGGAGGTTCCAACTTGGTGCCACCCTAGAGCTCATCCAACACCACGTTTCTAAGCCATTTTCACCCCCCATAAGCCTTCAAACCGATCCAAAACCCTCTCCCAAAAACCCCAAAAACCTGCAGTTTCCTTCTTCAGAAATATGATTTTTCTCCAACTTTAAGAGCCTCTACCCTCCATTTCCCTTACATATAGTACCAAAACACTCTTCCATTAGCTTCACTTGAGTATTGGCTGCTTGAAGAAGTCCTTTTTCCGTTTTGGAGGTCTTCCTACACTCCGGGGCGACGCCGCGAAGAAGGGAAGAAAATCTACTGAAGCCAGTCCCTGGTGCCCCGTATATAGGGCGCTTTGACATTGGTCAACGCGCCCCATCAAAGGGACACCTGCAGCAGGCGCCCCATATATGGGGCACTAGCAGGGGCAGACCCCATTTTGCATTTTTTTGAGTTTATTTACCTTTCCGGTCGATCTTTTACTCCCCCCTTTCATTTTAACCCTCATTAACATGTCATTTAGCATATATTGAGCCACTCATTTGCATTTTTCATGCATATTTAAACCTTCTAAATAGAGGTTGGGATTTAGTCCCAATCCGGTCAGTTCCTTCCCTCTTGCACGCTTACATTCGAATTTGAACATGATACTACACTTTCATTAGAACTAATGCCTTTCACTTGTTTCTATGTTTTCTTATGGACATTTTTAGGTAAATTCGATTGAGACGGAGCTTCAACCGGATCGAAGACGAAGGACTCACTAAGCTCTCTTCTTTCGGCCGTCCGAGAGAGGAGAAGTCGAAACCCAACAATCTCCCCGCTTCCAAAGGTACGACGGTCATTTCTCCATTTCATTTCTTTTCATTCCACTATATTTTGGAGTCTTTGGCTCCTGGCGACCACAACCACTAACATCTCATCCACCAAGTCCCCAAAGCAAGCGTAGGGGCCGGAAGGGGGAGATCTACGGATGTCCCGTTTCGGGTGCTTACAGACCCGAGGTCTTCAACGATATACGCGAGACTATAATGAATAAATGGTCCATGTAAGGCTCCAGGCGCCCTGTTTATAGGGTGTCTGGTGCCCTATTTATAGGGCGCCAGGTGCCCTGTTTACAGGGCGCCAGGTGCCTTATTTACAGGGCGCCAGGCGCCTTATAAACGGGGCACCTGCGCAGAATTTGTTCTTGCTCCTTCCCGAGGCAACCTTTTGGGGTCTATAAGAAGGGAGGACCCCCCTTTCTTCTTCCCCCCAGCTACAGTGCTTTTCCTCTCACGTTGTTCTGATGGCCTCTTCCTCCTCCCGTCCGACTTGCCCAATAGAGATGAAGAGCTTTTTCGAGGTTCCGTGCCATATCCGGAACCGAGTGTCCATGGGAGTGGTAGTGACTTTATTAGGCATCCCTTCTTGTTTTGTTTTGAAGTTCTCTTTCCTGATCATGTGGTTATTCTGCAAGACCTTCCAATCTTCCCCGGTGCTCATCGTTATGGACAAGTGCTGTGGATTGCTCGACTGATGGCCGCCATCAACAACCATGTGCGGTCTATTCTCAGCGGGTGGGGCTTTTCTGGCATTCTGGTCCATGTCAACCATCTTCTTAAATACTTCTTGGACTTCTCTCTGGCGGGTGCACTTCTCGAGATGTGGCACCCCTGGAGTGGACCTTCGTCTGATCACTGATTCTTCCTTCATCATCTACAACCCACATCGGTGCTTTCTACAATTGGGTCAACCACGGCTCAAGTTTCCTCGTCTTTCCCACGTCCCATCTGTTAAAGACAGACAATTGGGCACCGCGGCTGATAATGAAGAGTGCCAAAGCATCCTCGCCATCTAGGGCATCAGCCGGAGTTACTCCCCAAGCGCCAACGTGGAAGAAGACGAAGTCTGGAAGAGTCGTTATGTAGCGAAACTAATGATCTTTTCACATGTTTCTATGTTTTCTCATGGACATTTTTAGGTGAATCCGGCCGAGGTGGAGATTCAACCGGATCGAAGACGAAGGACTCACTAAGCTCTCTTCTTTCGGCCAGCCGAGAGAGGAGAAGTCGGAACCCAACAATCTCCCCCACTTCCAAAGGTACGACGGTCATTTCTATTTTTCATTTCTTTTCATTCTATTATATTTTGGAGCCTTTGGCTCCTGGCGACCACAAACACTAACATCCCATCCACCAAGTCCCCAAAGCAAGCGTAGGGGCCGGAAAAAGGGGAGATCTACGGATATCCCCGTTCTGGGTGCTTACACCTTTTGGCGACCACGGTGGGACCGACTTTGCTTTAGTGAGTTCTTCTTTTCTTTCCTAAGAATGTCCACTTGAAAACATGCTTATTTTCACTCTAATTCTCATTTAAGCCATTTCCATTTCCTTGCATTGCTATTTACTTGCTTACATGCTTGTTTGTTTCCTTGGAGTGTCATCAAGTTTCTTCCGATTTACCTACTTTTTGTTGGTCCTCTTTAAAGCATACAATCTGATTTCTAGCTCTGTTTATCAACTTATTTCACCTTAGCATCTTAGATATCATCTTCTTTCATCCCTTGTTAAGTATACTTGCCTATTTCCTTCTAAGTTTAGTTCTTCTTTAGTAAATTTTCAAAGCATGCTTAGTCAAAATTAGTTCTCTCTTTCACCTTAATTTGATTTCGTATCATTGTCTTGTTTGCTTGCTTCCTACAATATCTCATTAATCATTGTATGCTTTTATTTTCTTCTTGCTTGCTCCTTAATTCCTTGACATTTCACTCGCATTTAGTTTGCATTGGGGTTTCGGCTCCTTAGGTCATCCGAGAAGGGAGGCTCTCTTCTCCCAAAACCCCACACATCCAAACACCCCTCTTGGTGGTTGCCAACTCCTCCTCCGGGGATTCCCTCTCGGAAGGACTGGGTAGCTTCCATCAAGGCCTCCGTAAGTCCCCAGACGTGAAGGATTCCCTCTTCACTGATCGGGCTGGTTGTACCATTTTATCCCAAAACCCGGAGTACCTATTACCTATCGTTGTGAAAAGAGTGGCAACCTTAGATTGCTCGGCGTTGTGAGAGCATAGGGTCCTACCCATTTATTTGAGTGGACAATATTTCTCTTAACAAGCCATTAATTTGAGGTTGAAACAACAAAAAAATTGCGTTAATCATTCCAAGTCTTTGCTATTACTTGTTTGTAAATAAAAATTAAAAATTAAAAAAAATTCCAAAATCACCTAAAAAACCAAAACAAAAATTTGCTTGAGGTTAATTTGCTTGATAACTTGCTTGTCCAACAAAAGAAAATCAAAACAAAAAAGGGGTCAAAAATCAAAACCAAAAAAAAATCCTGAAGATTTTATTTGTCAACCTTCTTTTTCTGTTGTGTTTATGAATTTAAGGTCAGGACGAGTTATCGGAATGGCAGATCAAAGATACGAGCAACTACAATTGGAATATGACCAGTCTTATTTCTACCCTGATGCCATCTGTGCCATCAATGAACCCGAAGTTCTCCCCGAACCTAGTCAAACTTCTCCTCAACCCAATCCAAATGCACTTTGGGAGGCATCCTCTCATGCCGACCCTACCCAACTTCAGGCTATCAAAGCCATCCTCAAGGGCAAGTCGCCCGCCAACCACATTCCTCCCGAAGGTGGTCTTCACATCTCTACCCCTCGGTCGGTAGCACATCAACCCAATGTGCCCACTCATGGCCATTCTTATACCGGGCTTGTAGCCCCAATTTCGCCTCATCTAGTAACTAATTTAGATCACCCTAATCTGAATGTCGTTGCTCCCTCTAGGCCACTAGTTCATTCTTCCAATCATCTCAACCCTACTCACCCTTTGGTGAATCCCCCAATGTACCCTTCTTATCCGGCCACTTCGGCCCATCCAATCCCAATTCCAGTGCACCAAGCACCCACTTCTCCTCCTCCTCTTAGGGAACCTTCTGTCGATCAGGCCATGATTAATAAGATCAATCGCATGGATGAGCAGTATAGAGAGCTTAGACGTTTGATCGACACAAAGGCAGCCCGTGAAATTTCTCTTCCTTCCCTCCCTACTTTGATCGACACAAAGGCAGACGTTTGATGGTCAATGCGCCCCATCAAGGGGACACCTGCAGCTAGCGCCCCATATATGGGGCACTAGCAGGGGCAGACCCCGTTTTGCATTTTTTTTGAGTTTGTTTACCTTTCTGGTTGATCCTTTACTCCCCCCTTTCATTTTAACTTTCATTAACATGTTATTTACCATGCATTAAGTCACACATTTGCATCTTCATACCTCTTTAAAATCCTATCAAAAATAGGTGTTGGGATTTAGTCCCAATCCGGTTAGTTCCTTCCCTTTTGCATGTTTAAGTTTGAATTTGAGCATGATTCTACACTTTCACTAGAACTAATGATCTTTTCACTTGTTTCTATGTTTTCATATGGACATTTGTAGGTAAATCTGGCCGAGACGGAGCTTCAACCGGATCAAAGACGAAGGACTCACTATGCTCTTTTCTTTCGGCCGGTCGAAAGAGGAGAAGTCGGAACCCAACAATCTCCCCGCTTCCAAAGGTACGACGGTCATTTTCATTCTCCATTTCATTTCTTTTCATTCTATTATATTTTGGAGCTTTTGGCTCCTGGCGACCACAACCACTAACATCTCATCCACCAAGTCTCCAAAGCAAGCGTAAGGGCCAGAAAAGGGAGATCTACGGATCCCGTTTTGGGTGCTTACACCTTTTGGCCACCACGGTGGGACCGACTTTGCTTTAGTGAGTTCTTCTCTTCTTTCCTAAGAATGTCCACTTGAAAACATGCTTATTTTCACTCTAGTTCTCATTTAAGCCATTTCTATTTCTTTGCATTTCTATTTGCTTGCTTACATGCTTGTTTATTTCCTTAAAGCATTATCTTGTTTCTTCCGATTTACTTGCCTTCCGTTCGTCCTTTTAAAAGCATACAATCTGATTTCTAGCTTGGTTTACCAACTTCTTTTACCTTAGCATTTTAGATATCATCTTCTTTCATCCCTTGCTAAGTATACTTGTCTATTTCCTTCTAAGCCTAGTTTTCCTTTAGCAAATCTTTCAAAGCATGCTTAGTTAAATTAATGCTTCCTTACATCTTAGTTTAATTTCATATCATTGTCTTGTTCACTTGCTTCCTACAACATCTCATTAATCATTGTATGCTTTTATTTACTTCTTGCTTGCTCCTTAATTCCTTGACATTTCACTTGCATTTAGTTTGCATTGGGGTTTCGGCTCCTTAGGTCATCCGAGAAGGGAGGCTCTCTCCTCCCAAAGCCCCACACATCCAAACACTCCTCTTGGTGGTTGCCAACTCCTCCTCCAGGGATTCCCTCTCGGAAGGACTGGGTAGCTTCCATCAAGGCCTCCGTAAGTCCCCAGACGTGAAGGATTCCCTCTTCACTGATCGGGCTGGTTATACCATTTTATCTCCAAACCCGGAGTACCTATTACCTATCATTGTGAAAAGAGTGACAACCTTAGATTGCTCGACGTTGTGAGAGCATAGGGTCCTACCCATTTATTTGAGTGGACAATATTTCTCTTAACAAGCCATTAATTTGAGGTTGAAACAACAAAAAAATTGTGTTAATCATTCCAAGTCTTTACTATTACTTGTTTGCAAACAAAAATTGAAAATTAAACAAAAATTCCAAAATAACTTAAAAAAAACAAAACAAAAAATTTGCTTGAGGTTAATTTGCTTGATAACTTGCTTGTCTAACAAAAGATAATCAAAACAAAAAAGGGGTCAAAAATCAAAACCAAAAAAATCCTTGAGCTTTTATTTGTCAACCTTCTTTTTTTGTTGTGAATTTAAGGTCAGGACAAGTTATCGGAATGGTGGATCAAAGATACGAGCAACTACAATTGGAGTATGACCAGTCTTATTTCTACCTTGATGTCGTATGTGCCGTCAATGAACCCGAAATTCTCCCCGAACCTAGTCAAGTTTATCCTCAACCCAATCCAAATTCACTTTGGGAGGCATTCTCTCATGCTGACCCCACTCAACTTCAGGCTATTGAAGCCATTCTCAAGGGCAAGTTGCCCACCGAACACAGCCCTCCCGAAGGTGGTCTTCGCATCTCTGCCCCTCGGTCGGTAGCACATCAACCCAATGTGCCCACTCATGGCCATTCTTATACGGGGCTCGTAGCCCCAATCTCTCCTCATCCGGTAGCTAATCTAGATCACCCTGATCCAAATGTTGTTGCTCCTTCTAGGCCACTAGTTCATTCCTCTAATCATCTCAACCCTACTCACCCTTTGGTGCATCCCCCAATGTACCCTTCTTATCCAGCCGCTTCGGCCTATCCAATCCCAATTCCGATGCACCAAGCACCCACTCCTCCTCCTCCTCTTGGGGAACCTTCTGTCGATCAGTCTATGGTTAACAAAATCAATCACATTGATGAGCAGTATAGAGAGCTTAGACGATTGATCGACACCAAGGCAGCCCCTGAAATTTCTCTTCCTTCCCTCCCTACTTTTCATCTACCTCCCTCTGAGATGCCGGTATACCGTCGCTACAATGGAACCAGTAATCCATTCATTCATATCAAGGACTTTCTATATGAGTCGGTAATGTGGCAAAATGACCCAAGGGCCCTTGCTTTTCTTTTCAGAAGATCATTAGAGGGTTCAGCTTTAGAGTGATTCTACTCGCTTGACTCTTTGGAGGCGAGTAACTTTGAAACTGTCAAAGCTAAATTTTTGCAGAGATATCAAGATAGGGTCGGACCAACATATTCCATCACCGACCTCATGGACGAAAAAATGAGAAATGATGAAGATTTTACCAGATATGCTGATAGGTGGAGGTCCAAGGCAGAAAGGCTTACTGATTCCATTTCAGAACCGGAACAAGTGAAGATGATCATCACCAATGCCACTCCGGCCTTAAAAAATATGCTAGTTTTGCATCACCCCACCTCCATGAGTGAACTCTATGAGAGGGCACGGTACATTCAGACATAGCTTAGGGACTCACCTATCATGAACTTGTTTGATCCTAGACCCCGAGCTGTCAAGAAAACCACTTTTACCACAACCGGCCCAGTGACTGAGAGAGTAGTGACAAACGAGAACCTCAATATTGTAGGGAACCCACCTAGCAATTATCAACACTAGTTTAGGAACCCTCAACAAAATCAACCATTTAGAAACCCTCGTCAACCTCAACAGCGACCTCAGTTCCAGCCTCGTCAACAACAAGCTCCGATCCCTCAGCGACCGCAAGCCCCAATTCCCCAACCACCACGGCAGAAGAGGATTTTGCCGAGATTGCTACACAAGGGGCTGATTTGCCAGGAGGACCATCTCCCCTTGATGACCAGCTAGGCACTCCTTTGATTGGCATGCAGTCTCCTTCTCCTATGAATTTATTTCCTAATGATGAGACCTGCTCAGATGCTGACCCCATTGTGATGTGTTCTCCCTCTCCTATGGTGGGTGAGGTGATGACAGACGCATCTATTCCATCCTTGGAGGAGCCGATTGCAGAAGCCATCTTAGTAGTGGTAACATCCATTAACCCACTTATGTTTCAAACTTGCATTTATCATGCCCTAATAATTGCCTGCTTTTCTTTTCTTCTTATATAGCACAGATGGTGAGATTAATCCCCCAGTTTCGGTGGCTACCGACCTTTGCGAGGATACTATTATCGGGGATACTAGCCTTGAGCCAGTCGACCCTCCTTTGCCTCTTACTGCTGATGGTATGCTATTAAAATTTGATTTCTATGACATAAAATTGTGATTGTTGTTCTTATTTATACTTGTTGTACTTATGTCCTTTTACCTTTTGCAGTCGTAGCACCCATTTTGTACGACCAGCCGGTCACCTCATCTGAGGCTCGGCCAGCGTTGGGCATTTCTTGGCCTACCACCTTGCCTTCTAGCATACCTTCTGATGTATGGTTTGCTGCCCACCTAGGTAGGGCAGTGATTATGGGTTTGCCGACATTACCAGATCCTCTGCCATCCGAGACAGACCTTCAAGCAACTCTAAAGTAGATGACCTCTTCTTATCATCTCCTTGGCTGCACCACGAAGCCTTGAATATTTGTGCTCGAAGTATTATGGAGCTAGTTTTGTGATTGGCAGAAGGAGGCACTGTAATAAATTGACTTAAAAAATTTTGGTGCAACAGAAGCGACGAATCCTATGAGTTCATGTTTATCTTATCTCAATCAGAACAAAATAACGAAAACTGAAAAATGATCCCTACAAGTTCGAATACACCTGACAAGGATTCATTTAATCACTTGGAGGAGAAGAATACGAACTTATGAAGCTCTTAAACCATTCAAATGCCCGAATTGTAGCAGTATCCATACGAACTTCATCCATACTAGGTTCTCCCTCCACACTTAGTTCAAGCAATATTACCGAATGGAGCTCTGCCATCCATGGACACCTTCTAGAGAGAGAATGATGTAAGGAGAAGGCTGAGGACATGGTTTTCATCCTTATCTTAATAGGATTTAGCTAAAACTATTAGTATTTATAAAAAAATCGAAATTTTTCATAAAAATTTATAGCATAATCTTTAAAAATTATGCCCTACCCCTGTACTTATGGATAAGTCCTTATGTGTGTAGTGATGTCAAGTAGGCGGGCTTGGGCTGCCTCGACCCAAGCCCAACTTAAACCCATTTTAAAAAGCCCAAGCCCAACCCGATACATTTTTTGACTATATAAATGGGCTTAGTCCAACGGGTCATAGAAGCCCATCTTTGGCCTGTTGGGCCACTTGGAGGCTTAACAGTCTGTTAGCTGAGGAGGGAGGCAGAGATTGCCCATATGACAGAAGTCGTCCCAATCTCCCATGATCGACCGACCTTGCCCTGAAGACCAAGGTGCTCAGGGACGGCAAGTGGTTGACCCAGGTGCTCAGATTGACCAGTCGGCTATGACTGGTTAGTCCCTCCCAGTCACTAAGAACCCTGGGGATGAGATCTCTAGATCCACCTGCAAGCAGGGTGAAATCGAGGCCATCGTCATCGCCACCAGTGGGTACACCTTCTTCAGCAAGGCCACCCACCTTGTCGACAACACCCACAACGTTGACCACTTCCAGAAGGTGCTGGCAGCCATCAGCAACATCTACATCTACTCTATCGCCATCAAGATGCAGGTGGAGATCGTCATCATGTACCCGGTGCAGCATCGCGCCTAATGCGGCAGCATCGACAACCTCCTAGTGCTCCTCATCGGTGGCATCCCCATCGCCATGCCCACAATGCTCTCCATCACAATGGCCATCAGATCCCACCGCCTGTCCAAGAAGGGGAACATCGCCATGCCCACCGTGCTTTTCGTCACAATATCTGCTCGGTGTCAACGGGGCAAACTTCTTCTGCAGCGAGTGGAGATCGTTGATTGCCAGTGCCTTCACGGTCATCATGACATTGTCTCCACTCTCTAGTGGGTCAATTGGACCCGTCGCGGACGCCCATGACAGGCTTTTTCACGGGCCGTTGGGCCAGCCTGCTAATCGACATCAAGTGAAGATTTTTTTATGTTAAGCTCGTTTAATAAGTTAGAGGGCTTGGGCCTAGCCCATCACGGGCTTTTTGATGAGTTTTTGGTCCAGCCCGAATCATTTGACAGGTCTATATGTATGTGACCCACTAAGCCCAAACTACAAATAGAGTAAATTTTTATATCTGATGTATCTTGTTTCTAAAATCCTTTGAATTCATACTATAACAAAGAGTTGGGTACTGCCGATTGAGTTCATGTTGACACATTTCCCAACAAGAATTGTTATTTTCGGATGATGATATCAACCATTATTTATGTCATGGGTAACATTTGATAAAGTCTAGAAAAAAAACCAGTCACTTTGATTCCTTTTTTAAATATACCCTAACCTGTACATAATTTACAATATCTCCTAATGTCTAAATTTGAAATTTATAAGATAAACAAGATATGAAATGTAATATTAGAGTCCACTTGTATCAAACTTGTTATTGATACTCTCTACAAATATCAATAATAAAATTTATGTAATATTATTGTTAATACCCTAATCAAACATAGTAGGTTTTGGTCCTAATTAATCAAAGTAGATCGGGTTAGGGGTCGGGACTAGATTGACCTGGCCTAATTCGATTCACTCAAGGTAGGCAAGCCGGGTCAGCCAAGGTCAGCCTAGGATGAACCAGATTTCCATCGAGATAGTTTAGATTAAAATTTTGAATAAATAAAAATATATAATATAAAAATATAAAAATTTATAAAAATTTATTTCTATTCAAATCTTACATTAGGAATTTTTGTCTGATCGACTAGCTTCCATGGTAACTTTTATCTTCTCTTCGTTCCATACTATAATCAGAACTCCTCCACTAATACGTAAGACTTCAAGAGTTCAGATTATAAATGGAGCTCTAACTATAAGCTAAAATAAAAATGAAATCAAGAGAATAAAATGTAAATTATTTGTTTAGATGAAGTTGCACATATTTCTTCTCGAATGAACGATGAGAAAAATTTTAGAGTGGGAGAGTGAAAAAATTAGCAAAAGAAAGATGAGGGAGAACTTGGGGGTGCTCCAAGCACCTCCAAGGCTCCAACTACTAGCCCAACAGCTTGGTCAGGTCTAGTTAGGTCGCGACCTAGTCACAACCAGGTCACGAGATGCAGCACGACCCAATGTGACCTGAACAAAGATCTGAGCAAATGGGGTGCCCGGTCTCGAGCTGGCTAGCCAGCCCTAGTCGCGTGACACAGCATTCCATGGTCCTAATGATACAACTCTGTTGAATCAACAAACCAGTTGATCTACTGGTCCACCTTATGGGATACCCAAGTCCAATCAATACCACAGCCTCACTCTCACGTTCATTTGTTTCCTTCTCTCGTACTTGGGGTATCGAGTCGAGGAATGCCGAATCGGGATCCGGGTCCCGACCCGGTTGATTTTTGGGCCAAACGACCCGATCTCGACCCCAAGATCCCGACCCCATAGGTGTTTTTAAATTATTATTTTATTATTTTTTATTCCGATCCCGACCAACCCAAGTCTCGACCCGAGTCCCGACCCTGGCCAACCCGGATCCATTTGGGCCCAACCGACTCACTCCCAACCCGCGACCCCGCCTTCCTTGGTATCAACTATAACACATTTTTTGATTATCAGGCCAGTTTGGTAAAATAACAAATAATTAAATGATAGCTTAATAACTTTTTTTATAGCCGAACGATATTGACAACCGATACTCAGTTAACTTAATAGATATAGAAACAAATATACCTGATGTTGAACAAGTCATTTGATAATGTATCTGTTTCATGGTTCGCCGGGTCGGCGACACGGTCGGCGACCCGGTCGCCCGGGTCGCCCGACCCGGTCGCTTTTTGGGCCGAACAACCCCGACCCGGCCCTGACCCCCCGACCCGGTTATTATTTTAAAATAAATTGTTTATTATTTTTTTTCCGACCCCGACCCGACCGGGGTTGCGACCCCAACCGACCCGGGTCGGTTTTGGGGCCGACCAACCCAGGGCTGACCCCCGACTATTCCTTCCTTGATCTGTTTATCAAAATCTATCATTAAATGACTCTCTCCGTGATGATGATGATGATATCTTTACAGCTCTTTTTCTCTCCTTATAATAACAAACGATAATTATTCTTAGAGAATAGCACAAACTAATCCATAGCTATTTATTGATAAATAACAAACATCAAATGAATTTTTTTTTATTTGAAAGATATGTAAATGAATAGTGTGGTACCATCCAACCCATTGGCATCACTTCTCGCAGCACAGCGGCCAGACAATGTGGTGTCAATTAAGATGTCAAATAGGTTGGACTAGCCCCAAAGTCCCTAAACCCATAGTGGGCTGGATATGACCTTATTATTTAGGTCCCTTGGATCTTTCTATTGTTAGACTTGAGTATCAACCTAAATTATTTTAATTAAGTTAGGCCAACCCAAGCCCAACATACAGTCAACACTATATACATTTTTTAAAACATTTATTATTATTTATTTTTAAGAAAATATAGAAATAGGAGAAAGAGTAGAAAGAGATTATGTAAATACAGAGTACGGAGAAGATAGAAACTGTAGGAGAAAAAGAAAGTGCAAAAAAATAGAAAGAGATAGTGTAGAGAGGAAAAGTATATAAGAAAGAGATAAAAACAGAGAAAGAGTAAGATAAAAAAATGTAAAGAGAGCAGAGAAAATATAAAGAGAAGAAAAAATGTAGAAAGATAATAGTGTAGAAAGAGAGTAGAGAGAAAAGTTTAAATAAAGAAGTTGACAGATGGTAGAGGAACAAAACATATAGAGAAGATAAAAATTTAAAAAGGAATAAAGAAAATTGTAGATAGAGAGTAGGGAGATGGTACAGAGAGAAAGTGTACATAGATCATACATAGAGAGAGAGACAGATGGAGAGTAGAGAAATAAAGTACAAAGAGAATAAAGAGAATGCAGGGGGAATAGAGAAAAAAATGTACACAAAAATATGGAGAAAAAGTAGAGAAAGCGTAGATAGACGAAGTCAAAAGTGTAAGAAAATTATAGGCAGAGACTAGAAAAGGATAATGTTGAGAGATAAAATATATAAAGAATTGAGAGAGACAATAGACCAAAAAAAAGAGAAAATACAAAGCGACACTATGACAGAAACCTACGTGAGACAAAGAATGAGTAGGAAAGACCGTACAAGGTACATAGAAGAAATAAAAGATGTGTCAAATATGATTCTTATCAAAATTAGAAGAAATAAAAGATATGTCAAAGTTTATGTTTATAGTTTTTGTTTTCTAATAATTCTTCAGATAGAGTCATTAGTGACAGCTTGTTGTATATAAATTTTTAAAAAATAATCTGTTTACACTATTATGCCTATTAGACAGAATATGAACTGCATAGCCCATTAGACTGAGCTCATATTCATTGTAAAAGAAATCATTAAATTTCTTAATAAAATGGGCAAGAATTTCATTTATTTGGGCTAGACCCTAGAGTCGACTTGGGCCGGGTCAGTCCAATGTGTCCACATTGACACTCGAGGCGTCAATTACCTGAGCGGATGTATCACGACTGCAAATTCAGATTGGAGTCGGAAGTTAGGATGTTTATGACGCAAGACGCCAAAAAGCCTGTTCACGACTGCCAGGTACACACATTTCATACAGAATATTTCTCAAGAAATCCAGATAGAAATTACGGGAAAAGAAACATAGTAACGCCCAAGAACGTCAACAGTACAGTAGCGTCTGATATGCAAATCTTCTCTTTTGTTCGAGCAAAAGAAGAGGCATTTCCATCCACCGAAGCGGCCATTACTTTTCACCGTCGCTTTCAGTTCAAAGCATAGAAAAAGACTGATTTTTCCACGAGTTCTAGAATTTGAGGAAAATAGTATTACTTGCCATTTCCACCAAACAGGTAGTCGAGCGAAGACCCACCACCAGGAGCGGCGTGCACCTTAGTTGATGGCCTATCCTACAAACATACATGTGAAAATTAAATTCATAGAGAGTGCATAAAGATGCAATAAACAAGCCAAATTTGACAGCAGAATATTGATTTAGAAGCTCCTATTCTATCTATAGGCCCACAACTCATGGTCATTCATGATCGATCAGAATATTTTTCATGATTCCGCTAATACGGACATCTAAAAGGAATGACATCGCCAAGGCTGGAAGTTAAAGTTGACTTGGGCAGTTCAGCTTTCTCAACAGTAAGTGGTCCAGCCTTGAAGGATCATCCATAAATTTAAGTATTTAATAGCAGCGAATATGGGGTCGGGACTGGATCACGGACTGGGCCCAACCCGGTCGGCTTTTGGGCCGACTGCCCAGCCCCGCTCCCAAGACCCCAACCCCATAGATATTTTTAAATTATTTTATTATTATTTTTTATTCCAACCAACCTAAGTCCCGACCCGAGACCCGACCTTCGCTGACCCAAGTCGGTTTGAGCCTAACCCACTCTTGACCCCCAACCCCGCCTACCTTGTTTTACAGCATCTCATGTCTATCACCCGAAAGAAAAGAAAGAAAACCATCACCAGGCCACAAAATACATAGTGGGTTATGGGCCTTGTTGTAACCGAACCGTAATGAAGTTCCCACAGTTCTGGCCATCAGCTCGATAGTAGTTGTTCACTTTGCTTCCCGGGATCCCCGCTGGAATTTGACTGGAAGGATCCTCCACGGTTGCGCAAGCAATGGGCTTTTGAACAGGTGCAGGGATGTCAGCAGGTGAAGGTGGAGCAGGTTTTGGATGCTCACTGGCTTTAGGAGGCTCTGGACCTCCAAACAGGTAACCCAGGGAACTTTGCCCTCCTCCACAGCTGCCACCACGCCGCATTTTATTTTCTCTGATAAGACAAAAATCTAGGTCACGTGAAATTTAAGATTCATCATGCATAACCATGTAATCTGCAAGGAGTGATGAAGTATATAGAGCAAGCTATACCAAAAAATAAAACAATAGTACTCCGGTGAACCAGAAAAGAATAATATGTGCACAAGCAAATAATTTATAAGAACCTTCACTTCCAGAAATACAAATACACGACAGCACTACAAAAAAAGCACCAGAATAAAGTTGACAAAGCATTTTGCCATCAATTAATGTAACTCCAGCGAAGTAGGCATATTAGATAAGAATATTCCCAAGGGTGTAGTTAATACTCAAATGCAAAGATCAGGTTTATCACATGCTTAAGATAACAAAAGTAAACAGCATGAGGGTAGAGAGAGAATCTCTGAGAAAAGTGTTTGGTGACGTCTGCATGGATGCTCCCCTTGGGGACCCTCCACCCCCCCCTCCAAATGATGCTGCTCACCCACAGAAGCTGATTCTGGTGCTGGATTCCCTGGTTACAGCCTCCTTCGTGATTCAAGGTTGCCTACATATGGCAAGGTCAATGGAGTTGCAGGTGTCAGTCTCCTGTGCACCCTCGCAGGTTGGCCCGGGAAGCTCATCAGCCCCCCTCAGCCCCATTCCCAAGGCCTCTTGACGCAGCGACGTTTGCTCTGTTGTGGGATATGGCAGATACTCTGGTGAAGGCACCTTCATCCAGTAATGCTAGCAGGATTCATTGTGCATGGAGCTCCCTCATTTCTCGCACAAGTTTCAAGCACACTCCCTGCATCCGCCAAGCTCCCTTGTTTCTCACACAAGCTTAAGTGCACTCCCTGCATCCACCAATGCCCCAGCACCGTACTCTTCCTCCTCTGCAGCCACAAAAGACTCCCAAGCCATATCTGCAATGCAGGCGGCTGGTTTCTGGTAAGATGCCACCACCTCCCAACCACTGGAACAATCTGGCCATTTGATTCTTCCTGCCTGGTCTGAAAGCGGGGTTTCTCCAACTGCCTGGCTGCTGAAGATCTTACAATGGACAACAGATTTCCAAACAGGAAGCCGGGTTTTCTTCTTTTGGCACTGCACCATTTACAACAGCTTGCCCCTTGAGTGTGGTAGAGATTCTCCATCCGGATTCATTTAGCCACTTTCTGACTTTGGACCCTAACATTTCAGGAGCGAATTTTCCACCCAACACGGCAGCATCACTTGTATTTGGTCACTGGGCCACCCGCATAAATGCCAATCTGCAACTCATCGGGATGCACCAGGGCTTTCAGCTTCTGCCAGTTCGTTGGTAGAAACAGCCCTGCATCCGTGCATTACTCTTCATGCAGATAGCTGTCATCAAGATTCCAACCAAGCACCTTCATCGAACTCACACCAGCAAAAAAATTGGATGCACGAAAAACCCTTGGGTAACTCTTGCAGTCGATCCACTTGTCCCCTATTTCCAAGCCCCCTACGGATTGTCAGCAGTTTCTACTGTCACATGTAAATACCTCTCATCTTATCGCTCCCCCCGTAACTGTTTCTTTGCCTCTCAGGTTTCAAACAAGCCTCCTAGCACCCGCTTGTAACATTCCATTGTGATGCGAGACGGAAATAAAGTCAGCCATCTGTATCGGTACAAACGGACCCCAAAAATGTCACTGAACCACTGCAATAATTCCGACCGAACTGAATGATGATGATAAGAACCGGAACCAGTCCAAAAACCAGCTGAACCGGGCTGAAAACTCGATGAACCGGATCGAACCACGCTGAACTGGTCCTGAAATACACAAAACTGGGTTAAACCGGCCTTGAACCAGCTTGGAAACTGCTGAACCAGCTTGGAATCACCTGAACCAGCCTCAAATCTGGCCTGAACCAGTTTGAACCAACTTGAACCAGACTGAATCAGGCTCAGACCGGACTGAACAGGCCAGTTTGGCTGCTGGACTGGCTGAACCAGCGGGTTACCTGCTGAACCGGGTTGAACCGGTTTTGGGACCCGGTTTGACTGGGATGTGCAGTTGTGCACCGTGTGAAAGACCGGCATGTATGATCCAGCAGCAGGTACATGGGGCTCCTGGGGCATCCAGGCAACGGGAATGGTGGGTGGGGGCTCGTTAGGCTTCGGTGGGATCCCGAAGGTCAAGAAGGTCGCAGCAGTCCCAACGAACATCAAGCCTTCGTCTTCGGTGTTGTGTTGTCTAGGAGACAGGCAGCGGTTGAAGGGCGGTTTTGCAGCGTCCTCATGGCAGCCTGAAGAGAGTGGCAGAGGTCATCAGAACCGGGGCTTTGTCAAGGTCTACTTCCCTCTTCGTCACCTCCACCTTTGTCCAGACAGCAACACGAGAGCAAAGAGACGGAGTCGAAAGGTGGCCATGAGGAAGGTCAGGAGGGGCTGGCAGGCTGCAGACATGGGCGGTGGAGCTCGGGTGTCCGGAACAGGGGAGGAGTTGTTGTGAGGGATCCATGGAGCGTGGTGGTTGCACGGAGGGTTCGAGACAAAATGGAAGGAGCCAGTGGAGTATCCAAAAGCAAGGGGCTATCAGGGTGTCCACGGGGTGGGTACCCCATGCAGAGGGTCTGAAGTGGAAGAAGAGGGGATGCCAGCCGGGTTCTACAGAACCAAGGGGGACTAGAGGGGTGTGCTAGGCATGGTAAGCCGGGTCTCAACCTGTTTGGGTAGGTTTCTGTCGCAACCAGCCCGGTCACAACCCCTTTGACTCGACTTGGTTGGGTCGCACGACCCGACATCGGGTCGCACAACCTTATGACCCGAGTCATATGACCATTCGGGCTTTAAAAGCCCCCCACAGCCCCTTGGGGTCCCCTTGCGGTCCTAAGGGTCTCCTCTCTCCTCATTCTCTTAAGCACTCTCTCTCTCTCTCATACACACACACTTAAACTCTATTTCCTAAATGTTTAATTAGATGCTTATTTCTTTTAAGCATCTAATTAGTGTTTAATCACTTTTTGTTTAGTTGTATTGCTAACGCCTTTTTATTTAGTTGTGTTGTTAACCCATTTTTTATCTAATTATGTTACTAACTGTTGGCATCAAATTTTTCCGCTTAACTTTCTTGATACAAGTTTCAGCAATGCCGAAGCCGGTGCAGAAAATCTGACCCATATTCGGAAAATTCGTGAATAGATGATGTAAACAGGCTTTGGAAATGCCTTGGCATGGCCTTACATGCTACAAATGGCCAAGATAATGTGCTCATTACATAGCCCCGGTCAAGAGCTTCGCAACGGTGCCTAAAACATGAAAAACGGACACCGGAAGGCCAAAATGATCATTTTGCCCCCGACACTTTGGGACAAATTGGGACTCTAACATGGAATTCCAACTTTACCACATTGTCAAGGTTGACAGCTGCATGCTCGAAACGGATCGAAAATCCGACCCCCGGATGAAGAGATATGCAAGAAAGAGCAAATCCGGGACGGAAAGCCGTATGTTCTCACACTGTGGGCATAATGATCCGATTAGCTCTGATCGACCTTCCACGGGCTGAAATTTTCAATTTTCATGACTCAAAACTTTCGATCTCATGAATACGATGTACGAAAAAATAAATTCGGCCAATTCGGGAGAAGGTAATTGCACTCGTACATAGTTTTCGGCATTATCGACGGCCGAGATTGCACCGATCGGAGAAACTAGCTAAATCAAGAGATCCGTTGCAATTCAAGTGATCTCAACCACATATCGCATATGAGCATAAGATCAATGGCCATCGTGGCATGATCTAATTATTTCAAGTCAATTGGGATTTATTTAATTGGTTTTGGTCGGAATTAATGCTAAATCGGGATCGGAGCACTCGATTAAACCAGGGTTAAACCTAACCCAAGACGGGCTAACCCAACCCGCCGCCGGCCGAACCCCATCCTCTCTCATCTTATGCGCGCGCAAGAAGCCCTAGAAAATAGGGGAGGGAGGCGCACTCACCTCCTCCTTCCTTGGCTGGGCGGGTCCCACTCAACCACTTCCCTCAACCACCTCCCATGGCTTATCCCTATCTCTCCTCGGTTTATCTTCATCTTAACTAATCCTACAACTAACCAAGCTTATCCTCATCCAAGCCTTGATCGAACTCCCTTTGCCACATGTCACGCGCGCACACCTCCTCGAAAGGAGGAGACGGTGCGCACCCTTCTCTCCCTCTCTTTCTAGCTTGGCGCATAATCATCCTCAACAACTAACTACGGGTTATCCTTATCATCCCCAACCTCCCTCGAGTTATCCTTATCTCCTCTCAACAACCTCCAGCCTTATCTCCTCCCCGGAGATGGCGCCCTCAGCCCCTATAAAAGCCCCCTCACCGGCCATACGCGGGAGAAGCTGACCGACTCGCGGAAGCCCCGCTCTCTCCTCCCTCTACCCTCGCTCCAAGATAGCTTCTCCTTGCTCGATGTCTTCATCACAAAGTCGCCAACCTCTCCAGCTCGTGGTGTTCCAAGTGAATAAGAAGAAAGAGAAAAGGCCTTCCTCCAAGCAGGCGCCGCCAGCAGCAGTAACCAGCCCACCTCGATCGGTGCCAACTTCGCTAGTGCAAGCAAGCTCTCTTCATTCCTTTGCTCCATCCATCAACATCGCCAGGAGAAGACCCCCTTTTCTCATCCAACAAGCAAGAGAATAAGGGTCGGTGGCACCTTCAGCCCATCATCTTCAACACCACCTGCAAGAGAGAAAAAAAAAACCGGTGAGTTGAAAAAGTGTGTTCCGATGTAGCCTTTTAATTCAACTCTTCCCCTTCTCTTCTCTACCCTCTCCACGGTGGCATACCCTCGAGTAATGCCCATTCAACCCCTTTCGAGTGCCCTTCACGTTTGTCTACGTAAAGCCCCAAGTGTACCCTCTATTTGGCCATCACAAAAAACAGCCCCTTGCTGCCCCTTAGAACAGCCTCTCGAACTAGCCCTCAGGCACCTCGTTCTCCATGTTGGCCTCTAAACCTTCTACTATCATGCTTAGTTTGACCCCACTGATGGTCACTTGGACATGCACCTCCTGCCTTTCCCAATCAGGCCCCGAATGGCATGCAAAACAGGCCCCCTTGCTGGCCCAAGTTCTGCCCCCGTTGTGAGCACTCATGTCAGGCCCCGAATGGCATGCAAAACAGGCCCCCTTGCTGGCCCAAGTTCTGCCCCCGTTGTGAGCACTCATGTCAGGCCCCTTTGATGGTCACCTAGTTTGCCCTATGTGCAACACACCCAATACAAGCTTTCTACAAGACTCCCAAACAAAACAAACATCCTCTTTCGATGTGTGGAAGGAGGGTCGACGCGAGACTCTCGAAATCCGCCGGACGGACCGAGACCACTCGGGCGGGCCTTCAATTCTCATGCCCTTTGCGCATTCCTAAAACCACCCTAGTTCATACCTAAACCTACCCCTTGTGCATCTCTACCAAAGCTCACCTAAACAAGACCTTAGCCAACCCATTCCAGCCCCTCCGAGGCTCACCTAGCCCGTCGCGCAGCAAGATGTCAATGTGCAAAAATGCAGGGCAAATCGTGCCAACCGGGCCACGGAGGGCAAATCGTGCCAACCGGGCCATGGAGGTGCAAAGCAGGCCCATTGGGTCATGAAGTTCAAAGCAGCCGCCAAGACCCTCAAGCCTCAAGATCGGCCAACCGAGCCGACATAGCATGAAGACCAACCCATCGTGCCGATGAAGCCGGCCCATCGTGGGCATTGGACACTTAAAATAAACCTTAATTAAATCAAGGCGAAATGCCAAAATTAAATAAGGATTTAGCACCACCACGCGGGTGCTCCACCTCGGGGCAGCCTAGCCCGGACCCGTATCCGGTATGTTGACCCTGACGTAGGCGCGGGCCGGCTCCCGTCGTACGCATCCTTACCACTACTTGGAAAGTCAAAAGACTATGCCATGTAGGACGGGTAAAATTCCACACCGATCGGAAAATAAGTCGGCATGCCGCCAAAATTTTCCCCGGTCAAGTGGGATTTTACAACAAGGGAAGGACATTCACACATTTCGTACTTCGACAAGCATTATTCTGCATAGCGAACCGCCACATCTCGATGTATACCAAGACGAATTTAACATGAATATTCAATGAACATTTCAAGTGCCGAGTCGATTGCTTGCGACCGGCATCGACACTAGCCTCGACGTAACCGGACGCGATGCAAACCGAACAAGAGTTAACCAAATCTTAAGTTAACTTAATTAAATCTGAAAATACATTCAAACCAACCTTAAAACATGCTTAGAACATATCATTAAAGCTTTAGCATTCAACAAAAATCAGATTTAATACAACTGAAAAAATCGATTCAATACACTTAATTTATTTCGAATTCAAATGCTTAAACAAATGCAAATCAAATAATTCACAACCAATCGAAAAGAACACATAAATAAAATATTAATGCATATGAAATTCATCTTAAAACATGTCAAATTCAGATCATTAACAATTTGAAGTTCAAGTTTAATTAATTTAAACCAAACTTCAAAACATTTAAAACATGCCGAACACACCCGAATTGGTACGAAAACACCAACCGACATGAGAAAACCACATTAAAATGACTCAGCACATGTCAACTAAACTTAAACAAGTTAAATTGATCAACACATCTAAAATATCAAGTTCAAACAAAAAATAAAATGAACTTCAACCAATTAAAGTAAAACAAACCAAACAAATATATCAAGCTCAAAACACTTAACATTCAAATCCAAGTCAAAATCAAAATATGAAAATCAACATTTCAAAACACATCAAAATCCATTCTTAAATCAAACATGAATCAACTTCAAACAAAATCTAATCAAACTTGTTTGCATCTCATCAGGCCTGAAAGGCCGGGGCCCTTTGTGTTCTTTACATGTTGTGGATGTGCACGCTCTCGTCAAACAAGATCGCTATGGCAGTTAATCAAGGGTGTTCGAGTGTTTGCTAGATGTAAATGAACGTTGGATATTCGCACCATCCAATGGAGAGAGGTCAAAAAATATTTTCACAGAACCCGAACCTCGATTCTATACTCTTCTTTTTATCACTCGGACTATCTAGTATTTTTATGGTCTATTATCTACTTTACTAGAAAATTCGGATGTCGATATTTCAAAACATACACAAACAAGAAATCTTTTCCAAAGAATCAAAATGATTCCCGAGGTTCCCACACTAACCCTTTTTTGTTTAATTGTGTTGCTAACCTCATTTTCTTAATGTTGTCTTTATTTTTTTAACATTTTTTCTTTAATGTGTCTTCTCCAAACTGCAACACTTAAACGACTAGTTCAACTCGGAACGATCCGATTTGACTTCATTGCAACTTTATCTCCATGATAGAGACAAAAGTACAATGTAAAAATTGTACAAAAACATCTACAAGAGGTTTATCAGTTGAAGCAACACCTCGCCAGGATGAAGGACACAGTTGCACCATGCACACAAACTCCATCCGTGATAAGAGTTCGATTTCGTAGACATTTATAAGTATTGAAACAAATAAAAAGAGCTTTAAAATGGCATAAAGACACCTTCCACGAACAAATTTTCAAATCCACAAGACATAACTGATCCATTGGACATCGTAAATCAAGAAACAATCGATGGGGGACAAGAAGACATGTTATAGCCGAACATCCAACTTCAAGGCCAGACATCGGAAGATTCAACTTCAAAGAAAAACAAGGATGAAGCATTGGAACTGGAAGGAAACACGGCTAGTCCAAAGAGATCAACAAAATCAGTGATATACCCTACAACGATATAGTTCACCGAAGAGGAACAATGCACATGTGACACAAGACACAGAACATGGTGCGTGGTCGCACGGTGATCAAGATCAACATACACAAAGAGGCGTAGGTCAATACCATGGTTCGCTGGGTCACCTTGGGTCGGGCAACCCGGCCAATTTCTAGGCTGATCGGCCTAGCTTTGACCCGGCAGTGACGACCCCACGATGGCCCAACGTGGGGTCTGTAAATACTCTGCGTCTCATTCATTAATAGTATAACAATAATTTACTATCACTTATACTATTACATATAGTTAAAATTTGTGATTATAAATATATAATACATAATTAAAAATTATAAAATTATTTTTTAACTATTTTTACTCTCTCAGTTGAGATTAACTCTTTCCCAACATGTATTAATACAACATAATCACAAAAAAATCATATTTACTTGTATTCACAAATAAACACTCATATTCAATTATAACATAAAAATATAATTATACGTATGTATGTATATTTTTATATATATGTAAATATATAGTATAAAAATATATTTTTCTATTATCTTAGTTTCATGTAATTTTTATACTTTTTATACCTTTTTGGAAAAAAATAAATCCGACCCGGTCCGCCCCAAGTCACAACCCCGGGCCGGCCCCAGACCCAACCTTGGTCAATACTACAGATAATCTTACAGAGAGGTTGAGTCAACTGAAAACTCTTGATTTCTTACATATTACCAAGAAGATTATAGGATGATTCATCCTACATATGGATCCTCATAGGACACTTCAATGCACTTTATGTATGATAGTTATAGTGGATCCTTAGGATCTCATCTTAAGATGATTATACGAGACAATGACGAGTACAATCATCGTATATATATGTTCAATATTATATATTATTCCCAAATATCATAAAAAAATGTATATAAATTATGTAAGAAAGCAACAAATATAAGATTTGAATAAAAATGAATAAATAATTTTTCTAGTCACATCCCTTATTTTCCCAAATTATTTAGCATTTTTTATATTTTTATTTTTCTCTATTTTTTGTTAAAAAAAATGAATTTCCCATAGTCACAACCTAAATCCATTTTGTGCCTAACCGACCTCGGCCCGACCCCTAACCCTTCGTTGGTGCCAGGAGCCCCAACAAAACCGAAGGAATGGGAGTAGGTATGTTTCCTCAACAAAGATTCCCCTTTGGAGGTATGTTTCCCCCCTCCCCTCTTCTCCCTCCCCTAAAATGTCTCCAGTGAGGATGCCCCCTTGCACAGTGGGGTCCCCCCATGTGATTTTGTTTTGAGGGTCCCCCCATTATGCGCATTAAGGGGGGAAATCAGTCACCCCAAAGGGTTCCCTTTGGGTGGGAGGAGCTCGAAGCAGTAGCCCGAAGGGGTGCCTGTCACCCCTTCAGATGATTGTTATGCACAATCGAAGGGGGCGGGCAGTGAGAGGGAGGGGATGGGAGACCGACTCTGAAATGAGGGTGGCCAATGGCTTGTCAGATATATTTTTTAAAATATAAACTAATTTTTTGTGTGGAAAAAATGTTGAACAAGGAACAACGTGCCCATGCACATCGTGACATTAGATGGCAACACGAGTATTTGTTAGATATGAACAATAAGATAGTTAAAAGTAAATGTTGTGGAAAAGAGATGAATAGAGATGTCTATTGCCTTAAACAACACATGAGTGGGGTGAGTAGAAACGTGAAGAAATATGACAAGGTACTGACAGAGCTCAAAAAAAAGGACATACTTAATTGGGAGAGCATCACAAAACATGATCCAAATTGAGCAAAGACATGACTTGCGCAATGAGTTAATGGGGCAGCGAGAAAAAAATCTCATGAAAAGAATTAACAAAAAAAGTCAGCCGTGAAGGTTAAGGTGTCTTCATCAAGTTCTGTTGA
Organism: Cryptocoryne crispatula var. balansae; assembly: GCA_036172225.1. NCBI lineage: Eukaryota > Viridiplantae > Streptophyta > Magnoliopsida > Alismatales > Araceae > Cryptocoryne > Cryptocoryne crispatula. Next base: position 33,840,307 of record CM069929.1, on the reverse strand, counting down.
TGAAGCTGCACAAATAAGAATAACAATAGTGGTAAGTAGGGCTCAAACCCGCAAGGATGAAAAGAGAAAGAGCAGGAGGATCTTACATTAGACATTCAAATGTGGATCCTATCACTCGTCCTACAGTTCAAGTAGCCCGAGAGAGTGAGACAGTGAGTTTCATCAATTGTAGTCAATTCAGCCGCCAACTAACACTGTCATGTATAGGCAAAGTAACCCAGGGCAAAAGAGTATAGGGTTCAATGGGAGTTGCAAAGAAGGCAATGAAGCACATATGTAAATAGTTTTTACATGTATACATACAGTATTTCACTTATTTTGAATATCCCTTTATATTATTGAAATTTGGAACAAATATTAACAACATTATTTTATGTTGACCTGCACATGTGGCCAAAAGTCATTGAGATTGAACCGAGATTAAAAGTCACAAGTTCAAAATACATCTAAGAGTGGGTTGAATGATAAGATTGATGAGTTGACCTTGTAGATAGATACATTCATGACAATATGGAAGAAGAGATATTGCACTGTAATATACGATGGATAGACAGAAATCATCAAGAGATCAACGATAAGCTTTCTCATTACAACTCTAAGGCATTAAATTTTTAAAATCTGTTGATACATATGGGCAAATCAAAAATACAGAGTACTTATTTAATCTCATGAACGATGTTGTCGAATAAATATATAAAGGCAACATTGTTCAGTTTGTCACTAACAATAAAGCTTCTTATAAGGTTACAGGGAAGTAATTGATAAAGACAAGATCACACTTGTTTTAAGTGTCCTACACTGAACACTTCATAGACTTAGTTGGAGAATAATGAAAAAAAAAATCATGTCATAAACTTTGCGAGTCAAAGACAATTGGTGACACCATTTATATATGGATATCCTAGACTCCTGTACATCATAAGAGAATATACAAATAGTTGTGATTTAGTGCAACTTAATCCAATGAGATTTGACATGCATTTTCTTGCATTAAAGATTGATAAGACATTGACATGATTTGAAAGGATTCATATTTTTATAAACATACATTGATTATATGCCTAACCTTCATGACGGAATGGATTAGTCTAATACTCTCGCAAAGATAGAACATAATATTAAGAACAATAGATGGTGAGAAAGAGTGCAGTATTACTTGTTCGTGATAGAACCCCTGGTACATGTGCTAAGATTGGTGAATTCAAATGACAGAAACCAAACGGAATACTTGTATGATGTAATAGACAAAGCCAAGATAAAAATAAAAAACATTCAAAAAGTTACACTAAATAATAAAAGATAATAGATAACAAATGAGATAAAACACTTCGTGATATTCATGCTACAGGTATTTGGTTTTATTTTTTTGTTATATTTCATACATTTCATTGTAGCAATATATAAAAATATTATTAATGGTTGTCTTTCCTTTTGCTATTTTTTGAACCCAAGAATACAATATAGAAAGCAAGTATCCAATAACTCAAATGTTATAGAGGCACATTGTCAATCATACAACATTTATATAAGACTCTACAAGACAACACATGAGTGAAAATTGAAGTGAGTAATAGATGCTTACATATGAATAATTGACTTTTGAATGTCATATATAAATTAATTTTTATTTCATATTGTATTTCGGATGATATCATATAAAAATAGAATTGAAGTATACAAAGATTCAAATGTACAATACTAACATGACAAGGCTTCTCCTTGTATATTTATTTACATTTGGGTCAGGTTAATAATTTTTGTAAGAAGATTACACACTTATCATACTGTTTTTTTTGTAGTTGAGTGGTGGATCCAAATATCCAACAGAAGTGGATAGAATCCATCAGCTACTATTGCTGTACAAATTAAGTCAAAGTACTAGTTCATTACAATGTGATAGGAATTGGAGCATTTTTCAACCTAATACACAAAAAAGAATAGGCTGAAGAGTGAGAGATTCGACAAACTAGTGTTTTGTCATTACAACGGCTAAAAATCAAAAACATTAAAAATGACAAAAAAATTATAAGGAACGACATGTACGATTTACAGGTGGTCCTTATGAGTAAAGGCACAATGCAGGTGATCAGGAACGATCACATGGAAAATGTTGACTTGAAATACTTACTCTAAGAAGAACACCACTACCAACAAAGATGTAAGATAAGGATGATGAATCAGCTCCTAAGTTCGACCCTAATGATCGAGCATAGGAAGGAGAGCTTGACAACGTACTTGCTAAGAATGATGATGAACAAAGGCAAGAACATGAAGATACTCAAGTTTCTTGTACAGCTCCAATGCAGTAGAATCCACCTCACACCACAGCAAGAGTCTCCAGCCATAGCTCCAAGTCATATTGTCTAGCAGAGTACACAAAAGATAGAAAAATTTTGGAGGATTCAAATCATCGAAAAATGTGTGCCGACACAATATTGGACAAGGTGTGTAAAAAGAGGAAGCGAGAAAAAGAAATAAACCAGTTGTCGGGCAAAAACATGTGAGTCTTGGTGATAGTACCCAAGCACCCTCCTCAAATGATGATAAAGGAGAAAGTGGTGGAGGAGGAGAGTGATTCAAGATCCGACAGTGCACGTGCGAGTAATGTTTAATGATTTTAGGTTAGTAGTAACATTCAACAGAAAAAACTCAATGTTGAAATCAAATGAGTTTTTTAATGAGCACGTGACAACAAATTATCCAAAACCTACTTCAGACTTCAAGCAATGTTATTCATCCTCACCTCCAATTTCAGCATCTTCAAATGTGTATGATATTAGTCAGATAGTCGAGTCATTATTTTCATATGGGTACGTGTCAATCATGAGTAACCAATCTTGGTGGAGCATTTAAGAAACTCAAAAGAATGAAGAGCATAAGAGCTAGGGGTGTAAACGGAATCAGATACACCGATATTCCAATTTGATTTCGATAAAAATTAACGGATTTAGAAATTGTTTTTGTATCCTATAAACTATCGGAATCGGAATCGGTTATTTCGGTAGTTTATCGAAATCAGAATCAGTTGATTCTGTTTATGTTAATCTAATTTCAATAAAAAATAATTATATATAAATAAAATAAAATAAAATGAAGTTAAACAAATTATAAATAGAATATATAAATTAATAAAATAATAAAAATTTTAAAAAGATTATATCAAATTTTAGTAATTATATGTGAATTATTGACTCATTTTTAAATAAAAATTAATATTTAATATGTATTTCAGACTTTATCGGATTCGGTTCCAATTCCGATAATGGAATCGAAATCGAAACATAGTGATTTTGAAATTTTCGGAATCGGAATCACAATCCCTTAACCCTTATCAGAATTGGAATCGAATTATGGTGATTCCACTACTGAATCTGACCCATTTACAACCCTAATAAGAGCTAATTCTATAGATGGTGGTGATAAGAAAGTATCATTTTTATTTACATATAAATTGTACAATTTTCTTTCTTTACAGGAAAAAATATTGGTGTTATTTTATATCCACTTGTCCTAATATATCTAATAAAGTGATAGTCACATGAACGTGTGTTAAATATTAATTTTAAAATTTTTCTTGATGCACTTATATTTTTTTAAAATTTATCATAATTTTCCAATTTTTTTAAAAAGAAACAAATAAAAATCCCGATCCAAACTGATTCTAGGGCAAAATTCTCCCGAAAAATCAATCTGGATTGGTAGGATCCGATCTGGATCGAATCAACACTAATTGATTCTAGATTCGATTCTGATCCGACGATCTTTGATGTCATGAGGTGGTGGGGATACTGCAAGAGTGGTCTTCATAGGGTGGGAGCCACGACAAGCCATGCAGAAGGGGGTAGGGATCCGAGAGAAGACAAAAAAGAAGAGCGGGAAGAAGAAGAGAAGATGAGGGTGGGCAAGAAGAAGGAAAGTAGGGATAAAGAAGAACCAAGAGAGGGAAGAGAGAGAGAGAGAGAGAGATAAGAGACAAGATATTGTTTTTTTCTTCATTCACCGATAGCATTTGTATGCAAGGGTCGGGTGCTTTTATAGACCCCCAAAATACAAAATTTGAAGAAAAACTCAATTTTTGAACTACATATTTATCCTCAACTACACATGTTTTGTATATTTCTTATTTTTAAATATAATATAAATTTATATATTTAAACTCCAAATTTAACTTATGCACTCATATTTTAAAAAATAACATCCTAATACTATTAAAATAAAATAATTTTGGACTCTAATGTCTATCAATTATTCCAAGGTTCATCTTCTTACGTGTCATCCAATCAGAATACCATCAATGATCAATCCTACCAGGTTACGAAAGCTCGCCCTCGAGTTTTGCAGTGGAATATAATCTATACGACCACAATCAATATAGAAGATGATTTCAACACAAGTTGGGTAATGACAAAACACAACTCGAAATCTCCATAATGGGGACAAAAATTATCTCATGTGTTAAGTTTAGGAGCTCTATCGTGGCAACTATGTGCGGATCATCAAGAATTGAAATCTCAAGAATAGAGTCGTCAGTAAGCAAGGAAGGAGTAGTCGGGGGTCGGCCCCGGGTCGGCCGGCCCCCAACCCGGCCCGGTCGAGCTGGGTCGCCGACCCGGTCCGACCAGGTCGGTCTTTTAATTTTTTTTGAAAAAAATCAAAAAAATGAAAAAAATCATAAAAAATACCCAAAAATCATAAAAAAATCTATGAATTAAATAAAAATAAGAGATATGATTCAACATGATTCATTCAACATTCATTCAAATATGACATTAAATTGTTCTTCTACATAATGTATGTACTCTGCCCATGACATTGAGGAAGAGTACGACGCATTAAACATATGGACAAACTGATTATACTCATCAGTGCCTCGTACAATTATCCTACGATAAAAGGAAAATGAACCACCGTAACTATCATATGAATACGTACTAGAACTATCAAATGAAAGCTGCATCATCCCATAACCCTGCCCTTGATATGATAGACACCAAGAACCCTGTGATGGTTCTAACTCTGCAACATACCCATGTTGTCTTACCCCGTGGTCAGCATCCTGTGTTGCGTGGGTATAGTGCTCTTCCGTAAAGTGCGGCTGTTGCTGTGGAGGGGGTGTCTCTGGATTGGTTCTCCCTTTACCAGAAGTGGTGCCAGCGATGCTTCCTCTGCCTCTGCCGTACGTGTTGTCATCTCCGTCACTACTACTCTTTGAAGTTGAATCATCCGACGCCTGATATTGCAATCGGATGTTAGGCTCCGGTGTATCTTCCATTGTCTCGTCAATTGTGTCCAGATCAACAATATCAAGAGGGTCAGTTGCAACCTGTTTACCTTTGCCCTTTGATTGCCTACTTTAACGAAAAGATTGTCCGATTTTTTGCCTTTTCGCCATAGAAGGAGGGATCCGAAATTCCTCAAAAAGAGGAACATTGTCAAGTTCCCCTTGAGCCCATTCTCGATCATCGGGGTTGAACTCTGGTTCGCCCAACCCCTCACATTCGTTGACCCAGGCTTCTAAAGGATTTCTCTGTTGAAATATCTCCTCTAAGTCAATCTCCGGTTCTTGTACAGTGGGCACCTCAATTCGTCTTCCACTTGCTTGTTATACCCACATTTGCTCCTTCCTCTGGTTCTCTCTTATCTTCTCCAAATTTTTTAGCTTCAACCTCATGTTATAGTGACAGTAGAATAGCTGCTCAAGTCTCTGTGATGTTAGCCTATTCCTTTGCTTGGTATGAATAAGGCTAAACGTTGACCAATTTCTTTCGCAGCCGGAAGCGGACGTAGTTTGGCTTAGTACTCGGATTGCAACACTAGCCAAGTCTTCAGATCCCGGCGCCCTTCCATGATCCATCCACCAGTCAGTTGCACATTACCATTATGTCTTAGTACATAATGATATTAATAAGTTAATTATGTAATTATAAAGTTGACTTTATTTAACTATACTTACCTGGACTAAGAAGCATAACTGCTCGTTGCACCCTTGCTGTCCCGAAATGAAATACCCTCATCCTAAAATCATGCATCTTATTTGTTGCAATAATTGAACGGTCATCGTCCCCAAGCATTCTCCAAATGACTTCCTTTACGCTGTTGTTGGCGTCAGATTTTTTTTTTCTCAAGAAAAAAAAAGAAAAAAAAAAGGAGGGGCAGCAAAAAAAAGAATAGGTTCAGGCCAATTTCTGGCTGGATCGACCCTCAATTGGGTCAAATCAGGACCCAAAACAGGTCCTGAATTGGGCCCATTGGCACAAATTCCAGCTGGCCCAGTCTTTCTTAATTTAATTAACTGAATTCCAGCTCCTATAACCCACCTACGTACAGGCCCATGAGAGAGGGAAGAAGTGGGCCGTGGCCATTGAAAACAGGCCCAATTCAGCCACATCAGCACCCCTGTGCGCACCAAGCCAGCCACCTGCCACCTCAGCCCATTCATTAGTCAATTTATGGAGGGGGGAAACCCAAGAGGACAGGGGGAGATCAAGGGACAGCATGTCAATAAATTGGAATAAATGGAGTAACTGCATGGGGGAGGCCAAGAGGCCTACGTACAGGCCACCTGCTGGCTCTTCACCTCCCCCTCCAGCCTCTATAAGAAGAGGGGGACGCACCAGCCAGAGGAGGGGCGGCTGAAGACGCCGGGAGGCTGCTGGATTGCGCCCTGCTCCTGCTGCCTCTGCTGCTGCCACCCGCTGCTGACACCTGCTGCCAGAGAAAGGGGAGAAGAAGAAGAGGGGAAGAGGACAAGGTAAGAAGGAATCGTTGGCTCCCACGTAGCCCCTTAGGGGGCCCTCTTTCTGGCGGTTTTCTTCCCTGCCCTTATCCACCTTCACAAAAATGCCCCATTTCGGTCCATTTAAACCCCCCTAAGTTGGACTGCACTGCCGCTGGAGCCAAGCCCAATCCAGGCCCACATTTCGGATCACCTGCAGGTCCATTCTTTGGCCCATGACCGGACCACCTGCAGGTCCCTCTTTCAGCCTGGTTTCAGCCCCGATCAAGGCCCAAAAGACCCCCATTTCGGCCCATTTCTAGGCCTATCACCAGGCCCATCACCAGGCCCCTAACCTGCCATCTGCAGGCCCACATTCCAAACCACCTGCAGGTCCCTATCCCAACTCGGTTCCAAGCCCTGCCTAGGCCCATGACTGCCCATCTGCTGGCCCGGTTTAAGCCCATACCCGGTCTCTATTCGACCCGATTTAAACCACCTGCAGATGCCCCAAACAGGCCCATGAATACCACCTATCCGGCCCACCTGCTGGCCCCCTTTTCAGGCCCAGTTCGAGCCCATATGCCAGGCCCAAAATCTGGCCCAAGTCCAGTTCAATTTAACCTCCATACCCAGCCCCATGCTGGCCCATCTTCAGTCCCTTGCAGCCCATCCGGCAGACCTCCAAACAGGCCCATATTCCGGCCCACTTGCAGGCCTATGTCCAGATCCTAAAATCAGTCCCCTTGTGACCCGATCTCAGCCCATCAAGGACATCCCAGACAGGCCCATAATCAGCCCATCTTCTGGCCTATATCCAGACCCCAAACCGGTCCATTTCCAGCCCATGATCGGCCCATTTTCTGGTTCTTACCCAGGCCTTGAACAGCCCCAAACTCAGCCCAAGTCTGACAGCCTTCACGTGGCTAACTTCCAGCCCCCTCGTAGCATACCCAAACAGACCCAAGACAGGTCACCAGACAGCCCATGTCTAGCCCCCTGCTTGGCCTCGATCCAGGCACCCTAAACAGACCCCAATCCAGGCCTTCAAAAGGATCCATTTTTCAGCTCCCTCGCAGCAGAAAAAAAAGAAGAAGGGAAACAGAAGAAGAAGTTGCAGCAGCACCCTTGTGGCATGTACCGGCAAAGTGAGGGAGGGACCTCAACGGCCCTTTCACGGGTCCGGTTCTCCCCTCAATGCATCAAGTGAGGAATGAACCTCAACGGCCCTTTCACGGGTCCGGTTCTCCCCTCAATACATCGAAGGAGAAGAGAGCCTCAACGGCCCTTTCACGGGTCCGGCTTTCCCTCCTAGAAGCTGCCCTCCCAAACTCAAGCAAAGATTGAAGCCCGGCTTTGAACGCCGAAGGAATGGACCGGCTCGAAGTGGCCTTCAGAAATTAACAAATAAAAAATCAGAAATGCGAAAGCTACATTTAAATTAAGGACTTCACCCCTAGCGGGGGAACTCCACCTTGGGCGGAGGCGCGGGCATACATCCCGTAGCTTACGACCCGGACGGGGGCGCGGGCATGAATCCCGTAGCCGTCGATCCTTCCCCCAATATGGCTAAGCTAAGGCTGGCTATTTTGGATGGGTAAATTTTCACTAAGTTGGAAAAATAGCCGGCATACCGTCGTAATGCCAAAATTTTTCCAAAGTAGTGGAGATAAACCTATATTGGGGGAAGGACCAATCACATTGTACACCGATGTACTTCATCCTATCTTTCAATGAAATGAAACTCCGATGCTCATATTGATGCATGAAACCGGGCATTCAAAGTGACCCGATGGGTCGGAGGCGATGCAAACCGCCAAGCTAAATTAAAACCATTTCAAAAATCAATCTGTAAATTCAAACAGAAAATTAAAACAGAAAATCAAATCTGAAAGTCATAAAATCAGAACTAAACAAAATCTGAAATTCAACTCATTCCGGTTCAACAAACAAACCGATCTTCAACAAGATTGAACCGGTTTTGAAACAAATCAAACCGAAATCAGATTTCTAACAAAAAAATCAGCCAAAACAGAAAATCAGGTTTCAATAAAATCCATCAACCACAAAAAAAAAATCAGATTTTTTTACCAAACCGAAAACACAAAAAACCAGATTTTCAATTAAATCTGCAACAAAAAAAAACAGATTTGAACAATCTATCAAAACATGTTCTAACCAACTTCAAAAATCTGATTTTAGCAATCCGAAAATTCACTTAAAATCCACGGAACTTCACTTAAATGAACAATCAAGTGCTTCTTCCCAAAAGAAACTAAATAAGCACATTACAAACATCCAAAATGGATCAAAATCAACTCAAAACCAGAAAATTCAGAAATCAGAAATTTCAAGAAACCAACAACAAAATCCAAACCTGGCTTAAAACATTAAGCACATCGAAACTGAAATCGAAAACAAAACTTGAACCAATCAAGTCCAAAATCAAACAAATCAAAACTAAACCAAAACAACAAAACAAAATCAATCAAAACAATTGATTCAAACTCCAAAACTCAAAACTGACTTTCAAAATCAACCAACAAACAAATAAAACAAACCCGAACAAAGCGGTTTGCATCTGATCGGACCCAAAAGGCCGCTGCCCTTTTGAGTTCTTTACTTTATTTTGTGGATGTGCGTATCTCCAAACACAGGTTGCCACGATGGTTAATCAAAGGCGTTCGAGCCGTTGCTCGATGTAAGTTAACGCCGGATACTCGCACCATCCGGCGGAGAATGGTCAAAAAAATGAAATTTTCAAAGAACCCGAACCTCGGTTCTAATATTTTTAAAACTATCACCGGACTACCTAATATTTTTAGGATATCACATATTTTCCTAGAAAAGTCCGGAGATGTCTTTCTTTCTAAAGAACAGACGCAGAAAAAAGAGGTTCACACAGCTGTCTAATAGTTCATTGATAGGCTTGAAGATTGGACTGTAACAATATCTTGGGTTGAAAAAATGACCTGGTAATTGACCATGGAAAAGTTTGTTATCAGCATCGACCAAAAAGCTAACAATTTGATTAAGAAATTTAATTTGACTAAAATGTAAAGAACATACCAGCTGCATATATACGATTGTACAACGTTTTCTCCCATCGACGGTCAATGATGTCCCACCACTTGCTAAAATCTAATACCTTTTTCGAAATATCTTCTTTTGCCCGCTCAAGTGCATCATAAAGATACTCCATGTCCGCCTTCTTATCTCCATCGACTATTCGGATGACTTTGACTAATGGACTGACAATATCCATTATCTTCTTTACGAGCCGCCAAAAGTCTCCACTCTCCAATGTTTGTTCCACCTTCCTTCCTTTTCGTTTGTCTGATGGATTAGCTTTAGCAATCAAATTAGCCCACCCCGGAGAAAGTATCATTTGGTTTAGGCAACGCCTATGTTCAAATAGGCTTTCCAAAGATATGTAGTGTGATGCAAACCGTGTAGCCCCGGGTAATAGGAGCTCTCGACCCGTTGTGTGCTCTCTCATCAGGGTCAGAATGAAATTATGGTTATAGATGAAGGATGCAATATATTCATGACATGATGCATAAAGTGGAGGTGTACGTGAATGACTTGGTGGTCAAATCATGGACCCGAGATGAGTATGTTGAGGTGTTAAAAAGGGTTTTGCAACGAGCCAGGGAATACAAGCTTAAGATGAAGCCTAAGAAGTGTGTGTTTGGAGTATCATCTAGAAAACTACTCGGGTTCATCGTCAGCAAAAGAGGCATTGAGATTGATCTCAATAAGGCCAAAGCCATCATCAACATGCCCCCACCAAGGAACTTGAAAGAGCTGAGAGGGTTAATTGGTAGGTTACAATTTGTTCGCCGGTTTATCTCACAACACTCCCAAAGGTGCAAACCATTCTATGAGTTAACCAAGGCGAAGGCTGAATTTAGATGGGATTCAAGATGTCAGGAGACATTCGATGGTTTAAAAAAGTATTTATCAAGCCCACCTATGCTCAAACCTCTGGTTCCTGGCAAACCCTTAATCTTATACATCTTGATTTTGGAAGGATCTCTTGGAGCAATACTTGCACAATTAGATGACGAAGGGAAAGAGCGTGCAGCATACTATTTGTCTAAGATCTTCGATCCTTACGAGCAAAAGTACACAACCATGGAGAAAACCTATGCCGCCCTGGCTTGGGTAGTTCAAAAGCTTAAGCATTACTTTCTAGCTCACGAGGTCAATCTCATTGCTCGCATGAATCCCATTAAGTTTCTTCTTGAAAAATATGTCCTAACCGACCGATTAGCACGATGGCAAAGCTTTCTTTCTCAATTTGACATCACCTACATCCAACAGAAGGCAATCAAGGGCTATGTAATTGCTGAACATCTGGCACATCATCCCATCCCAATTTTCGACCCTGTCTAATCAGAATTTCTTGACGAGGAATTGATGTCCATTCGATCCTCCAATCTTTGGACCTTGTACTTCGATGGGGCCTTAAACTCTCAGGGTAGAGGGATAGGGATTGTTCTTCTGTCACCTGAAGGTGTCACCATTCCACAGGCTTTTCAGCTCCATTTTCCAACAATAAACAACATACTTGAGTACGAAGCCTTGCTGGCTGGACTGGAGGCCGCTCACTTCTATGGTGCCACTAAACTGAGGGTGATCGGTGATAGTCAGTTGATTCTCCGTCAAGTGCTTGCCAAATACTGTACATCTCATCCTGGGCTCAGACCGTACCAGGAACTCACCGCCTGTTACATCAAGTTGTTCTCCAAACTTGAATTCATTCATGTTCCACGTGCTCAAAACATTCTTGCTGATGCTCTTGCTTCTCTAACATCTGCACTATCTATCCCGCTAGGCAAATAGGTTAGGACAATCTATGTCCGCCGACGTACCATTTCGGCAGTGGAAGATGCACAATTCTTGAAGGTTAAAGAGAAATTTGAAAGGAAGGAATATATTGAGCAAAAGGAAGAAGTATCTTTGGTTGAGTTGGAGGAATTAGAAGAATGTGAGAAACCATGGTATCATGAGATCGTGAATTATTGTCAGGATCACACATATGCACCAGGTGCAACTGCTGAAGAGAAGAAAGCTATTAGAAGAGTCTCCTAGAGATACACCATCTTAGAAGGAGTGCTTTACAAAAGAAGCCTGGCTGGCATTCTATTAAGATGCATGGATGAAGAAGAGGCTGAATTAGTAATTAAGAAAGCACATTTCGGAGTATGTGGAGGCCATGTAAATGCTCAAGCCCTCGCCAAAAAGATCATCAAGAAAGGGTATTATTGGCCCACTCTAGAAGAAGATTGCTCAATCTTTGTCCGGCATTGTCATCAATGTCAACTTTACGCCGATAAGATTCACTCTCTCGCATCTTCCCTTCACCCAATTCATGCCCCATGGCCTTTCCCTATGTGGGCTTTTAATGTTATCGGACCTCTTGGTGACCTAACTCCACGAACAAAACCAAATCTTTCATCCTAATGACAACGGAGTACTTCACCATGTGGGTAGAAGTAGAAGCATATGTGGAGATCAAGGCATCAACAGTCTGCACCTTCATCAAACGCAACATCATTGCCAGGTTCAGGATCCCAGGCGACATCATCACCAACAACGGACCTCAATTCATCTCTTAAGAGCTGCAGGACCTTTGCAACAGGTACTGCATCAAATTGCATCATTCATGTCCATATTATCCCCAAGGCAATGGTCAAGCGGAAGCCATGAATAAAACTCTGATAAAAATCATCAAGAAAACTTATAAGTCTAGCAAGTTCGCGGACTGGTCGAATAAGTTAGTTGATGCTCTATAGGCCTACCGCACTTCTATTCGAACCCCAACGGGTCAAACTCTCTATGTCTTGGTATTTAGGATGGAGATAGTAGTCCCATACGAAGTACTCATTCCTTCCCTTCGAGTCCAGATCGATCGAGACATCCCAATGGATAAACGTCGAGATTCCCTTCTCGCGCAACTTGAACTCTTGGATGAAAAGAGGCTGGCTGCCACCGAACATGCTAGATCTTACCAGAACAGACTTAAAAGATTTTATCAAAAAAGAGTGGTAGAGAGAAAATTTGAAGTCGGTGAGGCTGTGCTTAAAAGAATATTCGTTAAGTCGGACAGTCCATGCTCTAAACTTCAACCTAATTGGGAGGGTCCGTACGTAATATCAGCTGTTTATCCTGGTAATTCATACATGCTAGCTAATGTAGAAGGTAAAGAATTAGCTCATCCGGGGGCGGGTGAAGGGCAGGCGGCTCCGACAGGCCAAGGTCGGCCGAGCTGGAGGCTCCGCTACGGTCAACACGGGATCTCTTCGTCATTTGCAACATTTCCAAGCGTCAGGAACGAACCAAAAGCAAAAGAATGGAGAAACAGGGCCCTAGTGACCAGGTGCCCCATTTACGGAGCGCCTAGACCAGGCGCCCCCTTGATGGGGTGCCTGCTAGCGCCCCATCAAGGGGGCGCTAGAGGGCTAGGCCCCCTTCTCTCTCCTCGTTCCGATCCGGAACTCCAGATCAATCCGATCCCTTCTGCAAAATTAAACAACATGAAATAAACTACAAGTTTGCAGTTGAAAGAAACTTACCCTGGTGTCACCACAGCACGTCACACACTCCGGAAGGGTCCCGCTCAGTTAAAAAGCTCAGAAAGGTCACTAGTGAAATGAAAGAAAGGTGTAGAGGAGGAATATAAACCATCATGGCCCAAAATTTTAAAATTTTCAAAAATTTCACAGAACACATTTGCAACCCACGTTCTTCATTGAAAAACTCAAAACTGGCTAGAAAATATTGTTAATTACCACTCCTTTTTGCATATTTTGTCAATTACTGACATGAACAGGACTCGAACACAACTGGAATGGAAAGACCTACACTGATCAGTCCTAGACACAACAAGAGCAGAGAACTTACAACTAGATACAACTAAAAAAAATACAGGACATCAACCACCATAATTGTCAAGGCGACAAGGCGTCCAAGGCGCCCGAAGGGTATTTTACAGCTTAGGCGACAAGGCGTAAGCCTAGGCATCGCCTAGGCGTTAAGGCGAGGTATGAAGGGGAGTGGAGTGTATATGGCATTTTTTGAAACTATCATGACATTGAAATATATAAAAATTGAAATGAAACTTACAAATCTAATCAACTTGACATCCATTCATAACTGAAAATGAATAAGATCCAGAACATAAATACGTACAAAAAAATATAAACTTAAGACAATTTAAACCAAACGAACTTACCAAATAATGTAAACATTGTTCGAACTTCTTTTTTCTTTAAGAACCCGCATAATAGTGTTCACAATATATTCGCAAAATACAAGCACTAAACATTCCACATTATCACAACATATGGCACTAACATAGCGAGATAATGAAGTAATTAAATTCAAAACATTAAAAAAACATCAAAAGACAATACAACTAACATCACCATTTACTAAAAACATAAGTAACATCAAAAGAGTACTTAAAAACATGAAAGTTGAAAGATAAAACTTAAAAGACAAGAATATTTAAAAGTTACATCACCAACTCAAAGTTTAAAACCAAACACAAGATTTTCTAAAATGTCAACATCACGTGCATTAGTTTCCTCTTCTTCGTGCCTTCTTCACGTGTCTCGACTCTCCTACGATGCACCTCCATCATCATCATCATCATCACGATCATCTATATCATCCTCTCGAAGCTCTTCATCACTATTTTCATCCTCGACGGCGTAAAATGCGACGCACTTCGATTGTCCAATTATTCTTTCGAGGTCTACCCTTCCGAAGCTCCCATAGCATCATCCACATCTCTCCACGTGAGATCTTCCCTTCAGCGCACTAAATCTTCATCTCCCTTTCGTCATCCATTCATTTCCCCAATCTAGATCTTCAAAACAAATAGGATCATACTTTTCGAGATCTTTTTTCGTGCTATAAATCTATCACGAAGACGCCGGCTATCAAGCACATACACCTAATCATTCAACCGCTTACGTTCCAAGCGGTTCCTCTTCTTAAGTAAGCCGAAAAAAATGAATATAAAATTACGAGTTGAAATATAAATCATTTAACGTAGATCATGCTAGTTATATGTATCACAATTTTTAAATCTTACAAATTCAAAAGTGCTCCAATTCCGCTCACAACCCGACGAGCCTACAACAAAGGCCTAGAACCTTCAATGCAAAAGCTCTCAACTCAGTGTTTCGTCCGCCATATTGTATCCACCAATCAACTATATCGACAAAGAGATATTAACCACAAAAGCATGTACAAATAAGAAAGTTAATCAAAAAAAATATAACGATACTTCATACGTCTCTTCAAGCTTTTACGACGTGACTCGATAGCGAACGATATGCCAAACGTGCCTTTCGCCCATATAAGAGGAAAGTTCGTTCATCTATTTTTTCTTGTAAATCGAATCTCCCACAATTCTTCCACGCAAGTGTGTAAAAGCACCTTCCATCTTCAGCTGAAGTCGATCTCGCTTTAGCATCAAAGTAAAACTTAGGATTCGTAAAATAGCCGTTTAAATGTGTAGGCGTTGCATTTGTACCTCCCATCGTCGATCCACAATTTTTAAGATAGTGAGTGTATTTTGCTTCCTTTCCCGCAAAGTTTTCAATAATTTTCTCGCTTTCGCACATTCCATTACAAAGATACAAATAGCCCATCGTCGCTTTTCATCCCCATCCACTATCCTTAAAACTTGCAAAATTAGTCGATACGCTCTCGAGATTTCTTCTACTCCACGCCAAAATTCCGATTCAAAACACAATGGACTGCACATTTTTTCCCATGTTTGTTCAGACCACACACTTCTATGCCAAGCATCGAAGAAAATAATCTCCTCAATCCTCTTTTTACCACATCATCATTTAATCGTCTAATGCGAGAAAAGATGTAGCAAACCGTGTTACCCCGCACCTACAAGTTCTTTTCCTTTGCTTTCCTTCCTCATGAAATCCAATAAACGCTGAATGATTATACATGTAATTAGTTACCTTCGGCTTTCAAATCGTACCTCGCATAAGCTTTCATCTTTCCGATATCCTCCAACATTAAATCAAGACAACGTGCCGTACACGGTGTCCAATACAAATGTTTTCTTTTTCCATTAACAATCTCGCAAATTTCAAACGTTGTACGATGCGTTATCGCTCAACAATTTGGAGCACATATCAAGCCACCAATTTTCTCAACAACTTTGTCCAAAAGTTCATAAATAAGTATGGCATCTTCGCGGTCAAAGACATCTACGACTCTGTAGTAGGTCCCTCATTCGGGACAATCGACCAAGAAATTAAGTAATTTTCGTTGTCTTCTATCACCATCTACCATCACACATTACGGTACAACCATAAACTTTCCAACATCGCTTTCATACTCCGAACGCATTGCAAGAATTTTTTCCACCGCTTTCTTAAGCAAAAGCACCCTCAAGCTACGATAACTCGAGGCCTACAACCCGGCCCAACTCGACCGCAGATTCACACTCGAAACTTCTCAAATTGTAGCATCGAATGAAATGCCGCCATTTATAGCCAAGTGGTCGACGTTCTTCAAACAATGCTTGTTCTTCTTCTTCAATTGACTATTCAAAGTGCTTTCGATATTTTTCGCCACTTCTTCGCATCAACAAAATCCTCAAATTGACATTCTCAGAAGACATCCATGTGACCCTTATTTTTTCTTGCTTTTATCCTGAAGTAAAACTAAATTCAGTAGATTTGCGTACTTAATTTCCTTTCTCCTAACGTCGTATGTCACCCTTCAAGTATCTTCATCACTTTCGTAATACGCAAGTTAAAGTCATTTGTTTCGTTTCAAGATGACAATTTTCTCTTCTTACTTTTATTCAACCAACTTAACATCTCATCAAGAATTTCTTGGTAGTTTTTGATATTTCTTAACATCGCTCGATCCTCCAATCCAATGTTCCTTTTGCCTTGATTCCACCATTTGTCACCAAGCCACAAAGTTCACATTGAACTCTATTCTTGTCCTTATCATCCGCCAAAAAGCATATTTCTAACCCGATCGTTCGACTTCGCTTTCTTTTTGTCAACAACATTCATGCTTGATCGATCCCGATCCAGCATTCCATCAATCAACCAAAGAAAAAACTCACCGTCAAGACATAAAAAAATTATCAATGTAACACATCCAAACATTATATAAATCGACATAAACAATTAGACAACAATAGAAATAGAAAAATAAGAGAAAACAGAATTTTTCGATCTCAAACCGTAGCATAAATGACTCCGGCGGAGATTGAGAGGATTTCAACTCTATTACGTATAATATAACAATCTCCGTACATTACACAATGTCAATGATCTATTTAGAATATATAAATATACTCGAAGAAGCAAGAACAAGGGAATCGAAAGTTAACGACGCACCGAAAATGTTTAAACATGAAATATTTTACATATTCATACATAGATAATACTTAAGAAGACTTAAGGCATCGTAAAAGATGCTATGACAACAAATCAGCGAGAATAAATGATAAGAATAACAAAAGAAATAAAAAACTAGGTTTTAGAGAGTCGAGGACCGTACGGAGAGCCGAGCGACTAGTGGCTTCGCTGAGATGAAAAATGCCACGTGTAAACCAGCACGCGGTGGAAGGAGCCGCGAGGCGGCCGAGCTGTGGCCAGAAGCCGGCCGAGGACGGCGTCGCTGGCATCGGGCCGGGAACCGCGCAAAGGCGTCCGCGAGGCGCTGCCGGGCGCGTTTCGGGACGCAAGGGGCCCAAGCTGCCCGGGCTGACAAAGAGGGCCGGCTGGCCTCGTGAGCGAGTGAACCGGTGGCACCGGTTCACCGCCGAACCGGCGGGGTTTCTTCCGGGTCCGTTGGCCCAGCCGCCGCGGCGCCTTGGCCGCTTAAGCGGTCAAGGCGTACGCCTTTTCCAGGTCCCGCAAGGCGGACGGCCCAGGCGAGGATCCAAAACCACCTTGTCGCCTTAGGCAACCGCCTTGACAACTATGTCAACCACGGAGCTTCCTTAGTTTGGCCGGCCTTGACAACCCGATCAATTTGAGGATCTTTGCAAATATCCTCTAGCATTAAATCTATGGAATGGGCGGAGCATGGTGCCCAATATAACTTTCGTCTCTTGGCCATCAACATTTGGCCGACAGTTTTGTAGGCAACTGCGTTGTCCGTCACTACTTGGACAACTCGATCCTCACCAATCTCCTCGATAATATCATCAATTAAATCAAACAGGTAAGTTGCATTTTTTACCTGTCCAGATGCATCCACTGACTTACAAAAGACGGTCCCAACTTGACAGTAAACGAGAAAGTTGATCATTGTCTTCTTGGTAATACCTATTAAGAGGATAAAATGTTATATCTAAACTTAAAATTCATAAAGATTTGTTTTACAATGTTATGCTCAAAAGGACTAACCTGTACAACCGTCAGTCATCAGTGTGCATCCACGTTCGTCCCAGATATGTTCGAACGTCTTAACATATTCTTTAATGTCAGCTACCTCCAATGGAAGATATATGTTGTAGATCTCCTTTGGAGTTGGTCCCGACACCCCCCGACCGACGTCTGTTATTATGTCAATCATGGACTCATAGTAAGGCCCCTTTGCAGCGTTAACTGGTATACTACTATGAAAGAACCATCTGGAAGTTGCCCGCCCAATTTTCTCCTTACACAACTTCAAGTTCTTTAATGTTGTGTTAATGGTGGTTTGCTTTTGGCGCGGTCGTGTGATGACCGGATCTATAGGGCCAACTGCCGGGTCGTCATCCCGGGTGAGATCGTGGATATTTTGTTCAGGGTCAGGATTTGATCCTCTCCCACTTTCGCTTCCACGTCCACTTCCACTGCCAGAACCTTGACCCATAAACCGCCCGGTACGTCGATACATGTCTTTGTCGGCGAATGACCTTCGGCTTGCCTCCATGGCTCTTGCTAAGTCATCTATTTGCTATGTTAAATACGTATATTATTGTAAAATATCAATATTAATTATTACATACCTTCGTCATATTCTTGGTATTGACTTCTTTCTGGTCGCTCTTGTCCAGTGCCGTATATGTGTAGCGAACGTCTTGCGGGTTCCGCAATTTCTTCACGCACAATGTCCTGATGCCTCTTTAAAGCTCCTTTGGATCTTTCTAAGGCTTGAAGATGTTGCCTAAACTGGGCTCTTACCTCAGGTGGAGTCCGTGTGCACGGTGCAACATCTCCCTTGATACCGGCAAGATGATGATTTAACCGGTAAGTTCCACCGTATAGAACTTTGTCTCAATACTTGTATTTTACTTTCCTTTCCTCCATTAACACGACCGTGCAATGGAGCCAAGCTGGGTCATTCCGGGTGGAGCGGAAAGTCTCACGACTTGGAGAAAACATGTTAGAAAAATAATCCACAATATAAATAACACGAAATAAAATTGAGAATGGCAAAGACACCGCTTTGAGAGTGTCAAAAACAACGCTTTGAGAGTGTGAACGACACTAGGTGGAGCGGAAACTATCCGAGTGAGAGGTGAGAACTAAGTGGAGGGACGAGCCGTTGACCGGTGAGGACTGAAAGAGTGATCAGTGAGGGGGGGAGACTGAAAGAGTGATCAGTGGGAGAGGGAGACCGAAAGAGTGATCAATGGAGGGAGGAGATTGGTGTGGAGTTGGTGTGGAGTTGAACCCTCCCTAGCCCCTAAGGGGGGGCAATTTCATAATTTAGTGGGGTGGGTGAGTGGGGTGACTCACCCACCCCACTTAATGTTAAGTAGGGGGGGAGCTCTCCCCCCCCCCCACGACCACCCTTAAGTAGGGGGAAAAGCCCCCCCCCAGCACTTAGTGGGGGGGAGGGCGGGGCGGCCAAAAGGCCGCCAGCGACCTGGTCGGCCGGGTCGCCGGGTCGCGCGACCCCCTGTCGGGCCGGCTTGGAGTTGGCCCGGCAGGGTCGATTCCGGGCCGGGTCAGGCGACCCGGCCGACCGAGTCGCCGACCCGGCGAACCATGTCAGTAAGTGGTGGCTGGTGGCTCAACCATCAACTTAGCCAACAACCTAGTAACTAAGTCAGCTTATCCTTGATAATTCTGTTAACTTAATCTTTCAAAGCATACAGTTACTCGTATTTTACGACAAGCTCTGAACTTGCCTCGTAGATGATCTCAATCATGGTTCGCCGGGTCGCGACCCGACACCGACCCGGTCGGATTTAGGCCCGACCGGCTCGGTCGCGACCCGGCCGGGCCGACTCTCCCGGCCAGGTCACGGGGGTCGCGCGAGTCGCGCGACCCGGCCCATTGGGACCGTCGGGCATACGACCGTCGCGGGGCCGTGGGGCCCCCCCCCCATTCAGCCCCTTGGGGGCTATTTAAAGCCCCAAGGGGCTCCCCTTACTCCCACCCCTCACTCTCACCTTCAAGCTCTCATTTTGCTCTCATTGCTCTCATTGCTCTCATTTTGTTTTTCATTTACTTAATTATTTCATTAAGCACTTCATTAGTTCATTTAGTATATTTATTTAATATTTGTTTCATTGATTAGTTAGTTAAGTAGTTTCTTCTTTTTAATACTTATTTACTTACTTACATAGTTAGTTAGTTAGAAGATTAGTTAGATATTTCATTTAGTAGATACTTAATACATCATTAGTTAGAAGATATAGTTAATTACTTACTTAGTTACATAATTAGTTAGTTATTTATTTTACATAATTAAAAGTTTACTTGGTTACATAATTAGTAGTCACTTATTAACGTCATTAGCTTTTTTTAATAGTTAATTACTTACTTAAGTAATTATTTAGTTAAAAAAGATGTTTCTCCAAGCCAAACAACCCAAACTACCGGCACGACCCGGAGTGATCTGGCTTGGTTACATTGCAACTTAATCTACATAGCGGAGAGAAAAGTGCAATGTAAATATTGCGACAAAGTAATATTCGGTGGTATTTATCGTTTAAAATTTCATCTTGCAGACATGAAGGGAAACGTTCTTCCTTGCACACGGACTCCGCCGGATGTCAAAGCTCAATTTCGTAGGCACCTACAAGTGATGGAGCAAACGAAAGGAACTAGAAAACGGCATAAGGAGACCGTCCGAGAAGAATTGCTACAACCGGGGAGACGTTCCGTACACATTTACGGGACCGGACAAGAAAGGCCGGATATTTTTGGAGATGAAGAGTACGAAGGTATGGGAGGTGTTACTCATAAACGTAGTTCATTCTTCTATTTTAAAAGATAATTAAGTAGTTGAATACTTGAATATTTCTTAAATAGATAACCTCTTACGGGGAATGTAAGCAAGTCGAAGATCATTCGCCGACGAAGAGTTGCATAGACGCACTGGCCGAATGATGGGTCAAGAGTCTAGAAGTGGGAGTGGTCGAGGAAGTGGAAGAGGATCCAACAACCAACCGCAAGATGAGATTCATGATCTCACCCAAGACGACGACCCGGCAGTAGGTCCCGTGGATCCCATAATCACCAGACCACGACAACATCAAACGACAATCACGACGGCAATGAAGAACCTAAAATTATGTAAGGAGAAGATTGGCCGGTCAACGTCAAGGTGGTTCTTTCACCACAGCATTCTGGCAAATGCCGCGAGGGGACCATACTACGAGAACATGATCGACACGATCGCAGACGTCGGGAGGGGAGTGCCTAGTCCAAACCCAAAGGAGATATACAATGTATATCTTCCTATGGAGGTGCAAGAAATAAAGAAGTATGTGGCATCATTTGAACGAATATGGGAGGAACGAGGTTGCACATTAATGACCGACGGATGGACCGGTAAGTAAATTTTCTTTTACTCGTTTATATTAAATGTATAAATATTCTTTTTGGTATAACTTAGTTGATATCTTATACTTAACAGGTATAACTAGGAAGACAATGATCAACTTCCTAGTATACAGTCAAGCCGGCACGATCTTTTGGAAGTCGGTCGACGCACTAGGACAGGTAAAGAATGCGAAGTATCTTTACCAATTGATAGATGGAGTGATAGAAGAAATAGGAGAGAGCCGAGTAGTTCAAGTAGTCACAGACAATGCATACAAAGCGGCCGGACAGATGCTTATGGTCAAAAGACCAAAGTTATATTGAACACCTTGTTCCGCCCACTCCTTAGACTTAATGTTGGAGGATATATGCAAGGATCCTCAAATAGACAGAGTAGTTAAGCTAGCCCAGTTTATTTCTTCATTTATTTACAACCACAACTTTGTCCTTGCACTTATAAGGGAACACAAGGGGCGAGAGTTGTTACGGCCCGGTGCAACTCGGTTCGCCTCCCACTATATTTCGTTAGAAAGTTTATTGAGTCAAAGGAGAGCTCTAACTCAGATAGTCATTTCATCGGGTTGTGGTAGTTGGATAGCTAGATGTAACCCATCGGATAAGAGAAAGGGGAGAAAAGTAGAGGAGACAATAGAGAGTAGAGATTTTTGAAAAGTTGTAAAGAAGACGTTAGACATCGTCCAACCCATAGTGAAGAAGGATAGTTGACGGAGATAGGAAAGCAGACATGGGGTATTTATATGATGCGGTTGAGAGAGCGAAGGAAGAAATCTCCAAGACCGTGTCCGACTTCGCCAAGTGGTGGGATATCATAGATCGCCGCTGGGAACGTACGTTACATCAACCCATACATGCAGCAAGTATGTTTTCTTAAACATTTACTAATCTTTTTTTTTAATGTCAGATATGTATAAGTTGTTTACTAATGCTATTTGGTTCATAGGTTACTTTTTCAACCCAAGGTATTGTTATAGTCCACAGTTCAAGGCAACCAACGAGCTATTAGATGAGGTGAAGAGCGTCATCCGATGGTTGCTTGGTGACGACGACCGGGCTATTATCGCCTGCAACAAGATGTACGATTACATAATGTGGAGTTTTCACTTTGGAACGAGCAGAGTTGAACGAGCTGTGATGCTACTAAGTCTTGGTACGTAGAAATATTTTTCATCACTTAATTAATCAAAGTTTACTTAGATAATAATGAAAGACATTCAATTTATGCAGCTGATTGGTGGATGGACCATGGTAAAGTACCAAGGTACGAGGACTTGGCGGACGTAGCAATCAGGGTCCTAAGTCAAACCACTTCGGCTTCGGGCTGCGAGAGGAATTGGTCTACATTCAGCTTGATTCACACGAAACAAAGACATAGGTTGACATCAAGGAGACTTGAAGACCTCGTGTATTGTCACTACAATATGAGGTTAAAGTTGAGGAATTTAGAGAGAATGAAGCAGAATCAGATGGAACAAAAGAGTTGGATATCACAGGCGGCGGGACGTTCGGTCTAAGAGCCGCAAATTGAAGAGGAGGACGTTGATTTGGATCAAATATTCTACGAGAAGAACTCCTTAGAAGCTTGGGTCAACGACCGAGAAGGGTTGGGAAAATCAGAGTTCAACCCAGAAGACCGACAATGGGCTGAAGGAGTGCTCGACGATGTCCCTTTGGCCGAAGAATTCCAGATCCCTCCCTCTCTAGCAAAGCGACAAAGGACCGGAGAAGAAACTAGTCAAGGTACGCAAAGCAGGAGAAAAGGTAAACAAGTAATGACAGATCCTTTTGATATTGCAGATGCTGATACGGTCGAAGACGATCGAGAAGATACGCCGGAGCCGAACATCCGAGTGCAGTACCAGACGTCCGAGGATTCGTCGTCAAAGAGTAGCAGCGATGATGGTGCTGGATACAGGGGCGCAAACATTTTACAAGTACAAGGGACCCTAGATTCTCTCATATCTCCTACAACATCGTAACGTTTTACCGGCGAGGAGCAGCATACTCATGCGACCCAAGATGCCGATCATGGTAGAAGGCCACAAGGTAGAGGAGGTCATCGTAGCCATGGAGTTGGAGCAGAATACCACGATGCCTCCGACTATGCGTATGATTCATCCCAAGGCTCTTGGTTCCCTAGATACGATCAAGAGTATTGTGGATTGAATTATGTGGAGTCATCGGATACTTCGATCCAATCGATCTATAGTTATGGTGACTCGTTTGGATCAAGTCTTAGGATAGTTTCCCGAGAGACTGACGAATATGAGCGTCATGTGTACATGTATCAAGCTATGTACTCAACCCAAATGATATGGGGAGAGTACATCAACTATCTATGTTGATGTATTATTTGTTTAAATAATGTCATTTGAAATAAAGTTGATGTATTATTTGTTTAAATCATGTCATTTGTTTTCCCCAAATTTTCTGTAACTTTTTTTGATTTTTTTCGCATTTTTCTTAATTTTTTTGAATTTTCCAAAAAAAATAATAATAAAATAGGGTCGCGACCCGGGTCGCGACCGGGTTGGCCTGGGGGTCTCGCGACCCGGTCGCGACCCGCGACCCAGCTTTCCTTGATCTCAATAATTGTGACAATTTGCCCCATGATAATCAGCTCATGTAGATAAGTATTGTTGATATGTATTGACTCTCCGAAGTACTCCTCGGGTTGCAAAGTGAACTCTTGGACAGTAATATGGCATCCACATCGGCATGTTGACTAAGAAACCAATCATGATCCAAAATGACATAATAACCATATAGAATAATCTCAAACCAGACCTCGTCCACATAACGGAGAGTCATACATGCAAACTAAATGCAAGTATGATTGTCCTTAATCTCGAAGAAGCTTGAAGCGACAGACTCAAGCAGTGACAATGAAATATAATTTCTCAGATTGTTTAGCAAAACAATTCTAGCATACACGACATGTGGTAAAGTGATGTAGAAGATAAAATGACGATGTTCCACACAAGAAAAGGTCCTACACTGGCTCTTATACCAAACTAATGCTGAATAAAAAAAACCACCATCTATATTAAGTGCAAATGTGCCCTAAGAATGTCACCAAACACCTACAATAATTATGACCGGACCAAATGATGGTGATCCAAAACGGAACCAGTCCAAAAACATGCTGAACCGAGCTGAAAATCCACTAAATTAGTCCTGAAATGCACAAAATCGGGTTGAACTGTCCATTGAATCATCTTGGAAACTGTTGAACAGGCTAGGAATCACCTAAGTTGGACCTAAACCGGCTTAAACCGAACTAAATCAAGCCTAGATTGGCCTAAACGAGCCGGTTTAGTGATTGAACCAGGTTGAATCGGTTTCAAAACCAAGTTGAACCGATTTTGGAACCTGATTGGACCAAGTTGTGCGTTGCGTGAAGGACTAACTAGGTGAGAGGCGGCTTGGCCGATTCGTCTTAAACCCTGTGAGGGGATCATGGGGCTAGGGGGCATCTAGGAAAAAGGGGGCTCTCAAGGCTTCGATGGGCTCTCGAAGGTTGTAGTAGTCCCAACAAACACTGGATCTTCATCTTCGGCACCCAATAGTCCGAAAAGAGACGGTGGTGGCAGGGTAGTTTTACGGCATCCTCGCAATGGCATGAAGAAGTCACGTGATTGGCATAGGGGCTTCGTCAAGGCCTACTTCCCTCTTTGTTGCCTTCGTATTCGTCAGAAAGACAACGCAAAAGCATATAGAAGGGTCGGGTAGATGAAGCCGAAGGGGTGGTCGCAGGGCAGATTCAAAGGGGTTGGCAAGCCACAGGGTTGGATAGTGGAGCTCGGGTGTCCAGAATAGGGGAGGGCTATTGTGGGGGATCAGTGGAGGGGTGGGGGTGCAAGGTGGGCTTGGGACAAAGTGGAAAGAGCCAATGGGGTATTCAAAAGCAGGGGGGGTTATCAAGGTGTCCACGGGGGTGTGGGTACCCTACACAAGGGGTCTGAATTGGAAGGAGAAGAGGGGGCATGCCAATCAGGTCCTACATAACCGAGGGGGGCTAGAGGGGTGGGCCGAGAGCCCCAACATGACTAGAGTAATGGGAGGAGCAGGGGGGTTGGCTGCAGCTGGTTATCAGGCACGGCAAAGATGTCGTAAGGTGGTGGGGGTGCTATACGGGTGGGAGCAGCAACAGGTCACATGAGACAAGAGGGTGGGTAGATGAAGAAAAAGATCGGGAAAAAGAAAAAGAGGAAATGATGGTGGAGAAGAAGAAAGGAAGCAGGGAAGAATACAAGAACAAAGGGAGAAGATAGAGAGAGAAATAAAACAAAAGAGTATTTTTTTTCTTCTTTCATCCATGTGCAAGAGTGAGGGTGTTTTCATAGACCACCAAGGATAGAAAATTTAAAGAAAAATCCAAAATTTCCAAACAACTATATATATCCTAAACTTGACATATTCAAAATATTTATCCTATTTTTAACTCTAATATATATTTATATATTTAAACTCTTAATTTAACTTTGGCACTCCACATTTAAAATTTTTAAATAAATATCATAATACTATTAAAATAAAAACAACTTTAAATGTTGATGACGGTCAGATCTAACTAATAGTATCCAATCTTCTCATGTTCGTCTTCCATACATGTCTGAATGGAATCCGAGCAATCCCCCAAGGTTAAAATTCACCGTCAAGTTTTGTAGTAGAGTATAATACATATGGCCACTACCAATATAGAAAACAATTTTGATACAATTTCAGTAACGACAATATGCGACTCACAATCTCCATAATGATGACAAAAATCATCTCAAACAATGTCAGCGTCCATAAGTGTCCAGTCTAGAAGATCTGTCATGACAATTGTATGAATCCTCAGGAATTGGAATCTCAAATATAGAGCCGTTAGTAAATGATGGCTCAATTGTCAACTCAGTCAACAAACAAGTAACTTAGTAAGCTTAGTGTTAATAACTCTGTCAGGTTCAATCTTCTAAAACACATTGCTGCTTATATTATGTTGGACTTGCCTTGTAGATGACCTCAATAATTGTGTTGATCTACCCTAGGGGTGTAAACAAGTTAGATTTGGTAACGGAATCATCAGGATCCAATTCTGATTCCAATAAGGGTTAAGGTGTTCCAATTCTGATTTCGATAATTTCGGAATCACTATGTTCCAATTTCGATCCAATTCGTATTCCGTTATGAAATCAGAATAAAATCCTATAATTTTAGATTTCAATATTAAATTTTAAATTTTATTCAAAAATAAGTTAATAATTCACATTAATTACTAAAATTCAATATAATATTTTTAAAATATTTATTTTTATTATTTTATCAATTTATATATCATAATTTATAATTTATTTGACTTTTTTTATTTTTTATTTTTATTTATTTATTATCAAAATCGGATAAACGAAAACGGAATCACCTGATTTAGATTCCGATTCCGATAACTTATAGGATACAAAAGCAGTTTTCAAACCAGTTAATTTTTATCGGAATCAAATCGAAATTTCGAAATATCCGATTCCATTTAGACCCGTATCTGCTCTTAATAATTGACTCATGTAGATAAGTATTGCCAATATGTATTGACTCTCCAAAGAAGTTGTACTCCTCAAGCAACAAGGTTAACTCCTAGGTGGTAACATCTAGATCTGCATGCCAATCAAGGAGCCAATAACAATACAGAATGACACAATAACCATATGAAATAATCTTAAACCATACGTCACCAACATACCGAAGAGTTTGTGATATTGCTCTACCTCAAACCATACATGCAAACTGAACACAAAACGGTTGTCCTTAATCTCGATGAAGCTCAAGGCGATGGACCCGAACAGCGACTGCGAAATATAATTTCTCAGACTGCATAACAGAAGTGTTGCAGTGCACATGGCATCTAGTAGAGTGATGTCGAAGTTGAAGTATCGATGTCCCACTTAAGATAAAGATCCTGACTTGTCAAAAGAAGTCAGCACTGGCATTGATATCAAACTAATGTGGAACAAAAATAAAGTCACCATCTGTATAGGTGCAAACAAGCCCCAAAATGTTACCAAACCACTGCAATAATTTCAACCAGATCGAATGATGGTGATCCAAAATAGAACCAAAACCGATCCAAAAACTAGTTTAACTAGGCTGAAAGCCCACTAAACCGGACCAAACCACGCTAAATTGGTCCTAAATTGTACTAAATTGAGTTAAACCAGCCTTGAATTGCTTGAAAATTGTTAAACTAGCTTAAAACCACCTAAATAGGGCCTAAACTAGCTTGAACCAAACTGAATCAGGTCTTGACTTTGACAACCAATCAGGTCTCAACTTCAGCAATCGATCAGGTCTTGACTTAGCAACCAATCAAGTCTTCAATTGGAGACCGATCGGGTCTTGACTTTGGCAACCAATAGGATCCTAACTTGGTGGTTATTCAAGTCTCTTTATCTTTAAGGGCATCACCCACCTTGGGGTCTAGTCTATGGGACTTGATTTCCTTTGTGCTTTCTCCCTTTTGAAGACATTACTCACATTAGGCCTAACCTTCCTAATGGACATCCATGTTCTTTGTGTTTTCATTTTGCTTCTTTCATTGATGTCTTATTAGGCCTTGAATGCTTTGAACAAGTGTTTATAGGGCCTTAGAGTAGATGATAGGCTTTGTTGCATCTTCTTCCTCCCTTGCAGTATTTTTAAACTTAGAATTTTCTTGGGCTTCTTTGTGACTTCTCAAGCCTTCTTGCTGTTTATTGGGCCTTGGAATAGCATAATGAGTGGTGCATGGCATTGGTCCTTCATCACATGTGTAGGCTAATTGGGCCATGTCATTTCATAATAGGCCTTGTTGTGTATTCTTCCTCCCCTGGAGTAACACCTTGAGACTTGGAATTTTTAAAGTTTTTTCTTCTTCTCCTTCTTCACGCTTCTTGGGCATTCTTGTAGCATATTGGGCCTTCACATCCTCGTTCTTCTTCCTCCTTGAATTTCTTCCCTTGGAGCTTCTTTTTCTCTTAGAGAACAACTTGGAGAGTTTTGGAGATGCCTCTACGTATAAACCTTGCCCCCTTATTGAGTTGTGAAAAGAAGCCTCAAGACTTCCTTTATATAAAGAATGAAGGGCATTTTGATCACAAAAATACCCTACTATGTCCTAGTTCTTGAGTATGTGAGAGAGAAAAAGGGCATGTTCGTCCAAAAAAATATCCTACCATTTTCTTACTTTTGCTTGTGGGAGGAGGGGGCATGGAATTTTGGTTCGTCCCCCTTGTACTTTGGTGGAGGAGCACTAAATGACATCATATGCCCCTCATCTCCTCCTTGCTTTTAGAAAAGGAATGTGAATTTCGTATGAGCCATTGGAAGGGGATTTAGGGCCCTCTAAACTTTGAGATTTTGGCCCATTCCCAGAAATTGAAGGCCGTTTTGCATCTACATTGGTCCAAGGGGCATTTTAAGAGCAATTAAGCCTATTTGGGCGTTGTTAAGAAATTTTTGACCCTCCTAAAAATTAAAAAAATTATATGAGTTGATATTTATGCCCATTAATCATAATTGAGGCCCAATTGCAAAGATATCACCTATTTCATGCAATTAAGCCATATTTTCTTCATTTCAAGGTTGTTGGGATATTTAGGCTCTCGCGGGCCTATAGACCATTACTTGAAAATTCACCCTCTTTTATTGGAATTGAAGTCCACTTAGATAGGAAAGGAGCAGTTAAAGAAAACATAAAGGGATTTGGTCCAAACACAAAGTATTCTAAGATCTTAGGCCCACAGTTCCTACTAGGTCATCGCCCAGCACCCTCACCCCCTCCCTACACAGTTGAACCCCAACAGCCCTCGACGCAAGCAGCAATCATGCTCCAAGTCACCTCCTAGTCATGCTATTCAGTCCCAACAAATCCAACAATACCCCTCACACAATTCTTCTTTCTCTATTCTTTTTGTCTTCTTTGCCATCTCACACACTCTCTCCAAGCCATCCCCGAACCCCATCCCAACAATGGGCCTGTCCAACTAGTTCCCATGCACACCACGATAGACCTGAGTCTTCCTGGCCATCAGTCAGGAAGATCACAGCACCATACCCCCCCCTTCATGCACTGGACCAGAATGCCACCTAGTGCCCATCAGCCCATGCAACCCGTGACCCAGCCAGTTTGTCCAACTCAAATCCCAGTCAAACCGGGTTTAAGCTGGTTCAGCAGGTTCGCAGCCAACTCAGGCCAATTTTCAACTAATTCAGCTGTGTTTAGCCAGTCTAGTCCCAATTCATGTTTTTTCCCTCTGGTTCAAGGCCAATTCTTTCAGTTTCAAAGCGGTCTAACTTCGTTTTAATCAGTTTGAGTTTGGTTCAATTGATTTTTGGTCAATTTCACTTGGTTAAGGCCGTTTCGGACATTAATTTTGGCATGTAGCACTTTTGTCCAACATCAAAGAACTTTGAATCAAACAACATCAGCTTTTGAATATGAGTGCAATTGATCAATATTCAGTTAAATCCATACAATGCAAAAGAACAAGTTAACTTTAAAGAGGGTGAATCAACTAAATATTATCTTTACAACATAATGCTGAAATTAAAGAACCTCAAGGGACAGAGCAACATTGAAAAGATGAAATGGGTAGTGTTATAACAAACTTCAACTATCGCCAAAGACCTAACTAGTTTGGATGAAATTTTTGATGAACAAAATACATTACATGTTTGGCTAGATGGCCACTGAGGAGCTAAAGAACCAAAGTTCAACCCATATGACCGAACGTGGATTGAGGGGGCAATAGAATATATATCATTGTCCATAGAATTTCAAATTTCTCCTCAGACATCAAAGAAACAAAAGACCAACGCATCATCAAAGAAAAGTAAAAGTGAAGTTTAAGATAAAAAATATATATACTGATCTTTTAAAATTTGCAAATGTATATAATTGAAGACTTAAGTGATGACACACCATAGCCGACTGTGAATGTTATATACCAGACAACATATGACTGAACTTCAGAGACTAGTAGTTATGACCCTCATGATGAACAGTGAACTTCATCAAGACAATCATTAGAGTTAGAAGAGCACCACCATTGGCCTTCATCTATGCACTTTACCAGTAAAGAGTACCATATACATTCAACACAAAATACTGATCACAATATCAAGAACCAACATATACAAGACACCAAAGAAATCAAAAACAATATTATGATTGGGGGTTAGATCAATCCGCATCATCTCAAGAATCTTAGTATCCGATATATCAACATAAACCTTCTTTACAACCCTAAGAACTAAAGTGGTCAACTATGTTATCCGAGGCACATTTATTATTATTTAATTATTTTTATTTAATAATACATATATCTAATATAAATAGTTTCTAAAAATCTAAAAAATACTTGTAAAATTGACATAAATACATCATTTTAATAACTATGTATTTTAGCCATAAATAATAAAATTTATAAGAACAAAAGAAGGCTAATAGGGGTGGTTTAAGTTAAAAAATGGATCTAGTCTTACCGGATCTATTTGGCTTAGGTGGGCGAGGCATTTCCATGCGAGGCGAGGCATTTTGTCACCGCCTCACCACCTAGACGGTTGAGGCGAACACCTCTAACAACATAGGTTGTCAATCGGTTGGGCCGGGCCCAGTCCAAAGTTGGTGGAGTTAACCCAATGTATAAAACTTTGGCCTTGCCCAACCCAATATGCATGATATTAATCACCTGGCCAGTCCAGCCCATTTTTCTATTTTATAAATATATTATTATCAAATCCAACAAATGTAATAATTCAAATAACATTATAAGATTGACAACAACTTAAATTGCAACATATTTTTGACAAGTAAAAGTGACTTTTTAATGAGATCGTATCATAAAGTTTTGGACCCGCTTAGCCCGTTATGACCCTATTCGACCTGTAGAACAGCCTAGTTAAGGTCAGGGGCCTAAACTTCGGCTAGTATCTTGGCTAGTGGATGGCCCGGTCCACAAGCCTACTGACGAAGCCAGCCCATTAATACTCCTACCAAGAACTATCTAACATATGATCCATGTATTCCACCCATGCCTATGAACCTTGGAGACAAAATCAAGAAGAGATTTACTGAAATCGCAAGATAATTATGCAAGAAAGTAAAGAGTACAATAAACATGTATCTTTCATAAAATACCATATACTCAAACACAATGAGTTGGGTATATATATACCATAAAAATAGATTCGGTTCGTAATATATTGAATATATGACATTATATCTTTTTAAATATTTTTTATAAATTTTTCTAATTTTTAAACACTTTCTTGCTTTCAGATTTGACCTAGGTCCAGATCAATCCGGATCGTCCAATCCAATGTCGATACCAAATACTTCCTTCCTTAATGCTCATTATTTTAGGACCAAAAATTTGAAACAGGAATATGTAAACAGCAAACTGCAGAGTGTTTGATGCTTAACAGTCGACCAAAAGATAAATAAGAGGATTGTTCTAATTGTCTCGATTTTAAGAAAGCAAAATAGAGCAGAAGATGATCAACTTTCATCATGATCAATGGGACTCCCTATATAAATATGCATGCATCTATAGATATTGAAACTCAGAAGGCACGTCAACAATACCAAACTCGCATGATAGAACCAAAGATCATTTTTTAGAATATTTCAGGAAGGAAAAAACGACTGAACCAGGAAAATGGTCTGCGCAAGCAACGCGACTGTTTCAAACACAACAGCAGAATCTATTAGAGCGGTAAAGAAATCACGGAAATCAACATATCAGAAAAGATCCCATGCTTTTGAGGCCCTTCTACCACTGCGTTGATCCGTTCATCAACATATCACAAGAACTAGAGCGGTAAAGAAATCACGGAAACCAACGGCAACCACGGAAATTAAAGAGAGCACACACCCATCCTTCCTTTCAAGTCTCAACCGCCCACTAACGGCAACCACGGAAATCAAAGAGAGCAGCTGCATCTCTGAACCGAAATGCAAAACCAAGAACCCCAAACAAATGACGACAAGCCGATATGCTGAATAGAATCTAAATCCACGACCTTATGAAGATCTGGCCACGTGTGACTAGGTAATGGGCGCATGCCTTGCTTGCTGTGAATTTAGAAAAAGAACATAGAGGTCACGGTCCTCACCTTGCTGAACCAGAAGATCGAAATCTTCCGATCTTCTCTCTTTGGGGAGAGGGAGGCGCCGACGCGTTCCCGAGCGAGAGGGAGATCTCGGAAGCCGAGGCGAATAGGAAGCCAGCGCCAGCGGTGTCGGCGGAGCGGGAGTTTTTTTATTCAATTTAACGACAGAAAACGAAAGAAATCAAAACAAAAAAAAATTTGAGTTTACTTTATGTAATTTAGTTGTTTTTTATTTTTAAAATATATATTATAAATTAAATATAGATATTATCATTATTCTTTTATTTTTTACTTTTTTGGAACTATCAATTCATCGAGAATTGAACTTTTATTATTACGTTCATGGTTAAATAACAGCTATTTAAAATCAGATGCATCAAAATTCCGCAAAAGAAAATAATACTAATAATGTGTTATGTAAAGATGGGGGAAAACTTAACATGTCGGAAGAGTGACCAGCTCCACTCGATTACATTTTTAACTCCACCGGTTTATTATGTTAAACACGGGAATTTCTAACATATTCACGGTTCAAGTAAGCTTTAGCTACCATTCACTTGGACGAGATTATTATGAATTTAATGCATTTTTATTATTTTGATTAACAATAGGATAGTCTATTGCACATGTTTTATTTGTGCTAAAACCTTCAAAATTATTATTAAAAGTTAATTAGCTCTTCATGATTTATATCAATATTAATTTTAAAATTAATAAAGATAAAGATGTTTAATATGTTTAATATTGTTTTTACGTGAGAAGTGCTAACAGGAGATTGGGAAGCAAAGATAACTATTAAAGGCTAGTGGGGTGTTTGGTTGCATGATAATTGAGGCTTTTATTTTAATTTTTAAAAATTGTAAGAAAACTTGTTAAAAGAGGTGTTTGACAACCATGACAATTTTATGTTTTGAAAGTGATTTTCTTCTTAAACAAAAAAAGAGAGTCTCACCTCTTTTAGAACCTGTTTAGGTCAGATTGTGGTTGATTTACCTCAGAACTTAATTTGTTTCGTTTATGCCAAGCTTGATTTAGGTTAATTGTCTTGTATATGCAATTAAGTATATCTAGTTCGGTTTGTCATTTCATGTATGTAAATCAACTTTATTTTGGTTAGTTTGGTTTCAAATTATGTATTAGGTCATGCATGATATGATTATGTTCATATGGTCAGGTTTGGTATATGTTTGATTCAGAATATGTCAACCAAGTCGGTTAGTACAAGTCTTGTCTTGTTTATGGTAAAATATGTTTAATTTGGTTTCAGATCATAGGCTATGCTATGCATAGTTAGTTATGTCAATTTGGTCATGATTAGTATGAGTTGTCATTGAGAACAAATTCAATTAAGTCAGGTTATGTCTTGTCAAGTTCGTTATGAATGTTATGTCTTGCATGAAAGGCGATGAAATTAGATGTTTATGTCATGTATGCATGGTATGGTCAGGTATGTCATGATTTGAAATTATGTTATGAACTCTTGATATGACGTGCTATGAAGGCTTCACCAGCCTATGTTAGTAAATTGCCCGTGGGCAATGGTAACTTAGATGAATCCGGCCCTCCCACAGATCCCGGATTACCGCGGTTTTCCCTTAGTGTCACCACTGCCTAGGTGCACTTTGGGCTAGCTTATTATATGTTACTGCTATATATATTAGAGCTGGTGAAAGTATTTGTACATGTGAAGCAAGACGACCAATTCCTTGCTCTTTGGCTATGTGTTTTGGAAATGATATGAAATATGTTACTTGTGTGTCATGTATGGATGTTAAACCATGTCATGTTAGAAAAATCAGATTTGTCTGTTTTAATTTGGTCATGTTAAGTCTTGAGGTTATTTAGATGATATTTGTCTAGCTTGTATGGTCTTGTGTGCATTGGTCTAGAATTAATTGGCTTTGCTTATAATCTCTTACCTTGTAAAAAATTACTTAACATGATTAAGATAGAAGACATTCTATACTTTTGTATTACATCTCAATTTAGATATGTTACATACCATTGCTAGATTATATGTTATTTACCCGTTTGATGGGTGAAGGGTGTAAATCCTACGGAGTCCCGGAACTCACCCCGATGTGGGCTAAATTTTTCAGAAGGTTTTGAAGATTTAAGAGCTTGAAGATGAGGATAAGGTGGAACCAAAGGAATCAGAGTCATGTACACATGGAGATTCTTGGTATTCTCTACTTAGGTAGATGATCTTGGTTGTTTTTGAACAAGAGTGTGGATAGACTTAGAAGTATGATTCTATTCTCTTGTTTTGATGGATCTTAGGAAATTAATTGTTTAAGTTTGAGTTGTGGAATCCAAGTGTTGGGTTTCATCCCACTGTCACGACATTGTGTATTTCCGCTGCGTATTTGTGGTTATGTTATTTAAATTCCGGGTCGTGACAATTTATTTGTCATACAACTTATCCTTTAGTGAAGTTATATCATGCATATATATTGCTTGATTCTAATCCCAAGTAAATCTCTTAGGTATAGTCTATAAAATAATTAAGATATAGTAGATTACTTAAGATTTTAATCAAGATAAAAACTCTTAACAAAAAATTAGTTGTTTGATAAGCTGTATCAAATCGAACTTTAAGGGTGCATTTGTTTTCTCGTAAGTTTGTGTTCATGTACGGACTTGTTGGCAACTGTGGTTTTGTTGCTCTTAAATTTAAATAGTATATGAGAATTTGAACGTATATAAATGTAAAATGTCCATTTTATATATAAATTATTTTTACAATCGATGTAAGACAAGTTAATTTGTTTAAAGAAAAGAATAATGTAAACATGAGCAGTTAGGAGAACCTACTTTTATCTAAAATAAATTTAGCCTAGTTAAAGACCACGTTTTGTAAACAAGAGTATTTATTTTAAATTTTAAGTTATTTCAGAATTTTTGCTTTGCTTGTAAATATTTGTATTCAAAATTCAAGAAGATATGAAAAGTTCATTTTATTGAACATAATGTTTCTATTAAGACCTGTAGATAATATAGTAAGAAACAATGTGATAGAATATTAAAATGATTACTTTTAGATAACAAAACAAAAAATAATAATTTAAAAAAGTAGTTTTTTAAACCAAATAATGAGTCTTGGTTTTAGTTTTCGAAAATTTTATCTATTTAACATACTTTCTTTAGTTTTACTTTTTACTTGGATTTAAATAGATACCAAGGAAGCATGAAAAGTGTCTAGTAAATTTCTTGATAAATGTGATCTAGTGCGGACCATTTTATGATGAACGTTGTAAGTTAGATCATGCTTATCTAAATGTGCCTTACTCAACTATGATAAAAATAGTTATTGACAAAGGTTTTAGGCGCCATCAACAACCGAAAACCCATTGTCAGAATGTTTCGACGATAGCTACAATGTCGTCACAGAAAACACATCGCCAATCAATATTTCATAGTGGTTAATGGTAAGTTGTCGCTACTTAACCTATCATCGAAGGCTCAAAAGTGGTCGCAAAATATTAATGATGGCTTTAGACCATCGCCAAAGTAGTTCACCCAACATCAAAAGAGAATTTCAAGTGCTGGGTGAATTGCTTTGGAGGTAATCTAAAGATGTAACTAATACTTAATTACAACATCTCAAGCAACTTATTGGTGATGACTTCAACCTCGCTAATAATGTTCAAGTAAGAAAATAATTTGGTAGTCAAAAAAAACAAATGTGGCATGAAATTTATAATACTCATTGTCATACATATTCCTATGTAACTTGTACATTGAAATTTGCATTTCATTCAATTTCAAATTAACATTCCAATCCATTCAAGAATTCAATTTCAAAGTGACATTCAATCCATTCAACAAGTACATTTATACATTAAACTTTTTCATACATACAATATAACCTCATCCATTCAATCGCATACATTCATAAAACAAACTTGTCCTCATACGTACAACACAAGTTATCATTTATTCAATCATTTACAACTGTACATTCATTCATTCATAACATACAACATGTTCCATTCATCTATTTAAAAACATACAACATATTTGTATAATAAAAAATATAACAAGAAACCGAGTTAACCATACATATTGAAAGTAACAATAAATTGGGAGAATCCATTGATTTATTATGACAACGAAAAATTATAATACATAAATGTTTCATATAATTTTTTAAAAAATACAACAAATATAAAAGAGTACGATACAAGTTACTCATCCTCTTCAAATGATCTCTTGTCATTGTCATCCTCTCCATCATCCTCCCTTGGTCTTGGAGGTGACATCGATATGGATAGATTAGCTAGGTAGGGGAGTCATTGATATATTATGACTAACATGTATTGAGTTAGTTGTTCGATTGTTTCTTGAAATGATTTTAGTTGATCCAATAATCGCTACTTCAAAGTAGAAATCTCATATTCATAATGAATGTTCATCTAATATTACTTCTCCACATTCTTCATCAACTCAAGAATCGTGGAGTTTGTAGTGCCTCCACTGGTTTCACCATGTTAGGTGGTGTGAGTTTGTCCTTGCCTGGCACATTGAATCCATCCTAGCATGTCTCTACCCATGACGATAACAAAAGTCTCCTCAGAACTAAATGTTATAGATAGTAGCCCAGCATATGATTCCTCGGATGCTCGAGTAGTCATCAACTATGTTATATTATTATAAAAAAAACAAACTATTAAGATTTGGATTTAAAAGCCAAATTTAGATAAATAGTAATGAGCTTTGTAACAAAATTACTATCATTTGACCACTTTCTTTGTTGCTGTAGACAATAGATCCAGTAGGCTCTTCAT
The DNA here is from genome assembly GCA_036172225.1 of Cryptocoryne crispatula var. balansae. Taxonomy (NCBI): domain Eukaryota; kingdom Viridiplantae; phylum Streptophyta; class Magnoliopsida; order Alismatales; family Araceae; genus Cryptocoryne; species Cryptocoryne crispatula. The sequence goes on along the minus strand of CM069929.1, from coordinate 33,802,880 downwards.
AACTTTTGTGCCATCTCGAATACCTTTAGAAGTGTAGGGAGACGTTCTTCCTTTTATACCTTCTTGTAGTATTTAAGATTAGTATTATAAATGTCAAGTCGACAATAAATTCATGTATCTAACAAATAGTAATAAATTCTTTTGTAATTAATGAGCTTTATTGTCTTTTATTTCTATCACTAAGTGCCTACATTGAAATGGATAAGAGTTTAAAAATAGATAGATTAGTTTTTAAAAGAAGAAAACTTTTTACCTTGTTGACACATTGCACCCATATGTCATACACGTGACGCCATTGATCTAGATCAATCTATGAAGGCACATCCTCATATGCCTCCTTTAGTGATCGACTTATAAAATACTGGATAAACAAATGCTATTAGCATTTAATAAACAACAATGGCTTGCTAAAAAACTAAATATGTTGTTTACCCTTTTTTAATTAATTTCTTTGTTTTCTCTATATCTCCTACACGTGTCTTAATATCTCTACATTTATAGATGCAAACCATTCAAAAGTAAAGTGTTGTTGTATAATAACCCTATTGATAATCATCACCGTTATTTTATTAACCATCATTAATAAATAATAATTAATAAAGAACAAAGCATATATTTAACTCAATATCTTAAAAATTAGCTTCTTTCTTTTTGAGTAAAAAAGTAATATAATTTTGTTGCCATAAATTACAATGCACTCTATTGTATACCCCAATATATATAAGAAATGTGTAATTGATAACCCTACAACTGATCCCCCCCAGTCGATGTTAAGAGTCTATCCAAGTGGTAGAGTCCTCACAATGTGTGATTTGGAAGGGCCTCTCTCACATATGGTAAATGAAGTTAATTAAAAAACACAAAAAATTATTAGAAGCCAATATGTATATTATCATTTTAAAAAATTTAATAAAATATATATTCTATTAAATAAAAGTTGGACTACCAACATTGCATGGTGTTGAGAGAGGAAGCTAAGAACGAATAGCCTAAGAAGGACTAGGTTGAGGAGCAAACTGAGAATGAGATCCATTCGAGTGAGTCTCTGATCCACCCAACAAATCTTGAGATCCATTTGGTTGAAATGCACCCATCTAAGATGTTCGTTGACTCTTACTAAATCTCTTCATCTACTATATTAAACATTTAATATTATTAAGTTATTTGCCACCAAAATTTCATAAAAATAAATGATGGAATGATGAATGGATGGGAAGTGGTGGAGAGGGTAAAAATTGGGATGGCCAGGAGGTGGTGAGGAAGACCAAGTTGGCCCAAAAAAATGACCGATCTAGATTGGATTGGCATATCCATGAAAACTAGGATGGCCCAAAAGTGGTGAGGAAGACTATGATGGCATAGAGGCGGTGAGGAAGATAAAGATGGCCAAAAAAAGTTTGATTTGGATTATCCGATCTCGATTCAGATTCTATGGCCTGTCTGTGAAAATTGGGATGACCTAGAGGTGGTGAGGAAGATGGGGATGGCTCAAAAAAATGACCGATTTGGCCGATCCAATCCCAATATGGATTGGATCGGAACATGGTGGATGATATACTAATTATCTAACACAAAGATATCGGCATGAATATGTGTTTCAAGTTGATTCAAGTATTTGGACTATGGTTCTTGAAGTTTTTACTTGCCTTGCTCCCTAATTTGAGATTCAATTAATTATATTATTTTAAATTTCTATTTGTATTGATTGAGTTTCTTCAATTTGTGCATCTTCATCATTTAAACTAAAGATTATATGTATATTAACAACTTCTTCTTAATATGTTCTACTTCCATGTAACTTTTATTTTTAAATATGTTATAATAGCTGCAAGGTACAGATTTTACCAATATTTTCCATCTCTTATTTGAGTTGACATTTACATAAAAATTTTGTTCCACTTGCATTACAATTGTAAATGATTCATCTATCCCTAAATTTTATTTTGTGTAAATCATGATCTCTTTTATACACATCCCATCATTCACGTTAAAATGATATTAAATGATCATCTTTATCAAAAGAAGTTTCAAAAATGTCTACTATCCGTCTATAATAACCATCACAACCTTATGGAAGTTTTGTATTAACAATGACACCACATAATTGAGTTGATTTCATAGAATCTGACAACAACGTGCGGAATCTAAATCCCTTACAAATGTACCTAGATAAGGATGATGTTAATACAATGACTCTGGGTATACTAAGTGACAAAATATCAATATCCTCAGTATACCCTAGAGTCTCATAAGTTCTTAACTCTTGAACACATGATCTAAACCATACTGAAAAGTTTTCATCCTAAGTTTTTCCATTAATCAAAATATTTCTATGCTCTTGAAGAAAGTAGTCTACATCATCAATTTGATTCAAAACATATGTATGAATTAATTGTCATTCTCTTTCTGTCAGAATTCTAGGTACATGTCTACATCTCAATAGATAAACAACTAGTTTAAACAATAAACTTTCTTCATGAGTATCTTTATATAGATCACCATCATAATTTTGATACATATATTGGTTCACATCATGCATAAATAAATAAATATATATATATATATATGAATTGAGTACATTTCTCAACTAAATAGCCATAGGCAATTGAATCTTCAACCCTATCCTTATTACCCACGTAATATTTGAGCTTCTTTAAATATCTTTCAATTGGATACATCCCCTTAGTGGGCACCAGGATTTGCTCTAGGCATCCCCTAATGGGGCACCAGGGCTTGTAGATGTTGCAACGTGCAGAAAGATTGTTTTTTTTAAAATTTGGTTTATTAGGTAAAACCCTCAAATATCCTTTATAGAAACAAGAGTCTTGAGCTCTACAACTATGCTAAATTTGCACGTCTACAATATCAATTGCAAAACTACTTATGAAGCAATCTGGCTAAAGAAGTTTATATCAAATATATGATTATTCCTTCTATCTCTGATCATGTGCTATTGTTTATGAAAACAATAAATACTTTCATATGCAATGGAGTTGATGTCCTATAAGAAGTCTAAAGACTTTTGCGATGATACCACTTGATCATAGAGGTTGCAGCTTGTAGAGATAAAATATATGTTAAACTATTTTATGTTAATAACACTGAAGATCCACAAACTAAAGTATTAACTGAAAGTGTGTTTGAGTGTCACCTTGAACTGATGGAGATTAGATGGATGGGTGATTGACTTTAGTGTAAGCGGGAGATTAATATAAATGTATGACATACAAGCCAATTGTATTTAACATGATTCGACATTTCTTAAAATATCTTATTCAATTAAATTAGTATATCTTCATTACTTGCTCTTATTAGATGCATATATCATAATGAAGTCTATGATAGCATATAATGATGATGGAATCATGTTGAGATCATGATTATGAGATCAATTATTTAAAAGTATGTGATCAAAATGTTCTTAGTCATAACATCTTTAAGATGAGACATTAAGGATTCAAATATACTAGTATATATGATGTCTTCTCATATGATAAAGATAATTGATCCATTGATCATTAGTGTGAAGACATTGAGATACACATTCAGGTGCTCATTAGTAAAATGAGTTCATTAAACTAACTGAATTAAAAATTCAGAATGGTAATTTTACCTAAACTATCTATTAGGATTTTATATCATCATAGTTGCACCGTTGGACTTTTGATCTATGTTGTCAAAAATGCTTTACCGAATGTATCTTGTGTTTTGACTATTAACTTATAGATCACCGATTCGATGGTCCACACAATTAATGTATCAAGTACTAGGGAAACCTAGTGGAGAAAATTGAGCGAATAATAATTGATAGGCCAAGATCATACATATAGAGATGATGGTTCCCATCTTGCTATATTGACCTATTGCATACGATCTATATATTTTGTTATTTTTTAATTACATGTATATTTCTTTACACCAACATGCATTACCTCATACATCTCATCAAATTTCCATTGTGTCCCACTATGTTTTAACTCAAATTTATATGTTACTATATTTTTAATTCATGTGCATTTTTACATCTCACCATGTTTTTCAACTCATATTTACATCTTTCCATTGTGTCCCACTATGTTTTAACTCATATTTATATCCCACTATATTTTTAATTCATGTGCATTTTTACATCTCACCATGTTTTTCAACTCATATATACATCTCATTGTTTTAGTCTTATCTTACTGTATTTTTCACATTCATATCCCACCATGTGTATCCCACAGCGTTTCAACCATTTTTACCCCACCATAGCTCCATTGTAATCCTTGGATTCTTTGGATTGGTCAGTATCTCACTATGCTTTAATGTAATTTCCTATAAAATAAGAGGTTATTTTACTCTAGATTGAACTAGACATATGAGAGAACTTAGCGAACTTGAAGACCTGACATTGGTCAATTGGTATTTCTACCTTTTAATTATCTTAGCACATCTCCATTCAGCACACCACATAGCTTATGCCTATAACTGATGATGAAACCATGAGTCTGCAACTTAGGGCCCCACCACATAGGGGTTGGCTCTCTCCTTATTTAGCAACTATACCCATGCACACCCCTTACCAATCGTTCAATGGAATAGCTCTGATGGAACATTATGGCAATCATGTAACCGAGTGAAATCTACTTTGTTTGATTACATCTCATTGTGCGTGTCTAAATCTACACATTAGCATCACATTTCCAGTATGTTATCATCCCACTTTGCTACACTTCTATACACTCTTTAACACCCCCACTGCACTCATCCCCACTCTACTCCATGTCACTATCTTGCAAAGCTAATATCAAGGCTAGGAAAGTTGTAGTCATGCCAAATTAGCCTACTTACAAAGCTCAAAACTCATGTTTGTTAATTCACTCATTGAAACCAAGTATGAACTAAAATTTTTTTTGACCAACTGACAAAGTTGGGCATCTTCTTAGAAGCAACCTAGGCTTGGGTGCTAGCACCCTAGGCCAAGGTGCTTTTAATGTAGCAACATTTTTCCTATCAACTATTTTCATATTTTTGGAAGGGCACAGACTTCCTCATAAGCACCCCATCGATAAGACACTTCTAATTCACAAAGATCGAATCATCCATAGAATCTATGCAGGCTTTAAGAAGCTTTAATTAACCCAAATCTAAAGCATTCCTGACCTGGGTGCACCCCCCTTAGAAGTTCCCTAGCACTAGGGTGCTTCTAGTTGGCACTTAATAGACTATGATTTCCTTTTATTTTTACGGATTGAAAGGCCACCTCTATAAAAGGAGGGGTCATGTTAATGTTTAAAGGTTACCAAGCACATCTATAATTGTACTAGACTTACCCTGGATGATTCTAGAGCCTGGAGAGCTGCCAAATCACTAAGAAATCGACTCACCATGAAGAGTTCTTCATGTGCACAACCTCCACAACTACAAGCACCCCAACAACTCACCAATTCTTAGATAGAAGCACCCTGGCAACTCACCACTTCTATGCAAAAAGCAGTTTTAGGCTCCTTATCCTAAGCCAATCAAAAAGGAAAAAGTTAGAATTTACAATACATCTCCCCATGCATGCAATTTAGTTTTTACTTTAATTTACATTCGAAACATGTGGGTTATGGCGACCACATCTATTTATTTCTAAAAAATAAATTCTCACTCAAAACTTGTTCTTCAATGCTGAGTGACACCAAGATCTAAATGCTCATGGGGTAAGACCACTCCTAGATCCGTGCTTACAACTTTAAGAAGAGTCTTGTGGTTCTTTAATGGTGATCTAGCTCTCATGGTCCGAGGAAAAACCAAATATTATACCATTCAAGTACTATTTGCATCATAGTGACCTTTGGGGCGGAATGTATGATATTCTAGTAAAACTACTTAATAAACAATTTATAAATACCTGGGTAGCCAAATCAGGGAGGCCCGTGAACCATTAAAAAAGCATGAGGAGACCAAGAGCCATTTTGCAAGAATAAAAGTCAGATTAGACGTTTGGCAACCACTTCTAATAAAGTAACTTTGAACCATTTGGACCTTGGAGAAATATGTTTTGAAGTGAGTTTTGGAAGAATTTCCAAGTTTTTTCACTTATGTGCATTACTAGTCCATGACACTCAATCCTATAAATCACTTCACGATATAGAGAAAGAATTGGAAAACAAATGTCAGATAGACTCAAAGACATGATAAAAAAATTGCAATCTTCAAAGTTGGACCCTAGATAAGTACTTCAAATAGGGGCAACAGAGATAAGGCTAGAAGAATCATTTCCTTAATTAGAGGATTACCACAAATGTAGAGAGAGGACACCCCAAATCGGTCAAGGAATCCAACATTAGCAATACTGGTAAGATAGAAACCAGGAGTGAGAAGAGTCTAATAGCAAAATGAACTTTGTTATTCCTACCAAGATTTGTATTACGCCTTAAGGATTAGAATCATCAAATTAGAGCACAAAGAGATGCCCAATTTTGAAATATTTAAGAAAACTCTAAGTTTGTCCCACCAAACACTTAACAAAAAGGCTACATTTTCAAACCCAAAGAAAGGCCAAGTGACTGATGGTCGCATTCTCACAACCAACATTGTGAAGAGACAAATAATCTTAGTTAAGAAGAAGCACAATTCAGAACCAAAAGTCACTCCAAAGAAACTAAAAGAGCAAGAAGTACATATAGCCGCTAAAGAAAAGTTCATGCATATATTTGGAAACAACTACGGTAGAATCAACGAAGATTTTGGCATAGAACTGTCGGGGAATAAATGGACTCTAGTTAGTTTCATATTTAGATAGAATAATCTATTCGGTAGACCCTCATACATATTTTTTTGTCTAAAACTATGAGTAGGGAGGGAAGGACAAAGAACTTTTTCAGCAGAGAATCATTAAAAATTATAAGGTTGTATACCCCCTCTGGTAGATCTAGAGGGCTATGGTTTTGGTAGCAAGATTGTGTAAGTATCACAATTTTAAAAACAAATGACAACTGGAGAGCATCTGCAGTGACATACTTTCTAAGTCATGCAACACGGACTTTATTTCTAATTTATGCTCTAGCAACTATAGGAATAAAGAAGTGTTTTGGCAACAACTACTAGACTTCATTTTGAGCTGGAAAAGCCCAAGTTGTTTAATTTATCATATGAATTCAATTCTCAAAGCTGGAGAAACGAAGGGAGGAGCAGGTTTTACTTCATCTAGAAATAAGGATTTTTGGAATTTTGTGAACCATTCCCATTTATAAGATACCAAACCAGAAGGTTCGGCTTTCACATGTTCAAATGGTAGAGGATGTAGAAACATGATTCATGAAAGATTTAACACAGTCCTTAGTAGTGCAGGATCGTTGATCTAGTACCCCAGAGCTGCACTTTACCATCTATCCAAAGGCACTAGTGATCACAACCCAAATTATTTTAACTCAAACCCCTCCAAAGTCAGCATCCAAGATCTTCATGTCAGAACTAGCATGGCAACATCACCCGAAATTTCAGGAGCCTCTACATAGTGTTTGGGTTCATCCTACTTAAATTAAAAATGATTACATAAGTAAATTGCTAAGAGTATCTTAAAGTCTGCTGATTTGGAGTAGGAAGGTACTTGCAAATCTCAAATATAAGATAAAATGGCTTGAGAGAGAGAAAGGAATATCTGTCTTTGGATCCTACAAATAAAAATAAAAATATGGAAGCACAATTAGAAAAGGAGTTACAACAATTGTAGGGGATGGAAGATACTTATTTTAGGCAAAGAGCAAAGTTCCACTATATGAGTTTGGGGGGAGATTTAATAATTTCTTTTATAGTAAGGTAATCAATAGGGGAAGATGGAACAAAATTTCAGGTATAAAAAATGAAACAGGGCCTAGCAACACAATAAAAAACCTATTACTAAGTTGCTTTGTGATCACTTTATCAGTTATACAACTCAATTGACACTAATATCAGTCTACCGAAACCTCTCTTGCACACAAACCTAAAAATGAGAAAAAAGAGAATTAGGAGCTGATAGCTATTCCACATGAGAAGGAAATCATAGATGCTCTTTTCAATTTGAAAGCAAACAAGGCTCTCATACCAGGTGGTTACCCTATTGGTTTTTACCAACAAAATTGGCATTTGGTTAAGAGAGGTTTGATAGAGTCAGTGCAACAATTCTTCTTTCATTCCACCTTACGTAAGGGTCTGAACTACACCACAATTGTTCGCATTCCCAAAATCCATCAACCTATTTTTTCAACTAATTTTAGACCAACTAGTCTATGTATTACCCTAAAAAAGTTATCACCAAAATCACAGCAAGAAGGATCAAGAAAATGATACCAAGACTTGTCATTTGATGTACCAAAAAGGCTTTTACAAATTCTGTAATAAAAACATTCCCATTTGAGTAAATGATATGGTAAATATTATTACTGCCAAAATATATATATAATCCATCAACTATGTTAATTAACAATTTGTTCATATTAATTTGATTTACCACATTGAGATTAAATTATTTATATATTCTTTAAGTCTATTAATAAATTCAAGAGTTTAATGATAATTTCTATGCATTTATGAGATGTTTAGTTGTAGAATATATTTTTATTATGACTATAAAATACTTTATCCTCAAAATCAGATTTTAGGACCAAAGATATCCCATATATTAGAGGGAATGATTTATCACAGACCTTATCCCTAATTTTGGGGATACTCTGGATTAAGTTAATCCAAGTTAAACTCAATTTTATGTGTGTAACAAATCTAGGTTTAAGGATAAACCATGTCTATCCTTGACTATCCTGGTACCAATTAGGGCTTAAGGCCCTGTTTGGTAGGGGGATATATAAGAAGATTTATTCTTAATTCTATGTTTGGTAGTTACATAAATTTTATGTTATCCTGAGATTATTTAATCCAGTTTATCCTGAAAAATGGGATTAAAGTCATGGTTAACTCATCCCCTCTTTTTGTGGGATAAGGCAGACGTTCAAGGCGATACGATAGTTGATTATTGTGTGTTGGGACTCTCACGGCAACTGGTTCTCTCGCGACAGACGTTCTTATGCGGTGGCTAGGGCTCTGACAAATCTGGCAGCTGCCGAGAACCAGGAGATGCACCATCCTCAACTATGTCGCACGTGGGGATTTTTTTACATATAATATAATTTTAAAATAAATTTAAGAAAATAGCATCTTTTGATACAATTTTAACAAATTAACTCACTTTCTTTTCACGGACGTACAAATGAACAGTGTATAGATGGGACACACTTTCAAACAAAGTGTGTTAATTTGTTAAAATTATATCAAAAGATGTTATTTTCTTAAATTTATTTTAAAACTGTGTTATATGTAAAAGAATCCCTCGCACGTGCTTCGGTCCTCCAGTTGGCCACCAGATCATCCGGCTCCCTGCGTTGTCCGTTCTCAGGCGATCTCAGCGGCGGCACTGATGGCCCGTTGTCGCGGCTGTTGCAGCCGCCATGCAGTGGCACGCCCGACGAGTACGCTCTGTCTAGAGCGCTCAAGTTCGCGGCGGCGGCTTGCTTCCCGGAGCGACGGAGGAGGACGATACACAATTTCATGGTCAAATTGGGCTTCTTCCGTTTCACCGTCTTGATGACGGTGCTGATGGACCTCACCGTTAAAGACGATGACGAGTTGCGTGAGGCCAGGAAGCAGTTCGATGAATTGACCAAGAGAGATGTCATCTCATGGACTTCCCTAATTGTTGGCTACACGCAGCGAGGGCATTACGAGTTGTCCCTGAATCTGTTCCAAGCGATACTACCGGCGAAGACTGCCCCCAATTCCTACTTTTATTTGGAACTTTGAATGCTTGCTCCGCTCTTCGCGCTATCCAGCATGGCAGGGAAATCTAAGCGCATCCGCTCAAAGCAAGCGCCGACGGCGGCCTCAACCTGGTCATCGAAAATTGCCTACTCAACGTGTACACGAGATGTCAAGACCTGGACAGCGCGCATAAACTGTTAGATGTAATACCCACGAGGGACACCATCGCTTGGAACAAGATGATTTCGGGGTACCTGGAGTGCAGGCAAGGCGATGGTGCTCTAGATGTCTTCTCTCGGATGGTGCATTCTGGCCTCAAGCCTGATGGCTTCACTTACGCTACATGTGCGGTCGCCTGCGGCAGGGAGCGCAGGTTCATGCCTGCGTTGTCAAAGGGGGATTTCTTTATTAGTAAATGATTTTACTTGTATTTATTAGTCTTGTGCTAATTAGTGGCTGGCGTCCTTGTACATTAGATGAGAGAGATGCTTTTGTGGTATACCTGTGGTTCAGATCTTGCATTGTATGTAGCTTGATGCTGTCATGGTTCTTGTTGGGCATCCATTCAACTCGATCAAGGTAAAGCTTCAAAGCCAGCTTGCTCCACTTCCTGGCCAGCCTCCCAAATACGCAGGCGCCATAGAGACTATAGAGAGTATTTAAAATACATATGTTAGAAGATATATAACATAATAATGTTGATCTTAAATTTTTTTGCATTGTCTGATTTTGCATTACTGTAGAAAACGAATTAGATTAATTGTGGTTGCTTTGACCCCTTTGATAACATTGGTTTGAGGTTAACATGAAAGCATTTATATGCTCATTTTGGTAGAGAAAGAAAGAATAATACAAAGGCAAGCGCTAATGCTATTTGCCTCTGTGAAGTATCTCATCTTCTTTGCTTCAGGCACTGAAGTGTTGTTCATCTTTGCTTTCCACGTACAAAGGCACTTGTCCATTGATGATGCATGAATAGTGCCTGGGTACTGACAACCGACAATTTATTTTTGTTGTGCACTTTTTCTTAGTGACCCTAATTTAAAAGTTCAAAAATACTTTTTGATTCTTCGTAGAAGTTCTATTGTAACTTTTAATCATGTTACATTCAATCAGTCATTTGATTCTTTGACGTCAATGGTCTTCTCTACTTTTTCGTGTTTAGTTCACTTTTTGAAATTATCTTTTGTATGCCTTGGGCTTTCAAATAATTTTCATACTATATATTTTATTCAGAAATGTGATGTGTTATTTGGATAATGTCCTAACTAGAGACAGGAGCAACTGAGGAGCAAAAGCATGTCTAAACTGCCTTGTCTATCTAATGAGCATGTTTATATTTTTGAGATAGATTCGACCTTTTTAGTCATTGCTTCTAGTTGCATCGTGATAGTCGTATATTATATCGTGAGAGCCATGTCAGCATGCAGAGTCCACTGTTATTTCATATTCTCAAATGGCACTACAACCAGGTAATCTTCACCATCAAAATCTTCCAGTAGATTCCTTTCTTTTGAGCATCTTCAGATTTTGCATATATTTTTGGCTTCCTGTGGTCATCCTATTATAGGCCATTGTCGGCCATTCCAATTCCTTTGTTTTGAGCATCTTCAGATTTTGCATATGTTTGCCATCCACTCTATTTGAAAATTGCAGAATTTTATGCCCGATTAACATTCTTTTCTCTCTCTCTGATTGATATTAATCTACTAATAAAGAATGTTGAAGATATCCAAATCATACATGAGATGATCCTATTTTTTTTCTTGATGGCACTGCCTCTCACCTCACCACATTTGCTTTTATCAGATAGAGAACTGAGAAAGAGTGGAAAGCTAGCTGGACCAATTTGGTGGAAGTGGAGCAGCAAGGAACTGGTTTACCGTCAACCTTGGGTAAAGACAGGAGACGAAGAATCCAAACATCTAATTTATGTTAGGAGCTTTTCAATTGTATTACAACTGGTTGAAAATTGATATTTTGCTTGTCCTACTCGAGAGAGAGATGATACATCTTTCATTCTATTTTTATTATTTTTTTCTGTTCAAGCATCAATTTTGGTCAAGGATGTTTTCTTGATGGAGAGAGGTTTTTGGGACTATTTGTATCTTCTTGTTTATGTATATACTTCTTTATGAAATGGATGTTTACTTGTTCCGAGAAACTTCAAAAATTGAAATTTGTGCCATCACATCTAAATTCATCATCTGAAATCCTCGAGAGAATGGTGTTTCTATATTAATGTTAGCTAAACAACCAACTGTTGGTTGAGTTGAGTTATTTATACATGGCCTTTATCGTTTTTATTGATATGGAATAGATGACCTATGAAGCATTTAAGAAAATATATACGAAGTACTAGATGTAAATCGATTTGTAGGGTATTTAGTTGTAATATTTTTTAATTTAATTAGATTTTAAAAATAAAATTCAAATCTAATTTTCACTATCATATTTTTAAAATTATATTATTTATATTTTAAATTTATTATATAAATATGTAAGTTGGTTAAAATGTTTATGAATATGTATGAGTAATAAAATAAGATAATATAAAAAATAAAGATAAAAATATAAAAATTTAAGATTATCTTCAAATTTATTATTAACGTACTGAACATAGGATAGAATTATTCCTAAATTTATCCTAAGTTAAACTAAATATGGTAAAATAAGGTTAAACATAAGGATTAGTTTATCTTTAAACCCGTTAAATTTACCCGATACTAACCGATGCCTAATGGGGTGTTTGGTTGCATGATAATTGAGGTTTTTATTTTAATTTTTAAAAATTGTAAGAAAACTTGTTAAAAGAGGTGTTTGACAACCATGACAATTTTATGTTTTGAAAGTGATTTTCTTCTTAAACAAAAAAAGGATCCCACCTCTTTCTTTTTTCTTGTGGTCCCCCACTTTATTTGGTCATGTGCGGTGGTTACTCTTTTTTGTAATCACATCCCTCCAAACATGATAATTTTATGTCATGAGTTGGTTCATTTTTTATTTTAATACAATTTTTTATCATGAAAGGGTACAAAAAATTATCATGCAACCAAACACCCCATAAAGTGTATTAGCATATCCTTGATGTATTATTTTGATAATGAGTACCGTACGTACTTGTGTTCTAAATCGGGGTCTTGATACTCCCGCTGCGCTCGGTTGGCACGACGCCACCCCCGCGGGGGGGTGGCGAGGGCTAGATCCCGGCGGTGGACGCCACCGCCGGGACCACCTCCCCATGGGGGGGAGGTGATCCAGTGGGGATCCCTCGATCGGCGCTGCGCTGCGCCTTGTTCTGGCCACTGGGCCAGAGTGTTCAAAAAAAAAAAAAAGATACTCCCGCTGCGGAAGGACATCCCGAACTTCATCCCTCGACGATCACCCATCTCGCGAAATGACACTTATTAGCGTCGACCAACTTCGGCACTCGAAAAAAAAAAGGTACAAGGGGACCAACCTAGCAGGGACCACGGCGCTTCCGAAATCCTAGCACTAGCAGCACGCCCTGTGACGGGCCCTGTGTAGCTGCCATATCCCTGCTGCGCTGCGCGCGCGGTACCACCTCCCTCTGACCTCCTCCAGCTATTTGATGCATGAATTACGCGGCGGTGCTTTCCCAACAGCGAATGGGCGGGCGAGCCGACGGCGACGCCGGCCGCCGCGGGTCTGTGGGCGACACAGGGCCTCCGCGAGCTCTCCTCGTCGCTGCTCCGCTCGACACATGCTTGCGCCAGCGCGGCGATCAGTCGGAAGGACGGAGGGCCCTTCTGGCCGGTCAGTGCTGCCGCTGCCATGCGGTCCTCGAAGCATCTCTCCGGCGTACATCTCCGTCCCCGCTGCACCGCAGAAGATGGAGGGGAAAGGGTGGTCACAGTTCACAGAAGATGATGGTCATCTCAAACACGCCGGAGTACGTGCATGATGATTCAGTGCAGGTAGATTCCATGGAGTGATGTTGATGTGAACGGGAGATTTTGAAATCTGATTCAATGTGTTTGAGTAAAATTAATAGATTTAGAACCCATCAACACATGCATTTATAAGCTATGTCAGAATAAGTTAATTCGGAATAGTTTCTGATTTCGATAATTTTTGGTGTGTATATATATATATATATATATGAAACTATAGCACCATTAGTGGAATTAGACAAAACCAGAAGTCCCTCGAACATTTTCAGAGGTGGGCTCTTATTAATATTGAAATTGAAGTCATCATGTTTGATGGGAACCTCTATAAGTCACTGCAGGAAACTGGGTCATTGGCGACGGGTTATTGGCGACGACTTTGTTAAGCCGTCGCCAATAATGATAAAAGCGACGGCTAAACTAACGCCGTCGCTAATAATTGGTAAATAGCGACGGCTAAATCTAGCCGTCGCGAATAATGTTTGTGGCGACGGTTGAAGCCGTCGCAATACCCAGAAAACGGACCCGTGCGGGTTTTTTCTTGAAAAATTGGCGACGGCTTGATACGCCGTCGCTAATAATATTAGTGGCGACGGCCTAAGCCGTCGCCACTAATCCAAACCGACCGTTGAACGGTCGACTTAATGTAACTTATCCTTTTATTGGCGACGGTTTCTCAAGCCGTCGCCAATAAGTTTGGCTTAAAAAAAGCCCTCGACCCCCTCCTTTCTTCCCCCCGCCGCTCACTCCCCCCTCTCTTTCTCTCTCGTGCGCACGCTCGCCGTCTGGGTCTCCTTCCTACCGCCGGCGCCGGTCGCCGCCGCTTCAGCCGCCGCCGCCGCCGCCGTGGCTGGCGCTGTCGCGGCCGTCGTCATCGTCGCCGCCGGCTTTTCTGCCCCCTCCCTGCGTAGGGCACCGTGAGGGGAGAGCTACCTCCGCCACTACCGTGGGTGTCGCCGGCTCCGCCGCCGCCTCCTACTTTGTGCCGGATTTAAACCCTACTTAGGGTTAATCGAACCTCCTTGAGGTATACATTTTCAACAAACGAATTTTTTTTTAATTTTTTTCCTATACATCACAAAGCATATATGCAATAGATATAAAATGCCAAATGTACTCTAACAAATTAAGAGGTTAGGACTTACTCAAACCAATTATGTAGCACCTTGATCACTTTAATTATTTAGGAGAAAGAACAAAGGTAGATAGGTGCATAGAATTTCAATTAGATTAGCACTAAGTTTAATAGGCAATGTTGCTAAAAAGTTAGATATTAAAAGGAAAACTAAGAGGTTTTTTTATGGGCTTAATGTGAAAATATAAACTTTTAGTTGTCACTTAATTTAACTTAATGCAATTACCTTGAACTTAATTTTTTTATCTTTTATTTTTTGATAAAAGAATCTTAATTTTTCTACCCCTGAAAAAGATACAAATCATTGTAAATTAATTGATTTCTTAAGAGTAAAGTGATATAGGTAGATATTATCTTAGATGTTTACATTAAATGACCTAAAATGTAACATTTGAACATTTCATTGTAGAAACGTTTTATTAGCTTGTTTGTAAATCTAAACCTTTGATTGCATCATTATTAGAGATGGGTCCAAAAGATATTTATTTTGAAGTTTAAACGCATCAACTACTAGTTAAGTTTATTTATAATATCTTATCTTATGTTCAAAAGATATTTATTTTGATTAAGGCATTTTCGCTAATCGACATAATATTTAGTCAAGATTATAACGTGTGCATTCCTTCTTATTTTTGTCCTCAAAAGGGGACGAGATCTGAAAATAAAAAAGCTAAAAATGTATAATTTTTAGTTTCTGTTTTGACTTAATAAAAAATCTGGATTGGCAAAAAAGATTAAGTTCCACAATCCGAAGCCGGATTGCTCAATCGGAACCCGGAACGGGCCTCGGATTGGGCAATCCGGCCTCGGATTGGCAAAAAAGATTAAGTTCATTCAATTGCCGCATTGCCCAATCGAACCCGAACGGCTCGGATTGGGCAATCCGGCCCCGATTGGCAAAAAATCTAGGTCCCACAATTCGGCCGGATTGCCCCAGACCCGAACGGCCTGGATTGGGCAATCCGCCTCGATTGGCAAAAACTAAGTTCCACAATCTAAAGCCGGATTGCCCAATCGGAACCCAACGGGCCTTCGATTGGGCAATCCGCCTCGGATTGGCAAAAAAATCTAGGTCCCACAATCCTGGCCGATTGCCCAATTGGAACCCGAAACGGCCTCGATTGGGCAATCCGCCCGATTGGCAAAAAAATCTAGGTCCCACAACTGCCGGATTGCCCAATTGGAACCCGAAACGGGCTCGATTGGCAATCCGGCCTCGATTGGCAAAAAAGACTAAGTTCCATAATCCTGAGTCGGATTGCCCAATCGAACCGAACGGCCTGATTGGGCAATCCGCCTCCGATTGGCCAAAAGACGAAATTCCACAATCCGGCCGGATTGCCCAATCGGAACCCGAACGGGCCTGATTGGGCAATCCGCCTCGTATTGGCCAAAAATCTAAGTCCCACAACTGTGCCGGATTGCCCAATCGGAACCCGAACGGGCCCTCGGATTGGGCAATCCGCCTCCGATGGCCAAAAGACGAAATTCCACAATCCTAATCCGATTGCCCAATCGAACCTCGAATGCCTCGATTGGGCAATCCGCCTCGGATTGGCCAAAAATCTAAGTTCCACAATCCGGATTGCCCAATCGAACCCGGCCTCGATTGGGCAATCCGCCTCCGACATTGGCCAAAAGACGAATTTGCTCCGAGCCGGATTGCCCAATCGAACCCGAACGGGCTCGAATTGGGCAATCCGGCCTCGGATTGGCCAAAAAATCTAGGTTCCACACCGAAGCCGGATTGCCAATCTAACCCGAACGCCTGATTGGGCAATCCGGCTCCGTGATTGGCCAAAAAGATGAAGTTCTACAATTAGAAGCCGAGATTGCTGCCTAATATTTTTATGTGACAGATGAAGAGAATTTTCAGCAAAAGTCGTAGGACATCTCAGACTGCTACACCATCTGAGGGCGGTGGACCTCGGGGTCAATCTCAGGCATCTAGGGATCGACCTTCCACCTCCAGGGGTGTTGCTTCCGAGCTAGTTAGGGAGGCACCCGATGAGCCTAGTCCAACTCGGACTCGTTCTCACCGGGTTCCGACGACGTCTCCTACAGATGGTAGTAGTCCATCTTCCCATGCTTCAGGTATATATTTGAATATATGCAAGTAAAAAGTTTTCTTAAAAATCTTCGTTGTCTAATTGTAATTTTTAATTTATACTTAAGTAGCTACATCGCTTAGACGTGGGAGAGGTCCAAAGAAAGGCCATCGTTGTGCGAACACTTGACCCCGATGAGTCATACAACGTCGTTCTAGTAGGAGGATCCAAGCCGTTGGATCACATGGACGAGGAGTTTACCTCCTACTTAGGAGTTATGAACGAAGTTCATTGCGATTTCCGTGGGAGCATAATTACATTGCTCTACCGCAGGAGAGAAAAAGGATGCCATATTCCGTGATTTAGAGGTAACATTTAAGTAGCTTCATCTTATTTAAATTTTGGTGACCTTTTTAATCATTTTTATATTAATGCAAAGAACATTTTACCTTTGAGCGGAATCCACAATCCGATGCACAGATATTAAGGCATATGGGAGATATGCAAAGAAAACAAAGAAATCATTTGAAAAGAAAGGTAAAATATAATTTATAATGTAATTTCGAGATAACTAATTTTTGTTAACAATATTTGTCTACGGTATTTTACAGGACGATCGAATGAGGAAGCTCGTGCCAATATTCCTCCACAGTGCAACGAGGAACAATGGCATCATATGTGCCATTTATGGAGTCAAGATGAAGCTAGAGTAAATCAAAAAAATCTTTTCTCTTATAATTAGATTTTTAATGTCGATAAATGTTATTTCATTTGTATTTTTTTAATGTTATTTCATTTGTATATATATATATATATATATATATATGTAGGCATTGAGTGAAAAGAATGCCGGTAATAGGCGGCAATTAACAATGCCATACAGAAGAGGAAGAACAAATATACACCAGTTAGAAAGAGACTTTGTAAGTAGTCAAAACTTAAAATTTCATATTAGTTGATTCTTATTCTCTAATAACCTTTATCCTTTTTTTAATTTTTTGGACAGGTACGAAAAGAAGGTCGACCTCCAACTCGTCTGGAGGTATTCTAGATGAGTCAAACGCATGAAGAACTTGATGAGAAGTCATTTGGGATAATGACCAAAGTCGTCTTATGATGGTAATTATTGATTATCATAACCTATTTTTCTTTATAATCCACAATTCATCACGATAGGATTTTAATTTTTTTCATATTATTTATAGGAAAATATGCAAGTATTGATGAATTCCCCAGCATCTGAATCCTCGGATGTTGGGGTATCGCAGCCTCCACTCACCGCGGAGGAAGCTTTCATATCCGGATTTGGTAGAGATCGACCAGGACGGATCCGATGTGGTGGGCGAGGTGAAACTCGCCACACTTGGTATGGTGAGTCAAGCGGAGGTGCTTCTAGCTCGACTCAAGAAGTTTGAGAGCTTAGAGATCAGGTGGCGAGGCAAGGAGAAATCAATGAACGTTATGAAGAACAAATTACTTCATTGAAACAACAATTGGACAACCAACAGAAATCATTCCAAGAAAATTTTGATCGCCTCAATCTGATCATAGAAGGCTTGACTCAAAGGTTCCCGACTTCTGATGTGCCATCCACATCGGGTCATCCTCCGCCTCAACAAACAGAGGACAGAAATGGCGATGACGACGAGGACTACGAGGATGCCGAGGAGAGTGAAGATGATGATGAAGATGAAGATGAAGAAGATGAATAGATTCAGATGTATTTTCTACTCTCTATGAATGTCAATATTAATATGTATCAAAACATTTTGTGTATGAATGTGATTTTGAATGTGGTATGTGAATATGAATTTAAATTTGGTGAATTTCAATTTGGTATGTGAATGTGTGTTGTTTCATCCTAATTCGGTGCCTGTTCCGGGTTTGAAACGAGCAATCCGGCACCGAAATTATTAATATAAATCAATTATTGGATTGGTAGATCCGATTTTTGGTCTTTCTGAAAGTTTCAAGAATGATTGATTTTCCGGATTGGATCGTATAATTGATCCAATCCGGCCAATCAAATTATTATTTTTTCGTAAATTTATTATTGGCGACGGCTCCTAAAGCCGTCGCCAATAACTTTATTTTGGGATGGCTTAGCCGTCCTTAATATTAAAAAATTGCCGCAAAACCGTAGAAAACCGAAACCCACCCCGGGGTTTCGCCTACCATTTCGCGACGGCTTACGTGGCCGTGCCGCAAGTAAATTTATTGGCGACGGCTGGTGAGCCGTCGCCAATAAGCTTATTTGTGACGGCTTAACCCGTCCCAAATAACTTCATCCGCCGTCTAATCTCCTTACCATTTGCGACGGCTTAAGCCGTCGCTAGTAAAGTTATTGGCAACGGCTGTTTAAGCCGTCCCCAATAAATGGTCGTCTTATTAATGATTTATGCGACGTCTTACAAGCCGTCGCCAATAAATTTACTAGCGACGGCTTAACCGTAGCCATCGCTAATATTATTGGCGACGGCGTTATTTGCGACGCGTTTGCGATGGCTTTACAGCCGTCGCTAATAAATATTAGCGACGGCTTTTCGGTTTTTTGAGATGGCTTACAGCCGTCCCTAATAACCTATTTTCTTGTAGTGAGTACTGACCTCTAAATAGGGATGTTCAGCGAATTAATAGTTTAATTATTTGGGTTTGGTTTGATTTGAACCATCAATCCGTTAAGCTTAGTTTTAAGATTCTCCAAATAATCAAATGAAACTAATAAATCTAATAGCCTGAATTAGATTGAATATTTATTTTAAATTACATGTATTGACAATATTTATACATGATTTATATAAAATAAATATTTAAAAAAATTTGTAAGGTAAAACTAATCATACATTTAAAGATATACATTAAATTTTAAAAAAATATAGTTTAAAATAAATCAAAGGAAATTATATTGACATATATGTATACTACATCTTAATAGAATATAATGTGACCTGCACTAAACCGAACTAATTCAAACTAATTCAATGTTGTTTATAGGTTGATTTGGGAGGCATGCTTAATTCGAAACTAATTCAAAATACCGATGTTATATATTTATATATGTACAGTAAATTTACATTAATTAACGTATGCATAATGAGGTTTCTTTTTTTTAAGGATATGTTAGTTAAATACGCCATACTAGCTAAAGGGGTATCTACGTAAAAATTCTTGCATTTATTAATTCCAAGTACATTTTAATTGTTGGCTGCCGAATTAGGTAGAAAATCATGTACTTTTTCACTCTAATCTTCCCCTTCTAAAACTGTTAACAATTTTCTGGCTCTATATTACACTGATTCTTAGGGATTTTAGTTTACTTGTATTACAAGTAGGCATCCGATTGCCCACAACACTTTAACTTCCATCATTTTTTCTAGGTTGTGATTGTAACAACAAGAAAACAATCATCTACAACAAGTCAAAAATCATCGCCAATCTTTTGTTTACAACGACTTCAAAATCATCATAGATAGGTCCATCTCCAATTGCATTGGCAACAACTTGACATGAGTTGTAACTAATTAGATTATAGTCGCTTAGCATTTGCTGTTGTTAGTGACGACAACTTGATAGTCATTTCTAGAAAGAAAATTAGCAACGGTGGACATCAACAGTCATCATAAACATCCTTTCAAGTAAGAGGATGAGCAATAATTGTCAAGAAGCCATTGATAGTATTGTTTTGGTGACAACTTTAGGTTGTCGTCACAATAATCACTCCAGCTCAGAACTAATTTTGAAGTGGAGTGGCTGTTATGACAAAGATTTAAAATTGTCGTCAGTGACTGATAGCCATCGCTAAATATATTTTAACGATGACTAGAAGTTATTGCTAATAATTATATTATTGTTAGTTACATTAATTAACTTATGCACATTGAGGTTTCATTAAATTTTAAGAGCATTTTAGTTAAACATGTTATACTAAAGGGTGTCTACATAAAAATTCCTACATTTATGCCAAGTACATTTAAATTGTTGGCTGCCCAATTAAGTAGAAAAGAGTCTGGTTCACCTCAATCCACTGGCGAATGGGGCACCCGTAGTCTCCTATTGTAGATTGTGGGTACTCTGTTCACCGATAGATTGAGGTGAATTGGACTCGGTAAATTATGTACCTTTTCACTCTAATATCCACCTTATAGAATTGTTAAACATTTTCCAAGCTTCTACAACTTTAATATTTCACTGATTTCTAGATATTTTAGTTTACTTTGTAAGTAGGCAGCATGTGATTGCCCACCTCAGTTTAACTTCCATTAATTCTTTTTCTAAGTTGAACTAGCTGGAGATCAAATCATGTACATGCAAATGTGTCTTATTTTCGGTTGCTAGTTTTGATTGCCCATAGATTGTTGGTACATTAATCAATTTGTTATATTCTCACTATTATCATGAGCTACCTTATAGCAAACCAATTTCTCATTATTGTTGTTTTTTTATGTACTCTACTAATTAGACTTCATCACGAGAAAAGTTAAAGCCAATGAGATGATGCCTCTGGATAAGGTGCATCCTATGACCATAACCTCTCTTTTACAATCAATCATCCTTTTTGAAAGACCCCTCATCATCATCATCCTCGTCGTTGTCAATATCCTTGCCCCAGTCATTGTCTAGGGTCTGCCCCGGACATAGTATTGATGTAAATGGTCTATTTGATGTCGGAATCTTTAATTTATGTTCTAGTACGTCTAATTTATGTGTTTGATAGTATCTTTGAATGATCTTTGTTAACTTTCTAGTTGTTGCTTCAAAGAAGAAATCTAAGGTAGACATAAAATGTTGATCTGAGTTTGCTTCTCCACCTACTCTCTCAACACTAGGACCTCTTAGGTTGCGAAGATAGAAGCACCTCCATTAAACAACCGTACCAACGGTTAGGAGTTTGATTTCATCCACTACATCGGATCTATCTTAGTCTATCTCTACCAAATACAGATATAAAAGTCTTCTTAGAAGTGAAAAGAGACTGCAATACCCTAGCATCTGATTTCTATGTTGTTGGGGAATTCATCAACTGTTGCATATTATCCTATGATAAAAATATGTATTAAATATCAATTTAAAATGAAAAATGAAATTTACACAAATAAATTAAATATATACCATCATTTGATGACTTATGCCCTGTTTGGTTAGAGTTTCATTTTTGGTGTTATATCAATATTGATATTAATATTTTCAAATGTTGGAGTATCAATATCAAAATTAATACAAGTTGACACTTGTATTACATGATATGCTTTGTTTGTACTACAAATTTTAAAATTGATACAATTAACCAAACACCTCTTAATCATTCCTATCAATATCAATTTTAAAATTGATAGTGATAGAGGTACTTAATAGTGTTACCAAACAGGGCGTTAGTCATTACTTTATATGACTAATCTATTCGCATGTCCATGTGTCTCATATAGAAGATCTTTGGATGTGTAAGGGGATGATCTTCCTTTTGTATCTATAAAAAAACAAATAACCACATTTGAATACATGAAAAATCAACCAATAGATAAATAATAACAAATATGTTGGATACTTACAAAATTTCTCTCTAACTCGAGTATATATGTTTTTTCTCTTCTACAAGGTATTGTTCCTTTAGTATCTATAAAAAACAAATAACCACATTAGAATACATGAAAAATCAACCAATAGATAAATAATAACAAATATGTTGGATACTTACAAAATTTCTCTCTAACTCGAGTATATATGTTTTTTCTCTTCTATAAAGTATTGTTAAATGTAACCTGTTGTCTTTATTTCTTTCACTCAATGCCTATAAATATATTGAGAAAGATTTAATTAATAATTGATAAGAGATCAACCTCAAATAAAAATTATAAATGAAATTATTTTTACTTTATTGTTTTAAACAACTATAAATTGGGATCTAACTCATTTTTTATCTTTATGGCTATTTAAGCCAATTCATATTGGAAATATGTTTGGATTGGCCTAAATGGTCACTGTTTGGGTTCTAAATCTTTTTTTTTCTTTTTACGGCTCTTTGGGCTAATCCAAATCAGAATTGGTTTGGATTGGCCTAATCGGCCACCATTTGGGTTGTAACTCTATTTTTTGGTCTTTATGATGATTTTGGTCAATCCAATCTTTGAATTGGCCTAACCAGTTACCATTTGTGTTCTAAGTCTATTTTTTGATTTATATGGCTTTTTTGGCTACTCCAAGTGGAAACCCATTTTTGATTGGCCTAAACAACCATAAAATGGGATCTAAATCTTTTTTTGGTTTTTATGGCCATTTAAGCCAATAAAAATGGCAATGTTTTGGGTTCTATCTACTTTTTTGTGTTTTATAGCTGTTAAAGCCAATCCAAACCAGTTACTAGTTTGGATTGACTTAAATGGCCGTAAAATCGGATCTAACTTTTTTTTTGACCTTATGGTCATCTAAGTCAATCTAAACTAGTAACTTGTTAGGATTGGCTTAAACAACTATAAAATGGGATTTAACTCTTGTCTTGGTCTTTATTGCCGTTTATCAACTTGGATTGGCCTAAACGACCATAAAATAGGATCTAACTCTTTTTTTTTCTTTTTATGGCCATTTAAGCCAATCCAAACAAAAAATCCAATCTTTATCTCTAACTATATCTCTATCCAAACCTCTTTCTATCCCAATCCCAATATCTATGTCTATCCTTATCTCAATCTCTATCTTTAGCCCAATTTCCATCCAAACACATTTCTATCTCAATCATCATCTCTATATCTATCCAAACTAGTGTCTATTCCTATCCCATTCTTCATCTCTATCTATATCTCAATATCGATAAAATTTCCACTGTATAATTGTTATCATGTATCGAAAAATAAACATAGAACCATATAAAAAGACTTCAAGAAACTCAACCAATACAAGTATAAAATTTAAATTGATATCTCTACTAATTGAGTTTTTTAAAGTTGTACATCTTCATTGGTTACACCAAATGTTATATGTATGTTAACAAATTGTTCTTTGATATAGTTCTACTCTATTATCACTATCATTTTTTGATATGTTATAATAGTTACAATGTAGGGATTTTACCAACATCACCCTTTTTTCGAGATATCATCTACAATAAAACTTGTTCCACTTGACTTTGTAAGTACAAATGATTTTGATCCCTACTATATTTGTTCACATCCTACATATACGTAGAAATAAACTGTGTATATACCTCAACCAAATAACCCTAGGCAATTGAACTTTCAACTCTTGCCTTGTTTCCCTCATAATTTTTGAGTCTCTTTAAATATCTTTCTACTGGAGATATCCATCGGTATTAAACTAGTCCAGACATTATGGTAGGTTGAACATTTGGATACATCCTAATAGGTTGAACATGTCAAGAATATTGTCACCCATATTCTCCTCAATATGCATGACATTCAAATGATAATGAACAATTTTTTTTTGAAAATTGATGGACAATTAAAGAAGCCTAATTTTCTTCTAATTTTTATTCTTTACTAAATTCTTTTTCAAGTTCTCTAATTCTTTCTTAAAATATTTTCAAAATATTATTACATCTATCTCCTATTTTTATCTTCATATCTCATATCTTGTTAACATCTTTAGTGTTCTCTTTCTACAACATCGGCCATCAAACAAATGTTATATTGATTCTTTCTCTAATGATGAGCTATCGGTAGGAATCAACGATGTCCTAAGTAATATTATTTTTGATTATGAACTAGTCGAACAGAATGTGTTTCCTCGTTACAAGGTGGATATACTAATTTTCATTTGACACTCTATCTAGGTAGATTTGAATATCCTACAATTTTAATTTATAGTAACTAGCAATATGGCTCACAAGACAAAATTCTATTATCTTAAAACATTGTATGTCTCCAATCCGATCTCTCATAAATACCTTTTGTAAACCACTAACATGACATGCCCAACATTGTACTTTGAAGACATGTTGCCGAAGGGGTTAAAGTCATCTGTGGCCAACCCAACTTAGAAGTTGCATTTCTCCCATGCGAAATCAAGATATGATTCATCAACTCATCTTTGAGAAGGAGAATTGGTAGGATGACGGATTTCATCACTTGATTGATAAGAATGTTGCTTGCTATGCTTTATCATCTACTTAATAGCGTTCATTAATATAAATAAATGCTACAACCCATCTCTTAATAAAAAATAATATAATATTTTCCATTTTACATTCATAATCCTATGCTTAGAATAATCTTTGTATTTTAGAGTTTCACATTGTGAGCATACAATTTTATTTGCATCATCCTTACATGTGTCTATTTTTTATAACTATGTATTAAGTTCTTAACTTTTTTTAAGTTCATACCAAATGTTGGGAACACTTGCATCTTAAAGAAACACATAATTAAATAAAGATAGTACAATATTCATATATTTTTTGATTAAACCATTTATTGAACTTAATTGAATCTACTTTAAAATAAATTTTAACTTAAATATATTTTTACAACCTTCCTGATAAATGTGTTACAATTTATTTTAATAAATGATAATATTTTTATGTTTAATATTTGATTCATCTTCATTATGACTAAATGCTTCATAAATATTTTGAATATCTTCAAGCATGCCTATCACTTAATCATTAACATTTTCATCTTGTGGTTCATTTAATTAGACATCATATTCATTAATTAAATTAACTTCAATTTCATCATGACTTATCTACGTTCAATAATTTGACCACATGACATCATATATTAAATGTTCTCTAACCACATTTCTTTTTAAAAAAAATTTTTGTTGCAACAACTTTTACAAGGATATTGAATTAATTTTTTGTCCATACCAAGTCTAAATCAAGTCCTAAATTTATGAAACGTATAATCTAAAAATTTTTTATTTCTTGAAGATACCTAGAATTTAATCTTTTAGAAATATCTATCCATGACTTGTCTAAATTATCCATCTAGACTACTAGTTTTTTTAAATTATAAAAAAAGTATATGAAAAATTAAACAATTATCTAAAAAAATAAATACCTAATTAATTCTAATTGACCCTCCTTTGGATGAAGCAAGTATCAAATGAGAATGTCATTTGAAAATTCTTAAAAATAAGAAAAAGAGAGTCGAGATCAGATAAACACTCGATCAGTTTGGCATTGAAAGGCCAAAAAGATCAAGCCACTTCTTTTATTCTATTTACCAATTTAATTTGTTTTAAAAGGGTTTATGTGTCAATTTAAACTAGAAATTGATTTGGGTTGGCCTAACTGGCTATGTTTTGGGTTCTATATCTTTTTTTAAGTTTTATGGCAGTTTAAGCCAATCCAAAATACAAATTGGAAATTGGTTTGGATTGACCTAATTAGCCGCATTTTGGGATCTTTTTGAGTTTTATGGCCATTTAAGACAATCCAAACTATTTTTTTTAGTTTTGTGACCATTTAAGTCAATCCAAATCGACTTCTTATTTGGATTGACCTAACTTGCGCCGACTTGGGTTTAACTCCTTTTTTTTTAGGTTTTATGACCGTTAGACAAATCCAAACTAAAAGCTTGTTTAGATTGGCTTAACCGGCACTAGTTTGGGTTCTAACTCTTTTTCTTTGGATTTTATGACTATTTAGAACAATTCAAATCAAAAACATATTTGAATTGGCATAATCTGCTATGTTTTGGGTTCTAACTATTTTTGTTTTTTATAGCCATTTAACACAATCCTAATTGGCCACGGTTTAGGTTCTAACCCTTGTTTTTTGGTTTTATGGCCATTTAAGTCAACCCAAATTGAAAAGTAATTTGGATTGGCCCAACATACTATGTTTTGGGTTAGACTTTTTGAATTTGCCTAACTGACCACAATTTGTGTTCTAACTATTTTTCTTTGATTTTATGGCTATTTAAGCCAATACAAGCTAATTTTCTATTTGAATTGACCTAACTGGCACCAATTTAGGTTCTAAATCTTTTTTTTTTTTGTTTTGAGTTTTATGGCCACCATGTAAATCCAAACCAGAGGATTAGCTTAAACCAACAAGTTTCACAAACGTTAAACCCCAAACTAATAATTTATTTAAGAAAAATTAATATTTAAAGAAGTCTTAATGTATTAAACATTTATGAACAAATTACATTAGCATTCATTATGTTTATATAAGGCCTAGACCAACAATTTGACCAAATTAAATATAAGCGTACACAAGCCCCTAAACCAAAGTAACGAATTTTAAGTCAAATTAACATTTAAACAAATCTCAAAAAATTAAACATTTTCATACAACATAATCAAATAACATAATTAACATCATGTTCATAAAAACCTTAAACCAATTATTTGACCAAAATAAGTTAAAAACATATATAAAAAAACCCTAAACCAAGTAAATTTGTAAAAAATATATTTAAAAAATTATAAATGATTTAGTTAGAGTTGGTAGGAACCTAAAGGAGAAGATCCAGACACGAGGAAGGCGGCGACAATCCATGGTGGCGATCTCGCGTGAGAGAGAGAGAGAGGAGTGAATTGAAAGGAGCCGACGACAGTGCTTGGTGAGACGATAGCAGTGGAGACAGTGGTAGCCGGTGGCAAAGATGGCGGCAGGCAGCAATGACAATGGCAGTAACGGCGAGGGAGGGAGCGACAGTGGTCTTTCGCAAGAGAGAGAGCACAGAAAAAGAAGGTGAGCAAGGACAACTGTGGTTAAAGAATTTTATTTCCATTAACATACTCATTTTTTAAGTTAACACTTCTACTTGCAGTAAGACGATAATGCAATTGTCAAATTTATGTCGTTTTGTTCTAAATAATTCGTCTTTTATGTTATTTATATTTAGTTATTCTATAAAGCTTTAATTTTGCGCATCAGACATTTTAAGGCTATTAATGGCATCATTTTTTTTCTTAATTAACAATCACATTTTTATATATTTGAAGGTAGCTACAGGCATTCCACTTGGCTCGAGAATAAACTAAACAAGTTCCAAATCGCTAAGTAATTGAATTAAATTTTACTTGTTTCACTTATTTCTTACCTACGTACTATATATCAAACCAAACGTGTGTCCTTATTCGGATGTAAATCATTCCGAAATAGCTATTCGATGTAAGTCGTTCCACATCCGAACTGTATCATACGATTTAAGTATGCCATTAGTACAAGGTTATCATGACCAGCTGCAAACTACTTTAGTGAAACTCGTCTAACTAGTAACTATTCTATTCTAAAGCCAATATTTGAAAATAAGGATGGAATAACATCATGCCTATTGCTAATAACTCTTCGTGAAAATAATAATAATAAACCATTCTCTGATTTGAAAAATGTTCACTTGTGGTAAATTTATCCCCGCTATCTTCAGAAACTAGCTAGAAATGAACTCTCCTCTTTCAACTATAGTATATAATAGCTTATTTTGGTGGTCCTATGCAAGAATATTGCCTATTTCAAGCATTCATTTAAACTCCACTGTTGTCGTAATGGGGTACATTCTCTAAGAGTCCGTTTGGCAAATTAGTCGAAGTGTTTTCGTTAGAAGCACCTCTATTTAGAAGTCATTTCAAATAGAAGGTATTCTCATTTATAAAAGTGAAAGTTGTTTGGTTATATTTTTTATCAAAATATAGAAGTGCTTCGGTAAGAAAAAATAGAGACATGTTGGCCGGGGTGGGGGCCGTCGTGGAGAGGGAGGTATATGGCGGGGGTTGGGGCGGTTGGAAAGAGGAGGACGGCGGTGGGGGTGCAGAGGTGTTGTTGGCGAAGTGGGGGCCGTCGTAGGGAGACGGACGGCTTCGCGGTGGGAGGGGGACGACGGCGGGGGGACTTCGCAAACGGCGGGGGCGGTCGTGGTGGAAGGGGGATGACGGCGGGGGGCTTTGCGGACGCGGACTCCGGCTGCGGAGGGGGGGGACGCCGCGCGGGGGGACGCGCGGAGGCGTCCGCAAGGAGGGGGGACTCCGGCCGGCTGTGGATGGGGGGGGGACACCGCGTGGGGGGGGGAGGGGGGACTCCGGTCGGCTGCGGATGGGGGGGACGCCGCGCCGGCTGCGGAGGGGGGGACGCCGCGCGCGGGGGGGGGGGGGGGCTTTGCAGAGAGAGGCAGACGATGGTGGGGTGTCTTCGCGGACGGCAGACGACGGCGTCGTGGTGGGAGGGGGATGACAGCAGGGGGGCTTCGCGGACACGGACGGCGGATGACGACGGGGGTGGTCGTGGTGGGAGGCGGACGAGGGCTTCGCGGACGGCAGCGGGGGCAGTCACGGAGGCAAGAGTGATGAATCGTTGTGCAGTGAGTATCGGGAGGAGATTTTCTGAAGTTAGAAGGAGGAAAAAACTCCTCCTTACTTCTACCTTCTATGAGGAGGAGAAGTGAATAATAATCAGTATCCAAACACTATACTTAAAATAAAAAGGATTTTTAACTGAAGGAGAAGTGAAAAAAGAGCACTTCTAGATAGTTCCCAAACGCACCCTAAGTCTCCTTCTTCTCCGGTGTTATTTGCTAGTGCCCATGTGACATCTATATATTTCGTGTCTAGATTAGCTAGTATTTTTTTAACTTGAAATTTTAGAAAATTTTCTCAAAAGTAGAAAGGATCACCTCACGGTCTTAGATTACTTAAAAATAGTTGATTCTAGATACATATCTTAAAGACATTTTATTATAATAAAATAAATATATAAAATTAATATATGTAATCTTTTCTATATTTGACATCTAGAAACCAATTACTCTAACAAGTAGCTAGCTCGAGTCTTAAGACTCAATAAAAGTTTGACTCAACTTGTTTATTATGTTGAATAAGTAATCTCCAATAAGTAATTACCAAACTTGATATGTTAATGAGCCAAGCTTGAGTGTATCCCTGCTAGACAGGATAAAGTTCTTTAGCAACTCATTTAAGTACTCTATCAACTATTTAGTTAAACATTTTTAAAAATAAATAAAAAGTATGTAAAAGTTATATAATATTGATTATAAGTTTCACTGGAGCTCAATTCGAGGTTCAACTCAAGTTTAAATAAATGAGCTCAAACCGAGCTTGAAGCTTTGTGAATAAGGTCCAGCAAAGTTTGAATTCAAGCATCATAAATTAATGAGTTTAAATCAAGTCTCATAGACAAAACTGAGTTCGAACTCAAGATCGAACTGAGCTCCTATGTTTGTTTAAGCTCGATCAAGTAAATAAATAGTTCGTCTAGCTCAAACATAGTGAGCTCTAAACGTGTAAAACTCAAACATAAGCTCTAATTCATCGTCGAGTACCTAGTTGAGCTTAAACTCAAATATAAAATATAAATAAGTAAGTTGCACTTACGGGTTTTGACTGTTTTTCATCCAATCTAGATTGAAGGAAACTTGTAACCATTTATTGTTGTAACCACATAAGCAATCAAAACGTCACTGAGTTCAACACACAACACAAGGTAGGAAATTTTTGGGGAATCGAGCTCTACTTCAAACCCATGAAGTATAAGGCCATACTCGGTGTATGAGTCATTGATCTAAACTATTTATTGACAGAATAACCCAAAAAATTCTCTCTGACTTGAACTCTCTTATTCCCTATTCAAAATTATAATTGACTCTGATATCTCCGATGCCTATCCAGCAACTAACTAGATTCTATCCCACTTACGGATTAGCACCCACATACCTAACTTGTGCATTATGTAACAATTTATCAACGCTTAAGCTTTTCAAGAAAAAAGGAATTCTCCCAATTTTAGTTTGGGAGAAAATTTTCTCTAATAAGGACACAATATAAGGGGTTCAATTGTATTGATTTTGTTATACTCATTCATTATAATAATAGGTCTCCGTAGGGTTTGTGTCTAGCCAGGTTGGAGAGAATTTTCTCTAACCTAAAATTTAGACCTGTAAATGGATAAGGTAAACCCGTCATCTAGCCTGAATCCGATTTTGAAAAGAGGATTTGGGCATTCGGTTGGTGCCCCTGGCAGGCCACAGTTTCAGGTTCTAGTATACCGATGTGAAACATATCCGAATTATACATATCGGGTTATATTTGAGAACCCTATCGGGGGATTGATGGACTTGATTGTCCCTACTATCTCCTCGTCTGCTCCTCCCCATATGCGCATTACAGATGGCACATAGCCGCGAGTAGATGAGTGTCCTTTAGCGATTGAGGGGTTCAAATTTGAGTACCTACAGCTCGACCGCCCGCCCCATCTGTGGAACCCCATCGTCAGCTCAATGCCGAATGGTGGCGCTGCCCGCGGGGAGGAAGACCGAGATGCCAGAAGGCTGATGTTGACAAAGCGGTTGTTCAGGGGGCTTGCAGTGGAGCAGTGTGTGGGCAGGGAGAAGCTGGGAGGAGGTGCGGTGGATGGCCATGCGGCCATAGCTTCAATCTTTGCCGCATGCCTCCGGCTGGTTCTGGAGCGCGATGGTGCTCGCCGCCGCCGCCAACCACCACATCGCCACTGGAGCGCCGACTTCGGTTTCCCACCCACCCTCATCGTCGCCCTCTTCCTTGACATCTTCTTCTTCCTCCTTGCGGCAAATGGAGCGGCGAAGAGTTACTTCCTTGCCAAGTAATGGGGGGAGAGAGAGAGTGTGCAGGTGCGGGGGCTAACATTAGCAAAACTTCCACCGTCAACTATATAACAGGTTCCTAATAGGTAGATTCATATATGAAAATAATTTTGGATCCAGATACGGGTCAACATCCGAAATCCCATAATTTATAGGATTTACTATCGGATTCGGATATATCTTATCGGATTCGGATCCTAAAAGATCTGATCCAAAAGGGATCCATTAACAGGTTTACTAAAATTAAGGGAAGATAATCATTTCTCTTCTACACAAGAATCTCATTCAAAGTATAGGAAAACACACCCTACGTACAAAAGGTAGGCACAGACAGACTGGATGTGTGTGTGTGTGTGGAAGGTAGGCACAGACAGACTGGATGTGTGTGTGTGTGTGCCGGCGCCGTAAGGAAGTGGGAGGGAGGCCGGAGGGCAACGCATGTAGCTTGCCGGGACGAACGGCAGTGGTGGGAGCTTATCTATCTCGTGCCGGGCGGCGTTGAGCAACCAGTCCACCACCTTGCTAGGCTGGCCAAGACCCAGCTTGTCCTGGAGATCGTATAGCTTAAACTATACATATATCATAGTCCTAGAATGAGCCATGATCAACAAATTCAAACTATACTTACGTCGTAGTCCTAGAATCATCATAATACATCAGATTGAATATGTTTATCTGGTTCTTCAGGGCAACCCCAGGCAACCCTAAACAAACAGCACATATATATATTGTAGGTAGCCTTCTTCCAAAACTAGGAACAATACAACACCAGATCTCCCTTCTCCATCTTCATTCCCTAGATTATTAATTTTCTGAAGAAGCTTCTCCGAAAATTGCATGCCCTTCTGAAGAAACCCTTTTAGTTTTCTGCTTCAGTCGAGTCTGGAAGAACAGTTGCAGGCGATGAAAGCAACGCAAAGCTTCAGAAGCAAAATATGAACTGTTTCTCGTTATTTATTGTCTATATATGCGCATTTCTGATATCAAAACATGGTTCTGAATGCCAGAGTGACAAAGTTGTTACATTCTGGTAATTAATAATCTATTGGAAACCTTATATTAAACTCTGCAAAAGGTATTTTAATTATAGAGACATACATATACCTATAGATATGTATACCGTATATATATCTTCATAGGCTGCCCCTTCTTGATCATTTTGTGTCGCAAAATTCTGTATGAAATTAAGAAAGGGAGTTGGCTAGCTAGGATGAGCACTGACCTTGTTATGAACCGGAATACCCCATATAAAAGCCATTGGCATGCCCCGGATCATAGTTAGACGGCGGCGGCAATGCTGCGTAGGGCGAGAACGTCGACGGCGCCGCCGCCGTCGGGCATAGCAGCAGCTGCATAGGACGGTACCCATACGGCGGCGCTTGTAGCTGATCTTCCACCAGAGTCTGAGGCACTACATAGCCTGAGTACGAAGCATATGTACTGCTGCAATGTGGGTGGGGAAGGTGAAGAGCGACTGCGCTTCGAGGCTCCTCTCCATCTTGCTGCAGCATCGCAGCCCTTTTGATTAGAAATCCATCATCCCCCAGGTGATCCACGGGCAGCAGGGTGAGAGGAGGTCCCGGTGCAACACCCCCGATCATGTCCGTCACCGCCGGAAGTGAGATGTCTTTGTGCAGGCCGGCGCCGTAAGGAGGTGGGAGGGAGGCCGGAGGGCAACGCATGTAGCTTGCCGGGGCGAACGGCAGTGGTGGGAGCTTATCTATCTCGTGCCGGGCGGCGTTGAGCAACCAGTCCACCACCTTGCTAGGCTGGCCAAGACCCAGCTTGTCCTGGAGATCGTATAGCTTAAGCGCCGTCTCCACGGACAGCCGCACACGGCGGTCCCTGAGCCCTCTGATGGTGGTGACCTTGCTGTGTCTGTCCTTCCCTCCCGACGAGCGGCAAACTCTCACAATCCGGGTGTCTCTGAACCCCATCCACGGCCACAGGCTTGCCGTGCCTTCTCCTTGAGAAGGAGCCCCGCCGAGGCCGCGGCCTCCTTGCCCAGATCCGGGCCCTTCGCTACCTGGACCTCTCATCATTTTAGGGTTTTTTCTTTCAAGCAACACACTTTAAAATAGTACTGACAAAAGTTTATAGCTCTTAGACAGAAGTCGATAGCGGATCTACTATTTTAGCTTAGTTGGATAGTTTTGATATTTTAGTGGTCAGCTCTATAATACTTTCTAATTAAGGTTATATCTAATAAAAATTTCTTAAATTTTAATATATTTGTCAAAATTTTGTGGGGCTGACGAGACCCCACTAGGCCCAATGTATGTCCCACTGATGTATGAGAGCTGGTTCGGTGTTGAAATAATGTCTTCTATTATGTAATTCCACGTGTAAATCCATAGTGCCAAATAGGCAATGTCATGTGCAACACATGTCATCATGTATATTTGAATTGAAATTAGGAGAGCCCATCTTCTTTGTTGTAAAAACTTAATAATTGATCACCCACGGAGTAAGACATGCACAAGAAGAAATTAAAGAAATTGAACTCTACTAAAATCATAGACGTACAACATCTTCTCCGGTAGCTCCCTTCACACTCAACATCTTGAATGAGTCACTAGTCTAAGTTATTTATATGGAGAACAACCTAAAACACCTACTTTAATAAGAACTTTTTTAATTCCTATATAAATCCAAACATAATTCTAATAGTTCGATGTCAATCAAATTTGCAATCAGATCTTGATTTCACTTACCTGATTTAACCCATCTATTTATGTAATATACCTTGTTAGGTAACATTCTCATCTTTGGGTTGAATATATAAGTGTCCATTCGTTCACAAGCTCCGCTAGCATGGCCCTCGTCTCGACTAAGTGCCCACACAATATGACTCCGCTGCACACCCTAATATGACCCTTCCTCTCTCGATTGAAACAAATCGGCCACCATTGTCACTGAAAGTGAACGTCACATGCTTCCTCTGTTCTCCACCTTCAGCAGATATTATCCTCCGTTGAACTGTACTACTTGCCATGGACTTTGTAGCTACACTGATGTCAATCTTTCCTATAAAGTTGTATAAACCATTGGTCAACAACCCCCTTAGCATGATCTATGCTCCTCTGCATACCTTGAGGGCTCCACCTTCGAGAATGCATTGGTATCCTTTTAAATACATAACTCCTAGTGAGATCAAGTTCTTCTTCAGATCTAGAACATGACAGACATCTGCGAGTGTTCACACCTTCCCATTGAACATACATATTCTCACAGATTTGTTACCTACAACTGATTAGTGTGCTCTGCTTGCTAATCAAACTATGTCACCTCTGCTTGTTTGATACCCGTCAAACATCGTCATATCCATGCATACATGAAACAAATAGCTAAAATCTAAGATCCAATCTAGATCTTCCTCTATTGTAGACGTTGTACAGAGGATGTCATCCATGTCCTCCTTGTTGTCCTCTACTATTGACACTTCTACTTTCTCCTTCTTTGCCTCTTGCAGTCGTTCATTCCTTTTACACTATGGGAAATCCTACTTGAAGTATCCTTCCTCATCACAGTAGTAACATCTATATACCCATGTTTTGAAATGTCCTTTTCCATCTTGGCTCCCTTGCTAATTATCCATCCTTCCACGACCTCCATTGGTAACCAAAAACTGGTCTTCACTTGACATCTCCACTTCATTGCTCCTCATACAAGACTCATTCGGCCTGAGAGTATCAATTTTACACAGCATGATCATTACAATGTGATCATGCAACATCGACAGTGACAACAACAGGAGAAGTGCACATTTCTCTTCTTTGATTTCTCTACCTAGGGATACCACCTCCATTAGGATCCTGTTGAAGTCGTCGAGATGCACTTCTATCCTCATTCCTTTGATCATCTTCAAGCCATATAACTATTTTTTTTTTGCTAACAACTAGTTTGTTAGAGACATGAACATGTACCTGCACTCAATCTTTCCCTAGACATCCACCGAATCTTCTAAGATGATCACCTCCCGAAGCATGTTGTCTGATAGGTATCACTATATTGTGCAATTCACTAGTGCCTACAATTCATCCCACACATCTGCCATCAACTTCTCCAACCTATCTACCATTTTGCCATAAGCCTTGATTGGTTTTTTCCATATAAGAATATTCTTCTCTTGTTGTTGCCATATAGTAATGTAGAAATAGCTGATGAGGGGTTCAACCGAGAAGGTCATAACCTTTCCAATAGACTTGTTACTTGTGCCTTCTTACCTTGCCATTGATCTATCATGATCAAGTACGTCCTTGACTAATATCAACCTACACCTCACACCTACACAAATCAAATAGCTAGTTTGAAATTTGGTTGATCCAGATTGTCCAACGAACTTGGAGTGCCTAAAAATCTAGGGTTGGACTCTTGGATCATTTGATTATGATACTGATCGTCCCTCGATCAAGCCAAAACAACCTCAACCGTTTGATCAATAAACTTGCTCCCTCCAAACTTGAATCTGATTATTACATATGAGACCCGACAACCCTATCTGATAACCTAATCTAGAAAAAACTAATTATATCAAATCTTATCGGACCTAATAAATGAGTCCTAACAGTCTAATTTGATAGAAATAACTAGAATCCAATAATGTTAAGAAAATGGATCCTACCTTATCTTAATCTCCTCTCTCTTCTTCATGTATCTGTTGATGTATTACAAAGATAAAAATTGGGGATTAAAAAAGAAAACCTAATTTACCACACAAGCAATAGCCATTGCCACACTTTATGCATAGGAGTAGCCACCACTCCACATGTCATGTGGTATTTACACTGTCGCACAAACCGCCAAGCTTTTCTTCTTCACCACAACTCTGCCACCCACCAGCCTGCCCTTGATGGCCCTTACATACTATCACTGGTCTACCCACAAGAACTCCGCTGCCATCAGAAAGCCTCCCACTGCCTTCTCCTAGGATGACCCATCAACCAGAGCTTCTCACAGCAGAACCAACCCCAGCACCGCCGATGGTTCACCACGGCACCACCTAAGCCATCATCACAAATGCCTTCCTACACCACCGCCACCGACCACCATTGGTGAAATGCCACCACTGGGTCTTCACCATCGTGCCACCCAGTATGCCACAACCGAGGTACTAGTTGTCACCACAATCTCCTACTGTCGACCCACCATCTACTTGCTCCGGTGCTGTCTTGCTAGTGAGGTCCTCACCTTCCAGTGGCACGATAGGGCACTGTTGAGCCCTTGAGTTCTACCAATAGCTCTCCACACTACGATAGCCATCGGAGGTCCTAGTTGGACTACTGTGGACCTTGATCCACTACTGCTTGCTTTAGTCCTTGTCAATGTCTAGCAATTAGCCCATCAATCACTCCACCTGCAGCATTAACATTACTTCAGAATTGTTGGTGCAGAGAATGCTGCCACCAACTTCATCTTCACTGTGCTGCCATCGACTCTGATCGATCAACACCATAGCTCTGATACCAAATGTCATGAAAACTTGACATTCGATCACCCACATGCACAAGACAAGATTGGAGAAATTAAATTCTACTCAGACTGTAAATGTACAACTTCTCCCATGGTGATTCCCTCAACACCTTACATCTTAAATGAGCCACCGGTCTAGGTTATTTAAATGGAGAATAACTTAGAAAACCTACTCCAATTAGGACTTTCCTAATCTCTATCTAAATCATATCCTGACTTAGATAGCCCAATGCCAATCCGATTCAAAATCATATCATGATCCCACTTACCTGGTTTAACCCATCTATTTACGTAACTTGCTTTGTTACATAAGACTTCTCCTACTCATTTTTCTATCCATATGTTAGCTCTCAGCTTCCTTTGTCACCTCTTTGCTCACGATTGGTTTTCTCTCCTCTGCAACTCATATTCACCTTCACTCAGTAGCATAGCATAGATCAATCATATTGATGGAAGAATCCTTAAATGTCTTAGCATATATTGTGTGGTCTCCAAGTTACCATTTTCTATGTCATCTTTGTCGACTCTGAAAATTCGACGGGGTCCTCTCCTTTTCAGGGAAGTCCGTGAACCCAGATCGTCACCTCAAGAGGGGATGAGAAAAGAAAGGAATAAAACTTGGAAAGCAAATCTCACCTCGGTCCCACACTCACATTGATCCCCGAACTTTCATCCCTTGGCGTCGCTTGATCACCAAAGAGACGGTTTGGGTCATGTGGGAGGAGGGTGAGAAGAAATAAACGTGGTCTCCAGGAACCGTGGGTTCCGATTTATAGAATTAAAATGACCGTGTGTACCTTAGCGTAAAGAATGTGAGTTAAAGCTTCTCCTTCTTCGGCTGGCCGATGAAGAAGAGTCCTCAACGCATGGGTGCTTGATATTCTGTGCAACTAGACAAATAAACAAGTGAAATAGACAATTATAACTAGACAAAGTGGAGTATATGTAAAGAGAATAACATAAAACAAACAATTGACTAGAAACTGACCGGATTCGGGTTATCTCTAACCCCTCTTTTTTTATTTTCGGAATAAAAGAGTAAAAGTAGTGCAAAAAAATGTAAAAAAATGATAGGAGGATGTAGAATCACTAAACAAAGAGACAGGAAAAAGAACTGAAAGATTCTGAGTTGAATAGAGAAAGATATAGCCAAATCTGTGTTGTCGAAAAAGCCGAGCAGCAGTCCAGGATCTGCCAGGCGCGACTTTGCTTCTGCGCTTGTCACGACCAGCCACGACCTCGTAATCAAGTGCCGTTGATTGAAAACTCAAGAAAACTTGGATAGGAAGAACTTTGATGAAGAGAGCTCGGGCAGAAGACGTCCACACATTTCTGTAGAGGCCGAGGAAGAGAGACTGGGCAGATCCCCTGCAGAACAGCCTTCCTCTCTCTAGAACCGACTTTTATCTCTCTAAAAACACGAAATTCTCTCTCTAAAAATCACAAAATCAATGCAGGAGGAATATTGGACGTCTTGAGATGCTTGGGGGGTCGTGCTCATGCCTTTGGAACGACCGGAATCAGAGTTAATTTATAGGAGAACGAACGGCGTTATCCGGGCTAAAAAATAGGGGCCTTGCGCCCCACCCCTGGGCGCATGCGCCCTGGTGCAGGGCGCATGCGCCCCACTGAGGGGCGCATGTGCCCCCCAGTGAGTGTGCATGTGCACAAATCCCGAGGAAAGAGGCCTTATCCGATCGGCGGTTCAGTGGTAGAGTCCCGGTGAAAAACTGGGTCCCTCGTGCCTCAAAGGTGGGGCGCATGTGCCCTCAAGTGAGGGCACAAGGTCACGTGCCTCACTGGTAGGGCGCATGGGCACGTGCCCTGGGTCCCGGGCGCATGTGACCAGGAACCCGGGCGCATGGGACCGGTTTCGCGCGCCCTTGTTCCGGAAGTCATTGCGGACACTCTCGAACTCAGAATTCAATGTTGTTTGTTGTGTTGGAAAGATAACACGCCGAAGAAGAAATAGATCAGCCATAACACCCTCCAAAACTTCAGAAATTTATCTGGAAGTTAGGCCAATGAACAGAAGATCCGATACTGGTCAAAATGACTTCGACGGCAAACCGGAAAGGCACGAAATGCAACAAAACTTGTTCGGGGTGTGAATATGACCATAACATTAAATGCATGATCATTAGGCATTGGTCATTCAGCCAACTTCCGTGTTTACACGATTTACGTGTGGCTTTCGCTCGGAAATTACGACTTTTTGCTAAAAACATCAGAGAACGTCCGATTTCGTTCGGCGAAGCTCCAAATCAACTTTTAAAGACCATTAATCATTATAAGGTCAATCACACATGTTACCCTATAAAACATGAGTTTTTATGCTCTGAATTAGGCGAATTTGGCGTGTCTACAGCTTGCCTCGCCTTGATGTCGGCTTTGTAAGGAAGTGGCATGTAATGAAGCGGAGTGATTCGTAGTGAACTGTAATGGAATGCAAGTGAACGTAGATGAATGTAGCGGAATGGAATGGTGATAGACTGAAAAGGTGGCATCAAGGTGTAGATATAGACACGCTTATCTACCTAATCCAGCAAAATGAATCTCTCTGAGTATTCTAGATCGCTTTCATGTTCTATCAAAACCTCATATAATTGACTGGTAAAAGACATGCCCTTGGCACGAGAGATGAAAAAGTAAATGATAAAGGATAAAAGGATATAGCCAACCCTCAGCGTGGTGAGGAGTCCTCGAATTCGTAGGTTCATCATCACCAAAGAACCCGAACTTTGCGGTGTTCTTGTACTGTGAATGGCTAAAGTTTGTAAAAGAGAAGTTGATCTTAAAATGAAAAGAATACCAATCCATCATATTTGGAATCTCAAGTTCATTCAAGTTTCACCAAAATACTCAGTTTAATTCTGAGTGGAAGAACCTCAAGTTCTAAAAGGGTTCGTTTAAGCATAACAAAATTGCTCGGGTATCGTGAAAACCATGAATCATGTTCTGATAGAAAACCCGGTATTTGGAAAACGACAAGACAGACTTAAGCCATAGGGAGATTGAAAGATAATGGTGGGACTAACATAGAATGATGGGAAAGAAGAGACAATGGCATGACAATTGCCATGACACGGTGGGATAAAATAAAAGACATGGTGGGATAAAAGAAAGGAGAGAATAAAACATGGTGGAACAAAAAGAAAGGAATAAAACATGAAGGGATAAAAGAAAGAATAAAACATGATGAAATAAAAGAAAGAGAAAACATAATGAAATAGAATTGGTAATGATGAAGAAAGAAAAGGAGATGGATATGCAAACATAGAAAATTATGTAGAAAATAGTTGAAGATATAGATTGTCTATTGGAGGTCAAGACACCCGATTAGGAACCATCGTCCCTCCAATGTTCAATTTTGGCTTATCCATGAGTGTGAAGAAATGACCAAGCCGTCGTAGATTTTGTTGAAGGGGATCTCGGGCCCAGTCATCTTCACTCTCAAGGTCTTCAACAATAATGCTTATAATATGTATCAAATGGACCTAACATAACTAGGTGACAGATAGTAAGAGTGATGTGAAGTGAAAAAATGCAATGATGGTGATGATGTAATATTGATGAGAATGTGGATTTGAATGAAGTCTTCAGGTGTGGTCTATCGACTTGCATCGACTGCCTGATTCATCAGCATCTCTGGTCCATCCTCGTCTTTCCTTCTGACGGAATATAACACTATGAGAATGTTCAGCTGGGTGGTGCTTCCTCTCTTTTCGCCACAAGGTTGGCATGACATTTTCTTGGGGAACACTGATCTCGCCAATTCACCTGTTAGGACTAAAAAGGTTGCCTGCACATTTTTGGTTAGTACCCAAATGTGACGAAATTGTCATATGAAGCAAATTGTTCATGAAATGATCAACTAAAGATTTTACTATTAAAATCATCATTTGAAGGTCAAAACAATGTTTTTATGATGATTTCTTTAGCAAAAATGTCATTTTTAACATTATAGACAATTTCTAATTTTTTGAGATTTTTCTGAATTTTTTGATTTTTTTTGTCTATGTGCCCCCGATCGGGGGCACCTGGCCATGCGCCCTGGGGTGGGGCACCTGGCCATGTGCCCCCAGATGAGGGCACATGCGCCCTGAGGCAATTTTTTTTTTTACAAAAAAATTGTACCTGATCGTCCTTCTCTTTTTGCTTCTTCAGCCCCTGCAAACACTTAGCAAAGATGATTAATTTTTCATCATGACTCATCCCTTTGCTTGTATATCGTTTGCCTTGATTTTAAGTCAAAGGGAGGAGCCTTCTTAACAAGGTGGAATAAAACAAATGACTTAAAATGAAATGGGGGGTTGAGAGAACTTACCTGTCATGGTGTGAATCCTCTCCTCTCCTGTATTGAAATGCCTGAAACACTTGACAGAAGGAGATTAGATCTTCATCAGGACTCATCCCTTTGCCTATTACGGTCAACTTTGACTTAGGTCAAAGGGGAGAGCCTTCTTAACAAGATAATTAAAGTAAAAATGGATATGCAATGCAGAAATGAAAATATGCATGACAATCAAATAAGCATGGATGCAACTAAGGCAATGATCATGACTAAGCAAAATTTTTTTTTTGGATTTTCTTGAAAACAATCATTTGGGTTTTCAAAAGTATTCAATTTTTTTTTGGATTTTTAAAATATGTGTTTTTTTTGAATTTTTGAAATATTTAATTTTTTTGGGTTTTTGAAATATTCAATTTTTTGGGTTTTTGAAATATGCATTTTTTTGGGTTTTTGAAATATGCATTTTTTTTGGGTTTTTGAAATATGCATTTTTTTGGGTTTTTGAAATATGCATCTTTTTTTGTGGAGAAAATGCTAGTATTTGAGACAGTTCATCGGTCTTTGGAGTTTGTCAAGACTCAAGTGGTAGATGCCACGTGCAAAAATAAAGTTCCCTACCTAGAATCCTTCTAACCTTCTT
Source organism: Cryptocoryne crispatula var. balansae (assembly GCA_036172225.1). Classification (NCBI taxonomy): domain Eukaryota; kingdom Viridiplantae; phylum Streptophyta; class Magnoliopsida; order Alismatales; family Araceae; genus Cryptocoryne; species Cryptocoryne crispatula. Next base: position 33,761,087 of record CM069929.1, on the reverse strand, counting down.
CCTTTGATCGGCTTGGGTTCTACCTGGATTTGGTTGGTTTACCCTACCCAAGGGGTTTTAAGGAGGAAGAGTATAGAGGAAGTCCTTGATAGGGTTTGAAGATGTTGAGAGGGATTTCTCTACTCTCACTCAAATTACCTATTGGGGTTCGGCCTCTTTGGTTTTTTTTTTCTTTTTTTGCTCTTTTCTATGTGGCACATATTTGGACATGTTTTTTTTTGACCCGTGGGGACATTGCCTATCTTTTAGTGCCTTTTGCCTTGACTATCATTTTGGGTACTCATTCAGACAGGTTGATCATTTTTTTTTCTAACCTGAGGGGTTCATTGCCCATCTTTTGGCACCCTTTTGTACCCTCTGAGACGGCCTCCTACTAGGGTGGGAGTGTTTTCGATACTACCCCTCTCTAATCTTCTCTCCCTATCTCGGACCGAGTAGAAGAGAAAAGGGTAAGGGTACTCCTTCCATTTCTAGATTTCTGCCTTGCCTTTCGCAAGTGTCGGGTTGTCTGGATTCTAGGATCGGGAAGTGTTGTGTGTGTAGGATGGTACCTAGCATGGGTGCTTGATATTCTGGATTCTAGCATGGGTGCTTGATATTCTGTGCAACTAGACAAATAAACAAGTGAAATATACAATTAGAACTAGACAAAGTGGAGTATATGTAAAGAGAATAACATAAAACACACAATTGACTAGAAACTGACCGGATTCGGGTTATCTCTAACCCCTGTTTTTTTATTTTCGGAATAATAGAGTAAATTTAGTGCAAAAAAAATGTAAAAAAATGATAGGAGGATGTAGAATCACTAAACAAAGAGCTAGGAAAAAGAACTGAAAGATTCTGAGTTGAATAGAGAAAGATATAGCCAAATCTGTGTTGTCGAAAAAGCCGAGCAGCAGTCCAGGATCTGCCAGGCGCGACTTTGCTTCTGCGCTTGTCACGACCAGCCACGACCTCGTAATCAAGTGCCGTTGATTGAAAACTCAAGAAAACTTGGATAGGAAGAACTTTGATGAAGAGAGCTCGGGCAGAAGACGTCCACACATTTCTCTGTAGAGGCCGAGGAAGAGAGATCGGGCAGATCCCCTGCCAGAACAGCCTTCCTCTCTCTAGAACCGACTTTTATCTCTCTAAAAACACGAAATTCTCTCTCTAAAAATCACAAAATCAATGCAGGAGGAATATTGGACGTCTTGAGATGCTTGGGGGTCGTGCTCATGCCTTTGGAACGACCGGAATCGTAGTTAATTTATAGGAGAACGAACGGCGTTATCCGGGCTAAAAAATAGGGGCCTTGCGCCCCACCCCTGGGCACATGCGCCCTGGTGCAGGGCGCATGCGCCCCACTGAGGGGCGCATGTGCCCCCCAGTGAGTGTGCATGTGCACAAATCCCGAGGAAAGAGGCCTTATCCGATCGGCGGTTCAGTGGTAGAGTCCCGGTGAAAAACTGGGTCCCTCGTGCCTCAAAGGTGGGGCGCATGTGCCCTCAAGTGAGGGCACAAGGTCACGTGCCTCACTGGTAGGGCGCATGGGCACGTGCCCTGGGTCCCGGGCGCATGTGACCAGGAACCCGGGCGCATGGGACTGGTTTCGAGCGTCCTTCTTCCAGAAGCCATTGCGAACACTCCCGAACTCGGAATTCGACGCTGTTTGTTGTGTTGGAAAGATAACAGGCCGAAGAAGCTTTATATAGCATTAGATCAGCCATAACACCCTCCAAAACTTCAGAATTTTGTCCGGAAGTTAGGGTAGTGAACAGAAGATCCGATACTGGTCAAAATGACTTCGACGGCAAACCGGAAAGGCACGAAATGCAACAAAACTTGTTCGGGGTGTGAATATGACCATAACATTAAATGCATGATCATTAGGCATTGGTCATTCAGCCAACTTCCGTGTTTACACGATTTACGTGTGGCTTTCGCTCGGAAATTACGACTTTTTGCGGAAAACATCAGAGAACGTCCGATTTCGTTCGGCGAAGCTCCAAATCAACTTTTAAAGACCATTAATCATTATAAGGTCAATCACACATGTTACCCTATAAAACATGAGTTTTTATGCTCTGAATTAGGCGAATTTGGCGTGTCTACAGCTTGCCTCGCCTTGATGTCGGCTTTGTAAGGAAGTGGCATGTAATGAAGCGGAGTGATTCGTAGTGAATCGTAATGGAATGCAAGTGAACGTAGATGAATGTAGCGGAATGGAATGGTGATAGACTGAAAAGGTGGCATCAAGGTGTAGATATAGACACGCTTATCTACCTAATCCAGCAAAATGAATCTCTCTGAGTATTCTAGATCGCTTTCATGTTCTATCAAAACCTCATATAATTGACTGGTAAAAGACATGCCCTTGGCACGAGAGATGAAAAAGTAAATGATAAAGGATAAAAGGATATAGCCAACCCTCAGCGTGGTGAGGAGTCCTCGAATTCGTAGGTTCATCATCAGCCAGCAACCCGAACTTTGCGGTGTTCTTGTACTGTGAATGGCTAAAGTTTGTAAAAGAGAAGTTGATCTTAAAATGAAAAGAATACCAATCCATCATATTTGGAATCTCAAGTTCATTCAAGTTTCACCAAAATACTCAGTTTAATTCTGAGTGGAAGAACCTCAAGTTCTAAAAGGGTTCGTTTAAGCATAACAAAATTGCTCGGGTATCGTGAAAACCATGAATCATGTTCTGATAGAAAACCCGGTATTTGGAAAACGACAAGACAGACTTAAGCCATAGGGAGATTGAAAGATAATGGTGGGACTAACATAGAATGATGGGAAAGAAGAGACAATGGCATGACAATTGCCATGACACGGTGGGATAAAATAAAAGACATGGTGGGATAAAAGAAAGGAGAGAATAAAACATGGTGGAACAAAAAGAAAGGAATAAAACATGAAGGGATAAAAAAAAGAATAAAACATGATGAAATAAAAAGAAAGAGAAAACATAATGAAATAGAATTGGTAATGATGAAGAAAGAAAAGGAGATGGATATGCAAACATAGAAAATTATGTAGAAAATAGTTGAAGATATAGATTGTCTATTGGAGGTCAAGACACCCGATTAGGAACCATCGTCCCTCCAATGTTCAATTTTGGCTTATCCATGAGTGTGAAGAAATGACCAAGCCGTCGTAGATTTTGTTGAAGGGGATCTCGGGCCCACTATCTTCACTCTCAAGGTCTTCAACAATAATGCTTATAATATGTATCAAATGGACCTAACATAACTAGGTGACAGATAGTAAGAGTGATGTGAAGTGAAAAAATGCAATGATGGTGATGATGTAATATTGATGAGAATGTGGATTTGAATGAAGTCTTCAGGTGTGGTCTATCGACTTGCATCGACTGCCTGATTCATCAGCATCTCTGGTCCATCCTCGTCTTTCCTTCTGACGGAATATAACACTATGAGAATGTTCAGCTGGGTGGTGCTTCCTCTCTTTTCGCCACAAGGTTGGCATGACATTTTCTTGGGGAACACTGATCTCGCCAATTCACCTGTTAGGACTAAAAAGGTTGCCTGCACATTTTTGGTTAGTACCCAACAGACGAAATTGTCATATGAAGCAAATTGTTCATGAAATGATCAACTAAAGATTTTACTATTAAAATCATCATTTGAAGGTCAAAACAATGTTTTTATGATGATTTCTTTAGCAAAAATGTCATTTTTAACATTATAGACAATTTCTGATTTTTTGAGATTTTTCTAAATTTTTTGATTTTTTTTGTCTATGTGCCCCCGATCGGGGGCACCTGGCCATGCGCCCTGGGGTGGGGCACCTGGCCATGTGCCCCCAGATGAGGGCACATGCGCCCTGAGGCAATTTTTTTTTTTTACAAAAAAATTGTACCTGATCGTCCTTCTCTTTTTGCTTCTTCAGCCCCTGCAAACACTTAGCAAAGATGATTAATTTTTCATCATGACCCATCCCTTTGCTTGTATATCGTTTGCCTTGATTTTAAGTCAAAGGGAGGAGCCTTCTTAACAAGGTGGAATAAAACAAATGACTTAAAATGAAATGGGGGGTTGAGAGAACTTACCTGTCATGGTGTGAATCCTCTCCTCTCCTGTATTGAAATGCCTGAAACACTTGACAGAAGGAGATTAGATCTTCATCAGGACTCATCCCTTTGCCTATTACGGTCAACTTTGACTTAGGTCAAAGGGGAGAGCCTTCTTAACAAGGTAATTAAAGTAAAAATGGATATGCAATGCAGAAATGAAAATATGCATGACAATCAAATAAGCATGGATGCAACTAAGGCAATGATCATGACTAAGCAAAATTTTTTTTTTGGATTTTCTTGAAAACAATCATTTGGGTTTTCAAAAGTATTCAATTTTTTTTTGGATTTTTAAAATATGTGTTTTTTTTGAATTTTTGAAATATTTAATTTTTTTGGGTTTTTGAAATATTCAATTTTTTGGGTTTTTGAAATATGCATTTTTTTGGGTTTTTGAAATATGCATTTTTTTTGGGTTTTTGAAATATGCATTTTTTTGGGTTTTTGAAATATGCATCTTTTTTTGTGGAGAAAATGCTAGTATTTGAGACAGTTCATCGGTCTTTGGAGTTTGTCAAGACTCAAGTGGTAGATGCCACGTGCAAAAATAAAGTTCCCTACCTAGAATCCTTCTAACCTTCTTCCTTTGATCGGCTTGGGTTCTGGTTGGTTTACCCTACCCAAGGGGTTTTAAGGAGGAAGAGTATAGAGGAAGTCCTTGATAGGGTTTGAAGATGTTGAGAGGGATTTCTCTACTCTCACTCAAATTACCTATTGGGGTTCGGCCTCTTTGGGTTTTTCTTTCTTTTTTTGCTCTTTTCTATGTGGCACATATTTGGACAGGTTTTTGACCCGTGGGGACATTGCCCATCTTTTAGTGCCTTTTGCCTTGACTATCATTTTGGGTACTCATTCAGACAGGTTGATCATTTTTTTTTCTAACCTGAGGGGTTCATTGCCCATCTTTTGGCACCCTTTTGTACCCTCTGAGACGGCCTCCTACTAGGGTGGGAGTGTTTTCGATACTACCCCTCTCTAATCTTCTCTCCCTATCTCGGACCGAGTAGAAGAGAAAAGGGTAAGGGTACTCCTTCCATTTCTAGATTTCTGCCTTGCCTTTCGCAAGTGTCGGGTTGTCTGGATTCTAGGATCGGGAAGTGTTGTGTGTGTAGGATGGTACCTACCCTTGACTTCTCACGAACAACCTAGGATCGATGACTTGAGATTATACCTGTGGTTTCTCCATTTTTATGGAAAGTACTCTTTGAGGTAAACTCCATTCCAAGGATGATTCAATTTTTCTCTATCTGCATTAGTCAATTCATATGCATTACCTGGATACTTTTCAGTGATTACAAAAGGCCCTTCCCAGTTAGGTTGCAACTTGGAGCGGGGACCCCCCGGCTTAACGAATATTCGTTTGACTACCATCTCACCGATTTTGAACTTTCTCTCGACTACCCTCTTTTGATAAAACCTTTTGAGTCGATTCTGATAAGTCCGGGCATGCTCGGCGGCGGCTAGCCTTCTTTCATCCAAGAGTTCAAGCTGTGCAAGGAGAGATTCTCATCTCTCATCAACAGGAATATCCTTGTCGAGCTGAACTCGGAGAGATGGAAGTAATACTTCGTAAGGGACCACTGCTTCCATCCCATATGCCAAAGCATACGGGGTTTGTCCAGTGGGAGTCCTTACAGAAGTACGATAAGCCCATAGAGCATCTACAAGCTTATCAGGCCAGTCGGCAAATTTGCTAGACTTACAAGATTTCTTGATTATTTTGATTAAGGTTTTGTTGGTGGCTTCTGCTTGACCATTGCCTTGAGGATAGTATGGTGATGAATGATGCAATGAAATGTAATACCTGTTACAAAGATCACGCAGATCTTGAGAAAGAAATTGTGGCCCATTATCGGTGACGATGTCGCTGGGGATCCCGAACCTTGCCAGGATGTTGCGCTTGATGAAGGAGCAGACTGTTGACGCTTTAATCTCCACGAATGCTTCCGCTTCAGCCCACTTTGTGAAGTACTCCGTTGCCGTCAGAATGAACGATTTTGAGTGCATTTCGGAGTTGAGGTCACGCAAGGGGCCAATGATATCAAAAGCCCACATGGCGAAAGGCCATGGGGCATGAATTGGATGAAGGGAAGATGCGGGGGAGTGAATCTTGTCTGCATGGAGTTGACATGAATGACAATGCCGGACAAAGATGGAGCAGTATTCTTCTAGAGTTGGCCAATAATACCCTTGTCGGATGATTTTCTTAGCAAGGGCTTGAGCATTCACATGACCACCACAAACTCCAGAATGTGCTTCCTTTAGCACCAACTCAGCTTCTTCTTCATCAAGACATCTGAGTAAGATTCCACTTAGGCTTCTCTTATAGAGCACTCCTCCTAGGATTGTATACCTCTGGGATACTCTTCTGATTGCCTTCTTTTCTTTGGTTGTTGATCCAGGTGGATACGACTGATCTTGACAATACCTCGCAATCTCGTCATACCAAGGTCTCTCACCTTCTTCTAATTCCTCGAACTCAATCAAGGAGATTTCTTCTTTATGTTCCAAGTATTCATTTCTGTTGAATCTCTCCTTAACCTTCAGAAAACGTCCATCCTCAATTGCTGGAATTGTCTTCTTACAAATGTGTATAGTTCGCACTTGCCTGCCTAGTGGGACAGATAGAGATGAAGCTAGTGAAGCTAAGGCGTCGGCGAGGATATTCTGAGAGCGGGGGACATGAACAAAGGTGAGTTTGAAGAATAGCTTGATGTAGCAGGTGGTGAGCTCCTGGTAGGGTTTGAGGTTTGGATGGGAAGTTCGGTACTTGGATAGGACACAGCGTAGGATCAATTGACTATCACCTATCACCCTCGGTTCGGTGGCACCATGGAAATGAGCGGCCTCCAACCCGGCCGGCAAGGCTTCATACTCGGATATGTTGTTGGTTGCCGGAAAGTTAAGCCGAAAAGCTTCGTGGAATGGTGACACCTTCGGTGACAGAAGAACAATACCTATCCCTCTACCATGAGAGTTCAGAGCCCCATCAAAATATAATGTCCAAAGATTGGAAGATCGGACTGACATTAGTTCGTCATCCGGGAACTCCGACCGGACTGGGTCAAAGACGGGTATGAGATGATGGGCAAGGTGTTCAGCAATAGCATGGCCCTTAATTGCCTTCTGTGGGACATAAGTGATATCAAATTGGGATAAGAAACTCTGCCATCGCCCTAACCGATCAGTCAAAACTGTCTTCTCTAACATAAACTTGATAGGATTGATACAAGCAATGAGCTTGACTTGGTGAGCAAGGAAATAATGTTTGAGTTTCTGAACCACCCAAACAAGAGCAGCACAGGTCTTTTCTACCACAGTGTACTTCAGCTCACAAGCATCAAACATCTTAGACAAGTAGTAAGTAGCTCGTTCTTTCCCTTCTTCATCAACTTGTGCAAGGACTGCCCCAAGAGAGTTCTCAAGAACCGAAATGTAGAGGACCAAGGGCTTGTCGGGAATTGGTGGTCTAAGTACAGGGGGACTTGCCAGGTATGTTTTCAACCCATCAAACGCCTCCTGGCACTTCGAATCCCATTTAAACTCGGCCCCCGCCTTGGTTAACTCATAGAAAGGTTTACAACTTTGGGAATGTTGTGAGATAAACCGGCGGACAAATTGTAGCCTCCCAATCAATCCTCGAAGCTCTTTCATATTCTTCGGAGGAGGCATACCAATAATTGTTTTGGCCTTGTTTGGGTCGATCTCTATGCCCCTTTTGCTTATTATGAACCCAAGTCGCTTTCCTGATGAAACTCCAAATGTGCACTTCTTAGGGTTCATTTTAGCTTGTATTCTCTAGCTCGTTTCAAAACTTTCCTTAGCACTTCAGAATGGTCTTCCCGACTCTTGGACTTGATAACCAAATCATCCACATACACCTCTACAAGGGTGTGCATCATGTCGTGAAAGATAGCCATCATAGCCCTCTGATATGTAGCACCGGCATTCTTTAACCCAAAGGGCATGACAACATAGCAATATGTTCCCCAAGGTGTAGTGAATGAGGTCTTCTTTTGGTCCTCGTCAGCTAACCGAATCTGATTGTATCCAGAATAGCCATCCATGAATGAAAGCATTTCAAATCCAGCGGTGTTATCAACCAAAACATCGATATGAGGTAAAGGAAAATCATCCTTAGGACACGCTCGGTTCAAGTCCCTGAAATCTATACAAATCCGAATTCGTCCATCCTTCTTCATAACAGGGACTATGTTAGCCACCCATTGCAGATATAGGACAACATTAATAAATTTTGCTTGATGTAGTTTGTCGACCTCTTCTTTCATTTTGAGTGCAATATCAGGGTGGAACCTCCTGAGCTTTTGTTTAACCGGGGTAGTTCCAGGTTTCAAGGTTAATCTATGTTCAACCAGTGAATTATCTAATCCCGGCATATCTTCATATGTCCATGCGAAGGTGTCCTTATATTCTTCCAAAACTTTGATCAAACGTTGTTCTTATGAGGGAGTGAGGTTTGCACTGATGAGGATAGTCCTAGGATCTTCCAGGGTTCCTAAATTCAGTTCCTTGGTCGGTTCATTCCCTGTGGCTGATGGTTCTTCAAATCTTCTAAGTCCAGATGCATATGCATCAGCCAAGTCCTCGATTTCATCCTCAGATTCGGGATCCTTCTCTGATACCACCTCATATACTCCCAAAGTATGATCTATGTTATGCTCATCCTCATATCGGATTTCATCTAGCTGGATAGTATTCTCTAAAAAGTTTGGCAGCCTTGCACACTCTACGCATTTCTGTGCCAATTGTTGCAGATACCTATTTGGAACTCGCTTACCTCTGACTTTCCTATTTCCTAACCTAACTTGACCTACTGAAGATAAAGCTGGAAAGGTGGTATTTACAGTGGAGGAGGGATTGAGTAAATCGATCAATGATTCAGAAAAGAGGGATCCCTGATTGGGAGCACCCTCTGGGATGAGTAGAGACGTCTCCTCGATGGAAATGTGAGTTTCAGAGAAGACATTTTTTTTTTGAAAATTTCAAGTAAAAAGATAGAACGAGCCTGAGTGACTCGAGGCTTGCTGGAAACTGACTGAATTAATAGAGAGAAAAACTTAAGAATAAAGGGGAAAAAAGGGCTCGTGGGCCCAATGGTAACAGAAAGTGGACACATGGGTCTAAAACTGATGAAAAAAGTAAACGGGTACGTGGACCCGATCTTAGAAATAAATGGACATGTGAGCCCATGTTGGGAAAAGCCCTCAGTTCTGAAGTTGATGAGGGAAGCAAATGGGCAAGCTGGCCCAATAAGAGTGGAAGGTTGAAGAGGGCACATGGGCCCAAAGAGGGTAAGTGGGCCCTGAAGCCCATCCAAAAGATCTAGAAACAAAGGTACGAGGTTCAACCATGGGATTGTTGTATTTGGATCTCGTGGAATGGTTTTGACTTGGGTGGTATGCTTAACTAGATGATCCAAGATTGGTCTGCCCTTGAGTGGTTCCTGGCACTCTTCCCCACTTGAGAACAAACGAGTTAAAGATAAGCACAGGTCTTCCAAGTCTTCTTCTTCTTCATATAGAGCCTTTCTTCTCTTGACAGCTATCACAGAACTTTTGCCATCTTCAGCCATCATCATGGTCTCCCCTTTGATAAAGAATGTATGGAGCCCCATGACATATCCTGGCTGGAAGATCCTCCTTGGGATGGAACCGTCTTCATATCCCAACCCCTGCCTGCGTGGCCTTTTCACAGTTTCAATTGGCTGAGTGATCCCTTGAAGATCCTTGCCTAAACCTCTTCCAGGCTGATAGCCTAGTTTCATCATCATCCGCCATCCCAGTGTGTCTGGTAGAGAGGCGGTCATGCATCTGACTTCTGGCAATTCTCCCACTGAGATCTGGGGTTGTATTGACAGACCTAGGGGTAAAGAAGCATCGTTCAGCTCGTCCCTTATAGGCATGCTAGTCACCTTGACCACCTGTCCTTTAAAGGGAAACTTTATGCACTGGTGGTTTGTTGAAGCCAAAGCTCCTATTGCCTCCAAGTATGGCCTCCCAAGTATAGCCCGAAAAGTCGGATCTAATTCTAGAACATGAAAATCTGTTATGACCGTACATGGTCCGAGTTTGACTTTTAGTGTGACCACCCCAAGTGTAGACTTCTTGGAGTTATCATAAGCCGTCACCATGGCACATGACGGCTTGATTTCTTGCTCAGAAATGCCACACAACTGCAAAGTTTCTTGCGGCATAACGTTGATAGAAGCTCCAATGTCAACCAAACATGATTTCACTTCAATATTACAGATGATAACAGCCACATGCAAAGCATATCTCCTAAAGTCTGGATCTGCTAATTCTTCCTGAGAGAAAGTGAGTGTTGGGTGCTCACTTCTAGGGGCTAACACTGTAGTGATCTTCTCAGGTGGGAGATCTTCATTCACCATGACCCTTTGCAAATACTGCTGTAGAATCTCCTGATGCACCTTTGATCTTTTGATCAACTCAAGTATGGAAATACGGGCCGGTATTTTATCTAAATGCTTTAACATATCATAGGTTGTGCCTGGCAATGGTTCTTCTACTTGTTCCTCCTCCACTGGATCCTGCGGTTGAGTACTAGCTTGGGGAAAGAGCCGCTGGAACATCCTCCCACTCCGAAGCACCGGGGCTATTTGGCGGTCGGGTAGAGGTGACGGGTTAACTGGGGTGGATTGTGGTGGAACAGGTGGTGTAGGTGCAGGTATGGTAGGCAATGGGATTGGTGGTTCTAGGATGATTGGGTTAGTTGGTAGAGGGGAAGGATTTGGAGGTGGTAATGATGGTGATACTGGTGGCCTAATAAGAAGAGGCCGGGGTGCAGAAGTGGTTGATGAGTTTAATGAAGGTGTAGGTTGTGGGATTGGTGGTATGATAGGTTGGGGTTTCGGAGTGGTAGAACTCGTAGGCTGGGGGTTCAGGTTTGGTGGTGATTGTGGTGGTCGGATGAGCAAGGGTCGATGTGTAGAAATGGTTGAAGAAGGTGTAGTTGAGGAGGGGGCTGGCCTAATGATGGGCCGGCGAGAAGAAGTGGCGGCCAGTGGTTGGGTTATTGAGCTTTGTGGTAGTTGTGGAGTAGAAGGTGCACATATTATTTGTCTAGGAGGGTTCCTAGCAGGAGGCCTAGCCGGGTTGACAGGTAGGGTTGCATTTTGGTTTTCTAGTTGCCAACCTTGAGCACGATCGGCATCTCCCTGGGCAATGGAGTGTACTAGACCAATTCCTGGGTTTGGATGTGCTGGTGCCGGTGCTGGAGTGGGAGCATGTAATGGGAGCGGATTCTGAACAATCCCCAAGCCAGGTTGTTGTTGAGGTTGAGCCGGTGGACGCTGCCGCTGCTGTTGCCTAGCCTTCATTACCTGTATGCATTCCCCCATTTGAGCCCAATCAATGCTGCCTTGGTCATTCAGATCGTGGATGTAATCCTTGAATTGAAAGCACACTTCTACATTGTGACCAGGACACCGGTGGTAAGCACAGTATCGGGACATATCTACATTTGTTGGCCAAACCTCTCTTTCCTTGGGCAATTCCAACTGTTTCTCTGCCATGAGTACATTGAAGATGTCGGTCAAGGAGTAAGGGAGTTGCTGGTAGTTCTCTCTCCTAGGACCTCCCCTTCGTGGTGCCTGATTGGGTGGTGGTGGTGCCCTATTGTAGGTAGGTTGACGAGGTTGCTGGGGTTGTGCTACTGGTTGCGGGGGTTGTTGTGGTTGTCGTGGTTGTGGTGGCCTAACCTGTTGTTGAGGGGGGTAATAGGAAAGGTTTTGTGGTGGATTTCTGAACTGGTTTTGACGGTTCCCTCCCAGGTTCCCCACAATGTTTATTGCTTCGTTGTTAACCACTCCCTCGGTTGTAGGCCCAGCTGGTACAGAGGGGGTCTTTCTAAAGTTTCTAGGTTTGGGATCAAATGGATTTATCATTGTGGCATCCTTGAAGTGGGCTTGCAAGTATCGGGCACTGTCATAGAGTTCATTCATTGTGGTAGGACGGTGCATGATCAAGACATTCCTTAGAGCAGGTGTAGTGTTGCCAATAAGCATCTTCACTTATTCCCCTTCAGAAATCACATTTGTCAGTTTCTCTGCCATTCCCCTCCATCGATCAGCAAACTTTATGAAGTCTTCTTCGGGCTTCATCTTCTCAGCAATCAAGTCTGTAATGGAGCATGCTGGTGCCACCCGGTCTCTATATCTTTGCAAGAATTTGGTTTTAACAATATCGAAGTCTCCTGCCTCAAAGGAGTCGAGTGAGTAGAACCATTCCAATGCAGACCCTTCTAGTGATCGGCGGAATAAGAAAGCAAGAACCCTACGATCATCTTTCCAGAAAGAGGATTCGTAAAGAAAATATTTTAAGTGGAGAAAAGGGTTGCCAGTACCATTGTAGCGGCGATAAACTGGTAGCTCAAAAGGTGGCAGGTGTAGGACTGGCAGAGAAGGAATGGAAATCTCAGGAACTGACTTGGAGTCCAGGCGACATCTCAGCTCTTCATAACGTTCATTCATCTGGGTGAGCTGATCCATGATTGCCCTGGTGAGAGCGAGTTCTTGGTTTACTTGGTTGGGGTATGTGGTTAGAGACATGGTTACGAAATTGAGGAGCATGACTTGAAGATTGTCCCATGACTTGATGGGCCAAGGGAGCAACATGGTTGAAATAAGATGCCTGAACAAATGAGGGTTGAACCACAGATGGTTGAACTATAGAGGGTTGAACTGTAGATGGTTGTACTAGCGATGGTTGATTCATAGATTGTTGAACAACAGGTGTTTGAACAAAGGGTGGTTGAATGAGTGGTGGTCGAACCAGAGGACGAGGAGATAAGGCAACTTGATTGGTTTCAGCCTGATCTGAAGCAATTTTGCCCATCACCATAGATTGTATACGGGCATAGGTTTCTGGGTCGGTATAGAGAGACAACTCCCTAAAGAGTTGTTCAACATCACGAGGAGCAGATGGTTGAGGGACCTCTTGCGCTTCTGACTCAAATAATGGATTAACACGACCATCTGACGGATTTGGTTGATGACCCATCTCGTGCTCTCGATGTTCAGCTTGTTCCGCCATTGCAACGTGTCTTCCAGACCTTAGTTGCATTGAACTTCAAGGAGAAAATAAAACAAACAAGTTGACAAAACAAACAAAGAACTTTTTTTTTGTCTTTTTAGTATTTTGCAAAAAGTTAGAGGTTTGAATTTTTGTTTGACAAGCAAGTGATGCAAAGACTTGAAAACAAGATTACGCAATGATTTTGATTAAACCTTAGGTTTATGAATTCGTTAAGAATTGTTCTCTCAACAAATGGGTTAGGATCCTAACTCCAATCTCCAATGACCTAGGTTTCACACAATCTCACCACGTGTAGGTAACGTAGGATGCTTCGGGTTTTGGGGAGTGGTACAACCAACCCGATCGTGAAGAGGAATACTCCACGTATGAGGAATTACGGAGGCCTTGATGAAAGCCAACCAAGTCAAATAGGAAGGAATATCCCAGAAGAGAGGTCAGAATCCACCAAGAGGGTGTTTTGGATGGGAGGTGTAAATGAGAGAGTGAGCTCCCACCTCAAAAAAGTGTAAAATAAGGAGTAGAGAGAAGGAGCAGAGAATGCAATCAAGTAATAAAACAAGTAATGAGCAAAGCATAAACTTAAATAAACAAGCAATCAACACCAGACAAGCAATTAGAAACTAGACAAGCAACTAGAATCTAGACTTGTTTCTTATGTGAGCCAAATGGAGATAGTGAAAAGTGATGGAAAGAAGAGGGTTCAGATCTGATAGCCAAGTAAAAGGGTGGTCCACGTGGGGACCGATGTAATAATAAGCTGGTTCACATGGGAACCGGGGTAAAAAGTAAAGGTGGTTCACGTGGGAACCGATTTTGGGTAAAAAGGGGTGGTTCACGTGGGAACCGGTTTGAATGGTCAAAAGAGGGCCACGTGGGGCCAATTAAAGGTGAATAAATATCTGATCCAAGTTGGGATATATCTGAAAAAAAAGGGTTTGGTTCACGTGGGAACCGAAGTAAAGAAAGAGATTGGTTCACGCGGGAACCGGTTTAAAAGGAGAAGGGTGGTTCACGTGGGAACCGGTTTAAATAAAATGCAGAAATTAAATGGCATACTTGGTACTTCAGATCTGATGAAAGATGGGTGAAATCAGAAATTTTGAGATGGCATGAAGTTAAGAAAGGTGGAAGGAAGGAAAGGCTCATGTGGGAACCGGTCTAGAACTAGAACTAGTTGCAAACAAAACACTAAGCACCCACGGTTGAAGACATTGCTTGTCCCACCGTGGTCGCCACAAAGCCGTCAACTCTGAAAATTCGACGGGGTCCTCTCCTTTTCAGGGAAGTCCGTGAACCCAGATCGTCACCTCAAGAGGGGATGAGAAAAGAAAGGAATACAACTCGGAAAGCAAATCTCACCTCGGTCCCACACTCACATTGATCCCCGAACTTTCATCCCTTGGCGTCGCTTGATCACCAAAGAGACGGTTTGGGTCATGTGGGAGGAGGGTGAGAAGAAATAAACGTGGTCTCCAGGAACCGTGGGTTCTGATTTATAGAATTAAAATGACCGTGTGTACCTTAGCGTGAAGAATGTGAGTTAAAGCTTCTCCTTCTTCGGCCGGCCCATGAAGAAGAGTCCTCAACATGTGGGTGCTTGATATTCTGTGCAACTAGACAAATAAACAAGTGAAATATACAATTAGAACTAGACAAAGTGGAGTATATGTAAAGAGAATAACATAAAACACACAATTGACTAGAAACTGACCGGATTCGGGTTATCTCTAACCCCTGTTTTTTTATTTTCGGAATAATAGAGTAAATTTAGTGCAAAAAAAATGTAAAAAAATGATAGGAGGATGTAGAATCACTAAACAAAGAGCTAGGAAAAAGAACTGAAAGATTCTGAGTTGAATAGAGAAAGATATAGCCAAATCTGTGTTGTCGAAAAAGCCGAGCAGCAGTCCAGGATTTGCCAGGCGCGACTTTGCTTCTGCGCTTGTCACGACCAGCCCCGACCTCGGAATCAAGTGACGTTGATTTAAAACTCAATAAAACTTGGATAGGAAGAACTTTGATGAAGAGAGCTCGGGCAGAAGACGTCCACACATTGCTGTAGAGGCCGAGGAAGAGAGACTGGGCAGATCCCCTGCAGAACAGCCTTCCTCTCTCTAGAACCGACTTTTCTCTCTCTAAAAACACGAAATTCTCTCTCTAAAAATCACAAAATCAATGCAGGAGGGAGATTGGACGTCTTGAGATGCTTGGGGGGTCGTGCTCATGCCTTTGGAACGACCGGAATCAGAGTTAATTTATAGGAGAACGAACGACGTTATCCGGGCTAAAAAATAGGGGCCTTGCGCCCCACCCCTGGGTGCATGCGCCCTGGTGCAGGGCGCATGCACCCCACTGAGGGGCGCATGTGCCCCCCAGTGAGGGCGCATGGGCACAAATCCCGAGGAAAGAGGCCTTATCCGATCGGCGGTTCAGTGGTAGAGTCCCGGTGAAAAACTGGGTCCCTCGTGCCTCAAAGGTGGGGCGCATGTGCCCTCAAGTGAGGGCACAAGGTCACGTGCCTCACTAGTAGGGCGCATGGGCACGTGCCCTGGGTCCCGGGCGTATGTGACCAGGAACCCGGGCGCATGGGACTGGTTTCGCGCGTCATTCTTCCGGAAGCCATTGCGAACACTCCCGAACTCGGAATTCGACGCCATTTGTTGCGTTGTAAAGATAACAGGCCTAAAAAGCTTTATATAGAATTAGATCAGCCATAAAACCCTCAAAAACTTCAGAATTTTGTCCGGAAGTTAGGGTAGTGAACAGAAGATCCGATACAGGTCAAAATGACTTCGACGGCAAACCGGAAAGGCACGGAATGCAACAAAACTTGTTCGGGGTGTGAATATGACCATAACCTTCAATGCATGATCATTAGGCATTGGTCATTCAGCCAACTTCCGTGTTTACACGATTTACGTGTGGCTTTCGCTCGGAAATTACGGCTTTTTGCGGAAAACATCAGAGAACGTCCGATTTCGTTCGGCGAAGCTCCAAATCAACTTTTAAAGACCCGTAATCATTATAAGGTCAATCACACATGTTACCCTATATAACATGAGTTTTTATGCTCTGAATTAGGCGAATTTGGCATGTCTACAATCTTCTTCTCTATTTACTTCGATTATGAACATTTTACATTGTGTTGTGGTCAAGCTTAATAGTGAAAGCAATATGGTATGAAGAGCTCAATTTATACTACTTTTCAATACATACAAATTGAAGAGAATAATTGATAGTAGTATTCCATGTCCTCTCATTATTATGTTGGATTCATCTAACCTAATGAGAGAGGTCTTGAATCTAGATGATGAGATATGAAAACAATATGATAACTTGGTCATGACTATTCCTATTTTTTCAATTCTAAACCAATTCTTCCATTAGTGATTGGTCATAGCACATTGGCAGAATATAGAATGCCATAGCTTTCACTTATGGCTTAGCCTCTAAAGTGCATGTTCTGCAATTAAAATTATAGTTACAACAAGTAAGAAAGGGCTCAATAAAAATCAGTGAATATTTTCAAAAGATGAAGTATATAGCCAACTCTTTAGCTTTTGCTAATAATCCATTTTCTTCAAGTGATATGTTGCTTCATATACATGGAAGTTTAGGTCTAGAATATGAGTCATTTATAATTTCTATAACTACACATACTGATGCTTCTACGTTGTCAACTAATGCTATACAAGGGATGTTGATTAATCATGAAGTTTTCATACAAAAGCATCACCAAATTGTCACTAAGGTTATTGTAAATTTAGCCCAAACCAATTTGAATCATGCACAATAGCAACGATCCAATCAGAATTGTTGTAAATTAGGTAGGAATTGTGGCTATAGAGGATTAAATGGGGTAGAAATAGATCTATCCAAGGTAATTACAACAATTATGATAGAAATTGGTATAAGAACAATTCACATATTACTTCTCAATTTATGATCATGGTTCAAATAGTGATGCTAATAAGAATCAAAATATTAAACACTTTATTGTGTAGATATGTCAATTGTGTGATAGGAATAGACATATGGCTATATATTGTTAGCACCAATTTGATATAAGTTTTAGAGCTATTGGAGGTTATGGCAATAGCTAGTTTAATCGCCTAAATAATAGTCAACCTTTTGTTGAAAAAATGGCTTCTACACATTTAGTTAATTCTTAGATTAATTCTACTTGGCATCCAGACTCGGATGCCAATAATCATATGACATCGGGCATAGGCAATTGATATAATCCTATCCCATATGTTGGATATGACAAGGTCCATGTTGGTAGTGGTAAAGGATTGCTATTGCTCACATTGGTCAATCAATCAGGTTATAAATCGTTTAACCTTCAAAATGTATTACATGTTCCTTCATTAGCCAAAAATATATTGTCTACCAGTTTATGAAGGATAATGATACGTTTTTCAATTTTTTTTCAACTCAATGTTTTATCACTGTCGACTCTAAAAATTCAACGGGGTCTCTCCTTTTTAGGGAAGTCCGTGAATCCAGATTGTCACCTCAAGAGGAGATGATAAATAAAGGAATAAAACATCGGAAAGCAACTCTCACCTCGGTCCCACACTCACTTTGATCCCCGAACTTTCATCTCTTGGCGTCGCTCGATCACCAAAGAGACGGTTTGGGTCATGTGGGAGGAGGGTGAGAAGAAAGAAATTAAGACATGTGGTCGCCAGGAACTGCGGGTTCCGATTTATGAAATTAAATTGACCGTGTGTACCTCAGCGTGAAGAATGTGGGTCAAAGCTTCTCCTTCCTCGGCCGGCCGATGAAGAAGAGTCCTCAACGTGGTGGGTGCTTGATTTTATGTGCAACTAGACAAATAAACAAGTGAAAGATACAATTAGAACTAGACAAAGTGGAGTATATGTAAAGAGAATAACATAAAACACACAACTGACTAGAAACTGACCAGATTCGGGTTATCTCTAACCCCTCTTTTTTTATTTTCGAATAAACAGACTAAAAATAATGTAAAAAAATGTAAAAAAATGATGGTAGGATGGAGAATCACGAAACAAAGAGATATGAAAAATAATATAAAGATTTTGAGTTGAATAGAGAGAGATATGGCCAAATCTGGGTTGTCGAAAAAGCCGAGCAGCAGTCCAGGATTTGCCAGGCGCGACTTTGCTTCTGCGCTTGTCACAACCAGCCCTGACCTCTTAATCAAGTTCCGTCAATTGAAAACTCAATAAGACTTGGAGAGGAAGAACTTTGATGAAAAGAGCTAGGGCATAAAACGTCCACACACTTCTGTAGAGGCGGAAGAAGAGAGACCTGGCTGATCACCTGCAGAACAGCCTTCCTCTCTCTTGAACCGACTTTTATCTCTCTAAAAACTCGAAATTCTCTCTATAAAAATCACAAAATCAATGCAGAAGGGAGTTTGGACATCTTGATATGCCTGGGGGGGCCATGCTCATGTCTTTGGAACGACCAAAATCAGAGTCAATTTATAGGAGAACGAACGGTGCGATCAAGACTAAAAAATAGGCCACCTTGCGCCCTACCCCAGGGCGCATGCGCCCCGGTGCAGGGCGCATGCACCCCACTGATAAGCGCATGTGCCTCCTAGTGGGGGCGCATGGCACTTTTCCTGAAAAATTCGACCTTATCCGGTCGATCCGTTCAGCGGTAGAGTCCCGGTAAAAAACTGGTTCCCTTATGCCTCAAGGGTAGGACGCATGTGCCCTCAAGTGAGGGCACGAGGTCACGTGCCTCACTGGTAGGGCGCATGGGCACGTGCCCTGGGTCCTGGGCGCATGTGACCAGGGACCCGGGCGCATGGGACTATTTTTGCGCGTCCTTCTTCCGGAAGCCATTGCGAACACTCCCGAACTCGGAATTCGACGCCGTTTGTTGCGTTGGAAAGAAAACAGGCCGAAGAAACTTTCTATAGCATTGGATTAGCCATCACACCCTAAAAAACTTCAGAATTTTGTCCGGAAGTTAGGGAAATGAACAGAAGATCCGATATAGGTTAAAATGACTCCGACGGCAAACCGAAAAGGTACGGTTGTAGACACGCAAATTTTGCCTATTTGAGGAGCTTAAGATTCATGTTTTCTTAGAAGATACTCGAGTTTTCCGATAAACAAACCAGGTCACCGAGAAAACAACCCAAAAACGAACTCTGGGGGCGTAGATGACACGTCTGACGGGTCGCCCAGGCGACCCGTTTGTTGGGTCGCCCAGGCGACCCCCCTGCCGGGTCGCCCAGGCGACCCGTCTGACGGGTCATCAGCCAAATCGTCCGTTCTGACGGTGGTAGGTGAGACGTCAAATCCGGGCAGGTACGGGAAGCGACCCGGCCAGCGGGTCGCCTGCCAAAACAGTGTACGGACTAAGCGAAATGACCCGTGAACGGCGCACGATCGCCCGGACGGTCGGAGTCGACTGGGCGTAGGCGACCCGTCTGACGGGTCGCCTGCCACTGTAGCAGACCCCGGGCGGCAGCCGCTCAGCTTTCGGCGCACGCGCATTTAATGGCATTTATAGTTCCGCAGGTGACCCGCCAGACGGGTCGCCTGCGGATTCCAAAAAGTGTTTTTTATGCCTGAAATGCCCCTGGGACCCTTTTGCCTATAAAAAGGGACCCCCTAACCACTTTTTCAAGGGTTGGAAGAGTGTTAGATGAGAGAGAACGTCCCAAGCTCCCAAGAGAGAGCCTTAGAGAGTTCCAAACCTCTTCCATCCCCCAATTCTCATTGCCCAAGAGATTGAGAGCTTCCCACTTCCATCCACCTCCGTAAATCGACGTTCTTCATCTCGTTTCTTCATCGGCATCCATTTCGAAGCTTCTCGAGCTCCTACATCAAAGGCGGAATCATCATCCACATCCTAGGAGCTTCCGGGAGTCGTCACCAAGCTTCTAAAGCCATCCGAAAGCATCCCGGGAGTATCCGGGAGTAAACCAAATTCTGGTGCAGGAGGCGACCCGTTTGCCACGTCGCCCAGGCGACCCATTTACCAGGTCGCCCAGGCGACCCCCCTGTCGGGTCGCCCAGGCGACCCCCCTGCCGGGTCGCCTGGGACTCCAGATTGCCGTTTTTGGAGCCGAAACCCGTTTTTCTTCCACCACCTTCTAGCATTACTTTGTTCCTATGTTTTCCATCATAGATCATCATATTTACATGCATATTTAACTCAATAAAATCATATATCATCATCCAAAAACACATAAAAGGGGGGGGTTGGGAGTTATTCCCAATCCGGTTAGTCTATCTCCATTTGTGGTTTTAGTTCATTCCTTTTGCAAGATGCTCCACTATCTTAGTTCTAATCCACTTTCACTTGTCTTCGTGGCTTACTTGTTTTTGTAGGAACAACTAGAGTGCTTCAAGCTCTTTCTTCTCAGCCGGCCGAAAAGGAAGAAGATGGAACCCATAATCTCCCAACACAATCTCTCCGCTTAGGTACGTTCGGTCATTTCCTTTAATACTTACATTGTCTCTTTACCTTTACTCTCGGAACCCGCGGTTCCTGGCGACCACAACCCTACACCACCGGCAAAACCGAAAGGAGGAGCGGCGCTCATCGTTCCAACCCCGGGAAGGAAGAAGAAGGACCGGGTCCGGATCGAGGGTTCCACATCTTTTGGCGACCACGGTGGGACCATCTCATGCTTGAAGCAAACTTAGTTGTTCTCTCATTTCCAAGTAAGCCCCTTCTCACCATCACTATATTCATATTGTCCTCCGTTTCGTTTATCTAGTCGATCCCCGCGTGGATCTCCTTCCGGTTTGAGGAAACAAGTTCCCGGAAGTGTTCTGTTTTCGCAAATGACCCCTCTGCCGGGTCATCTCCTATTTTTATGATTTAGAGCTTTCTGTTTCCTTAGGTCCCTACGTGGACCCACTTGCTTTTCCATTTACTGTTATTGCTAAGCATCTTGCCCTTAGTTTACTTTCAAATCCATGCTATTTCGGTCCCCACGGGACCCCGGTTATTAAGTGCTTTCCTTCGGCTCTGTTTTCTGTTTTCCGCAGGTGACCCCCTGCCGGGTCGCCTGCCAGACCAGTTGGTGACCCGTCTGCCGGGTCATCTACGCTTTCCGAAACTCTTTTCCTGTTGTAGTCTTTAGTTTCACTTGCTCTTGCTCATTTCTCTTGAATCAAACTTGCAAAAAAAAATCAATATTTTCTAGCATCTTTGACTTGGTTAGCTATTGTCCTTGATAGTTTAATCATCATCCTAGTTGTTATTTGTTGATCGTTGCATTGTTTTTCTTTCTTATTGTATGCCATCTTATCCTTGCTAAATTCTTGCATTAGATTGCATTGAGTATCGGGTTCGCCCGACTCATTAGGTCATTCGAGACGGGAGGCTCACCCACCTCCCAAAGACATCTCCATCCCACCCGCGTCTCTTGGTGGATTCCGATCTCTCTTCCGGGGATTCCCTCTCGGTTGATTAGATTGGTTTTCACTAAGGCCTCCGTAAGTCCTCAAAAGTGAAGGATTCCCTCTTCACCGATCGGGCTGGTTGTACCTTTTACCCCAAAAACCCGGTGTCACCTTTCACCCAATCGTCTATATCTACACCTTGATGTCACCTTTTCAGTCCATCACCATTCCATTCCGCTACATTCATCTGCATTCACTTGCATTCCATTACAATTCACTACGAATCACTCCGCTTCATTACATGCCACTCCCTTACAAAGCCGACATCAAGGCGAGGCAAGCTGTAGACACGCCAAATTCGCCTAATTCAGAGCATAAAACTCATGTTTTATAGGGTAACATGTGCGATTGACCTTATAATGATGCCGGGTCTTTTAAAGTTGATTAGGAGCTTCGTCGAACGAAATCGGACGTTCTCTGATGTTTTCCGCAAAAAGCCGTAATTTCCGAGCGAAAGCCACACGTAAATCATGTAAACACGGAAATTGGCTGAATGACCAATGCCTAATGATCATGCATTGAAGGTTATGGTCATATTCACACCCTGGACAAGTTTTGTTGCATTCCGTGCTTTCCGGTTTGCCGTCGGAGTCATTTTGACCTGTATCGGATCTTCTATTCACTACCCTAACTTCCGGATAAAATTCTGAAGTTTTTGAGGGTGTGATGGCTGATCCGATACAATAGAAAGCTTCTTCGGCCTGTTATATTTCCAACGCAACAAACGGCGTCGAATTCCGAGTTAGAGAGTGTTCGCAATGGCTTCCGGAAGAAGGACGCGCGAAACCAGTCCCATGCGCCCGGGTTCCTGGTCACATGCGCCCGGGACCCAGAGCACGTGGCCATGCGCCATACCAGTGAGGCACGTGACCTTGTGCCCTCACTTGAGGGCACATGTGCCCCACCTTTGAGGCACGAGGGACCCAGTTTTTCACCGGGACTCTACCACTGAACGGACGGACCGAACAAGCCCTCTTTTCTCGGGATTTGTGCCCATGCGCCGCCCTTCAGTGGGGCGAATGCGCCCAGCACCAGGGCGCATGCGCCCAGGGGTGGGGCGCAATGCCCCTATTTTTTAGCTCCGATAAGACTGCCTGTTCTCCTATAAATGGACTCTGATTCTGGTCGTTCCAAAAGGGCATGAGCACGACTCCCCAGGCATCTCAAGACGTCCAATCTCTCTCCTGCATTGATTTTGTGATTTTTAGAGAGATAATTTCGAGTTTTTAGAGAGAGAAAAGTCGGTTCAAGAGAGAGGAAGCCTGTTCTGCAGGGGATCTGCCCAGTCTTTATTCCTCGGCCTCTACAGAAGTGTGTGGACGTCTTCTGCCCGAGCTCTCTTCATCAAAGTTCTTCCTCTCCAAGTCTTCTTGAGTTTACAATTGATGGCACTTGATTCCGAGGTCGGGGCTGGTCGTGAAAAGCGCAGAAGCAAAGTCGCGCCTGGCAGATCCTGGACTGCTGCTCGGCTTTTTCGACAACACAGATTTGGCTATATCTTTCTCTATTCAACTCAGAATCTTTCAGTTCTTTTTCCTATCTCTTTGTTTAGTGATTCTCCATCCTCCTATCATTTTTTTACATTTTTTTCACTACTTTTACTCTGTTATTCCGAAAATAAAAAAGAGGGGTTAGAGATAACCCGAATCCGGTCAGTTTCTAGTCAATTGTGTGTTTTATGTTATTCTCTTTAAATATACTCCACTTTGTCTAGTTCTAATTGTCTATTTCACTTGTTTATTTGTCTAGTTGCACAGAATATCAAGCACCCACACGTTGAGGACTCTTCTTCATCGGCCGGCCGAAGAAGGAGAAGCTTTAACTCACATTCTTCACGCTAAGTTGCACAGAATATCAGGCACCCAACACGTTGAGGACTCTTCTTCATCGGCCGGACGAAGAAGGAGAAGCTTTAACTCACATTCTTCATGCTAAGGTACACACGGTCAATTTTAATTCTATAAATCGGAACCCACGATTCCTGGCGACCACGTTTATTTCTTCTCACCCTCCTCCCACATGACCCGAACCGTCTCTTTGGTGATCGAGCGACGCCAAGGGATGAAAGTTCGGGGATCAATGTGAGTTTGGGACCAAGGTGAGATTTTCTTTCCGAGTTTTTATTCCTTTCTTTTCTCATCCCCTCTTGAGGTGACGATCTGGGTTCACGGACTTCCCTGAAAAGGAGAGGACCCCGTCGAATTTTCAGAGTCGACAGCTTTGTGGCGACCACGGTGGGACAAGCAATGTCTTCAACCGTGGGTGCTAAGTGTTTTGTTTGCAACTAGTTCTAGTTCTAGACCGGTTCCCACGTGAGCCTTTCCTTCCTTCCACCTTCCTTAACTTCATGCCATCTCAAAATTTCTGATTTCACCCATCTTTCATCAGATCTGAAGTACCAAGTATACCATTTAATTTCTGCATTTTATTTAAACCGGTTCCCACGTGAACCACCCTTTTCCTTTTAAACCGGTTCCCACATGAACAAATCTCTTTCTTTACTTCGGTTCCCACGTGAACCAAACCACTTTCCTTCAGATCTATCCCCACTTGGATCAGATCTTTGTTCACCTTTAATTGGCCCCACGTGGCTCTCTTTTGACCATTCAAACCGGTTCCCACGTGAACCACCCCCTTTTACCCAAAACCGGTTCCCACGTGAACCACCTTTACCTTTTACCCCAGTTCCCACACATCGGTCCCCACGTGGACCACCCTTTTGCTTGGCTATCAGATCTGAACCCTCTTCTTTCCATCACCTTTTCACTATCTCCATTTGGCTCACATAAGAAACAAGTCTAGATTCTAGTTTCTAGTTGCTTGTCTAGTTTCTAATTGCTTGTCTGGTGTTGATTGCCTGTTTATTTAAGTTCATGTTTTGCTCATTACTTGCTTTATTACTTGATTGCATTCTCTGCTCCTTCTCTCTACCTCCTTATTTTACACTTTTTTGAGGCGGGAGCTCACTCTCCCATTTATCCCTCCCATCCAAAACACCCTCTTGGTGGATTCTGACCTCTCTTCTGGGATATTCCTTCCTAGTTGACTTGGTTGTCTTTCATCAAGGCCTCCGTAATTCCTCATACGTGGAGTATTCCTCTTCACGATCGGGTTGGTTGTACCACTCCCCAAAACCCGAAGCATCCTACGTTACCTACACGTGGTGAGATTGTGTGAAACCTAGGTCATTGGAGATTGGAGTTAGGATCCTAACCCATTTGTTGAGAGAACAATTCTTAACAAATCCATAAACCTAAGGTTTAATCAAAATCATTGCGTAATTTTGCTTTCAAGTCTTTGCATCACTTGTTTGTCAAACAAAAATTCAAACCTCTAACTTTTTGCAAAATACTAAAAAAACCAAAAAAAGGTATTTGTTTACTTTGTCAACTTGTTTGTTCCTTGAAGTTCAATGCAACTAAGGTCTGGAAGGCACGTTGGAATGGCGGAATGAGCTGAACATCGAGAGCACGAGATGGGTCATCAACCAAATCCGTCAGATGGTCGTGTTAATCCATTGTTTGAGTCAGAAGCGCAAGAGGTACCTCAACCATCTGCTCCTCGTGATGTTGAACAACTCTTTAGGGAGTTGTCTCTCTATACCGACCCAGAAACCTATGCCCGTATACAATCCATGGTGAAGGGCAAAATTGCTTCAGATCAGGCTGAAACCAATCAAGTTGCCTTATCTCCTCGTCCTCTGGTTCGACCACCACTCATTCAATCACCCTTTGTTCAACCTCCTGTTGTTCAACAATCTATGAATCAACCATCGCTAGCACAACCATCTGCAGTTCAACCCTCTATAGTTCAACCGTCTGTGGTCCAACCCTCATTTGTTCAGCCATCTTATTTTAACCATGTTGCTCCCTTGGCCCATCAAGTCATGGGACAATCTTCAAGTCATGCTCCTCAATTTCGAACCATGTCTCTAACCGCATACCCCAACCGATAAACCAAGAACCTGCTCTCACCAGGGCAATCATGGATCAACTCACCCAGATGAATGAACGTTATGAAGAGCTGAGATGTCGCCTGGACTCCAAGTCAGTTCCTGAGATTTCCATTCCTTCTCTGCCAGTCCTACACCTGCCACCTTCTGAGCTACCAGTTTATCGCCGCTACAATGGTACTAGCAATCCTTTTCTTCATCTAAAAGATTTTCTCGATGAATCCTCATTCTGGAAGGATGATCGTAGGGTTCTTGCCTTCTTGTTCCGTCGATCATTAGAAGGGTCTGCATTGGAATGGTTCTACTCACTCGACTCCTTTGAGGCAGGAGACTTCGACATTGTCAAGACAAAATTCTTGCAGAGATACAGACCGGGTGGCACCGGCATGCTCCATTACGGATTTGATTGCTGAGAAGATGAAGCCCGAAGAGGACTTCATAAAGTTTGCTGATCGCTGGAGGGGAATGGCAGAAAAATTGACAGATGTGATTTCTGAAGGGGAACAAGTGAAGATGCTTATTGGCAACACTACACCTGCTCTAAGGAATGTCTTGATCATGCACCGTCCTACCACAATGAATGAACTCTATGACAGTGCCCGATACTTGCAAGCCCACTTCAAGGATGCCACAATGATAAATCCATTTGATCCCAAACCTAGAAACTTTAGAAAGACCCCCTCTGTACCAGCTGGGCCTACAACCGAGGAAGTGGTTAACAACGAAGCAATAAACATTGTGGGGAACCTGGGAGGGAACCGTCAAAACCAGTTCAGAAATCCACCACAAAACCTTTCCTATTACCCCCCTCAACAACAGGTTAGGCCACCACAACCACGACAACCACAACAACCCCCGCAACCAGTAGCACAACCCCAGCAACCTCGTCAACCTACCTACAATAGGGCACCACCACCACCCAATCAGGCACCATGAAGGGGAGGTCCTAGGAGAGAGAACTACCAGCAACTCCCTTACTCCTTGACCGACATCTTCAATGTACTCATGGCGGAAAAACAGTTAGAATTGCCCAAGGAAAGAGAGGTTTGGCCAACAAATGTAGATATGTCCCGATACTGTGCTTACCACCGGTGTCCTGGTCACAGTGTAGAGGTGTGCTTTCAATTCAAGGATTATATACAAGATCTGAATGACCAAGGAAGCATTGATTGGGTCCAAATGGGGGAATGCATACAGGTAATGAAGGCTAGGCAGCAGCAGCGGCAGCGTCCATCGGCTCAACCTCAACAACAACCTGGCTTGGGGATTGTTCAGAATCCGCTCCCATTACATGCTCCCGCTCCAGCGCTGGCACCAGCACATCCAAACCCAAGAATTGGTCTAGTACACTCCATTGTCCAGGGAGATGCCAGCCGTGCTCAAGGTTGGCAACTAGAAAACCACAATACAACCATGCCTGTCAACCCGACTAGGCCTCCTGCTAGGAACCCTCCTAGACAAATAATCCGTGCACCTGCTACTCCACAACTACCACAAAGCTCAATAACCCAACCACTGGCCGCCACTTCTTCTCGCCGGCCCATCATTAGGCCAGCCCCCTCCTTAGCTACACCTCCTTCAACCATTACTACACACCGGCCCTTGCTCATCCGACCACCACAATCACCACCAAACCTCGAACCCCCGACCTACGAGCTCTACCACTCCAAAACCCCAACCTATCATACCACCACAACCAATCTCACAACCTACACCTTCATTAAACTCATCAACCACTTCGCACCCCGGCCTCTTCTTATCGGGCCACCGGTATCACCATCACTACCACCTCCAAATCCTACCCCTCTACCAACTAACCCCATCATCCCGAACCATCAATCCCATTACCTATCATACCTGCACCTACACCACACTGTTCCACGTAACCCACCCCAGTTAACCCGTCACCTCTACCCGACCGCCAAATAGCCCCGGTGCTTCGGAGTGGGAGGATGTTCCAGCGGCTCTTTCTCCAAGCCGGAACTCAACCGCAAGAGCCAGTGAAGGAGGAAAAAGTAGAAGAACCATTGCCAGGCACAGCCTATGATCTGTTAAAGCATTTAGATAAAACATCGGCCCGTATTTCCATACTTGAGTTGATCAAAAGATCAAAGGTGCACCAGGAGATTCTACAGCAGTACTTGCAAAGGGTCATGGTGAATGAAGATCTCCCACCTGAGAAGATCACTACAGTGTTAGCCCCTAGAAGTGAGCACCCAACACTCACTTTCTCTCAGGAAGAATTAGCAGATACAGACTTCAGGAGATATGCTTTGCATGTGGCTGTTATCATCTATAATGTCGAAGTAAAATCATGTTTGGTTGACACTGGAGCTTCTATCAACGTTATGCCGCCAGAAACTTTGCAGTTGTGTGGCATTTCTGAGCAAGAAATCAAGCCATCCTGTGCCATGGTGACGGCCTACGACAACTCCAAGAAGTCTGCACATGGGGTGGTCACTCTAGAAGTCAAACTTGGACCATGTACGGTCACAACAGATTTTCATGTTCTAGAATTGGATCCAACTTTTCGGGCTATACTTGGGAGGCCATACTTGGAGGCAATAGGAGCTGTGGCTTCAACAAACCACCAGTGCATAAAATTTCCCTTTAAAGGACAGGTGGTCAAGGTGACTAGCATGCCTATAAGGGACGAGCTGAACGATGCTTCTTTACCCCTAGGTCTGTCAATACAACCCCATATCTCAGTGGGAGAATTGCCAGAAGTCAGATGCATGACCGCCTCTCTACCAGACACACTGGGATGGCGGATGATGATGAAATTGGGCTATCAGCCTGGAAGAGGTTTAGGCAAGGATCTTCAAGGGATCACTCAGCCAATTGAAAATGCGAAAAGGCCACGCAGGCAGGGGTTGGGATATGAAGAGGGTTCCATCCCAAGGAGGATCTTCCAGCCAGGATATGCCATGGGACTCCATACATTCTTTATCAAAGGGGAGACCATGATGATGGCTGAAGATGGCAAAAGTTCCGTGATAGCTGTCAAGAGAAGAAAAGCTCCAGAAGAAGAAGAAGAAGACTTGGAAGACTTATGCTTATCTTTGACTCGTCTGTTCTCAAGTGGGGAAGAGTATCAAGAACCACTTAAGGGCAGACCAATCTTGGATCATCTGGTTGAGCATACCACCCAAGTCAAAACCATTCCACGAGGCCCAAATACAACAATCCCATGGTTGAACCTCGTACCTTTGTTTCTAGATCTTTTGGATGGGCTTCAGGGCCCACTTACCCACTTTGGGCCCATGTGCCCTCTTCAACCTTCTACTCTTACTAGGCCAGCTTGCCCATTTGCTTCCCTCATCAACTTCAGAACTGAGGGCTTTTCTCAACATGGGCTCAGTGCCCATTTATTTCTAAGATCGCGTCCACGTACCCGTTTACTTTTTTCATCAGTTTTGGACCTATGTGTCCACTTTCTATTACCATTGGGCCCACGAGCCCCTTTTTCCCTTTTATTCTTAAGTTTTTCTCTCTATTAATTCAGTCATCTTCTAGCAAGCCTCGAGTCACTGAGGCTCATTCTATCTTTTTACTTGAGAATCCCAAAAAAAAACGCCTTCTATGAAACTCACATTTCCATCGAGGAGACGTCTCTACTCATCCTAGAGGGTGCTCCCAATCAGGGATCCTTCTTTTCTGAATCATTGATCGATTTGCTCGATCCTCCCTCCACTGCAAATACCACCTCTCCAGCTTTATCTTCAGTAGGTCAAGTTAGGTTAGGAAATAGGAAAGCCAGAGGTAAGCGAGTTCCAAATAGGTATCTGCAACAATTGGCACAGAAATGCGTAGAGTGTACAAGGCTGCCAAACTTTTTGGATAATACCATCCAGCTAGATGAAATCCGGTATGAGGATGAGCATAACATAGATCATACTTTGGGAGTATATGAGGTGGTATCAGAGAAGGATCCCGAATCTGAGAATGAAATTGAGGACTTGGCTGATGCATATGCATCTGGACTTAGAAGATTTGAAGAACCATCAGTCACAGGGAATGAACTGACCAAGGAACTGAATTTAGGAACCCCTGAATATCCTAAGACTATCCTCATTAGTGCAAACCTCACTCCCTCAGAAGAACAATGTTTGATCAAAGTTTTGGAAGAATATAAGGACACCTTCGCATGGACATATGAAGATATGCCGGGATTAGATAATTCACTGGTTGAACATAGATTAACCTTGAAACCTGGAACTACCCCGGTTAAACAAAAGCTCAGGAGGTTCCACCTTGATATTGCACTCAAAATGAAAGAAGAGGTCGACAAATTACATCAAGAAAAATTTATTAAGGTTGTCCTGTATCCGCAATGGGTGGCTAACATAGTCCCTGTTATGAAGAAGGATGGACGAATTCGGATTTGTATAGACTTCAGAGACTTGAACCGAGCGTGTCCTAAAGATGATTTCCCTTTGCCTCATATCGATGTTTTGGTTGATAACACGAGTGGATTTGAAATGCTTTCATTCATGGATGGCTATTCTGGATACAATCAGATCCGGTTAGCTGAGGAGGACCAAGAGAAGACCTCATTCACTATACCTTGGGGAACATATTGCTATGTTGTCATGCCCTTTGGGTTAAAGAATGCTGGTGCTACATATCAGAGGGCTATGATGGCTATCTTTCACGACATGATGCACACCCTTGTAGAGGTGTATGTGGATGATTTGGTTATCAAGTCCAAAAGTCGGGAAGATCATTCTGAAGTGCTAAGGAAGGTCTTGCAAAGAGCTAGAGAATACAAGCTAAAAATGAACCCTAAGAAGTGTACATTTGGAGTTTCATCAGGAAAGCTACTTGGGTTCATAGTAAGCAAAAGGGGCATAGAGATCGACCCAAACAAGGCCAAGGCAATTATTGGTATGCCTCCTCCGAAGAATATGAAAGAGCTTCGAGGATTGATTGGGAGGCTACAATTTGTCCGCCGGTTTATCTCACAACATTCCCAAAGGTGTAAACCTTTCTATGAGTTAACCAAGGTGGGGGCCGAGTTTAAGTGGGATTCGAAGTGCCAGGAGGCGTTTGATGGGTTGAAAACATACCTGGCAAGTCCCCCTGTACTTAGACCACCAATTCCCGACAAACCTTTGGTCCTCTACATTTCGGTTCTTGAGAACTCTCTCAGGGCAGTCCTTGCACAAGTTAATGAAGAAGGGAAAGAATGAACTACTTACTACTTGTCTAAGATGTTTGATACTTGTGAGCTGAAGTACACTGTGGTAGAAAAGACTTGTGCTGCTCTTGTTCGGGTGGTTCAGAAACTCAAACACTATTTTCTTGCTTACCAAGTCAAGCTCATTGCTCGTATCAATCCCATTAAGTTTCTGTTAGAGAAGACAGTCTTGACTGATCGGTTAGGGCGATAGCAGAGTTTCTTATCCCAATTTGATATCACTTATGTCCCACAGAAGGCAATCAAGGGTTATGCTATTTCTGAACACCTTTCCCATCATCCCATACCCGTCTTTGACCCAGTCCGGTCGGACTTCCCGGATGACGAACTAATGTCAGTCCGATCTTCCAATCTTTGGACATTATATTTTGACGGGGCTCTAAACTCTCATGGTAGAGGGATAGGTATTGTCCTTCTGTCACCTGAAGGTGTCACCATTCCACAGGCTTTTCAGCTTAACTTTCCAGCAACCAACAACATAGCTGAGTATGAAGCCTTGCTGGCCGGGCTGGAGGCCGCTCATTTCCATGGTGCCACCGAACTTAGGGTGATAGGTGATAGTCAATTGATCCTACGCCAGGTCCTATCCAAGTACCGAACTTCTCATCCAAACCTCAAGCCCTACCAGGAGCTCACCACCTGCTACATCAAGCTATTCTTCAAACTCACCTTTGTCCATGTCCCCCGCTCTCAGAATATCCTCGCCGATGCCTTAGCTTCACTAGCTTCATCTCTATCTGTCCCGCTAGGCAGGCAAGTGCGGACTATACACATCTGTAAGAGAACAATTCCAGCAATTGAGGATGGACGTTTTCTGAAGGTTAAGGAAAGATTCAACAGAAAAGAATACCTGAAACATAAAGAAGAAATCTCCATGATCGAGTTGGAAGAATTAGAAGAAGGTGAGAGACCTTGGTATGACGAGATTGCGAGGTATTGTCAAGATCAGTCATATCCGCCTGGATCAACCACCAAGGAAAAGAAGGCAATCAGAAGAGTATCCCAGAGGTATACAATCCTAGGAGGAGTGCTCTATAAGAGAAGCCTAAGTGGAATCTTACTCAGATGTCTTGATGAAGAAGAAGCTGAGTTGGTGCTGAAAGAAGCACATTCTGGAGTTTGTGGTGGTCATGTGAATGCCCAAGCCCTTGCTAAGAAAATCATCCGGCAAGGGTATTATTGGCCAACTCTAGAAGAAGACTGCTCCATCTTTGTCCGGCATTGTCATTCATGTCAACTCCATGCCGACAAGATTCACTCTCCCGCATCTTCCCTTCATCCAATTCATGCCCCATGGCCTTTCGCCATGTGGGCTTTTAATATCATTGGCCCCTTGAGTGACCTTAACTCCGAAATGCGCTCAAAATCGTTCATTCTAACGACAACGGAGTACTTCACAAAGTGGGCTGAAGCGGAAGCATTCGTGGAGATTAAAGCATCAACAGTCTGCTCCTTCATCAAGCGCAACATCCTGGCAAGGTTCGGGATCCCCAGCGACATCGTCACCGATAATGGGCCACAATTTCTTTCTCAAGATCTGCGTGATCTTTGCAACAGATATTACATTTCATTGCATCATTCATCACCATACTATCCTCAAGGCAATGGTCAAGCAGAAGCCACCAACAAAACCTTAATCAAAATAATCAAGAAATCTTGTAAGTCTAGCAAATTTGTCGACTGGCCTGATAAGCTTGTAGATGCTCTATGGGCTTATCGTACTTCTGTAAGGACTCCCACTGGACAAACCCCGTATGCTTTGGCATATGGGATGGAAGCAGTGGTCCCTTACGAAGTATTACTTCCATCTCTCCGAGTTCAGCTCGACAGGGATATTCCTGTTGATGAGAGACGAAAATCTCTCCTTGCACAGCTTGAACTCTTGGATGAAAGAAGGCTAGCCGCCACCGAGCATGCCCGGACTTATCAGAATAGACTCAAAAGGTTTTATCAAAAGAGGGTGGTGTAGACACGCCAAATTCACCTAATTCAGAGCATAAAACTCATGTTTTATAGGGTAACATGTGTGATTGACATTATAATGATGCCGGGTCTTTTAAAGTTGATTTGAAACTTCTCCGAACAAAATCGGATGCTTTCCGAAGTTTTCCGCGAAAAGCCGTAATTTCCGAGCGAAAGCCACACGTAAATCGTGTAAACCCGGAAATTGGCTGAATGACCAATGCCTAATGATCATGCATTGAAGGTTATGGTCATATTCGCACTCCGGACAAGTTTTGTTGCATTCCGTGCCTTTTCGGTTTGCCGTCGGAGTCATTTTGACCTATATCGGACCTTCTGTTCACTGCCCTAACTTCCGGATAAAATTCTAAAGTTTTGGAGGGTGTAGTGGCTGATCCGATGCTATAGAGAGCTTCTTCGGCCTGTTATCTTTCCAACGCAACAAACGGCGTCAAATTCCGAGTTCGGGAGTGTTCGCAATGGCTTCCGGAAGAAGGACGCGCGAAACCAGACCCATGCGCCCGGGTTCCTGGTCACATGCGCCCGGGACCCAGGGCACATGGCCATGCACCCTACCAGTGAGGCACGTGGCCTTGTGCCCTCACTTGAGGGCACATGCGCCCCACCTTTGAGGCACGTGGGAACCAGTTTTTCACCGGGACTCTACCACTCAACCGACGGACCGGATAAGATCGAAATTTTCGGAGGAGATAAGATGTGCCCTCACTGGGGGGCACATGCACCCCTCAGTGGGGCGCATGCGCCTGGCACCAGGGCGCATGCGCCTGGGACCAGGGCGCATTTATCCCTATTTTTTAGCTTCGATCAGACCTTCTATTCTCCTATAAATGGACTCTGATTCCGGTCGTTCCAAAGGCATGATCACGACCCCCCAGGCATCTCAAGACTTCCAACCACCCTCCTGCATAAATTTTGTGATTTTTAGAGAGAGAATTTCGAGTTTTTAGAGAGAGAAAAGTCGGTTCAAGAGAGAGGAAGGCTGTTCTGCAGATGATCTGCCAAGTCTCTCTTCTTCGGCTTCTACAGCTTTGTGTGGACGTCTTCTGCCAGATCTCTCTTCATCAAAGTTCTTCCTCTACAAGTTTTCTTGAGTTTACAATCGACAGAACTCAATTCCGAGGTCGGGGCTGGTCGTGACAGGCGCAGAAGCAAAGTCGCGCCTGACAGATCCTGCACTGCTACTCGGCTTTTTCGACAACACAGATTTGGCCATATCTTCCTCTATTCAACTCAGAATCTTTCTTTTATTTTTCCTATCTCTTTATTTAGTGATTCTCCATCATCCTATTATTTTTTTACATTTTTTGCATTACTTTTACTCTGTTAATCCGAAAATAAAAAAAATGGGGTTAGAGATAACCCGAATCCGGTCAGTTTCTAGTCAATTGTGTGTTTTATGTCATTCTCTTTACATATACTCCACTTTGTCTAGTTATAATTTTCTATTTCACTTGTTTATTTGTCTAGTTGCACAGAATATCAAGCACCCACACGTTGAGGATTCTTCTTCATCGGCCGGCCGAAGAAGGAGAAGCTTTAACTCACATTCTTCACGCTAAGGTACACACGGTCATCTTTCATTTTAATTCTATAAATCGGAACCCACGGTTCCTGGCGACCACGTTTATTTCTTCTCACCCTCCTCCCACATGACCCGAACCGTCTCTTGGTGATCGAGCGACGCCAAGGGATGAAAGTTCGGGGATCAATGTGAGTGTGGGACCGAGGTGAGAGTTGCTTTCCGTACTTTATTCCTTTCTTTTCTCATCCCCTCTTGAGGTGATGATCTGGGTTCACGGACTTCCCTGAAAAGGAGAGGACCCCGTCGAATTTTCAGAGTCGACAGGTGGTCGAGAGAAAGTTCGAAATCGGTGAGATGGTAGTCAAACGCATATTCGTTAAGCCGGGAGGTCCCCGCTCCAAATTGCAACCTAACTGGGAAGGGCCTTTTGTAATCACTGAAAAGTATCCAGGTAATGCATATGAATTGACTAATGCAGATGGAGAAAAATTGAATCATCCTTGGAATGGAGTTTACCTCAAAAAGTACTTTCCATAAAAATGGAGAAACCACTGGTATAATCTCAAGTCATCGGTCCTAGGTTGGTCATGAGAAGTCAAGGGTAGGTACCATCCTACACACACAACACTTCCCGATCCTGGAATCCAGACAACTTGACACTTGCGAAAGGCAAGGCAGAAATCTAGAAATGGAAGGAGTACCCTTACCCTATTCTCGTCTACTCAGTCCAAGATAGGGAGAGAAGATTAGAGAGGGGTAGTATCGAAAACACTCCCACCCTAGTAGGAGGCCGTCTCAGAGGGTGCAAAAGGGTGCCAAAAGATGGGCAATGAACCCCTTAGGTTAGAAAAAAATGATGATCAACCTGTCTGAATGAGCACCCAGAATGATAGTCAAGGCAAATGGCAGTAAAAGATGGGCAATGTCCCCACGGGTCAAAAACCTGTCCAAATATGTGCCACATAGAAAAGAACAAAAAAAGAAAAAAACCCAAAGAGGCCGAACCCCAATGGGTAATTTGAGTGAGAGTAGAGAAATCCCTCTCAACATCTTCAAACCCTATCAAGGACTTCCTCTATACTCTTCCTCCTTAAAACCCCTTGGGTAGGGTAAACCGACCAAATCCAGGTGGAATCCAAGCCGATCAAAGGAAGAATGTTAGAAGGATTCTAGGTAGGGAACTTTATTTTTGCACGTGGCATCTACCACTTGAGTCTTGACAAACCCCAAAGACCGATGACTTGTCTCAAATACTAGCATTTTCTCCACAAAAAATTGAATATTTCAAAAAAAAATCACAAAAAATGCATATTTCAAAAACCCAAAAAAATGCATATTTCAAAAACCCAAAAAAAATGCATATTTCAAAAACCAAAAAAATTAAATATTTAAAAAAAACCAAAAAAATGAATATTTCAAAAATTCACAAAAAATATACATATTTCAAAAATCCAAAAAAAACTTGAATACTTTTGAAAAAAAAATTTGATGATGATTATTTTCAAGAAAACCCAAAAAGAATTTTTTTTTTGCTCAGTCATGATCATTGCCTTAGTTGCATCCATGTTTATTTGACTGTCATGCATATTTCCATTTCTGTATTGCATATCCATTTTTTTTACTTACCTTGTTAAGAAGGCTCTTCCCTTTGACCTAAGTCAAAGTTGACCGTAATGGGCAAAGGGATGAGTCGTGATGAAGATCTAATCCCCTTTCTACTAAGTGTTTCAGGCATTTCAATGTAGAAGAGGGGAAGATTCACATTACAGCAGGTAAGTTCTCTTAACCCTTACCACCAATTCATTTTAAGTCATTTTTTTAATTCCACCTTGTTGAGAAGGCTCCTCCCTTTGACTCAAAATCAAGGCATACGATATACAGGCAAAGTGATGAGTAATGATAAAAATTTAATCATTTTCATTAAGTATTTTCAGGAGCTGAAGAAGCAAAAGGAGAAGGGCGATCAGGTACAATTTTTTCTGAAAAAAAAAAATTGCCCCAGGGCGCATGTGCCCTCATCTGGGGGCACATGGCCAGGTGCCCCACCCCAGGGCGCATGGCCAAGTGCCCCCGATCGGGGGCACATGGACAAAAAAATTTGAAAATTTCAGAAAAATCTCAAAATTCAGAAATTTTACCATTCCATTCCGCTACATTCAGTCCATCACCATTTCATTCCGCTACATTCATCTGCATTCACTTGCATTCCATTACAATTCACTACGAATCACTCTGCTTCATTACATGCCACTCCCTTACAAAGCCGACATCAAGGCGAGGCAAGCTGTAGACACGCCAAATTCAGAGCATAAAACTCATGTTTTATAGGGTAACATGTGCGATTGACCTTATAATGATGCCGGGTCTTTTAAAGTTGATTTGGAGCTTCGCCGAACGAAATCGGACGTTCTCTGATGTTTTCCGCAAAAAGCCATAATTTCTGAGCGAAAGCCACACGTAAATCATGTAAACAAGGAAATTGGCTGAATGACCAATGCCTAATGATCATGCATTGAAGGTTATGGTCATATTCACACCCCGGACAAGTTTTGTTGCATTCCGTGCTTTCCGGTTTGCCGTCGGAGTCATTTTGAACTGTATCGGATCTTCTGTTCACTGCCCTAACTTCCGGATAAAATTCTGAAGTTTTGGAGGGTGTTATGGCTGATCCGATGATATAGAAAGCTTCTTCGGCCTGTTATCTTTCCAACGCAACAAACGGCGTCGAATTCCGAGTTCGGGAGTGTTCGCAATGGCTTCCGAAAGAAGGACGCGCGAAACCAGTCCCATGCGCCCGGGTTCCTGGTCACATGTGCCCGGGACCCAGGGCACGTGGCCATGCGCCCTACCAGTGAGGCACGTGACCTTGTGCCCTCACTTGAAGTCACATGTGCCCCACCTTTGAGGCACGAGGGACCCAGTTTTTCACCGGGACTCTACCACTGAACGGACGGACCGGACAAGCCCTCTTTTCTCGGGATTTGTGCCCATGCGCCGCCCTTCAGTGGGGCGCATGCGCCCAGGGGTGGGGCGCAATGCCCCTATTTTTTAGCTCCGATAAGACTGCCTGTTCTCCTATAAATGGACTCTGATTCTGGTCATTCCAAAAGGGCATGAGCACGACTCCCCAGGCATCTCAAGACGTCCAATCTCTCTCCTTAATTGATTTTGTGATTTTTAGAGAGAGAATTTCGAGTTTTTAGAGAGAGAAAAGTCGGTTCAAGAGAGAGGAAGGTTGTTCTGCAGGGGATCTGCCCAGTCTCTCTTCCTCGGCCTCTACAGCAGTGTGTGGACGTCTTCTGCCCGAGTTCTCTTCATCAAAGTTCTTCCTCTCCAAGTCTTCTTGAGTTTACAATTGACGGAACTTGATTCCGAGGTCGGGACTGGTCGTGACAAGTGCAGAAGAAAAGTCGCGCCTGGCAGATCCTGGACTGCTGCTCGGCTTTTTCGACAACACAGATTTGGCTATATCTTTCTCTATTCAACTCAGAATCTTTCAGTTCTTTTTCCTATCTCTTTGTTTAGTGATTCTCCATCCTCCTATCATTTTTTTACATTTTTTTGCACTACTTTTACTCTGTTATTCCGAAAATAAAAAAAGAGGGGTTAGAGATAACCCGAATCCGGTCAGTTTCTAGTCAATTGTGTGTTTTATGTTATTCTCTTTACATATACTCCACTTTGTCTAGTTCTAATTGTCTATTTCACTTGTTTATTTGTCTAGTTGCACAGAATATCAAGCACCCACACGTTGAGGACTCTTCTTCATCGGCCGGCCGAAGAAGGAGAAGCTTTAACTCACATTCTTCACACTAAGTTGCACAGAATATCAAGCACCCACCACGTTGAGGACTCTTCTTCATCGGCCGGCCGAAGAAGTAGAAGCTTTAACTCACATTCTTCACGCTAAGGTACACACGGTCAATTTTAATTCTATAAATCGTAACCCACGGTTCCTGGCGACCACGTTTATTTCTTCTCACCCTCCTCCCACATGACCCGAACCGTCTCTTTGGTGATCGAGCGACGCCAAGGGATGAAAGTTCGGGGATCAATGTGAGTGTGGGACCGAGGTGAGATTTGCTTTCCGAGTTTTTATTCCTTTCTTTTCTCATCCCCTCTTGAGGTGACGATCTGGGTTCACGGACTTCCCTGAAAAGGAGAGGACCCCGTCGAATTTTCAGAGTCGACAAACATCATGTCGGTGTCTTCAAAGTCAAGCAGGATGATCGACACGGCAAGCTACTACACTGGCAATGGGTTCGAGATGCAACATGGAGGCACACAACATCATACATATGATTTTAGCCATATCTTAGGACCCCATGCCTCCAGTGTCACTCTAGATCAACTTTTGACTGCCGTTCATACCGTCATGGGTAGAAAGTCATCTACCAGCCATGTTCCTACCAGTCATAGCCAACCTATCTCTACTCCCGGATCAATGGCTCATCAACCCGGTGTGCCCCAACTCGATCATTCCTACACCGGGTATGCTACCACATTTTCTCCTTCCTATTCGGGTACAAACCCAACCAGTCCAGACTCGACCCACTCCAGTCCTTCAAGGCCATTCGCCTACACACCTGCTTTCCCTCACTCTCCTCGTTCTTATTCAAGGACAAACACACCTAGCTCAAACTCAGCTCGTTCTAGCCCCTCTCGGCCTTTGAGCCATATCTCTAGTCCGACCCCTTTTGCCCAGCCTCCACTTTGCTCACGGGTGGATCCCACTCGCTTAGCTACACCGTCTTACCTTAATCCTGTTCGGGCACCTCCAGTAGACACGCCAAATTTGCCTAATTCAGAGCATAAAACTCATGTTTTTTAGGGTAACACGCATGATTGATCATATGATGATGCCGGGTCCTTTTAAGTGGATTTGGAACTTCGTCGAACGAAATCGGATGTTTTCCGATGTTTTCCGCAAAAACTCGTAATTTCCGAGCGAAAGCTGCACGTAAATCGTGTGAACATGGAAATTGGCTGAATGACCAATGCCTAATGATCATGCATTGAAGGTTATGGTCATATTCACACCCTGGACAAGTTTTGTTGCATACCGTGCATTCTGGTTTGCCGTCGGAGTCATTTTGACCTATATCGGACCTTCTGTTCACTACCCTAACTTCCGGATAAAATTCTGAAGTTTTGGAGGGTGTGATGGCTGATCCGATGCTATATAAAGCTTCTTCGGCCTGTTATCTTTCCAACGCAACAAACGGCGTCGAATTCCGAGTCCGGGAGTGTTCGCAATGGCTTCCGGAAGAAAGACGCGCGAAACCAGTCCCATGCGCCCGGGTTCCTGGTCACATGCGCCCAGGACCCAGGGCACATGGCCATGCGCCCTACCAGTGAGGCACGTGGCCTTGTGCCCTCACTTGATGGCACATGCGCCCCACCTTTGAGGCACGAGGAACCAGTTTTTCACTCGGACTCTACCGCTCAACCGACGGACGGGATAAGATCGAAATTTTCGGAGAAGATAAGATGTGCCCTCACTGGGGGGCACATGCGCCCCTCAGTGGGGCGCATGCGCCTGGCACCAGGGCGCATTTATCCCTATTTTTTAGCTTTGATAAGATTGTCTGTTCTCCTATAAAAGGACTCTGATTCTGGTCGTTCCAAGGGCATGAGCACGACCCCCCAGGCATCTCAAGACGTCAAAAAACCCTCCTGCATCAATTTTGTGATTTTTAGAGAGAGAATTTAGAGTTTTTAGAGAGAGAAAAGTCGGTTCAAGAGAGAGGAAGGCTGTTCTACAGGTGATCTGCCAAGTCTTTCTTGTTCGGCCTCTACAGCTTTGTGTGGACGTCTGATGCCAGAGATCTCTTCATGAAAGTTCTTCCTCTCCAAGTTTTCTTGAGTTTACAATCGACGGCACTCAATTCCAAGGTCGGGGCTGGTTGTGACGAGTGTAGAAGTAAAGTCGCGCCTGGCAGATCCTGCACTGCTGCTCGGCTTTTTCGACAACACAGATTTGGCCATATCTTTCTCTATTCAACTCAGAATCTTTCTGTTCTTTTTCCTATATATTTTTTTAGTGATTCTCCATCATCCTATCATTTTTTTACATTTTTTTGCATTACTTTTACTCTGTTAATCCGAAAATAAAAAAAGGGTTAGAGATAACCCGAATCCGGTCAGTTTCTAGTCAATTGTGTGTTTTATGTTATTCTTTTTACATATACTCCACTTTGTCTAGTTCTAATTGTCTATTTCACTTGTTTATTTGTCTAGTTGCACAGAATATCAAGCACCCACACGTTGAGGACTCTTCTTCATCGGCCAGCCGAAGAAGGAGAAGCTTTAACCCACATTCTTCACGCTAAGGTACACACGGTCATCTTTCATTTTAATTCTATAAATTGGAACCCACGGTTCCTGGCGACCACGTTTATTTCTTCTCACCCTCCTCCCACATGACCCGAACCATCTCTTTGGTGATCGAGCAACGCCAAGGGATTAAAGTTCGGGGATCAATGTGAGTGTGGGACCGAGGTGAGAATTGCTTTCCGAGCTTTATTCCTTTCTTTTCTCATCCCCTCTTGAGGTGACGATCTGGGTTCACGGACTTCCCTGAAAAGGAGAGGACCCCGTCGAATTTTCAGAGTCAACAGCTTTTGTGGTGACCACGGTGGGACAAGCAATGTCGTCAACCGTGGGTGCTTAGTGTTTTGTTTTGCAACTAGTTCTAGTTCTAGACCGGTTCCCACGTGAGCCTTTCCTTCCTTCCACGTCTCTTAAACATCATGCCATCTCAAAAATTCTGATTTCACCCATCTTTCATCAGATCTGAAGCGCCAAGTATGCCATTTATTTTCTGCATTTTATTT
This sequence comes from Cryptocoryne crispatula var. balansae, assembly GCA_036172225.1. NCBI lineage: Eukaryota > Viridiplantae > Streptophyta > Magnoliopsida > Alismatales > Araceae > Cryptocoryne > Cryptocoryne crispatula. Next base: position 33,720,013 of record CM069929.1, on the reverse strand, counting down.
AAACCGGTTCCCACGTGAACCACCCTTTTCTTCTTAAACCGGTTCCCACGTGAACCAATCTCTTTCTTTACTTCGGTTCCCACATGAACCAAACCCCTTTTTTCCAGATCTATCCCAACTTAGATCAGATCTTTATTCACCTTTAATTGGCCCCACGTGGCCCTCTTTTGATCATTCAAACCGGTTCCCACGTGAACCACCCCTTTTTACCCAAAACCGGTTCCCACGTGAACCACCTTTACCTTTTACCCCAGTTCCCACATCGGTCCCCACGTGGACCACCCTTTTGCTTGGCTATCAGATCTGAACCCTCTTCTTTCCATCACTTTTCACTATCTCCATTTGGCTCACATAAGAAACAAGTCTAGATTCTAGTTTCTAGTTGCTTGTCTAGTTTCTAATAGCTTGTCTGGTGTTAATTGCTTGTTTATTTAAGTTCATGTTTTGTTACTTGCTTTATTACTTGATTGCATTCTCTGCTCCTTCTCTCTACCTCCTTCTTTTACACTTTTTTGAGGCGGGAGCTCACTCTCTCATTTACCCCTCCCATCCAAAATATCCTCTTGGTGGATTCTGACCTCTCTTCTGGGATATTCCTTCCTAGTTGACTTGGTTGTCTTTCATCAAGGCCTCCGTAATCCCTCATACGTGGAGTATTCCTCTTCACGATCGGGTTGGTTGTACCACTCCCCAAAACCCGAAGCATCCTACGTTACCTACATGTGGTGAGTTTGTGTGAAACCTAGGTCATTGGAGATTGGAGTTAGGATCCTAACCCATTTGTTGAAAGAACAATTCTTAACAAATTCATAAACCTAAGGTTTAATCAAAATCATTACATAATTTTGCTTTCAAGTGTTTGCATAACTTGCTTGTCAAACAAAAATTCAAACCTCAAACTTTTTACAAAATACTAAAAAAAACCAAAAAAAGTTCTTTGTTTACTTTGTCAACTTGTTTGTTCCTTGAAGTTCAATGCAACTAAGGTCTGGAAGGCACGTTGGAATGGCGGAACAAGCTGAACATCGAGAGCACGAGATGGGCCATCAACCAAATCCGTCAAATGGTCGTGTTAATCCATTGTTTGAGTCAGAAGCGCAAGAGGTCCCTCAGCCATCTGCTCCTCGTGATGTTGAACAACTGTTGTTTAGGGAGTTGTCTCTCTATACCGACCCGAAACCTATGCCCGCATACAATCCATGGTGAAGGGCAAAATGGCCTCAGATCAAGCTGAAGTTAACCAAGTTGCCTTATCTCCTCGTCCTCTAGTTCAACCACCACTCATTCAGTCACCCTTTGTTCAACCACCTGTTGTTCAACAATCTATGATTCAACCACCTGTTGTTCAACAATCTATAATTCAACCATCATTGGCACTAGCACAACCATCTGCAGTTCAACCCTCTATAGTTCAACCACTTGTGGTCCAACCCTCATTTGTTCAACCATCTTATTTTAACCATGTTGCTCCCTTGGCCCATCAAGTCATGGGACAATCTTCAGTGAATTTGCCAAGTCATGCTCCTCAATTTCAGAACCATGTCTCTAACCACATACCCCCACCAGTAAACCAAGAACCTGCTCTCACCAGGGCAATCATGGATCAACTCACCCAGATGAATGAACGTTATGAAGAGCTGAGATGCCGCCTGGACTCCAAGTTAGTTCCTGAGATCTCCATTCCTTCTCTGCCAGTCCTACACCTGCCACCTTCTGAGCTACCAGTTTATCGCCGCTACAATGGTACTGGCAATCCTTTTCTTCATCTTAAAGATTTTATCTACGAGTCCTCATTCTGGAAAGATGATCGTAGGGTTCTTGCCTTCTTGTTCCGTCGATCATTAGAAGGGTCTGCATTGGAATGGTTATACTCACTCGACTCCTTTGAGGCAGGAGACTTCGACATTGTCAAGACAAAATTCTTGCAAAGATACAGAGACCGGGTGGCACCAGCATGCTCCATTACAGACTTGATTGCTGAGAAGATGAAGCCCGAAGAGGACTTCATAAAGTTTGCTGATCGCTGGAGGGGAATGGCAGAAAAATTGACAGATGTAATTTCTGAAGGGGAACAAGTGAAGATGCTTATTGGCAACACTACACCTGCTCTAAGGAATGTCTTGATCATGCACCGTCCTACCACCATGAATGAACTTTATGACAGTGCCCGATACTTGCAAGCCCACTTCAAGGATGCCACCATGATAAATCCATTTGATCCCAAACCTAGAAACTTCAGGAAGACCCCCTCTGCACCAGTTGGGGCCTACAACCGAAGGAGTGGTCAACAACGAAGCTATAAACATTGTGGGGAACCAGGGAGGGAATCGTCAAAACCAGTTCAGAAACCCACCACAGAACCCTTCCTATTACCCCCCTCAGCAACAAGTTAGGCCACCACAATCACAACCACAACAACCCCCGCAACCAGTAGCACAACCCCAGCAACCTCGTCAACCTACCTACAATAGGGCACCGCCACCACCCAATTAAGCACCACGAAGGGGAGGTCCTAGGAGAGAGAACTACCAGAAACTCCCTTACTCCTTGACCGACATCTTCAATGTACTCATGGCGCAAAAACAGTTGGAATTGCCTAAAGAAAGAGAGGTTTGGCTAGTAAACGTTGATATGTCCCGATACTGTGCTTACCACCGGTGTCCTGGTCACACTGTAGAGGTGTGCTTTCAATTCAAGGATTATATCCACGATCTGAATGACCAAGGAAGCATTGATTGGGTCCAAATGGGGGAATGCATACAAGCTATGAAGGCTAGGCAGCAGCAGCGGCAGCGTCCACCGGCTCAACCTCAACAACAACCTGGCTTGGGGATTGTCCAGAATCCGCTCCCATTACATGCTCCCACTCCAGCACCGACACCAGCACATCCAAACCCAGGAATTGGTCTAGTACACTCCATTGTCCAGGGAGATGCCAGTCGTGCTCAAGGTTGGCAACTAGAAAACCAAAATGCAACCATGCCTATCAACCCGACTAGGCCTCCTACTAGGAACCCTCCTAGATAGATAATCCGTGCACCTGCTACTCCACAACCACCACAAAGCTCAATAACCCAACCACTTGCCGCCGCCTCTTCTCGCCGACCCATCATTAGGTCAGCCCCCTCTCTAACTACACCTCCTTCAACCATTGCCACACACCGGCCCTTGCTCATCCGACCACCACAATCACCACCATACTTGAACCCCCAGCCTACGAGCTCTCTTGCTCCAGGACCTCAACTTATCATACCACCAACACCACAACCAATCCCACAACCTACACCTTCATTAAACTCATCAACTACTCCCGCACCCCGGCCTCTTCTTATTAGGCCACCGGTATCACCATCACTACCACCTCCAAATCCTACCCCTATACCAACTAACCCAATCATCCCAGAACCATCGATCCCATTACCAATCTTACATGCACCTACACCACCTGTTCCACCACAGTCCACCCCAGTTAACCCGTCACCTCTACCCGACCGCCAAATAGCCTCGGTGCTTCAGAGTGGGAGAATGTTCCAGCGGCTCTTTCCCCAAGCCAGTACTCAACCGCAGGAACCAGTGGAGGAAGAACAAGTAGAAGAACCATTGCCAGGCACAGCCTATGATCTGTTAAAGCATTTAGATAAAACACCAGCCCGTATTTCCATACTTGAGTTGATCAAAAGATCAAACGTGCACCAGGAGATTCTACAGCAGTACTTGCAAAGGGTCATGGTGAATGAAGATCTCCCACCTGAGAAGATCACTACAGTGTTAGCCCCTAGAAGTGAGCACCCAACACTCACTTTCTCTCAGGAAGAATTAGCAGATCCAAACTTCAGAAGATATGCTTTGCATGTGGCCGTGGTTATTCGTAATATTGAAGTGAAATCATGTTTGGTTGACACTGGAGCTTCTATCAATGTTATGCCGCCAGAAACTCTGCAGTTGTGTGGCATTTCTGAGTAAGAAATCAAGCCATCCTGTGCCATGGTGACAGCCTATGATAACTCCAAGAAGTCTGCATGTGGGGTGGTCACACTAGAAGTCAAACTTGGACCATGTACGGTCACAACGGAATTTCATGTTCTAGAATTGGATCCAACTTTTCGGGCTATACTTGGGAGGCCATACTTGGAGGCAATAGGAGCTGTGGCTTCAACAACCCACCACTGCCTAAGGGTTCCCTTTAAAGGACAGGTGGTCAAGGTGACTAGCATGCCTATAAAGGACGAGCTGAACGATGCTTCTTTACCCCTAGGTCTGTCAATACAACCCCGGATCTCAGTGGGAGAATTGCCAGAAGTCAGATGCATGACCGCCTCTCTACCAGACACACTAGGATGGCGAATGATGATGAAATTGGGCTATTAGCCTGGAAGAGGTTTAGGCAAAGATCTTCAAGGGATCACTCAGCCAATTGAAACTGTGAAAAGGCCATGCAGGCAGGGGTTGGGATATGAAGAGGGTTCCATCCCAAGGAGGATCTTCCAGCCAGGATATGCCATGGGACTCCACACCTTCTTTACAAAGGGGAGACCATGATGATGGCTGAAGATGGCAAAAGTTCCGTGATAGCTGTCAAGAGAAGAAAAGCTCCAGATGAAGAAGGAGAAGACTTGGAAGACTTGTGCTTATCTTTGACTCGTCTGTTCTCGAGTGGGGAAGAGTATCAAGAACCACCCAAGGGCAGACCAATATTGGATCATCTGGTTGAGCATACCACCCAAGTCAAAACCATTCCACGAGGCCCAAATACAACAATGCCATGTTTGAACCTCGTACCTCTATTTCTAGATCTTTTGGATGGGCTTCAGGGCCCACTTACCTCTTTGGGCCCATGTGCGCTCTTCAACCTTCCACTCTTATTGGGCCAGCTTGCCCATTTGCTTCCCTCATCAACTTCATAACTGAGGGCTTTTCTCAACATGGGCTCACATGCCCATTTATTTCTATGATCGGGTCCACGTACCCGTTTACTTTTTTCATCAGTTTTGGACCCATGTGTCCACTTTCTGTTACCATTGGGCCCACGAGCCCCTTTTTTTCCTTTTTCTTAAGTTTTTCTCTCTATTAATTCTGTCATCTTCTAGCAAGCCTCGACTCACTCAGACTCATTCTATCTTTTTACTTGAAATTTCCAAAATGTCTTCTCTGAAACTCACATTTTCATCGAGGAGACGTCTCTACTCATCCCAGAGAGTACTCCCAATCAGGGATCCCCCTTTTCTGAATCATTGATCGATTTGCTCGATCCTCCCTCCACTGTAAATACCACCTTTCCAGCTTTATCTTCAGTAGGTCAAGTTAGGTTAGGAAATAGGAAGGTCAGAGGTAAAGGAGTTCCAAACAGATATCTGCAACAATTGGCACAGATATGTGTACAGTCTTGACTGATCGGTTAGGGCGATGGCAGGGTTTCTTATCCCAATTTGTTATCACTTATGTCCCACAGAAGGCAATCAAGGGTTATGCTATTGCTGAACACCTTGCCTATCATCCCATACCCGTCTTTGACCCAGTCCGGTCAGAGTTCCCGGATGACGAACTAATGTCAGTCCGATCTTCCAATCTTTGGACATTATATTTTGACGGGGCACTGAACTCTCATGGTAGAGGGATAGGTATTGTCCTTCTGTCACCTGAAGGTGTCACCATTCCACAGGCTTTTCAGCTTAACTTTCCAGCAACCAACAACATAGCTGAGTATGAAGCCTTGCTGGCCGGGCTGGAGGCCGCTCATCTCCATGGTGCCACCGAACTGAGGGTGATAGGTGATAGTCAATTGATCCTACGCCAAGTCCTATCCAAGTACCGAACTTCCCATCCAAACCTCAAACCCTACCAGGAGCTCACCACTTGCTACATCAAGCTATTCTTCAAACTCACCTTTGTCCATGTCCCTCGTTCTCAGAATATCCTCGCCGATGCCTTAGCTTCACTAGCTTCATCTCTATCTGTCCCGCTAGGCAGGCAAGTGCGGACTATACACATTTGTAAGAGGACAATTCCAGCAATTGAGGATGGACGTTTTCTGAAGGTTAAGGAAAGATTCAACAGAAAAGAATACTTGCAACATAAATCTCCTTGATTGAGTTGGAAGAATTAGAAGAAGGTGAGAGACCTTGGTATGACGAGATTGCGAGGTATTGCCAAGATCAGTCATACCCACCTGGATCAACCACCAAGGAAAAGAAGGCAATCAGAAGAGTATCCCAGAGGTATACAATCCTAGGAGGAGTGCTCTATAAAAGAAGCCTAAGTTGAATTTTACTCAGGTGTCTTGATGAAGAAGAAGCTGAGTTGGTGCTGAAGGAAGCACATTCTGGAGTTTGTGGTGGTCATGTGAATGCCCAAGCCCTTGCTAAGAAAATCATCCGACAAGGGTATTATTGGCCAACTCTAGAAGAAGACTGCTCCATCTTTGTCCGGCATTGTCACTCATGTCAACTCCATGCCGACAAGATTCACTCTCCCGCATCTTCCCTTCATCCAATTCATGCGCATGGCCTTTCGCCATGTGGGCTCTTGATATCATTGGCCCCTTGAGTGACCTCAACTCCGAAATGCGCTCAAAATCGTTCATTCTGACGGCAACGGAGTACTTCACAAAGTGGGCTGAAGCGGAAGCATTCGTGGAGATTAAAGCGTCAACAGTCTGCTCCTTCATCAAGCGCAACATCCTGGCAAGGTTCGGGATCCCCAACGACATCGTCACCGATAATGGGCCACAATTTCTTTCTCAAGATCTGTGTGATCTTTGCAATAGGTATTACATTTCATTGCATCATTCATCACCATACTATCCTCAAGGCAATGGTCAAGCAGAAGCCACCAACAAAACCTTAATCAAAATAATCAAGAAATCTTGTAAGTCTAGCAAATTTGTCGACTGGCCTGATAAGCTTGTAGATGCTCTATGGGCTTATCGTACTTCTGTAAGGACTCCCACTGGACAAACCCTGTATTCTTTGGCATATGGGATGGAAGCAGTGGTCCCTTACGAAGTATTACTTCCATCTCTCCGAGTTCAGCTCGACAAGGATATTCCTGTTGATGAGAGACGAGAATCTCTCCTTGCACAGCTTGAACTCTTGGATGAAAGAAGGCTAGCCGCCGCCGAGCATGCCCGGACTTATCAGAATAGACTCAAAAGGTTTTATCAAAAGAGGGTAGTCGAGAGAAAGTTCAAAATCGGTGAGATGGTAGTCAAACGAATATTCGTTAAGCCGGGGGGTCCCCGCTCCAAGTTGCAACCTAACTGGGAAGGGCCTTTTGTAATCACTGAAAAGTATCTAGGTAATGCATATGAATTGACTAATGCAGATAGAGAAAAATTGAATCATCCTTGGAATGGAGTTTACCTCAAAAAGTACTTTCCATAAAAATGGAGAAACCACTGGTATAATCTCAAGTCATCGATCCTAGGTTGTTCGTGAGAAGTCAAGGGTAGGTACCATCCTACACACACAACACTTCCCGATCCTAGAATCCAGACAACCTGACACTTGCGAAAGGCAAGGCAGAAATCTAGAAATGGAAGGAGTACCCTTACCCTATTCTCTTCTACTCGGTCCAAGATAGGGAGAGAAGATTAGAGAGGGGTAGTATCGAAAACACTCGCCACCCTAGTAGGAGGCCGTCTCAGAGGGTGCAAAAGGGTGCCAAAAGATGGGCAATGAACCCCTCAGGTTAGAAAAAAATGATCAACCTGTCTGAATGAGTACCCATAATGATGGTCAAGGCAAAATGCACTAAAAGATGGGCAATGTCCCCACGGGTCAAAAACCTGTCCAAATTTGTGCCACATAGAAAAGAACAAAAAAAGAAAGAAAAACCCAAAGAGGCCGAATCCCAATGGGTAATTTGAGTGAGAGTAGAGAAATCCCTCTCAACATCTTCAAACCCTATCAAGGACTTCCTCTATACTCTTCCTCCTTAAACCCCTTGGGTAGGATAAACTGACCAAATCCAGGTGGAATCCAAGCCGATCAAAGGAAGAAGGTTAGAAGGATTCTAGGTAGGGAACTTTATTTTTGCACGTGGCATCTACCACTTGAAGCTTGACAAACCCCAAAGACCGATGAATTATCTCAAATACCAGCATTTTCTCCACAAAAAAATTACATATTTCAAAAGTACAAAAAAATTGCATATTTCAAAAGTTCAAAAAATGCATATTTCAAAAACCCAAAAAAAATGCATATTTCAAAAACCCAAAAAATTGAATATTTCAAAAACCCAAAAAAATTGAATATTTAAAAATTCAAAAAAACACATATTTCAAAAAATCCAAAAAAATTGAGTACTTTTGAAAATCCAAATGATTGTTTTCAAGAAAATACAAAAAAAAAATCTTAGTCATGATCATTGCCTTAGTTGCATCCATGCTTACTTGATTGTCATGCATATTTTCATTTCTGCATTGCATATCCATTTTTACTTTAATTACCTTGTTAAGAAGGCTCTTCCCCTTGACCTAAGTCAAAGTTGACCATAATGGGCAAAGGGATGAGTCCTGATGAAGATCTAATCTCCTTCTGTCAAGTGTTTCAGGCATTTCAATACAGGAGAGGAGAGGATTCACACCATGACAGGTAAGTTCTCTCAACCCCCCATTTCATTTTTAAGTCATTTGTTTTATTCCACCTTGTTAAGAAGGCTCCTCCCTTTGACTCAAAATCAAGGCATACGACATACAGGCAAAGGGATGAAGTAATGATAAAAATTTAATCATTTTCATTAAGTATTTTCAGGAGCTGAAGAAGCAAAAGGAGAAGGGCGATCAGGTACAATTTTTCTGAAAAAAAAAAAATTTGCCCCAGGGTGCATGTGCCCTCATCTGGGGGCACATGGCCAGGTGCCCCACCCCAGGGCGCATGGCCAGGTGCCCCCGATCGGGGGCACATGGACAAAAAATTCGAAAAAATTCAGAAAAATCTCGAAAATTCAGAAATTGTCTATAATGTTAAAAATGACATTTTTGCTAAAGGAACCATCATCAAAAACTTTGTTTTGACCTCCAAATGATGGTTCTAATAGTAAAATCTTCAATTGATCATTTCATGAACAATCTGATTCATATGACAATTCTTTCTGTTGGGTACTAACTAGAAATGTGCAGGCAACATTTTTAGTTCTAACAGGTGAATTGGCGAGATCAGTGTTCCCCAAGGAACGTCATGCCAACCTTGCGGCGAATAGAAAGGAAGCACCACCCAGCTGAACATTCTCATGGTGTTGTATTCCGTCAGAAGGCAAGACAATGATGGACCAGAGATGCTGATGAATCAGGCAGTCGATGCAAGTCGATAAACCACGCCTGAAGACTTCACTCAAATCCACATTCTCATCAATCTTACATCATCACCATCATTGCATTTTTGCACTTCACATCACTCTTACTATTTGTCACCTAGTTATGTTAGGTCCATTTTATATATATTATATGCATTAATGTTGAAGACCTTGAGAGTGAAGATGACTGGGCCCGAGATCCCCTTCAACAAAATCCACGACGGCTTAGTCATTTCTTCGCACTCACGGATAAGCCAAAATTGAACATTGGAGGGACGATGGTTCCTAATCGGGTGTCTTGACCTCCAATAGACAATCTATATCTTCAACTATTTTCTACATAATTTTCTATGTTTTCACATCCATCTCCTTTTCTTTCTTCATCATTACCAATTCTATTTCATTATGTTTTCTCTTTCTTTTTCATCATGTTTTATTTTTTCTTTTATCCCTTCATGTTTTATTCCTTTCTTTTGTTCCACCATGTTTTATTCTTTTCTTTCTTTTATCCCACCGTGTCTTTTATTTTATCCCACCATGGCAATTGTCATGCCATTGTTTCTTCTTTCCCATCATTCTATGTTAGTTCTACCATTGTCTTTCAATCCCACTATGGCTTAAATATGTCTTGTCATATTTTGAATACTTGGTTTTCTGCTAGAGCGTGATTCATGGTCTTCACGTTACCCGAGCAATTTTGTTATGCTTAAAACGAACCCTTTTAGAACTTGAGGTTCTTCCACTCATAATTAAGCTGAGTATTTTGGTGAAACTTGAATGAACTTGAGATTCCAAATATGATGGATTGGTATTCTTTTTCATTTTAAGATCAACTTCTCTTTTACAAACTTTAGCCCATCACAGTACAAGAACACCGCAAAGTTCGAGTTGCCGGGCCGATGATGAACCTACGAATTCGAGGACTCCTCACCACGCTGAGGGTTGGCTACATCCTTTTATCCTTTATCATTTACTTTTTCATCTCTCGTGCCAAGGGCATGTCTTTTACCAATCAATTATGTGAGGTTTTGATAGAACATGAAAGCGATCTAGAATACTCAGCGAGATTCATATTGCTGGATCAGGTAGATAAGCGTGTCTATATCTACACCTTGATGCCACCTTTTCAGTTCATCACCATTCCATTCTGCTACATTCATCTACGTTCACTTGCATTTCATTACAGTTCACTACGAATCACTCCGCTTCATTACATGCCACTCCCTTACAAAGCCGACATCAAGGCGAGGCAAGCTGTAGACACGCCAAATTTGCCTAATTCAGAGCATAAAACTCATGTTTTTTAGGGTAACACGCATGATTGATCATATGATGATGCCGGGTCCTTTTAAGTGGATTTGGAACTTCGCCGAACGAAATCGGATGTTTTCCGATGTTTTCCGCAAAAACCCGTAATTTCCGAGCGAAAGCTACACGTAAATCGTGTGAACATGGAAATTGGCTGAATGACCAATGCCTAATGATCATGCATTGAAGGTTATGGTCATATTCACACCCCGGACAAGTTTTGTTGCATACCGTGCATTTCCGGTTTGCCGTCGGAGTCATTTTGACCTATATCGGACCTTCTGTTCACAGCCCTAACTTCCGGATAAAATTATGAAGTTTTGGAGGGTGTGATGGCTGATCCGATTCTATAGAAAGCTTCTTAGGCCTGTTATCTTTCCAACGCAACAAACGGCGTCGAATTCCGAGTCCGGGAGTGTTCGCAATGGCTTCCGGAAGAAAGACGCGCGAAACCAGTCCCATGCGCCCGGGTTCCTAGTCACATGCGCCCGGGACCCAGGGCACATGGCCATGTGCCCTACCAGTGAGGCACGTGGCCTTGTGCCCTCACTTGAGGGCACATGCGCCCCACCTTTGAGGCACGAGGAACCAGTTTTTCACCCGGACTCTACCGCTCAACCGACGGACCGGATAAGATCGAAATTTTTGGAGAAGATAAGATGTGCCCTCACTGGGGGGCACATGCGCCCCTCAGTGGGGCGCATGCGCCTGGCACCAGGGCGCATTTATCCTTATTTTTTAGCTTTGATAAGATTGCCTGTTCTCCTATAAAAGGACTCTGATTCTGGTCGTTCCAAGGGCATGAGCACGACCCCCCAGGCATCTCAAGACGTCCAAAAACCCTCCTGAATCAATTTTGTGATTTTTAGAGAGAGAATTTCGAGTTTTTAGAGAGAGAAAAGTCGGTTCAAGAGAGAGGAAGGCTGTTCTACAGGTGATCTGCCAAGTCTCTCTTGTTCGGCCTCTACAGCTTTGTGTGGACGTATTCTGCCAGAGCTCTCTTCATCAAAGTTCTTCCTCTCCAAGTTTTCTTGAGTTTACAATCTACGGCACTCAATTCCGAGGTCGGGGCTGGTCGTGACGAGTGCAGAAGCAAAGTCGCGCCTGGCAGATCCTGCACTGCTACTCGGCTTTTTCGACAACACAGATTTGGCCATATCTTTCTCTATTCAACTCAGAATCTTTCTGTTCTTTTTCCTATCTCTTTGTTTAGTGATTCTCCATCCTCCTATCATTTTTTTACATTTTTTTTGCATTACTTTTACTCTTTTAATCCGAAAATAAAAAAAGGGGGTTAGAGATAACCCGAATCCGGTCAGTTTCTAGTCAATTGTGTGTTTTATGTTATTCTTTTTACATATACTCCACTTTGTCTAGTTCTAATTGTCTATTTCACTTGTTTATTTGTCTAGTTGCACAGAATATCAAGCACCCACACGTTGAGGACTCTTCTTCATCGGCCGGCCGAAGAAGGAGAAGCTTTAACCCACATTCTTCACGCTAAGGTACACACGGTCATCTTTCATTTTAATTCTATAAATTGGAACCCACGGTTCCTGGCGACCACGTTTATTTCTTCTCACCCTCCTCCCACATGACCCGAACCGTCTCTTTGGTGATCGAGCGATGCCAAGGGATGAAAGTTCGGGGATCAATGTGAGTGTGGGACCGAGGTGAGAATTGCTTTCCGAGCTTTATTCCTTTCTTTTCTCATCCCCTCTTGAGGTGACGATCTGGGTTCACGGACTTCCCTGAAAAGGAGAGGACCCCGTCGAATTTTCAGAGTCGACACCTCCTACACATCTCCCGGTGCAACCACCCTCTAATGTTGTCTGGGAACCCTCAGTCAACCAAGCCATGACTAATGAGTTCAACCAACTGAGAGAAGAATACAAAGAACTCAAACGCTTGATAGATCCCCAGGCAACCCCCGAAATTTCGATTCCCTCTCTCCCATACATCCCTCCTTCTCAAACACCGGTCTATCGTCGCTATGATGGCACCGGTAATCCATTTATTCATGTCCAAGATTTTATGTATGAATCATCTCGATGGCAAAATGATCGAAAGGCCCTAGCCTTCCTCTTTAGACGGTCATTAGATGGGGCGGCCCTAGAATGGTTTTATTCACTTGACCCGATGGAGGCAGGAGATTTTGATATAGTTAGAAAGAAATTTTTACAAAGATATAAGGATCGCATTGAGTCGGCCTATTCACTCACTGATCTAATGGCCGAGAAAATGAGAGAGAATGAGGACTTTACACAATATGCTGATAGATGGAGGTTGATGGCCGAGAAGCTTGCATATACAATCTCTGAGCCGGAATTAGTCAAGATGATCATTGCTAATACCGTACTGACTTTGAAGAATATTTTGGCCTTGCATTATCCCACGAATATGCATGATTTGTATGAAAGGGCAAGATACATTCAAAATCAACTTAAGGATACACCAATCATGGAGCTATACAATCCAAAATATCAAGCCCTTAATGAAAGTGGGAGTGCTAATGTTGTAGGGAACCCAATAGAAAACCCTAGGCACCGACCTAGGAGCCCTACACAACATAGGGTTATCTCTCAACAACTCCATCAAACTCATCAAAATCCTCCTCCTCAATTGATTGCTCAAGCCATGGCTCCTTTGCCTCAACCAATTCCTCAGCCCCAACCAGTCGGACGATTCATGGATCATCCTCCTCAATCGGTTGCACAACAAACATTGGCTCCTCAGCCTCGATTAATCATTCAACCACCAACTCTTCAACCAATTACATCTCAACCTCAGCCGGTTGCACAACCCATTATTTTTCAAAAATATTCACAACCGGGTAAGCATAATCAAACTCTTTCACAAGTTTGTGCCCCTACCCTGCAATTAGAGCCGGCTCCCCTTATTTGCCAATCGGTCATGACAATCTTGACCGAGTCTCAAGAGCCAACCAATAATGAACCGGATCAATCGGTGGGGGAATCCGAGCTTGAAATCAATGATTCTCTCGATATCCGACTCTCAACCTACCACTTTATTGCCCCTTGAGCACGATTTATCCTCCATTCTTGAACAAACTCAAGAAGAAGTCAAGCAAGAACAGGATCTACATGTAGAAGAATACGAAATCAAAATCTATGATGATCCACCGAATCTAATGCTTTATCAATTATCTCCATCCCTCACGAACCCTTAGAACAAGGCCCACTCTCCATCATTGAACAACCTAGGGAGAAGGTGACACTTAACAACCTTGGGTGGAGAATTATGGAGATGCTTGGATATCAAGCTAGCAAGGGCCTAGGCAAAGAATTACAAGGGATAGCACGACCAGTGCAACTCCTATTTTCAGTCACAAGTCCAAGACTAGGATTTTATGAATTAGCTCCTAAGTCTCAAAAGGGGAAGGCAAGGTTAACCATCACAATTGGAAGTTTGAGTGATCATTTTACAAAGGAGGAACAATTTGAAGAAAAGGATTATAGCCCACGATCGATTCCCCGACCCTTGAGAATATCGGGGCCACCCACGAGGCAACCCATAAAGAAGGTTGAAGAGAAGAGAAAATCTAATCGCAAGTTGGCTAAGGCTAGAGGCAAAAGAATTCCGGGACCCCTCCAATCGGGCATTCATTTATATGGCAACCTGTTAGGGCCGAGTTAGTCAACAATCAATCAAGTAGAGGGATCCGGGGGAATAGATCATTAGGACCACCTCTAACTAGGCAATCCCCCTCCCCAACTTCTTTCTCAAGGTCATCTCAACCTTCTAAACTGGGCCCTAGAGCCCATTTAGGTCAATTGAGCCACAAAGCCCATTGTCAATGCTCGAGTTTACAAGCCCTCTCCCAATCTCCTAAACTGGATTCTCAAATCCTTAATCATTGTCTGAAACCGGGCCCAAGTGCCCAATGCTCCTCTATATTGGGCCCATATGCCCATCATCCTTCCAAATCGGGCCCTTGTGCCCAACCCGCTTCTAAATTGGGCGAACGTGCCCATCGTCCTTCCAAATCGGGCCCACGTGCCCATCATCTTTCTAAATTGGGCCCGTGTGTCTATCCTTTAGAATCAGGTCTATGTGTCTACCCTTCTAAATTGGGCCCATGTGCCCATTCTTCCAAATTGGACCAACATGCTTATCATCTTCCTAAATCGGGCCCATATGCCCATCCTCTAGAATCAAGCCCCTACGCCTTCCCTCCTAAATTGGGCCCTTGTGCCCAACCCCTTTCTAAATTAGGCCCAAGTGCCCATCATCCTCCCAAGTCAGGCCCTCGTGTGCATCATCTTTCTCAACCAGACCCACGTGCCTCTCCCTCAACACTCCCATCAATTCTTGGGCCATGGCCCTCACCCCACCTTTCCCAATCGGGCCCACGTTCTCACCAATTGGGCCCATGTGTCCATCCTTATGAATCAGGCCCAAGTGCCCGACACTTCTCTACATTCGGCTCTCGCGCCCAACATTCTCTTACATCGGGCCCACAAGCCCACACTCCCAAATTGGGTCCATGCACCCATCATCAATTTCAGTTGGATCCATATACCCCTCTTTCTACCTCATCATCCATTCTCGGGCCACGGCCCCCACTTCATCTTTCTCAACCAGGCCCACATGCCTCTCCCTCAACACTACCATCAATTCTCGGGCCATGGCCCTCACCTCACCTTCCTCAGTCAGGCCAACGTGCCTACCAATTGGACCCATGTTCCTATCATTACAAATCGGGCCCTAGTGCCCGACGCTTATCTACATTCGACCCTTGTCTTCTTACATCGAGCCCACATGCCCGTCATCCTTCCAAATCGAGCCCTCATGACCATCATCATTTTCAAACAAGCCCATGTATCCCTCCTTCAATTCTTGGGCCATGGCCCCCACTCTATCCATTTCAATTAGGCACATGCCCCGATCAACCCCACCAGTTGGGCCCACGAGCTCATCGTCTTCCCAAGATAGGCCCACGAGCCCAACTCCCTCTATTATGTACCCCATTCCTTCAACTAGGCACACAAACCCAATCAGTTCCTCTTTTGTCGATTTCATGTGCCTTGTTTCCTCCATCGAGCTCGCATGTCCGTTCTCATTCCTTCAATCAGGCCCATGTGCCCAACTCCACTACTAAATCAGGTCGTCATGCCCACATCTTCAATTAGGTTGACACCCCCATGTTTTAATTATTTTCTTTTTTTCAATTCGGCCATTGTGTTCATTTTTCAAATTGGGTCATAGCACCCCTATTTTCAATTATGCTTTTTCAATCGGGCCTTCGCGTCCTTGGTTTATTCATGCTTTTCAATCGGGCCCTAGCGCCCATGTTTTCAATCAGGCCGTTGTGCCTTTATTTTAATTATGCATTTTCAATCGGGCCCTAGCGCCCATGTTTTCAATCAGGCCGTTGCGCCTTCATTTTAATTATGTGTTTTCAAGTGGGGCCTTAGCACCCTTGTTTTCAATCAGGCCACTGTGCCTTTATTTTAATTATGCATTTTCAATCGGGCCTTAGTGCCCCTGTTTTCAATCAGGCCATTGCGCCTTTATTTTAATTATGCTTTTTCAATCGGGCCATAGCGCCCATGTTTTTTTAATCATGCATTGCCAATTGGGTCGCTGGGCCCTTGTTGTTAATCATGCTTTGTCAATCGGGCCATAGTGCCCATGTTCTTAATTATGCCTTTTCAATCGGGCCATCTCGCCCCTCATGTCTCCAGATCGGGCCATCATGCCCCTTATCTTTTAATCAAGTCATCGCGTCCCTCAACATTCTAAATCAACTCATCATCCCCCTTTTCATCTTTCAATTGGGTCATCGTGCCCCTTTTCGTCCAAATTGGGTCATCATGCCCCGCCTCCTTTTGTCGGCCCCACGGGCTCACCCCTTTTATTAGGCTCCCAAGCCTATTTGTTGTCTCATTCCTTTCAATCTAGGCAACAACCCTTTATTCCAATAAAGTGAAAATGTTCCATGATGGTATCTCAAACCTTGCTCAACATCATCATCAAATGCCAACCCTTGCAAACTTTATACATCTTCCCATCATCGTGTTACCGAATGGAAAAAGTGGAAGTAGCAAGGCAGGTCAAGGCATGAACAAGCGCCAACTACACCGTCCTGGCAGCGCCGTCACCAACAACGAAGTTCATCCTCTCTCAGGTACTACATGCATGTATTCATCATTATCATGTTATCCTCGAGGCATTCATTTCAAAAGCATTTGCGAGTATAATCGTAACATGTCTTAAAAATATTTTGCGTATAGAGGATAGCTAAGAGAATTTGATGATGTTCAAGTATGTTTTCAACCAAGATGAAAATATTGGAAAGATAATATTGGTGCAAGGCAAGGCATAGTGAATCATCCATGGAATCATTTCTTCTTGAAAATGTTATTTTTAGTAAAAGTTACAAAAAAATCATAAATACTCAAAATTGAGAGGATGGCTACCATAAGCCAAATTCCACTAGTTCTTGGGTGCCCTAACTTGTTCTTTAGAAATTAAGAGTAGGCACCATACTTCACACATCACTTGCCTAGATTCCGGAATCCTAATGAATAGACACTAGAAAGAAAGCTAGGCAAAGTTTAGAGAAGGAAGGTTCGCCCTATCCTATTCTCTTCTTATTTCGGTCCAAAGTGGATGTAGGGGACTAGAAGGAGGAGTATCGAAAGTGCCCACCGCCTTAGTAGGAGGTCGTCTCAGAAGGTCCAACTTCTCAAAAAGAAAAATGGTGCCAAAAGATGGGCAATGACCCCTCAGGTCAACAAAAGAAAAGACCTGTCTGAATGAGTACCACAAAAATAGCCCAAGAAAAGAAAATAAAAAGCTCCAAAAGATGGGCAATGAACCCCTCAGGTCAAATCAAAGAAAAATATACAAGACCTGTCTGAATGTGGGCTACCAAAGAATATGGGCAAATCAATAAAAGAAGGAAGGACCCGAAGAAGCTGAACTCTAATGGGCAATTGGGCATTAGTAGAGAAACAAATTTGACATCCCTGAAGTCTACCGAAGACTTGCCCCAGTATTCTTCCTTCTTTAACCCCCATGGGTAGGGCAAACCAACCCGATCTAGGCATAACCTAGCTAATTAATGGTCGAAAGTCAAAAGGATTCCGAATGAAAGGCCCCCCACTCATCACGTGGTGTATGCTCTTGCTTTTCAAAGAACAATTAGGGACACCCATTCCAAGTGAATCAAGGCAAATGACAACCATTCTCTCTATAAAAATTAGAAATTTAGAAAAGAAAAAAATTGAAAAGTCTCAAAACTCAAAAATTTTCAAAACTAAAACATTTTTCAAATGCTTTTCACATTTAGTTTTGCATGCACCAAAATTTTAGAACTCAAACAAACTTGAAAATTTTTAAAACAAAATCATTTTAATTGCATGCCCTTTGCATTTAGTTTCAATCTGGCATTCATCAAGTTCTCAAAATTCAAACAAATCAAAACATTTTCAATCATATGTTTTCACATCCGCATTTAATTTGGTCTTGCACAAAAAAAATCTAAAACCCACAAAAATTGGAAACTATTCAAACATTTTCGATTATGCATGCATATTTAATTTCAGTTGTGCATGTCTCTTTTATGTAATGCATACTTAATTTCTTCTTGTTATCACTTTTACCTTTTGAAGAGGCTTACATCCCTTGACAAATGATCAAGGCAACTTCTGCCCTCCTCGTACAAGGGAACTAAGCCACAATAAAGTTCTAATCATCTTTGTTCAAGTCAATGCAGGAAATGAAGACCCCATACAAGGGAGCTCATGCATCAACTCTCTTCCTCAAGCACTTGAATTAGAGATGGCAAAACAACAAAAAAATTAGAAAATAGAAAAATCAAGAAAGAGGGTTTCCCCAACCCCTATTAGGACTTGCATTTTAGTATTGCATCTATCAAAATAATAGTATTTGAAATGTTGAAGACCTCAAGTCTAGTGGGGGCTGAGCTTGAGAACCCCTCAACAAAATCAGTGACGGCTCGGTCACTCACTTGACTTGCGGATAAGCCAAAGTTGTATGTACGGGGATGATGGTTCCTTTTGAGGTATCTTGACCCGTCACATGCAACCTATATCTTCAACTATTTTATTATGCTAATTTGCATTTTTTAAACCTTCCATGCATTATTTCATGCATCATTTTCATGACATATTGTGTTCTAAGCCATCCTAAGGTCTGTCCAACTTTCTAAATGTCACTCCATCTTGGGCTTGGCATCCCATCATAAAGTCCTGCCGTGTCATCATCCCAATGTTGTCACATTTTTTTTATCCCACTATGATCTTGTCCCCCATCTCATTATGTTTTATCTCACCGTGTTCCAGTCCCCACAAGGACCATTACATTTTAGTTCTCATCGTGGTACTATCCACTTCCCGGTCCCCATGCAAACCATCTACATTTCCATCTAGGCATATCCCCTGTAAACCCCACCATTTTCGGCCTCCATGAGATGCAATCATGGATTTTTCAACAATCAGTTTCTTAGCGAGCTTCAATGATGATTTTCTATGAAATATGAGGTTATTCCGATCTGAGCTAAGCTAGTGCTCTTGAGAAAACCCTAATGAACCTGAAGACCCAACCCTGGTTTATTGGAATTTTTGCTTAAGCACACCACACAATTCGGGTGCTAGCCAATGGCAATTTCCCCACCATGCGGGATGCCATTTATTCCCCCATCACATGGGGTGTGTCTTTTAGTTTATTACTGTTTGTGCCCATGGCACATCCTTCTTAACCAATCAACCAAGGAGAAAGTTGGGAAGGAACAAGAGGGTGATCTTAGAATACGGCAATACTCAATTTGCTCAACTATGTCTTTGGGAGTGTGTCTAGATTAACATCTCAGCATCATTCTACTACGCCTCATTTTACTAGACTCCAAGCTTGCCTAGTTGAGAGCTTAAAACTCATGTTTTCATAGATAACATTCTAGACTATCCGAGATCGATTTGTGCTAGTATGCTTAATGCGCCCTTGGAGGATGACCTTCATTGGTTAAATGAAATCCAATTGAAAGGACTTCTCCCCTGGCCAAATATCTTCCATTTGCGACAAACGGGAAGTTAATCTGATTTCCCATTTGATCATATCAAGCATTGGAAGAGAATTGCACTTTACAACACTTGCTTGTCTTTCTAAGCTTATAGAGGGTATGCTACTCATCTTTTGTCCAATATAACTATTGTATGATCTTCCTTAGCCAGTTAGCTTTCATACGCAACAAACGGAAGTGAAATCCGAGCTCCCGTTTGTTCGTAGCAACCTCCGGAAGAAAGTCGCGCAGAAGGAAGGGCCCAGGCGTCCCCCCACCCGGGTCGCCTGCCCAGGTGACCCGATGCCGGGTCGCCCAGGCGACCCGGCAGATGGGTCGCCTAGGCAGTTTGGGCACCCAACGGACGGTCGGAACACCCTCATACCATATATATCTAATTGAACGTTTAAGACCTCGAGTTCAGGGACAGTTGAGCTTGAGAACCCCCTCAACAAAAACAATGATGGATCAACTGTTTCTAGACTCGCGGATAGGCCAAAGTCTTATGTGCGGGGACGATGGTTCTCTTCAAGAGTATCCTGACCCGTTAAACATAGGACCTATATCTTCAGCTATTTGCCTATTTTTAGTTTGTTTCTTTACTTTACCCCTAACAAAAAAATTAAATCATGCATCGTGCATCGCATACTCTCCGGACACTTCGAACGAGCTGTATTCTGGTGTTCCAAAAAGCTTCTCGCTAGATTCAGTAAATTCTAAAAGAACATGGAGTCATTCCACTCCGGACAAAATCGGCACCCTTGCAAGAACCAAATGAACTCGGAAGATATAGCCCCGAAATGATTGGATGTTCACTCTTTGTTTTCATTAGTTTAGTTAGCCCTTCTCGGTACAAGCACACCACAGAGCTGGGCCGCTAACCGAGATGAACTCATGAGCCACGACTCGGAGGTCCCCCACGCTGGGGGGCAGGCTTCTCCCTTTATGTTCGTGCCTGCGGCACTGCATCCATCCAATCAATGACAGGAATGATCCGAAGAGGACAAATGGGAACGGCAAATGACCGGTAATGTCCGCCCATTGCCCAATTAGGCAGTAGCCTGCGTGTCTAAATCTACACCTTGGTGCCACCTTTTCAGTCCGCGCCATTGCACGCCGCTACGCCTCATTACATTCATCTACGCTTCATTCCATATCGCTCCCCTACAAAGCCGACACCAAGGCGAGGCAAGCTGTAGACACGCAAATTTTGCCTATTTGAGGAGCTTAAGATTCATGTTTTCTTAGAAGATACTCGAGTTTTCCGATAAACAAACCAGGTCACCGAGAAAACAGCCCAAAAACGAACTCTGGGGGCGTAGATGACCCGTGGCGACCCGTCTGACGGGTCATCTGCCAAATCGTCCGTTCTGACGGTGGTAGGTGAGACGTCAAATCCGGGCAGGTACGGGAAGCGACCCGGCCAGCGGGTCGCCTGCCAAAACAGTGTACGGACTGAGCGAAATGACCCGTGAACGGCGCACGATCGCCCGGACGGTCGGAGTCGACTGGGCGTAGGCGACCCGTCTGACGGGTCGCCTGCCACTGTAGCAGACCCCGGGCGGTGGCCGCTCAGCTTTCGGCACACGCGCATTTAATGGCATTTATAGTTCCGCAGGCGACCCGCCAGACGGGTCGCCCAGGCGACCCGGCCAACGGATCGCCTGCGGATTCCAAAAAGTGTTTTTATGCCTGAAATGCCCCTGGGACCCTTTTGCCTATAAAAAGGGACCCCCTAACCACTTTTTCAAGGGTTGGAAGAGTGTTAGAAGGGAGAGAACGTCCCAAGCTCCCAAGAGAGAGCCTTAGAGATTTCCAAACCTCTTCCATCCCCCAATTCTCATTGCCCAAGAGATTGAGAGCTTCCCACTTCCATCCACCTCCGTAAATCGACGTTCTTCATCCCATTTATTCATCGGCATCCATTTCGAAGCTTCTCGAGCTCCTATATCAAAGGCGGAATCATCATCCACGTCCTAGGAGCTTCCGGGAGTCATCACCAAGCTTCTAAAGCCATCAGAAAGCATCGCGGGAGCATTCGGGAGTAAACCGAATTCTGGTGCAGGAGGCGACCCGTTTGCCAGGTCGCCCAGGCGACCCCCCTGTCGGGTCGCCCAGGCGACCCCCCTGCCGGGTCACCTGGGACTCCAGATTGCCATTTTTGGAGCCGAAACCCGTTTTTCTTCCACCACCTTCTAGCATTACTTTGTTCCTATGTTTTCCATCATAGATCATCATATTTACATGCATATTTAACTCAGTAATATCATATATCATCATCCAAAAACACATAAAAAGGGGGGGTTGGGAGTTATTCCCAATCCGGTTAGTCTATCTCCATTTGTGGTTTTAGTTCATTCCTTTTGCAAGATGCTCCACTATCTTAGTTCTAATCCACTTTCACTTGTCTTCGTGGCTTACTTGTTTTTGTAGGAACAACTAAAGTGCTTCAAGCTTTTTCTTCTCGGCCGGCTGAAAAGGAAGAAGATGGAACCCATAATCTCCCAACACAATCTCTCCGCTTAGGTACGTTCGGTCATTTCCTTTAATACTTACATTGTCTCTTTACCTTTACTCTCGGAACCCGCGGTTCCTGGCGACCATAACCCTACACCACCGGCGAAACCGAAAGGAGGAGCGGCGCTCATCGTTCCAACCCCAGGAAGGAAGAAGAAGGACCGGGTCCGGATCGGGGGTTCCACAACGGTATGCAACAAAACTTGTCCGGGGTGTGAATATGACCATAACCTTCAATGCATGATCATTAGGCATTAGTCATTCAACCAATTTCTGTGTTTACACGATTTACGTGTGGCTTTCGCTCGGAAATTATGGCTTTTTGCGGAAAACTTCGGAAAACATCCAATTTTGTTCGGCAAAGCTCTAAATCAACTTTAAAGGACCCGACATCATTATAAGGTCAATCACACATGTTACCCTATAAAACATGAGTTTTATGCTCTGAATTAGGCGAATTTGGCGTGTCTACAATCACGAACATCAAAACTAGAAGAATATTATGTTACAACCTTAATTTTAATGGTCTATATCATCTAGTTCCTGAATATAATCATCATGCTTTTCCCATGGGATTACCAACTGAAATTATGGATACTTGGCACATGCGACTTGGTCACCCAGCTCTATGAATGGTGCATCAAGTTCTTAGTTCACTAGAAATACTATTTAGTTCGCATAAATCTTTCTTCTGCTCTCACTATGCTCTGAATGTGGTGTCTGATGAGAACACCTTTCCATGTAAAGTTGTCACTGATGACATTACATTATCTTCTACTAGCTATGCTATTTCATTACATGCTCCAGATGTTGTGATTAAAAATTAGATTGTGAAGGAGGAATGGCCAAGTAGAACACAACAAAGTAAAACTATAATTTAGAATAGACTGAGGAGATATCATTCTATGTCATGTAATATAGTTGATTTTGAACATCAATTAGTTTTTTATTTGATTACAAGTCTTGCTACTGATGTTAAGACTAATGTCACTGATGATTCAGATAGTAGTCCTAAAAAGTTTTGGCCCATTACATGAAATTCTTAACAACATAGGACTTGCTTATCAAAGTAGAGACAAGAAAAATCTATTAGCTATAGAAAAATACAAAAAAGATTAGCCATTTAGTTTCAAGTATGCAAATCAACAAACTTGTTGGAGGAAGGCAATGCCTAACGAATTTTCTACTTTAGTGAAAAATGGGACATAGACTCATGTTCATCCACCCCATAGTGCTAATATCATTGGATGCAAGTGGGTCTACAAGATAAAATGGAACTCGGATGGTACCGTTTCTAGATACAAATCTCTATTGGTAGCAAAAGAATTTGCACTAGAGTATAGTGTAGACATGTAAAATCAGCCAAATTTAGAGCTTAAAACTATTATTCTATGAGTGATATGCATGATCATGCCAGGTCACTTCTGTGGTGAAACATGGATTCTAGAGCTTGAAACAATTATTGCTTAAAACTATTATTCTAGAGCTTGGAACTATTATTGCTTGAAATCATGCCAAGTCACTTTTGTGGTGAAACATGGATTCTACAAGTCGAGTTGGGAGCTTTCCAAATTATGCCATATTGAACTAAATGTCTTCTAAATCATAATGAGTCAACTAGAGGCTTTTCGGGCAAAATCAGTTTTCTTATAAGAGAAACTATACAAAATGGCAAACTGGCCTAATTTTGAACCCTAGGATTCCATTCTAAGATTGGAATTGAGCTCATATGGCCTAGGTTTTGTCATACCCTCTCCATATCAAGCCATAATTTTTTAAAGCAAAAGCTATTCATTAACCTTAGATGCACAGAACCAGCTTGATGACTAATATGTAAAGCTCAATCTTTGAGATTTATGATCATGTTTTTGGCACATTGAATGCATTTAGGGTCATGTCGGGCATTTCCAACCACCATCAGGCCTTTTTGATAATTGTCAAGTTTTTTTTGATCACCTCTAGTTCTTTTCGGTTGTTGTTGAGTCTTCCTGGTTGCCTCTGGGTCTTCTTCGTCGCCTTCGAGTCCTTCCAAGCCATATCGGTCTTTTTGGTCAACCATCGGCACTTTCCAATCACTGTTGTGCATTCCTCCCATTTTTATGTGGAAGGAGCTAATCGTGCCCTCAATAGGGGGCACAGTGACTGCATCCCCACTAGGGGTGTGGATATGCAAATTTGGCTTAATTTAGGAGACCAAAACTCTTAATTTCATAAGCAACACTTGCCTTTTCAAACCAAAGAACCTGACTTGCATAAAATATTGTCCAATTTTTAAAGGACATGTCCGATGTCCTGGCTTTGACCCACCTGGCGTTGCCCCACTAGAACTGCCTAGCTCTCCTTCCAAAATCCCATCCAATTTTCAAATTGACTAGTGGCATTGTTGTTTCATATGAGGTAGCAGGCTTCCCCCTGTTGAGACATCAGAAATATCGTCAACAATTGTTGCCGAAGATCGCGCGTGGTAGGGGAATCGTAGGAAAATATGTAAAAGTTGGTTAACAATGCTCCTCAAGGAGGACGCCTGGCGTCTCAGTCATGGAGCACTTGGAACCAAGTCTGGCGACCATCACCCCACAATATGTGCAAGTTAGAGACGTACACCTACCATGATCAAAGCAGTTTTGAATGTCCTGGCAGTGCAACGCCTGGTGCTCCCCAGGCAGGACATCGGGCGACGTCTCATGGGAGTGCCTAAGTCATTCTACGAGTCTATATAATAGGTCTTTTCCCCAACGTTTAGGAGGTTACAAGAAATCACCAAGGCTATACCCAGCTCACCAAGGAGTTTTAAGAGAGCCTTCTGAGTGCCCTTGACAAGCTCCAACTCCCAAAATGGCCCCAAAAGCTTCCCTTCCTCCATCTTTCACTCCTCCAAGCCCTCCATAATCTCCATTCCACACACTTCTTCCTACCATCTTCATCACCCCAAGAAAACCATCCATACAATCTCAAAACCATTGTGAGGAGTCTTAGGGAGCCGCTACCTCGAGTTGGAGCACCTAGCAATCTCTACAAGGGCCTGGAAAAGGCCGTGCTAAGAATTGTTCACAGGAGCCAGAGGCACTCCATTGACGGACATCAGGCGTCCCACTTGGGAGCGCCTACTATCTTCAGAGTGGCTGAACGCCAGCCTTCCAGCACCCTGTAAGCACCCGAAACGGGATATCCGTAGATCTCCCCTTTTACGGCCCCTACGCTTGCTTTGGGGACTTGGTGGATGAGATGTTAGTGGGTGTGGTCGCCAGGAGCCAAAGGCTCCAAAATATAGTAGAATGAAAAGAAATGAAATGGAGAAATGACCGTCGTACCTTTGGAAGCGGGGAGATTGTTGGGTTCCGACTTCTCCTCTCTCGGCCGGCCGAAAGAAGAGATCTTAGTGAGTCCTTCGTCTTTGATCCAGTTGGAGCTCCGCCTCAATCGGATTTACCTAAAAATGTTCATAAGAAAACATAGAAACAAGTGAAAGGTTCATTAGTTCTAATGAAAGCATAGTATCATGCTCAAATTTGAATTCAAACATGCAAAAGGAAAGAAACTGACCGGATTGGGACTAAATCCCAACCCCTATTTAGATACGTTTAAATATGCATGAAAATGCAAATGAGTGGCTTAATATATGCTAAATGACATGTTAATGAAAGTTAAAATGAAAGGAAGGAATAAAGAATCGACCGGAACGGTAAATAAACTCAAAAAAATGCAAAACGGGGTCTGCCCCTGCTAGTGCCCCATATATGGGGCGCCTGCTGCAGGTGTCCCCTTGATGGGGCGCGTTGACCAAAGTCAAAGCGCCCTATTTATGGGGCACCAGGGACTGGTTTCAGCAGATTTTCTTCCCTCCTTCGCGACGTCGCCCCGGAGTGTAGGAAGACTTCCAAGATGAAACAAGAGCTTCTTAAAGCAGCCAATACTCAAGTGAAGCTAATGAAAGAGTTTTTTGGCACTATATGTAAGGGAAATGGAGTGTAGAAGCTCTCAAAGTTAGAGAAAAACCATGTTTCTGAAGAAGAAAATTGTGAGTTTTTTGGTTTTGGGGGAATGATTTTGGGATGATCTAAGGGCTTGAGAGGGTGCTGTGAAGGCTTAGATTCGTAGTGGTGGATGAGATGAGGTGGGAGACGGACTTGGGGTGTCCCAAAACCTCCATATGGGGGTCTTTCTAAAGCACAAAAAAGGGTAACTTCATTCTGATGGACTATTCTTTCAAGAAGCAACTATGGTTTTTTTGGGTTTTGAGAGAGGGTTTTGGGATGGTTTTAGAGCCTAGAGAGGGGTTGTAAGGCCTTGAGAGTGTTGTGGTGGATGAGAGGGTTTGGGGGACGCCCTTGGTGTGTCCTAAACCTTCCAAATTGGGGTCCTTTTATAGGCAAGAAGAAGGCAAGTTTATCTGCAGAACTGTCCCATCAATCTGTCCAGTCAGTCAAACCAGGTGCAGGTGCCCCACCAGTGAGGCACCTGGCGCCCTGTTTATAGGGCGCCTGGTGCCCTATTTATAGGGTGCTTTGACTTGGTCAAAGCACCCCATTAAAGAGGCACTAGGCCCAGTTTGGCCGAAACGCGCAGCGAAGTTCCAATTTTCCGAAAAACTTGGTTTCTTTGAAAGAATACTCATAAAAACAAGAATTTAAGCTCTCCAACTGGACCAAAATTGCGTGTCTACACACCCATCTTCTTCACCCCTTTTCTCTTTCAATCCTCGTTTATTTCAGCCATGCAGCCATGTTAGCTTAGCCTAATGCATCATTAGCATTTCATTTACCTAGATCAACCCTAAAAGGGGTTAGGAGTTAGTCCTAATATGGTCCATTCAACCCCATTTGTCATTTTTTTCACTCCTATTCAAATTTGATGCTACATTCTATTTAGTTATAATCAGTTTCTCTTTGTGCTTTCATTATGATATCTTGTAGGCAAGCAGGGTTCTCCGAGGCTCTTCTTCCCCGGATGACCAAGAGAGGAGAAGATGGAACCCAGGATTCACCATCTCCTTATCAAAAGAGGTAAACTGGTCAACTTTCCCTCTACTTTAGTGTCATTCACTTCACCTTCCTTTTTCTTCCAGAGCCCACGGCTCCTAGCAACCACACCCACTCTTCCTTTCTTGATTCCATAATGTTTAGGTTGTGTTGAATATGTCATCCTTCCTTCATAATCTTATTTCTCTTCCGTTTCCCACATGACCCAGATCGGTTCTTTGATGCTCAAGTGACATCAAAAATCATCAGCCAGGGGATCAAGGTGAGTGTGGAGTAGGAAAGAAGTGGAAGGAGTGAAGAATAGACTGGGCCCGTAAGAAATCCCTGTCTGTGTCTTTGACATAGTCAACATAAACTAGCATATGAGATCCTAAGAAAAACAACCCACACACCACACACTAGATCACTGCATCCAACTGCGAAAGAAAAGAGAAAAGAATATAAGGAAAAGAAAGTTGACCACATATCTTTTGGCGACCACGGGGGGGGGGGGGGGGGGTCTAATGCTAGGAGAAACATTGCTTATAGTCTTATTTTCAAAATGAAAGCACTCTCTCTGGCTCCCAAGCGAGTCACCCTCTACTTCCTTTGTATTTGTAATCTTATTTTCATTTACGTTATTGCTTTGCTTAAAACATCGTTTTCTCACCGCGTGAGCCCTCACTTCTTGGCTCCCGTGTGAGCTGCCTCTCATTTCCCCATTCACTCCATGAATGGCACATTTTGTCACTGCATGGCCATCTATTTTCTGGCTAGCCTGAAGTCTTGATAGAAGGATGCCAGGTGCTCCTCTATGGGAGCATTTGCATATAGAGCTCTACGAGCTCAAAATCTCTACATCATTTTAAGCTTAAGGCTTAAGCTTATGTCATTTCAACATAACATCTCTGTTAGGTCCCCATAGGACCCTTATCTTTTAAGTTTCTTTAAAACTCTCTGATCTATAGCCCAACGCCCCGATAACAAGATGCCAAATGACACACTATCGAGGTGCCTGCTATTTCCAAAAACTTGGCTCTATTTTTGTTTCCTATTTCACTTATTAGTCTCTATTGTTCTTGTTCTTGATTAATTCTGAGCATGAAAACCTATATCTTTATTTAAACTTGTTGTGTTTTAGCATCCTTTAGCTCTCTCTTTTACTGTTGTATTACTTTTACTTTATTATTGTTTGCTTCTTCGTCCTTGATCATTCACTTGCATTAGCTTGCATTGGGGTATTTGGCTTGACCTGGCTCCATAGGTCATCTGAGAAGGAGGGCTCACTCTCCTCCCAAAGCCTTTCACATCCAAAACACCCTTCTTGGTGGGCTCCAACTTCTCTTCCATGGAATCCCTCTCGGTTGACTAAGTTGGTTCCCGCCAAGGCCTGTGTAAGTTTTCAAATGTGAAGGATTCTCTCTTCCTCAATCGGGCTAGTTGTACCCTCTTCTCAAAACCTGAAGTTGATCCATCACCCATCTGTGTAAGAAAAGTGCTTAACCTTAGATTTTGCTCGGGATTGTGAGAGCATAGGGTTCCACCCATCTTTGAGTGGACCATAATCTCTTGAAACCCACTAATCTAAGAATTGAGACAAAAAAAGTTACATTTAAGCATTTCAAGTCTTTGCTTTAACTTGTTTAAGTAACCAAAAGTGAAAACCAAAAGGAAAGGGGAGACTCTGTCTCACAAAAAAATCTAAAATTGTCAACAGAAATTGTTTTTTTTAGGTAAGACTTCTTTGATCACAACAATCAAAAGAAAATAACATTTAAGAAACTAAACCCAAAAGAAACCAAAGAAAATTTTGCTTTTGGTTAAACACTTGTTTGCTAGAACTAACAAGCCAAAACACAAAAAAACATCATCAAAACCAAAACATAAAAAGCGCACATTTTCTTTCCCTTGCTTTCTTTTGCTTTTATGCTTGTGTCGCTTAGGTTTGGACGAATCATCATAGATTGATAGTATAAGCAAGCGGAATGTGATCAAGCCTACTATGGGATGGGCAATGAACCAAAAGCCATCTATGCCATCAATGAACCGAAAGCTCCCCCCGAATTGGACCAAATATCTCCTCCACCCAACCTCGCTTCTCTTTGGGAGGCATTCTCTCATGCTGACCCACTCAACTCCAAGCTATCGAGGCTATCCTCAAGGAAAAATCCCCCATCAACCATGACCCCCCTACGGGTGGCCCCCATACTTCCACCCCTCTGTTGGTGCACGTCAACCTGACGTGCCCGAGCATAGCCATTCTCACACCCAGCCAACACCCCCAAGCTCCCCTCATACGGTGGCTATCTAGAATCATCCAGATTTGAACATGGTCGGACACCTCATCATACTCCTCATCTTAATGAAATACCTTAAAAAAGATACAATATTCTACATGACATGGTACGAGCAATGACAACCAAGGATGAATGGGTCGCAGGTCATGACCGAGTTGGCCTAGCCTAGGGGTGACCCAGTTGCAACCCGGACCGAACTCAATCCAACTTATTTTTTTTCAAAAAATGTAAACAATGGTATAAAAATACAAAAAAATCTAGAAATATATGATGCATGCACTGAACAATTTAATTTGTTTGTATAAATTTTACTTATTCTAGATCTTCTATATAAGCTATGTACCTTTCCCAAGTTATTCTAGAGTACACTAAATAGTACATATAGAAATGAATATTATACTTGACACTCCTTTGTGCAATTATCCTTATATTGGATCCCAAAAACCACCACCATAACTATCATAGGTGGAGTGGATTGAAGTGTCTAATGATGATCCATAATTCATCCCATAATGCTCTTGGTCATGTTGGGAACCAAGAGCCTTCGGATGAATAATACTCATATGTAGTCTATCCTTAGTAGTGATCTCTTGTGACCTCACTCTGTGATCTTTGTCTTGGGCCACGTAGGTGTATTGCTCTTCTTCAGTGAAGCGTTGCACCATCGTAGGATAAATCCCCAGATTTGTTGACCATCATTTGTTGAAAGTAGTGCCTCTCTCATAACTCGCTCTATCATCATTCCTCTTTAATGTAGAATCATCCAAAGTTTGGTAATGGATTCGGATGTTCAGCTCCAAAGTGTCTTGTCTCTCTTCATCAAAAATCTCTATATCTATTATGTCAAAAATATCAGTCAAAACTTGTTCACCCTCTCTTACTTTGCACACCTTTGGTAGTTCCTTCTCAGGACTTTTGTCTCATTGCCACGAAGGGCAAAATTTAAAATCTTTAGGCAAGAAGGATGTCGTTGAACACTCCTTTAACCCATTGTCAATCTTCTAGGTTGAATTCAGGTTCACCCATCCCTTCTTGGTCATTCATCCATTCTTCTAATGAATTTCTCTCATCGAAAATTTAATCTAAGTTAATGTCCTCATCTTGGATCACTGATTCCTCAGCTTGACCTCCCAAAGCTTTTGCTATCCATCTTTGTTCTTCTTTTTTATTCTACTTGATTATTTTCAAATTCCTTAGCCATGTAGTAGTGGTAATACATAAGGTGCTCAAGTCTTTAATAAGTCAACTTGTTCCTCTACTTTGTATTGATGAAGCTGAATGTTGACCAAGATTGCTTGTAGTCAAATGCTGAAGTGGTTTGGCTAAGCACCTTGAAAGCCACATTCTCTAAATCTTCATAACTTGTTTCTTTGTCATGGTCCATCCACCAAGCAACTACATGAAATAGAACAAAGTGCTAAAATATAATTAATTTAAGGATCAATTTGAATTCTAATTAATGTATCAATAGATATGTAGCCAAACTTAGAAGCATGATAGCTTGCTCCACTCTTGATGTAACAAAATAAAATTCTTGTATTCTATAGTTATACATTTTGTTGTAGGCAATAGATGACCTATCATCATCACCGAGCATCCTACTGATGATGCTCTTGACATCAGCAAGTAGCTCATTTGTTACCTAGAACTATTGGCTATGGAAATTATGAGGGTTGAAGAAGTAACCTAACAAGATATACATATTAGTAATCAACCAAAACATATATTTTAAATGCACATGAATGAAGTAAAAGACTGATGAAATATATATGTTGCATGTATTGGTTGATGTGATGTTCACTCCCACTGGCAATCAATAACGTCCCACCACTTGGTGAAGTCAGACAAGGTCTTTGAAATGTCATCCTTAGTTGTCTCAATATCATCATCAACTATCCTAAGCACTTTTATTATAGGTTGGACAATGCTCATTGTCTTCTTCAAATTCCCACTCTATATTAGTTGCTTAATTAAAAATTAAATTAACTAAAAATGATTAGAGTAATTAAAAGACAACTACTAACTAATTACTATAAGATAAAAATAAATGAAGTGATGACTAATTATAATTGCAAAAAAATTAAAAAAAACAACTAATGAACTAATTAAGAACTAATCATGTAACTATGAACTAATGAAAATGCTTAAGCAAGAGCTTAAGAATGTGAACCTTAGAGTAAGAGAGACTTGAGAGAGGAGTGGGAGTGAAGGAAGGACCAAGGGGGACTTAAGAAACCCTCCTCCTCACCCCTAACAGGCTTTTGCCTAAACCTGTTGGGACCCACGTTGTGCAACCTGACCGACAGGTCACGCGACCTCGCCACTCAGCCAAGACCTTGATCCTAGGTTGGGTTGACAAGGTCCTTATCTGGCCAGTTGACCCAAATTTTGACTAGGTTAGACCCGAGTCGTGACTCAGATCCCCATTTGGTATTCCATGATGACAACCTTTGATAAATTATTTATGTCTATTTAGGGCTATGCACTCGATATTGTCACTTATTCCTGACTAAAGTATCTTCTAAGTCTATTATAACTACCCCATATAAGATATGGAAGAGGTTAAAAATTGACCTTAAGCTAATTAAGGTTTTGGAGTGTCCAACCAAGTATAACCCTAACAAGTTAGAATATAGGATCAGAAAGTGTTGGTTTGTGGGATCTCTTAAGAAAACTTATGGATATTAATTATATCACCCTTATGGGAAGGGGTATATGATGCTTAGCATGCCAAATTCCTAATGGAAGAGTTTCTCATTAAAGATGATAGTGGATGCAAGGTAGAGCTGAAAGAAATTTTAGTCCCACAATCCAAGGATACTTCTATCAAGATACTAGTTGAGGGTTACACACAAGTGATTCTTAAGTCTTCACTAGTGCTCACTCAACTTAATAGATATGTAAGACATAATTTGTTGGAAGAAATGAAGCATAATGAAGAGAGAATGATGATCCAGAGACTTATGAAGTAGCAATATGTGATATTAATTTTATGAGATGGGAAGAGGCAATAAAATTCAAAATAGATTCCATCTATTCTAACCAAGTTTGGAGCTTAGTAAATCTACTTGAGGGTCCAATATCCATAGATTATAAATGGATCCTGAAAAGATAGATTGGACTGGACTGGAAGGTAGAGACTTTTAAGATAAGGATGATTAAAAAAGAATATTATCTAAGTTAATGATTTGATTATGATGAGACCTTTTACTTTTTGTCATAGTCAAATTCATTCGGATTTTGCTTGTTGCACACTATGACTATTTGATAAGTCAATTAGATGTTAATGTGATAATACTCAATGTTGAACTTGAGAAAGATGTGTATATGAGATAGCCACAGAAATATGATTCCCAAGAACATCCAAAAGAAGTGTGCAGGCAGTTAACACCCGTTCATCGACATGAACAAGCTTCCTATAATTGAAATAAAAATGTTTAATGAGATTAAATCTTATAACTTCATTGAGAACAAAGAGAAACCATGTGTGCTCAATAAGACAAATGGGAGTGCTATAATTTTCTTTACAATAATGTGGATGACATACTACTCATTGAGAATGTAGTATACATGTTATCATCAGTGAGCCTAGCTATCAAATTAAACCTCCAAACATACTCTCGAGCTTCACCTTGAGCTAATGGAGATCAATCAGATGGGTGATTGACTTTAATGCAAATGAGAGATTGATAGAAATATATGTCCTACAAGCCAATCATATATGATTTGATTCAACATTTCTAAAAATATCTCATTCAATTAATTAGATAAATTTTTATTTTTAGCTCTTATCAGACGCATATATCATAATGAAGTCATTGATCACATACAATGATGATTAAATCATGATGAGATCATGATAGTAAGATCAATCATCTAGAGGTATGTGATATAAATGAGACATCAAGGATTTGGATAGACTAGTGTATGTATTATCTTCTCATGTGATGAAAATAACTGATCTCATTAGTCATGAGTGTGGAGACACTAAGATACGCATATAAGTACTTATTAGTGGAGTGAATTCACTAAACTAACTGAATTAGAAACCTTGAATGATATCTTACTGAACTGTCAATCAGGATTTTGTATCACCAAAGTTATATGGATGGACATTTGATCTGAGTCACCAGAGATGTCTTGTTGGGAAAAACTTATGCTTTAACATTGACTTATGGATCACCGTTTGGATGGTCCAGTATAGTGATAGATTGGGTACAAGAAAAACTTAGTGGAGACAATTGAAGAAACAATAAGGGTTTGTCCACTCTCGATAAGTAAGAGTAAATGTCCTATGTGATAATAGTCTAAATCATTGACCAAGGTAGATAGAATGATTGGAAAAGGAGCTTTTGAATTAATTTGATTCCAAGTACAGGATCCTATAGATTCGGTATACTAAGAAGTTAACAGTCGATGATGTACTCCTTTCCGATCGGGATATTGAATTGACAAGGGTTTATATCCATGTGTTAATTGATGATGAAAAGGCTCAATGAAGATAAGTTCAACCACATAGTAGTTTGGGATAATAGGATGTGGTTTGTATCTTTTATGATCGGTAGGTCGATTAATATATTATTAGATAATGTATTTAATTAAATGAAATATAATTATTTTATTTCAATAATGTTTTAACAAAATAGGCTATTGGACCTAATAGATCACATATATAAGAACTTATCTATAAGTACAGGGATAAAGAATTATAAGTTCTTACAAAAACTTCTAATTCATTATAAATACTAATGGTTCCAACGAAACCCTATTAAGCCAAGGGTGAGAACTATATCATCAGCCTCCTCCCTACCTCTTCCTCTCTCTGGGAGACATCTATAGGTGATGGAGCTCCATTAGAGAAGAGTTCTTAAGTCGAGTGCAAAGGGGGA
This sequence comes from Cryptocoryne crispatula var. balansae, assembly GCA_036172225.1. Classification (NCBI taxonomy): domain Eukaryota; kingdom Viridiplantae; phylum Streptophyta; class Magnoliopsida; order Alismatales; family Araceae; genus Cryptocoryne; species Cryptocoryne crispatula. Next base: position 33,685,707 of record CM069929.1, on the reverse strand, counting down.
ACCTGCTATGAATGAAGTTCATGTGGATACCAATAGAGATCAAACATTTGAATAATTTGAAGAGATTGAAAATTTCTTCCTCTTTCTCTCTAAGGGATAAGATGACTCCCTATCAAGTATATCTGAACCCATTTTGATCAACTTCAATTTCTGTCATTCAGTTCCAATCAAAACAAGATCAACATGAACTCATAGAAATCATTTATTTTGCTGCATTAAATTTTATATGATGATTCCTTCCAGTAGTAAGTATTGGGCAATTAAGGCAATTAAGAAGAAGCATAATGTCAAATTTATTGTAACTGAAATGTAGATGTTACGATAGATCTATGGCCACACAAGGGTAAATAGAATTCGCAACGAGCGCATTATGGATAAAGTGAGAGCTATGAGAATTGAAGAGGTAGTAAAAGAGAGAAGACTTTGTTGGTTTGGGCATATTGGGCGACATCCTCTTGAGACTCTTGTCAGACAAGTCAAGGCTATGATGTTACTAACATAGAAGAAGCAAAGAGGTAAGCCCAAGTTAACATGTCATAGGCAAATCTAGTATAACTTGGTGGAGCAAGGCATACAAGAGGAACTACCTAAGGATCATGTAGAATAAAAAAGATAAATCCATGTAGCCAACCCCAATCATTTGAGATTGAGGTTTTTAGTTTGAGTTTGAATTTGAGATTGAATTGGAAAGTTGATATATGTCTGAGAATTATATGCTTTCAACTTGTGAGATGTAGTTGATGCAACGTGTTACATTCCATAATGTGATTATACTTCACCAAAATATGATATTGGCCCATAGGTAGTGGAGGTTATAACAATCTAGAGCATCCATTGAACTTAACACCATGGTTCATCCTAAGTGCACCCTTGCCTAATAGTACTATAGATCTATCATAGTATATGTTACTGCTATATGCATTTAGATTTAATATTAGTCTTGAGACATAGCTACAATGTCTAACTGAAGCATATATTTTGCCTAGACAAATGATTTAGTTTTGCATCACGGCATATAAAGTAGAGAAATGTTAGATATGGTTCTTCATTTCATGATTAAATCTTTGTGGTATTTGTACATAAAGATGTGCTTGATGTATCATTGCATTTAGATTCATGTTGATCTATTAAAAGAGTGTAAAAGCATCTCATTTGATTAATTAATCATTGATAATTAGTATTATTTATACTTGGCATAATCTAATATTGGACTTATTTTCTATATTATTAGTTACAATTCTTAGTATAGTAGGATAGTACGGATGTAAATACTGCTGAGTATAAGTGTGTCTAATCCCAATTTTTAATATGTTTCAAGGAAGTCAGAATTAACGCAACAGAAGTATAGTGGTGTTCTAGAATCAAAGGGTTTAGATAATTGGTTGTTTCATATTGTACATTGACATTTAATTTGCTTAAAAAATTTATTGTGATATTTGAGATGCAATTATTGGAATTATCAATTTGGATTGATATTAATTTTATCTTGTTCCAAACCGATATATTTTAGGAGTTAGTTTTTTAATTACATCATTGGACTTTCTCGTTGTGTATATTTTTGGTCGGGACATGATACTAAATATAGATGCAAATGCAATAATTGACATTTTCTTTTATTTCTATTACTTTACACCCTGTTTGGTAACATTATTAGGTACCTTTATCACTATCAATTTTAAAATTGATATTGATAAGAAAGTGTTTGGTTAATTGTATCAATTTTAAATTTTGTAATGCAAACAAAGCATATTATGTAATACTTTTGATATTGATACACTAACATTTCAAAATATTAATATCAATACTGATATAGTACCAAAAATGAAACTCTAACAAAACATAGCATTAAGGATAGGATTTGGTAGAGAAGTTAAGTACTTAACAATTTGGTAACTATATTAAACACTACTATCAATATCAACTTTGAAATTAATGTTAATATAAATTATCACAACACCTTTGGCTACACCAATAATTTTAGAATTTGTATCTAAAACAAAGTATGATGTGTTATGTCCTATTTGGTAACACTATTAGGTACTTCTATTACTATCAATTTTAAAATTGATATTGATAAAAATTATTAAGATATGTTTGGTTAATTGTATCAATTTAAAAATTTGTAGTACAAACAAAACATATTGTGTAATACAAGTGTCAACTTGTATTGCTTACTTTTAATTTTGATACTCTAACATTTTAAAATATTAATATCAATATTGATATGGTACCAAAATGAAACTCTAACCGAACAGGGCATTAAGTATCAATTTTGATTTTGATTTTATACTCCATCCATCGGAAATATAACATCGAACTTGATATAGTATCATTTTTATACTCTTAACTAAACAAAATATAAGATTTTGATTGAATCAATTGATAATGTTTGTTTATAATTTTATCAACTAGAACTAAATTTGATAGAAAAGAACATATATTATGTATTATTTTTTATTTACAAATAAAATTAATAAATTACATATAATTACTAAAATTTAATGTAGTCACTTAATTTTTTATCTTTCTTACCATTTGTATCATCATATTTTTATAATTTAATTATTTTATTTATTATAATATTAGAATTTATATGTTAAAATTTTAAAAAAATAAAAAATAAAAAATGATAAGTTAGTGAAATATTTGACTCTGTTCATTTACAACACATTAAAAGTTTCTAACATATTAATTTTGTTGAAATTAAATCAAAATTTCAAAATCTCTGATTCTATTCATTCCACAAGTGATTTATATTTTATTTTAAATTTAGAATATATTTATATGTTTTATTAGCTTTATCTTAAAAACTCGTGACGTAAATTAATTTATATTAATATATATTATTGTATGTAAATTAAAATAAATATTTATGTTATTGAATTTATCAGTTTAATTTGATTTAAAAATTAGATCGATCACTGATTTAAACCAAATTAATCTGAATCATGGATTTGATTTGATCTGTAGTTAAAATAAATAAAATATTTAAATATTTTATTTTAAATATATAATATGACATTTTTATTTTTATTAAAATAAATTGTATTTAAGATAAAATTAATGAAATACATAAACATATATATTAAATTTTAATAAAATATAATAAAAAATAAATCAAATCAAACTATTAACGTCCATGCAACTAGGGGTGTAAACTAAATTCGATATTCCGATATTTCAATTTGATTTCGATAAAAATTAGCGAATTTGAAACACGTTTTTGTATCTTATACACTATTAGAGTTGGAATTGAATGTTTGTGTAATCTATCGGAATCGAAATTAGAATTAGTTGATTTCATTTTCGTTAATCCGAATTCAATAAAAAATAAATTTTATATAAATAAATTTAAATAAAAATGATATATAATATATAAAATAATAATATGATAAAATTAAAGTTTTTAAAAAGTTATAAGATTATATCAAATTTTAATAATTATATGTAAATTATTAACTTATTTTTGAATAAAAATTATTATTTAATATATATTTTCGTAATTATCAGATTCAATTGCGCTATCAAATTCGAGAGTACAATCCTTGAGCCGACAGAAAAAGGCCCATTCCAGTTCACTTGCTTCTTCTCCGAGCAGTCTCTCTGGTCACCGTCGCATCTAGCAAGACGGGAGGAGACGAGCCCTAACCCCGACCGGGAACGGCGATGGAGAAACCCACGACCGTCCGAAGGAAGTTGGAGGAGTTCTGGAACTCCGAGGTCGTCGACGAGGAGAAATGGGCGCAGAACTCGGTGATTTCCCTCCCATCCTATATTAGGTTTTTGTCGTCAGATGCTTGGAGTTGTTTATGGCTTTCTCGGATTTTTTTTTTCTGTTCCTTTTGTCTCGTGGAGATACTGTTGTTTGGTAAATGGTATGGGATCTCTTCTCGACCGGACACTCCGGCGTTGCCCGGCATGTGATCTGGTTTTAGTGTTTGCGTTCGGAGAGCTTCATTGCATGACGCATCAGAGAGTTATCGATTGTCCTTTGCAGCTGGGGTTATGTGATTCCTATTTTGCTTTTTCTGATTGTATCTCAGTAACTAGGATCACCATGCCATTTTAGAATTTTGTTTTAAACGGCATACGTCGGTGTTTCTCTTTATCTCTTGTTCCATGGGCTTTGTATGGATCTTTAATTTTATCTACTGCAAAAGGATTTTTCGTATTATGGTGTGACCTCAAATCATTGGCCATGTATGAAAAACTTAACGAAACCAGATACCGTTGCTTTTCGTTTACTGATATCTGGGTGCATAATTTTTATTTTCCCACCTGAAATGCTTCTTTAGCATATCGCAGGATGTAAGCTTTAGAATATAATGGTGTAAAGCAACAATATTTAAAGGGGTTATTACAGCTATCAAACTATTTTGGAGAACGAAGAATGCCTTATGGAAAGATTGATCTTCCGGGAAACAATGTTCACCTGGTAAAAACTAAACCATTCTTAACAGTGCTTTATCAATACGAGCAAGGAAAAAAAGTAGTGTATAAGATTACACACTGTGGACTGCAGTTCATTACATGAGGAGCAAAGTCTTCCTGGTACGGGTGAATCAACCAGGCACCTCTTCACACTGGTGCAGGATATTTCCACAAGTGCTTGCTACTTGATTGAACAGTTATCTCAAGTCCATTTTGTTAGAAGTGTGATCTTTTATAATCATTGTAGAGGAATGTAGTTTCTTTTGTGGTTTTCCTTATCGTTTTCAATGAATTTTTGTATGTTCTTGCTATGTTGTCAAGGGTGAGAGGTGGCAAAGACAAGAGGAAGTTTTCCTTGCCTCCAGAAAGTGACTAGATACTTGAGGCAGTTTCTGGTATTTCTTTTTTTATTTTATTTTTTTAACCTTTGGGCTATTGAGAGGGGACAGAAGATTCTGGACTGATGGGTTCTTGGAGTTGCTAGAGGGGGAGAATAGTTAGGGTTGCAAACGAACAAATACACTCAACAAATGTCCCGCCCGAAACACTACCCGATAAAAACTCGAGTCGACTCATTTATTATATTAAACAAACAAGCTTAAACAAAAAAATAAAAATCGATACATTAAATGAGCTGAGCTTGAAGCCTTGAATAGATTCATGCTCAACTCGCTAAGATCACAAGTAGCTCGATTAAACACTTAATGGAATATTTATTTTAAAAAATAAATTATCAATATCAATACTTATATATTGTCATTTAAATAAATGAAATAAGTTGAAATATAATTTTATTTTTGTTTAAAGTTAGATCGAGTTTCATAAATGAGCTAAAGTTAGAGTTTTACAAATGATTTTAGATCGATTTTGTGTTTTATCAACGAGTTCTTATCATAGTTGTCAAGGCGTACGCCTAGGCGGCGCCTAGGCACCGCCTAGGCGTAAAGGCGCAATAGAGGAGCCGCCTGAACAGGTCGCCTTGCGGACGGGAGGAAAAGCGGCCGCCTTGGCCGCTGAGGCGCGCAAGGCGCCAGAAGACCCGCTGAGGCGGTCGCCTGGGCGCTGAATTTTTGAACCGCCGCCGGTTCAAAGTTTAAGTCCCGGTTCATCTCAATTGCAAAGCCGGGCCGGTTCAACATAACTTGGGGCGGGCACCGCCCACCCGCGAACCGCACACAGCCCCGCCCCGACGGAACCCGGTTCGCGACGGACGAAAGCCGCAAGGCGGACCTCGCCGGAGCTCCTCGCCGCCGCGGATGCCGGACCTCCTCGCCGCCGGGCAGCCTGCCTTGGAAGGAGGCTCCGACACTTCTTCCACCTTCTCCTCTATTGATCTTCTCATCTTACGAGAAGATATACGCTTCTTCACCTCCGCGACCTTGAAACCTAGTTTGTAGATTTTGATTTTTTTTATTGTTCCATGAATATTTTCTCATTCCATCCTTCAAGTTTAACCTTCTAACATGTATTAAGCTCACTTTAATCATTGTTTACACTTTTTTTATTCAATATCTAACAAGTTTCAAGTTCGAACGTAAACAAAAAACGTGGTTGTTTTGATCGACTTGTTAACTTAATCTGTTTTTATTGTTAATGTGTGGATGGTGTACAGTTTATAGTGCTTTATTATAATATTGTTTGACTTAATGTTATACTTGATTTAATTTGTTCATTTCATTATTTGCGCGTATATTTTCATTATATTCATGGAAGGGGTTTCCGGTGCTGGTAGTAACAATAGAATGGAATCATCCGGGACAGAAGAAAAAAAAAGCAAAATCCAATGATCCCGGATGGAAATATGCACATTGGCCATCGAAAAATGATAAAAACCGTGTCAAATGTGATCTATGTGGATTGGTGACAAATGGCGGGATAAAGAGGCAAAAGGAACATTTGATAGGAGGATATAGCGATGTTAAGAAATGTCCAAAACTACAAAGGACATTCTTTGTCAAGAAATGTTAGCATGGACGAGTAAAAATAAAAAGAGAAAGATGACAATTTCCATAACGATGTTGATGATGCCGAGGAAGATGAAGATGAAGACGTAGATGATGAGGAAACGGAGGCTATTTCCGGATCGAGCTATTTCTACAACAAAGAAGAAGATGTTAGACACTTCAAAACATGTCAAAGCCAAAGGTAAAGGTCCAATGGATATGTTTGCAAGGATGTCTACGCGGTAACAATTTGTTGATGCTAGGGGACGAAGTGGCCAAAGTAGACAAGGTACTTTGGGAGTAAATTCAAGAAAGAAGAGAAAGAGAACTTTCGAGGAATCCGTGGCAAATACGGTTCTAATGAAGCCGGAATTTCTTTTAATGTTGCTAAATTAAGAAGCTTTGAAATTATGTTTGAGAATGCAGGGGCGTTTCAGACTCGGTTTGCAAGCCTCCTAGCTATCATCAATTACGAGTCCCTCTCCTCAAAAGAATGGTGGAGCGCACAGTCAAATGCTTGAAGAATACAAAAGGCATTGGAAGGTATATGGTTGCTCTACTGCGCGGACGGTGGACCGATAAAAGACAAAGAAACTTCGATCAATTTCTTAATAAATTGTCCAAAGGGGACTTATTTTATAGAGTCGAGTTGATGTTTTAGATAAGAAAGAGGATGCGATTCTTTTGTACCAACTATTGGGATAACATGATTCGAGAAAGTCGGCGAGAGTAATGTTGTTCAAATAGTTACGTATAATGCATCATATAATATTGTCACATTTGTTGTTACGGACAAAAGAAGAAGCTTATTTTCGACACCACAAGCAAATTATCATTGTGTAGATCTTATGTTAGAGGACATCGGAAGCGAAAGCCTATGCACCAATAATTTCAAAGGCTAGGAAGTTGACCACTTATATCTATAATCATACTCGATTGCCGGACTATACGAGAAAAGAGACAAAAGGTAAGGAACTTGTTAGATGTGAGTCACCCGATTTGCCACAACCTTTCTCACCTTAGAGAGGTTGTTTGATGATGTAGTCAAAAGAGGCTTGCGGAAGTTATTCTCATCCGATGCTTGGCACAAGAGTGTATGGGGAAAGACAAATGCAGGGAAGAATGTATCTTCAATTGTTTTCCAAGTTAAATTTTGGCACGGGGTTGGGGAAATACTCAGAGGATGCCAACCACTTCTCCAAGTCTTGAGGTTGGTTGATGGTGATGAAAAACCAGCTATGGGATATATTTATGCAGCCATGGAGTGTGCAAGGCAAAAGATCATTGAAAATTTTGGTTCAAAAATAGTTAAGTATGGTCCTATCTTAAAAATTGTGGGACCGTAGATGGGAGGTTCAAATGCAACGGCCTTTACATGCGGTTATTTCTTAAATCCCAAATTTTATTTTCGAGGCAAGATCTAAAGATATGCATGGTGTTGCAAAATTTGAGAAGGCTTTTTATACATGTGTCGAGAGACTAATGCCAGAGCCGGAAATGCAAGATAAGATAGGGGAACAAGTTTCAATGTACTTGGATGAAAGAGGAATGTTTGGTATTCCCTTTCGCTACAAGATCACGCGATAAGAAACTTCCACGTAAGCTTATTTTTTTAAAGTTTCGAGTATATCAAATGTTCACGTCAAATTTAGTTATCGAACTAATGGTTTTTTTTGATGAAGTGGAATGGTGGATGCACTGGCGGAGACACACCGAATTGGAAAGTTGTTGCATTGAAGATCTTAGGACTATGTTGTAGTTCATCCGGTTGTGAACGCAATTGGGTATATTTGAGTACGTAAGTATTCTTGATACTTTGTAATTGTTATGGTTAAGAATGATGCCACCTAACATGTCTTTAATTTATCTATATAGATTCATTCTAAAAAGAGGAATCGGTCGAGCACAATGTCGTTGAATGATTTCGGTCTACATGTCCAGTACAATAAACGTCTTTATGAAAGATTTAGAGATATGAAAAATCATCCAGAGAAATATGACCCTATATGCTTGCAAGATCTAGATTGGGGTTATGAGTGGATGATTAAAGACACCTCGGACGTAGTTCATGAAGGTGATGAAATTTTACAAGAGAATGCTATCATCACCACTTCTTTATTAATTATTTATTTATGTTTAGTATAATTTAAACTTGACCTTCCTCAATAATATAAAGGTGATGATCTTACATGGAAAGATGTGGATATTGCAATGGGAGCTTCAGAAGATAGAGCTAGAAGAGCAAGTACATCACAACCCTTGAGGGATAATGAAGGGAGTGATAGTGAAGAAGAATTTCTTGAAGAGGAAGAATATGCAAATGATAATGATGATGATGATGATGCAGCAACGTGGGTAGCAGATGAAGGAAATGATGATGGTGATGACAACAACGAGGAGAACATTGGAATAGACACTAGTCTTCGAGAAATCCATGTTTCGGATTTAAGATTTAAGACTTTGGTTGTGTAATTTAAATCTTGGACATGTTGAGACATTTAGGCCTTTTTATGTATTTTGTTTACATGTTTTCTTTGTTGTGGCTTCGAATTATTGTGATTTTAATTTTACTTCGATGGTAATTGAGGATAGGTTGTGACAATATAATTTGGTAGTTGCCTATTTAGTATTTGTATTTTCGTATGTGTATTTTGCATGTGTTATGAAAAGTGGTATGCATATTTTTAGAGAATGAATGAAGGCAACATGATTCAAAAAGTATGTCTCATAACTCATTCCATTCGGTAAGTCAATTTCCTTTATGTTGTTGACTTGTTCTTTTAAACTTATATTTACTTTTTATACATGTTATGTTGTTGAAGTTCTTCGTAGAAATTTTACTCTAAAGTCTTAATACATGTCAATTTTATTACATTTTTAGCAATTTTTTGAACACCTTGTGTAATGTTTATGACATGTGAGACTTACATTTTTTATCCCTCTTCATACTCCGCCTTATCGCCTAGGCAACGCCTAGGCGGGCGCCTTGTCGCCTAAGCTGTAAAAGGGCCGTCGAGCGCCTTGGGCGCCTTGTCGCCTTGACAACTATGGTTCTTATCGAGTTTGAACTTGAATGTGGACTAAACTTGTGTCAAGCTACTATTTGAACTTGAGCTCAAGCTTGACTCGATTAAATAATGAGTTAAGCTTGACCAAGAGTTGAACATACTCTTGTAAAAGCTCAAGCTTGAACTCGAACTCACATAAAATAAATGAGCCCGATTTGAACAGCATACTACTCAGGTCAGCTTGACTCGTTTGCCCCCTAAGAATTGTGGAGTGAATGAGTGGAACCCCTTTAAGGTGGCGAAGATGACCACCTCATAAATTCCTCACCAAAATGAGGGGAAGGCACCAGAAGCTCATTGGTGGACTAGACCACCTAGGTGTGTTTGCGTAGACTGGCTTTCCTTAGTTACCTCGTTACCTTGGTGGTCACCTCTACTGCATTTGATAGCATAGTTTTTTTTATTTTTTGAGAAGTTGGAATAAGTGGGGCTTCTCCATACTATGTAATTGTGTGATAGTCCGGTTGTTGTAGGATGACGGACAGTTGCATCTCCAATATCCTCATTTTATGCTCTATTTCTTGTTGTTTCTCAAATGATTAATTAAGGTTTGAGCTTCATTTCTTGCATTCCTTCACTTTCTGGTGTCTTACTATTATCTCTCATGAGCTCATACTAGTCAATCAGGAACCATGGTTGTTAGATGCAGTCCAAAGTGGTGGTTGCTTTGTGATCATAGATTGCAGAATCTGTGGAATCGGTCCGATTCCGACCAATTCCTAAATCGGATCGGTATATTCCGATTCAATTCCATGCGGAAGGACCGATTCCGGTATGAATTCCGCGGAATCGGTCGGAATCGCTTGGAATCGGTCGGAATCGATCTGATTCCATCGATTCCTTGTGGAATCGACCGATTCGTCGGAAGACCGGTTCATGTGGACCGGTTTGATTCCCAGTTCGATTCTGGACCGGGAATCAAACTGATTCCGGCCCTTTTAGGGGCGGTCGATTCCGTCGAACCCGCGGCGGAAGGGTTCGATTCCGGCGATTTTGCGACGATTCCAGCGTCGATCCAACGATCCAGGCGTCAATCCCAGCTGCCAGCACCGATTCCACAAGGATTCCAGCGATTCCAGCACCGATTTCGGCGATTTCAGCGATTCCGGCGGCAATTCTGGCGATTCCAGCGATTCCTTCAGCCGATTCCGCCGATACAAGCTCCGATCGGCCTTGAATCAACCTCTTCTTCGATTTTTAACCGGTTTTTGATAAGATTTCTCCGCCGAAAACTTCGTACTTCCATTCTTACGCGTTTCTGACGAGTCCGAGCGTCGTTAAACGTTGTGATTTTCGATCGAACAAGTCTGTTTAAGTTCTGAACTATTCGATCGGATGTTCTTTGCACGGGAAAAATTCCGGATATCCCGTACGTCTATTTTTACACGTTTCCGACGACTCCGAGCAGAGTTAAACTCGGCGATTTTTGATCGAACAACTCCGCTCAAGTTGTTTAAACATCGATTGGATGTTCTTTGTACGAGAAAAATTTCGGAAGCCCCGTACGTTGATTTACGACCATTTGCGGGAATCAAAGCAAATGCGTAACCCTTTAAACATACCCAATGGTGTGTTACTTGGGTCGTCTGCTTCCTGAACAGCGTCTAAAGCAATTTTTATATGGATTAATCATTTTTAGTGCATTGTTTACAATTTTTGCAGATATAAGCAATGGTCGATCAAGGTGATGCAGCACCAGCACGTGCTTCCGACGTGGGTTGGGAACACGGGCACATGGTAGACCCAGTCAGGAAGAGAGTACAGTGCAAATGGTGTAGGAAGGAGATGAACGGGGGGTTGTTCCGGCTGAAACAACATATTGCCAGAACAGGTGGAAATGTAAAGAAATGTGGCAAGGTGTCGAGGGAGAAGAGTGAGGAGATGAGAGGCTACATGACAGGTAGAGCCTCTCAACGGGCTGTTAGGATCGAGCAGAGGGAGGAGTTGCACGACGAGCTACTCCAGAGGAGGAGGGACCGCGATTTGCCTACCTCGAAAGGGAAAGGCAAGGGGAAGGCATCAGCTGAGCCGGAGCCAGAGAGCGAGGACGAGTCCACAGACTCCGAGCTTAGACATGCTAGGCACGCTAGCAAGCGTGCATTTGCTGAGGAGGAGGACAGGAGGAGGGGAGCAGGAGGGTCTGGGTCCAGAGTTGACCCAGCTTTGGGCGATCAGCATCGGCTCGCCCTACCCGGGACCGAGAGACTGACCCCAGGAGACAGGAGTCATACCGCCGTTCTACTTCTACCAGCACTCGATTTTCACCGAGTGACGAGTATTTATTTAGGAAACAGGGTGCTGGGTAGATGGGGATTAAACAGGCAATGAAAGGGGTGAAGGCAACAGGAACGGCTGCAAAGAGAGTCATTCGCCACATTGTGAAGTGATTTTTACATGCAGGTATCACTTTTTAAATTAAAATTAACATTATGTGTGTTTTATTTACTTAAACTTAATTTTACCCTGATCCCAATTTTTTTTAACTTGATGTAAGCATCGCAGCACATGCAGCCACCAGCCCCTACTTCCAGACGATTGTGGATGCCGTGGGTGAGGCTGGACCTGGTTTGCAAGCCCCGGGCAGCCGACATATATATACGGCGCTGGGCTGGATGAGGAGGTCCAGGAGTTGAAGGAGTGGATGGATGGTTTTAAGTTGGTGTGGAAGGAGAGGGGTTGCATAATTATGTGCGATGGGTGGACAGGTATCACCAAGAGGAGTATGATAAACTTCTTGGTGTACTGTTCTGAGAGGACAACATTCTTGAAGTCGGTAGATGCTTCTGGGAAGATAAAAAATGCTGACTTTCTTTTTTCTTTGATGGATGCGGTGGTGAAGGAGATCGGGGAGGACAATGTGGTTCAGGATGTCACTGACAACGAACCATCATATAAGGCGGCTGGGAGAAAGTTGATGAAGAAGAGGAAACACATGTTCTGGGTGCCCTGTGCGGCACATTCCATTGATCTCATATTAGAGGATGTAGGCAAGGAGGAGGGTGTATCCACCCTTGTCAGGCAGGCACAGACGATCACATCATTTATTTATTCGCATCCCCGCCTATTACATATTATGAGATCACACACAGGAGGGCACGATCTTGTTAGGCCTGGTCCGACTTGATTTGCTACGAATTTCATTGCGCTGGAAAGTCTACACCGGCACAGGCATGCATTGGTTAGGTTCACACAGTCCGAGGAGTATTATAACTATATGGTGGACAACCTGCATAACAAAAAAGATCAGCTGGAGATTCTTGTCAGGTCTGAGAAGCAGATCACTGACAAGAGGTTTTGAGAGAGGATTGCCTACTATTTGGCAATCATTGAGCCACTGGTAGTTGTCTTGAGGTTGGTAGACTCAGATGACAGGGACCAGATGGACACGTTGTACGATGCCATGGACCGGGCAAAGCTGAAAATAAAAGAAAAAAATCCCAGAGGTTACAAAAAGTGGTGGAAGATCATAGATGACCGATGGGACAAGACCATGCACCACGATGTCCATGCTGCAGGTAACTTGGTTAAAAAAATATTTTTGTTGAATAATTGTCTTATTCACAGTGTTAACTAATAAAATCTTGCAGGATATTTTTTGAACCTCCGCATCCAATATGGAGGACAGGTGGTGAACGACAACGAGGTGATGCAGGGTACACTTGCTGTTATTCAGCGTCTATGCCGATCTCAGTAGGACAGGATAGAGGCTGAGATAGAAGTAAGTTAGAGTTTATTCAACACTTTGGAGTATAGTAGCCTTACCAGGCAACTAATGTTTTTTTTTATAATTTTTTCAGATGCAGAAGTATAAGATGAGGGTCGGCATATACTCATATGCTGATCTGAAGTATTCAGTTGGCAAAGTGTCACCTGGTATAGTAATAGCTTGATGAAGATTTTATTTTCTTTTCATATAAATTTTGTAAGATGATGGGCTAATTGTTTATATTTTCTCTTTCTTTTTTTTCTTGCAGCTGAGTGGTGGGTTCAGGTGAACACCAGAAGTGGATGGAATCCACTTGCTGCCATCGGTATCAGGATACTCAGCCAGAGCACCAGTTCCTCCCATTGTGAGAGGAACTGGAGTACATTCAACGTGATACATACAAAAAGGAGAAACATGTTGACCTCAGACCGGCTGGAGAAGCTGGTCTTCTGTCATTACAACATGAGGCTGCGCATAAAGAATATCAAGGATCGACAGAAGATCAGTAAGTAGCGATTTGCACGATTCGCAGGTGGTCCATACGAGCAGAGGCATTCCTCCGCCACACCACCACCTGAGGAGGTGGACACCACCACCTGAGGAGGTGGACATGGATCAGATATTCCAGGAGGAGCATGCACTTGCCTCCTGGATAGAGGAGAGGGAAGCCAGGGATCATGCAGCTGAGTTTGATCCCGATGACCGTGCATGGGCTGAAGGAGAGTTGGATGGTGTTGAAGCCGAGGAGGATGCTCCAGCTCCACCTCCACCTACTTCTCAGGCTCAGGCAGGGCCTTCTTCTGCCCCAGCAGCTATGGAGCAGCCACCTGCAGCTTTAGCCCCAGCTCCAGTCCCAACCGCCGCTACCCAGCCCACTCGCAGTTCGGGGAAAACGAAAACAAAAGTGACTGCACGAAAAATGGGAGGATTTGCAAAGTTGAAAAAAACTTTGGGTTCTTGTACTTCAGAGATGGCTGAAGAGGTGAAGAGAAGGAAACTAGAGGTCAGGCGTCCTGTCAGCCCAGATGACAGCACGCAAGCTCCTTCTCACTCCTCAGATGATGATGACGAGGAGTGCATACCAGCGACGCAGCCATTAGCAGCAGCCGAGTCTCCTGATTCACGGCATCCAAAGCCGTGTTACACGCTGGATGAGCAGTCACCTGATTCTTATATTATGGAGCCACAGTTAGACCTGTCAATGGATTCAGGAAATCCATTATTCTGCCTGAATCCGAAATTGAAAAAGAGGATTGGATATTCGTTAGATGGCGTCAAATGAAATACATGTCGGGTTCGATTTTACCCGATTTAATGTACATCCGAATCTTACATTTCAGGCTATATTCGAGAACCCGATAGGATTTGCTGGACCCGATCTCTCGACGGCCAGCTCCAGCGCTCGGCACTTGGCAGCACAGCGGAACCACAGCAGCGCTCTCCGGCGCTCGGCACTCGGCGCTAGGCAGGTTTCTGGTGTTCCTCCTCCTCCATCCTCCTTTCTTCTCCTTCCCTCCGTTCTTCTCCTACAGAGGGTCGTCGACCGTCTCCCGGTGCCGTCGCCGAGCACCTGTGCCGGGCGCCACGGCGTCGGCCCCGGAACTCCGCCAGCCCCTCGACGTCGCCACCACCTTCTACATGCGGTGGATGGCGGCCAAAGCCCCGCCGCCGCCTCCGTCCCCCGCCGCCGCAGCCGCCGGCATCCGTCCCCGACATCCCCTTCCCCGAAGGGGGTTTTGGAAAGAGAAATGGGAGGGCGGATGACGGAGGGGGAACCACCTCGTCGAGGAGACCCGGCGATACCCGACCTCATCGCCGCCTTCCTCATGTCCTCCACTACCTTCTCCCTCTCCTCCAAGCGCCGGCTCGGCAGCCGCCGTGCTCCTCCGCGCGGAAGCCGTCTCCTCGAGGAGGCCGTCGACCCGAGCTCCGTACCGTTCTTCTCTTCCAGCAATCGATCCCTCGTCCTCTCCGGATCCGCGAGCTCCCGCCGGATGCCGCAGCTCGTCTCCTCTCGCGCCTCCTCTCGCGCCTCCCTCCCCGCCGCCTCCACGCCCTCCTTATGCCCCTCTCGCTCGGCCGAGCCGCGCGAGACGCCGCACTCTACAAGCCCCCCCCCCCCCCCCCCCCCGCACTCGCCGTTGCTTCCTCGCGAGTTGCGTGGTCGCGGGCGGCGCGATGGCGCGACTCCCCCCGTGGTCGCGGGCTGCGCGATGGCGCGAGTACTCCCCTCGGTTGCAGCCCCCCGCCGGAGCCCCCCGCGCAGCCCCTCCGCGCAGCCCCCCCCCCTCCGCGCAGTCCCCCCCTCCGCGCAGGCCCCCGCCGGAGCCCCACCGCGCAGCCCCCCCTCTGCGCAGTCCCCCCGCCCCTCCGCGCAGGCCCCCGCCGGAGCCCCACCGCGCAGCCCCCCCCTCTGCGCAGTCCCCCTGCCCCTCCGCGCAGGCCCCTGCCGGAGCCCCACCGCGCAGCCCCCCGCCGGAGCCCCCCCGCACAGCCCCCCCCTCCGCGCAGCCCCCGCCGGAGCCCCCGCGCAGCCCCTCCGCGCAGCCCCCCGCCGGAGCCCCCCCTCCGCGCAGTCCCCCCGCCCCTCCGCGCAGCCCCCCGCCGCGCAGCCCCCCGCCGGCCGGAGCCCCCGCGCAGCCCCCCGCCTCCGCGCAGCCCCTTGCCTCCGCGCAGCCCCTCCGCGCAGCCCCCCGCCTCCGCGCAGCCCCTCCGCGCAGTCCCCCGCCTCCGTGGTCGCGGGCGGCGCGATGGCGCGATTCCAATGCTTCCTCGCCAAGTAACGAAGAGAGAGAACGACCAGCGAGCTTCGACCCGGCACGACCCAGCACAGCACAGTTTTGTCCGTTCCTGATAGGTGAATCCGGATCCAACGTTATTTTCGGATCCGGGTATGGGTTAGATCCGAAATTGAATGATCTATAAGATTTGTTATTGGATTCGGATCTATCTTATCGGGTTCGAATTCGGATCCTAAAAAATCCGACCCAAAAATGATCCATTTACAGGTCTAGCCACAGTATCCAGTATTTGGCCAGGCTGACCAGCAGTGGATTACACCACTAGCTCCACCATCCTCTGCTTACATCTCGGTTGTCCCGCAGTCCGATCCATACGACCTTGATAGCATGGCATCGGCATTATTTTCATATGGATATGGTCCCAGACAGAATACAAGACTGAGCACGAGGGAGGAGCATCGAGCGCAGCAGGGCGAGGAGGAAGACCAATATCTATATCGTAGATATTGCAATATCTATATCGTAGATATTGGTAGTAGATTGATATGATATAAATGTACATTTTTTTTCATGATATATCAACTCTTTGATTTTTGAATCAATGGAATATGCACTTAACTTCAAGTGGATTTCATTAGTATTTATTCGATGTGGTCCCGTGGATGAATGCTAATCTTATTTTTTAAAATTTTTCTAACTCATTTCCTATTTTTTAGAAATTTTTCTGAATTTTTTGAATTTTTTTGACGAAAATAAAATTCAAAAAAAAAACCCGATTTCGACCGATCCGGAATCGATTCGCTTCCCACCAGCCGATTCCTGGAATCGGAATCGGAATCCTTGTTTGTGATGGACTGGAGGATAGGCTTATCCTAGTGGATATGATTTTCCCTTTCTAAAATACTACCTGTATGTTCAAGTTCACAATTCACATTCAAAAATTATGTCCTCTTCATTCATCTAAGGCAGTAATATCCATCTACCAAAACATCTTCAAGAGTACTGTAGATATTTCTCATATTTTTAGATTATGGTGCTGGTGCTAAGGGATTCCATGAGGATTTAGAATAAGTATTTTTTTCTAACTGATTTTCTGCTCTAATGCATAGTCTATATTTTGAACGTATTCTGTCTGATATTTAGAATATGTTTGAGCAGTAATTAGGGTCATCATTTGTAAATTTGATTGGTTTATGCATGTTATATTTTCGGTGAAAAGTATTCCAGGTGAAAGTTTGAAACTGCACTTAAAAGAATAATCCTATCAATGTGAGGGGATAGAGATATGGAAAGTGGGTTTGTCTTCACAAATAATAGAAACCAAGACAAATGGAGATGGGGTGTGAGCTATGGAACCGATTTTTTTTTCTGAGGCAGGCAATGTGGTATCAGACCCTGCCTTGTCCAGGGTCAATCCCAGTGTGGATTGGATTGGATTGGATCAGCTGATCTGGTGGAAGCCAAGAGTCTACCCTGGCTTGGTCCTACTCATTCCTGACTCGGACCAACTTGGTTTGAGTCAAGACAGAATTGGCTGATCTGGCCAATTCCAAGCTGGGATCAGATGGTTCAGGCTCAAGATTGGCCTGTTTAGCTGATGTCAGCCCATGAAACTTTGTTCGACTGGATTGCCTGATTCTGATGCAGATCAACCAAGCCTGGCTGGTTCCTGTCTGATTGAATTGGCCAAGGATCAGCCCTTGAAGGCTGCGTCAGGATCAGCCACAGCTGATCTAGATCCAGTAAACCTTGTCATTTTCTAAATTATCATCATAACCATGTTGCTCACCCTTCTTCTATTCTTTTTAGTGCTTTTTTAAAGTCTTTTTTTTGTTTCTTCCCTGCTGAGTCTAACTTTCTTTCCCAGATTCTTTAACTAGATGCATTTCCTTGGGGGACTGTTTGGGGATTCTATTAAACATCTGTCAATGTGTAATCTAATACTAATTAGTGTCAACTAGTGCTAATGTATGTAATGTCAACATCAACTGATATAGTATCAAATTTATTATCGCCTCCAAATAGCCCCTTAAATACTTCCTGGGCCCCACTGCCTCCCATCCCCTCCTCCACATACCTTCCCTTTTCTGGTTTATTTCCTTTCAGCCTGTCTTTTTTCGATTGTATCGCGTTCTCTTTGTTTTTTTAAACTGTTGCTTTGCAACCTTTCAAACCCAGAATTTATTGCTAATAGGGTGTTGGTTGCATGATAAATTGAGTTTTTGTAACAATTGATTTTTTTGATAACAAAACTTGTTAAAAGAGGTGCTTGGCAACCATTACAAATGTTTATTTTCAAAGAGATTTCCTTTTTGGCTAAAAAAAAGAAGTGAGGCTTTCTTTTGTTATCTTGTGGTCCCCCCACCCCTTTTGGTCATACATGTCTCCAACTCTTTTTTATCGTCACATCTCTCTAAACATGATAATTTTATGTTATTGATTAGCTCACATTTTATTTTAATATAGTTTTTTAATGAAAGTGTATAAAAATTTATTGTGCAACCAAACACCCTATGAGCCTTCGCAAATGTTTTCCTGCAACACTAGGGAGATTTTGCTTCAGGCAGTGGTAGTGACTGATTATAAGTTTCTTTTACTGTTATATGATCCCTCGGATTTATTGATACACTTGTACGTGTTGCTTCAAGCGCTCATTCTGATTAACGGCCTATGTTTCTGCAGAAGGTGCTGCGATCCCTAGGATTGTTTGCTGCTTCTATAGTACTGATGCGTAGCTTTGGTGATCTCATGGCAATTTGATCATGGATAGCGTACTTCATGATTCGTGCTGCATATGGACCTTTGATCTTGGATTGCAGGGGATAGTGCTCTCTGCATGTTACTGGACATCGTATGGTTAGACGATGAGTTTTGAGCTTTTGTCTGCTAATTTGAGGCTTCTCAAATGTATTAGCTTTTGAATTAAGACAGTGGATATGTGATATTGGGATTTTACCGTTTTGCTTCCGTGATGTGTGTTCCTTCAATTTTATTTATAAAGCATATGCCGGGGTGCACAAGGAAATGATAACTAGGCAGTCTTCTTTTTATCTTTTGTGTTATTTAGTTCTTAGTAGCAAGGAGCTACAAATACTTTCTTGTGTCTCCGGTACTTAATTTGGTCGTTGTAAATAAGCAATCGGGATTAGTCAGTTCTTAGCTTTTCTGGCTATCAAATTTTCTGGTTTTAGCTTAGAAAGAGTTAGAAATTGCTATCTGTATCTCGAGTATTGCTATTCTATTTCTTTAGCACTTTTAAATATTAGGCTTAGGGCAAGCTGTAAATAGGTTCCCAAAAGGGATGTAAATCGGTATTGTTATGAAGATGTACATTGATTACAATTTGATTATCTAATGCACTTATCAAATTTGATATTGATACTTTTAGATGTTAGAATATCAATATCAAAATCGACAGCAACTGAAGTGTCTAATTTTATTACGAACAAACGGGTCTTGATACGAGTTTCTTATATACAGGCTATTAGGCACTGGTCCCTCGTCATTTTTGGATAGTAGATTATTGATGGCTAATATCTGAATATGACGATGTGTTAATAAAACACTTGCAATGCCATTCTCTCGCTGGGTTGAAAGAGCTATACTAAGAGGAACGAGTCTACATATTTATATAATCATTGCCATCAAAGTAAATATAACATAAGCCGTCAAGGTTTTTTTTTTATGGAAGAGGATGCCACCATGGGTTATAGAAGTGGTTTAAGGATTCTTATTCTTGGGGTTTTATAAAACATTTTTTAACTAAATTCTTTTACAATTTGATGGTAGCTTCAAGATGAGTCCGAAGACCCATCTTCATGAAGTAAACTCAAGCAGAGACTCTGTTCACTCCATTTTTCCCAATTTCAAGCAGGAGATGGACTTTTGTGCATCTGAATCATAAATTTTGACTGTCTAATCTCTTAACCAAAGGAAAATTGTCACAAACATCGAATTACACTTGATTTTATCGATTGCATTCAATTTAGGTGCGTAACTTTTGACACATTTTAAGTTCTTTTTTTTTTCAAAACCAATTTGAACCAAATAAGGACCACACCGGCTCAATCCAGTTAAGTGACACCAAAAAATTATTAACTATTAATTAAATACATAATCATTGTTAAGTTATAAATAGTTTTATAGCTATCATCTAGTAAAAATTTTATTGTATTTTGGTGTGTTCAGTTTTTCCAGTGTTTTTCTGTTGCGAAGGTCCGTGACCTAAGTCGATCGAACCGGTGCGTCGCGTGGAATTAAACCAAATGTTCGACGTCCACTGTTCAACGTCAACACACGCTGCCTACTTCTAATCGAATCGATCAAATTAGCGCTTGGTCGATGATCCTAGAGTTAACAGTGCAAATGAGTATGATGTTCAACCTTGACTCTCACTTACTTTACAAGATCACTAATAAGTCGAACTTGAATTTATATTTAAATAACAACTTGACTCAAGTTTAGCTTAAAGTCAGTTCAAATAGATAGAAATTCATTTATAAAATCTGAACTCTACCTAAACTCATTTGTAAAAATTCAAAACTTGTTTACAAAACTCAATCTATTAACTAACAAGCTTATCGAGTAAGACAGAGATCTGTTCAAGCTCAATTTATATTTTGTTCAAGCTTATTAATTGGGTAGAGTTTTTTTAGTCCAGTTTCAAGTTACTTCTGTGTACTTGTTTGTTTGAATAATACCTAGAGTGAAGCCCAAATATGATGCAACTGGACCTGTTAAAGTCTACTAAGTTCAATACATTGGCGGCCGTTCTTATCCCAAGGACGGTGAGATATCCCCGACATCATCAGACAGGAAAATTCCATAGTGCATGGTGTCTGGCAACTGAAGGATAGCAAGTGCAAATAATGACATTCAGAAGATAATTCATCAGTGGCAAACAGCAAATAGCCCATAGCCCATAGCAAGGAAGGATAACTCGGGGGTCGGCCCCGGGTCGGCCGGCCCCCAACCCGGCCCGGTCGGGCCGGGTCGCCGACCCGGTCGCGACCCGGCCCGACCGGGTCGGTTTTTTTATTATTTTTTTGGAAAAAAGCAAAAAAAAACATGACAAAATCAGAAAAAAAATACCCAAAAATTAGAAAAAAATCATAAAAAATACTCAAAAATTTTTTAAAAAAATAAGAGATATGATTCAACATGATTCATTCAATATTCATTCAAACATTACATTAAATTGTTCTTCTACATAATGTATGTACTCTGCCCATGACATTGAGGAAGAGTACGACACATTAAACATATAGACAAACTGATTATACTCTTCAGTGCCTCGTACAATTGTCCTACGATAATTTGAAAATGAACCACCATAACTATCATATGAATACGTACTAGAACTATCTAATGAAGGCTGCATCATCCCATAACCCTGTCCTTAATAAGATGGGCACCAAGAACCCTGTGATAATTCTAACTCTGCACCATACCCATGTTGTCTTGCCCCGTGGTCATAATCTTGTGTTGAGTGGGTAAACTGCTCCTCTTCCGTAAAGTGCGGCTGTTGCTGTGAAGGGGATGTCTGTGGATTGGTTCTCCCTTGACTCGTAAGTGGTGCCGACGGTGCTTCCCTCTTGCTCTCCGTTGTACGTGTTGTCATTTCCGTCACTACTACTCTTTGAAGTTGAATCATCCGACGTCCGATATTGCAATCGGATGTTAGGCTCGGTGTATCTTCCCTTGTCTCGTCGATTGTGTCCTCGGATCAATATCAAGAGGGTCAGTTGCAACCTGTTTACCTTTGCCCTTTGATTGCCTACTTTGACGAGAAAATTGTCCAATTTTTTGCCTTTTCGCCACAGAAGGAGGGATCCGAAATTCCTCGGAAAGATGAACATTGTCAAGTTCCCCTTGAGCCCATTCCCGATCATCGGGTTGAACTCTGGTTCACCCAACCCCTCACGTTCGTTGACCTGTGCTTCTGTGAGGAAGCCTCTGTTGAAATATCTCATCTAAGTCAATCTCCGATTTGTACGGTGGGCACCTCATTCGTCTTCCACTTGCTTGTTGTACCCACCTTTGCTCCTCCCCTCGGTTCTCTCTTATCTTCTCCAAATTTCTTAGCTTCAACCTCGTATGTTATAGTGACAAGAGACTAGCTGCTCAAGTCTTTGTGATGTTAGCCTATTCCTTTGTTTTGTATGAATAAGGCTAAACGTTGACCAATTTCTTTCACAGCCGGAAGCAGACGTAGTTTGGCTTAGTACTCGGATTGCAACACTAGCCAAGTCTTCATATCCCGGTGCCCTTCCATGATCCATCCACCGGTCACATACCACGTGATTATCAAAATGTCTTAGTACATAATGATATTAATAAGTTAATTATTTAATTATAAAGTTGACTTTATTTAACTTATACATACCGACTAAGAAGCATAAGCGCTCGTTGCACCCTTCGTCGTCCCGAAATGAAATAACCTCATCCTATAATCATGCATCTTATTTGTTGCAGTAATTGAACGGTCATCGTCCCCAAGCATTCTCCGAATGACTTCCTTTTACGCTCGTCCAACAAGCTTCATTGATAGGCTTGAAGATTGGACGTAGCAATATCTTGGGTTGAAAAAATGACATGGTAATTGACCATGGAAAAGTTTGCTATCAAAGATCGACCAAAAAGCTAACAATTTGATTAAGAAATTTTATTTCGATTAAGTTGTAAAAAACATACCAATTTGCATGTATAGGATGGTACAATGTTCTCTCCCACCGACGGTCAATGATATCCCACCACATGCTAAAATCTCGACACCACTTTTCGAAATATCTTCTTTTGCCCACTCGAGTGCATCGTAAAGATATCCCATGTCCGCCTTCTTATCTCCATCAACTATGCGAAGGACTTTGGACTAATGGACCAACAATATCCATTGTCTTCTTTACGAGCCGCCAAAAGTATCCACTCTCTAATGTTTGTTCCACCTTCCTTCCTTTTCGTTTGTCTGATGGATTGGCTCTAGCAATCCAGTTAGCCCACCCCGGAGAAAGTATCATTTGGGTTAGGCAATGCCTATGTTCAAATAGGCTCTCCAAAGATATGTAGTGTGATGCAAACCGTGTAGCGTCGGGTCGTAAGAGCTCTCGACCCTTTGTGTGCTCTCTCATTGTGCTCGTGAATGAAATTATGGTTATAGATGAAGGATGCAATATATCGTCGGCCTTAACAACTCGATCAATTTGAGGATCTTTGCAAATATCCTCTAGCATTAAATCTATGGAATGGGCGGAACATGGTGCCCAATATAACTTATGTCTCTTGGCCATCAACATTTGGTCTATACTTTGTAGTACCGCGTTGTCCGTCACCACTGGACAACTCGATCCTCACCAATCTCCTCAATAATACCAACAATTAAATCAAACAGTAAGTTGCATTTTTTACTGTCCGGATATGCATCCACCGGCTTCCAAAAGACGGTCCCAGCCTTGACAAGAACGAGAAAGTTGATCATTGTCTTCCTGGTAATACCTATTAAGAGGATAAAATGTTATATCTAAACTTAAAATTCATAAAGATTTGTATCACAATGTTATGCTCAAAAGGACTAACCTGTCCAACCATCGGTCATCAGTGTGCATCCACGTTCGTCCCAGATACGTTCGAACGTCTTGACATATTCTCTAATGTCAGCTACCTCCAATGGAAGATATGTGTTGTATATCTCCTTTGGAGTTGGTCCCGGCACCCCCGACCAACGTACGCTATTGTGTCAATCATGGACTCATAGTAAGGCCCCTTTGCGGCGTTAGGCGTATACTACTATGAAAGAACCATCTGGAAGTTGCCCGCCCGATCTTCTCCTTGTACAATTTCAAGTTCTTTAATGCCGTGTTGATGGTGGTTTGCCTTTGACGCGGTCGTGTGATGACCGGATCTATAAAGGCCAACCGGCCGGTCGTCATCCCGGGTGAGATCGTAGACATGTTGTTCGTGGTCGATTTGATCCTCTCCCGCTTTCACTTCCACGTCCACTCCCACTGCCAGAACCTTGACCCATAAACCGCCCAGTACATCGATACATGTCTTCGTCGGCGAATGACCTTCGGCTTGCCTCCATGGCTCTTGCTAAGTCATCTATTTGCTATGTTAAATACGTATATTTTTGTAAAATATCAAATGATAATTATTACATACCTTCGTCAATATCATGGTATTCACTTCTTTCTGGTCTCTCTTGTCCAGTGCCGTATATGTGTAGCGAGCGTCTTGCAGGTTCCGCAATTTCTTCGCGCACAGTGTCCTGATGCCTCTTTGAAGCTTCTTTGGATCTTTCTAAGGATTGAAGATGCTGTCTAAATTGGGCTCTTACCTCAGGCGGAGTCCGTGTGCACGGTGCAACATCTCCCTTGATACCGGCAAGATGATGCTTTAACCGGTAAGTTCCACCGTATAGAACTTTGTCGCAATACTTGCAATTTACTTTTCCTTTGCTCCATTGACACGACCGTGCAACCCGAGCCAAGTCGTCATTCCGGGTGGAGCGGGAAGTCTCGCGACTTGGGGAAGACATGTTAGAAAAATAATCCACATAATAAATAACACGAAATAAAATTGAGAATGGCAAAGACACCGCTTTGACGATTAAGGTCGAAAAATAACGCTTTAAGAGTGTGAACGACACTAGGTGGAGCGGAAACTATCGAGCGAGGGGCGGAGAGAACCGGGAGGAGGGACGAGCCGTTGACTGTGTGATGACTAAAAGAGTGATCGAGTGAGGAGGGGAGACCGAAAAAGTGATCGATGGAGAGGAAGACGAAGGAGTGATCAACCAGTCCAGTGGGAGGAGGTGAGGAGTGGAGTTGGAGTGAGTTGAACCCTCCCCATTGGGGGCTATCCCCCGGGGGGGGGCAATTTGGTAAATGGGTGAGGGTGAGTGGGGGGGCCTCCCCCCCCCCACTAACTCTCTTAAATGGGGGGGGTCCCCCCCCCACTAAGCTCTTAGTGGGGGGGGCGGCGGCCAAAAAGCCCCATGCGACCCGGTCGGCCGGGTCGCTAGGTCGCACGACCCCCTGTCGGGCCGGCTTGGAGTCGACCTGGCAGGGTCGATTCCGGGCCGGTCGGCCCGGAATCCGGCCGGGTCGGGCGACCCGGGCGACCGGGTCGCCGACCCGGCATTCCATGGCCCATAGCTTAGGCTTTTAATATTGAAAAAAATACTCACAAGTTTATTGAGTTGAGCGGAGCTCTGTTCCTTTCTTTAATGAATCGGACATTATATTTTTTGTTCAAACATATTCGTTTAATATAATAAATAAGCCACGTCAAATTATACTAGTTCATTTGCACCCCTACCCGGAGGAGAGTAGATCTCCACAGTTCCCCGGTAGAGAGAACAACTCGGGTCTCAATCAAAAATAATCACAACCCCCATGTGACATAAGTGGCAATTCCATAACAACCAGTTCATCGTTATTGAACTATTACTAAGTCAGTTTAGTAATTCAGTAACGGTTAAATAATGAGTTATACTAACTTTAGTAACAGTTCAGTAAACCTTCAGAAACGATTCAGTGATGAGTTGCATTGACTTCAGTAACAATTCAGTAAGAATTGAAAAAATTTTGATTTTTTTAGTCTCGATTCCAGATCAGACTTTTGACTATGACACCCCTTGATATTAAATATTTTGGATTTTGTTAAATAAGTTACTGTTCCAAGATCTAAGATTAGAATTAAATCTCTTCAGTTAAATCATTCTCTCTTTCTTCTCTTATTTGAGCATCAGATCTACATTGGCTTCTTAGACTCAGTCTTGATTTAGTGCTCTTGGATGTTTCAAGTTCAGATAATTACAATATTATTATCATTATTATCTCAGTTCTTTATTCGTTGCTTCTTTTAAGGTCTAACTGGGTGTAGACCATTTGTTTTATTTTTTATGCTTTTGTGTTTGCATTCCCTTAAGTTTATAGAATTATTTATATCCCTCGCAGGATCACATGTGCGCCGAACATGACAATGCATTGTTTAAATCAAATCGAATTACAAATAGATGAGGGAAGGCAGAGAAGTCATAATTCCCAAAACTTGAATTAGGATTGAATCCATTTGACCTTTGATAGACATTATGAAATTCCTCCTTATTGGCTTAGAATAAAATGTGTCCAACCTTTCATAGACGTGGGGATTTTTCCCATTGATTGATTTTAGAAGTCTCCTCTAGTCTTAAATAGACATTAAGAACTATCTCCATTGATTTAAGATATAATTAGGGCTGTCAATGGGCCGGGCCGGCCTGGCCCGAAGTTGGCCCAAGTAAGGCCCGATATAAAATGAATCGGGCCGGCCTGGCCTGACCCGCATTCCTATTCTGGCCCAACCTGCCCAGCCCAATCTAATCTCTCTAATCTATAATAAATATAATAATATGTTCTAAATAATTTAATTATTATTAAAATCTAATAACAATTTTAAAATTTTAAGTTCCAATGCCTCCACAACAATTAATTTTCACATATATTAAAACCAAATTTGAAAAGACACTCAACGTACTATTGAAATTAAAATTGAACTGAATTACTATATTGAAAAAAAAACTTAACCGTAGGTAGGATCTGGCACTCGAAGTCCTTCGGACACCGGTTGTAAGGCCAAGCAGAGGCACCGCCGGAGATGAACTTTTTGGCGCCGGCGACCACCAGTCTATCAATGTTCCTGAAGGTGATCCAAGGTTTCCCCCCGAACGCCTTCAGATCAGACCGCACCACCAGGTTGCCGTCCACCTGCATCAACACGGTGCCCTTGCATGGCCCCGCAAATTGAATCTGCCCCACCCAATACCTGCCCAATGGCACTACAATCTTCGGCCGCCCGGCGGCGGCGCTCCACGCAGCTCGGAAAGCTTGTTCCCATGCTCAAGATAGGGTTCACGCAGAGCTCATCGGCGCCAGACCAAGAGCAACATCCTTCCCTACCTTGGTGCTATCCGTCTTCCTGGTCCCGGCGGTGCCAAGATTGACCACATTGAAGCTCCTAGGCCCAGCGACGGCGAGCACGACGTAGAGTAACGGGCCGGTGATCCGGAGGTCGTGACTCGACGATGACATGCTTGCGCGAGGGTAAATCGATCGGCGTCTCGGATTAGGGGGGTCGATTCTCGAAGCCGAGATCGTCGGTTGAAAGGGGATGGAGAACGGTAGCCCATTGTTGGTCAAATTTATAGCAGCGTCATCTACGGCGGATCGAGCCTTCGCCATCGCCGTCGTCCTCATTCGACGGTCTGCGCACAACGTTCTTCTTGCATGGGCAGGCCCAGGGACAGAGGTCAGTCGTCTCCGTTGGGATAGGTCAGTCGTCTCAAGACCTTTAGGGCTTTATACCTCATGCCTTATCTTCAAAAGGTCTCAGGAGTTACTATATCCGGGTTCAACCAGGATTCTGAAAAAGCAATGGGAAAAGTTGAGGTGAACCTAGCGTTGGGAGACTTCAACACCAAATCAATATTCTACATCATCTGACACGACTTATAAGGGTCTCTTAGGCCGCTCATGGTTGCACGTAAATTGAGTTGTGCCTTCAACACTTTATTAATGCATTAAGTACAACAAAAATGGTGTGCAGTGCAGAGTAGATGCTGACTAAGCTCCTTTCGAGGTGGCCAAGCGTCATCAGTCAGATACACAACTTTATATGCAAGCAAAGTCCTTCAAAGCCTAAGCCATTGATTGCAGAATCGGCGGAATCGGTCCGATTCCGACCGATTCCGGAATCGGTCCGATTCCGGAATCGGATCGGAAGATTCCTGGTGGAAGGACCGATTCCGGGAATAATTTCGCGGAATCGCCTGGAATCGGTCGGAATCCTTGTGGAATCGGTCGACAGATTCCTTCGAAAGACCGGTTGAACCGGCCCGGATCGATTTCAGGTTCGATTCTGGACCGGGAATCGAACCGATTCCGGCCCTTTTAGGGCCGGAATCGACCGCCGCGGTCGATTCCGTCGATCCCGCGGCGGTAGGGCTCGATTCCGGCGATTTTGCGGCGATTCCAGCATCGATCCGGTGATCCAGGCGTCGATCCGAGCTGCCAGCACCGATTCCAGAAGGATTCCAGCGATTCGAGCACCGATTCCGGCGATTCCAGCGATTCGAGCACCGATTTCGGCGATTCCAGCAATTCCTTCAACCGATTCCGCCGATCCAAGCTCCGATCGGCCTTGAATCAACGTCTTCTTCGATCTTTGACCGGTTTTTGGTAAGATTTCTTCGCCGAAAACTTCGTACATCCATTCTTACGCGTTTCCGACGAGTCCGAGCGTCGTTAAACGTTGTGATTTCCGATCGAACAAGTCCGTCCATGTTTTGAACTATCCGTTTAAGTTCATTTTGCACGGGAAAAATTCTGGATATCCCGTACGTTAATTTACGACCATTTCCGGCAAATACGAAACCCTTTAAACATACCGAATGGTGTGTTACTTGGGTTGTCTGCTTCCCGAACAGCGTCTAAATCAATTTTTATGTTATCTAATCATTTTTAGTGCATTGTTTACAATTTTTGATGATATAAGCAATGGCCGATCAAGGTGATGCAGCAGCAGCACGTGCTTCCGACGTGGGTTGGGAACACGGGCAAATGGTAGACCCAGTCAGGAAGAGGGTACAGTGCAAATGGTGTGGGAAGGAGATGAATGGGGGGTGTTCCGGCTGAAATAACATATTGCCAGAACAGGTGGGAATGTCAAGAAATGTGACAAGGTGCCGAGGGAGAAGAGTGAGGAGATGAGAGGCTACATGACAGGTAGAGCCTCTCAACGGGCTGTTAGGATCGAGCAGAGGAAGGAGTTGCACGACGAGCTACTCCAGAGGAGGAAGGACCGCGATTTGCCTACCTCGAAAGGGAAAGGCAAGGGGAAGGCACCAGTTGAGCCGGAGCCAGAGAGCGAGGACGAGTCCACAGACTCCGAGCTTGGACGTGCTAGGCACGCTAGCAAGCGTGCATTTGCTGAGGAGGAGGACAGGAGGAGGGGAGCAGGAGGGTCTGGGTCCAGAGTTGACCCAGCTTTGGGCCGATCAGCATCGGCTCGCCCGACCTCGGGCTGGGACCGAGAGACTGACCCCAGGATACAAGAGCCACACCGTCGTTCTACTTCTACCAGCACTCGATTTACACCGAGTGACGAGTATTTATTTAGGAAACAGAGTGCTGGGCAGATGGGGATAAAACAGGCAATGAAAAGGATGAAGGCAACAAGAACGGCTACAAAGAGAGCCGTTCGCCACATTGTGAAGTGGTTTTTACATGCAGGTATCACTTTTTAAATTAAAATTGACATTATGTGTGTTTTATTTACTTAAACTTAATTTTAGCCTGATCCCAAATTTTTTTAACTTGATGTAGGCATCCCAGCACATGCAGCCACCAGCCCCTACTTCCAGACGATGGTGGATGCCGTGGGTGAGGCTGGACCGGGTTTGCAAGCCCCGGGCAGCAGACACATACGGCGCTGGCCTGGATGAGGAGGTCCAGGAGTTGAAGGAGTGGATGGATGGATTTAAGTTGGTGTGGAAGGAGAGGGGTTGCACAATTATGTGCGATGGGTGGACAGGTATCACCAAGAGGAGTATGATAAACTTCTTGGTGTACTGTTCTGAGGGAACTACATTCTTGAAGTCGGTAGATGCTTCTGGGAAGATAAAAAATGCCGACTTCATCTTTTCTCTGATGGATGGGGTGGTGGAGGAGATCGGGGAGGACAATGTGGTTCAGTTTGTCACTGACAACGAACCATCATATAAGACGGCTAGGAGGAATTTGATGGAGAAGAGGAAGCACATCTTCTGGGTGCCATGTGCAGCACATTCCATAGATCTCATATTAGAGGATATAGGCAAGGAAGAGGGTGTATCTACACTTGTCAGGCAGGCGCAGACGATCACATCTTTTATTTATTCGCATCCCCGCCTGCTACATATCATGAGATCACACACAGGAGGGCACGATCTTGTTAGGCCCGGTCCGACACGATTTGCCACGAACTTCATTGCGTTGGAGAGTTTGCACCGGCACAGGCATGCATTGGTTAGGTTCACACAGTCCGAGGAGTATTACAACTATATGGTGGACAACCTGCATGACAAGAAAGATTAGTTGGAGATTCTTATCAGGTCTGAGAAGCAGATCACTGACAAGAGATTTTGGGAGAGGATTACCTACTACTTGGCAATCATTGAGCCACCGGTAGTTATCTTGAGGTTGGTAGACTCAGATGACAGGGACCAGATGGGCACGTTGTAAGATGCCATGGACCGGGCAAAGCTAAAAATAAAAGAAAAAAAATCCCAGAGGTTACAAAAAGTGGTGGAAGATCATAGATGACCGATGGGACAAGACCTTGCACCACGATGTCCATGCTGCAGGTAACTTGGTTAAAAAATTATTTTTGCTGTATAATTGTCTTATATCCACAGTGTTAACTAATAAAATCTTGCAGTATATTTTTTGAACCCCCGCATCCAATATGGAGGACAGGTGGTGAACGACAACGAGGTGATGCGGGGTACACTTGCTGTTATTCAGCGTCTGTGCCGATCTCAGCAGGACAGGATAGAGGCTGAGATAGAAGTAAGTTAGAGTTCATTCAATACCTTGGAGTAGCCTTACCAGGCAACTAATGCTTTTTTATAAATATTTCAGATGCAGAAGTATAAGATGAGGGTCGGCGTATACTCAGATGCTGATCTGAAATATTCAGTTGACAAAGTGTCACCTGGTATAGTAATAGCTTGATGAAGATTTTATTTTCTTTTCATATAAGTTATGGTAGATGATGGTTACCTTTTCTCTTCTTGTTTTTTTCTTGAAGCTGAGTGGTGCGTTCAGGTGAACACCAGGAGTGAATGGAATCCACTTGCTGCCATCGGTATCAGGATACTCAGCCAGAGCACCAGTTCCTCCCATTGTGAGAGGAACTGGAGTACATTCAACCTGATACATACGAAAAGGAGGAACAGGTTGACCTCGGACATTTGGAGAAGGCCGGTCTTCTGTCATTACAACATGAGGCTGCGCATAAAGAACAACAAGGATCGACAGAAGATCAACGAGGCACGATTTGCACGATTCGCAGGTGGCCCGTACGAGCAGAGGCATTCTTCCGCCACACCACCACCCGAGTAGGTGGACATGGACCAGATATTCCAGGAGGAGCATGCACTTGCCTCCTGGATAGGAGAGGGAAGCCGGGGATCATGCGGTGAGTTTGATCCCGATGACCGTACATGGGCTGAAGGAGAGTTGGATGGTGTTGAAGCCGAGGAGGATGCTCCAACTCCACCTCCATCTACTTCTCAGGCTCAGGCAGGGCCTTCTTCTGCCCCAGCAGCTATGGTCCAGCCTATGGAGCAGCCATCAGCAACTTTAGCCCCAGCTCCAATCCCAGCAGCCGCTACCCAGCCCATTCGCAGTCCGGGGAAAACGAAAACAAAGGTGACTGCACGGGAAATGGGAGGATTTGCAAAGTTGAAAAAAACTTTGGGTTCCAGACCTTCTGGTACTTCAGAGATGGCTGGAAAGGTGAAGTGAAGGAAGCTAGAGGTCAGGCGTCCTGTCAGCCAAGATGACAGCACGCAGGCTCCTTCTCACTCCTCAGGTGGTGATGAGGAGTGCATACCAGCGACGCAGCCATCAGCAGCAGCTGAGTCTCCTGATTCACGGCTTCCAAAGTCGTATTACACGCTGGATTCGGATACACCTGATTGTTATATACAGGAGCCACAGTATCCAGCATTTGGCCAGGCTGACCAGCAGTGGATTACACCACTAGTTCCACCATCCTCTGCTTACGTCCCGGTCGTCCCGCAGTCTGATCCATACGACCTTGATGGCATGGCATCGGCATTATTTTCATATGGATATGGTCCCGGACAGTATACAAGACTGAGCACGAGGGAGGAGCGTGAAGCGCAACAGGGAAAGGAGGAAGACCCATATTTATATCCTGGATTTTGGTAGTAGATTGATATGATGTAATTTTTTTTCATGATGTATCATCTCTTTGATTTTTGAATCAATGGAATTGGAATATGTACTTAACTTCAAGTCTTCAATTGGAGTTCATTAGTATTTATTCGATGTGGTCCTGTGGATGAATGCATTGGTTATTTTTAAAAAAATTTCTAACTCATTTCCTATTGTTTTAGAATTTTTTCTGAATTTTGTGAATTTTTTTGACAAAAAAAAAACGATTCCGGACCGATCCGAAATCGATTCTCTTCCCAGGAATCGGCCCGGCCGATTCCGATTCTGGAATCCCTATCCTGGATAGAGGAGAGGGAAGCCAGGGATCATGCAGCTGAATTTGATCCCGATGACCGTGCATGGGCTGAAGGAGAGTTGGATGGTGTTGAAGCCGAGGAGGATGCTCCAGCTCCACCTCCATCTACTTCTCAGGCTCAGGCAGGGCCTTCTTCTGCCCCAGCAGCTATGGTCCAGCCTATGGAGCAGCCACCAGCAGCTTTAGCCCCAGCTCCAGTCCCAGCAGCCGCTACCCAGCCCATTCGCAGTCCGGGGAAAACGAAAACAAAGGTGACTGCACGGAAAATGGGAGGATTTGCAAAGTTGAAAAAAACTTTGGGTTTCGGACCTTCTGGTACTTCAGAGATGGCTGCAGAGGTGAAGAGAAGGAAGCTAGAGGTCAGGCGTCCTGTCAGCCCAGATGACAGCACGCAGGCTCCTTCTCACTCCTCAGTTGATGATGAGGAGGAGTGCATACCAGCGACGCAGCCATCAGCAGCAGCTGAGTCTCCTGATTCACGGCTTCCAAAGTCGTATTACACGCTGGATTCGGATACACCTGATTGTTATATACAGGAGCCACAGTATCCAGCATTTGGCCAGGCTGACCAGCAGTGGATTACACCACTAGCTCCACCATCCTCTGCTTATGTCCCGGTCGCCCCGCAGTCCGATCCATACGACCTTGATGGCATGGCATCGGCATTATTTTCATATGGATATGGTCCCGGACAGTATACAAGACTGAGCACGAGGGAGGAGCGTGAAGCGCGAGGAGATGAGGAAGACCCATATTTATATCCTAGATTTTGGTAGTAGATTGATATGATGTAATTTTTTTTTCATGATGTATCATCTCTTTGATTTTTGAATCAATAGAATTGGAATATGTACTTAACTTCAAGTCTTCAATTGAAGTTCATTAGTATTTATTCGATGTGGTCGTGTGGATGAATGCATTGGTTATTTTTAAAAAAATTTCTAACTCATTTCTTGTTTTTTTAGAATTTTTCTGAATTTCGTGAATTTTTTTGACGGAAAAAAAAATTCAACAAAAAAATCGATTCCGGACCGATCCGGAATCGATTCTCTTCCCATTCCGGCCGATTCCTGGAATCGGTCCGATTCCGATTCTGATTCTGGAATCCCTGGCCTAAGCTAACAAGGGAAAACAGAAGACGATTGATGAACAGCTTAACGTAGAGATCACTATTGACGAGGTCAAAGCAAAGTTACCCAAGCTGAAAATAAACTCTAAAAGGAAAGAGTGACGTCCTATCAATTCAATGTCAATTCTATCACCAAAGCTCTCAAGGTCAGCATATGCATGCCGCCAAAGTTAACATGGTTAGCCGAGGAGCGTGAGCTTCAAACGGTGCAAAAACTAGTAACATTTACAGTCCTCTATCATGATGGATCAAGCCATACATTTCACCGAGAGGAATTCCTGTGTAAACGAGTTCAGGAAGATGACTTTTGATGGCCCGAGGACCTCGACTCCTATATGGTGCTGATGGAGCCAATAGAAACCATGTCCCAAAGGAAGCAGCGAATGTGCCAGAAGCAAGTGGTTCCTGATAAACAAATTCGCCCGAGAGACAAGATGTTCAAACGAATGTGGGATTTTCAAAAATGACTGAAAACACAAAATAAGAAATATAGCATAGGTTATGATTTTGACTGAGTTGGCAGTGTACTATGCAGTTAATCTAGCTAGTGTTCATAAAGATGAAGTTGCCACATGTGATGTCGCCTTATTTTTAATGAATCCTCTGAGGAGGAGACAGAGTAGGAAGCACAACAAGAGAACTCCCAACAAATTTAAGACGATTTGGAGCAAGATCCACAGCTACCAAGTTCGTAGGGTGATAATGGCCCTCATTCAAGAAAAGGTCCATAGAATAGAAGACAAAGAAGAAGAGGGCGAGGAACTTGTTGATGTATAACCAACACCCGAAGAAATCAATGATGACATTCAAGCTACAGTCAACAACCTCAAAATTAATTTAAGAACTTCAGAAAATCCAAGGCCCATTTTCATCAATGCTCTCCTTAGTGAGGAAGAAAAGAATCAATATAAGTCCTTTCTAGAAGAGTTTAGGGATTGCTTCGCCTGAACTTATAATGAGATGCCAAGGTTAGCACCAGAGGTGGCGGTCTATAAACTAGCCATACTCCCTTCAGCGAAGCCAGTCAAGCAAGGACAAAGACGCATGCAGGCTGATTTAGAACTCAAAGTTAATACTGAAATTGACAAACTTATAGAGGTAGGCTTCATTGAGCCGTGCATGTACCCTGTATGACTTGCCAACATTGTTTCAATAAAGAAGAAAATGGACAAATCCGGATTTATATTGATTACCGTGACCTAAATAGAGATTGCCCAAAAAATGACTTTCCTCTACCAATCTCAAAAAATATGGTAGATGTGACAATGGGGCATGAAGCCTTGTCGTTCATGAATGGCTGATCTGGCTACAATCAAATCTTAATGTCCGCAGAAGATAAAGGCTTTACAGCATTCCATACTCCCAAGGGGGTGTTCAATTATAAAAG
Organism: Cryptocoryne crispatula var. balansae; assembly: GCA_036172225.1. Lineage (NCBI taxonomy): Eukaryota > Viridiplantae > Streptophyta > Magnoliopsida > Alismatales > Araceae > Cryptocoryne > Cryptocoryne crispatula. Next base: position 33,651,006 of record CM069929.1, on the reverse strand, counting down.
GATGCAGTTTGAACTCAAAAATGTAGGTGTAACATATCAAAGGGACATGACCAAGATTTTTTATGAAATGCTACGTGATCTAGTCGAATGCTACATGGATGATTTAGTTGTCAAGATAGGCGGGAGGACCACTTAGGTGATCCAAAAAGGTCTTCGAGCAGCTCCGGCAATATAAACTGAAAATGAATCCCATGAAGTGCACCTTTGGTGTGTCTAGTAGAAATTTTTTTGGCTTCAAAGTCAGATATCGACCCTGATAAAATCAAAGCAATTAAAGAGTTGCCACCTCCTCGCAACATATGAGAGCTGAGGTCCCTTCAAGGCAAAGATTGTGTACACTCGGCATGTTATCACCAAGACACCAACCTATCTGGCAGATGTCAATCATTATTTAAATTAGACAAGAAGGGAGCCCCATTTAAGTGGGATGTTAGTTGTCAAACTACCCTAGATGGCTTAAACAATATTTTTTAAATCCACCTGTCCTAGGGGCACCTGTCAAAACTAGACCTCTTATTTTATATATCATTGTATTGGACACATCCTTGAGTACTATGTTAGCGCAATTAAACGATAAGGCAAAAAAAACACTTTATTATCTAAGTAGGAGGTTGGTAGGCCCTAAGCATAACTACTCTCCCATGAAAAAGATGTGCCTAGCCTTGGTGTTTGCTGCCTGATGACCAGGAGGAACTTCTAGCAATCAATTTCACGACCCGATGACCATTCCAGAAGGTCCCCACCTTCAAGCTTATGCATACCACCATAGCCCTCATGGTCTATGTGGTCTTCCCAATTCCACACCATCACGACCCTTCCAATCTATGTAGTCTTCCCAATCCCACACCATCATGGTCTTTTGGTCTATATGCCACCAAGACTGGGGATGTAACCGTTCTCATGTCCCGAGTCCCACCGTCAATCCTTTACAACTTGAGCCTTCAAGCCCAAGTTCATCCAAAATTCATACTCATGGGTTGAGCATGGTCATCTCATACTCACATGCCTCACATACGGCTTCAGCCATACCTTTCTTAGCCACGATGAATCTGTTAAAAAATAAAGAAGCACAATTAGAGCAAAGAGCAAAGGAAGGGCATAAATATGCTCGCATGGACAATTCTACGTCAACTCTCATTTTTGAGGAATCGCCCGTGGGGGGCACTTGTTGACACCAAAATTTCTAAAAAACCGATCATGATAGCAATCGCAAATAAAATAATGATGATGAAGGAATAAATCCAGCTCTAGTAGGTCTCCATGGAATCCTAGGAAAATTGGAGAACTCAAGGATAAAAATACGATATCGCAAATGTAGAACCAACAGAAGTCTGCAGTGGGTAAAAAATAAATAAATACTCAAGCTATTAAAGAATATTTTATCGGCACACACTTCATGCCTCGATGTGAAAAGAGAAAAAAGAGACGACAGTGGCATACAAGTTGAATCGGGTTGCAATAAGGATGGGCAAAATCAAATACCTTTAAGGTTTAACAATTTGCCACAAAATAGCTCAATCTTTAGAAGTTGATGGCAGCGTGTGCTTAGTCAAGCGGAGACGTCATGGGTGTGGGAATAGGCTAGCGTGACAGACAAACAGAATCGGGTGTCAAATAGGCTCCTAGGCTGAAGAAGATCAGTCAGAAGCAGATGCTGGATAGAATGGAAAATCATATTAAAAAAAGAGGGAAAGCCTACCGTGGCTAAACTGGGCCAAGACGAACCTCTTCAGGTGAGATTCGACTCTAACTAGGATTATGAACGTGATCAGCAATGTCGGAAGAACCTTCCTTAAGTGGCTCCGAAGAAATTGCAACCCCTTTGAAACAACTTACAAGAATTGTGACAGGATCCAACTCCCACTCGGAAGTAGATTAGCCCCAACGGAAAGCCCTTTGGCCTATAAAAAAGGAGTCATGGTGGCCATACGGGAGATTTTAAGAAGAGGGAGGACGAGAGGGAAGGTAGCCGGAAGAATTACCACAACGCTAGGATCTCCTTTATGCAGTGCCTTCGGGTTCGCCTTCTTTTCCTTCTCACAACACCGTCGGAGCCTCTTCTCCTCCCGCTCAGGCCGTCGAGTCCTGTTCCACCTACAGGCAACACTGTCCAAGCCATTCTCCTCTTAAAGCAGTGCTATCGAGCCCTTTTCCCTTTCCGGTGCGCCGCGAGCAAGTCATTGTGATCCGCCGTCTGGTAGTGGCCATCGCTCTTGCAGGTTGCCTCGACGCCTTGGGGCCCTTAGCCTCCTTTTTCGTCGCCGTCGAAGGTCTTCGCCTCCCCTGGCCGAGCCAGCAGGAGCTTCTCCAAGTCCCCTTGTAATCACCAAGCCCCTTCTTCCGGCCACCGGCTTCAGCTTTCATTGCAATCAAGCACCAGGTGACACAGCCGCAGCCGAGTATAGAGAAGGGACCGGGGGTTTATTCTTCCCCACTTTGGTCCAGCGTGGCATATCATGGGGCCCACATGATAAAAGTATTTTAAAAAAAAGTTGAAGCCCCGGCTGGACGAAACCAGCCAGGACCCTCACGGAAGGGGGGCCGCAAATGCAAACAAGCCCAATGGGCCTAACACTGTTCAAAAGAGGTTTAATTAAAAATCTTCTTAAAATAAACCATCAATCAAAATTAAATAAAAAATCCATCTATTTAGTTTACAATCGATACTAGTTAGGGGGTCAGCTAATCACCCGTCCCTACGTCTTGGCTTAACCTAAAAGAAAACTAAAATTCAGACTAGTTGGAGGGTCGGCTAACCACCCGCCCCTATGTCCTCTTAAGGTAGACATATATACAAAGGTCTATTAAAAAGACTCCAGTGTCTTACCATATTCATTAAGCTATGCAAGAGTATGTGTAATCAATATGCTGACATGCCAGTCATATGCTAATGAAATCTATAAAAATAGTGGGAGAAATGCCCATATGCCTATCAAAGGCCGGGCATTTACCGTCCCAAATCAATTAAGGCATGTTCTATCAAGGATTCAGTGGGTCTGATTTCAGGTCACTCAAATTGTAAAATCATGTCTCGGATTAGGCAAAAAATAAGGAGAACGCTGTGTTCGGTGCACATTTCATCTTGTGAGTGACATAAATGTCCTCATGAAATTAATGTAATGAAAATAAAAAATTGAGGAATCTGTAAAGCTACAGATGTATGGGTCTGTGATGGTCGAAGGAGGTGTTGACAATCTTCTGGATTTGAGGCCGCAACCAAGACATAATCAAAAAATAATCATAATATGAGAAAATTGCAGCTCAAGTATTGACAGATTTGGATAGGAGAAATGTTTGAAATGTCTGGGCTTCGGGCATCAAAAAGGAATTCAGAAGAAGAGCAAAATTCCTGAGAACAAGAATTCTTCCAAGGTTGAGAAAAAAAAACTAAAGTCTGAACATGAAACTCCAAGTCAAAGAAAAAAATCTGAGATCTGCCCGTAAAAAAAAAGAAAGGAATCAGAAAACATTCAAAATGTGACTCAAAATTCCAAAGTCCTAAAGACATGACATTAAATTCTACCTAGAGTTGCTTCGGCCCAGGGTACCTGCAGATCCAAAAACTTGATGTCTCTGGGAGAAATCAAATTTCTCTCAGACATTGACAGCAGGACAAAGCAACCCAAGGAGAGAAGTCAAAATATGAAATTGTCACATTCAAAGAATAACCAAGAATCTCAGGCTCCTTTAAAAAAAATGTCTTAACTGGAAGCTTCGAACAGAATCTCAAATTGGAACATCAAGCCATGAAATCTTCAAATTAAAGAAACCCAAAAATGAAAACACTAAACACTTGCAATTGCAAATTTCCAAATGTCAAATCTTAAAACAGTAATTTCTGGGAATAAGCAATTTTAAGTTTTTTGATCTCAATCCCACAATTCTAACAATTTGGAACACCAAATTACAGATAATTGGCAAACTCAGTGCACATGCAGAACTCAATCTCGAAAATCTAACGTAAGTCTAAAGGGTGCTCATTCAAATCTAAATCTCCCGAAGCATGTCATGGCTAGAAGGCAAGACCAAAAGATAAAAACAAGAAAAAAACAACATAATCAACAAATTCCTAAAAATCCAATTAAAATCTGTGCTCATCAATCCATAAACCCGAGAACCAAGTAGATAAAAAATTTTCTCAATTGTCAAAACCAAACCAAAATCCCTGAACAAAATCCAAATTGAACCCGAATCAAATTATTCAAATCAGAAGACACCATTTTCCAACTAAATTCAAATTAAACCTCAACAGATAAAAAAATTAACTCAAATCCACTTAAAACACATTCAAATCCAAATCAAGTCCCAAATCCAGCTGTCCAAATTGAAGGGCATCGGGCCAAAATTTGACAGTTTCAAAAATATAAAAATTCACTAAATCCTCAAGCAAACTCATAACAAATTCAAAGCAGGGTCAATTTGAATCTTCAAATGAAAGCTTAATCCCCTTACATTAAATCAAAGATAATCTCAAAGATGATTTTTTTCTACAGAATAAACCTTGACAAATTCGAGCAAACTCCCATTCATAAAAGAGATTTCCAAAAAATTTCCAACCAATAAAAATCAGATCAAATTTGAATAATATACATCCCCAAAAAAAATCTCAACTAAAACCTAAGACAGGACAATAAAAACAAAACAAACCAAATCTCTAGCTAAGCCTCAGTTAATTCAAATTAAATCTGAAAACAAAATAAATCAAATCCTCACAAGAAATAAAACAAAATTTTCAAATAAACTGAAATCAATTTTGATCAAACAAATTCAACTCAAATCAAATTGAATTTAAACCAAATAAGGAACCCATAAAACAAATCAATTTCCCAAATTCACACCAATGTTAATCAAACAAAAAATCAATTCAAATCAATCCAACTCAAATCAAACCAAACTCAAAACAAATTTAAGTGTTTGCATTCCATCAAATTCATGGGGTCGTTACTCCTGTGTATGTTTATTTTTATGGATGCATGTCTTCTATTCTATGGATTGTTATGGTGAATAATCAAGAGTATTCGAGTATTCTCGACATAATTAACATCGGATCTTCGCACCATCTGATAGGGAGATGTCAAAATAAAATTTTAAAAAATCTAACAACCTCAACATATAATTTATACATATCATGAACCTAGCTAATACTCTTATAGAATATTACCTATTTTTCTAAGAAGTCAATGATAAGTCAAATCAAAAAAACAAAATAAAAATGAATTTTCAAAATGTTAAATTTTATATTTTTGAGGTTACATCAAATGACACGTCCGGTGGGACCTCTCTTTTCCTTCATCTCTCCGCCATAGCAATTCAAAAAGACATGCATCCCTAAACTAGAATCTAAACTCTACATCTAACTAGTTTGTCTCATCCATTTCATGTGAGAAAGTTGGAAAAGATGTCTTCAACAAGAATCTACTGGACCAAACGGTACATTCACACACGTATCAATGGAGAATTGGCATTTTCCCCATGTCCGGTGGTGTTCGGGATGTATCTGGAGGTGTTCCTACCCCCACAGTCTTGGTGTGGAACTTGTCACCCCCATTGTAGATCTAACCGACATCAACCCCATCAACCAAATCATTCCAACAGCTCAAATGATGGAATCAACTGACGCTAAACAAGATAAATAAGAGGGACCGGTGCCAGCTCTGGTGCCGTTTTCTGTCAACCAAATCTCAATTATTGAGGAGACTTCTGAACCACCCAAACCACAAAGGTTTCAGGTTGGGAGGACTCCTACTACATGCTATGTTGGGTGTCCCATGGGCTCAACCGTCTCTCGAATTGTCCTATGTCCTTTTCAGTTAAAATACTAAACTTCTAAGTCACTCCATGTCACTTGAACGTAGGGGTTGTGCACGACACTCGGCCCATTGGAGAGTATTGAGGTGTCATGCCGATGAAGGCCTACGACTGGCCCATGAATGTGTCATAGGGAAATGACGAATATGTAATTAAGTAGGGCCACATCGGCCGACTGTTCCCTTTCTGAGTCAGTGCCCCAAGTCCACTTTATCTAACTAATCTTTCCATATAATACAAGTGTGCTTATTGCTGCCATGTTTGCCAACTCGTGCAAAGTCTACATACTTCTGCTTGTACATTGAACTTGTCGTTCCGCCCTCGGGAGCATGCATGCACTTGACTTACAAAGGCTGGCCCGTGTTATTATGGGGTAGAGCAAGCGCCGCACGTTGAAGATTCAACAATTCCTAGTTTACAGCGTGACATGTGCCACCCACAGGAATGGCCGCCCGAAGAGCTCTAACCCTAGGATGAGCTCTTGAACTTGTCGTCTACCAAAAATAGTGGCCTTGTTGAAGGCGACGTAAAAGGTCATTCTAGGTTTCTTTTTGGTCTAGTCAATAAATGTCAATTGGATTGATGACGTTGTCGTCCACCAACTTGACGTTGCTCAAGATCGCCATCAATACCACATGAAGACACATCTTCCTAGAAACGTCCAGGGCCACGGCCATGCCCTGGTCGACCACAGGGTAAGTGATCACCTCGTTCATCTTCCTTATTGTTGGAAGTGTGATGGGACAATCACTCATAGCTAAAAGCAATGAAGAAACAAGAAGATAACACAAAAATACACAATAAAAGTAGACCATACAATACTCACTTCATATATTTTCTTACAAGGCTTGTATCCAAAGAGCAAGTAGACCTATGTATATATAGGCCTTCGGTAGCTTTTCTACACAAATAACTCCCCTAATATGACTCTTAAACCTCCTTAAGAATTTACTTAGAAGTGATGCACAAAATTCACCCCCACTACTTGCATGAGAGGTTACACGACCCCACTACTAGTTCCACTAACTCCTCTTACATAACTATTTACTCGGCTATGCCCTTGGCCCGTCGGACGGTTTCCAAGGGGTACCGGGCCGTCACCTTCAAGCCGGTCTGCTGCCTTGCTGGAGTACGGCTTCTGCAGAACCTGTTTTGGAGCACTTCCCCTTTTGCTGTGGCGGCAGGACCATGGGCCAAGGATGGGCTGAGAATGGCCTGTTTAAAGGAACCTGTTTGGGGCTGGAAGCTGGCTGCAAAGGAGCCGAAGTGGGCCTGTTTTTGAATTAAAACAGGTGCAGTTCGGGGGGTTTTCTTGAATGGGCTGCAAGGGGCCTGATTATGGAGTGAGTATGGGCCAGATATGGGCCTAAAATGGGGCTTGTTTTAGACACCTATGGAGAGGGAGTGTTCGGCTGAGCCAAGGGGTCTCAGGTAACCGAAAATGGTCTACATAGGGGGGCAGATTTCTGGGCTTGGAAAGGAGGCCGGTGCAGTCCATATCAGGGTGGTTTGATCAGGCCAAAATGGGGCATTTTCTGCAGAGAGGGAAGGGGCTGAAGGTGGTCGCTGGAACAGATAGAAAGAGAAGCCCTTAGAGGGCTATGTAGTAAGCATACGTATATTGTCTCCTTCCTACCTTGTCTTCTTCTTCTCTTCTTCTCCTCCCTGGTCGCAGGTGGTAGCAGCAGGTGCAGCAGCGGGTGCAGCAGCAGGGGGGCAGTAGCAGGTGGCAGAATGGCAGCCTGTTGGTGCGCCAAGCTTCCTCCTCCCCTTTTCTTCTTCTCCTTGGTCGCAGGCAGCAGCAGGGACAGCAGCGGAGCAGCAGCCTGTCGACGTCCAAAGACAGACCCTTGCTCTTTGGCGCGCCCTCCTCTTCTTATAGGAGATGGGAGGAGATCAAGGGTCAGGTTGTGGTGTACGTAAGATGGCCTTGGGTGGTGGTTAATAGGCTTTAATTCCTTGAATTTCTCCTAGGCCATTCAATATTTGACTTGACCTTTGAGTTCTCCCATGGCATTAAGTATTGAGCTGTCCCTTGGCTTTCCCCATGCAATTAATGGGTCAAGGATGAGGTGGCAGGTTATGTGCGCAAGGAGGAGTGAGCTGAGGTGGCAGGTGGTCTGCGGCTGGACCTGTTCACACTTGGCCACAGGTGGGCCTGATTATGGGCTGTGGCCCACTTCTTCTCCTTCTTATGGGCCTGTACGTAGGTGGGTTATAGGAGCTGGAAATCAGTTAATTAAATCATGTGAGATTGGGCCAGCTGGAATTTGTGCCAAAGGGCCCAATCTGGGACTTGTTTTGGGTCCTGATTTGACCCAATTGAGGGTCGGTCCAGCCAGAAATTGGCCTGAAACTATTCTTTTTTTTTGTGCTGCCCCCTCCTTTTTTTCTTGAAAAAACTAACGCCAACAAATGCCCCCCGCGGGTGATTGCTTGGAGGCGACTGTCGACATGGGCGACGGGAGACGACAAGGGATCGCCCGTGTAAGTTGGCACTTGGACGTCTCTGTCTACTGCTGACCAGCTGATGAGCTTAGTGTTGCTTGAATGTCTTTGGATCAAGAAGGGCTTGGGCCCTCCGAGATGAACGGTATTTTTGTTATGTTGAGCTCGGCCGTTAATCTCCCTTGACTTGCAGGGCTTTGCTTGAAATTCTCTGCCTTGGTTGATGTAGACTCGTCGCCACATACATTCCACCCAATCTTTTTTCGAAGTTCTCTTTTTTTGTTTTTTTTTGTTTTTTGTTTTTTTTATTTTTATTTTTTACTGACCCGACTGTCTATTTTTTAGGTTTTCACCCGAGTCAGCCTCCTTGATATTTTTGCCTACATGCCTCCGGAGAGGTTTTCATGTAGCGGCGATGCCTGATTTTGCCTAAAGCGCCTTTTCAGGTTTTCACTTTATCAAGGCCCCTCTTTTTTTTTCCTTTTTTTGACTCTTTTGCTCTTGGCCGGTTGCTATTTGGGTGATCGGCCAAGCCCGTCGGGCACTTTTTCTTTTTTCAGCCCTTTTTGTTTTTTTTTTGTGGGGAATTAGGGCTTCCCTCAAGCCGCATGCACCATTGGATTTGGCTATGTATGAATTTCAACGTAGTCAGCATGGAATGTTGAGTTTTATGTGGGTATGGATTTCATCCGATGTCAGAAATTTCAATGGTGGATTTGACCAAATATGATATTTGAAACTTAACGGAAGAGAGCCTGCCGAGTATGGGCTTCAACTCGAAAACAGGGAATCATTCTGTATGAATTTTTGTACGGGTATGAATTTCAACTCGTGGTCAAGAGAGTCTCATTGCGGGTTTGACCAAATATGGATTTCAACTTGGTAGTGGCATGAGGACTTTGCATCTTAAGGACCTTGCGAGTGGAGCTATGAGTCCACTCGATCCCATCAGATGGACTTGTGAGTTCAACTTGTCAAAGAGACCCGACTTATAGGAAAATGGGGCTTGTTCAGTCCGACCAATGGCGCGGAGGCTTTTGTAGACCGTGGCAGGCCGGAGTGGCTGTCACGGTAAGACTTGACAAATGTAAAGACCGAAAGGTCGGGACGGTGGAGACTTTGAATGCCATCAAGAGCGAAGGATATTTCGATGGCAAGGAGGGGTTTTTTTGGGTGGGGGAATCGTCAGGATTGGAGGAATCAAGACGATATGAAGTTTTTGGTGGTGCTATCAAGACCGGGATGATCAAGATAGTGTAGAGTTTGTGAACCATCTTTACCGGAATGATTAAGACGGTATGCAGTTGTGTTTGCTCCCCCTTTTTTATTTTTATTTTCATCCATTTTTTCATCATCATTTTTTCTTTCATTTTTTCCTTTCTTTCCTTTTCTTTTTCTTGCAGGGAATTAAGGCTTCCCTAAAGCCGTATGCGAAGATTTTAGATGGATTAAGTCAGGAATGAGTTCTTGACTTGACTTTGGATGTTTGGAAGTCCTATGGAGCATTGAGGTCCACCGGATTGGTGCTTGGATTTCTGAAGAACCTATGAGTGGGGTTATGTGTCCACTCGATCCTGGGAAGTTGGTTTGATCCTAAAGAACATATGAGCGGGGCTGTGTGTCCGCTAGGTCCTTTGGAGAGAAGTTGGGTCAATTATGGATTTCAACCTGACCTATGCATTGTGGGGATCCCTTGCCGAGTTTGGATTTCACCTCTTGGAACTAGAGTTTGAAAGATCCTAGGGAACATGTGAGTGGGGGATATGTGCCCACTCGGTCCTTCGGAGAATTCTTTTTGAGGTCAAGGAACATGTGAGCAGGGTTATGTGTCTACTCGGTCCTTTTGAAAAGGTTTGAATCCTAAGAAACATGTGAGCAGGGCTATGTGTCTACTCGGTCCTTCGGAAGAGGTTTGGATCCTTCGGAACATGTGAGCGGGGCTATGTGTCCGCTCGGTCCTTCGGAAAAAATTTTGGATCCTACGGAACATGTGAGCAGGGCTATGTGTCTACTCGGTCCTTTTGAAAATATTTGAATCCTAAGAAACATGTGAGCAGGGCTATGTGTCTACTCGGTCCTTCGGAAGAGGTTTGGATCCTTCGGAACATGTGAGCAGGGCTATGTGTCCGCTCGGTCCTTCGAAAAATTTTGGATCCTACGGAACATGTGAGCGAGGCTATGTGTCCACTCGGTCCTTCGGAAAAGATTTTGGATCCTACGGAAATGTGAGCGGGGCTATGTGTCCACTCGGTCCTTCAGAAAAGATTTTGGATCCTACGGAACATGTGAGCGGGGCTATGTGTCCACTCGGTCCTTTGGAGAATTTTTTTGATGAGAATTTTGGTGGACCATCAAGGCTGGAATAGCCAGGATGGTGAGAATTTTTTGTTTGAAAGAGTCCTAAGGAACATGTGAGTGGATTCATGTGTCCACTCGGTCCTTTGGAGAAGTTTTGACAAATGGAATTTTTTTGTAGACCATCAAGACTGGAGCAGTTAGGATGGTGGGGATTTTTTGTTTGAAAAGATCCTAAGGAACATGTGGGTGGGTTTGTGTCCACCCGGTCCTTCGGAAAATTTTTGATGATCGTCGAGACCTGAAGGGTCGGAGCGACGTGGAATCTTTCAGTAGACCATCAAGACTGGAGTAGTCAGGATGGTGAGAATTTTTGTTTGAAAGGGTCCTAAGGAACATGTGAGTAGATTTATGTGTCCACTCGGTCCTTCGGAGAAGTTTTGACAAAGGGAATGTTTTGTAAACCATCAAGACTGGAGCAGCCAGGATGGCGAGATTTGTGTTTGAAAAGATCCTAAGGAACATGTGGGTGGGTTTGTGTCCACTCGGTCCTTCGGAAAATTTTTGATGATCGTCGAGACCTGAAGGGTCGGAGCAACGTGGAATCTTTCAGTAGACCATCAAGACTGGAGTAGTCAGGATGGTGAGAATTTTTGTTTGAAAGGGTCCTAAGGAACATGTGAGTGGACTTATGTGTCCACTCGGTCCTTCGGAGAAATTTTTTGATGAGAATCTTTGTGGACCATCGAGATTGGAATAGTCAGGATGGTGGATTTTTTTTTTGAAATGACCCAGAACAAGAGTTTAGAGAGTCCTAAGGAGCATGTGGGTGGGTTTGTGTATCCACTCGGTCCTTCGGAAGAGTTTTAAATTTTTTTGTTGGTAGGCCATCAAGATTGTAGTAGTCAAGATGGTGGGAATTTTTGCTTTAAAGAGTCCCAAGGAACATGGGAGTGGGGTTTTGTGACCACTCGGTCCTTCGAAGAAATTTTTGATGAGAATTTTTGTAGACTATCGAGACTGGAATAGTCAGGATGGCGGAATTTTTTTTTTTTGAAATGACCCAGAACAAGGGTTCAGAGAGTTCTAAGGAGCATGTGAGTGGGTTTGTGTATCCACCCGGTCCTTCGGAGGAGTTTTGATTGATTTTTTTTGGTAGACCATCAAGACTGTAGTAGTCAGGATGATGGAAATTTTTGTTTAAAAAAGTCCTAAGGAACATGTGAATGGATTTATGTGTCCACTCGGTCCTTCGGAGAAGTTTGACGACTGCCAAGTCCTGAAGGGTCAAGACAGTGTGAAAACTTTTGGTAGACCATCAAAACTGGAATAGTCAGGATGGCGAGAGTTGGGTTTACCCTTTGTTCCTTTCAAGATAGATTAAGGAGAAGAACCCTTCCATCTTGTTAGGTCGGAGGGCTCAGTCAGGTTGGTGATTGCTTCTTTTTTTCTGATTTTTTTATCGACCTAACTACTCCTTTGCGGAGTTTTCACTCAGGTCGACCCTCTTTGTATTTTGCTTGTGCGTCCCTTTGCGGGATTTTCACACAGCGGGGTTATCCGATTTTGCCCGAGGCGCCTTTGCAGATTTTTTGCCTCGACTGGATTTCTTTTTTCTTTCTTTCTTTTTTTTCTTTTTTTTGACACTTTTGCCCTTGGTTAGTTGTTTATGCCTGACTAACCAAGTCTGTCTTTTTTTATTATTATTTTTTTCTTTTGTGGGCGACAACAGCGGCCTATGATGCACTGGCCGACTCTATGTCGTGAGGACATGATGGCTGGATGATGTAACCCATTGACCAGCATGTAGACATCGGTGATGTGCCGCGTTCACAGTGTATTTGCTTGGTTGCCCAGTTTTGAGTGGACCTGGGGAGGCTTCACCAGTTGCTCCCCTATGTCGATGACCTTGTCCCGGATCATGGCTTCGGCCTGGTCCTTGAAACAGAAGCAGTCCTCAATTGTGTGCCCCAACATTCTGTGGTAGGGACAGAAGTTGGGCTCATCAATCCTTCCGGCCTCTCGGGGGCGCTTGATTTGTGGAAGGTTAATTAAGTTGTTCTCCATACAAGCTTCGAACAACTTTCTTGTGTACTCTCGTCGGAATGAGTACGGCTTGGACCGGCGTTCCTCCAACGAGATTCTCGTCCTTGTGTTGTCAGGGGTTTCCATCATGGAGGAAGATGTCGTGGCATCTTTCCTGCCCCCGTTGTTGTTCTTGTTTCTTGAGGAGGAGAAAACATCGACTGTATTGACATCTGTCGATTGCTTGTCCTTTGTTGACTTTGACCTGGCTGTTGCCGTTGGTGGACTATTAAAGTAGAAGCGTTCAATTTCGGCCACCGTGATATTTAGGTCATCGAAGGTCTGGATTCTGGTTCCCAAGACCTTCTTTTGGATTTCGGGCCGTAGGCCCCTTTTGCAGAGTGCCACTACCTCTTCATTTAATGGCGGATTGGCACATTTCATGCAAGCATCCCTCCAGCGGCGTATGTAATCGACCGCCATTTCGTTCTGTCCTTGAAACATGGTGGTTAGTTCGACCAAAGTGTATGGTTGTTCTGAGAAATTGAATCTCTCAATGAATTTTCGTTGCATGCCTGCCCAGTCGACTATCGAGTTCGGCCTAAGCTTTGAATACCACTCAAACGTTGTGCCGGTGAGAGTGGTGGCGAAGTATTTGAGTAGATATGACTCGTTGTATGCCAGCTCTCCCATATGAGTGAAATAGAGAGCCAGATGTTCCCTTGGGGACCCGTACCCGTCAAATTTGGAACATTTCGGAACTTTAGAAATTCACTGGGGGAGCCTCACGTATTGGTGATGCAGTGGATAGGGAACTTGATATTGGCCCATCATATTGTGGCCTTCGTTATATTGTGCCAGCCTAGTGACAATGAGCTGCTCGATCATATCTCGTTGAGCGGGCTCCATGAAATTCTGTGGAGGTGGAGGCTGGTAATGGTGCATTACCTGCACGTCGTCATCCCCAGGCATCCTCGGTGTCGGCGGTTGGTAAACCTGAGGTTGTGGCGGAGGAGGTAATGGCTCGACCTGGGCGACGCAGGGGTCGTCAGCAGCTTCGTCTGCCCCTGAATCTTGAGTTGGCTGAGGTCGAAGTAGACCGGCACTGGCAATAAGAGCCTTCAATTGCTGATTTTCTCTAAGCAGATCCTCTAGTGTGAGGGCGGAGGGTGCGTTCTCATTGTTATCATTGTGCCGAGAGGACTCGGCAACTGCAGTCGGCTGTTGTGCTGTGTGGCTGCGCGTTGTGGGCCCTGGTCGGGCTGTGGTCTTGGAGGCTTCCGGGGCGTCGTCATGACGGTTGCTCGCTGAAATAACATGGCAGGCAAAAATACGTACCTTGTCTTCTGCCCCCCGTGTCACTTGTTCTTTGGATGTATTCCCCAGGACAACAGGCCAGCTCGAGACCGATGCCGTGTTGACGATGAAGTTCGTTTGCCGTCGGGGCTTGTAGTGGGGTTGTGGTGGGTGCACCAAATGTTCCCCCAATATGAGAACCCTGTCACGGATTAGGGTTTCAACCAAATCTTTGAACTGATGACAATCCTCAATTTTATGCCCCACCAGCCTGTGGTATGGGCAAAAGTTTGACTCCCGACTTCTGGCGGCGTCTTCTGGGCATCTGCTCTTTGGTAGGCCAATTAGCCCATTTTCCATGCAAGTGCTGAACAATTTTGGCGTGAATTCTTGCGGGAAAGAGTACGGTTTCATTGCACGCTCCTCCCAAGTTGGCCTTGGCACGGGATTAGCAAATGTCTTGCGAGAGGGAGCCATAGTGGCATTCTTGCCCCCATTTTGGCCTGAAGAAGAGGGGATGTTGATTGGGTTGACGCCTGAGACCGTTGGCTGCTTGCCCTTGACTGGTCTTGATTTGGCTGCCGCCATCAATGGACTATTGTCTTGGGGGTGTTGCCACTGGTGACGTGAAGTAGACTGAGGGTGGGTGCCACGGTAGGGCGCCGCTGTGTTGTGTCTTCTTCCATGTTGGGCCAACTTCAGGTCGATCAACTGTTCGATCATTGCTCTGTGAGAGGGCTCCATATATTGTCGAGGTAGAAGAGGAGGTGGCAGATATTGGGGTGCCACAAACACCTCGTCGTCTGATGGTAACCTTGGAGCCGGCTGTTGATGGATGGCAGGCTGAGACGGCACCACAAGGGGTGGCCCATTTAGAGCGACACGAGGTTCATTAGAAATTTTGGCAGCGACTGAATTTTGTGCTAACTGTGCATGAAGTAGGCTTGCACTAGCTAGAAGAGCTTTGAGCTGCTGATTTTCTCGTCAGAGGTCCGTCATTGTCAAGTTGGGAGGTATGTCCTCGCGTTCATCGTGCCGAGCGGCATTTTCGACAACCGGTGGTCGATTATCTTGATTGCATGTCACTGGTCCATGATGGACTTCGGTCCTTGAAGCTTCTAGAGTATCACCCAGACAATTGATTTCAGAAGTGGTGTAGCAGGTGAAGACCTGCATCTTGCCCCCTGTCCCGTTTGGCTGAGCTGTAGTGGCTTTGGGTTGGGGGTGAGTTCGGGATTTCGACCCGCGAGGGCCCATATCGGGGCATTGCGGATGACTAGATTTCAGAGGGGATGGTCTTGCCGGGGAAACATCGGCTTTTGGAAGCCATACTTGCTTGAGTTTCGGGGTAGAGGGTTTGGGACCTTGCCCCCGGTTGGCACGAGCATTGTTTGAACTATCAGCCCGCTGTGGAGTGGGCTTGTTGGGGAGCTTGCCCCCAATTGACAGGACATCTGCCGTGTTGTTGACCCGGTGTAGAGTCTTGTTGAGGAATTTCCTATCGCTTGGCAGTATAAGGTGCCGATAAAATTGGTCGGCGGACCGACCGTTTGTTGGAATTTTATGTATGGCAGGCGGCTGCCCCTGTCGATTTTCCTTGATTTGGACCGCTGGTCGGCCCGTTTGTAGAATAAGGACCAAGGGCTGGCCCCTTGCCCTGGCGGCGTTTTTCCTTTGAGTTGATGGCCGGCTTAAGCTTTGGTTCTTCATATGAAAGGGCTGTCCCTTTTCGTTTGCTTTGTTGGCCGCTGGTCGGCCAGTCTTTTTGGAGTGAGCAGAGGGCTTGCCCCTTCCCCGAGTGTTTGGTGCAGCAGCTGCTGTGGGTATTATTATGTCCTCGTCGATCCCTTTTAACCGATCTAGGACGGAGAATCAGTTGTGCAGCAGTAAGGTGCCGAGCTGTGTTTGGCGGCGTTTGTCCTTCACAAGCACGATGGATGTTTCATCCAGAGTTGGAGGGTGCGCCTCACCCCCTGGGCATTGGATGTCCCTGACTTTGTGGGTTCGACGGGAATTGTGATCGATCTTAAGCTCCTTGATGTTCCATTGTTGTGGTGCAGGCGCGGGCCCGGAGTTGTCGATGGCTTGGTCCACCGGAAGTGACTTCTGTGAGGGAGTCGGTTGGAATGCCCCCTGTTGCGATGTCTTTATGGGCAGGCGGGATGCCCTGAAGGTAGCCTGGAGCAGCCGGAAAGGATATATCTTCCCTTCGTTGGCAATTGAAGTTTCCAGCATTGCCCCCAGCCAATCGGGGAGCAGGACGACCCTCGGGAAGTTGCTGAAGGCGATGCCAGGTGTGACTGCACCGATGTTGCATCGTTCGACGTATGCCTCAGGATGGGTGACGCCATTGTTGAGCTCCATGAGTCCTGTAGATAACAAGACCGGCTCGATCAAATGCAGAGATTTTTTTTGTTTTCATTGAATTGAAGATAGTGGATGTGCATATCTCCAAGTTGCCACGACGGAAAGATGAAAGGAAAGAAGGGTCCCACTGGGCGTGCTATTTGTGTGAACCTCTTTTTTCTGCGTCTGTTCTTTAGAAAGAAAGACATCTCCGGACTTTTCTAGGAAAATAGGTGATATCCTAAAAATATTAGGTAGTCTGGTGATACTTTTAAAAATATTAGAACCGAGGTTCGGGTTCTTTGAAATTTTCATTTTTGACCCTTCTCTGCCGGATTGTGCGAGTACCCGGCGTTAACTTACATCGAGCAACGGCTCGAACGCCTTTGATTAACCGTCGCGGCAACCTATTTTTGGAGACGTGCACATCCACAAAATAAAGTAAAGAACTCAAAAGGGGCAACGGCCTTTTGGGTCCGATGAGATGCAAACCGATTTGTTCGGGTTGATTTCATTTGTTTGTTGGTTGATTTCTGGATCGACTTGAAAGTCAGTTTTGAGGGTTTGAGTTTGAATCAATTATTTTGATTGATTTGGTTTTGTTGTTTTATTTATTTATTTTTGGATTTGGATTTGATTTGTTTTGTTTTGAATTTGTTTGATTTTGATTTTGATGTGCTTAAAGTTTGAAGCATGTTTGGATTTTTGATTTGGTTGATTTTGATTTTTTTCTGATTTCTGATTTTTCTGGTTTTTGAATTGATTTTGATCCACGTTTGGGTGTTTGAAATGTGCTTATTTGGTTTCTTCGGGGTTAAGCACTTGATTGTTCATTTAAGTGAAGTTCTGTGGATTTTAAGTGAATTTTCAGATTGCTAAAATCAGATTTTTTGAAGTTGGTTAGAATCTGTTTTAGTAGATTGCTTAAATCTGATTTTTGGTTTGCAGATTTAATTGAAATCTGATTTTTTGATGGTTGACAGATTTAATTTGACTCTGAAGTTTATCTGTTTTGGATTCGGTCCAAATCTGATTTTTTGGCAGGTTATCTGATTTCTTTTTATGTTGACAGATTTAGTTGAAATCTGATTTTGTTTCAACAGATTTTTTGTTTGAAATCTGATTTCGGTTTGGTTTGTTTCAAAACCGGTTCAATCTTGTTGAAGATCGGTTGTTTGTTGAACCGGAATGAGTTGAATTTCAGATTTGGTTTAGTTCTGATTTTTTATTGTTTTGATTTTCAGATTTAATTTAATTCTGTTTTTTATTTTATGTTTGAATTTGAATTGGTTTTAATTTAGTTTTGGCGGTTTGCATCGCCTCCGACCCATCGGGTCACTTTGAATGCCCGGCTTCATGCATCAATATGAACATCAAAGCTTCATTTTATTGAAAGATTGGGATGAAGTACATCGGTGTACAATGTGATTGATCATTCCCCCAATATAGGTTTATCTTCACTACTTTGAAAAAATGTTGGCATTACGACGACATGCCGGCTATTTTTTCAACTTAGTGAAAATTTACCCATCCAAAATAGCCAGCCTTAGCTTAGCCATATTGGGGGAAGGAACCGCTGGCTACGGGAGCATGCCCGTGCCACTGTCCGGATCGACATTCCGAGGCGGACCCGGGGGGAGTCGTCCAAGGTTGGAGTCCCCGCGAAGGGTGGATCTCCTTAATTTAATATTGCTTTCGCATTCTGAGTTTTTTATTTGTTCATTTTTTTTGAAACAAGGCCATGGAGGCCGGTTCAATTTCATCGGCGTTCCGAGCCGGCCTTCAATCTCCATAGGCCCGCTGGGCCTGTCTTGGACTGTTTTGGGCCGGAAGGGCCTGTTGGGAAGCTGCTGCACTGCTGGAACTGCTTGGCCGGACCGACTTGGAAGGCCACCCGGCTATGCCCTTGGCCCGTCGGACGGTTTCCAAGGGGTGCCGGGCCGTCACCTTCAAGTCGGTCTGCTGCCTTGCTGGAGTACGGCTTCTGCAGAACCTGTTTTGGAGCACTTCCCCTTTTGCTGTGGCGGCAGGACCATGGGCCAAGGATGGGCTGAGAATGGCCTGTTTTAAGGAGCCTGTTTGGGGCTGGAAGCTGGCTGCAAAGGAGCCGAAGTGGGCCTGTTTTTGAATTAAAACAGGTGCAGTTCGGGGGTTTTCTTGAATGGGCTGCAAGGGGCCTGATTATGGAGTGAGTATGGGCCTAAAATGGGGCTTGTTTTAGACACCTATGGAGAGGGAGTGTTCGGCTGAGCCAAGGGGTCTCAGGTAAACGAAAATGGTCTACATAGGGAGCCAGATTTCTGGGCTTGGAAAGGAGGCCGGTGCAGTCCATATCAGGGTGGTTTGATCAGGCCAAAATGGGGCATTTTTTGCAGAGAGGGCAGGGGCTGAAGGTGGTCGCTGGAACAGATAGAAAGAGGAGCCCTTAGAGGGCTATGTAGTAAGCATACGTATATTGCCTCCTTCCTACCTTGTCTTCTTCTTCTCTTCTTCTTCTTCTCTTCTTCTCCTCCCTGGTCGCAGGTGGTAGCAGCAGGTGCAGCAGCGGGTGCAGCAGCGGGTGCAGCAGCAGGGGGCAGTAGCAGGTGGCAGAATGGCAGCCTGTTGGTGCGCCAAGCTTCCTCCTCCCCTTTTCTTCTTCTCCTTGGTCGCAGGCAGCAGCAGGGACAGCAGCGGAGCAGCAGCCTGTCGGCGTCCAAAGACAGACCCTTGCTCTTTGGCGCGCCCTCCTCTTCTTATAAGAGATGGGAGGAGATCAAGGGCCAGGTTGTGGTGTACGTAAGATGGCCTTGGGTGGTGGTTAATAGGCTTTAATTCCTTGAATTTCTCCTAGGCCATTCAATATTTGACTTGACCTTTGAGTTCTCCCATGGCATTAAGTGTTGAGCTGTCCTTTGGCTTTCCCCATGCAATTAATGGGTCAAGGATGAGGTGGCAGGTTATGTGCGCAAGGAGTGAGCTGGGGTGGCAGGTGGTCTGCGGCTGGACCTGTTCACACTTGGCCACAGGTGGGCCTGATTATGGGCTGTGGCCCACTTCTTCTCCTTCTTATGGGCCTATACGTAGGTGGGTTATAGGAGCTGGAAATCAGTTAATTAAATCATGTGAGATTGGGCTAGCTGGAATTTGTGCCAAAGGGCCCAATCTGGGACTTGTTTTGGGTCCTGATTTGACCCAATTGAGGGTCGGTCCAGCCAGAAATTGGCCTGAAACTATTCTTTTTTTTGTGGTGCCCCTCCTTTTTTACTTGAAAAAACTAACGCCAACAGGTTACCGATTACTTATCTGAGCAAAATATCCAGCATGAGCCACGTAGAAGCCAGATCCGGGATGGATCACCAGGTAATACGGAACTAGATCCGTATCTGTGGGAGCTTAAGAACTTGGATCAGCTCCATGGGAGGACCACTTGAATCGAGGCACCATCAAATGAACGGGAGGAAGCCATCGGAGCTGTTCAGAAGGTATAGCCGTCGCCAGGAGCCTCCGAGGTAGAGATCGAAGCAACGAACACCAGAAGGTCAGATCGACCTCATCGAAATGCCGGAAGAAGAAGGTAAACGTTGTAAGAGGACGGAAGAACTAGATAATAGAAGAGGAAGCGCTGGAACTACGCTACGGTGAGGAGAACATGAGGTCTGCCATCGCTATGGAACAGAAACTAGGGTTCGCTCGCAGGACGGGCGAAGTCGACTAGGCCACTAGAGAGAGAGATCTACAGTCGCAGATATATGGCTACGGAGCTAAGGGGCAAAACGGGAAAGAACAAAGCAACGGGAAGATTTTTTTTCTCTCTTCATTTCATCTCTATGTAAACGTCGGATGTACAAAGCTTTTATAGGAGCATGGAAAACAAAAACGAAAATAAAGAAAAAAAGGAAGAGCGTAATGGGCTCCGGGCGGCTGTTAGCCCAATACGCTCGCAGGCAGCTGTTAGCCCAATATGCCCGCAGCGTATAGTCCATCCAAAAGCCCTATTTGGCACAAAGTAAAACTTAACAAGCAATTCCAATGTCTCCTAACCACAAGTTGTCCTTCCGACAGCTATAAAATTTCTCATACCGATTTTGAGATCAAGTGTCCCCACCACAAATACTTCAAATTACTAAAGTTAAAATGTCAATATTTTAAATGTCAAAGTTAAGATTCATTCTAAGACAAGGCTTCAAACACTTAAACAACTTCTCTTTGAATATTCAACATGAACATTATACTTTTGTAAAGCAATTTTAGCAATCAAGTTGTTATTCTTATCTCTTATAGAAAGACTGAACTTTCATGTTGATATCATAATCTTTCTCTAAGAGTTACCAAAACTCAAAAATGTTATCTTTCGTATTGAAAATATAATAAATATCTTGAATCAATTGATAATCATCATGTTTTGAATGGATCAAGATGTTACATTTTTCTTTAATTGCTATTTTGGAAGAATCGCCAAATGTAACTTGACCACACAGTTTCATCAATCTCAGCAAAGACTTTTTTTTTACTCATGTCATTGCTTGCGACGGAATCAAGGTACCACTTTTTTTGTTGACCTTCATGATATCCCTCATGCTAATAGAACACATGCTTCTTCACCTTCATTTTGTTTCTCAACATGATTATCTTTTCTATTGCCATTGTTAGAAGTATCATTTGAACATTTACTAGCATAATGTCCAAATTTGTAACAATAGTAATATTCAACTTCATATTTTTCAACCTTGACTTTCCATGAAAATTGTCATTACCTCTTATTGGATACGAAGATGTGTTACTCTTATTTTCGTTAAAGGTACCTCATCCTCCTCTTCCTCTTCCATCTCAACCACAACCTCCACGATCACGATCTCTTTGACTCTTTGTCTCAATTTTCTCTTCTTTTAAAGAAAGCTTTGTTGTAAAAGCACATTCCACGATCTTCTTCTTCTTGAGAAGTCTTTGTTCACAAGCTTCTAAGGACCTAATAAGTTGCTCCACATCCATAGTGTACAAATCTTTGGACTCTTCAATGATAACCACCACATAGTCAAACTTGGAATCAAGTGAACGAAAGTAACTTCTCTATCATACGAATATCGATGAGAGTATCACTATTTCTTTGAAGTTATTGATTCTCCACAACTTTCACCCTTGTGTAGTATGAGATAGTCTCGGACTCATTCATGCGTAAAACCTCAAATCACCTCTTAAAGTTTGAAACTTTAGATTTTTCACCTTATCTTCTCCTTTGCCAAAATTTACAAACATGTCTCATGCGACCTTTGATGAAGTTGCTTCATCAATCTTCTTAAAGGTAGCTTCATCTACTTCTTGATATATGATAAATAGTGCATTCCCATCACTCTTTCAGATATCATTCAAGGACATCCTTTGATTTAGAGTCAAAGCAACATCATTTTCAAGCTCTTCGTAACCTTTGGTGATGACCTCCCACACATATTAAGAACTAAGAAGTGTCTATTTGAATGCTTCGATTATCATATTCGATCTTGGAGAGACGGAGGATTCAAAAGGGTATCATTGCACTAAACATGGTTCAAATACCACCTTGTTCGACGTATGATGAGATTATCTCTAATAAGAATTGAGCTGAAGGCAATAGAACAAGAAGAAGATAATACAACAATACACAAAATAGAAGAAGACCACACAATACTCATTTCATAAACTTTCTTACAAGGCTCGCATCCAAAGAACAAGTAGGCCCATGTATATATAAACCTTAGGTAGTCTTTCTACACAAGTAACTCCCCTAACATGGCTCTTAAACCCCTTTAAAAATTTACCTAAATATGATACAAGAAATTCACCCTACTACTTGCATGAGATTACAAAACCCCACTAAAAGCCCCACTAAGTCCTCTTACATGACCATTTACTATAAAATTCATAATACCATAAATAAAGGTTAAAGCAACCCATTAATCTCCTCCATTAAAGACCCTTTTAAGACCATTCATTGAATGCAAAAAGAATCAAGTTTATTTCTTAATATTGATAAGCTCCTCTTGGTGACTGGTGACCAGGCATGGCTCGCTGGAGGGAAGATGTAAGGCGGCCTAGGTCGGTGCGGTCATCATCCGAGGGCAGCCAATCAGGGCCGGCGACGAGCCTTAGCTGCTTGGACCTAGACATAGCGGCTGCGGCGATGGTAATCGGGTCAAGGTGGCCGACCAAGAGCTAGCGACGGGGGTGTTCTGTGGTGACAACGGTGACCTTGAAGCCAAGATCTAGCAGGCAGTGGGAGAACTCAATGAGGGGGATGACATGGCTCTGCAACAGGTAAGGCAGCACCAGTGCATGAAGGGAGTCCGTGGCAGAGGATGACAGCAACTCTGGCGGCACATGGTGGAGGGGATCTGATTGTTTGCGTGGTTTCGGCGAGGTGGATAGGGACATGATGGTGGAAAGTCTTCTCTTTCAGCCACCACCACCACAACCTGAATTCTAAAGGCCTTCTAAAAGGGTTTCCCCTCATATAAATAAATAAGAAAAAAAATTGCTCAGCAGCTCCCTCACATAATATTGGGCATAAAAATATATAAACCACTATCTGACTAAAAAATGATCTTGACACAACAGAATGATCCATCATTCATATTAGTAGAAGCTTCTGGAAGAAGGCAACAGCCTACCTACCATGGATAACAAGGGCGTGCATTATTGGGTCAAAACATAACCAGGTCAAGGCATGACGCTGCAGGCTCCAAACGATGCCTTCAAGGAGTTCTCATCCAGATTGTGGCCTGCAACAGAGAGCAAAACGTTGATTAGGGTCTTGCAGAAGGAAATCTTTGAGGGAGTTCAGAGCCTTTCCTATGAAGACAATCTTGTTTATTCGCTTCTCTCCTGAATGCCATTCTCGATGTGGGACAATCTCGTAGAGCTCTCTTACAACCTGAAAAATAAGAGATGGTAGCTAAAAGTGGAGTCATCTCTCGAGACTTGTACTGTTTCAAGAGCAAAAAATATTGGGGATTCAGGATCTGGTTTGTTCCCATCTGTAGATGCAAGTAATACTTGACAACTATCATTCTCAATAGTACTTAAATAGAAATTTGACTTGAGTTGGTAGTCGTGTGTAAAGCTGAAGCGTAAAAGAATACCTGCAAGGTGTGAAGTTGATCCGAGTCATGTATATTTAAAATCCCTTTACAGCGATATACATCAATACTAGACTTTTTCTCCCAGAGAAGTTCTTCGAGCCATGAATATACCTGTTTAATGAAAGCCAAGAATCAAGTGTGCATAACTGCGAAAGACAATCTTGATAAGACACCAATTGGTTTCTATTACTAAAACAGCTAGCCAGAGAAAGATATATCATCCAAGAAAGGATATTTAACCTTCACCAAGACAGTCTAAAGATAGAGAGCATGTTAATTTTTTTAAAGATAAAAAGATCAGTAACACAGCTCTTGTTGGAAATGAAAGGGGCAGTCGAAAACTTGGCTCTAGACTATATTAAATCAAAGACTAAAGATAAAAATAGAGAGAATAAAAGAGACTACTATTTCAATCAAACCACACAAAGGAAATGTAGAAAAAACTCAAAAGAAATACTCTCTATTAAGAAGGTGCTTGTGGATGCTCAAGTGTGTGTGTGTACAATGGGGTGGAGAATAGACCTCCTTATATAAGTCTCTCTACATGTAACCCATGGGCCAAGTGTAAACTCTTTATCAAAGTCCATATTCTTAAAGCTTAAGACAACCTACATGAGTTTCTACTTGAGCTCTCTTGCAAGAGAAACTCTTCACCATTAATAAAAGAAAACACCCATCTCCTAAGAAACTCACAATGAACCCTCCCTTAGGTAACACACATCTCCTCATAATAATTAAACAAAGACACAATAAACATTTGAAACTCCACCACTCCTCAAACTTGAATACATTGGACTCCTGAGTATTTCCTTGAACTTTACAAATACTTTAGTAGGAAGTGCCTTAATGAATATATCTATCACTTGTTTTATGGTGTTGTAGTAGATCAACTGCACATTCTTCTCTTTTACATGTTCTCTGAGAAAATGAAATATGGTATTGATATGCTTGCTTCGACCATGTTCTACTAAATTTTTTAAGAGCTTGATGGCAGACATATTGTCAACATAAATACTTGTGGGTTCAATTTGTGGATGATGCAACTCTGAGTAGATTTTTGAGTCACAAAACTTCACTTACAGTAGATGAAACTACAACATATTTTGCTTCACATGTTGACAGAGCCACAATACTTTACTTCTTCGAACTTTAGGAGAAAACCATAGGACCAAAGTAAAAAACATAACTAGTGGTACTCTTCTTTTTATCAAGATCACCATCCTAGTCACTGTTAAAATAACTAACTAACTGTGTTTCTTTGCCATAGGGATAGAAGAGACCATGTTCAATTAAGCCTTTGACATACCTTATGGGATGTTTGGTTGCATGATAATGAAGGTTTTTATTTTAATTTTTAAAAATTGCAAAAAAATTTGTTAAAAGAGGTGTTTGGCAACCATGACAATTTTATATTTTGAAAGTGATTTCCTTCTTAAACAAAAAAAGAGGGTCTCATCTCTTTCTTTTTTCTTGTGATCCCCCACTTTGTTTGGTCATGAATGATAGTTACTCTTTTTTTGTTGTCATATCCCTCCAAACATGATAATTTTATGTCATGAGTTGGTTCACTTTTTATTTTAATATAATTTTTTCATGAAAGTGTACAAAAAATTATCATGCAACCAAACACCCCATTAGAATTCTCTTAACAGCAACCCAATGAGAATTCTTAGGCAATTTTATGTACCTACTTATTGGACCAACTGCATAAACAATATCAAGTATAGTGCAAGGATTGTCGTCTCGGATCTCGGCTTTGTCTCGAAAGCGTGAAAGAGAAGAGATCTCGTGAGATTCTCGAAAAAATCTCGGGAGATTGGATCTCGGATTTCATTTATGCAGGGTATACTTTACCCAATGATTGCCATCTCACATCTATATTTTATCTCACGAAGATTGAAGATAAAAGATCTCAAAAAAATCTCAAGGAATTAGATCTTGGAAATACCAATCAATATGCGTGTTTAGATGTAGAATGTCATATAATCTCTTTAAAAAGGACAAGAGAACTCATATTAAATATTAAAATAAGCTGTGAGAGAATTAAAACGTAATATAGAGATTGTGAACTATTGTTAGCATGAGACATACAAAGGATCTTATGTCAGACCAAAGTTTCATCTTGAACAATATAGATAGGAGATTGATAACATTTTGGGTTAATTGTACACATATAGTTATTAAAATATTAAGCTATGAAATTTTATCAAACAATAATGTTTAGATGAATATTTGGAAATATTCCATAATAAAATTGGCAATATAAGAAGGAAACTTAACAAGATCATATAACAAGTTGGGGATAATAATAGGCGGAGAAGATCAAGGTATCATAGATACTACATAGATATTCTCGTTTCGGCAATCTCGTTTCTCGGACGCACGGAAGAGAAGAGATTCTCGGGAGATCTCGAGAGATCGCATTCCATGGTATAGTGATAGTGAAATACCTCAGACATCCAACCAAACTTCGATATAAAGTTGGATCTATAATGCTTCCTTCTCCTTCACTTGTCAACCTCAAGCTTGTAGCAATGTATGTGCTAACAATATTGCAATTATCTATCTTGAATTTATGAAAAAATTATTTTGCATAGTTTCTTTAAGAGATGAAGATCCCTTCTTCTTCTTGTTTCACTTCAAGTCCAAAAAATAGGGCATAAGTCCACAATTTGTCATCTTGAACTCTCTATGTATGAATTTTTTGAAGTCTTCAAACATTATTTGACTATTTTCTATAAATAAGAGGTCATTTACATAAAGACATATAAAAAGCAGCTCTCCATTGTCACCTTCCTTCACATAAACAGCAAGCTCATATAAGCATTGTAAGAATCCATTCTAATATAGATAATTCTTGATGCAAAATTTCCACACCCTTAGTGCTTATTTTAACCCATAAAAGAGCTTTCTTCGGTTGATACATCTTGTGCTCCAAATCTTTGATAGCAATAACTTCAAGTTGATCAATATAAACTTCTTCTTTTAGAGGGCTACGCAAGAATACTGACTTGACATCTAATTGATATATCTTCCATCTATGATGAGCTTAAAAAAAGCAACAATCTCCCCATGTCAAGTCGAACAACTGGGGTAAAGACTTCATCATAGTCTATGCCATACTTCTGCTTACAACCGTTAGCAACAAGTCTTACCTTGTGCCTTTCAGCTTCTTTATTAGCGATGTGTTTGGCCTTGTAGACCCACTTGACACCGATAGATATTATAAAGAAATAGAAAATAAACAAATAGAGATGACATTATCCAACTACTAAGGCAGTAGTAGCCAAGCAACCTCTACTTACAAAAGTTCTTACGACATAGGAATGTATTGATAGAAGTATTCCTGCCCAGATAGAACCCGCAATGTGCAAAATACCAGACTTTAACCAACATTGCCATCTGAAATAATTATATGAGTACCTTATTTAAGTCTACTGGCTTCAGTTCAAAAATGCACAATGTACGAACACCAGAGTCATGAATAACAGATGTTGAATTGCTGCCTTCAAGGAGCGAACCCAGATGAGCTGCGTGCTGGTAACCATATAGACCGAGAGACAATTATTAAAAATGGATTACTGATAAAGTAGCTTGCTTTAACCTGAAATGTAAAAAATTTGACTGACCGCAGCATCATATGCATGGCATTCCAATATTTTATCCAAATCAACTTGGCACCGAACAGAATGAATTACAGTAGCAAGAGAGTTTATTTTTCGAATTTCCTTCTCCAATTCTTCCAGATTATTTGATGTGACAAGGCCGACAGCATCTGGAGAAGCCAAATCAATTTTGTTAAGAATGATAACATCCTGTAGAGAAAAAACAAAACTTAATCAGCATTAATTTGCAGAGAGTGCCAACAAATAAGAAAACAAGTAATACACCATTTAAGTGAACCTACAAATTGAGAAATCAATCAAACAATCCTACGGAGAACTACATAGATTTTATATGGACAAATATGCTGACAAGTGGATATGTGCATGTAACATACAATGCATCTTCTTCCTAAGTGATACACGTGTGCCGTGAAAAAGAGTAACCAACTTAGATTGGACATGTGAAAAAAATTTGGACATATGCTTCAGATGAATACCGCAAATGCAATTTGGACATATGCTTCTTGAAATGAAGAAGAGCGATGATATTCATCAACCTGCTTCAGGAGGTTTTTTGCATCTACAACCTGCATGATGGTAAATTAATGAAATAAAATGCCAAGAATTTTAAGGATGGCAAGTTACATATAACACAGCAAAAATTATATAGTAAAAGCAAATAGAGAAAACAAAAGAACTCTTGAACCTTCACTGAAACTAGCTATCTAGGAAGAAGGGATAACCTCATGACTCATGACAACCATCAGCATGGCAATGCTTATGTTATTATCCTATAGTATACATAAAAAGCTGGTGTACAGAACTATTGACAAGCATCGCATTAGTACTAATGACTTACATAAACTGCAGGCAAGTGAGGAAACACTATGAATGGAAGGAAAGAGACCTTATGGTAGAGAAAGATGCTGCCAAACATAAATTATAAACAAAAAATGTAAAAGTAAAATAAGTCACCAAAAAAGAAGAAAGACAAGCTTACCGTGATGATAGAGTCAAGTTTCACTGCTGATTCCAGCTGATCATCCAGCCAAAGAACAGATGCAAGAGGAGCGGGATTAGCCAACCCTGTGGTCTCCAGCAATATGTGATCAAGCCTGTCGGGGGGAATATCAACTCATTGCCACCTCTTTCCAAAAATATCAGGATAAAAATAAAAAGAAGAGAGAATTGAAGTAAAAGAATACGCGGTCATATATTTGACATGCCAAATAGGTTCATAGAGAACATGGTTTGCAGAATCGGCTGATTCGGATCGGGATCGGCTGATTCTTGGATCGGATCAGTACCCACCGATCCGATTCCTCACCGAATTACCGAGCCAGCCCGAAGTCCCGGCTGGATCGGTTGGAATCGACATGATTGATCGATCCGGCCCGATTCTCCTGAAAATCGGAACTTCTGGAATCAATCCGTTTCCAGACCTAGTTAAGATCTGATTCACCCCCAACTTGGGGGAGATCAGACCAATTCTGGCATCCTTTTGCCCCCTTCGACCCTCCTCCCCCTTCCCTTGGAATATCTAGGGCTCCAAGCCCCAATGGTCCTCCAAATCCAAGGCGATCCAGAAGAGGAAGGACCGATCCACCCCTACAATAGGTAAGTTAGGGGGGACCTCCGATCCCCCCTTCTCCTTCCTCGGCAGTCGGCACCCCTACAGGCTGCAGGGGTGCCTCCTGACACCTTGAACAGGGTCACCCCTTGGGTGACCCTTACCCCCCCCAGGAGGTGCTTGAAGCACTTAGGGTTGTAATTCACCCCCACGGGGGGTTGAATTGCACCCCCGAAGAAGTGCTAAACACTCATTTAAGGGTGATGAACAGTCACCCCTGAAGGGGTGACAGTATGCCCCCCCAAAGGGGGACTTTGGGATGGGAGGTGAATTGCACCCCCGAAGGGGTGCTAATCACCCTTCGGGGGTGATGAACAGACACCCTCGTTTGTACCCCCCCATGGGTTGGGAGAGTTCTGTTTAATTCACCCCCATTAGGGGGGTGCATTTCATTGCCACCCCCGAAGGGGTGATCGGGTGCTAATCACCCCTTCGGGGGTGATGAACAATCACCCTCGAAAGGGTGACTATCTGTATCCCCTCCCCAATGGGTTGGGAGGTTCTGTTTAATTCACCCCCATTTGGGGGTGAATTGCACCCCCCTAATGAGGGGTTCATTGCACCACCAAAGGGGTGCTAGTGCTAATCGAGGTGACTGTCTGTATCCCCCTCCAATGGGGGGTTCTGTTTAATTCACCCTCATTGGAGGGTGAATTACATTTGCACCCCTAAGATGGGGTTCATATATTTAATTTTATGTATGACTTGATGTGTTATAGATAAGATGTCGGACGACGAACATGACACCGCGGAATATTGCGACATTGGATGGCAACATGGCCATCTCCTTGATTCAGAGAAGAAGAGGGTTAAATGTAAGTGGCGTCAGAAAGATATGAATAGAGGTGTTCATCGGCTAAAGCAACATATAGCCGGTACGGGTGGCAATGTAAAGAAGTACGATAAAGTACTGACTAAGCTTAAGGAATGGATAAGGGGCTATTTAACAGGAAGAACATCCCAGAGGAAAGTGAGAATCGGTCAAAGACAAGAGCTACATGACGAGTTGCTAGGTCAGAGAGACACCGATCTTATGGCTAGAAAGAGTAAGAAAGGAAAAGGATCAGCACATGACAGGGTCCAAGTTGATTCATCATCTTCAGAAGATGAAGAGGAGGCTCAGGCCAGGAGAGCTGTGCATGAGAGTAGGGCTCAGGCTCGTGAGGATGAGGAAAGAAGACGAAGAGCAGGAGGTTCGGCTACTTCTGGTAGACGTTCTAATGTGAGGGCGGGCACATGTCCTATTCGAGAACTTGAATTCCATCGGACACATTCTGTTCAGCCGACGGCAGACACTGCCACGTATAGGGAGAGTGGCAGAGGACAGAGGAGTATAAAACAAGCATTTAAAAGAATGAAGGCCTCAACTGGGGCTGCAAAAAAAGTCCTAAAGCATATGGTGAAGTTCTTTCTACATGTAGGTAAATCTTTGATGAAGATGTTGATAATCTTTTAATGTTGATATGACTTACATGTAATGTTTATGAGATTTATGTTAACAAGGATGTCTTTTTCTTTTGTTTTGGTTTATATAAGTGTCCTAGCACATGTAGCCACGAGTCTTTATTTTCAGACAATGGTCGATGTCATTGGTGAGGCTAGGCTGGAGTTGAAAGCTCCCACATCAAAGTTTATATATGAGATAGGCTTGGATGAGGAGATCGATGAGTTGACCTCATGGATAGATAGATTCAAATCTATCTAGAAGGAAAGAGGGTGCACTGTAATGTACGATGGGTGGACTGGAATCACAAAGAGGTCACTTATAAACTTCCTTGTGCATTGTTCTGAAGGTATCGTATTCCTGAAATCTGTTGATGCATATGGTCAGGTCAAGAATGCGGATTACCTATTCGGTTTGATGAACAATGTGGTGGAGAAGATAGGGGAAGAGAACATTGAGCAATTTATGACTGACAACGAGGCATCATATAAGGTTGCAGGGAAGAAACTCATGGAGGTTAGACCACACTTGTTTTGGGTGCCCTGTGCAGCACGTTCTATTGATTTGATGTTGAAAGATATTGGTAAGGATCCTAATGTGAAGTCCTTGGTCAACCAAAGACAACTGATCACCTCCTTTATTTATGACCGTCCAAGACGTTTACATATTATAAGGCAACACACTGATGGTCATGATTTGATTAGACCGGGTCCCACCAGATTTGCCACCCATTTTATTGCATTAGAGAGCCTTTACAAGTACAAGGCTAGCTTGAAGAGGTTCATCCTTTCCACTGCTTATCAGGACTACATGGATACCTATAGGAGCTCTTTGGATCAGTATGAAGTATTGCTGAAGATGGAGCAATTGATAGAGGACAACAGGTGGTGGGAGAAGATGCAATACTACATGTCCGTCATAGAACTCTTGGTACGGATTCAAATGATAAAAATCAGATGGGGTACCTATATGATGCTATGGATAAAGCAAAATTGAAGATTAAAGAAAAGCATCCCAAGGGTTATAAAAAGTAATGGAAGGTGATAGACAACAGATGGAACAAAACACTACACCACGATATTCATGTTACAGGTATATTTTAATAGTTTAATTTGTTATATATTACAACTTGTATTCTGTGTATTACTTGTAGTCTTTCATACTAAATTAGTGTTAACGCCGCTACAGGGTACTTCTTGAACCCGAGAATACAGTATGGTGGCCAAGTGTGCAATGATGGTGAGGTATTATCAGGCACACTATCTGTTATTAACGGCTTTGTAAGACTCAGGAGAACAGAATCTCCACTGAGATTGAAGTGAGTACTAATTACCATCTTAGTAATCTTAGAACTTTATAAAAAACAATGAAGTTAACTGCTATATTTTGAATTTTCAAATGACTTCATACAGGCATAAGATTAGGGTGTACGGGGATCCTGATTTGCAGTACTCACATGATAAGGTCCCTCCTAGTAAGTCGATTCATCCAAATAACTTTAAAGATATCATGGTTTACTGTAAGAATTTCTTAATAAGTTATTAATGTCTGTATTTATTGTCTTCTTTATAGTTGAGTGATGGATTATGGTGACAAACAAGACTGGTTGGAATCCACTGGTATCCGTTGTAATTCGAGTGCTAAGTCAAAGCACTTCCTCATCCCAATGCAAGAGGAATTGGAGCACCTTCAACCTCATTCACACAAAGAGAAGAAATTAATTGACGACCGCAAGATTGCAGAAGCTTGTCTACTGCCATTATAATATGAGGCTGAGGATCAAGAATATCAAAGATAGACAGAAGACATCCGAGCAAAGATTTGCACATTTTGCATGTGGATTGTACCAAAAAAGAGCCCAAGTCCAAGCTACTCAGAGCTTGTCCCAAGGGGATGTGGACTTGGAATACCTATTCCAAAAATAACATTCACTTGCAGCATGGGTGGAAGACAAGGACGTTGAGGGAGAACCAGAGTTCGACCTGAATGACAGACCATGCGCCGAAGGTGAGCATGACAGCGTCATTAGTGAGGATGAAGAAATGCAGGAAGGACAAGAAACTCAAGTTCCGTGCATAGCTCCACTTCCTAATCCACCCCGGACTACAGCTTCTCCAGAGCGACATCTAGCTCCCGCTACAACTCCACCTTAGATTTCAGTTGTGGGTCTATCTACCACCACCACCACCAAGAAGAATGGTGGTTTATTCAGGGTTTTAAAAAAAAGTTTGCTTGCTTACACAGCAAAATAGTCAAGGAGTTCCTACATTGAAGAGGAAGAAGATAAGTATCAAACGTCGACATCATCTCCTTAATACTGAGACCACTCAACCACCTTCATCAGATAAGGATGATAAAAAAATTGTTCCACCCACATAACAACAGCGTACGGGGGGTGGAGATGGAGGTGGAGGTGGGGATGGAGGCATAGGTGGAGCCTCACGTGATGGTGGCTCTACTAGTAGTGCGCGTACGAGTGAAGCATGTCAAGCTGAGTTGAGTGACAAAAGGCATTCATGTTCTAGTGAAAGGAGCAGCAGACGTTGGACGAGGATGAATGTATTCGACGAGTTCGCATCTTTCTATCCACAGCCTGCTTCAGACACTGAGCCTTACTATTCACTATCTCCTCTAGCTCCACCACCAACTGAGGGTGGAACTTATGATTTTAGCCAGATGGCCTAATCTTTATTTTCCTATGGATATGGGCTAACTATGACTGACCTAAGTCAGTGGAGATTTCAAGAAAATTAGGATGAGTAGGATAGGGATCGAGGACATTTTCATAATTGGTGGTGATGACATGATGAGTTACTTATGTTATGATATCAGTTGTATTTGTTTCCTTATTTAATGGAATGTAATATGAGTGTTAAGTACACTTTGTATTATGTGATTGACTGATTGTATGATACCAATGTGTTGATGTATTATGTATGTCATTTAGTCAATGTTAAAGTTGTGTGAAAATGTCCAAGATTGGAAAACATCCTTATGTTCTTCTTTCCTACATTTTTTTCACATTTTTTAAAATGTTATGTAATTTTTCAGAATTTTTGGAAATTTTTCCAGATTTTTATACAAAGAAAAAAAATAAAAAACAATCCGATCCAGATCGATTCTGGATCGGTCTGCCTTCCGACAGATTGCCCTAGATCGGACCCCACCAATCTAGAGACCGATTCCGATCCCATAATCCTTGATCGAGAAACAGAAATTCATGTATAGTATAAAGTGAAGTCGTCAGTCAGTAGTTCTCTAACTTTTTGCATTCTCAAGTTTGCAACCATGAAAAGCAAAAAAAAAGACCTCAAAATCAACAGAAATAGAAAACAAGTAGATACAAACATGAGAAACTAGTTCTTCCGGCCAGCCATTTGGGCAAGAGAAAAAAAACATCAAAAAGTCTTCTATTCTAACAACCAATCTTTGGAACAGACTTCTTTGATACGATGGTTTCTAAGACTTGCGTGGTTGTGTTGGACATGAACTTGTAAAGAACCTTTTCATGCAGGACCACCAAAGACCTAAAATAAAGAAATACAAGTGGGAAGTAGGGGTGTTCTCAATTCAGTTGGTTCAAGTTGAACATAGATTGCAAACTCGGATTGGATCAGCCATTGTCGATCCGATTCTTGGCCGAAGGACCGATCCGAAAAATGTTCTGACAAAATCAGTTAGGATCGGCCAGATCGAATCAGAATCGAAATCAGATCAATTTTTTTACTTTGTTTTATTCCTGCCAGATCGACTGGGATCGGACCAGATCGGCAAGGATCGGTCTGGATCGGATCGGAATCGGAATTGGGATCATTTTTTTACCGATTCCAGATCGGTTTTGTTTCAGTGGATCGATCAAGATCAAATTGATCGGATTGGATCGGATTGGTACCCACCGATCCCAATCCTACGATCCTTGAGTTGAAGGGTATTTTTCTAATTCCAAACCGAACCAAACAGTCCAACAAACACGAACCCAACCAAACCATTCAAGTTCGGTTTGGTTCAAACTGATAATTAAAAAACTATTATTTAAAACAATATATATACATTTAAATATCAATTTATAAGTTCAATACCTAAAATATATATTTTTTGACAATAAAATGTGTAGTTCAGTTTGGGCTAACAAATAACTTATTTTTTAATATATCTCGGGTTGATTTGGGTTAGCGGTTTGGTTTAGTTTCACTAGTCTAGTTCACGAAATCAAACCAAATCGATGGATTGTTCAACATGAACCGAATCAAACCGAACTAGGTGGTTAGGTTTGGTTTGGTTCATTGGATTGAATCAAAAAATGAACACCCCAACAAATGCTAAAAGGGCTCCGCTTAGGGGTCCAAACATGAATCCCCAACTCAGCAGTTCATGCAAGCGTAGGGGCAATGGACCATTGTTATGTAGAAACTACCCCCAGTGGAAGGATCCCACTCCTGATGCAGAGGCTTTGAGGTAGAACCTATCCCTCATTCCAGTTAGTAGCGAATGAAGACACTAGGTAGCCTAGTATCACAAGGCTTGGCAATCATAACCAGATATAAATGAATAGGTATAAGAATGTAGAGAAAGAAGTCAGCGTACCTCCATACCTAGGCATGGATGACGACTTCCAGAATCCCGACAGCCCTTGTTCTAACGATTTACAAACAGTGAAATACAAGCACAAAGAACCGAATTGACCCACCATTTGCAGACCCTAGAGACACATGGTGGGACATGTTGAGGTCGAGTTGGTGTCGATAACCCTCTAACCCAGTTACTATCCACTCCGTCTGATCTAGACTGGGACTGGACGGGTTTAGGCCAGTTTTGTGTGCATTAGACCTGCTCAGGGCGCTACGTGAGTTCAGACAGTCTGATACAGGTTGATCCGAACTGGTGAGAGGGCACCTTGTCGCCTAAGCAATGCCTTGAAATAAGCAAGTATAAATAAGCAGGTTGATCTTGACGGGTAAGGCAGCCTAGTCTCACAAGGCTTGGCAATCATAACCAGATATAAAAAAGCAAGTATAAGAATGTAGAGAAAGAAGTCAAAGTGTACCTCCATACCTAGGTGTGGATGGCGAGTGATGACTTCCTGAATCCTGCCAGCCCTCGTAGTAATGATTTACAAACAGTGAAATACAAGTACAAATAACCTAACTGACCCAACATTTGCAGACCCTCGAGCCACATGTTGGGGCATGTTGAAGTAGAGTTGGTGTCGATAACCCCCTAACCCAGTTACTATCCATTCTGTATGATCTAGATTGGACTGGATGTTAAACCAGTTTTGGGTTCATTAGACTTGCTCATAGTGCTAGGTGAGTTCAAACAGTTTGATATGATTAGAACCATGGAATGCAATCTCCTAAGAATTTCTATCTTTCCACGCCTTTGAGAAACAAGAATATGATCCAAGATATCACATCCATCCAAAAGGGCAGGTTGATTTAAACCAGTTAGATGAGTTCTTTAAATTTGTTCCATGTATTAACAATTCTATTATTGCATCCATCAGACGGGTGATTTAAACCAGTTAGATAAGTTTGTTAAATTTGTTCTATCTATCAACAATTCTATTATTGCATCTATCCAAAAGAACTTATCTAGGTATTTTTTGAAAATTAACCTTTTAAGTGGCTTTACATGATTCAAGATATTGCATCATCTCCCAAGATTTCAAAATAATCTCTCTATGACTTTATTTCTTAAAATTCGTCAAGTTGAAGTTTAAACCCAACATAGGATCCTAAATTCCTTGATGTGTCTCTTGTAGACAATGATCACCCTTCTTATATTCCAGTTTTAGTTTTCTTTATAAGCTTGTCTTAATCTTAGTCCAATCTCATCAGCTTTTGAAGAGATTATCATCCCATTTTATACTCATGCATGCACTTACTCTAACGTTTTCATAATTTGGTCTCTCGAGATTTTCTCAATATCTCTTTTCTCTGTCCATCCCGATACAAAGTCGAGTGTGAGATGTCAATCCTTGTGTTGAAACCTCATTTTTTCCCCTTTCTCTTTTTTAAAAGAAAAAGAATTTTTTCCTTTTGGATAAGAATTTATTTTTTAAATTCTTTTCCTTCTTTTGGACTAGCATTGACTACTACGAAAATATGTGGTATTCATAGGAGTATTAGCTAATTTGGTGTGGTATTATTTTATAGGAACACCGATGGTTCCACAGATTTGCTAAGTGTCCACATAGGTATCACCCACCACTTAGATGATCTGAACCACAACTTAATTTGTGAGATTTTCTGAGTTCTTTGAAAATAAAATTTGACCTCTATCCATCGGACTTGCGATATTCCGATGTTAATTATATCGAGCAAATACTCCAACACCCTTAATTAACCGTCACAACAACATATCGAACGGAAGTCATTCATCCACATAAACACAGAGCTGGAAGACATATCCCCATGGCCATATGACATCGAACTTGATTGAACTTAATCAAATTTTAAGTTTGGGTTCACTGATCTTCTTCTTGGTTTAAGATTTGATTTGATTTGTTTGTCTTTGGTCATTTGTTGACTTAGACAATTTTGAGTTGATCTCCTCTCTTTTTTATTGTTTATAGAAATTAATTTTTATTTTTTGTGTGTTTGTTAGCATTTTTGTTTGATTTAAGTGAATTTTTTTATTATTATTAAGATTTGTTCTTAATAATATTGACCACTATAATTTTTATGGTTGATTTTAATCCAACTTAACTTATTTTTGTAGTCATTAGTTGACATTTTTTATGCATTATTTAATGACATAATTTTGGTTAGATTATGTTAACATTTTATTACTGTTTTGATTATTTATTTGATTTGGATTTTGTTATGCACACTTAATTATTTAAGTAGTATTATCCATTTAGGTTGATTTAATTTTTCATGGTTAAGTCGGATTCAAACTTAACATATTTTGTACCCGTTTGTGGTTATTTTTTATGTATGATTTTATGACATGGATTTAATTTGATTATGATGACATTTTTATTAATAAATAAGTCGTTATTTGATTTGATTTAATCAACTATTATTATTTGATTAAAATTTAAAATTATTTAAATGACTTATTTAATTTTTATCCACCTCTCTAAGTCCATGGGAAATCAATGTCATTTTTATATGGCACATCGTGTCAACCGAACTTGAATTTATGTCATGTCGATTTAAGTACATGGAAGTACAATAAATGAGGGGGCATTCGAGCCTTTGTTCCTCAATACATGTCAAAGTTTGTTCGGTTTGCCCAGCACTTCGAC
The DNA here is from genome assembly GCA_036172225.1 of Cryptocoryne crispatula var. balansae. Classification (NCBI taxonomy): domain Eukaryota; kingdom Viridiplantae; phylum Streptophyta; class Magnoliopsida; order Alismatales; family Araceae; genus Cryptocoryne; species Cryptocoryne crispatula. The sequence continues at coordinate 33,613,763 of CM069929.1, read as the reverse complement.
TTTACCGATCTGGGTTTTCTTTGTGAATTCCTATTCGGTTTAACTGGTATTTCGGCTTTATCGATTTGGGTTTCGGCTTTTCCGGCATTGCGATTTTACCGAACCAGATTTTTTTCGTATATCCAAGAATGTCTTGATTGCACTTGATATGCGGCATTTCTAGAGCTTGTTTGGTTTTGCCGACATTTTAGCTTTACCGATCTGAGTTTCTACTTTTCCCGCATTTTGGCTTTACCAAACCAGATTTTCTTCATATGTCCAAGAATGGCTTGATTGCATTTAATATGTGGCATTTCTGAACCTTGTTCGATTTTGTCGGCATTTCGACTTTATCGATCTGGGTTTCGGCTTTTCCGACATTTTGACTTTACCGAACCAGATTTTCTTCATATATCCAAGAATGGCTTGATTGCATTTGATACGCGGCATTTCTGGAACTTGTTCAGTTTTGCCGGTATTTCGACTTTACCGATCTGAGTTTTGACTTTTCCGATATTTCGGCTTTACCGAACTAGATTTTCTTCATATGTCCAAGAATGGCTTGATTGCATCTGATATGCGACATTTCTGGAGCTTGTTCGGTTGTTGGCATTTACCGACCTGGGTTTCAGCTTTTTCAACATTTTGATTATACCAAACCAGATTTTCTTCATATATCCAATAATGGCTTGATTGCATTTGATATGCGGCATTTCTGGAACAGGTTCGGTTTTGCCGACATTTCGGTTTTACCGACTTGGGTTTTCTATTTGAATTCCCATTCGGTTTGACCAACATTTCGGCTTTACAAATTTGGATTTTTATCTTGATTTCCCGTTCGATTTGACCGGCATTTCGACTTTACCGACTTAGGTTTTCATCTTTATTTCCCGTTCGGTTTGACCGGCATTTTGGCTTTACCGATTTGGGTTTTCTTTTAGAATTCATATTCAGTTTGACCAGCCTTTCAACTTTACCGATTTGGGTTTTCTATTTGAATTCCCGTTCAATTTGACCGGCATTTCGACTTTACTGATTTGAGTTTTCATTTAGAATTCCCGTTCAGTTTAACCGGCATTTCAACTTTACCGATTTGGATTTTTCATTTGATCCTGAGTAGCTTAAGTTCGCATTTTATAAATGCGGGCTACTTGATCCCTCTCACGAAATGAGATAGGAATCAGATCGATTGATTTTGAAGGTCGGGCAAAACCCTTACTCCCTTCTCGAACGACCAAAAGCCAATTCGAGGTGATTGAAACTTTCTTGATAAATGAATTTGATTTGAAATTTTTTTTTTTTGTTGAATTTGAATCTTGAAAATTTGTACATGAAAATTTCGAAATTAATTTTTAAAATTGATTATTTTGAAAAGCTCGAAAATTCATTTTTTGATTTGGACTTACTTGAAAATGATTTTGAATTTTTTTAACTGTGTAAAAGGACAGTTTTTTTAAGTCTTTTCCAAAAATTGTATTCATCGAATTTAGTTTTACAACTAGGAAATATTGGTACTCCATAGGAGTATAACTAATTTGATGATATACATAAAAAATATAAGTTCGAGGTTGGGTTCTTTGAAAATTTGTTTTGACCTCTCCCCATCGGGTGGTGCGAAGACCCGATGTTAATTATATCGAGAACACTCGAATACCTCGATTCGCCGTCATAGCAATTTCGAAACAATAACATACATCCACAATCGAAATGAATACACAAGAGCAACGACTCCATAAATTTATGGAATGCAATTTTTATGTTTAAAATTGAATTTGAGTTTGTGCCTGTTTAAAACTTCGATTCAATTGATTTCATGACTTAATGTCTTTTAAAGTGTTTATTTAAAATTTGATTAATGGTTCGATTTAAAATTGATTTGGATTTAGTCTTTATCATTTTTTATTCTTTAAATGTTTGATTGATTTTAGACTTGTTAGGTTTATTTATTCTAAATGTTATTTAATTGGTTGAAGAGGTTTGATTTAGAAATTTGAACATTATTTAATGAGATGACAATGTGTTATTTACTGTTTGTTTGTTTTTTTTAAACTGATTTTTTTGTTTTTTTATTAAATTTATTAATTGATTAATAGATCTTTTAGTTAGGAGATTTCATCATTTTTTTATTATCCAAAGAATTAGTTTAAGATTAATCATTCTTTTATTTGGTTAAGTATATTTTGAATGGTTTTCAAATTGATTTTATAATTATGTTTTTTTATTGAATTTATTTGATTTATTTATTCTTAATTGGTGGGTTATGTTAGAAAATTTCTTTTATTTTGTTTTATTTTATCTGTTTGTTTTGTTTCTTTCTTTCTTTGTTTTTTTAGTCTTAAAATTATTTCTGAAATTAACTTTAAGTTATGAAAGATAAGTTTGATTGACTTTGATTAATTTTAGTATTTTCGGATTATTTAATTAACTTATTTTCCTTTTTTTATTATTTTGATATGTTTTAATGTATTCTTTTTATTTGCATTCCATTTGAATTTATGGAGTTGTTTTTAGCTCTCAACAACATCAAAAAAATACACCATGTAATTTCCATTAATTGGAAAAAATATACAACTTATAAATATGATGAACATGAAATGATGTCATGATTACAATGAATCGAATCGGTTTTGAATCCATTGAGCCTTTGATAAGCATTATGGAATGGATCACATCGATAATAGATATAACACACCGACCTTTGGCTAAGGTTTATGGGTGTTATTTATCGATATAATCACTATCATATCGGTTTTATATTTTGGCATTCATGCATATATGCATATACATTTAGCCATCATATAAAATTGATATAATAATCCCTTGATGGGAAAATTGACATAAAGATTGGGGTCATTTTATTTTCGACCTTTATATGCTAATCAAAATTTATTTATTTTTGATTCTTTTAAATTATGCCGAAGCGTAGAGCGTGCCCGATTGGACCGGCCCCCATTAGCCTCGATTGTTTGATTATTTTCCAAAGACGTAGAGCATGCCCGATTGGACCGGCCCCCAATTAGTCTTGGATTGGATTATTATTTAAGTTTAAACTTAAGACGTAGAGCGTGCCCGATTGGACCGGCCCCCAATTAGTCTCAAGCCGGGTTGATTGTGAATTTTATTTGATTAACACTAACATCAAACTTTGAATCAGCCATATTTGCCTTCAGTGCGTCTTCGAGGCCTGTTTGAGCTTCAATGAGGCCCAGGCGGCCTTGGAACTTCCTGCAGAAGAGAGGGTCCAGTCCTCTGTTTGGAGCCGGAAGGGCCTGCTGGACTTTGTGCTTGTGCGCCTTCATTTGGTCTTGTTGGTAGGGCAAGGGCCCACTGGATTGGGTACATTTGAGGGGGGGGGGCTGCAGGGAGCCGAGAAGGACCTGTGTATGGGTCTGAAGATGACCTGTTTAGGGGGTCCTCTGGATGGGCTGAAAGGGGCTGTACAGCAGGCCAATATGGAACCGGCTATGGGCCTGGACAGGGACCTGTTCGGTGTGCAGAACTGGGCCTGTTTTTGGGCATGTCTAGGGGTCGGTTATGGACCTGTTTTTGGACCTGTAGATGGGCCGATTATGGACCTGTTTGGGGTCTGTTTGGGGTGCCTGCAGATGGGCCTGCTCGGGTGCTGACAGGTAGGCCTGCAGATGGCTGGACATGGGCTGTATAGGGGGCTGTTTTGGGCCTGAGAAAGGGAGTTTTCTGATGGGCCACAAAGGGGCAGCGGACTGGTCACAAAGGGACCGGTTTAGGGGCTCTTTAGGAGGGCCAAAATGGGGCTTGTTTGAAGATGAACATGGGCCGAGAGGGGGCTGCTAGAACAGGTAAAGAGAGGGCCCTTAGAGGGCTACATAATTAGTATGTACAGACCTCCCCTACCTTGCCTTCTTCTTCTCTTCTTCTTCCCCTTTTGGCTGCTGGCAAGTGTAGGTACGCAGGAGGGGTGGCAGCAGCTCTCTTCTTCTTCTCCTCTTCTCCTCTTGGCTGCTTGCAGGACTTGGAGATGTGCAGACGTGCAGCAGCTGGTCAGAGGGGGAGCAGCAAGCAGAGGGGCAGCCTGTCGGCGTCCTCAGCAGCCCCTTTCAAGCTGACGCGCCCTCCTCTTATAGAGAGTGGAGGGGAGGTGAAGAGGCAGCAGGTGGGCTTGTACGCAGGCCTCTTGGCCTCCCTTGGGAGGTTACACCATTAAACTGAATTTATTGATTGGCTGTCCCTTGGCCTTCCCCAGCCCTGACCTGATATTGGGATGATGTGGCATGTACGTACATGGCTGTTGGCCTCCCCCTTGGGGGTTACACCGGTTAATTTCAGATTAATGGGCTGGCTGACCCTTGACCTCCCCCTGGCCTCTTCAGTTTCTCTCTTCATAAACTGACCAATAAATGGGCTGAGATGGCATGTACGGCTGGACCAGGTGAGGTGGCAGGCTGAGTGGGCTGGAGCTGTTCACACTGGCCGCAGGAGGGCCTGACCTGGTCTGGGCCCAGCCTCTATCATGGGCTGTGCGTAATGGGCTTCAAAGGAGCTGGAGGATAATTATTTTATATTAAAATGAGGGGTGGTCCTGCTGTGGATTGTGCCCATGGGCTAATTTATGGCTTGTTTTGGCCCAATTAAGAATTAGGTCAACTGAAGTTTGGTCCGGTCTTATTTTCCCTCTCCTTTTTTTTTTTTTGCTGCCCCCTTTTTTTATGAAAAATCTGACGCCAACAAATGCCCCCCACGGGTGGTCCCTCGGAGGTGAGTGTCGACGTGGGAGACAAGAGACGACAAGGGATTGCCCGTGTAAGTTGGCACTTGGACATCTCTGTCTTCTACTAGTTGGCTGGTTAGCCCAATATGGTTTGAATGTCCTTGGATCGAGAAGGGCTTGGGCCCTCGGAGGTGACCGATCTTCTGCTTCTTTAGCCCGGCCGTTACTTTCCCTTGACTCATGGGGGTCCTTTGAATTTCTCTGGTTTGTTGCATTGACGTAGCTTCTGGAAGAGGTTAGGCATGACTCGGAATTCTTCGGTGGAATCGGGCTTTAGGTGAGCCGTACTTAGTTAATGCAGACTTGTTGTCACATCCCTTCCATCCAATCTTTCTGAAGTTTTCTTTTTGCTTTGTTTGTTGTTGTTTTTTTTTTATTGGCCCGACTGCCTATTTTTAGGTTTTCACCCGGGTCAGCCCCCTTGATATTTTGCCTACATGCCTCCGGGGAGGTTTTCATGTAGCGGGGTTGTCTGTTTTTGCCTAGAGCGCCTTTTCATATTTTTTCACTCTAGCAAGGTTTTTTTTTGACATTTTTTTTTTGCTCTTGATCGGTCGCTATGTGGACGATCGGCCAAGCCCGTCAGGCACCTTTCTTTTCAGCCCTTTTTTTCTCTTTTTTTCTCTCTCTTTTCTTTTTTTTCTTTTTTTTTTTCTTTCTTTTCTTTTCTTTTTTCTCTTTTTTTTGCAGGGAATTAAGGCTTCCCTCGAGCCATGAAGTTGTTCTTGGGCGGTGAGGAATTAAGGCTTCCCCTGGGCCATAGAATTTCAGACGGTGAGGAATTGAGGCTTCCCCAGGGCCATAAGTTTTGATGGCTTTGTGCCGGTGGACCCGTAGACTTAAGAGTATGAAGAAGTCACACTCGATCTATAAGGTATGAAGTTCGGGGTACATACGAACATTGTATTAGGGCGGGATATGTAGTGCCATGATGCCATTTAACCTCGTAGACTTATGAATGCGAAGAAGTTGCATTCGATCCCATGGGTATGGTATCGGGTGGCTTTGTGCCGTAGGAATCCGCGGGACATTCGGGGTACGAAGTGATCACGCCCGGCCCATAGGATTTAAGTTTGGGGTGGCTTGATGCCGAAAGAATCATAGATACATTTACACGATGAAGTCATACTCGGCCCATTAAACGTAAATTGGGATGACTTGATGCCATAGGAAACTCATAAGACATGCGAGTACGAAGATACCACACTCACTCACTGGTTGGGTAAAGTATGATGGCTTCACGTCGAAGGATATGGTGGTTCGATACCAAAATGATTTGTTGACATACGAGCACGAAGAAGTCACACTTCGTCCACGTGTATTAAGGTATCAATTTTTGGGGTGACTTTGTGTCGTTAACTCGTTCGCGAGTACGAAGAGATCACACTCGGCCTACGGAGTATAAAATATTATGTGGCTTGATGCCAAAAGGACCTCGTAGAATATGCGAGCGCGAGGAAATCACACTCGGCCTGTCGTGTAAAATTTGGTGGCTTGATGCCAAAGAGGACCCGTAGGACATAGCGAGTACGAAGAAGTCATACTTGGCCTATTGGTACGAGTTTGATGGCTTTATGCCATTATGAACTGGGAGACATATGGAGCGCGAAGAAATTACGCTCACTTATCGGTATGGGCTTTATGGCTTGATGCCAAAAGAAATTCGCGCTGATGCCGAAGAGAGGATAGTGGCTTTGATGCCAAAAAGGGTGTCAGCGGTGGCTTCGATGCCGAAATGACGATGGCTTCGATCAAGGATCGCGGGATCGGATCGGAATCGGATCGGTGGGTACCGATCCGATCCGATCGGATCGGATCGACCGATTCCGACCGATCCAATGGAAGACAATCGATCCAGACCTAGTAAGCAAAAAAACGATCCGATTCCGATCCGATCCGATCCTGCGTACCGATCCGACCGATTCCGCCGATTCGGACCGATCCTGGCCGATCCGACTGGAATAGCAAAAAATGAAAAAAAATGATTCGATTCTGATTCCGATTCCGATCCCAACCGATTCGGCCGATCCGATTCCGATTCCGATCCGATTCCGATCCGATCCCGACCGATCCGGCCGATCCCGACCGATTCTGCCGGAACTTTTTTCCGGATCGGTCCTTCAGCCAAGAATCGGATCGGCAATGGCCGATCCGATCCAGGAATCGGCCGATTCCGATCCGGATCGGCCGATTCCGCAATCTATGCGCTTGATGCCAATTTGGTTATGATGGCTTAATGCCAGAAAATAGGATGTTGTGGCTTGATGCCAAAAGGAGATGACAGCTTGATGCAGTGACTGGTATTGTGGCTTCATGCCAAAATGATTTGGTGGCTTGATGCCAAAAAGGGTGTTGTGGCTTGATGCCGAAGAGGAGGTGATGGCTTAATGCCATGAGGATGTAGCATAGGATGGCTTAATGCCAAATGTGGTGGCTTGACGCCGAAAGGATATAAGTATGGGATGGCTTGATGCCATTGAATTTGAAGACTTATGAATGTGAAAGCATCACACTCGGTTTAAAAAAAATGAAATATGGGATGGCTTGCTACTATTTTTAGAGTTGTGGGACATACGAATATGAAATGATCATGCTCAGCCCGTGAAGTATGAATTTAGGGTAAAACTCAAGCTTAAAGGCTAAAGGCTCAAATGTTGCCGGTGAGATTTGGGACATGGGAATGGTTCCATGCCTGGTCTTGGTGACATAGGATCCAAAGATTCCAAACAACATATAGACCAAAAGGCCATGATGGTGTGGGATTTAAGAACCATGTAAACCGGAAGGGCCATAATGGTACAAGACTTGATGAAGACCATATAGACCAGGAGGGTCATATTGGTATAGAATTTTGACAACCATGTAGACCTTGGTGGTCATGGTGGTGTAGGATTGGGGACTGTAGATCTGAAGGGTCATGATGATACGGTGATTCGAAAATCATATGGACTTGGTCATTACAATGATATGAAATTGCTCGTGCCAGTGATACGAGAGTCGCGATGGCATGTGATTTTTTTTTTTTTCGAAACTATACATCTACGAGGGTCATAATAGCACGAAAGGTCAAAGACTATATAGCCAAAAGGGCCATGATAGCAAGGAGACTTGTTCGGCGAAAACCATATAGACCGAGGGTCATAATGGTATCGGAGTTCGATGTGACAAATATTTAAGCACAATGTTTAAAGTCACGACGACTAGATGGGTGAAGCCGTAGACCTTAACTACTGCGACGACATGAAATTTGACCTATTTAGAGGAGAGGTGAGCCCCCTCTCTTCTTTCTTTTGAACTTTGGATTTCCAGAGTTTCTCACTTCTTCTTTTTTTCCAAATTAGCTTGACCGCCTTTTGAAAGGTTTTCACCCAAGCTAATCCCCTTTTTCTTTTGCCTGTACACCCATTCGAGGTTTTCGTACATACAGGTGATCCATTTTGCCCTGGGTGCCCTCAATGGGTTATCACCTCACCGGATTTTTTTTCTCTCTCTCTTTTTTTTTTTTGACATATTTTGCTCTCGTCAATCAATGATGCGACTAACCAAGTCCGTCAAGGTATTTCATTTTCTCTTTTCTTTTCTTTTTTTTCATAAGGGAATTCGTGCTTCCTCAAGCCATATACGAACTCGCTATGCTCCACCTAGTCATCATCAATGTAGATGTTTGACATGTAACAGAGAGTGGGACAAGGTGGACACCTCAAGCTCTCGACCTCCTCGTGCATCTTCGATTGTTGAAATTTGAGCGCGTGACAACATCGACTAACCAACATGTTGCCTTGTATCCTCAATATATTCTATCTTCTCCGAGGTGATACTAAAGGCAAAGGCAACCGACCTCGTACTAACCTCCCCAAAGACTTCCTTTTCTCAATCAATAACACGGCTATCCGAGATTGCATGTCCACTTTCGCCAGAGATTTCTTCCTTCCGAGAGTATGCTGTCAATTTGAAGTTTTATTTCTCTCACGTTCGAGTCACGAGTATCTTTTCCATTCAACCTCTTTTCGAAATTTTTTCGGAGCCCACACAGGGGAACTATGTAGGGTATTGGTCATAGGAATATTTGGGGCATCGGAGATGGCTTGTGTGGGCATAGGCATGTCAAAGCACATTGTGAGTGAGTTGAGATTTAGGCATGCCGAGGCCATGGAGGTCTTTTTTGTACATGGGCATGTCGGAGGCCATAGACCGTTTTTTGTGGTATGCGAGGGCATATAGAGGTTGCTTTGGGGATATCCTCGGGGGGCATGTTGACGACTTGTTTTGTATTTGAATCGAGGGGTCTGTGAGGGGCTGTTCTATGGACTCTTCAATCCCTAAGCAAAGAGGTAGAAGAAGATCCAGCCCTTGGCACTTTCTAAGAGATATTTGGGGTGTTCTCTGGATCTAGCCAAAGGCTAGTTTGAGAGTTTTTTGTGGCTTAGATGTCAGAATTTCCAGAGATCATTTGAAAGTGGGCCAATCTTGAAAAGATGAAACCCATACTATTTGCCCCCAATGATGTTTTAGGCCAACTTAGCCCTTGTTGTAATCAAGTTACAAACTGGTCAACTTTGTTGTGGGTGTCGGATTTTTTCCTTGCCCAAGCTTTACGTAGTGGATTGATGGTCGACTCGCATGTCGACATGTGAGATAGATTCGAATTCGCAAAGATCGGGGGCCGTTGGTCGCGCATGAAGGATGGAGGGTTGCTCCCTCACCTAGATAACCCGATCGACTTCATGCGCCTTCTATCGTGGGGATGTTTTCTTCCTTGTCTCCCTTTGCAATTAGTGTAGACTAATGACTTTCGGGGCTTTATCGTGGCAGAGGTTAGTCTTCGCCCCCTATCACCTTCTTAGGTGGAGAGTTCATCCTCACGCTCGCGTGATACGACATGGCCTCATGGCTTGCCCCCACTAAAATGAGTAGTTCCCAAAGGACCGCTCAGAAACTAATTGATTTTTAATGCACAATAGGTTGAAAATCGTTTTCTCTCCAAGACAACCTTATCAAGTGATACCATATAGACATCATTAAATGAGAGCATAAGATTTGTTCCGAGCTCAATCGATACGACTACCGAACCGCTATCACGCTTGCATTCATTCGCCGCATAGAGGATTGATTCCTCACTTGCAAGCAAGAATTGTAAGACCGGACCATCAAGGTCATATTTGTCGAGAGAAAGGGCAAAAGGCCGATATCTCTATAGCCATCATAGGCCATTGATCGGGTCGGCTCCTTCTAACCGAAGAATACACGGTTGATCCTCGTTCATTCAAAGCCATGTTTTCAACTCTTTATCGGGGCCAAACTTGCTTAAGCATGAGGATTGCTTCCTTACTTGGTGGCCCGAGGACCGGTCACTTTGGTTGAATACATTCCTTTCATGCGCAAAGGATTTCTTCCTTGCTCTTTATCGGTATGATGGGTGTCTGGTTAATCCTTAGCCCAAGCTGTATTGAAGTGACCCAGAGGCTTGCCCCAGTCGGATGAATGTAGTTGTGGATTGACTAGCGAACCGATCAACACCTGATGTATATCGAGTGACGGATTAATTCCGAACTCGAGTATGAAAATTGCACCACATCTAGGCCATTTTTGATGTGGTCATTGGATTTGTTCCAATACCGAGAAATACTTTAGAGTTGCACCGATAAAGAGGCAGTATTTTGCAATTGGTGAGCATATGATTGATTCCTTGCCCGTCGAGTTGTCTGGTTGGGCAGAACCGTTGGTCGGTTATCCTGTTTGAAATGACGAGTCGAGGGTTGCTCTCCTCACCCGAAAGATGGCATTCGGGGGCGGAACTGTTGATCGGTTGCCCCGTTTGAAGTCACGAACCAAGGGCTGGTCCCTTACCCGAGAAATAGCATGGTTGGCCGTTGATCGGCTATATTTCTTGATTTTCAGACAAGAGGACTGATCCTCTATCCATTAGCAGTTGGGACCACGGATTGATTAGAAATAAATTGACAAGTGAAAGATTTTTTCTTTCCCCATGTAGATGCCGCGATGTTGGTAAAAGGCTGGGTAGCAGCCTTATTCTTTTCATTCAATCGAGCCAAAGTGGCGAGACGGTTGGCTAAATGTTGGAGGGTGAGCTTCACCTTCATTTGTCTCAACATAATAGAAAGGTGCCACATCCGGGCAAATTTTGATGTGGTCACCGGATTTGTTCCAAGACCAAAGGATATTTTACAGTTGCACCGATAACCAGGCAGCAATTTTCAATTGGTGAGCCTAAGATTCATTCCTAGCCCATCAAGCAACATTGGAGGATAGGACCGTTGATCGGTTATCCCTGTTGAACTGACAAGTTGAAGGTTGGTTGAAAGTAGTATGTGGGGATGACACCGTTGATCGGTTATCCCCGTTTGAATTATGGACTGAGGGTTGATCCCTCACCTGAACCATAGCTTGATGGGCCGTTGATCGGCCGAAATTGTTGATCTTTAGGAAAAGAGACATGTTCCCTCTCTCCAATAGTAATTGGGACCACTGACCGGCCATGAATAACTTGATGGGTGAAAGATTTCTTCTCTCTTCGAGTGGGCCTTGCAGCAGTGTTGGTGGAAGACTGGGCAGAAACCTTGTCTTTATTGTCCAACCCTGCCAAAGTGGCAAAATGGTTGACAATAAGAGATGTTGGAATATGTACTGGCTCTCCCTCTTAGGTGGAGGATTACTTCCTCCCTCATCTTTTGACAATATATGGATTTTATCCTTGCCCCATACTGTTGTGGTGCAGCTGGCCAATTGCCCCCAATCAAGTATGAAATTTTGAATTGTTTTTCTTGTTTATATTGAGTTTGACGAGCCTTCCATCAAGTTGGCTGCAGCATGGGCACCTGATTTCTACTTTGCCTAAAAAATTTTTGGGCTCAACTGAGAATTAGTTGACCACGACATATGAGCAGACAAAGAATTGATTTCTTGTCTGAGGGAAAGCATAAATTAACCAAGCCGTTGGTGGGCCTGACTTGTTGGAGTGTCGAGCCGAAGCTTAACCCCTTCCATCCTTGGAACGAGGAGCAGAGGGCTGCCCCCTCATCTTGGTGGTAGTGGTTCAAGTTGACTTGTCGTCAAATTAACACATGTGTAAATGAGCATCTTGCCTCCTGCACCCTGTGTTACATGTCTTTTTAGGGCATTGCGGGAGGCATCGAGTTTGGTAAAGACTGACTCTTCTCTCTTCTTTTTTTTAGTCAGGGATGTGTTCTCCTTCTCTCTGTCAGCATGTTGGGCAATCAGTTGTTCCTTAGCCCATGCCGTGATTAGAGACTTACCCTCTGTTGGATTGATGTCCTTGGAGTTGTGCCGCTAGTTGAACAGCCTGGGCCATGTGACAAGCATGGGATTAGTTCCCAACTTGGAGAGGAGTATGAGGAGCCTGAATTGTTGGCCAATCAAGCTTGGTTGAGATTGTGGGTTGAGGGCTGATCCCTCACCCAAGCAGCAACAAGGTGGGCTATTGCTTGGCCCAAGTTGTCAATTTTCAAATTAGAGGGCTGATCCCTCACATAATTTTGATGTTGTTCATCAGCTAGACAACCACAATGCATAGCATCTCGAGACTGAGCCCATGATTGGTAGCCCTCGGCATTTCAAAAGCAGAAGATTGACTCCCCTACTTGGTTAGTCAGCCATAAAGACTCCATGTCATGGAGTGAGGATTGATTCCTCATGGAAATGGCATTCATGTAGCATAAGCCGTTGACAGGCTCCGCATTGCATGTTGTGGACGAAGGCTAGCAATGGTAGCATTGTGGATTGATGGTTGCTCCCTTTTTGAAGCAGTTTTGACATGAACCTGTTGACCGGTTAATCATGGTGCTCTCATAGATTTGTGGGCTTATCCCTCTTGAAACATCTCTGGTATATGCCGCTGACTAGACAACTATGCTTTGATGATTTTTGTTTTCTTGGACATAAGATTTGTTTTTTACCCAAGTAGCATTTGTTTGGAGCCAAATTGATATTCGGTTGGCCAAAATGTGTTTCTATTTTGAAAACATAGGATTTATTCCTTGTTCTTGAATATACCAAGCTTCTGGTAGATCAGCCATGGTAACTTCATGAATTAAGAATTGATTCCTTCTTAGCATGTCATTTGTCATGGCCATTACTTGACCAGATATGACTTTTGGGTGAAGAAATTGTTCCTTGCCCTCATTTGGTTGATAGAGTTCATTTGGACTTAGGGATTTGTTCCCTACTGAATGACATTGTTGCCAGCTTGAGTCTGAGAGCTTTCTTTGCCGGTTGGCCAGCAAACTATATTTTTTTTCAGGGTCAACCTTCTCTTGTTGTAGTTATCCCGTGTCACGCACTTGTGGAGATTGCGGAGGAACTGGACTTTGCCTTGGCATTGTCCTTCTTTCGCCTTGGTCGGTTATGAAAGACCGACCTTGGTATATAGTTGCATGGGTCTCGAAACAAAGATATTTGGTGCCTCTTTTACTTTTTCGAGGGTCGGTGGTGACGTAATCCATGACCACCGCCCCGAGTTGCTCGTCGGGGAGCTTCCGTAAGCCCTTTCGAAAATAGGATCAAGTTGTTCGACCTCTTGAAATATTTTCTAAGTTGGATGAACTCCGAGAGCGGCTCCTTGAGATGCTTGCAACATCGGGATGAAGTCTTCATAGCGGGATCATTGGACCCCATCGGGTCTCATCTTTTGACATTTTTCGCTTCCTCCTCGCACAAAAGGAAAGAAGCATGTGTTAGATATATATGAGATTTGAGATGTATATCTTTTTAAATTGCTATGACGGAGAGATGAAGGGAAGGAGAGGTCCCACCGGGCGTGCCATTTGTGAAACCTCGAAAATTTCTTGATAAATGAATTTGATTTGAAATTTTTTTTTTTGTTGAATTTGAATCTTGAAAATTTGTACATGAAAATTTCGAAATTAATTTTTAGAATTGATTATTTTGAAAAGCTCGAAAATTCATTTTTTGATTTGGACTTACTTGAAAATGATTTTGAATTTTTCTAACTGTGTAAAAGGACAGTTTTTTTAAGTCTTTTCCAAAAATTTTATTCATCGAATTTAGTTTTACAACTAGGAAATATCGGTACTCCATAGGAGTATAACTAATTTGATGATATACATAAAAAATATAAGTTCGAGGTTGGGTTCTTTAAAAATTTGTTTGACCTCTCCCCATCGGGGTGGTGCGAAGACCCGATGTTAATTATATCGAGAACACTCGAATACCTCTTGATTCGCCGTCATAGCAATTTCGAAACAATAACATACATCCACAATCGAAATGAATACAATAGTGAGCAACGACTCCATAAATTCGATGGAATGCAATTTTTATGTTTAAAATTGAATTTCGATTTTGTGCCTGGGTTTTAAAACTTCGATTCAATTGATTTCGCGACTTAATGTCTTTTAGTGTTTATTTAAAATTTGATTAATGGTTTGGATTTAAATTGATTCGGATTTAGTCTTTATCATTTTTTATTCTTTAAATGTTTGATTGATTTTAGACTTGTTAGGTTTATTTATTCTAAATGTTATTTAATTGGTCAAGAGGCTCGATTTAGAAATTTGAACATTATTTAATGAGATGACAATGTGTTATTTACTGTTTGTTTGTTTTTTTTTAACTGATTTTTTTGTTTTTTTATTAAATTTATTAATTGATTAATAGATCTTTTAGTTAGGAGATTTCATCATTTTTTTATTATCCAAAGAATTAGTTTAAGATTAATCATTCTTTTACTTGGTTAAGTATATTTTGAATGGTTTTCAAATTGATTTTATAATTAAGTTTTCTTATTGAATTTAGTTGATTTATTTATTCTTAATTGGTGAGTTATGTTAGAAAATTTCTTTTATTTTGTTTTATTTTATCTGTTTGTTTTGTTTCTTTCTTTCTTTGTTTTTTTAGTCTTAAAATTATTTCTGAAATTAACTTTAAGTTATGAAAGTTAAGTTTGATTGACTTTGATTAATTTTAGTATTTTCGGATTATTTAATTAACTTATTTTCCTTTTTTTATTATTTTGATATGTTTTAATGTATTCTTTTTATTTGCATTCCATTTGAATTTATGGAGTTGTTTTTAGCTCTCAACAACATCAAAAAATACACCATGTAATTTCCATTAATTGGAAAAAATATACAACTTATAAATATGACGAATACATGAAATGATGTCATGATTACAATGAATCGAATCGGTTTTGAATCCATTGAGCCTTTGATAAGCATTATGGAATGGATCACATCGATAATAGATATAACACACCGACCTTTGGCTAAGGTTTATGGGTGTTATTTATCGATATAATCACTATCATATCGGTTTTATATTTTGGCATTCATGCATATATGCATATACATTTAGCCATCATATAAAATTGATATAATAATCCCTTGATGGGAAAATTGATATAAAGCATTGGGGTCATTTTATTTTTTGACCTTTATATGCTAATCAAAATTTATTTATTTTTGATTCTTTTAAATTATGCCGAAGCGTAGAGCGTGCCCGATTGGACCGGCCCCCATTAGCCTCGATTGTTTGATTATTTTCCAAAGACGTAGAGCATGCCCGATTGGACCGGCCCCCAATTAGTCTTGGATTGGATTATTATTTGAGTTTAAACTTAAGACGTAGAGCGTGTCCGATGGGACCGGCCCCCAATTAGTCTCAAGCCGGGTTGATTGTGAATTTTATTTGATTAACACTAACATCAAACTTTGAATCAGCCATATTTGCCTTCATTGTGTCTTGGAGGCCTGTTTGAGCTTCAATGAGGCCCAGGCGGCCTTGGAACTTCCTGCAGAAGAGAGGGTCCAGTCCTCTGTTTGGAGCCGGAAGGGCCTGCTGGACTTTGTGCTTGTGCGCCTTCATTTGGTCTTGTTGGTAGGGCAAGGGCCCACTGGATTGGGTACATTTGAGGGGGGGGGGCTGCAGGGAGCCGAGAAGGACCTGTGTATGGGTCTGAAGATGACCTGTTTAGGGGGTCCTCTGGATGGGCTGAAAGGGGCTGTACAGCAGGCCAATATGGAACCGGCTATGGGCCTGGACAGGGACCTGTTCGGTGTGCAGAACTGGGCCTGTTTTTGGGCATGTCTAGGGGTCGGTTATGGACCTGTTTTTGGACCTGTAGATGGGCCGATTATGGACCTGTTTGGGGTCTGTTTGGGGTGCCTGCAGATGGGCCTGCTCGGGTGCTGACAGGTAGGCCTGCAGATGGCTGGACATGGGCTGTATAGGGGGCTGTTTTGGGCCTGAGAAAGGGAGTTTTCTGATGGGCCACAAAGGGGCAGCGGACTGGTCACAAAGGGACCGGTTTAGGGGCTCTTTAGGAGGGCCAAAATGGGGCTTGTTTGAAGATGAACATGGGCCGAGAGGGGGCTGCTAGAACAGGTAAAGAGAGGGCCCTTAGAGGGCTACATAATTAGTATGTACAGACCTCCCCTACCTTGCCTTCTTCTTCTCTTCTTCTTCCCCTTTGGCTGCTGGCAAGTGTAGGTACGCAGGAGGGGTGGCAGCAGCTCTCTTCTTCTTCTCCTCTTCTCCTCTTGGCTGCTTGCAGGACTTGGAGATGTGCAGACGTGCAGCAGCTGGTCAGAGGGGGAGCAGCAAGCAGAGGGGCAGCCTGTCGGCGTCCTCAGCAGCCCCCCTTTCAAGCTGACGCGCCCCTCCTCTTATAGAGAGTGGAGGGGAGGTGAAGAGGCAGCAGGTGGGCTTGTACGCAGGCCTCTTGGCCTCCCTTGGGAGGTTACACCATTAAACTGAATTTATTGATTGGCTGTCCCTTGGCCTTCCCCAGCCCTGACCTGATATTGGGATGATGTGGCATGTACGTACATGGCTGTTGGCCTCCCCCTTGGGGGTTACACCGGTTAATTTCAGATTAATGGGCTGGCTGACCCTTGACCTCCCCTGGCCTCTTCAGTTTCTCTCTTCATAAACTGACCAATAAATGGGCTGAGATGGCATGTACGGCTGGACCAGGTGAGGTGGCAGGCTGAGTGGGCTGGAGCTGTTCACACTGGCCGAGGAGGGCCTGGCCTGGTCTGGGCCCAGCCTCTATCATGGGCTGTGCGTAATGGGCTTCAAAGGAGCTGGAGGATAATTATTTTATATTAAAATGAGGGGTGGTCCTGCTGTGGATTGTGCCCATGGGCTAATTTATGGCTTGTTTTGGCCCAATTAAGAATTAGGTCAACTGAAGTTTGGTCCGGTCTTATTTTCCCTCTCCTTTTTTTTTTTTGCTGCCCCATTTTTTTTATGAAAAATCTGACGCCAACACCTTTTCGAATGGCCAAAAACCAATTCGAAGAAAATCGGGACTTACTTTGAAAATTAGATTTCCTCTCTCTTGAAAACTCTCTCCCCTCCCAATCTTCCCAATTTCCAACCACTCTCCAACCTCTTTCCGAACAACCTATTGTACGTATGGCCATATGGGGGTATTTATAGAGAATTTTGGAGGGGCATTTTGGTCACTTGGCAGGCCCCCACTAAGTCTAATTTCGCAATAGTGGAGAGGTGACCCGATTCGGGGTGAGTTTACCCCCATTACTCCCTCCTTTATGCTCCTGTTTGACCGGAAGTCAAACTGGTAGGTAAGGCCACCTTGGGGTGACCGGATCCAGAAAGTGGGAGCACTTCCTGGACGTACAGAACGTGGGGAGGCCGTTGGCCCGGTCCCCTCCCCCTTTTCTCTCTTTTTTTTATTTATTTTGCTCTGTTTAACCAGACATTTCCGGTTGACTGGGAGAGGGCGGACACGGCGTGGCCTGCCCCTTTTTTTTTAAACCCCCCATTTGACCAGGGGAGCCCGATTTGACCGGGTGGCAAGCTCTCGCCCGCCGCGTGGCCATTTTGTTTTTCACTCTTTTTTATCACTGTTCACCCGAGGGTTTTTTTATCGTCGTTGACCGGGAGTTGGCCCAGGCACTGTTCACCCGAGCCTTTCTCAGCCTCGCGGTGTTCTCTCTCTCCTCGACGTCTCTCTCTCTCGTGTGGCAGAACTGCACGGAGCGGCGCTCACGGCGGGGTTTCTTCCTCTCGGTGGCGTAGGCGGCAGTGGCAGATTGGTCTGGCGGCAGCAGTGGCAAGCAAGCAAGTGGCGGCGGCGGCTTCCTCCCTCACTGTCCCCTACTCACTCGCGACGGAAGTGCGGCAGCGCTCGCAGCGGCTTCTCCTCCTCTCGATGGTAGTTTCCTCGATGATGGTAGCTTCTCCCGCTCCCTACGAGCTTGACGGAGGCCGCTTGGCGTGGAAAAGTGTCTTTTTTTTTGCGACAGTAGCGCGAAGGAAGCCCTTTTGCAGTCGGCTTCTTCTCGCCTTGACGGTGACAAGAGCGTCTCCCTTTTTTCTTTTCTACCAGTATTCCCTGCAGCTCTTCTTGCGGAGACAGCGGCATTAAGGGAAACAACATCGATTTAGCCTGACATCAGCAACGACAAAAGCCCTTTAGCCCCCCCCTTTTTTTCAACGATCAAATTCTTCGACCGCCTTTTCGATAGGATTGGTTTAATCGGTTGTGTGACCTTGTTTGCCTGTTTGGAGGGAACCGGTTCGTTTTAGCAAACCGCCAAAGGTTTGACCGATTGGAATTTATCGATTTTCAGATTCGGTTTCAACTTACCAATATCGGTTTCTACCGATCGACACGCGCACGTGTTTGATTGATTTTTTTTGTTCAACACCTTGATCTTAACTTGTTTGTTTGAATTGGAATAACCTAATTCAAATGGGTGAGTTGGTTCGCCGAATGGAACAGGTTAACTCTTGTCGAGCCGTCTTCCTCCTTGCCATGTAACCTCTTTGTATGGAAGGAGCAGTGGCAAGGGCCAGTTTTGCAGGAGAGGGAATCAACATGCAATGGGATGGTGGGTGGCGGCTCTAGCGGTGGGCATTGCTAGTGATAGCGGGCACTCACAAGTCACAAACCCCTACCTTTGTGCGACAATGGAGCTCAAATGGTCCTACAACAACGAGCACAGAGGAAAGAGAAAATAGAAAGATAGGTTACAAGGAGAGGAAGGTTGAACGGGAAGAAAAATGAAAGGAAGGGAGAAGAGCCAGTTGAGCAAGAGAGACAAATGGAAGGAGAGCTAGGATTGCCGAGAAGGAAGCAAGATAAAAGGGAAGGAACTAGAACCAAGGAAAATAAAGAGTGGGAAAAATATGAAGAGAAGTGAAAGGGGGTGCAACCATTGCACCTATTGCACTGGAAGGAGGCCACCAAGGGGAAGAGAAACAATGGAAAGGGATCGAAAGGGTGGATTTAAGAAGCAATAGGCATGGGGAAGGAGAGACTTAAGGAGGGGGGAACATGGAATGCAAATCACTGCTTCATTCTCTTCATCATGCATACAAGAGTGGGGTAGATGTCATTATATAGGCCCTATATTTATGAAAGTAACCCAAAAACTTTTACATTTGCATGCATGTCCCAAAAACAAGATATATGCATACATAAATGGACCCCTAATAAGACAAAACTATTCTGCATCCTTCCCAAGCCAAAGCCCATAATCATCTGTTCAATATAAAAAGTACAAGTAATCAATTGGATTGGATTGGAATTAGCTGATTCTAAGATCGACTAAGATTGAAATTTTGATCTTGGCCTTAATTTTGTGATTTGTTTTTCATTTTTTAAATTTTTTAAAGATTTTTTAAGGGTTTTTAAGATTTGATCTAGACCGATTCTAGATTAGTTTTCTTCCCCAAAATTGGCCCATTCCGACCGATACGATCCAATATAGATCGGATTGGTACCCACCAATCTAGGAATCGATTCTAATCTAACAATCTATGATTATGGCACCTTTGTCATCCAGCTTCAGAAAAATCTTACAAGGACTTCACTTAAAGCAGATTCGCATAAAACCTAGGGCATCTTGGGCGGGCAAGATGGTCACTTTTCAATTCAATCTCTTAACAGTAGAGATAGACCTGTAGCTAAAGCACATACTTGTTAAAGGCACCCACCTAGGTGCTAGGACACCTTTCTGGGACCCCCAAAGGCACCTAACATGCCTGCCTAAGCAGCCCAAGTCCTTCTGTATGTCATATTAAACTATTTTACCATCACTTATTTTATTGAATATGTTTAAGATTTTTATTTATAAATATATTCTTAAAATTTATGAAGTTCTCTCTCTCTCAACCCCTTTCTTTCCCTCTCACTTAGTTTATCAAGATTATCCCTTTTCAAAAAATATATACCCACACATACATAATTACAAACATAAAACACATTTGCATGCATGCATACATAATACACATGCTCAACTATAATATACAAATATGTATGTAATTATAAGTACTCTCTCTTATACATAAACCTTTTAAAGTCTACCATATATTTTCCCTAGTGCGTTCTCTCTCTCTATATATATATATCATATAATTTTTCCCACCTAAGTATTACCTACGTGGTCGTCTTGTAATCTAAGATGAAATGACACCTTTGAATATCTTGGGTGCCTTGTCACCTTGACAACTATGCTAATGGGGTGTTTGGTTGCACAATAAAAATTTTTATATTGCCATGATAAAAAGTTGTATTAAAATAAAGTGTGAGTTAACCCATAACATAAAATTATCATGTTTGGAAGAGATGTAATAACAAAAAAGAGTGTGTGCTATATATAACCAAAAAAGGTGGGGGATCCACAAGATAAAAAAATGAGGTGAAATTCTCTTTTTTGTCTAAGAAGGAAATTCCTTTCAAAACATAAAATTGTAATGGTTGTCAAACATCTTTTTTAACAAGTTTTAATACAAAGCCATAAAATTTTAATAAAAATGCAATTTATCACGCAATCAAACCCCATAAAAGTCTTCTTTTTCTTTTGACTATCTAATTAGTAATGAAGCAAAAATAGAAGACACTGCTATTGTTAAATCAAATTCAATAAAATTAAAATTTATAGAATTCATAGTTGTGTCCAGCCTATAAAATTTCTTTCATCAAAAAAGATGATCGAGAAAAGAATCCTATGCAACTGAGCATAAAATCAATTAACAACCTTTTACTAGATCTTGGATCATCATTAGAACCAAAATATTCAATCAATCATCAATAAAAAAGCAAATGCATGACATGTTACGCAACCCCATCGTTACCAACATTTGGTACAACCCACTAAAAAGTGATGAGCCAAAATCTAGTAGTATGCCTTTAGCAAGCAAAAAGTAACTATTGTCTATCAGACTGACCACATTAGAACCAAGAATAGCCCTTACCTCTCTTTCCTTTGTACTAGCTGTTCCAATGCCTGAACGAGGCTGTGCTTGACAGTGCAACAAACACACCCATTAGCCAGCTCTACCCATTCCTCTATGATAGCACCACCTTTCCCCTCATTGATCATTGCCCTCTCAACACCAATTTCCTCTCCAAACTCATTCAGGATCACGGCAATCCTCTTTCCATGTTGACCATTCAAGACATAATTGACTAACTGAAAATCCAAAACAAAGAATAAAACAATCACTTTCTTCCACGGATGATGGACATGCATACTGTATGTTCTCTTTATACACACTGACAGTGGTACCAAATAATGAAGGAAGATTATGCACTTTTCTTGAGAAAAATAAACGTCATAATTGACACATAAATGTTACATCATAAAAAGAATCATGATTCCGAGAGTGAAGAGAGTGATTATAATTATGATAAATACAGTTCTTACCAAGATAGCATACGCCATCTCCCCAGTCCCCACCCTCCCAACCCGCAGCCCCGCAGAAAACAATAAAAAGTAACGGAAAACGATACATGCTAGTCTGCGAGGATAGATACTAGTTTCTTGTTATGAATGGTAAATATGTTCCACTAAGCGCAACTGCAGAAGCACGACATAGGTACAATGCTTATTATGTAACCTAGTGTTACACGATTATCAAATTTCTTAATCATAAGCCATTTAGCTACACATAGCACAAAAGGAGACAGTTCACAGCCCTAAACCAACGCTCGATTTGCATCAGCGACTGCACGTTGTTGTAGGTTGAGAAAGTTTGCCGGCAAAGCTAGAATTTTAAGAAGAGACTTGTCGAAGGAGAATCACACAGATACACACAGATACAAAAATAGAAGCGGGTGACAAAAGAGAGGCTCCAGCAGGCGACCCAACCGTGGATTTGCCGGCGCCGAGGTATCCAGTAATAACGGTCACGCCAACCGGCGCTGCCGCCATGAGCCCGGGGACATTCTCCGAGTCCCGGGAGCTTTCAATAGATCCGGCGGCGGAGCTCTCTTCGATACGGACGGCCAGAGGAGGACTCTCCTCGTCATCCTCCATGGTATCCGAGAGCGAGCGACCGGAGCGCACTTCTACGGGTGCAAATGAACTCACGAGACAAATAACTCGAAACTGGACTCATAAGAATTCGACTGGATCAATGTGAAATAAATAAATTTAAGTAATAATAAAATTCGACGTGAATAAATTCTTATTCGATTAGGTAAATTTGCAAAATAATTCGGTAAAATATTCAAAATAATATTTTAAATTAAATAATAAATATTTTAAATATTAATAATTATGTATTAACATTTGAATATATATGAAATAAGTTAAATTTTGAATTTAAATTTATATCAACTTTTAGATAAATATAAAATTTTGTATAAACTCTTCGAGTGATTTCAAAATTTAAATTATCATTTAGAAATAAGTTAAATTTTGAATATTATGTATTCAATATAATATTTTTAATTAAAATATAATAAATATTTTAAATATTAATAATCATGTATTAGCACTTGAATATATATGAAATAAGTTAAATTTTGAATTTAAATTTATATCAACTCTTAGATAAATATAAATTTTGTATAAACTTTTTGAGTGATTTCAAAATTTAAATTATCATTTAGAGTTCGGACTCGAATTTAAACTCATTATCGCATAAATTAAACGAGTCGGATTTGAATTAATCTTTCTTGACTCGACTCAAACTCGTTTGCATCGCTACGCACTTCCTTCACAGTCCACAGGGGGCAGCTACTGTGCTAGACGAGAGAGGCCCTGCTCGCCCGGAACCGGAAGCCGGACGCGCTACCGGGCTAAAATTCCACAAACCGGGCTGGAAGCCGAAGCGTTACCGGGCTGCACCTAGACGGTCGCCAACGGTTGGCCCTGAAAGTTGTTGGGGGTAGGCCGCCGCCGCCTATCTTTACGCCACGTGGTACATGAGATTTAAGGCCTATTTCTGATATGTATAATTTTATATTAAAGCGTTATAATATAAATAAGAAACTTTTATACCGTGTAGCTCTTTGTTTCTTCCTTTCATCCTCCATACAACAGTATCTTGCATCCGGGGTTATTCCTCTCTGATACTTCTCTTCCCCCAGCGGCGGATCCGATCGATATCCTTCCTCAAGGTTACTGTCGTACTGCGATCCCGCGAGTGCACCAGCGAACAGTTCGGCGGGTGGACATCGAGACCTAGGTGCGGCATCAAGTGCGAAATCCTTGACCGCGCTCTCCTAAAGGATGCATTTTTTTTTACTAGATCGAGATGCTGTCTTAACGAATTCGGTAACTTCAACTTTCCCTCTCTGGGAATTTTACTCTTAACATGCTTCGAGTGTTCTATATGGTTGATTCTTGCATGCCCCGCCCCCACTTGGCGGTCCCTTTGAGATGTTTCGCCTGGTGTTTATGACGGAGGAACTTTGTAATCTTATGCTGCATTCAGTCTCCTGAATCTTTCTTCTTGCTTCTCAACTCTTTTTATTTATTCATTCTGAACATTTAATTTTGTATTGTAACTTTTGGCTGTTGTTGCTTGCTTGCAGGCTTGGGTTTCTCTTTTTAACTTTTCGTCAATTTTTGGCTTCTTTTGGTGGTGATACGGATATGAAAAGTTGAGCCACAGATAACTTGATTGAAGGTAGTTGAATAAGCTGGCTTGGACTTCTGGAGATCAATTTTGCTCGAAGGACTTGGCTGAAAGTTTTTATAAAATGCTTGAGATTGCCATACGTGTTTCCGTTTTCAGCATTTATAACCATTGGTGATAAAATCTCTAAATTTGGGTTACACTCTGTTCTGCTGAGGAGTGAAACCAGTGGGAAAATATGAACCACACTGACTATTGATTCCAGTCTTTTACATTCTTTAGAAAAAGGAATGAAGAAAATATGTACTTACATCAATCTAAGCAGAAATTTCTGTAGATTTCAACATTCTTTTTTTAGTTCCAAGGACCCTTTGTGGCTTCTATTTGCGAGCTTTCATTGTTTGGTAGTTACCAGGCTATCTTGGACTGGCTTTGCGGAAGTCCAAGTTGACATTTACCGTTCACTATTCTGTTATGCGCTCATGACTTGGTAATTCACAGCGATAATATGTTCAGGAGAAACAAGTCATTGGTTCTTACTGTTACTGCTGTGTATTTACTGTTAAATGTTCCTGCTTGATTAGCATTTACAACCCTGTATTCTTGCCTTATGGTTAATATAACTAATTTTGTTGTTAGTGTCTGAAAGCTGTATTATGATTCTAGGGAATTTCTTTTCTTTTGGGTTGGTAGACCTTTGTTGTCAAATATGTATCATACGTTGCCATCCAAATCACTGATGTGGTTTTTTACTGTCGTTTGATTGCTATAGCAACTTTTTCATTCTTTCAGTTTGATATTCTTTATAGTCTATTTAGTTATCAGTTTGAAATAGCACAGTTACAGCAGCCTCCCTTCACTTAGTTTAAACTGAACACCCCTTATTGTGGTGCAAAAGGCCAATATATTTTGCAACTTGTCTAAAGGAAAAGAAAATGGAGCATACTTTTTATCGTCGGTGCAAGATGCTGACATATTTTACAACTTAGCTAAATTGTTCATTTGAACATGTCATCCTTTTGGGTACATGCTAGGTTTATAAAGTATTCTCAATAATGTGCTGTTATTTGTATGAATACTTATAGAAACACTACCATATAAACTTGATCCAGCAGTAAATAAGGGAACTATTTGCAGATGAAGTTTTTAAATACATAAGGGCCTGTTTGGTTAGAGTATCAAAAATGAAACTATATTGATATTGATATTGATATTTCTAGAGGTTTGAGTATCAATGTCAAAATTGATACAAGTTGACACTTGTATTACATAACATCCTGTGTTTGCACTAAAAATTTCAACGTTAATATTATTAACCAAACACCTCTTATTGATTGCTATCAATATCAATTTTAAAATTGATAGTGACAGGCATGTCTAATAGTGTTACCAAACTGGGCCTAAGGTGGTCAGGTTTTGTTGTTGAATGGGTAGTGGACAGGTTATGGAAGTAGCTTTCTTCATAGTTCTGATTTAAGGCAATCTATTGTCTTGAGTCTACCAACATTGTGTATCCAAATTCTGAAGGGTCAATGGTGTCTAGACTTAACCTTCTTTCTTAGAGATGCTACTTGATTCCTGATTGATATCATCTAGGCCAAAGAGGGGCATTCACAAATACTCCAATTTTTCTCCGTAGAGATGCTTTGACAGGTATTTTACCTTTTTCCAGATAGATCACTATGAAATACTGGTGAATTCACTATTTGAAAATGGTATTAATGTGTTAATACTTAATAGCCTGTATTTTCTCTTTGTTGAACATTATTCTAGTAGATAACTGAGCTTTTAGTTGTTGATTAATGTGCTTCCGTCTTATTGATTATTGTGGTTTGTAACTTCTGAGATCAGTTCCAATCAGTCATCATACGAACTAAAAGCTGCATGTGACTAGATGCTATGTGCTGAATAGAATGTCATGCCAATGCGTTCATAGTTTAAACAATATACTTTTTTTCTTGCTGGACTGCACTCAGTATATTTGATATAAGGCATTAACATAAGCAAAACTAAGCTTTTGATATGGAATATAGTAATCTAAGAACTGGCTAGCAATTGGAAATTTTATGTGTGGTAATTAGTTTAAAATGTTAACTTCGATTGCTGGCATCATAAATGTTTATGGAGATGCGCTGGAACAGACATCTGCACCAATTAGTTTGATCATAGCATTCTTTTGTAAACTCTGCTTCAGAATGTTTGGACATCGTATTCAATTTGTACCTAAGAAAAATTGCTGCTTGCTTGACGTTGCAGGATCCTTGGACGCAAATGTTCTGCTTATGAGGTGCAGTTCCCGTTTATTCTCAATCATTGCTGAAGGATGACAAGGGACTGGGCACATGGTGAAGTTATGAAGGCTGTTTTTCCTCTTCTAGATGGAGAGGACCTTGCTTCCTGTATGTCTGTATGCCGTCAATGGAGGGATGTCGCCAGCGACAATTTCTTCTGGAAATGTGCATTTGCCAAGAGATGGCCGTCCATTTACAAGAGACAACTAGCTCCCTCTTTGAACTACCGCAGGCTCTTCCTGACCTTCTCAAAGCGCAACCGTCCACAACCCCTTCTTCCTCCCAGGATATCATTTGAAGACCTGGAATTCTATATCGATGTTTGGTCTGAAGAACAGCTCATCTTCTCGGAGGCAGTTCCTGGTCTGGTGATCCGGTCTGGGATCAAAAACCCACCTCCCGGTACCTGCGATGTCATAAGAACCCATCTGGATGGGGCCAACTACAAGATGATGATGCCTGTGGATCCAAGACTGACTATTCCTAGGGGCCAGACAGTGTCCACATCTGTCTTGGTCGGCCGTCGACTCGACGACAAGATTGCCTGCATTGTTGACCATGCTGTCTTCGACTATGTTGATGGGAGTGCATTCAGAGCACTGGCTTATGACTACCTGATGTTCTCGCCGAGCTACCCCTTTGTGTCGGGGGTAAGGGCATGGGTGTCGCTGCTGTTCATGGCAGGTGGGAGCGAGGAGGCCCTTGATGTGTTTGGCGTCGAGATCGACTTCTGCGATGCGGCAAGCTCAGAGCCAGAGGTCCTGTGGCTCCTAGACATGCTCGATTGGAAATAGCCATGGTCCAAGGCCTGTGTTTGAAGACATCGATGAACCATACCATCCGATTCTGCTGGTTCGTTTAACAGCGCATCTCCTGTATGTCTGTGGAGTAGGGATGTTATTTGTTTTGCATCATGTTAAGCTATTGTACAGTGTCTAGTATTTTGTTTGAAAGATAATAATAGCATCAACGTTATTCTTGATACATGGGTTTTACTTGTTTGTTCCTGGTAATTGTGTTCGGTTTTGCATTAAGTTTTTATATTCCAAATGCTGGAGGTGGCCATGTAGATTATTCTAGTCCGACAATGATTTCTAGTTTGTAAGTTGGTATTGTGAGAAAGTATTGTTTAACTTTAATATTTGATTATCTTACGTTCTTAATTAATTTTCAATGCCTGGCCATAGGGGAGAGTGTTGGAGATGAACATTATGGGGTGTTTGGTTGCATGATAATTTTTTGTACAATTTCATGATAAAAAATTGTATTAAAATAAAAAGTGAATCAACTCATGATATAAAATTATCATGTTTGGAGGGATGTGATTACAAAAAAGAGTAACTATCACACATGACCAAACAAGGGGGACTACAAGAAAAAAAAAGAAGTGATACCTTTTTTTTGTTTAAGAAGAAAATCACTTTTAAAACATAAAATTATCATGATTACCAAACACCTCTTTTAACAAGTTATCTTACAATTTTTAAAAATTAAAACAAAAACCTTCATTATCATGCAACCAAACACCCCATTAGTCTCGCATCAATTATTCTACTAAAGATATGGCACTTATATATATGTATATATGCATTAATTTCTCGACTTCAAAATCATGATTTTGGGGTTTGTAAGGTGAAACTTTCTTTACTAGGTAGATAGTGGGTAGGAGTTCCTACTGAGGACCAACGTTGGCATTGTATGCATGATGTTGTCTATTCCGCTTGACGGTTTGAACAAACATACGAAGAGAAACGATTAAAATATCTAAATAAATTTTATATGTATCTATGTATGGAATTAAATTTAACTCTTTACAATTAAACGCATGCGTTATGTTTGCATGGCTTATTTTTAGGGGTTTTCAATTTTCAATCCTAAATTTGTCCGTTGAATTAGTTATAGGCTGCATTCTAATGGGGTGTTTGGTTGCATGATAACGAAGGTTTTTATTTTAATTTTTAAAAATTGTAAGAAAACTTGTTAAAAGAGGTGTTTGGTAACCATGACAATTTTATGTTTTAAAAGTGATTTTCTTCTTAAACAAAAAAAGAGGGTCTCACCTCTTTCTTTTTTCTTGTGGTCCCTCACTTTGTTTGGTCTTGTGTGGTAGTTACTCTTTTTTGTAATCACATCCCTCCAAACATGACAATTTTATGTCATGAGTTGGTTCACTTTTTATTTTAATACAATTTTTTATCATGAAAGTGTACAAAAGATTATCATGCAACCAAACACCCCATAAGTAACTTTAAATGTTTGCGGTGTCTATTTCTATCATTCTCAAATTGTAAACTAATATCTAAATTGTAAATTGTTGTAACGATTAGTTACACATTGTACTTTGAAAATATATTGTCAAATAAGTTAAAATCATTTGTGGTCAAATCAAGTCAAATATTGTGTTTCTCTAACATAAAATTAAGATATAATTCATCCACTCTTTCTAAGAGAGAGAGAATTAATAGAATAACGTATTTCACCTCTTGATTCATAAGAATGTAGCTCATTATGTCACATCACAGTAGTGTTCATTGATATAAAAAAACGATATAACTTATCTCTTAATAGAAAATAAAATAATATTTTCCATGCCACATTCTTACTCCTACATTTATGATCATTTTTATATCTTGAAGTTTCACATTATAGACATGTAATTGTATAAGCATTCTCTTTTCAGAAGAGAACATAATCATTTTATGTGCAACTATTTTTTTGTAACTAAGTCCTACACCTTTAACAATTTTTTTAAGTTTATACCAATTGTTAAGAACATTTGCATCATTGGGCAATACATCCTTCAATAATGACACTATATTATTCATGTCTTTTCCGGTTAGACCATTTATTGACTTTTACTAAATCAACTTTAAAATAAATTTTAATTTAGATATTTTCTGCACAACCTTCGTATCGAGGTGTTTCAACATCTTTTAAAAACCGAAAATATTTGTGTGCTTCTATATTTGGTTAACCCTCGTTATGTCTAGATGTTCCTTGAATATTTTAAATATCTTCAAGCATTTCTATCACTTTATTATTAACATTTTCATCTTGTGATTCATTTAATTATTCTTCATATTCGTTACTTAAATTAAGTTATCTTTCACTGTGACTTATTCACGTTTAATAATTTGACCACATGTTATTACATATGAAATGCTCTTTAACTACATCTCTTTTTAAAATAAAAGTGTTACAACATCATTTACAACAGCATTGAATTAAATTATTATTCTGACCATGTCTAAATTGGGTCCTACATTCATGAAAAGTATAATTTAAAATTTATTTTATTTCTTGAAGATACTTAGGATTTAGCTTATTAGGGATATCTATCCAAACTTGTCTAAGCTACTCATCTAGGATAATTGTTCTTTTAGAAATATAATAAAAGATATATGCAAAAGAAAACAATTATATATAAAACAGAATTGCACAAAATCATGCCTCCTTTAGAAAGAAGTAAGTCTCAAACGAGAAAGGCATTTGAAACTTCCTGAAAATAAAAAAAATAGAGTCGACACGAGTTAAACATTCATTGGATTAGCATTGAAAGCCCTAAAAATCAAACACTCAGTCATGTATTTTAGGGTCATTGTCGGTTTGAATTGACCTAATCGACCGTGTTTTAGGTTCTTATCTCGTTTTTAGAAATTTTATGGTTATTTAAGCCAATCCAAATCAGAAACCCAGAAACTGGTTAGGATTGGCCTAATCGGTGCCCGTCTAACTTTATGGCCTTTTTTGGGGTTATAAGGCCATAGCCAATTCAATTTGTTTTTCAATTTAATTAGTTTCTAAGCCCACTTTGGGCCAATCAAACTAGAAACTAGTTTTAATTAGTTTTAGTTTTAAAGGTTATTTGAATAAACTTATT
The DNA here is from genome assembly GCA_036172225.1 of Cryptocoryne crispatula var. balansae. Classification (NCBI taxonomy): domain Eukaryota; kingdom Viridiplantae; phylum Streptophyta; class Magnoliopsida; order Alismatales; family Araceae; genus Cryptocoryne; species Cryptocoryne crispatula. Next base: position 33,584,026 of record CM069929.1, on the reverse strand, counting down.
TGTAGTAGGTATATCATATCTTTTATCATGAATGGTAACATGTGTAGCTTTCAACCCTTTGTAATGGCTTCTTCTACATTGACAACACAGTTTATATGTAGAAATATTCTTTTTATGGTATAGATTCTATTTTCACTATATCCATTGGGTTTCAATTATTCTTCCTTTAATATTTTTTGAACTTAAATCTATCTTAAAGTTTTTCTTCTTAATTTATTATATTCATTTAAATATTTATTTCTATGTTTCCAAGCATCAAACGTTTCATAATTTTCATCTATTTTTATAGAAGAATAAGGGTTTGTTTATTAATCTCAGTTTGAAACTTCTGGTACAAATATAGCACTGTGTTATGCAACAAAATCTCTACGTGTATCAATTTTGACTTTGATGTGTTGTCCTCTTTGAATATCAAAATCAAAATCAATATAATATCACTTTTGATAGTCTAATCAAACATGGCACATCCTCAAAATTAATACAAGTGGATACTTGTATTACATGACATATTTTATTTATTTTGTAAAATTTAAAATTTATATTAATAGTTAAACAAATTATTTATATCAACATCAATTTTAAATTTGAAATTATAAAAATATCTAATACAGTTATCAAACAGGACATTAGACATATATTATCAAAATTGATGTAGTATCGTTTTTAATACTTAAAAACCAAAAAGGCCATTGTAAGCACTCGAAACGGATCCGAAGGCTCTTTTTCCGGCCCTTATGCTTTTTTTGGAGAATGGGATGTTAGTATTTGTGGTCGCAAGAGCCAAAGACTTCAAAATATAGTATAATGAAAAAAATGAAATAGAGAATAAAAATGATCGTTGTACCTTTGGAAGCGGGGAGATTGTTGGGTTCCGACTTCTCCTCTCTCGATCAGTCGAAAGAAGAGAACTCAGTGAGTCATTTGTCTTCGACCCAGTTGAAGCTCCGCCTCGGCCGGATTTACCTAAAATCGTTCATAAGAAAACATAGAATCATGCTCAAATTCGAACTTAAACATGAAAAAGTGAAGGAACTGACCGGATTGGGACTAAATCCCAATCCCTATTTTGATAGATTTTTAAAGAGGTATGAAGATGCAAAGATGTGGCATAATGCATACTAGATGTCATGATAATGGAAGCTAGAATGAAAGGGAGGAGTAAAGGATCAATCAAAAAGGTAAACAAATTCAAAAAAAATGTAAAGCGAGGTCTGCCTCTGCTAGTGTCCCACTAACGGGTGCTAGCTGCAAGCCTACAGGTGCCCTGTTAGTGGGGCATGTTGACCAAAGCCAAAGCGCCCTGATGGGGCACTGGTTCTAACAGATTTTCTTATCTTCTTCGTGACGTCGCCTCAGAGTGTAGGATGACATTCAAGATGGAAGAAAGACTTCTTCAAATAGCCAATACTCAAATGAAGCCAATGGGAGAGTGTTTTGGCACTAGATGCAAGGGAAATGAAGTGTAAAAGCCTTCAAAGTTAAAGAAAAACCATATTTCTGAAGAAGGAAACTGTGGGTTTTCGAATTTTTAAGAGAGGATTTCGGGATGATTTAAGCGCTTGAGGGGGTATTGTGGAGGCTCAAATACGTAGTGGTGGATGAGATGAAGCTGTGGACAGACTTGGGTGCCCCAAAACCTCCATATGGGAGTCCTTTTATAGCTTAAAGAAGGGTACCTTGGGAATATTCAAAAATCTGTTCCACGTGGCGAACCGTCCCGTTAACGGGGCACTAGCATCATGAGCCATGTCAATTCGACACAATGGGTATTAGAGGGGTCAGATCATCTTGTCAAGTTGGTTTGACCAGGTGCCAGGCGCCCCGTATATAGGGTGCCTGGCGCCCTATTTATGGGGCAGGTGCCCGGTGCCCCATATATGGGGGGCGCTTTGACCCCAGTCAAAGCTCCTCTGATCCTGCTTGAAATGCATCGAAAGCCCCCAATCTTCCAGAAAACTCAGTTCTTTTGAAAGGTTACTCAAATATTATTTATGAAAACAAGAATTTAAGCTCTCCAACTGGACCAAAATTACGTGTTTACGGCCATTACCAATTAAAGTACACTAATCATAGTTATTTCTTTTCTCAAGGAAGGTAAAAAATTGTAATGATTATAGGTATCAAGTAAAATCCTAAACCCCACACGAACAAAGCGAAAACCAACAAAATTATCAAAATAATATAAACTCCATACAAACAAACTCTAAACCATTCATCAAAAAACTAGATTTATAACATCATAAACAAACTAGCAAGGGTTAGTAGGAACCTTAAGGGGAGGAGATTCGACGGTAGAAGAGGAAAGATAGCTCTGGAGGTGGCGGCGGGCAAAGGTGAAGTTGGCTATAGTGGAGGTTGGCGATGATGGAGGTGGAGGTTGACAAGGATAACAACGGCAAGAGAGGGAGAGACATGATGGAGTATAGAGAGAAGGAGAGTAGAGACAAGGAGGGAGAACGTGATCGGGGCATGGTTAATATGAGAGGAACATTGGCGATAGTTTCCACTGCCATCTTTAAGGAATTGGTGACGGTCTAACATGCATACCCTCTCAATTGGATTTTTATTCTGGTTTTGCGACGACTGAAGTCGTCGTTGATGCCTATTTGTGCAATGACTTCTTTAAGTCATCGCCATTTATTACATAGTAGCGATGGTTAGGGTTTAGCCGTTGCTAATAAGTTTATAAGCGATTACGTTTAAAAGTCATGGTCAATAACTCTTTTTCCTGTAGTGATGTGTGTCTCTTATTGATTCTTATAGCTAGTATAATATTTCACTGGAGATGTAAGTTAAATATGTTATAGTAAATAAATGTTAATAAAAAATCACTCACCCTTTGTCACGTAAGAAAATATCTAATAAAGTCGTAACCGAAAATAAGTTGTTAAACTAGATCCGATTGAGAAAGAACTAGTTCTGTTGGATAATTTTTTTGTGACCATGAGTTCATCAAGACTATATTAGCCTGACAAATTAACTACGCAAAATACATATACTCCAAAACATTGTATAAATGGATTATAAAGACGCATGATAATTGTGGAAAGAAAGGTCAATTGTTTTCTTTGTACCATCTAAGAATCAAGACACTTACTTGGTACAATTAATGATCAATGTGTAGGTTAATTGATTATATGATAATCAACATTATCTCACGACTAACCCAATATTGATCCAAAGAGGGGTCGCATACAATGATACAATAGATAGTCAAAATAGACAATGGAATTTGATGTAAGATCTATTCGATAAATCTGAATTATATTGGTGAGATGGACTTAACGAGTTTGACTTATAAAACTAGACCTATGAGTGATGGGGTTACGGTAAGGTAGGGTTTGTTTTAACTTAATTCTAAATTTTAAATTTTAATTACATTTATAATATCTTATCTTTTAGAATTAATACAAGACTCTTAATTATTTATCTCCGAAAATAAAAAGTTACATAGAATCACTTAAAATTAAATAATTTTTGACGTATTCAAATAGTTCGAATATTTTATCATACGATATAAACATTTAACCTCTAACATAATCTCTGAATGAATCAAAAATTAAATGTTTAATCAAACAACCTAATGTCCTATTTGGTAACATTATTAAGTATTTTTATCACTATCGATTTTAAAATTGATATTGATATGAACTATTAAGAGGTGTTTAGTTAATTGTATCAATTTTAAAATTTATAATGCAAACAAAACATATTAAATAATACAAGTGTCAACTTGTATTACTTTTGATATTGATACTTCAAAATTTGAAAATATTAATATCAATATTGATATAGTACTAAAAATGAAACTCTAACCAAAGAGGGCATAAATGTCTATTCTCTTACGGATGGAGTGGTTCACAATAAGTCAAACAAACAGTGCCTAATATGACCTATTAAGCAATGGATGAATGAAGCGTCTAGCATAAAGTTTAAATCCCCAATTTAGAAAGCATCCCAGATCAGGAATATTCTTGATATCAACTACGTGGAATTTGTCAAAAGAATTATATTTTACTGCATGGTTGCACATTTGACTCGAGCTCGACTAGATCAAATAACAAGTCAAATATGAATAAAAGTTGAGTAGCTCGAACCCGAACTTGATTAAAAATATAATTGAGTGTGTCTAACCAGTATATTACTTGCTCATCTGTTTTTCGCTCTTGCTCGAAGGTACATGTAATTAAAAATAGGTGTTAATGGTAATTAATTATCTATTTTTTGACATATTCGTTAAGTGAATGGAGTAAGATAGTTAATAGTTTTAAATAACTTAACAATATCATAAATGAATAATCTCTAATGTCCCGTTTGGTAACGCTATTAGACACATCTATCACTATTATTTTTAAAATTAATATTGATAGTAATCACCTTAAGGTGTTTAATTAATAATATCAATTTTGAAATTTGTAGTGTAAACAACACATGTTATGTAATACAAATGTCAACTCGTATCAATTTTGATATTGATACTTCATCTTCTAGAAATATCAATATCAATACTAATATAGTATCATTTCTGATACTGTAATCAAACAGGCCATAAGTTAAAGAATACGATGCACCTTAAACCGAACCAGATATACCATGTCCATACATGTTGATTACATAACATTTGTTGCTTGTATTGTAAATTTTAAAATTGATATTATTAACTCAATATTTCTAAGTGATTATCATCGATATCAATTTTAAAATTGATAGTGATAGTTATGTCTAATAATATTACCAAACAGGGCATAATATGATGACCCATCATTTATAATTTGAAGATAAGAAATACATACCACAAGATTATAATATATTGTCCGATATTGAAGTCCATATGTGATATTATTATTTTGTTAGCATTTCAGATGAATATTACACCACTCAACTCTTTTCATTGGCAACCTAATCCCACCAATCTTTACTTCTTGGGGTAGCTAAGTTCTCATTCCAATGATGGTTTCGGCCGCCTCTTCATACCATGGTTTCATCCTCTAATAACTTTGGCACTTTTGGGAAGTTTCCTGCAGAAGCATATAGTTATATTCATATTGTCTGATACTGTATTTATGCATCTCTTTTGGAGTTAATCTTGATAGAATAAGACCAAGGTTACATATATGATGTATTGAGTTTAATTAATTTAAATTAAATTATGAATCCAAAGTAAAAGAGATGATATTAGGTATGCTAGACTAAAGTCAGTATAATTGTATTATATTAAAGTTCTCGGGGTATTTCATTGATGTAAAGATTGACCTCGTCTAATATTCTATTTAACGTTGATAGAGATGTTTGATAGAGTACTCATATATTTAATATCTCGACGGAAACATAGATTTATGGCAGAATGTTATATCCATCATCTGTTTATACTTTATAGATTATTCGTTATCTTAAATTTAGATTCACATAAATCAATTTCATTACAAAGTTTAAAATAGACCTAGAGTTATGATTGAAATAATAATTTAGTGTCAATATATTTGACAAAAATACTTCATTTTCGAGTACAAAAATTCAAGTATCCTACGAAGATATATATTTTGATCACCATAAAAATATATTGTAAATTTTGAATTGCATACTTGTTTGAGTGAAACATATTTAAAATTTGTTGACATTCATGTGATTTAAATTTTATTTATCAAACATATGTTATAAGGTGGATCTGAAGAAATGATGCATAAATAGTTCATGTTTTATTTAGAATACTCTAGATTCAAATCTAATAACTAATTTTGTCAGATTTTATTTATGTTTGGATTTGAATTGTTATTAGTTTGACCATTCGACAATTTTAATTTAATTATTATTTTTATATATTCGTTTATAATGCTCAAACATTTTAATCCGGGGACATGTCTAGTAACCAATATAAATTTGTTCGCAGCAGACTATCGCGGAGACTGCGCCCCCCTAAAGAACCCTAAACCCGCCGTCGCAGGGGCAGTCGAGCGCGAGCGGACATGGAGGCCGCGAGGACCGTGAAGGACGTGTCACCTCACGAGTTCGTGAAGGCGTACGCCAGTCACCTGAAGAAATCGGGGAAGGTTCTATCGAAACTTCATATCCGTCTATTTCCAGCGCCCTCTCGCTACGGCGCGAGTTAGCTTTCTGGGTGACAACGTCTTGTGATTTTGTGTCATGGTTGTATGTTAATAATCTCGGAAGTCCCTTTAGCGTCCGAATGCTTGATTTTTCTTTCTTTACGTCGTACAAAATCTTTTGGTATGCTTTGTACATCGGCATGAACATCGTCGTACATTTCCATACGACTGACTTTCTAGGTCAACGATTACCAGATTTATTTAGTTTCTTGTTGAAGTCTCATCCACCCAGTGATCTTCCATGTCGCATCGGGGAATAGATACGTGGATTTGGTTGTGTATTTGATATCAGGAGGAAGGAAATATATAAGTTCTCTCAGCATGTTGGTTTTTTTTTAATCCCTTTTTTGGTTTAAAAGTTTACAGTTATCTTCTTCTTTTTGTTTTTTTTTGAATGTGGCTTGCCCCACAATTTATATTAAAACAAAATAAAAGTACATCAAAATGTAAAAGAGAGGAAAGTAAGGAAGACTAAAAGAATCCCACAACAAACTTTACTATCGAGGTGATAGAGGAGGTTGTGGGTTCCAGGAAGAAAGAGTTGATGCTAGAGGAATAAATTCTGTAGCTAGTCTTCTCTAGCTGGTTGAAAGAGTGCGCAAACTCTCGATCTCGGAAAAGCAAAAACATTAGGTGTATATTAAGCCTTGAATGCTTGAAGTGCTCTTAAAAAATCCTTCTATTTTTCATGCGCTGTATAGACCGTAACATTGCAGCAAAGGTGAGATCCCACAGTTTGGGATTTGAAGACCCATGCTTAATATTTGATGAGGCATACATGAAAGATTGTAAATTGATAGGTTCCATCCAATGGAATAAGACAAATGATATTGCTTCCAATGTCATGATGATTGGAAGTTGAATTGCAAAGTGTCTTGCAGTAAAAGCAAAATAAAAAATAGAATATTTGGATTTCTGGAAGGTCCATGATCGATTTCTCATTTTTTGGGATTTTATTTCATGTTTTAAGTCCTTTGATTAGGCTCATTAGACTTGGGATTCATTATGTCTTCATTTAAGTCTTAAGCATAGGAACATTTAGACTTGGGGGTTATGCAGTCATTTGGAATCTTAGATTATTAGTCATTTTTGGGATCAATTGGGTTCTGAAATTACTATCTTGAGGTTTTTTTGAAGTTAGCATTATGCAATCTGATCTGGGTGACATATTGATATGTAAATCTGGTTGTGTTATCCCTTGTCCTCAGTTTTCTCATCTGTTCACTTTGTTTTTAAGCTTAAATGCTTGGATGAATTTAAGCCTTAAGATGAAGTATGGCATGCTTGATTATCAAGTTAAGATTATTTCTTCTTCAGGCAAGTCTTCGGCATGGAAACTCTTAGATGTAAGCTTTACTATCTAATTTTCCATCCAAAATCTTGGCATATTAAGCATTTAGATTTAGGAATGTGGTTGGCATATTAGGGGTCATTACAATGACATATTTAATTACGAGAATTGAACCACTTAATCTTTATGTTAGGATGATATGTTTGATTAGATTATGTCCTATTCATTTAAACTTGGCTGGAGACCCTAGGACTTAGGACACTAAGAAGTCCTTCTCTTAGCCATCTTGATGTCAGTTTCACTAGCCTGAGTGAACATATGTCCATCGGCCATCCAATTTTTGAGCATGGGAACCTAGCACATCATATCTGAGCATTAGATTCATCCTAACATATTGGGTTTAAGCAATTAATGACATTTTCGGATCTGGAATCATCATTTGAGATCATATTTTGAGCATTGGAGAACCTGTTATTGTGTATCTTCTGACATCCATAGCCAACATTTTTTTTGATCATGTTAAGAGGAAAAATTGATATATCATAGGATCGTCAATCCATCAGATCTGAGAAGTGATGATTTCACACCATGCTTTCATGTTCAGATTTGACATTGCACATTTTAGCCATGATCAGATTGTCTTTTTGGTTCAGCTACATTCAGATATGTGATCAGATTGACATTTCAGATCTGAAACCTTGGTGAAACATCATTTCAGTTTCAGATTCTGCATCACTTCATGATGCACCTGAATCTGAAATTGATATAGCATTTTTTGATCCAAGCATTTTCGGTCAATTTTAAAATCAGAAATTTATGTCTATATTAAAAGTGTGACCTGCTTTCATATTTAAAACTTCGAGCATTTCTGGTTGAATCTGAATGTTAACATCTCGGCATCCTGATCTTATGTTTGGATCTAACATGTTCTTATATTCAGACTTGATCATTATCTAATTGGGTTATAAAATCTGGTTAATGCATGATCTTATTTTTTGACATTTTCAGATCTGAAACTAAGACTTTCATCTCAGTTTCTGACCATGTTATCTCATTAGTTTTGAGCATTTTGAATTTGATTATTTAAGTTCAAGTTCCACATTTGTATTTGCATTTTATATGAGATGTCTGTTATATCAATGCTTTTTTGTAATGCAATGGAATACTTGCCGCATAATGTCATTCATATATGATACATGATACATCAACATGGGAGGCATGTATAGCCTTGAAATCAACATGATATGGAGAATCCTTAGCCCATTATGTGGGCATGGGATATATATCCCCATTTTTTAAAATGATTCAAGGAGAGGTTATGGCATGATATCATGCATAACCTTTTTTGATCAAATGGGAATTTACCCCAAAAATGGGGAATGATAGGTACACGATGGAACTCGTCCATGTGTCTGTCCGGGATCAACACCTTGGGACTTGCCCGGGTGTCCATCCTATATTATGAGGGGGGCCAAGTTAATAGGCTGCCACTTAGTCGTCTTCTTGTAATTTCAATATGATTAGGATGTATTTGTCCAAGGGCATTTGTTGGCGTTAAATTTTTTTTAAGCACATAAGATATTAGAAAACTTTTAATATCAGCAAGAAATAAAAATAGTGGTGGGGCTCTCCTTAGTTACCTAATGGACCAGCTAGGCCCAATAAGGCCTAATGGGCCCGACAAGTCAAATAATAGCCCATGAATGTGCAAACAACTCCATTCAGCCCGCTTAACTTAAATTTGAGTGATACTGAAGTCGGTTTGAAAATCTGGGTAAATCCAAGAAAGATAGTGCAAACGGGCTTTGAAAGTGCCGTGATAGGCCTAATAGGCCCAAATTGCCAAGATAATAAGCTCATTGCATAGTCTTGGTCATAACTTTTGAAACAATTCCCAAAACATGGAAAATGGATATTGGAAGGTCAAAATAACCATTTTGCCTCCAACACACCGAGACAAATTGGGGCATGATCGGAAAAATCTGACTTCATCATAATATCCGTCTAAGATAGAGCTGAGCAACACTCGAGACGGATCAAAAATCCGACCAACGATCAAATAGTTATTAAAAAAAAGCATATTTGGACGAGAGTTTGTGCCTCGCCACCTCAAGGGTATAATGGTCCAGTCAACTTTCAGATCGGGCCACGGGTTGAAATTTTCAATTTCTCGATTCAAGACTTTAGTCTCGAAAATATTGATGTAACAAAATGAAAATTCAGCCAGAAATTTGATTTAATTGCATTAATTGTAATTTTTGAAAATTTCAATGGTCAATTTGATTTAATTGCATTTAATTGTAATTTAAGTGGTTATATAAATGAATATATTAAAAAAATGTGAGAGTAACGATAATTGTAGACAAAGTGAAAGATGAGAGTTTGATATAGTTTGAACATATTAAATGGAAGCTCCAGTTAGAATAATAAAAATATCAAAATAATAATAAAAAAAAGGTGTGGTAGGCTTAAGTTAATTTGGAAGATAGTAATTCAATATGATTTGGATAATTTAAATATCTCCAATCAAAATTTACATGAGTTAAAAAACAGAATTCATATGGTTTGTCTCAAACAATTTGGGATTAAAACTTGAGTTGAGTTGATCAAGAATTATTTACGTAACGACAACAACAAGAACAGTTGATAATAATTTTATAATATTGCATATAAAATGTTGATAATTGATTTTTTATCGGTCAGTGTTCCTTCACAGGCTTATCAAATGTGTGGAAGATGTATTCATGTTGGCACCCCTATGAAATTTCACAATGATGGCTTTACAAGTTCTTTACACTGCTCAAGTTGCTCTGCTCTCTACCAGCTTTTGCTTCAACCACTGATTGTGGAATCGGTTGAATCAGATTGGAATTGGTCGATTTCGATCTGATTCCTACTTGAATGATTGATTCTGACCTAAATTTCACTGGAATTGGTCTAAATTGGTCGAATCGGAATCTTTATTTTTTTAGTTTTTTTAAAAGATTCTGGCTGAATCATCCCGAATCGGAATCGGAATCGGATTTTTTTAGTTTTTTTAAATCCCAAATCAGGATCGGTTTCTCTTCTTGAGAATTGGTTAGTATCGGACTGATTCGGATCGGATCCCCACTGGTTTGGTGACCAATTCCGATTCGGAAATCCTTGTCTTCAACTCACCTCCTACGAAATTTATTTTGATTTTACTTTTTGCGGGTGCACCAAATTTCAACGTAAAGGTTGTTTTGCTTGACTCAGAAAGGAATGTTTTATTGGTTTTGTGCACACTTATGGAGGCATTCCCCTGGTCTTATTTTCTATTGTGTTTTTTCTGCATCTGGTGTTTGTTTAATTCATTGCTTTCATTCTTGACATTAATTTTCGTGTGCATAGATCGAGCTTCCCACTTGGGTTGACATTGCAAAGACCAGTGTGGCAAAGGAGCTTGCTCCATATGATCCTGACTGGTATTATACCAGGGCTGGTAGGGGGAGCTCATATTTCTATGCTCTAATTTGGCTTTCACTTAATTGGAATGTAGCAACTTTTTGGCGCTTATCACTGATTCTGTCTTTGCAGCATCAATTGCAAGGCATATCTATATGAGACAGGGGCTTGGTGTTGGTGCCTTTCAGCGGATCTATGGAGGACGCAAGAGGAATGGTTCATGTCCACCACATTTCTGCAAGAGCAGTGGGTCTATTGCTAGACACATTCTCCAGCAGTTGCAGACCATGGGTATAATTGACCTGGACACCAAAGGGTGAGTTCTGCAAATTTTCTGCAGTTTCATAGAAGAAATCATTTTGAAATTGACCTGGACACCAAAGTGCATCATTTTATCTTATTGGGTATAACTTTTATACATATTATGTATTAGCCTGATTTCCATGTGATATGTCGTCACTAACACATGTTTGTTTAACGATGCGAAGATAGTCCTATGATTTTTAGATTTCACTTGTTATTACTTACGGCTGCTGATCTTGTGATATATTTTCGTTCATAAACTCGTGAAAGCAAATTGAGTAAGGAGTCCTATGCAAAGATACACAAACTTTTTGCTTTCTATTTTTCAATTCTATGGGACCTCCTCTTTGCCTTTTCTTTGCCTTCTGCTCTCCGATTTTTCTTTCACTTAGTTTATTTTAATGAATTTTGCTTGTTACTGGGTTGCATGGAGACTTGTCTTCTGAAATCTTGTTTTTTCTTCCATTCTGCTTTCAGAGGGCGGAAGATCACTTCCCAGGGCCGGCGAGATCTAGACCAGGTTGCTGGGAGAGTGACTGTTGCCCTGTAAGGGTTCTCGAAGGGACATTTCGCTTTTGCTGTGATGATTTTGCATGGAACAGATATCTGGAAGCTGTAGTTTCATGATGAGGACCTTTATTTTATAATCCTTCACTGGTGAGAGTAATTTACACACTCGGTAGCCTGTTATTGCTATCAGACCTTGTAGTTCCTTGGAGCTATAAGCTATGCAAATTCTGATCCCCACTTCTTTTGTGCCAAGGAGCATGCTTCACATTTTACTGTGGGGGAAGTTGGAAGCAATCCCAGATCAAGATAATCGTCAATCACTTCAAAAGCGGTATCTGGGTTCGATGCATAATGGGTTGTTTGGTTGCATGATAATTTGAGTTTATACTATAATTTTATGTTTTTGAAATAAAATTTGACAATTCTGCCAATTATATATTTTTAAAGTAATTTGTCGAGGGTATCATCCCTTTTTTTATCTCCTGGTCTCCATTTTATTATTATATCTTTTCAAACATGATAATTTTTTTGTCATGGTTCATATTTTATTTTAATATAAATTTTTATCATAAAAACATACAAAAATTTGTTGTGTAATCAAACACCTCATAAAACATATTCCATACTTTCTTTATGTTTTACTTGTGGTAAATACAGTTGCAATTATCACATTATTGAATCGATGAAAAATATTCTTGCGTATCCATGTGAAATTGTATCTCCTACGGATGGATGGCCGAATATAAAGAGCCATGGTGTTTTATCTTTTTTTTCTTTTGAAATTGCTAGAATATTTTGTTTTTTTATTTCGTGTTCGTACATGTGCTGATAGTTGAGGGAAACATTTAAAGAGGTCTTGGTGTGTTGTGCGTAATAATCTGAGATTATCTAGCGCTCGGTACATGCCCATCAAGGTCTATCAAGCAGCCTCATCCTGCCTTACCAATTTTTTCAAAACATAAATGGATATAAGCTTATAAGTAATGTCTTAACATTTAAGGACTTCGTCTTTTTTAAATAATTGTGCCTACTTTTATAAGCATCCTATGACCTCTGTTTTATCTTCCTGCCATTTCGTATTTTTGTGTATGAAATTCGCCATCTTAAACAACATGTTTGGATATTTTTTTGTTCTTTACCGGGCTCATGATCGTCGTCCGGCAGTAAAAAAAAAATGCCAAGTGAGGTTGATGGTGGATGTAGAGAGGATTGCATCCGGCTATAACTTGATACCGGGTAATAAATACATGATTTAGTAATTTTGAAAGCTAATGTTGGTGTCATGTGAATAAAATTACTCTCCCGATTTATTCTTTCTCCGGTCGAGACTAACGTCAGATGGTACGATGATAACAATCAGCCTCTGATAATGAGTATATTTATATACATGCATCGTTGTGGGGCGTAAAAAATCATCGGCATTTATCAAACACATTTAAATTAGAAATAAATGTTAGTGTCCTTTCAGAGTCCCTTTGATACGGGCACACGGAGGTAAAAGTAGAATCATAGGGTGTTTGTTTACCGCTTTTATATTTAGGTAGTATTTTTTTTGATATGAAAATCCAAAATTCGAGAAACAGACACTATGTGTGCTCGGCAAATTTGACATAATTTTTAAAAATCATATGAACATGTTTGGCATTTTTTGACTTTAATATTTTTGCCGACACTTCCGAAAATAATGACTAACAAGTATATTGAAACATAGTAATAAAGTAAGTTGCGAAATATCTAAAACATATAAGATAGATTAAGATAATAATAGGGTGTTTGGCAACAAAATTTTTATAGAGATAGGATATTATCTAAAATTGGTATCACATTATATCCGAACACAAATTTTAAAATGGAAAAAATAAGTAATTGACATGTTTGATGTAAATATCATACGCTTTGAAATTTATGTAGATTTATTTGGTAACATTTGAAACTTAACATTTTTATGAAATTATTATTTATATTTATAATAAGATAAATAAATTGATTGAATACCAATTAATGATCACAAAGTCTCTGACACAACTTACTGAAATGTTTTGTCAGAGCTTAATTTAACGAGGCATAAAATTAACTATTTTACAACATAAATATCGATATTTTCACTAATAAATTAGAATCTTTAAAAAATTGTTGAGGGTGCCGCACTAGGATAATAGATGAGATAAAATTACGTATGTCACAAACTAATGGCCTGTTTGTTTTGAGTATCAAAATTGATACAATATCAATTTTGATATTGATATTCCAAGAAGATGTAATATCAATATCAAAAGTGATAGTATCAAGTTTTTTTAAACGTTTGGTAATATTATATCAATATTAAAATTGATATTAGGTGTTTGGTAATACAATATCAATATGAAAATCACTATTCAATATAACTTCTTGAACATGGTTGCACATGCTATTTTCACATTCTACTTGTGGTAGAGATAAAACAGAGTCATGTTGCCTTTTGAAAAACTATACCTGCAGCAGATCTCCTATGCATTTATGTGCAAGAAAAAAAATATAGAACTGTTATATATTTGGTATCTGGTTGAGTGCAAAACTATTTTGCACCAAGTGGGGACCTGCCGACGAAGGATTGCTTGGCAGGAGCCCTGCCGACGGCCCTCATCAGGGTGGCCGTCTCCAGAATCTTGGCCACCTTCGTCCCCTTCTTGGCCTCGGCGGAGGCCCTCCTCTCCTCCGCCTTCCGGTGCGCCCTGGCCACCTCGTTCTGCATCTTCTCCATCGCTCGGGCTCTCTTCTCCTCCTGCTTCCTCTGCGATCAGATAAAGATACTCAGGGGCATGGGCTCGAGAGCTAGCGATCACTTTCTATTCTAATCAGTCGATTACCTCGGTTTTCTTGAGCAAGACGGCGGCCTTCTCCGTCTGCTCGCTCTCCCACCCGCCGATGATCACGTCCTCCCGCTTGAACCTGTTGTTGACCCGGGCGACCTCCGCCATCTCGCCACACGAGTATCTTCGACTCCACCTCCTCCCTCCTCACTCGGACCCGGCGGCCCATCCTCCGCCGCCGGCGGTGGCGCCCGCCGCGGGGAGGAATCCGGCGGGTCCAGCCCGCGGCCGGCGACGTCGGGGACGATCGCCAGCGGGTTGGTCTCTTCCGAGTCCTCCCCGATCCGCCCCAAGAAGTTGTCGATGTTGCCGTTGTTGGTACCCCTGGGAGAGCTTCGACCGAAGACGCCGAGGTCGACGGGGAGGGCGGCCGCGGGCGTCTGCGAGGTCGACGGGAGACGGGGAGGGCGGCCGCGGGCGTCTGCAGAGGTCGAACGGGGAGGGCGGCCCGACGGAGTTAGGGCGCAGCGAACGGACAGTATTAGTTTTAAAACAGGTACTGATCTGTATTGAATTTGAAAGAATGGTAAACTAATAATTTTAAAACTGATATAAGTATCCAAACACTCTATATCATCTTGTATCAATATCAGTTTTAAAATTAATACTAATACAAGTACTCAATACAGTTACCAAACAGGCTGTAAGATTTTACACCAAACATTCTAAAATTATTATATTTATACTTTTAAAATTAATAAGAGATAACAAAATTTACGTTTCTTGTATATTTTAAATATCAATGAATTAATCAATATCACTCCCCCATCACTCGACGTCATGCCGTCCCGTAGTTAACTAAAATAAAATTTGTGCAGAAATTAAAATTTTAAAATTATGATAATACTATATTTTTTCGAGGGGTGGGGATGGTTGAAGGGGGGAGAAATGAGGCTATAAAGTATAAACCTCAAAGGGAAGAAACCCTAGACTATTAACTAGAATGAAAGGACTAGAACACAAATATACGCAGACTCCCAAGCAAACTCAGGAGGAAGAGAAACCCGTCTATTTGTGCTGCTGTTTCGTCTACCTTGTTCTGTGGAATGCTCTCCCATGGACGCGGGCAGCTGGTATGGAAGCGAGGCCTGCCCCTATCCGCCCCATCAGCCGCCAGCCGCCGTCGACTCCCACATCCCTAATGCTTCGCTGCCGCCCCAGCCGCCGCCTCAACAGCAGCAGCAGCTGCTTTCCTCCGGACCCTCCTATCAACTCCCCACTTCTTCCTCCGTCCAGGCGGCAGCTGCAGCGGCGGCAGCACCCACATCTGCCCCATGTCCTTACCAGCCCTACGACTATCCGCCGCACCCCGGCTCCAATCCCGGTGGAGGCCACCCCCCTCTGTATGTGAGCCCCGACTTCTATAATCCTTCTGCCGGTTCCGCACTGCAACCACCGGGAGTGCAGGAGCCCTACGCCCCCTACCCGGGGCATAATGCTCACGCTGCGCATTACGGATATCCAATCCCGGGGGTGGCGTATCACCATGGCCCCCCCAGGGATGGAACCCTAGTCGGTGATGGTCGATATCAGAGCCTGTATGCAAAGGAAGCTATCCGACAATACGGGATGGATCCTGGCACCTACAGAAACGTGAGTTCGATCCAAGTCGCGGTTTAACGTTCCCATCTTTTATTGAAGTCCTAGACTTGGTCTTTGTTCTGCTTATTGTGAACAACAATTATAAGTCTTTTCCACTAGTTCATTGTTCTGCTTTGATAAAGTTTATTTCATTCCACTTCACAATTAGTCAGATTTTATCAGCGTATTGCTTACTTATATATTCTTGATGATATTGCTAACTGTTGTTGAAATAAATGCATCTTTATCTCCTTATGCATAATGTTTACCAAGCTTAAGATCTGTTACTGGAGAAGATTCCCTTTATTTGCGTATAGCATTCAAACGTATATGGTTGAGTTTTACGTAATTTGCTTCTTCCTTATTTATCAAAGAAGTCTCTGGTTTGTCTATATCAATAAAAACTGCACCATGATTTTTTTATGTCTAGTTTGTTTTCTTCATCAAGTTGTTTGGCATCTATATCATGAATGAAATATGACGTAGCCTATATTATTACTGTAGGAGTTTCTTATGACATTCCTATTTTAATTTTTTAACATCGAATGGCACATGTATATCTCATGAAGGTAAGTGAGATTTTGCAGGCAAAAACAAACTGGTATAGCATCAAGTAGTCTAATCATTGGATGGGGCATGCCTCTTTAGCTAAATCATTCCTTACATTATTCTTCTGGATTTGCAACCCGAGTGCCACGGGTGGGGAAAATTGGGATGTGAACTCAAATTGGCACCTAACATTTAGAAGGAATCTAAAGGATGTAGAGAGCCGTGAGCTCTCTATACTACTTTTGCTTCTTGAGGACTGAGACCGCATATGCACAAAGAACTAAAGTGACAAAATACTTCGGCTGTCTGAGTCAGGTAACGATTCCATCTTTACTGTAAAGTCTGCTTTACACAGGTTGACCAGGGGAGGAGTGAAAGTTCTTTGGTATGAAGGTGCCCAGAAGCAACCTGTGCCCTTTCAAATCAAGTTATTTTTATGGAAGTTTGCTAAACAAAGACTTCCTACTAGAAGTCACCTGCATAAGATATTTCCGGCCATGTCGACTCACTGTCTTTTATGGCTACAGGGAGGAATGTGTGGACCACTTGTTCTTCAAATGTGGAATCATAAATTTCCTATGGAAGGTCATATTCAAAAAGCTGAAAAATTGCATGGTTAGATCCTGTTAGCACTGTCTTCCCTATGCAACAGTGGTCAAGTCTCAACCCTTGGCCTTCTGATACTATGTTACGGAAGCTCACTATTCCGGTTATGTTGTGGTCCATCTGACACAAGGAACAATTGTATCTTTGAAGATCGTTTTGACTTTGATAATCCAAATCAGATCTTACATCTCATGTCTAACTTTGTCAAAGACTGGTGGCTGGCATACCGTGGGACTTCTTTGGAGATGGATAAGTTCAGGGATAAGTTTTGGATTTTCAGACCTATTTTTTGTAATTAACTCCCCTTCCCCACCTACCCACCTCTGTAGTTGAGGCCCTTGTCCCTCTTCTTTTAGTTTATTTGCTTTATCTTTTATTGTAATTTACAGTTTAATATAAGTTTTGGTCATCTCAGACCATCGTTCAAAAAACGTAGTCTAATCATAATGTGCGGTTATCTGAAATTCAAATGAAATATATAGTAAAATAAGAAAGACTACTATTATCTATGTGAGGAACCTCATTGGATTTGTATTCATATCCGTAATTACTTCATAACAAAATTCCTACTCATTTGAGATAGACTAAGTACTTCCAATCATGTTCATCTTTTGAAGCTAATCATGTCATTAGGACGATCCTTGCACCACTGCTGGGAGCTATTGAAGCGCAGCTACATGATCCCCCTGCTGCCCTGAAACTTCCTTGGTGAAAGTTCATATTGGGTCCATTGAATGCAATGCAACCTTATCCATCCATAGCATATCTCAGGACCGGAGCTGGATCCAACGGATCTTGAGACCCGGCATGGGTGGATCCGTCAACTGATACGATCTTCTTTCCGGTGGACCTGATACAAGCTTGGGTGGGATAGTTACAAGGTGGCTGCCACTTCTCAGTGGTTATCCCGACAGATTTAGGCTGCCATGCCAATGGCAACAGGTCTGGAAATTTATTTTCTTCTGTTTTCATGTTTTCATCAATTTTTAGTAAGAAAAATCTTGGGTGATTCTGGACCATGTTTCTTTATGTTAGATCAGCCCACCCAATTCAGATTGGGATTGGCCCTGACCGATCTAGGGGCTGATATCGACCTAGAAATTTTTGTACTTGTCATAGTTGTCAAGATGCATGCCTAGGCGATGCCTAGTTGCCATTGTAGGGCATGGACACCCATTTAATGATAGCGAAACCATACCATATTAAAGTATTTTATCGTCACTTGTGCTGTTACATATTTTTAAGGTTTTTAGTTAGAAATATATGTTGTATGCCTAAAAATTATGAAGGTTTCACTTAACTTCTCTCTCTCTCTCACTTATTTTATCAAGGTTAACTTTTTCCCAAAAAACTGAAAAAATTAACCACGCTTCAGCAAGAGGCCAATGAGGTGGAGGTGCTCCACTGGGGGAGCCTGCCGGCCGAACCTTTCTTACTAGGATGCTACAGCATTGGGCATTGCTAGAGGGAAGGGGGACCCGGTCATGTGGCCGTTGTTTTGGTATAGATCATGCGCATTCCTCCTGCAGGGATGGCTTGCGACGTCGGAGGTGTTGGGGAATAGGCCACTGGGAGAAATGTTGCTAAGCCCAGAAGGGTAGGGGATCTGCTTGATCGGCCCCAACACTATTTTCTTCTCTACCAACAAAATCTGGAGGGGTTGTTTGCTTCCTCTCAACTCCTGGAAATATAAAGAAGCAGCATTGGCTTAAGCAATGTAGGTGCAATACGGTGTCTGGTACGGACATCTCCAAGGAGTGGTTGACCATACTCAATGCTTCCTTGAAACTGAATTGGCCAGAGAATCAGTCGTGATGGATTAGTGTGCTCCCATCGGGTGATTTTATGGTGAGAAATAGCTCCTTTTAGGGGTGGCTTCCACCGGAGGTGGGTAAGTGCTTTTCTGTGAAGGGGCTAGGTGATGACGTTAGGGAGGTTTGAGTGAGACCATGGAAGGAGTGTGCTGCTGAAGGTACTGTTACAGGAGAACTGTGCCAGTTGTGGATCAAGGTTTGTGGTTTGTCAGTCTTTACGTGGACATGATCCTTTCTTGCTGGCATCATCTCCCAGTTCCGACATCTAGTTTATGTGGACAAAGAAACTTTGGGCACTGACATCTGATGCTGTTGATATTCTCGTATAGAGCAACATGTCTTTTGACTTAGGTATGTCTATACTAGTTTTAAAATTTTAATGGATGATAACTAGTATTCAGTTTGCATATGCAAGGTGTCGAACCCATTGAGGGTGTGGTGGAGAAGAAGCTTGCGTACTTTGTTTCAACATACTCTGTTCCAGGGTTGCGTGCTGTGGAGAAGATGATGGAGGCCCACCGTCCTCATCTTTCAAATTTTCTCTTTGGAAAGGCTTCGAAATCAGGGATATCCGGCAATTTTGGCAAGTCCAGGAAGGAAATTTAGTAGTGGTTGCTGAAATCGGTTGCATCTGCTATGGTGGACTTGTCAGGTGAGGAAGACCGGTGCTGTTCGAATGTTTCGGGTCCCGTGGACCCGTTACCACGTGCGGAGCTTCTGGATCCATTTAAATTGAACACGGTCTTACCAGGTTTTGAACTGGCCCAGGCGAGTGTCGAGCTGTTGATCTCTCGATCGGTTGTTCTTGCTGTTCTGTCCAATGGGTCACATCACGGGAGTGACAGTCCAAGACCATATCCTGTCTGGTTCAGGGGTTGCTCAACCGACCAGTTTAAACTCTACTCACTCATCGTCTTCCTTGCTTGTCTGTTGAGGAGAGCCTGGAAGGAAGCATCCACTGCGGCAACTGAGTTGCAGCGCTGAATATTGACAGAGGTAAATATCATCTGTCTACAGAGTCTGAGAGGTCACATGGAGGCAAGGAATTGTCTATATTCCAGTCAGAGATTGACAGTTTTGTGGAACATAGCTGGACTGAGGAGGTGGACAGATCCTTGCTTTTTTTTGGATGGAGCTTTTAAAACAATTGGGGAGCTCATTGGCCTTAGTTTCTTAGGTTGAAAATAGGTGATTGGGAGTTTTTTTGAAGGTCTCTGGGAGGATTGCATCAGTACAGATGAATTCTTGGGAGTCAAGAAGCAGGTGCATTAGAAGATCAGATATAGGGAATTAAATTTTATCTTGAGCAATGAGGTCTTGGTGGATGGAAGGAGGAACAAGAAGGAAGGCAAAAACATTGTTATCTATACACTTTTATCACTTGGAATTGCAGGGTGATCTCGGATGAGAGAAGGCCAGGGATTTGCATAATATGGTGGCTACTTGTAAACCGGAAGTTCTCCTTTTGTAGGAAACAAAATCAACTTTTGATAAAAATCAAGATGTGGGTGTGTTGAAATGTGGAAAGTTTTTAGTTTTTTTTTATGTGCCAACCACAAGGGGAAGTGGGGGGTTTGCAGTTTTATGTGACAACGACCATTTTATTACCGAGGACATTTGCAAAAATAGGCACTTTTAGGCTCTCAAATTCTGTGACACAGGAATTGGGAAATCATCGTTTCTCTGTAATGCGTATGGTCCTGTGATACACTCTAATAAGCCAAAGTTCTTTTTTGATCTAAAATTTGAGATCAACATTTTTGCTGATCATGCTTGGTGTGTGGATGACGATTTCAATGATGTTCTTAAGCCAGTGGAGCATTGATTGCAGAATCGTCGGAATCGGATCGAAATCGGCCGATTCCGGAATTTGATCAATGGATTCCGATCCGATTTCATGCGGAAGGGCCGATTCCAGCAGGAATTCCGTGGAATCGGTCGATTCCGACCGATTCCACGGTAGACTGGTCTGGCCGGTCCGGTTCAATTCCGGATTGGGAATCGAACCAATTCCGGCCTTTTTAGGGCCGGAATCGACCGCTGCGGTCGATTCTGGCGATCCAACAGCGTGGCGAGGCTCCTTCCGGTGATTCTGGGCAATTTTAACCCTCGGGAATCGAGGATTCCGGCGATTCCGAGGTCGATCCCATATCCCTACGTCGATTCCAGTGCGATTCCAGCCGCGATTCCGGCGATTCTGGTGGCGATTCCAGCGATTCCGGTGATTCCAGCCGATTTCTTCAAGGGATTCCGCCGATCCAAGCTCTGATCGGCCTCGATTCAACCTCTTCTTCGATCCTTAGAAGATTATTGGTAAGATTTCTTCGCCGAAAACTCCGTACACCCATCCTTACGTGTTTTCGACGACTCCGAGCGTGGTTAAACTCTGTGATTTCCAACCGAACAACTCCGTTTAAGTTCTAAACTAATCGATTGGATGTTCTTTGCACAGAAAAAATTTCGGATATCCCGTACGCCTATTCTTACACGTTTCCGACGACTCCGAGCATGGTTAAACTCGGTGATTTTTGATCGAACAACTCCGTTCAAGTTGTAAGAACATCGATCGGATGTTCTTTGTACGGAAAAAATTCCGGATACCCCGTACGTCGATTTACGACCATTTTCGACAAATACGTAACCCTTTAAACATACCGAATAGTGTGTTTGACGGGCTGTCTGCTTCCCGAACAGCGCCTAAAGCAATTTTTATGTTGCCTAATAATTTTTAATGCATTGTTTACAATTTTTGCAGGTCTAAGCAATGGCCGATCAAGGTGATGCAGCATCAGCATGTCCTTCTGACGTGGGTTGGGAACACGGGCATATGGTAGATCCGGTCAGAAAGAGAGTGCAATGTAAATGGTGTGGGAAGGAATTGAACGGGGGGTGTTCTGGCTGAAACAACATATTACCGGAACATGTGAAAATGTAAAAAAATGTGATAAGGTGCCGAGGGAGAAGAGTGAGGAAATGAGAGGCTACATGACAGGTAGAGCCTCTCAACGAGTTGTTAGGATTGAGCAGAGGGAGGAGTTGCACGATGAGCTACTCCAGAGGCGGAGGGACCGAGATTTGTCTACCTAGAAAGGGAAAGGCAAGGGGAAGGCACTAGCCGAGCCGGAGCCAGAAAGCGAGGAGGTCTCCACGGACTCCGAGCTTAGACATGTTAGGCACGTTAGCAAGCGTGTATTTGCTGAGGATGAGGACAGGAGGAGAGGAGTAGGAGGGTCAGGGTCCAGAGTTGACCCAACTCTTGGCCGATCAGCATCGACTTGCCCTACTCTGGACCGGGAGACAGAGGATGGAGACAAGAGCCACACTGCCATTCTGCCAGTACTCGGTTTACACCGAGTGATGAATATTTATTTAGGAAACAGAGTGTTGGGCAGATGGGGATTAAACAAGCTATGAAAGGGCCAAAGGGGTGAAGGTAACAGGAACGGCTATAAAGAGAGCCGTTCGCCACATTGTGAAGTGATTTTTGCATGCATGTATCACTTTTAAAATGGCATTTATGTGTGTTTTATTTACTTAAGCTTAATTTTTGCCTGATCTATTTTTTTAACTTGATGTAGGCATCCCAGCACATGCAGTCACCAGCCCCTACTTTCAGACGACGGTGGATGCCGTGGGTGAGGCTGGATCGGGTCTGCAAGGCCCGGGCAGCAGGCATATATACAGTGCTGGGCTGGATGAGGAGGTGCAGGAGTTGAGGGAGTGGATGGATGGATTCAAATTGGTGTGGAAGGAGAGGGGTTGCACCATTATGTGTGACGGGTGGACAGGTATCACCAAGAGGAGTATGATAAACTTCTTGGTGTATTGTTCTGAGGGGACCACGTTCTTGAAGTCGGTGGACGCTTCTGGGAAGATTAAAAATGCCGACTTCATTTTTTCTTTGATGGATGCGGTGGTGGAGGAGATCGGGGAGGATAATGTGG
This sequence comes from Cryptocoryne crispatula var. balansae, assembly GCA_036172225.1. NCBI lineage: Eukaryota > Viridiplantae > Streptophyta > Magnoliopsida > Alismatales > Araceae > Cryptocoryne > Cryptocoryne crispatula. The sequence continues at coordinate 33,561,049 of CM069929.1, read as the reverse complement.
TTCAGGTTTTCACTGACAACGAACCTTTATATAAGGTGGTTGAGAAAAAGTTGATGAAGAAGAGGAAGCACATGTTCTGGGTGCCCTGTGCGGCACATTCTATTGATCTCATATTAGAGGATATAGGCAAGGAGGAGAGTGTATCCACCCTTGTCAGGCAGGCGCAGACGATCACGTCATTTATTTATTCGCATCCCCGTCTACTACATATTATGAGATCACACACAGGAGGGCATGATCTTGTTAGGCCTAGTCTGACTCGTTTCGCCACGAATTTCAGTGTATTGGAGAGTTTACACCAGTGCATGCATGCATTGGTTAGGTTCACGCAGTCCGAGGAATATTATAATTATATGGTGGACTACGTGCACAACAACTCAACAAGCAAGATTAGGTGAAAATTCTTGTCAGGTCTGAGAAGCAGATCACTGACAAGAGATTTTGGGAGAGGATTACCTACTACTTGGCAATCATTGAGCCACTGGTAGTTGTCTTGAGGTTGGTAGACTCAGATGACTGGAACCAGATGGGCACACTGTACGATGCCATGGATCGAGCAAACTTGAAAATAAAAGAGAAGAATCCCAGATGTTGCAAAAAGTGGTGGAAGATCATAGATGACCGATGGGATAAGATTTTGCACCACGATGTCCTTGCTGTAGGTTAGTAGGTTCAAAAACTATTTGTGCTTACCTACTTTAAGTTTATTCAATAATTGCCTTATTCATAATGTTAACTATTAATTTATTGCAAGATATTTTTTGAACCCCCACATCTAATATGGAGGACAGGTGGTGAACGACAACGAGGTGATGCGAGGTACACTAGCTGTTATTCAGCGTCTCTACCGATCTCAACAGGACAGGATAGAGGCTGAGATAGAAGCAAGTTGGAGTTTATTCAATATTTTGGAGTAGCTAATTATTAGACAACTAATGATTTTTTTAAAATTTTTTTCAGATGTAGAAGTATAAGATGACGGTCGGCGTATACTCAGATGCTGATTTGAGATATTCGTACGACAAAGTGTCACCTGGTATTCTAATTTATGATGAAGATTTTATTTTATTTTTCATATAAGTTATTGAAGATGATGGGCTAATTGTTTACCTTTTTTTTGCAGCTGAGTGGTGGGTTCAGGTGAACACCAGGAGTGGATGGAATCCACTTGCTGCTATCGGTATCATGATACTTAGTCAGAGCACCAATTCCTCTCATTGTGAGAGGAACTATAGTACATACAACTTGATACATACAAAAGGGAGGAACAGGTTGACCTCAGACCGGTTGGAGAAGTTGGTCTTCTGTCATTTCAATATGAAACTGTGCATGAAGAATATCAAGGATCGACAGAAGATCAGTGAGGAGCGATTTGCACGGTTCGCAGGTGGTCCATACGAGCAGAGACATACCTCCGCCACACCACCACCTGAGGAGGTGGATATAGATCAAATATTCCAAGAGGAGCATGCACTTGCCTCCTGGGCAGATGAGAGGGTAGCTAGGGATCATCCAGCTGAGTTTTATCCCGATGACTATGCATGGGCTGAAGGAGAGTTGGATGGTGTTGAAGCCAAGGAGGATACTCCAGCTCCAGCTCCAGCTCCAGCTACTTCTTAGGCTCAGACAGGGCTTTCTTCTACCCCAGCAGCTATGGAGCAGCCACCTTCAGCTTTAGCCCCAGCTCCAACCCCATCCGTCGTTACCCAGCCCATTCGTAGTCTAAGGAAAACGAAAACAAAAGTGACTGCACGAAAAATGGGCGGATTTGCAAAGCTAAAAAAATCTTTGGGTTCTGGTACTTCAGAGATGGCTGAAGAGGTGAAGAGAAGGAAGCTGGAGATCAGGTGTCCGTGAGCCCAGATGACAGCACGCAGGCTCCTTCTCACTCCTCAGTTGATGATGACGAGGAGTGCATACCAGCGATGCAGCCATCAGCAGCAGCCCAGTCACTTGATTCACGGTGGCTAAAGCCGTATTTCACACTAGATGAGCAGACATTAAAGCATCATTTTATAGAGCCACAGTATCCAGCATTTGACGAGGCTCAACAGTAGTGGATTTTTCCACCACCACCATTAGCTTCACCAGAGTCTGCCTATGTCCCGGTCGTCCCGTAGTCCGATGCCTATGACCTTGATAGCATGGCATCGGCATTATTTTCATATTGATATGGTCCCAGACAATATACAAGACTGGGCACAACTAAGGAGCATTGACAACAGCAGGAAGAGGAGGAAGGCCAATATCCATATACTAGATATTGGTATTAGATTGATATCATGTAAATTCCTATTTTTTATATTTTCATGATATATCAATTAATTGGCTTTTGCATCAATTGAATATGTACTTAACTTCATTTCATGTTCATTAGTAATTATTCGATGGGGTCCTGTGGATGAATGTTAATCTTATTTTTAGAATTTTTTCTAACTCATTTCTTAGTTTTAAGAATTTTTTCTGATTTTTTTGATGAAAAATAAAATTAAAAAAATTTGATTCAGGCCGATTTCTAGATCGATTCTCTTTCCAGGAATTGGCCGATTCCGACCGATTCCTGGGAATTAGAATCGGATCGGTCCCAACCAATTCCGATTCCAATTTCGCGATCCTTGCAGTGGAGAGATTTGGTCAGAACAATTGTCCTCATGAATTGTCTTATTTTAATGAATGGTTTAATGACTGTGGTATGGTCATAGTTGTCAAGGTGCTCGCCTAGGCGCTGCCTAGGCGGCAAGGCGCTTTTACATGGGCGCCTTGTTAGGGCGCCTTGTCTGGGGCCAAAAAGGTGTCCAAGGCGCCCAGGCAAGGCGCCTTGGGTATTTTTACATCATTAAAAAATAATTTTGATAAGTTTTTCCTTCTTGATACCCCTCACAAGGGACACTTATTTAATGATAGTTTGAATATATTAATATATTGCACTATCACTTATACTATCATACATATTTAAGATTTATGATTATAAACATATATTATATACTTAATTAAGTTTCCTTTCAGTTCTTTCTTCACTCTCTCTATCTCACTTATACTATTACATATTCTTTTGGGTTCGGGGGTTTCGCCCCCCTGACAACCCCCCGCAAGGGGCGCTGCCCCCTTGACTCCCGTGACTTGACCACGCAGGTCGATGCGCGACTACTCTGTGCTCCCCCCATTTAATAATATTATAACAATATTTTACCATTACTTATACTATTGCACATATATAAATTTTATAATCATAAATGAGTTATATACTTAAATTTTATAAAAAATTATTTAACTTTCTTCTCTTTCACACACACACATCATATTTACTTATGTGCATTGATAAAATACTCATATTCAATTATAACATAAAAATATATAATTATATTTATGCTTATTTTTATATATAACAACCTCCCGACTCAGTCTTCCTTGAATACCACCTTGACCGCCTAGGCAACGCCTAAGCGGCCACCTTGTCGCTTAAGCGAAATCGGTACCCTTCAACGCCTTGGGCGCCTTGTCGCATTGACAACTATGGGTACGGTAGAAGTTACTAATTGTGACACTGACTTGGTCAAATTCCATATTCAAATTGGAGCTTGGTAGATTCTTTTTATCTGCTATGTGGGTGGAGTTTATTGGGCTTCTTGATGGGTTATATATGTTCTCAAAGTTATGCCTGACCATTTAGCAGTCGAAGTCAACTTTGATAAGTTCAAGCAGGTTTATTTCAGAAAGTTTCGCTTTGAGTTAGCTTGGTGCAGATTGTGGAGATTCAAATTTTAAGAAATTGGACCAAGAAGGATTACAGAGAATGGTGTTTAAGGGAGGAGATAAGGTGGAAGCAATGAGCTAAAGAATTATGGCTAAAGGAGAATGACAAGAACACCATATTTTTCCATACTCATGCATCTTTTAAAAACAAGAGGAGCATCATTCATAAATTGAATGTGAATGGTTCTACTTGTGATGGTATGGAACATGTTGGCCAACATGCATCTGAATATTATAGAGCTTTTTTCAGAGGATAATAACTGAAGTCCCTTCATCAGTTTCAACATGCAAAGAATTTTTGATGTAGAAGAATCGGAATCTCTTGTTCTCTGACCATGAGGTTTATGAAGCAATCAAGGATATGGATTCCTAGAAAGTGCCCAACCTTGATGGCTTTTCGAACGGTTTCTATCTTCACTGTTGGGACATCATCAAAGAGGTAGTGGAGGATGTTAAAGATCCAGGATGATCCAGGCTGCATAAAAATGGTAAACTCTACTTGTTGGTGTTTATTCCTAAGGAGGAGGTAGTGGAGGATGTTGAAGATCTCCGATCTATCGTTTACGGAATTGCAGCTACCATATTGTTACAAAAGTACTTTTCATTAGACTTAGCTGTTACATTGGTAAATTGACTAGCTCCTCTCAATCAACTTTTATTCCTTGTAGATTTATTTTGGATACTTTTATGGCCACTCATAAATGGTTATATGATCAGAGGAGTAGAAGGGTCCAGTGTTTGCTTTTAAAGTTGGACTTTGAGAAGCCTACGACCGGATTTGGGTGGAAGTGCCTATACAAAATCATGCATTTGATGGGTTTCAATAGCAAATTGATTAGTTGGATTAACATTGTATTACCACTACCTGATTCTCTGTTAACATTAATGGGAAAAGTTTCGGTTATTTTAAGTGCTCGAGAAGACTGAGACAAGTAGATCCGATTTCACCTCAACTCTTTGTACTAGTTTGGCAAGTCCTTAGTTACACGGGAGAAAGAGCAGAGATTTGATAGAAGGCATCACAATTGGTGTCAACGGAGAACATAATACACATTTCAATTCGCAGACGATACTTTGCTTTTCTCATCCGCTAGTCCTTCTGAATGCCTTAATTTCAGAATCATTCTTTTTATGTTTCAGTTTGTTACATGGTGGAAAATTAATAAGGCGAAATGCAAGCTGATAGGTCTAAATATGAATGATTTTTAATGACAACTAGCGCAGAGCATTTTCAACATGCCTTGGGCTTCTCTTCCTATCAAGTATTTTGGCCTACCCCTTTTCGACAAGGGCACTGAGAGTAAGGATTGACAAAGTGTTATTTAGAAGGTTGTTGCAAGGTTGTGAACAAGGATCGCCGGATCGGGATCGGACCCTGGATCGGTGGGGTCCGATCCGATCCGGATCGGATCGGATCGGACCGATCCAGGCCGATTCCAATGGAGCCAGACCGATCCAGAATCGGTCTGGATCGGTTTTTTTTTTTTTTTTTTTTGCTTTTCGAAAAAATATGGAAAAATCGCCAAAAAATCAATAAAAATACATATAACTCAGGAAAAATGTGAAAAAAATATAGGGAACACTCATTCATATAAAAAATTAACAATCAATCATATAGAACACGTATCGACCCCCAATCACACAATAGAACACATCGTACATCAAATAAGATACATGTTTTTACCAAACAAACAATCATACCCAACTCCACAAATCGTACTGACACATTCTTCTTACCACTCGTATTACATTGCGTGAAATAAACAAAGAAATACATTATACATGCATCACCACCAACTATGGTAACGTACGGAGTAGGATGGATGCGGATCCGGATCTCCGTCACGGTAATTTTGATTTTACGCGAAATCTCACGTTGATTAGGGTCGGTCGCCAATTGGCCCGTATCCATAAGAAAATAAAGGGCGGGCCAGTGTCGGTAAACTCATAAACTCACGATCGGTAGGAGGTGGAGGTAAAAAAGATGGTGGAGGTGGATAGCCGGAGCTCACCGTCCGAGGCGGGCTCGGATAGGAAGATGCGGGCTCGTGCGCATTCAACCTCGTCCACCGTCCGGCTAGCCCTGCCACTCGAACGTGAGTGTCTTTTATCACTCAAATCATGCGGACACCCGCTCGCTCGTCCGAGCACTACTAGTAGAGCCACCCTCACCTCCGCCACCCCCACCTCCACCTCCACCCCCGTACTGTTGTTCTTTGTGTGGGTGGCACAAATTCTTCTTCATCCTCATCGATGAAGGTGGCCGAGCGGTCTCGGTGTCGAGAGATGATGTCGCCGTTTGATACTTATCTTCTTCCTCATCAACATGTAGGATCTCCTTGACTTGCTTCGTCGCGAAGGTAGCATGCTTTCTTTAAAGCCCTAAATAATCCACGAGTCTTGGTGGTGGTGGTGGTAGAAAGGACCCGGCGGAATCCGAGCAGAGGAGGCGCGCGGCGGGCGGCGGATGATGTCTGCGGGAGAAGGCGTAGTCCCGGGGTGGATCGGAAGTGGAGCCGCGCACGGAACTTGACTTTCTTCGACTTCTGCGTGTCTTCATCCTCACCGAGGACGGCGTCAAGCTCTCCTTCGGGCCCGTGATGCGTCGTTCGGGTCGAACTCGGCTCTCCTCGGCATCCTTGTCTTCCACCCGTACGCGCAAGTGGATGTTCTTCTTGGAATAGCTATTCCAAGTCCACATCGGCCTGGGACAAGCCCTGAGTAGCTTGGGCCTGTGCTCTTTCTTGGTACAATCCACCTGCAAACTGGGCAAATCTCTGCTCCGATGTCTTCTGCCTATCTTTGATATTCTTGATCCTCGACCATATTGTAATGGCGGAGACAAGCTTCTCGATCTTTCTCGTCTTCAACCTATTTCTCCTCTTCGTATGAATAAGGTTGAAGGTGCTCAATTCTCTCGCAAGGATGACGATGTGCTGCGACTTAGCACCCGAATTGCAACGGCGGCGAGTGGATTCCATCCGATTCTGTTTGTCACCATAATCCACCACTACCTGTAATTGTAAAGAAGACGTACATGCATCGATAACGTTATGTAAAAAAAAATCAATTAACGAAAGAGTCATTAATTCGGGTAAGCATATTACTGGGGGGACCCTATCACGTGTAGTCTGCAAATGCGGATCCCCGTACATCCCGATCTTGTGCTGTGTAAGTCATCCGAAAACACAAACTAAAACAATTATCTTCTCTTCGAGATAAAGTTAAAAGTTTAATTAATATGAAACGTATTACTTACTTCAACCTCTCGCACGTTCGTCTTCTTGGGTCTTACATAGTCGTTTAATTACGGATAGTGTGCCCGATAATACTTCACCATCATTACATACTTGGCCACCATCTTTTGTATCCTTGGGTTGAAGAAGTACCACCGTAACAACATTATTACTCCTTTAGTTTAAAGGACAATGGGGGTAATACACAAAATATAACTTGTAATCATTAGCAAGATATTACACTACTAAATTATACTGCGTATGAATGTCGTGGTGTAGGGTTTTGTCCCATCCGTTGTCAATCACCTTCCACCCTTCTTGTAACCACTTGGGATGCTTCTCTTTAATTTTCAACTTAGCTTTATCCATAGATCACACGGTACCCCATCCGATTTTTGTCATTTGAATCAACCAACCCAACTGCACCCAAAGGTTCTATGACGAACAAATAGTATCTTGCACCTTCTCCCACCACCTCGTTATCTTCTATCGTTACTATCTTTAACGAAGATCTCATACTTGATCCAAGGAGCTCCTGTGTATCCATGTACTACGATAAGCGAGTGGAGAGAATGAACCTTTTTAATCTAGCCTTGTTCCTGTATAGGCTCTCTAATGCAATAAAATGGGTGGCAAATCTTGTGAGACCCGGTGCGATCGTAAATCATGACCATCGGTGTCTTGCCTCATTATATGTAAAAGTCGTGGATGGCCATAGATAAATGAGGTGATAAGTTGTCCTTGGTTGACGAGGACTTGACATTAACATCCCTACCAATGTCTTCTAACATCAAGTCGATAGAATGTGCGCGCACGGGGCTGAAATAAGTGAGGTCGAGCCTCGTTAGCTTCTTTCCTGCGGCACCTTATACGAGGCCTCATTGTCTGTGACAAAGCGCACAATGTTGGCCTCCCCATCTCATCCACCGCATTGTTCATCAAGCCGAATAGGTAATCGCATTTTCACCGCGAGGCATCGACCGACTTCGTGAATACGGTGCCCTCGGAACAATACACAAGGAAGTTTATAAGTGACCTCCTTGTGATTCCGGTCATCCATCGCACATTACAATGCACCCCCTCTCCTTCCGCATGGTTTTGAATCCATCTATCCGTGTCAACTCATCGACCTCCTCATCCAAGCCTGTTTCATATATATACTTTGATGTCGGGGCTTTCAACCCGGAGCCCGGCCTCACCAATCGCATCAACCATAGTCCGGAAATATGGATCGGTGGCCGCGTGTGCCGGGACACCTACAAATTCGAAAACAAGATAAGGGAAAAGAGAGGGTTGTTAATAATAGCTAACCTAATAAATAATTCATATTGACAAGCAAATGCTAACCACACCTTCAACAAATCTTTACCTGCATGTAGAAAGAACTTGACCATATGCTTAAGGGCTTTCTTTGCTGCCCCAGTCGATGCCTTCACCCCTTTAAATGCTTGTCTTATACCCCTCTGACCTCTACCACCCTCCCTATACATGCATGGCGGTGTCTCACGCGTCGGCATCGGTCGAACGAGAATGTGTCCTCCGAATTTCGGGCTCTGAACGGGCCTTGTCCCCGCCCCCGCATCGGATCGTCAGAAGCCGAACCTCCTTGCTCCCTCGTCTTCGTTCCTCATCCTCGCGGGCCCTCGAGCCCTACTCTCGTGTGACTCTCCCCACGGGCATCTTCCTCGTCGATGAAGATGGAGAATCGAACTTGGACCCTTTCGTGTGCCGGCCCTTTCCCTTTCTTGCCCTTCCGGCCGTAAGATCGGCGTCTCTCCGAGGCTAGCAACTCGTCGTAGGTCTTGTCTGCGACCAATTCTCGCCTCCCTCGTGATGCCCTTCCGGGTTATATAAGCCCTCATCTCCTCCCTCGGCCGGTACTTTATCACACTTCTTTACATTGCCACCCGTCCCGGCTATATGTTGCTTGAGCCGATACACACCTCCGTTCATCTCTTTTTGGCACCACTTGCATCGACTCTCTTCTTATGCGGAATCAAGGAGATGGCCATGTTGCCATCCAATGTCACGAAATTCTGCGGGTCCGGTGCCATGCTCCTCGTCCGACATCTTATCTACAACACAAAACCATACCAATATTAGGCCAAGCAATTCCAGCCCCCCCCCCCCCACCTAGGGGGGGGACTGTACAAAACAGTCACCCCCGAAAGGGGTGCTAATCACCCCTTCGGGGGTGCAATTCCACCCCCATTGGGGGGTGAAATAATCCCCCCCAATGGGGGGATTTTATGCCTTTGCAGCCCCCCCCCCCACCTGGGGGGGGATCAGTAAAAAGCAGTCACCCCTTCGGGGGTATCGTTGAACACCCGAATGGGTGCTAATCACCCCTTCGGGGGTGCAATTCCACCCCCCATTGGGGGTGAAATAATCCCCAATGGGGATTTTATGCTGCAGCCCCCCCCCGCTAGGGGGGGGATCGTAAAAAACGATCACCCTTCGGGGTGAGCGTTGAACACCCCCGAAGGGGTGCTAATCACTCCTTCGGGGGTGCAATTCCACCCCCACGGGGGGGTGAAATAATCCCCCCCCAATGGGGATTTTATGCACGCCCCCCCCCCCCCCCCCCACCTGGGGGGGGGGACGTAAAACTAAAAAAATACCCCCTTCGGGGGTGACTGTTGAACACCCCCGAAGGGTGCTAATCACCCCTTCGGGGTGCAATTCCACCCCCATTGGGGCTGAAATAATCCCCCCAATGGGGGGATTTTATCTTGCGTAGCCCCCCCCACCTAGGGGGGGGACTGTAAAAAACGGTCACCCCCTTCGGGTGGTGTTGAACACCCCGAAGGGGTGCTAATCACCCCTTCGGGGTGCAATTCCACCCCCGTTGGGGTGAAATAATCCCCACGATGGGGGGATTTTATCTTGCAACCCCCCCCCCCCCCCCCCCCACCTAGGGGGGAGGGGAAAAACGGTCCGCCCCTTCGGGGGTGATCGTTGAACACCCCCGAAGGGGTGCTAATCACCCCTTCGGGGGTGCAATTCCACCCCGTTGGGGGTGAAATAATCCCCCAATGGGGGATCCCATGCTTTGCAGCCCGGCCAGGGGCCAAGGCCCCGGGGGGGGAAGGAGATCGAAACCCCCCCCCCCTTACAAACCTTCTACCGTTTAGGGTGGATCGCCCCTCCCCAAGGTGGATCGCCCCTCCCCGAGCCTTGATTTTCTTGGATCGCCCCTCCAAAAGCCGGATCGCCGGATGCGAAGCCTAGATCTCCAAGGTGCCTTGGGGGGAAGGAGAACAAGCCGAAGGGGGGGCAAGTGGGGGGAGAATCGGTCGGATCGACCCCGAATAGGGGGTGATCGGACTTGAAAACGATGCGGATCGATCCCGGAATCGGTTCGATTCCGGGTCTTCCGGTTTTCCGGCGAATCGGTCCGGATCGACCGATTTTGGGATCGATCCGGGTGGATCGGTCCGGGATCGACCGATCCTATCGATTCCGGCCGATCCAGCCGGGACTCCCGGCTGGATCGCTAATTCCGATAGGAATCGGATCGGTAGGTACCGATCCGATCCAAGAATCGGTCGATCCCGATCCGGATCGACCGATTCTGCAATCCATGGTTGTGAAGGTAGAATGTTATCCTCCGGTGGGAGATGGGTGCTTTCTAAGACAGTGCTTCAAAGTATTTCTTTATATTATTTCTCCATACTCAGAGTTTCTAAGACCAGTTACCATAAGCTTGAGAGTATCAAGGCTAGTTTTTTTCTGAAAAGGGACCAATGGTAAGAAGGAGCTACATTTTATTAAGTTGTCTCGTGTTTGCAAGAATACAAAGAAGGTGGAGTGGGTCTTGCATCACTTGAGTCCCTCAACACTGCTATGTTGTCCAAGCGGCTCTGGGATCTGAATGTAAACAAAGATGCTCTTTGGGCAATAATAGTTTGTTCCAAATATGGCATTGGTGAGACTTTTTAATGATTTCAGGAATAATGGCAGATTGTCTAGCATCTGGAAAGGCATTTTACACAATTGAGATTTTTTCTATGCGTTCTTTACCATTGAATTGGGAGATGGAAGAACTTCTTTCTGGCTTGACAGATGGGTCAGTCATACTTCTTTGGCCAATGAATATTCTTCTCTTTATAATTTGTGTTGTAACCCCCACATTAAGATAAGTGACACTTGGGATGGGAACTGTAAGTTGGTGTTTGAGTTTCAAAAGAAACCTGAAAGATGATGAGATTAGCGGTTTTTTTTGCTATGCTAACTATTCTGGGGGACTGTAGGTGAGTTGACAATAAGGAGGACAAACTCATTTGGCTGCATTCCAAGAAATCAAATTTCACTGTAAAATCAGTTGTTCACATGTTGACAATAGGAAGGGTGGTGGTAGGGGTGTAAACGGAATCCGATATTCCGATATTCCGATTCGATTTCGATAAAAATTAACGGGTTTGGAACTTGTTTTTGTATCCTATAAGTTATCGGAATCGGAATCGGATATTCCGGTAGCTTATCAGAATCGGAATCGGAATCGGAATCGGAATCAATTGGTTCCGTTTTCGTTAATCCGATTTCGATAAAAAATAATAATATATAAATAAAATTAAATAAAATAAAGTTAAATAAATTAAAAAATATAATATATAAATTGATAAAATAATAAAAATAAAATTTTAAGAAGATTATATCAAAATTTATTAAGTATATGTAAATTATTGACTCACTTTTGAATAAAAATTAATATTTAATATGCATTTCGGATTTTATCGGATTCGGTTCCGATTTCGATAACGGAATCGGAATCGGATCGAAATCGGAACATAGTGATTCCGAAATTATCGGAATCGGAATCGGAACCCCTTAACCCTTGTCGGAATCGGAATCGGATTCTGGTGAATCCGCTACCGAATCCGACCCGTTTACAGCTCTAGGTGGTGGTGCCGTGGCATGAGGAGGTTTGGAGACAACCAATGCCTATTAACATCAAGATCTTCTTCTGAAAATTTGGCTGGCATAGACTTCCTACTAGAAGCTACTCACACAAGATCTTTTATGCGATGCCGATCTCCCGTGTATTTAGTGATTCAAAGGAAGAGAGTATGGATCACCTTTTTTTCAACTGTGAAGTCACTGATTTTCTGTGGATAATCCTTTTCAGAAGTTGGGATGTTGTTTGAGCTGAACTTGAAAATACCATTTCTTTGCTGCGGATGTGGCCATCCTTTAATACGTGGTCTTCAAATCCTATTTGTGGAGACTCATACTTCCTGTTAAGTACTTCCAGTCATGCTATGGTCTATTTGACATATCAGGAACAAACACATTTTTGAAGATTGTTTTGTTAACCAAATTTTTTATCTGATGTCTTCTTATGTTAAAGACGGGAATTTAGCTCACAATGGGTGTTCACAAGACATGGTGCCTTTGAGAGACAGGTTTATGGGCTTCACTTCTTTGTTTCTGGAATTGTAATTGGTTGTCACTCCTCTACCACCTCAGTGGACGAGTTGCCTCCCTTGTTTTTTTTTCCTGTTATGTAGTGTAATTTTCTTTTGTTTTGATGAAATCATGGTGTGTCGACAATCTTCAAAAAAATCTTTTCCAAAAATATTTATCCACACATACATAATTACATAAATGAAAACACATTCGCATGTATTTTCACACACAACACACATATTCAATTAGAACATACAAATATAATTACATTTATGTATATATGTTTGTACGTATTAATAAATATATATAGTATTAGCATATAATTATATATGTATATATTCATGTGTAATATTTATTTATGTATATATGTTTGTTCATGTACATAAATATATAGTATTAACATATAATTATATATATGTTTATATACACGTGTATATATTTATATGTATATGTGTATATACACATATACATAGTATTAAGATATAATCATACGCATTTGTGTATGTATGTACATAAACTTGTATATATGGTATTAACATCTAATTTTTAGAAGGACAAATCCTAGGTGATTTTGGATTGGATTTCTTTGTCAGATTGTCCGGCCTGATCTGCATTGGGATTGGCCCCGACCGATCTATGGGGCTGATACTGACCAATAATTCCTTGTTCTTGTCATAGTAGTCCAGGCACATGTCTAGAGTCTAGATGGTGCCTAGTCGTTTCCATAGGGTGTGGGCGTAAATTTAATGACAGGAAAAATATATTAACATATTTGACCATCACTTGTGCTATTACGTATGTTTAAAATTTTTAATTATTAATATATGTTATATACTTAAAAATTATAAAGTTTTCTTTTGATCCTTTTTTCACTCTCACTTAATTTACCTTGATTAACTCTTCCCGGAAACATATGCTCACATATACATAATTACATAAATAAAAACACATTTACATGTATGCATGCATATCACACATTCAATTAGAACATGCAAATATAATTATATTTATGTATATATATGTTTGTATATATAAATATATGTAGTATTAACATCTATTTATATATATGTATATGTTTGTATATATATGCATATACACATGTCTATATATAGTATTAACATCAAATTTGATTGCTTAAGCGAAATTTGTGCCCTTGAATTGCCCTGGTTGCCTTTACAAATATGGTGCTTGTACTTTTCAAGTGACAGTTGAAATCAATCATCAATGTGCAGAAACATGCATTAACTACTCTTTCAGGGAGGTCTTTTAGAATCTCTTATTTTGGCAGATTCAAGAGACCTCATCATCTTCTAGTGCAGGATCTTAGATGTAATTAGGGCTGCAAACAGTATCCAAAGTTCTGATAATTTGACTAATTTTTGTTTTGCTTATTACTAAGCAGATGCCAAGTATCTGATGGATCATTGAAACCGAAATCAGATATTCCTATAAATAATCACTAGAATTGAAATTGGAAACACTTGTAACCGAATCTGATTTGTTCCAAATCCGATAAAAATTTAAACTATTTAATCTATATCATTGATCTTTAGATCTAACAGTTGAAGTTACAATACAAACCTAATAACTCACGTTACACAACAACCTCTGGCCCTTGAGTGCTGTTTCTTTTTCGTCAGTTTCACCTTTGGTTCTTGCCTTGGTATGGCTTGCCCATTCATTCATCTGGTACAAAGAAGATTTGTTGACCACTTGGATTCTTCTTTTGCTTCTCCGTCCATTGGTGCTGGAGCCAAGGAACAGCTGCTTCTCTGACCAAGCTGTCCGTGGACCAATGGTTTCTAGAAATCCTCACTTTACTAGTCCCTCCCCAACTCAATTCCATGTGAGGAGATTGACTAGCATGTAAACCCTATCTAGCCAGCCCGGTACGATGTTCTTTGATGTGCAATTGCTCTCAGGGACAGGTATTCAGATTTTTTTTTTGCTGAACATATTCACATAGATGTTATATTGTTTGTCTTAAGATTGGCTGAGTATATGTAATTGTTGTAGGTTAGAGTTTGACTGATCTTTCTAATTCTAGTTTTTTTTTAATTTGATGTTACTTCAAAGAGTCTAAAGACTAAGCTAGAGATGAACTAGTTGATGCAAACTGGAGGTCCTGAAGGCATATTAGGATGGAAGAAAATGGCGGGATAAAATTTGGAGCAGGAGAAATAGTACTCTAGGGAAGATATCTTAATTGGGATAGTAAAATTATTTGATTTATGAAAGATTTTGCTCTTTGTTATTACTTGTATTGTGTATGCTTTTAGTTGCATTTTGCAGATCTTTTTGTTCTCAGGGGAGAGATGGAAGAGATTGTGTTCTATAGAATTTTTTTGAATAAAAAGTCTTGTTTAGTGTCCCCAAATAGATATCAGAATCAGTTGTGTTCAATTTTTTGTTATTTTTTAAATAAAAGCATAGTTTAGTGTTTCAAATAGTTATTGCAATTAATTTTCTATTACAAGCCTGTTCAATTTATTATTATTTTTTAATAAAAAGTATTGTTTGATGTCTTAAATAATTATTGGAATCAGTTTCAATATGCTATCAGAACAGTTTGATTTTGATATTAGTTCGAAATGAATTGAAATTGGAACTGTTACTTTTATTAGTATTGAAATTGGAATGGATACACCCAATGGTTACTAGATTCATAATCAGAACATGCCAATTCTTCTACTGAATTAGTTTGTAGCCCTAGATGTAATATGCAGATGGATGCTGATGCATGCAGCATGCTAAAGAGTTTGAGAAAGGATGGGGGTTGCAATGGATGACAGCCATGTGAAACCTCGAAGATTCATACATAAAAATATATGTATGTATTGTATGGTTTGAAAATTCATTTGATTTCCATTTATTTGGGAAAACGAACCTTCTGTATTTTATCTTTGGCTACTATGAAAATATATGATATTTCATAGAAAATATTAGCCAAAATGTGTGATATTCATATATAAAACATATGTCGAGGTTAGGGTTCATAAAATTTGTCTTTGGACCTCTCTCCATCGGAAGTTGCGAATTTCCAATGTTAATTACATCGAGACTCTCGAACACCTTTGATTAACTGTCGTAGCAATTCGCATATGTAAAAGAACATTCATCCGCAAAATATCGATCACCTGGGGATTATGACCCATAAAAGCAATGGAATACAAGCTGATAATATAACGACCATATGACGTCAAATGCGAAAGAATTTTAAAAGTAAGGGTAAAGATGCTGATGATTAATCTCTCATCTCCATGTCTTATATCAAGGCATGGATTGAATTATCGAGGCTGATCAAGATCGGAGCAAATTCAGATCAGGATATTAATCTCATATAGGTCCCTTTATCTTGGACAAAGTGGAATCTGGCCATATGCGCCAATTCAAGCTCTTTCTTGGTGGTGAAAAAAAAACAGTATATTACCTAAGTCTTTATTTCTAGACTTAGTAGGTATTTGGGATGTGGCCTTACCCGCAAAATTTAGAGGGTTCAAGCATGATATGCTAGGGCTTGGGAAGAGACCATGTTCTCTTTCCAAGGGTTTCTTGGACTATCCTAGACTAAGATAGTTAGACACCCTAAATTCCAAGTCTTAGTATTCTAGACTTGGTGGTATACCCAAAATCTCAGGTTTAGAAATCTTTGGTTCTTCCACCTTGTATGCTCAGCCCTATCCGGTTTGGCCCAAATCATGCATAGGATTTTGCCATATTCCCCGGTTGTCCCGGATTCAAATCTGGTTTATGATCCAGATTAGACCGGACCTAAGACCTGATACATATATATGCACATTGTATGGGGTCAAGTAGGGGATTGAATGTAGCCATATATGAGGCCAATACGTGTCATATGGAGGACTGCTATATGGTCCTATATGGGGTGTCAATAGAAGACTAAATGGGCATCGACCGAGACCTATCATATGATGGCACTAAGTCATGTAAAGGGTCCAGGTTTGTATGGGCCTGAAATGCATGTCCCTTAAGGCACTTATATGGCCTCTTTCACCAGCTGTCCATGGCCTATTTATATTCAGATTCAAGACTAATCGAAATCTCATCCATATTTACCCATTGGGCTGGCCATGCTTAGAGTTAAAATTCCGGAAGCAAAACCACGCTACCTCTGGATGGAATCCTTCTTATAGATTTCTGGAATATGAACCTCCGGGATGGGGGTCCTAAAATTCAGGATTCTATACCTAACCATATGTCAGGCTCTGTTCTGAAACATGCCCATATTCGAGCCATGATCTCAGCCTAAAGTAAAATCACTCGGATTTGTATAGTCTTTGGAATAACCTGATTATGTTTGGGACCGAGATCAAACTTAAAGTCAGAACTTCAAGGGACTAAATTGTATATATATGTAGATCTCCGAAGCACCAAGTTATGTATTAGAGCTTCTTCATGATCTCATACCCAGACCTGAGCTTATATAAACCATAAGTTTGATTATAAGTTTACCATGTGAGTCCTGTATATACATATGCGCATATAGCATGGAATACATATCTTGGCCTCTTCTATGAGCTGATTATGCTCAGATCTAGGGGCTGTTGAACATCTTCTCTTTGTGAACCAGGTGGCCTATGGCCGGGAGTCGAGGTCAGAGATATAATCTTCCGGGGTAGGGATCCTCAAACCCTATTGCCAAAGCTGGAACTCCAAGGCCCAAGATGCCCTGGGTATTACTGGGATTCAGACCCAAATCTGATGCTGAAATTGACCTTAAACTGGTCATTGTCCGGCACTGAACCATGGGTTGAGATGGAATATTCACCTAAGCCTCCTACACAAGCTCTCAATGATCTGATTATGTTCAGATCTAAAAGCCCTTTGACACCTTCCCTTCATGTGATCAGAATTAGGGCCTTTTAAAAATGCAAGACTCCGGGGTGAGGACCCTCAAATCTTATTAAGATTCCAAGGCTTATAATGCCCTGAATACAATTCCTTGTATCCCTCCCTATATTCTAATCGGGGTCTGAAAGATATGAGCTTTCAAATATGACACCCCATAGTGCTGTTTGAGGGTAATTACTGACCTTATGGCCTAGCTTAGATCAATATTTCTTAGCGCTAAGTTTTGCATATACGATCCTCTATTTCTCATCAATTTTGAGAGTCAACTCCCTCAGGTTTAGAATATGCCTGAAATCCGAAGGTTAGTGCCCAATCCAGTTGACTGTCAAACTATATGTATGTTCGGAATTGGCTTTCTCAATCAGGGATTCATATATAAATATAGATATATATAAGCAATGGTCCTTGATCACCATCATATGCATATTGGCATATACATTCAATTGAATTCATATGGTATGTAATGCGGAGTTGAACTCCAATTTCATCATATTGAGGTCTTCTCACCCTCTTCTGTCTTGTGAGATGGTTTAGGAATTGGCCTAATATTAGGCATCCATAATGACTTGTTATGAGCATGTAATTCTCATCTCTCTATGAAATTTGTCAAATATTTATTAATCATGCCATATGGCAATACATCCTCATATGGTGAGGTATACATGTATTCATAACCTCTTCATATCCAGGCTCTATGTCACAAAATATTTTGTCTCGGGCCCTGTCTTTTTATAAGAAAGCCCAAAGGACTACGAATATGATCTTATCCGAGACATATTTGCAGGATTGTGCCCAATATGGGGCTTTAGACAGTCCCTTAGCATTCTCGGATCTTGAACTGTATGTCTTCATGGTCGGATGCCATGTCTTCATCAAGGCCCGGTTGGCCATCTTTCCTCCAAGTCCTTGCTTAATGTAAGGCTACCCGGGGGATCCTTGGTCCATCATGTGGGTCCCAAGGAGGCCGGGTATAACCTTCATTCTTGCCTGCCTTATTGCACTGCTGCTGGAGTAGCCGGGCTTTGAGGGATCTTCTCCATAAATTCAAGGTCGGAGGACTGTTATGGAGGGAGTAGGGGCAGGTCTGTTCAAAAGAGAGAGGTCTATAAAAGTGATGTAAGAGGGGATCCGGGGAGCAATATGGGCTTAATTATGGGATCGGATCTGGAGTATTTGGACATAGTCTCCCCCCGCCCGGGACTAAGCTCAGATATGTCCGAGAAGGTGAAGGAAGGGGGTCTACAGGGTTCTCGGAATTGCAGGCTCAAGTGGGATGATAACCCACTGATATGGGAGAGTAATTGAGGGGATTGAGCTCCTGATGGCCATGTCATCTAAAGGAGGGGACGGCTTGGTCAATAGGTATGATATCTTACCATAAATTTCTCAAGACTTGCCCTTGATCTTCCTGCAGAGCTTCCCTTTCTCACTGCTCCTTCTTTGAGCTGCGTGGGTGTCCTCCTTGGCAAGATTTCTGCAGAGCTTCCCCTTCTCCTCCTGTCCTCCCTCCCACCCCTTTTCATGTGCGGGGGCTGTCTTATTTATAGGCTCTTGGATGGGTGCTGTTCACCCGAGAGAGAGTGGGGATCATGAGAGTATGCGCACCATAGGGAGTGGAGAGAGTGGGAGATCATGGGGGGGACAGGTGGCAGTCCCCCTCCTCCTATATTCCCTCTCACGAGGGAGCATCCAATGAGGCATATCTCATTGACTCCCGGCCCCTCATTTGATGAACATCCTTGATCAATCGATGCTCCATCCAATCATGGCCCTTCATCCCTCAATTGGATATTAATCTCATTAAGGATCCGGTTGATCCATTATGATGCTCCACTGGCCATCTAAGAGATCTAAGCTCCATTTGACTTGTTCAACCTTTGACCCCGGCCCTTGATCAAGTGTCTCTCCATTTAATCCAAGCCCTTGATCTCTTAATGGATATTAATCCTATTAAGGATCCGGGATGACTTGACAATCCGGTAATCATCTTGCTAATCACTTGTCCATCGGATACCCCATTAAGGTAGATCCATTGGACATTATCCCATTACGGGTCCGGGAGACCCATCTCACTGCTCCGATGAGGATCCATGTATACTAGGATCCAATTGACTTAAAATCAGTCAATCCTGGCCATTGGATTAGTCCTATTTGAATTCACCAATTAACTCCCTCGCGGCTCAACCTCCTCCCCCTCTTTTGTTGCAAATTCTGTTAAGTCTCCTATGGGAGACAGATTTGTCTAACCGCGGCCTCTTTTTAAACAGTCCCTCCTCTTTCTCTTGTCGCACCATCCTCTTCTTATCAAGGTCTACCACCGCTTGAATATTGCCAAAGGAGATCACTGTCTCTGCTGTTTGGAGCTTCCGGGTGCTACTTCTTCCTCTTGGGATCAAGCCGAGGAGGGGGATATTCTTCTAGCTGTTCTCGGGTGAGCAATGCTTCCATTATCAAAAATTTTGTCCATTCATGCTATGCCCTCTTATCTATTTCTTGTCGGCAGCATCCCTATTGCTCTGATTGTTCCATACCATAGCATATATGTATGGCCGGTTGCACTGGGGATGCCTTTGTTGTGTGCGGAGTTTCTCTTCTTATGCCATCCTTGATTGGGGATGTTATCAATCCCCCTCTATCTGTTTGTGTTTAGCTGAGCCTCTCCATCTCAATTTTTTTTTATGACATGAGTTTGTCATTATCTATTTCCCTTCTTCAGCATGCTGATTGCCCCAATTATGCATGGCCGGCTTGTATAGGAGTGCTTGATCCTTAGTCCCCCATCTGTTTTCAAGTTAATTCACATATGTAAGTGAAAACCCGGCTCCCCAAGGTGTTGAATTGGGCCATCTTCCAATTCCCGGGCCAAATAGCTGCCCCCTTCATATGTCTAACTCTAGGCACTCCCTCGACAACCTGTCATTAAAGAGGTCACTGCCGGACCTGCTAGAAGAACCAGTTTGGTTTCTATGTGCTATTTCTGGCCCTCCCATCTTCAGATTTCTGTGGGGAGCATGTCTTCCTCTTTCTCACAAGCATAAGTTTGCAGGTCTGGCTTCTTCATGGGCCATCATTAACCGGGGTCTTCATTATATCCCCCCTCCTCTTTGGCTAGGCAGGACATATGTCCTAAGTACATATATGAGGATGAAGATCCGGCTCTTTGACATGCTGAATTGGGTCCCCTAAGATGAGTATACTCGGCTGGCTTATGCTCAACTATAAGCATGTCCCTCTTCATATATCCGGCTATGAACCCTCTATTGATAGTATATCACCCAAGTGACTATAGCCGGATCTGTCCAATTTGGTCTCTGTTTTGTGATACCCGGCCCTCTTCTCATGCTGAATTGAATCCTATTGAGTAGGTTTATTGATTGTCCCTCCCTTTCTTTTTATGTCCAGCTGTAAGCCATCTGTTGACAGTATATTGTCTAAGTGATTATCATCGGACCTTTTAAACAGGAGCCAGATGGGTTCCTGTCTACTATTTCCGGCCCTCTCCATTTTGGATTTCTGTTGGCAGGGTACCACACATATGTGACCGATGACATTGGAATGTCCTAACTCAAAAAGACATGTCTGTCATATGCCCAAGAGGGCTTGTCTCCTCTATATGTCATTTCTGGTCGGGGCTTCTTCCCAATTTCCCCACTGTTTGGGTCAGCCAGAATATATGATTGAAGACCTGGTCTTTTCCGTGTGATGAACTGGGCCTTCTTTCAAGCTGAATTGGGTCCGGCAGATCTCTTTATCTTCTCATGAAATCTGGCAGATTTCCTAGTTGAATACAGATTGTCCCCGGTCTTTCCTTGGACTAGATGGGCATTGAATTCCCCTTATGCGCTCTCCTCTTTTCTTAGCCGGGTAGGAAGCCTGTCCACAGAATGTACTTGAGGATCCGGCCTCCTCCTAGGCTGGATTGAGGCCTTTGAGAGTGGGATCCATTGGCATACCCTCTCTCTTTTCATATGTATCCGGCTGTGAGCCTCCTGTCAACATGCCACCCAAATAATCATAACCAGATCTATTAGGTAGAAGCCAATTTGGCCTTCTGTTTGTTATTTCTAGCCCTCCTCTCTTCAGATTTTTGTTGGGAGCATGTCCTCCTATATCCCACAAGACTAAATGCAGCTGACCATGCATATGGGAGGTCCTGATTTAGGGGAACATATTCACCATATGGAAGGGGCTTCATTTCTTCATTTGTCATATTTGGCCGATCTTAGGCATATGACCTTAGGCCCTTCTTAATTGGTAAGCCATAGGGAATTAAATACTTTCATTCCCTATCTCCATATGTTTATATTTCATCTAGAAATTTTGAGTGCCAACAAGCCATTAGGTATATATAAATGATAAAAGTCATGTTGGATGAAAGCAACTACTAGTGTCTACACAATTGTTCGGCTGATGTTAGGCCTCTAGGAAGGGATTTGTGTGGATGCTGCTTTTTTTGAAAGTGGCAAGAGCTACAGTTCAATTAAGGTAAAAAGAAATTTGTGCGGACCCTGCTTTTTTTGACGGTGGCAAGAGCCACAATTCAATTAACGTAAAAAGACAGTTACATTAAAAACGAGATAGAAAAAAAACAACAAAAGAATAGTAAGACAACAACAATGGTAGGGATCTACCAAGGCGGTAGATCCCAAAACAAGTAAAGCATAAAACTCTTCGAAGCAAAACAAAATCTTGTGAAAAATCTTCTCTCCGGATAAGACCCAGTGGATGCAAAGTTGCAAACTACCAATACCGTACATTCAAGGACATTTGTGGCAAGATATCAGCTGGATTAAGGAACACGTCTTCCACTATTCTTTTACGTTTTGCCTTCCACATATCCTAAAGAAAAGCTGGTAGACTCAACTCCCAAAGCGTCAGATTAATCCCCCACAGGTTCCGACTGCTCCACATGATTAGGAGGGAGATCCCATCATGGGAAGTATCACCCAACCCATTCCAACTCTTAAACAATGTGCACTAGAGACTGTGAATGGCCCCACAAGGGCCACAATGAATAATTTAATGGTTTATGTTCTCGTTCTTGTTCCCACATAAACAATATTTTAAAGATGTCAGTTGAAACATTTTGTGCAAATAGATTCGTGTTGGAGCCTGCCTTTGCACAATTTTTATAGGAAAATAATAACATTTTATGGCAAGATCCTTAGTTTTCAAGGCAATCAAGACGACCTTAAACCCTAAACCTAAACCCTAAACCCCAAGTGACTAGGGCCTTGTTGTTTAGGCAATAAGGTGAAGTGTTAGGCTGACACCTTTTTTTTAGAGTAAGATCGATAAAATAAAAAATATATAATTGGCAAATTATACATAAAAAAGTAATAAATAACCATGGCAACGTGTAACTCAATTAATAATGTGGAAGTGCATAGTTAAATTGACAAAATAACATGAACATCTAATTAGAACTACTAAACTAAGGTAATTTTAATACTTAATTTGTATTAACTATTAGTAAATATCTATAAATTACTTAATACTAATTATTATTTTCATTAAAATATTTATTTATAATCAAATTATTTATTAGAACTAGTTACATTTACTTCAAAACCACTCAATTAAGTGATATTGATACTTAATTAGTATTATTTATTTTTAAATTGGACAAAATGAGAAAATAATGTGATGCTCACTTGGGTGTTGCCTTGGTGACACCTTGAAAACAATGGCAAGATCGGTGACCAAACAGTTCACCACATGTTAACTTTAAATTTTTTATGACATTAAGCTTCAAGTTAGTGAGCCGGCTCAATGATTCCTCCTTGGTTCAAGCATCTCCAATGTAGATGTGAATCTGCCAAGTTTATCGGTCCGGGTGGTGGAGATCCTCCTCCGGAGTGCCTGTTGCCAGCTGTTTCAAATATTCCAAACCGAATGGAGGGGATCCTCCTTTGGAGGGCCCTGTGCGGCTGCACTGGTCGGGTCTTTAAATCTTTTAAACCGAACGGAGGGGGTCCTTCTTTGGAGGGCCCTGGTGCTGGTCGAGTCTTCAAATTTCCAAACCGAATGGAGGGGGTCCTCCTTTGGAGGGCCCTGTGCGGTTGCACTGGTCGGGTCTTTAAATCTTTTAAACTGAACGGAGGGGGTCCTTCTTTGGAGGGCCCTGGCGCTGGTCGAGTCTTCAAATATCCAAACCAAATGGAGGGGATCCTACTCTGGAGGGCCTTGCCATTGGCCGTGCTGCACCATCAAGCCCATTGGGCTGGTCTGACAAGTCTTAAGATATAGTCAGTCAGTTTTATTACAAGATTCAGGGGATTAAGTTTACTTGTTGGATTTTACTTGTCCATGGTTTTAATCTTCACAAGCACAATCAGAACCTCTGATGTGGAGGATTTGGATATTCAGTTTGTGCCAGAGTCAAGCTATCTTTCCAGCCAAGATGTTTATTGTTGGGAGCAAGAAAGGAAGAACATCAAATAAATACATGGTGGTAATGTTATAACAGAATTAATTTAACAAACGTGAAAACAAACACATATTACCCCAATTAATCGATTGGTTTGACAACCTCTGCCAGCAAACAAACAAACAACTTGTGGTCCCAGTCAAAACAGTGGCTGATCTCAGGTGAGTTTCAAGGGGCAACTGACTCCAGTGGCATTTGTGTTGTGGAGCAGAGCTTGTTGTAGCTGCGAAATGGGCAAATGGAAGGGAGGATAGGGAAACAGAAGAACAGGGGCAAGCAACAATATCGCAAAGGAAAAGAAAAAAACACACAAGAACCTTCATAGGAACTAAGAACCCTATGTCTGCCCACACCAAGAAGAAAAGAGAATAATTGGGAAGAGGAAGATGGGACCCCAGGAACCACCCCTGCCTAAGGAAGGCCCTGGCATCATCATCCCAAGCCCTGCGTCCAAGATCGTCTCAGTTGCCACCTCCCACCAAGCTTACCAGGGCACCTCCTGCAAAGCCACCTGCACCTGCCACATCTGAGACTGGCAGCATTGCCAGTGCCGCAATGCTGTCACACCTATCGCCCTGTAAAAGCTGCTCATTGCAAATGGAGGAGGCCTCATCACAAGGAAGATCTCCTGGCTCATCGGTCCGTTGGAAGGAGGAGCTGGTCTGTCGAGATCTGCCAGTCTGCCATTGGTGGGAAAGAAGAACCCCCCAAATGAGCCAGCCGTGGAGGGCATACAAGCAGATGAGCTACCTACATCACTAACATCTGCCCGCCTGTGTGCTGGTAAACCAAAGAGAAGGCCTCTCACGACAGGCCGAGGACACCTCGATACCAAGGCCAAAACCGAGGGGGAGGAGTCTAACCAAGAATAATGAAAGGAGAACCTGAGCACCCTCATCGTGAGTGGAGAAGAAAGAAGAAAGTTTGGCAATGAGGGGAAGGCAGGCATACCACTGCTGAAAGGGACCTGCTCTGCTGCCTGCGTTGCGCCAGCAAAAAGCCACATCACCCTGGCGCCCCTGCACCTGCCACCTGCCATTGTTGCCTGCACCAAGTTCTCATACAGTGTCTTGTCGGGTGGAGAAGAAGACATTGCAAGGGGCAAGATTGGGCGAGCCTTAAAGGAAGTGGAGGGGGGGTGATAATGCCTGAAACTGGTGGTAGACGTACCATCTGCCAGTCCTTGTTGACCTCCTGGTCATACCAACTAAGGAGACAGAACAAAGAAGGGGAAGGCAGCCGGAGGTCTTCAGATTTCTGCGTAAGAAAAAGAAGAGGAAAAGAAAGAGGGCCGACTGTTCCAGTAACTCCAGTGGCCCACTTCGGCCAGGCTTGTAGACCACATTTAACATAAAAAACGCACACAAAAGAATAACAAGAAAAGGACTTTTAAGTGAAAAGGGGGAATAAAAAAGATAAAACAAGAAGGTAATCAGTTTTTACAAGGAATTAATTTGCGAAATATAGTAATAATAATTGTTACGAGACAAAAGAAACAAAAACAGAGAATATACAAAATCAAGAAATCAATAATTAGTAAATTGAGAATGAATAAGTAAAAAGGGGGGGGGGAGATTGAAAAGAACAAATAAGAAAGGAGAGGTGCAGAACTAAGTAACGCAAAAATAGGATTTAAGGAGAATGTTGGCACTAAATTGAAGAAATAATGATAATAATGGTAAATGTGTGGTAACATGAAAAAGAGAAGAAAAAATAAAAAAACTTTAAAGGGGGTATTTCTTAAATAGATAATTTGTTAAGAAGAAAACAATGCAAGAAATAAAAAATATATATATAAACAAAAATATGATAACAGATATCTCAAAAAAAAGAGAGGGAGAGGTGGCCCGGGTCAGCATCTGAAACCTGTTCACCCCAAAACTGGACAAAAAGTGGAGTTCACCTCATGGATTGCAGAATCGGTCGATCCGGATCGGGATCGACCGATTCTTGGATCGGATCGGTACCTACCGATCCGATTCCAGTCGGAATTAGCGATCCAGCCGGGAGTCCCGGCTGGATCGGCCGGAATCGGTAGGATCGATCGATCCCGGACCGATCCACCCGGATCGATCCCAAAATTGGTCGATCCGGACCGATTCGCCGGAAAACTGGAAGACCCGGAATCGAACCGATTTTGGGATCGATCCGGTCCTGTTTTAAGGTCCGATCACCCCCTATTTGGGGTCGATCCGGACCGATTCTCCCCAACTTGCCCCCCTTCGCTGCTTCTCCTCCCCCCCCAAGGCTCCTTGGAGATCAGTGAGCTTCTCCCGCGCGGCGATCCGGCGGTTGGAGGGCCGATCCAGCCTCCACGGGCGATCCACCCTACACAAGGTTTGTAAGCGGGGGGGACCTTCGATCTCCTCCCCCCGGGCCTTGGCCACCCGGCCTGGCCGGGCCGCCCACTGCGGGTTTGGGATCCCCCATCGGGGGGATTATTTCACCCCCAACGGGGTGGAACCGCACCCCGAAGGGGTGCGCGATCACCCCTTCGGGGGGTTGAACGATCACCCCCAAAGGGGTGATCGTTTCGATGCGCGCTCCCCCCCCTAGGTGGGGGGGGGGCGGCATGAAATCCCCCCATCGTGGGGATTATTTCACCCCCAACAATGGGGGTGGAATTGCACCCCCCGAAGGGGTGACTATTTTCGACGCGCCCCCAGGGTAGGGGGGGGGTACCGGTATGAAATCCCCCCATCGTGGGGGGGGATTATTTCACCCCAACGGGGGTGGAATTGCACCCCCCGAAGGGGTGCTAATCACCCTTCGGGGTGTGCCGGATCGCCCTACCTCCGGCGGGTGACTTTTTTACAAAGGCCCCCCCTGGGTGGGGGGAGGAAACAGGGGCTGGCATAAAATCCCCCCACGTTAGGGGGATTATTTCACCCCCCAACGGGGTGGTGCACCCACAAGGTGGGTGCTAATCACCCCTTCGGGCGGTGTTGAACGATCGCCCCGAAGGGCGACTTTTACAGCAGCCTACCCCCGCGGTGGGGCCGAGTATAAAATCCCCATGGGGGGGGATTATTTCACCCCAACGGGAGTGGAATTGCACCCCCCGATGGGTGCTAATCACCCCTTTCGGGGTGTTGAACGATCACTCCCGAAGGGGTAGTTTGTTTCGATGGGGCCGCCCCCCCCTCAGCGGGGGGGGGGCTGTGTAGAAATCCCCCCACGTTGGGAGATTATTTCACTTCAACAATAGGGGTGGATTTAATCGGCTTTAATATTGTGTACGGTTTTACGTGTCAGTAGATAAGATGCCTCGGACGAGGGAGCATGGCACCGGACCCGCAACATTTCGCGACATTGGATAGCAACATGGCCATCTCTCGATTCGCAAGAAGAAGAGAGTTAGATGCGGCAAGTTGCCAAAAAGAGATGAACCGGAGGTGTGTATTGGCTCGAAGCAACATATAAGCGGGACGGGGTGGCAATGTAAATAAGTGCGATAAAGTACCTCGGTGCCGTAGGCCGAGGAGGAGACGGGGGGTTATATAACCCCGAAAGAAGTACATCACGAGAGGGAGGCGAGAATTGGTCGCAGACAATGGGACCTAGCACGACGCAGCCGTTGCTAGGGTGGGAGGAGACGCCGATCTTACGGAAAGAGCAAGAAAGGGAAAGGGCCATGGCCGACGTGAAAGGTCGGTCCAATCGATTCTTCATCTTCATCGACGAGGAAGAGGCCCAGGTTAGAGAGCCGTTCGTTTGGCAGTGAGTAGGGCTCGGAGCCCAGGAGGATAAGGAACGAAGACGAGGAGCGAGGTTCGGGCCGTTTGACGATCCGGATGTGGGGGCGGGCACACGCCCGTTCGAGAGCCCGAAACTGAGGTCGGAGGACACATTCGTTCGACCGATGCCGGCAGAGCATTCGCCATGTACAGGAGAGTGGCGGAGGCCGCAGGGCGTATAAAACAAGCATTTAAAGGGTGAGAAGGCATCGGCCTGGCAACTGAAAAGCAAAGCCCTAAAGTATGTTCGTGTTCTTTCTACACGCAGGTAAAGATTTGTTTATGCGCAAGTGGTTAGCATTTCTTGTCGATATGACTTTCTTGTTTGGTTAGTTATTATTAACAACCCTCTCTTGTTTCCTTATCTGTTTTTCGAATTTATGGAGGTGTCCGGCACATACGCAAACACGGTCCATATTTCCGGACTATGGTTGATGCGATCAAGTAGGGCCGGGTGGTTGAAAAGCCTACATCGAAATATATATATATGAAACAAGGGAGCCAAGAGGATATGTGAGGTCGATGAGTTGACCCCTAAGCTGGATGAATGGATTCGAAAACCATTTGGAAGGAGAGGGGGTGCACCTTGTCCTTAATGTGCGATGGATGGACAGATCGGAATCACAGTGAGGTCACTTTATAAACTTCCTTGTGCTTGTTTTGGAAGGGCATGTGCGTATTTCCCTCGAAGCCTCAGGTTGATGCATCAGGTCGGAGTGAAAAATGCAGATTACCTATTTGGCTTACGTCGAAATGAACATGTGGTGGATAGAGATAGGGGAGGCCAACATCGTGCGCTTGTCATCGACGATGAGGCCTCGTATAAGTTGCCGCAGGAAAGAAGTTAACTAGCGGAGGCCCGATCTCACTTGTTTTGGGTGCCTGTCCGCGCCACATTCTATCAATTGACACGATGTTAGAAGATATTGGCGGGGATGCGCAATGTCAAGTCCTCGTCAATCAAGTGACAACTTATCACCTCATTTATCTATGGCCATATCCACGACTTTTACATATCACGTGGAGACGTATGTGGTCGACGGCTTTGATTTGATCGAGCCGGGTCCCACGTATCTTGCCACTCATTTTATCTTATCAGAGAGCCTATACGAGTACAAAGCTAGTTTTAAAAAAGGTTGGATTCTCTCCATCGTCTTATCGGGGAGTACGTGGATACATACAAGAGCTCATCGATCGGTATGAGATGCTATGCACCGCCAAGATTTTTGAGCCAAATTTGATAGAAGATAACGAGTGGTGGGAGAAGGTGCGTACTACTTTTCGTAATGCAGAGCCTTCGTGGTGCGGTACTTAGGCTTGCGTGGATTCGAAATGACAAAAAATCGAATGGGGTACCGTACATGTGACATGCATGGATAAAAGCTAAGTTGAAAATTAAAGAGAAGCATCCCAAGGGTTACAGCATTAGTGGTGCAAGGTGATGTTGACAATGGATGACAAAAACCCTACACCACGACATATTCTTGACGTCAGTATACTTTACTAGTGTGATATAGCTAGTATTCAGCATGTTCTATTTTTGTGTATTACCCCACCCATACTAATGGAGTAATTATGTCGTTACGTGAGTGACTTTCGAACCCAA
This sequence comes from Cryptocoryne crispatula var. balansae, assembly GCA_036172225.1. Classification (NCBI taxonomy): domain Eukaryota; kingdom Viridiplantae; phylum Streptophyta; class Magnoliopsida; order Alismatales; family Araceae; genus Cryptocoryne; species Cryptocoryne crispatula. Next base: position 33,532,006 of record CM069929.1, on the reverse strand, counting down.
GGATACAGTACACATGGCTAAGCTAACGTGCTTGTAATGATGGTGAGTATTATTCGGGCACACTATCCGTAATTAAACGACTATGTACACACACCCAAGAAGACGAACGTGCGGCCCGAGGTTGAAGTAAGTAATACGTTTCATATTAATTACACTTTCGACTTTATCTCGCAATATGGAAGATAACGATTTATTTTGCCTCTTGAGATGACTTCGGACGAGCGCACAAGATTGGGGTGTACGGGGATCCTGTAGAATTATGCGGTACACTGATGATGACAGGGTCCCCCTTTTAGTAATATGCGCAACTCCACATTAATGACTCTTTGGTTACTTGATTTTTTTTACATAACGTTATCGATGCTTTGTAATTGTCTTCTTTACAATTACGTACCGAGTGGTGGATTATGGTGACAAACAGGATCGGATGGAATCCACTGCATCCGTTGCAATTCGGGGCGCTAAGTGGTAGCACATCATCATCCGTCAGAGTGCGAGAGAATTTGTTGAGCACCTCTTCAATCTTATTCACACGAAGAGGGAGAAATAGGTTTGAAGACAGAAAGATCGTGGTAGCTTTTCGTCTCCGCCGTGGGTACAATATGGTGGCCGAGGATCAAGAATATCAAAGATAGGCGAGAAGACATCGGAGCGAGCAGATTTCGCTACCAGGCGAGGTGGATTGTACCGAGAAAGAGCACGGACCCAAGCTACTCGGGGGCTTGTCCCGTATGAGCGGATGTGGACTTGGAATATCTATTCAAGAAGAACATCCACTGCGACGGGGGTGGAAGACACAGGATGCCGAGGGAGAGCTGTGAGTTCGACCCAGAACGACGCATCACGGGCCGAAGGAGAGCTTGACAAAGTCGTCGTTGGTGAGGAAAGGACATGTAGGAAGCCGAAGAAAGTCAGCGTTCCGTGCACACCACTACCCCCCCGATCCACCCCCGGACTACGATTTTCTCGCGAGAGAGACATCGAACTCCACCCCCCCCCCGCCGCGTGCCCCCAAAGCTCGTTCGGATTCCGGGATGCGGAGGTCCATCTACCACCACCACCACCACGAGAAGAATGGTGGATTATTTGAATGGCACCAGTAAGAAAGTATGCTTGCCAGCACTTGGCCAGTCAAGGAGATCTCACATTGAAGACGGAAGAAAATTAAGTATCAAACTACGACATCATCTCCGCCGACACCGAGACCTCACTTAAAACCCACCGTCGGATGAGGATGAAGAAGAATTTGTCCCACCCACACAACAACAACAAGACGAGGGGGTGGAGAAGGTGAGGTGGGGGTGGCGGAGGTGAGGGTGGCTCTGCACTAGTAGTGCATGCGCGAGTGGAGCAAGTCCGTATGATTTTGAGTGATAAAAGACACTCGTGTTCGAGTGGCGAGGGGTAGCGGACGCCGGACGAGGACGAATGTTTTTGACGACTTTGCATCTTCCTATCCAGCCTGCCTCGGACGGTGAGCACAGCTTTGCCATCCACCTCTGCACCCATCTTTTCTTACCTCCACCTCCGACCACTGTGATCGGGGAGTTTATGAGTTTACCCACATGGCCCTGGATCTTTATTTTCTTACATGGATACGGCCAATTATGATCACACCTGTCAATGGTAGGTTTCCGCGTGAAAATCGGGATGACCAGAACTTGAGAGATCCAGATCCGTCCTACTCCGACATTACCATAGTTGGTGGTGATGGCATATGTATAATGTATTTCGTTTGTTTATTTCACGCAACGTAATACGAGACTTATGAGTAGTAAGAAGAATGTGTTGTCTTATCGTGTGATTGGATATGATTGTTTGTTTGGTAAAAATATGTATCTTATTTCGATGTACGATGTGTTCTATTGCGCGATTGATACGATATGTGTTCTATATGATTGATTGTTAATTTCGTTATACGGTATGAGTGTTCCCTATATTTTTTCACATTTTTTCTGAGTCCTATGTATTTTTATAGATTTTTTGGCGATTTTTCCAGATTTTTTCATAGAGCAAAAAAAAAAAAAACCCGATCCAGACCGATTCTGGATCGGTCTGGCTCCATAGGAATCGGCCTGGATCGGTCCGATCCTACCCCACCGATCCAGGATCCGATACCAATCCCGCGATCCTTGGTTCACCTTCGTCAACATTTTCAAACAGAAAATAAAAGGGGGGAAGGTCTTTAAATAATGAACGAAAAAATGAAGGAAAATAAAAAAGAAGGAAAATTACAATCTCAAAAGAAAGAAAAGAGAAGAAAAAACAAAAAAAAACTCTATTACATGAAAAAGGGGAGAAAATGATAGTGAAAAAAGAAAATAATAAAGATGAGCAGTAAAAGCATAACCAAGGATAAGTTAATATACAAGTTAGATAAATATATATAAATAAACAAAGATAAAAAACACATGATGCCCTGATAGCTCTAAATGGGCATAATTATTCTTAATTTACTTCTTGGGCCTATGTATTTACATATGGGTCTTTAATTTTATCAAATGAATCTAGAATCTCTATGATTTGAGTGTCTAAATTCATCTCCAAAGGGGTCATATGAAATTCCTTTCATAAAGAGATTGCAAGGGGCAAGATTGAGAATCAATAATTAGTAAATCAAGACCTAATCAACTGTCATCTGAAAGCAACAATATGGATATCTGAAATGGCGAGTGCGAGCGGGTCTTTTGGGTGATGTGGCGAATGTTCCAGGGGAGGTTCCTTTAGGTGATTGTGGTGGGTTGCTGCCTCATTCAATTTTGAGGGTGCGATTGTGCGAGGATGGTGAGTCAGTGTCGGGTCCAGTTGCATCTTGTTTGGCAACGAATCTGGAAGGATTTAGTGTTGAACCGGCCAATTCACTCTTTGGTCCTCTTCATCAATTCCCCGACAAAAGTTTCTGTCCTAGGCCTCATCATCGGTTCACTTGCGGCATCTCGAAGTATCCTTTACCACTGGTTCTTGTGATTAGTCGCCTTCCCCAATTGACATGGCATTGGCCTTTGAGGCTAGGCTGAAGGAGTTGCAGGCAATTGCAATTAGCTAACTTTATGTTCTAGGGGAGGTGGGCGTGCAGGATTACGTTGGGCCCTTTACTGGTGTTAGGGTCGGGAAGAGGCTACCTATCTTGTCTTGGTGTCTTTGACATCGGTTATGGAGCCACCTTTAAAGTTGGTTGTTGTTTGCTGGGTTGCTTCCTTGTTGTGCATAGTGGGTGGAGGGGTCGAGGTGCTCCCCGCTGCAGATGGGTGGGCCTGCGAGGGTTATGGACTTGTGTCCTTTGATGTTGAGGCAAGGGGTGGGGGATCCTCCATTTTTGCCGTTTTTATTGTTTCTGCCATATTGTTGGTAGTGTCTTTCGGACAAGATCCTCTTGAGTTGGCTGAGTAGACTGGGACCCTATCTTGTGATGATCTTCGGAGAATGGGTGAAGTTGTTGGTTTGTGTTTCATTACCCAAGAGAGTGGGGAATTTCTTGTTGAGAGTGAGGTAGCAAGCATCACACATTGCTACTTCTAAGAAACGTAGCCCAAGACAAGCGCAACCTAGACTTGAGGTGAGAGAACTCTAGTTCTCGCTCAATAATGACTTTATTACAAAGGTTAAGAGGAAAAGGAAGATAGTAAAGGACATCATCATTGTTACATGATGAAGATCTCTAGCTGGAACATGAGAGATTTCCACGGGTCGTAAAAGTCAGGGAGATCAGAAATTTAGTCTCTTTTTTGAAGTTTGACATCATAGTCATTCATGAAACTAAATGTGATTTTGCAGAGGAGAAAGATAAACACGTAACGCATTTTAGTCGATTGAGAGGGTTCTTTTATTCTCTGATAGTAGGGAGGAGTTGTGGCACGGCCATCTAGTGAGATGATGTTTTGTTAGAGGGGGTTGTAGTGTTGTGTAGCAAATTATTCTGGCCTGAGTTTCGCTTACAAAGCCAACAATAATCATTTCTATCTTTCTAGTGTCTATGGCCCATTATGTTCTGAAGATAAGATTGTATTTTTTGACAATATGACCGAGCTGATGATGTCCATTAGTGGGGTACCATGGTGCTTTTGTGGTGATTTTTAATGCGGTCAACTAGGAGAGGCATAATCAGCTTTTGTGGACAGAGGTGATAGTGCTATTTAACACATGTTAATGTGTTAGCCCTAAGGGAGGTGGTCGATACACATTTACTCACTTGGTCCAACACAGTGACTAAGTCTAAGATGGATAGATTCTTTATCTTTACGGGTTGGATGGAGTGTTTTGGTGTCCCATGGGCCTTACACCTTCCGAGAATCATGCCAGAACATTTCCTTATTGGTATCAAGCACAAGAATGTTGCGTCGTGTGGATGGAGAAAATTTCGTTTTAAGCTAGTTTGGTGTAGAGAGTCAGATTTTTTGAATCGGGTTCAGGAGTGGTGGAATGTAGAGCTTGTTGGTTTGCATGCTTCTGCAACTGATGTTTTGTCTCTAAGTTATGTGAGAAAGAAACTTCAAACGTAGGTTAAAGTTTGTGACCAAGTGGTCAATTGGCAGGGGCAAGGAGCTCTTGGGTAAGATGGAGGACTTTGAGTAGCTTAATGATGAAGGGTTGTTACTAGACGAGCACAAGGGGGCTTGAGCGGATGTCAAGGCAAAGTACAATGAATGGAGTCTTGGAGAAAAAATTCAATAGAAACAAAGGTTGAAAAAACATTAGTTCAAGGAAGGAGATAACAACTCCAAGCTTTTTCGTACTTAGGCTTCTATTAGTAAAAGTAGTATTTTTGATAACCTTTGGGCATACGAAATTTAGTTGTTTGGGTCTGAGTAGATTAGGATGGCTACAACTAGATTTTATGAAAGATTTTTTAGGCAAGCTAATAAATGAAGACCTTTGCTTAATGCTCGTATGCACATATGCTTGATGATGTTACTGACAATGATTGTCATATTGGATCTTGGCTTCATCTTGGGATGGTGAAAGAGAAGATTTTGCCAACATCTCGAAAATATCTTGGGGGATTGAATCTCGGATTAGATTTACATAGGATATATTTTACATTAGATTCTGGTCCAATTCAAGGACTGTTATCATGCATCTCAGTTCCATCTTGAGGTGATTGGATAGAAATGATCTCTCCGAAGTCTCAAAAATCTTGGGAGATTGGGTCAGAATGTTAATGTAAAAGACATAATAATCTCTTGTTCTTTTCAAAAGGGACATGAGACTTGAGAACCAAGGCTAGACAAGTTGAATTGGGGAATTAAGATAGATATAAGAAGGATCATTATTGTTGATGTAGGTATCCCAGCCCATGCGGCCACCAATCCATACTTTCAGACAATGATTGATGATTTTGGTAAGGCATAACCGGGATTAAAAGTCTTGACTTCAAAATATATCTATGGAGGTGGGTTGGATTCATAGGTCGATGAGTTGATCTTGTGAATAGATGGATTTAATACAATATGGAAGGAAGGAGGTTGGATTATAATGTGTGATGGATGAACATGAATAACAAAGAGATCAATGATCAGCTTTCTTGTCTACTCTTATGAGGGCACCACTTTTTTGAAGAGGGTTGGTGCATTGGGTCATGTAAAAAATGCTGACTATTTATTTGGTCTCATGAATGATATTGTTGAGGAAATAGATAAAACATTGTGCAATTTCTCATTGACAACAAACATTTTATAAGGTTGCAGGGAGAGCTGATGGAGGCCACACCACACTTGTTTTTTTAGGTGCCTTGTGATGCATACTGTATAGACTTGATATTAAAGGACATTGGGAAGGAGCATTCCATCGGGTCCTTGATGAGTCAAGGACAATTGGTTACATTATTTATATATAGATATCCCAGACTTTTGTTCGTCATGAGAGAACATATCAGTGGTTGTGATTTAGTGCGACTTAGTCTCACAAGATTTGTCACACATTTCGTTGTATTAGAAAGCCCTGTGGAGACATTGACATGACTTGAATAGATTCATATTGTCATAAACATACATCGATTACATGATTGACCTACATGGCATAATGGACTAGTTTGAGATCTTAGCAAGGATAGTGCATCTGATTGAAGACAACAAATGGTGAGAGAAAATTCATCATTATTTATCTGTGATAGAACCTCTGTTTTATGTATTGAGATTGGTGAATTCTATTGACAAAAATCAAATGAGATATTTGTATGATGTAATGGACAAAACAAAGATAAAAATCAAAGAAAAACATCCAAAAGATTATAAAAAATGGTGGAAGATTATAGGCAATAGATAGGATAAGACACTTCACTATGATATTTATGTCATAAATTGTTTATATGCTATTATTTATTTAAGTCTTGTAGTAATGTATTACTATCATTAATGATTGTCTTCCATTTTTGGCAGGAAATTTTTTGAATGTAAGGATACAATATGGTGGACATGCATCTAACGATGCAGAGGTTATACATGATACATTGTCAGTGATATAACATTTAATTATGATTCCATAAGATAAAACAAAAGCAAAAATTTGTTGTAAGTTGTCGTATGATACTTATTGAGTTTTAAAGACCAAAAAATTAATTTCTATTTCATATCGTATTTTTTTGTTCAAATTTCATATCGTATTTTAATTGGCATCATATGCACACTAAATTGGAGTTTACGGAGATCTAGATCTACGATATTCATATGACAAAATTTCTCTTTGTATGTTTGATAATATTTGGTATATGTTAAGCATTTTTGTAACAACAATATACACTTACTATACTATATGTCTTTCTTTGTAGTTGAGTGGTAGATTCAAGTGAACAACAGAAATGGAATCCACTTGACACTATTGCAGTACGTGTATTGAGTTAGAGCATTAATTCATTAAGGTGTGAGAGGAACTGAAACACCTTTAGCTGGATACACATAATAAGAAGAAACATGCTGAAGAGTGAGAGATTGAAATCGACTGATCCGATTCCAGAATTGGCCGATTTCTATCCAATTCGACCGATCCGTTAGCTTTGTATTCGATAGTAGTTCGATTAACTTGCTGCCGGTTCATTCTTTCCTCAAACTGGTGCCGGTTCAGGCCCAAGTGGTGTTTGGTGTTGCCAAATAATTGGATGGGTGGTTCAACATCTTAACTTTCATGAACGGGTGATCGAGTTGATAAGCAGCCTCTCTCCATTGCCACATTTTCCTTCTTCTTTACCGGTTTGCCCTCCATCTTTGGCAGTTGTTCATGATGGTGGCTTCGGGGATGTAAGTGGAATTTTTATCATGTTCAAACAGACCTGGGAGATGGATTCTTTTTGGGCTCGGGTTCCCTCTCAGCTCCACTCCTTCTTGTCAACCATGATGGTCTTAGGCCCTCAGTTGTTTCTAAGAAGCCGATAACAGACCCTATGGGCCCCCCTGGCTCCAATTGATTGTGATGAGGTAGATAAGGATCAACCAGAGGTTGTGAATGATACTGGTCACACTGAATGGGTGCTGGTTGATGTGTGTGATAACCTACAACTAGCTGTCATCCTGACAGCCAACGTAGAAGATTCTTACATGGATTGGTCCGATGACTCTAAAAGGTTATGTGACTTATGTCATTTATCTGACGATGATATAAGATCTATTGGTAACATAGTGGGCTTGAGCTTTCTGGGAAGAGAGCAGGGTGTCGGGTTATTCTTTGACAATCTCAGACAGGATCTGGTTGGACAAGGAGGAACTGCATTTGGAAAGTTAAACAAATAGCAGAGTGGGTTCCAGAGAACTTAATTTTTTACTGCGCAACAATGTCTACTAAGAGAAGAAAGAGGAGTAAGGATGGAAACGGTCTTATATTTTATTGATGATTAATATTATGAGTTGGAATTGTCAAAGTATAGGCAAGGAGAAGATCAGGGAGTTTCACAATATGGTCAGTTTTCGTAATCCAGATTTTTTCCCCTTTTCTAGGAGACAAACAGATTTTGTCAATAATGACATGGCTGCAGCCTTGAAGCAGGGTAGATTGAATGGATTTTCTTCAGTCCCCTCCACTGGTAGAAGTGGAGGGATGGCAATCATATGGGACAGTAGCAATTTATAGTGGAGGAGATCCGTATAGACGGCCTGGTATAGGTTTTGAAGATCAATGATAAGGGAGTGGTTTACTCTTGTTCTTTTGCAATGTCTATGATCCGGTGGATATGTCGGAAAAAGTAAATTCCCCAATCTCAAGTATGCACAAATTTTTTAACTGTGTATGGTATATTGGTGGGGACTTCAATGCGGTTTCCAGACCTTGTGAGACGTCAGATCAGAATATCTGGGTGCAAGAGATCAGTTTTCAATGATTTTGTTAAGGATTGCGGGCTAATGGAATTCTCTAGTTTTGGGCTTGGCTTCACTTGGTCCAACGTGAAATCCAAATCCAAACTCGATAGAATTTTTCTTTCCTTTTCTCGGGTCCAGATTTATGAGGTGCCAGAGGTTTTCGTCTCCCTTTAAGGTGGTTTCTGATCATTGCGCTCTTGGTATCTATTGTGGCAGGTCCAACTTTGTCAAAGCGAAAATTTTGTTTTGACCTTGCTTGGTGCACAGAGCCCAAGTTCAAAGAGCTGTTGGAAGGTTGGTGGAATGAGCAAGATTCTTGTTCATCTCAAGCTATTTGCAGGTTTGTTAGCAAACTTAAAAGTGGGTCAAGAAGAATCTGAAGCAGTGGGTAAGACAAAACTTCTACACATCAACTGACACTAGAAATGAATGGATCTAAAAAAATCACTTCAAAAGACTGAATGAAGCAAGGTTGGTAAGGGAAAACCAGAGAGACAAATGGAAAAACATTAAGGATGCTTACATGAATGGTGCCTCAGGAAGGAGATCAAACGGAAACAGAGGTCTTAGGAGGTTTTGTCGAAAGAGAGAAACAAGAACACCAAATATTTCCACACCTTGGTTAATATTAAGAAGAAGAAGAAGAAGAAGAAGAAGAAGAAGAAGAAGAAGAAGAAGAAGAAGAAGAAGAAGAAGAAGAAGAAGAAGAAGAAGAAGAAGAATACTGTTCATACACTTAAAGTTTTTGGCTCAGATTTAGTAGGAACAGACCACATTGGTATTCAAGTACTACAAATATCTCTTTATGGATGACAAGCAGTGGACCCTTTTATCAACTTTAACATGGTTAAGAAACTTTAGGTAGCTGAAGTCGAGTAACTCATTGGCAGTATTTCTGAACAAGAGACTTTAGACACTATTAAGGACATTGATCCCTACAAAACCCTTGATCCGAATGGTTTCTCCAATGGTTTCTATTCTTTTTTGCTTGGGCATTATCATAGAAAATTTTATGGCTGTGATCAAAGAATTTGAAGAAAATCGGAACATAAAATATCTCAATTCGACTACTCTTGTCCTTGTGCCCAAGAAAGAGAATGTGGAGGACATTAGAGATCTTAGGCCGACTAGCTAGCTTAACTGTAGCTACAAGATAATCACAAAAGTTCTTGCTACCTGACTGAGTAAGTATATTGATAAGTTGACTTACAGTTCTCAGATTGCTTTTGTTTCAGGGAGGTATATTCTTGATAATTTCATGGCTGTCCATGAATGCTTGCATGATCCGTGAGTCAGACGCAGAGAATGCATCCTTCTGAAGTTAAACTTCGAAAAAGCTTGTGACAGGGTTAAGTAGGATTGTCTCCTCAGAATTATGGAACTTGTGGGGTTCAAAAATAAATAGGTTGTGTGGATCAGGAATTGCATTTCTATTGTTAAATTCTCAGTGAATATCAACAGCAGAGATTTCATCTTTTTTTTCCTTCTCCAAGAGGTCTAAGGTAGGGGGATCCAATTCCTCCCCTCCCCTCTCGTTTTGTTTTTGTCAGCCAAGTTATCAGCATTACGTGGGAGAAAGCCGCACAAACAAGTTTAATTGAAGATATTGAAGTGGGAACTAACAAGGAACATATCACTCATCTTCTTTTTGCAGATGATACTCCTCTTCTCTATAGCCAAAACTGAAAAATGCTTCTGCTTAAGAATTATGCTCTATTTGATGCAGGTAGCGACCAGTATGAAAATCAACCAAGAGAAAAGTGAACTTTATCGGCATCAACATTGATGAGGGACAAATAATTCTTTTACAGAGGTTCTTTAACATGCCTTGGACTGGACCTCACTTCCTATTAAATACTTTGGGTTCACTCTCGGACCGAAGCACCAATGGTAAAGATTGACAGTGTGTGGTACATAAAATGGAGTGTGTACCTTGAGACTGGAAAGGTAGAATACTTTCTATTGGGAGTAGATGGCTGCTATCAAAGACAATACTGTATAGCATTCTCCTCTCTCTCTTCTCTATTTTTAAAGTTATCAAAGGTATTTGCAATAAGCTAGAAAGCATGAACAAGAGTTTTTTGGCGTGAGAATTCTAGGAAAAAGGGCTTACATCTAATCCAATGAGAACATGTATGCAGACCAACCAAGGAAAAGGGGGTTGGGCTTATGCCTTTAGAGGTAATCCACAAAGCCCTCTGCATAATTGGGAGTTCTTTAATTCTTCTGGCAACATGATCACTTTTTGGGAGGACAGATGGACTGGTCATGCCTCTTTGGCAATCATGTTTTCTAATTTGCATAGTTTATGCCATTACCTAAAGCGATGGGCTATAACTTCTGGAATATTAGTTTCAAGTGGTGCCTTCCGTTCGGGAGAGATCTTAAGGATGAGGAGATTGATGAACTTGCTAACTTATTGCAAAATTGTGAGAATCTTAATGTATTGAGAACAAGGAAGAGGATATTATTTGGTTGCCAAGCACGAAGTCTACTTTTACAGTGAAGACGGCAATGACCAGATTAATTTTGGGTTGGGGGGGTAGAGTTCAGTGGTATAAAGAAGTGTTTGAAAGCCTTTTCTGCCAATCTACATAATACTTTTCTATGGAAGACGCCCAAATCTTCTTACGAGTTATCACTTTCATTCACTGTAGAGTTATTACCTCTTTTTGGAAGGTCTTGTTTACGGGTTGGAATCTTTAAGGGCCCAAGCCTATCAATGTTTTCTCTCTCACTTAAGGCTGATCAAGTATGAACCATTGGTCTTCGGCCTCCAAGCTGTGGCATCTTGTACTTCTTGCAATGCTCTGTGCCATTTGGCGAGCAAGGAATAGGCAGATTTTTTAGAATCATTTTGAGCACCCAAGGCTTTTTATTCAACATATGTCCCGGCCTGTCAAAGATTGGAAGTTCGCTCACATTGTAAACGTTTGGAGGAGGCTACCTTTAGGATTAATTTCTTAATTCTTTCTTCTTGTAATCCCATCGCAACTCTCACCTCGGTAGTTGTATGATGGGCCTTGGTTTTTGGTTTTCTTTGATTCTCTTCTATACTCATTATGTACTTGTGTTTTTTATTTAACAGATTTCTGTGGCTGCAGTCACAATAAAAATATTAGTTTTAGTTTATTTATGCATATTTTATTTATTTTTTGTTTTAATAGAATCCAAGTAAATTTTTTTAGTTAAGTCACATTTCTTAATAGAAGAGAGGGTAAGTAACTTTTGATTTAACTATTTTTATATGGTTTAAAATGTAAGACCAGGTTGTTATAAAACCTACCCTTTTTCTTGTATAGTGAGATGACAATGAAATGCAATGAAGATGGAGTAGAATCATGCCTCTCTCTCTCTCTCTCAGCTGAAGAGACCTTCTCTTCCCCTCCCCTGTTTTTTGGTTCTTCTCCTGGGAGCTCCCCTCCTCCCTTGTCTCCTTCCCCTCTCCTTCCTCCCGTGCAGCCTCCAAGCCTTCTCCTGTGAAACACCCACAACACTAGACACCTGGTTCTGAATCTAGAGACTGGCTGTCAGCCGCACAACATTTGTCAGAGCCTCCTCTCCAACTCTGTTCCTTCCTTTGTGCATCACTGACTCCACAGCCACCCTATCCGCTGCCTCCATAAAGCTTGACACCCTCCTCTCTGCTCATGCGGGTTTTTTTGTGAGCAACCCAACTCTGAGCTGACCTGCTGGACAATGCCCTTTGTTATCTCCTCCCCTGTTCCCACACCCTGCTGATCACCTCCCTTCCAGCCTCCCCGCCACCTGTTCCATCCCACCCTGAGGTCCTGATCACCTCTCCGGAATCATGCCAACTGCTCTTCCTGCACCCAGCTACCTCATTGATGAAGGAGAAGTAACCTCACGACTCCAGGTCTGATGGTTCACTGCACCATTCCCTTTCCCGCCTTCACTCATCCTTTTTGCACCCTCAATGCTGCAGGCCTGACACCCCGTCAGAGCTAGATGCTGCCCATTTGGCACAACATGCTCGTCAGAGGGTTCTTTCAACCCCGGAGGAGCCACTCACTCCCAATGCTCCCGGGATCCAGACTGCCTGGATCAAACCCTGTTCTGATCCTAAAACCCAAGTATGGTTCTGTCCGACTTATCTCGGTTTAACCTGGTTCACACCGATTTATATTGGTTCGACCAGTTCAACCTAGTTTAGGAATAGTTCTATCTGATCTAGCCCTGTTCAGCATAGGTCCATTCAGTTTTAGGCTGGTTCAGGCTCTATTTGGATTTTGGACGGTTCACACCTGTTCAGTTCAGTCTAGCTTCAGTTTGGCCAGTTGTTGCCTGGATCGGTGTGAACTGCGGTTCAGATCCAGTTTAGCCTAGTTCAGATTGGTTTGGGCCTGGTTCGACCTATTCAGGTCTGTTTGACACCAGTCTAGTCTACCTGGTTGATCCAGCAGGTCCAGCTGACCCAAAGATTCCAGAATCGGAATCGGTCGGAATCGGCTGATTCCTGGGAATAAAATCGATCCAGGAATTGGCCTAGATCGGTTTTTCAAATTTTTTTTATAAAAATTTTAAAAAATAGAAAAAATAAAAAAAGAAATGGTTTAGAAAAAATTCTAAAAATAAGATTAGCATGCATACACATGGCATAACTGTTAATGAACATGAAGAGATGTCAAGTACATGTTGAGATGCAAAAATTATAATAAATTTTAACTGTATCACATGAAACCATAAAAATAGAAATATACATGTTATCAATTTAAGGCCAATATTCATGATATGGATATTGGCCTTCTTCCTTTTCTTGCTGTCGATGTTCCTCAATTGTGCCCAGTCTTCTATTAAGTGCAAGAGCATATCCATAGAAAAATAATGACGATGCCATACTATCAAAGTCGTAGGCATCGGACTGTAAGATGTAGGTAGGCTCAGGTGGAGGAAACCACGGCTGCTGAGGATTGTAAAACACTGGATATTGTGGCTCCATATAATGCTGCTGTGGTGTCTACTTCTCCAATGTGAAATACAGTTTTGGTTGTCGTGAATCAGGTAACTGGACTGCTGATGGTTGCATCGCTGGTATGCACTCCTCGTTATCATCAACTGAGGAGTGAGAAGAAGCTCGTGTGCTGTCATCTGGGCTCACAGGACATTCCCTGTTCTTCAGCTTCCTTTTTGTCACTTCAGCCATATCTAATGTCCCACCACAACCCAAAGATTTTTTTAACTTTGAAAATCCGCCCATTTTTTATGTTGTCACTTTTGTTTTTGTTTTGCCTAGACTACAAATGGACTGGGTAGCAGTGGCTGGGGTTGGAGCTGGGGCTAAAGTTGAAGGTTGCTACTATATAGCTACTGGGGCAGAAGAATGACCTGCCTGAGCCTGAGAAGTAGGTGGAGCTGAAGCATCCTCCTCGACTTCAACATTATCCAACTCTCCTTCAGTCCATGCACGATCATCAGGATCAAGCTCAGCTGGATGATCCCTGACTGCTCTGTCCTCTATCCAGGAGGCAAATGCATGCTCCTTCTGGAATATCTGATCCATGTCCACCTCCTCAGGTGGTGGTGTGGCGGAGGTATGCTTCTGCTCGTATATGGACCACCTGCGAACCGTGTAAATCGCTCCTCAAAGATTTTCTATCAATCCTTGATATTCTTGATGTGCAACCTCATATTGTAATGACAGCAAACCAGTTTCTCCAACCTGTCTAAGGTCAACCTGTGCCTCCTCTTTGTATGTATCAGGTTGAATGTACTCCAGTTCTTCTTACAATGAGAGGAACTACTGCTCTGGTTGAGTATCCTGATACCAATGGCAGCAAGTGGATTCCATCCACTCCTAATGTTCATTTGAACCCACCACTTAGCTGCAAAAAAAGAAAAAGAAAAAAGAAAAGACAAACAATCAGCTCAGCATCTTTAATAACTTATAAGATAAGGAAATAAAATTTTCATCATAAATAAGTATACCAGGTGACACTTTGTCGCACGAATATCTCAGATCAGCATCTGAGTATACCCCGACCCTTATCTTATACCTCTGCATCTGAAAATATTTTAAAAAAAATTCATTAGTTGTCTAATAATTGTATACTCCAATTTATTGACTAAACTCTAGCTGACTTCTATCTCAGCTTCTATCTTGTTCTATTGAGATCGGCATGCACTGAATAACAGATAGTGTACCCTGCATCAACTCGTTGTCGTTCACCACCTGTCCTTCATATTGGATGCGGGGGTTCAAAATATATCCTGCAAAAATTTATCAATTAACATTATGAATAAGGCAATTATTGACTAAACTTAAAATAGGTAAGCACAAATATTTTTATCACCCACTAACCTACAACATGGACATTGTGGTACAAAGTTTTGTCCCATCGGTCATCTATGATTTTTCACCATTTTTTGTAACCTCTGAGATTCTTCTCTTTTATTTTGATTTTTGCCCGGTCCATTGCATCATACAGGGTCCCCATCTGGTTCCTGTCATCAGAGTCTACCAGCCTTAGCACAACAACCATTGGTTCTATGATTGCCAGGTAGTAGGCAATCCTCTCTTAAAATCTCTTGTCAGTGATCTGTCTCTCAGATTTGACAAGAATATCCAGTTCGTTTTACTTGTTATGCAGGTGGTCCACCATGTAATTATAGTACTTCTCGGACTGCGTGAACATAACCAGTGCATGTCTATGTCGGTGTAAACTCTCTAGTACAATGAAGTTTGTGGCAAAACGTGTAGGATCGGGCTCGACAAGACCGTATCCTCCAGTGTGTGATCTCATAATATGTAGCAGACGGGGATGCAAATAAATAAATGAAGTGATCGTCTGTGCTTGCCTGACAAGGGTAGAGACTCTCTTTTTTGCCTATATCTTCTAGTATGAGATCAATAGAATGTGCTGCACAGAGCACTCAGAACAGATGTTGCCTCTTCTCCATCAACTTCTTCCTAGTTGCCTTTTATGAGGGTTCGTTGTTAGTGACAACTTGAATCACATTCTCCTCCCCAATCTCCTCCACTACAACATTCATCAAAGAAAAAATGTAGTTGGCATTTTTAATCTTCACAGAAGCATTCACCAACTTCAAAAACGTGGTCCCCTCAGAACAATATACCAAGAAGTTTATCATACTCTTCTTGGTGATACTTGCCCACCCGTCACACATAATCGTGCAACCCCTTTCCTTCCACACCAATCTAAAGCCATCCATCCACTCTCTTAACTCCTGCACCTCCTTCTCCAGCCCACCACCATATATATGCTTGCTGCTCGAGACTTGCAGACCCGATCCAACCTCACCCACAGCATATATCGCAGTCTGGAAGTAAGGGATGTGGCTGCATATGCTGAGATGCCTACATTAAGTTAAAAAAAATTGGATCAGCAAAAAATAAGGTTAACTAAATAAAACACACATAAAAGCCATGTAAGAGTGATATTTGCATGTAAAACTCACTTCACAATGTGACGAATGACTCTCTTTGTAGCCATTCTTGTTACCTTCATTCCCTTCATGGCTTGTTTAATCCCCATCTATCTAACACTTTGTTTCTTAAACAGATACTCATCACTCGGTGTAAATTGAGTACTGACCGAATGGCGGTGTGGCTCCTGTCTCGATCTCTCACTCTCCCGGTCCTGGGTAGGGCGAGCCGATGCTGATCGGCCAAGAACTGGGTCAGCTCTGGACCCTGACCCTCCTACTCCCCTCCTCCTGCCTTCCTCCACAGCAGATGCATGCTTGCTAGCATGTCTAAGCTCGAAGTCCGTAGAGTCGTCCTCACTCTCTAGCTCCGGCTTGGTTGATGCTTTCCCCTTGTCTTTCCCTTTGTATGTAGACAAATCTTAGTTTCTCTTGCTCTCAAGTAGCTCATCTTACAACTCCTCCTGCTCAATCCTAATAGATCGTTAAAAGGCTCTACCTGTCATGTAGCCTCTTATCTCCTCACTTTTCTCCCTCGACACATTATCACATTTTTTAACATTCCCACTTGTTCCAGATATATGCTGTTTTAATCGGAACACACCCCCGTTCATCTCCTTCCCACACCACTTGTATTGCACTCTCTTTCTAGCTGCGTCTATCATATGGTCGTGTTCTCAACCCACGTCAGAAGGACGTGCTGGTGCTACATCACTCTGATCGGTCATTGCTTATACTTGCAAAAATTGCAAACAATTCATAGATAATTATTAGACATCCTATAAATTGCTTTAGGGGTTGTTCGGGAAGTAGACAACCCGTCGAACATACTATTTGATGTGTTTAGAGTGTTACGTCTTTGTCGGAAAGGGTTGTAAATTGACGTACGGGGTTTCCAAAATTTTTTTCGTACAAAGAACATCAAATCGATGTTCTTACAACTTGAATGGAGTTGTTCGGTTGGAAATCAGCGAGTTTAACTGTACTCGGAGTCGTCGAAAATGCGTCAAAATCGACGTACGGGGTTTCCGGAATTATTTTCCGTATAAAAGAACATATAATCGATGTTTTTACAAGTTGAACGGAGTTGTTCGGTCGGAAATCAACGAGTTTAACCATGCTCGGAGTCGTCGGAAACACGTAAGAAAGGGTGTACGGGATTTTCGGCAAAGAAATCTTACCGACAATCAGCTTAGGATAGAAGAAGAGGTTGAATCGAGGTGGATTGGAGCTTGGATCGGCGGAATCCCTTGAAGGGATCGCTGGAATCCAAGAATTGTTGAAGGATCGCCGCTGGAATCGCCGGAATCGTTGGAATTGGTGCTGGAATTGCCAGAATCACTTTGAAATGCTGGGATCGAGCGATCCTACGTCGGATCGATCGATTCCGAGGACGGAATCACTCTGGGATCGACAAGGGCAGACAGGAGCTCGCTGCAGATCAGTTCCTGCGTGGGAATCGACCTGCAGGCGTTTCCGGTCCTTAGGGCTGGAATTGGTTCGATTCCCGGTCCGGTCCCGGTCCGGAATCAGTCCGGGAATCGAACCAAACCGGACCAGTCCGGCTTCTGGCGGAATCGGTCGGATTGACCGATTCCAGGCTGAATCTGTCCGAATCAATCTGATTCCGACCGATCCTGCCGATTCAGGACGATTCTCCGAGAATTCTTCTTGGAATCGGTCCTTCCACAGGGGATCGGTCGATCGACCGATCTGATTCCGGAATTGGCCGATTTCGATCGGATCTCACCGAATCTGCAATCAATGAGCTGACCAGTCAGCATGTTTCAGATGGTTTGACATCAGTTCAGGCTGGCCTACACTTGGATTAATATGGTCCATCATCTCCAGCCATTCAACTCAGGCAGAGTAGCATGCTTATATGACTTTTTCCGCCTCATCCTGCATCATTAATGATTATTCTTAGCAAAAATACATCTCCGAATGGAAGATTTTTTCTTCACACGAAAATTAACAAAATTTGTATTTTTTTTTGATATGACAAGTTACATGTGGCAACTGGACTACACACCATGTCACCACTACATGATGAAATTAGACCTCAGTTGAATGATGTAGATCACCTGATTTCCAAATCAAACTGAGACGGGTAGAGTTATCAATCCCACCGTGTGTTCCCACCAAAAATATTCCTATTCAAAACTGCATGGTCAAGCTTCCATGTACACAAATGATCGCTATGCAAAACTGGTTGTTTTTGCACTTCTGTACAATATTTACTGTCTGCAATATTGTTTGCAATGAGAGCAAAGTAGAATATGACATTTTGTTTGTATAGTAATGACTTTAAATGTTGTTGATACAGACTGGCAAAGGATCCCTGATGAAATTACCCCAGGTATATCTTTTTAGAAATCAAGGTTAACACTCATCGTTAATTTCAATTAACTCGCATGATTTTGATTCATAAAGGATTTTCACTTGACTTGCTAATTTGAGTTTTATTAGTCCTAATCAAAATCCTTGTGAAGTACTTTCACTAACAAGACACTTCATGCGGATGAGTTGAATTACGCATCTCATTGGCTCTAACTCTCGTACAGAAGTAGGCCCTGCTTATCGTTCATAAAGCCTTTGTTTGAAGTGTGTTCATTTTGGTGATAGCAACGAAGTACCAGAAGTTAATGGATGGAATATATTCATTGGCAAAAGGATTCTGAACTCATTCATTATTTAGATGCTTGATTGATTGTTTTGAGAACATCCAGTCATGGAATGCCATCTCGCCGAGATCTCGGTCTCGTCAAGGGGGCTAAGAAACGAGATCGCCGAGATTTCACCTCATGTAGCCCTGCGCCCCCCTTTTATGATAGTGTAAATATAATAATATATCTCACTATCACTTATACTATCACATAAAAAATGTGCTACAAGTTTAATATCATATTAGTATTTAAATAAGATTGTATACAAGTTTTAATCTTTTAGAAACACAAAGATCATCTTTTTGGTATTGAAAGTGTTTTGTAATTGTTCATTCACACAGTTGATGTACAAAATGTGTTATATATTTTCATGTAAATTCATCGATGTACTCTTATTTTTATATGATATTATGTTATGTTTCATACGTATATACATTTTGATCTGAGAATCTGAGATCCGATCTCCCAAGATTTTTCCGAGATCTCTTCTTTTTCTCCCCCAGAGACGAAGTCGATATCCGAGATGGCAATCCTTGTATCCAGTGATAGTTTAGTGTGCGATGCCATAGTGCCTTGGGTTTGTCTACCTAGGCATCAGCTTTTTGTCATATAAATTCCATTTGGTACACTAGATATTATTGCTTGACTATGTTAGTTGTAGTTTCTTTCATGTTCTCCTTGAAGACTAGTATCTGGTGGATTTTCGTAGTTCATAGTTCATACTTGTACATCCTTCTAGTTACTTCTGCATGCTTCTACGTGATCTTATTCACTTGTTTGTTGATTGTAGACAATTAGTTATCTCTGTGGTTTATACATCGTATGGTCTTCTGCTCACTTTTACATGCTGCCGCGTGATCTCATTCGCTTGTTCATTGATTGTAACCACTGTTGTCTACCTCATGGGTCGTTACTGCCAAGACATCAGGACATTGGTATTCTATTGTCGAACATTCTGATTTTTATCCATGACAATTATTTTTACAGAAGATATGAGGAGAGACATGATGAAACGCCAAGGTCTCAGGAAGTTTTAATTAGGTCACTGGAATTGCTAGACTATTTGCCTAAGCTCGTTTTACATGTGAGAATAATGAAGGATACCAGTCAAAAGATACGTTTGTTTTGCATTACATGTGATGTGAGAATATTGATGGGTATCAGTTAGGGGATAAGCTTGTTTTACATGGGAGAATTATAAGAGACCTGCTAGGAAAGGTGGGAATTTTGGACTGATGGATGCAGATGTTGGTATCTCTATCATCATAAATGCTGGAAATCTTATATTTCTCTTTCTTTAGACTGTTACAGTACTTGGGCCATCTTTCCAGGTAAGCTGCATGCGCCAATTCCCACTTCCAAGTACATCGGTACCTTCATCTGCCTTATCACATCTTGCGTGTTAGCAACGTGGATTCTGATATATCATTTTTCTTTTCATCGGTATCTAAGTCAACGACATAATGTTTCTAATTACAGGTTCCAAGACCCAGTTTGTTTATGCGCCACAATGGAGTTAAGCGGCCCCCTTATGCTTTTGCAAAGCAGAAGAAAAAGAATGCCTCAAAGGTTGTGCAATCTGCATATTGTGAAGTCTGTAAGGTCAGCTGCAACACTGAAGAGGTCCTCATCAACCATAAACAAGGAAAGAAGCACAAGAAGAACGTGGAGAAACTCAAGGAAGTCAAGGAAGCTGTGGTGCCAATGGCCACCGTGGCTCCTCCCGCAGCAGCAGAGAAGAAAGAAGCTTCAAAAACAGACAAGAACACAGCCACAAGGAACCCGAGAGCCAAGCGAAAGGCAGCTCCCACGGCCGATCTGGATTTGGAGACGAAGAAGAAGAAGCTCTTGGAGGAGGGAACCTCAGAAGGTTCAATGAGGGTGTGCACTGTTTGCAACATCGTCTGCAACAGCGAGATAGTGTTGAACTACCATGTGGCAGGGCAGAAGCACGCCGCGATGGTCAAGAAGCAAGCGGTATCTGCTAGTTAAAATGTGCAAACTGAGAGATTTAGATTTATCCTTTTTTTATGCCTTCAGACTTGTTCATCCTTTATACATACCATACCTGGGTTCTGTGTTTCGAAGTCTCCTTGACAGCAGTCCAGATTAGCTCTGTTCTAATGGATTTCTGATATGTTGATCTGCGCCTATCCTTGTTGTGATGGCCAGAAGATCGAAATGCTTGCAAACTAAAAGGTATGCTTTTGTTGGCTGCATTATGCTGTTGGTAGTGGGTTTCTCTGTTCTTAAGTGTGCTCGTGGAGCTCGACACTGGAACAAGTCATTAGCAGGGTCTGGCAGGGATTAGGGGTGTCAATGGGCCGGGCCCGGCCCGGCCCGCAGCCGGCCCAACAAAGCCCGCTCCCATATATAATGGGCCGGCCCGGCCCGGCCCGTATTACATTTCGGCCCGACCCGGCTCGGCCCAAAAAAAATATAAGTTTGGCCCGGCCCGACCCGGCCCGGCCCGTTCTTTTTAACATATTATAAGTTATATTTTAAAATTTAAATTATTTAATATATTTGAGTGATAACATATAATTATTAATAATTATAATTTAATTTTTAAAAATAAATATATAATATAGTATTTAATTCAGTTATCCGCATGAAACGCTCAATTACATTTTGTTATGTGTTTAATTTTGAAATTCTTTCGACTCGATCCATCGGAAATGGTCAATCGAAATTGTCGATAGCAGACCGCTTTAATTCATCTACTAACGTGATCACTAAACTGGGGGTGTTACATTCTGTTTCCTTAAATAATCTTGACTTCAAAAGCTATTTTATGGTGTATCAAGGTAAAAAAAAATTATTTAAAATCGTCGAATCCAATCTCGATTCAGATAACAATGGAGTCGAAATCGAAATCACCCAAACTTTTTATTCATCGCAGCGGAGTGATCGGGAAGCACAACACTATATCGGTACAGGATTAATCCAACTTGTTATTTATCCGGTCTCGGCTCAGTTAAATTCTGAATTTAATTTGAACAAGAGTTATATTTTAATACGTAAATAAAGAAATTCTAACTTGTACTGCGTTATACACTTTTCATATTTTGCATCCTCCGCCTCCGCCTCCGCCTCCGAGATGCCGTCGTCGTCGGAGAGGTATGGGGGGGGGGGCACGGCCATGGCCGGACCGGAGGAGAGCCCACGGGGAGCCAGAGCTGGCTCGCCTCCCCTCCCGCCGGCACATCTTGTCACCGTCCTCTCCCTGACCCCGTTATTCACACCCGATGTGGCGCCGGCGCCGGCGACGACGACGTGGCGGCAGCAGGCGAGAACGCTCCATCATGCACGCTCCCGTCCTCGCGCCGTCGCGCGCCGGCTGCGCGACTGAAGCTTCCACCGTTCTCCCGCCCATCCCCTCCCCGGAATCGATGGGACGCCGCCGTCCTTCCGTCGCGTGCCCGTCTTCGCCCTTGTTCAAACACTCCTCAACGCCACGAGATACCGAGCCGGATCCGTCAAAGATATCACCGTGGAACAAGGCCCGCGGGCCTGTTTTCTTGGCCTGGCTAATGTTTGAGGGCTCGTAGATCTGCCCCGAAACACAGCCCAGGGCTGGCCCGGCCCGAGGGCCCGCGGGCCAGCCCTGTCCATTGCCGCCCCTAGCAGGGATTAGGGGATAGGGTAGTGATTTAGTTGGGTCTTTGAAACAAGGATACATCAAACCAAATAATCCAATTTAGACTGAATATTTATGTTAAATTTGATTTTTATAATAGTTATACATTATTTTCAAGTAAAAAAATATACATTTTTTTATAAAAATGAGTTATATTTTGATAAAATGATTTGAATAAAATAAAAATTATGTATTAACATATATAATAAAATAATACTTGAACTATTTAGTTTTGTTTCATTTATTTCGACTTGAAAATAAAAAATCTTTAAAAGTTAAACCAAATCAATCCATCAACACCTGTACGATCGGAGATCGGCCTCTGGATGGCATATGCTCGACCGCCCCCGGAGAGAAAAAAACTGATCCGAGCTCGACCGAGATTACTTCTTTCAAAATTAAGAAAAGTAAAATGGTGATTTTGGATCAATCAAGAAAACACTTGGTACTCCGCCTATATCATCTTTTTTTTGTTTTTTTGTTTTTGAAGAGGTCCTGTATCATCAAACGCCAGATATTAATACATTCATATTGACCCTGAACAAAGGGTATGTATCGCACAATCATTACTATATTCGTCAGGTAAGCTCGCTTTACAAGTTCTGCTGCGATCCAGACAACTCCCATCTAGTGTGGTTGATCTGTGAGACCCACTGTCGAACAGTTGGTGTGCAACGGAGGAGCGTACGGGCATGAACAAGCGCATCTCTGCGCTTGGATATCATATTCATGGCGGCGTCTTCAGATTCAAATCTGTCGATCAGGTTTCCTCGCTTCTCACCGGAATCCACCTGTTCTTCGAGGCACCACCACCTCTCCCGGAGCGAGATAAAAACCCTAGAAGGTAACCGACCAGACCTCCAAGGAGCAGAACCCCCGCTCCTTCGACGTACCCAACGGCGCCACCGCCGTCCGCGGACGCGGTGGCCACCTTCCCTCGCTCTTGCCGCCGTTCAACAACATGCCCGGCCGAGAAGATCTCCACCACGTCATGAGCTTCCCCGTCGTGGTTGCCGATGTACGTCAGGGTCAGCTTCTCCCTGGTCGCCACCAGCCTCGTGTACCCGAACTCGCCGCCGCGGTACATCGACCTCCGAGGCTGGGGGAAGATGGGGGCGTCCGGGTGGTCCGCCCTCGGTTCCCAGATCGGCTGCCACTCCTGTCCGGCCATCCCGACCACCACATGCACCGGCGGCGGCGGCCCCCGGGGGCCGGCGCAGCTGAAGTTCCTCATGGCGCAGAACCTCTCGTAGCGGTGGACGTGGCCCCAGACGGCGAGGCTGACGCCGTTCCGCACCAGCAGGGGCTCCAGCGCCTCCCGCATCCTCTCCCTCAGCGGCGCGTCCCGGAGCTCGTTGCTGGTCGTGTACATGGGGCGGTGGCCCTGGACGACGACGAAGGGGGTCCTCCCCCGGTCGACCCTCTCCAGGTCGCGCTTGATGAAATCGTACTGATCGCTGCCCGGAAGAAAGTCGGTCTCGGTCGAGATGTAGAGGAAATGGACGACGCCGGCGTCGAAGGAGTAGTAGAGGTTTCTGGTGGCCGGCGCGCCGGTCCCCGTCGGCAGGGAGGAGTTCCCGGGCATCTTGAACCGGAGGCTGTATGGGACCCCGCACTCGCCGCCGCCGTCGTTGCCGTAGGAGGCGTACGACCAGGAGGGTCTCCACGGCTGGGACGGCCAGTCGTACTCGTGGTTGCCGATGCAGACATGGTAGGCGGCCTGGGCGGCGACGGGCTCGATCCGGTGGAAGAACTCGTCCCACAGCCAGGCATACCCGATGGCGTAGCTGATGTCTCCGACGTGGGAGACGAAGGCCGGCTTGTCGCCCAGAGCCGCCAGATCCCGGAGGATCCATCGGACGGTGGCCGTGCTCTCCTTCTGCAGTCGCCGGAAGGTCGCGTACGGGGCCCAGGTGCCCATGTCGCCGAAGAGAAACGCCGTCGTCTCGTTCGAGCCGCCGTCTCGCGACACGAAGCTCCGGACCGGACTCCACCCGCCGCCGTCGCTACCGACCTGTGAGCAAGAGCAAGCAACCCGTCAAAAGACGGATCTTTCCCCGTACGAAGGGGAGAACAGAGATCTGCGCGTAGGGAAAGTTGAGATCTTCCGGCAAGAAGATGGAAGTCAAATCAAACAACATCGATTGGTACTATCCGGCAAGATGAAGTCAAGTTCTTCTTCCAGGAATCAATGGGGTTCTTTGAATCTTGACTAGATGCAATCGGATCAGGTAATCTGATTCTTCTGCTTCTTCCTGATATATTTATATATATAATATCCCCTTTCTGATGTTCTACCCAGTAATTGGAAGGGCGGAGGCAAGATCGCACCTCGTAGTAATATCTCCTCCCGCTGGTCAGATTCTTCATGATCCCGTCGTGAACAAACCCCGGATCTCTCCACCCGGTGCTGGTGTTCGCCGGCGCCGCGCACATATCCGAAAGCTCGTACCTCCCGACCTCCGTGCCTGCCACGGCGTCCATCCGCGCCGCTTCCAGCCCGTAGTGCACATACCTCTTCCGCCGATCCGCCGCCAGGAACATCACCCGCATCTCGTCCTCCCGGTCGGTGAACGAGAGATGGATCTGCACCGGCGCCCCCGGCATCGCGAAGCCGACCTCCGCCGAGGCCGCCAGCAGGTGGTGCGTCCCCGGAAGGGGGTTTTGGTCGTGGTCGTGGTGGCGAGCGTCGACCTCCCCGCGGAAGATGCGGAAGGCGTAGTTGGCTCGGAGTTGGGTGAGTGGGAGGTCGAGGGAGCCGGATCCGGAGCGCCAGTAGGGGCAGGAGGAGAGGAAGAGGTACCCGATGAAGCGGCGGTGCGGGGAGGAGGGAGGCGAGTAGATGCCTACCCAGTCGAGCTCGGTGGGGTTGTCGATTCCGGACCATCGGATGCGGACGACGTCGCCGGAGCTGGCGAGGACGGTGGGGGAGACGGAGAGGGATGGCTTGGAGCAGATACAGAGGGGGAGGACGGCCAGGAGGAGGAGGAGGAGAAGGAGGGTGGTCCTGGTGGGATGGGGGGCCGCCGCCGCCATGGCCGGTCTCTGACTAGAGCCCCACGGTCGGAGAGAGGAGAAGACTTCGGTGAGCCGTTGGACTCTCGGGAAGAAGACGAGGCTGCTATAAAATGTCAGAAATAATAAAAAATGAAAATGTTAATGACGGCAATATGACGTCAAGATACAATTCGGATTAGCAAACGGGTCGAATCCAGATAATCTGATTCTCGATAGCCCTCATGTTTCGGTTTTGGCTCGACTTCTGAATTCATTACCGGACAGAACCATACTAAAGATATACATTTACTACACCTAGATGTATATATAGATATACGAGCACGGTTCTATTTGATCTAGTTTGATTTTTTTTTTTTTCAAATTGAACAAAATCGATTCAACTTCTCAAATCGAATCAAATCAAACTAATTGTAATTCAATTTAGTTCAGTTAAATCGAAAATATATAAAAATATTTTAATTAATTATATTTTTACATATATAATAATTTTTAAGTTAAAATAATCAAAACAAATATAATTTTATTATAAAATTATAAAAATTTATTTTTAATAATATTATAGATATTTTATATAATTTTTTAATTAAATCAGTTTAAACAATTTGGTTTGATTTAAACCGGTTCGAAGAACTTCTAAATTGAACATGGTTCAAATTGAATCGAACTGAACTAAACAGGTCGATTCGATTTAATTTTGCGGTTTGAACCGTTTAATGCTCGCTGCTAGCTAGATGCATATGTGCAGAGCATGCCCCGGAGTCCGAATCCGTAACAGAATACCGAATCGGTTCTCGGATTCGTTGATTACAATCAACGTGGAAGGGAAGGGTGACTGTAACCACCGGTGATTGGACTGCTCACCAAAGCGGGCCCAGGGCCCATATAGAACCAGGATAATAATTAATGCATATTTAGCTTAATGGGCCATTTTTTTCTGTTGGGCCAAGCTTAATTGCATAGTATGCACTGCTGCCCTTAAGCTATTTGGCTCAGGTCCAGTTTTTAATTGGAACTGTTGTGCTGACGTGCGTTCATCTGTCCTTCACCGAGATTTGAGTATTATCCGGTGTCAAGAAGGATTTTCCTAATTTGTAAGGTATTTGGCTGCATGATAAAATAAAATTTAGCTATTGTTTATGTAACAGACCTTGTTAACACTATATATCTGGGCTCTATGTCGTCAGGTCATTCGGTTTCATCATCTTTAGTAGATTACCTGAAATATATAAGAGTGTTTGGCTGCATGATGGGATGAGTTTTTGCTACAACTTTAAACTTGTTAAAATAGGTGTTTGGCAACCATTAGAAATTTATGTTTTTTAAAGAACTTTTCTTATTGAACAAAAAAAAAGGTGAGACCCTCTCTTTTTTTATCTCGTGGTCTTCCACCTCTTTTGGTCATACATGACTCCCACTCCTTTTTGTTATCCTATCTCCCTATTCATGATAATTATTTGTCATTAACCACCTTACACTTTATTTTAATATAACTTTTATCATGAAAGTGTAGAAAAATTTAAAGTGCAACCAAACATCCCAAGCTTGTTATACTTATGATTTTAGCAAGTATAAAAAGCAAACGGCTGGTATAAGCCATTAAACAAGCTAGTTTATGGGGTGTTTGGTTACATGATAATGGAAATTTTTATTTTAATTTTTAAAAATTGTAAGAAAATTTGTTAAAAGAGGTGTTTGGCAATCTTGACAAATTTATGTTTTGAGAGTGATTTTCTTCTTAAACAAAAAAAGAGGGTCTCACCTCTTTTTTTTCTTGTGGTCTCCCACTTTGTTTGGTCATGAATGATAGTAACTCTTTTTTGTTACCACATTCCTCCAAACATGATAATTTTATATCATGAGTTGATTCACTTTTTATTTTAATATAAATTTTTATCATGAAAGTGTAAAAAAAATTATCATGCAACCAAACACCCCATTATGTGTTTCCGGTGGCTGAGATACAATTTACTCAGCCTGCATAGGTGGGGTTCACTCATTCTTTTAACCTAGCCAAAGTGAACTAATTGATTCAATTTGATTTGGTCTGAGTTGAGCCAACTAGTGGTTTGGTTTTGTTTCATGAACTGATAAACCCGAACTAAACAATGAACTTGAATTACAATTTTTTGAGTTAAAATTTGATATTATATAAATTAGTTTATTAAATAATCATTTAGTTAATATTTTAAACCAAATCAAATCTAACTAAAATAGTTTAATTCATTTCATGTTGTTAAGGTCATTTTATTTGATTTTAGTTGACAAAAAATTCCTCCAACCTAAAACAAAACTAACCCATGAACATCCCTATGCACATGTTAGTAAACAAGGTGATTTAAAGAGTATTATATTTGCTGAATGTTGTGGTGGTTCAGTAAACAAGCCATTTAAGGTCTTGTTTGATAACAATATTAAACACCTTAGTCGTTATCAAATTTGAACTTCATTGATATGGTTCATCGTCAAGATGTGTTTAACTAATAATATCAATTTTAAAACTTATCACATAAACAAAGCAATTTATGTGATACAAGTGTCCACTTGTATCAATTTATATGCCAAGAAGAGACAGTATTTCGTTCCCAAATTTGTCTCGATTTTTCCTTGTTTTTGAGCATGTGAGTGGGAGTTGGGGCACTTCGGTCTCAAATTTAGCCCAACATTTAATTTTTGGTGAATGTGAGAGAAAAACTTGAGGATGTTTTAGAGTGTGGCATCTCTTTGGGAAAGGAGTTGACTAATTGCTCAAAATGACCATCAAAATCACCTTGTTAAGAGAATTTCTTATGCCCCTTTGGAGGTGATTATGGGTCATCAAATCTCAAAGATTATGGGCCCAAGTAGAAAAAACGAAAGCCCACGTGCATATCTAACTTAATATAAGAAGCGGGAGTACCTCAATTTTCGTCCTTCCATTTCTGACCGTTGGATCTTTAGATGTTTTTTCTGTCATCGTCGAATGCTTGGATGCCCTACGAGTTCGCGAATCTTTTCGCCGTCTCGCGAGTCTTCTCGTCCGCATCTTTGGCCAAGCCCTCACGCCATCCGTCCTCTCTGCCGCATCCTTCGCCTCGATCGACATCGGCTGCCTCCACCCTCTCTTCTCGTCCGCATCTTTGGCCAAGCCCTCATGCCATCCGTCCTCTCCGCCGCATCCTTCGCCTCGATCGACATTGGCTGCCTCCACCCTCTCCTCTGTATCCTTCGCCTCAATCGACATCGGCTGCCCTCTCCTCCGCATCCTCCGCGTAGAAGAAGCGGAGGCCCCGCCCGTCGAGGTGCCAGCATAGCGGCGGGGTGGAGTTCTTCAGCTGCCCGCCGGACCTGGAGACCGTGTTCGTGCGCCGCCCGGAGAGGGCGCAGTGAAGCCCGGTGTCGCCACCGCCGCCGTGGTGACCGGCTCAGCCGGCTGCGTGTACGGTAGCCGTAGTGATCCTAGCCTTGTAGCTAGCTCGGCGATCCTCCCATCCCCTGTCTCTCGCACCCGTTCTTGCCGTGTATGGTTAATATTCTTCTTGCGTCTCTGCATCTTAATGAGTTTAATTTGTTCTCTGCAGGGAGTTGTCGGAGATCCCCAATCAGGTCCTGACCATAGAGGCCATCCGAGAGATTGATCTCTCCCTACACGCAGAGCTCAGCACCTTCCTCTCCTTCCTACACCTCATTTTTCAATTTTTTTATTTTTATTTGTTGTATAGCTAATAATCATGTGGGGTACGTAAATGGATGACATCATTTGGTGAATCAACATCGATTTTTAGAATAAACAGGCATGTATCTCACCATTTTTTTGCTTAATAGATATGTGCGCCGCAATGATGATTTCCATGCTACTACCTCCACCGGTCACCATGAGAAGATGTCGAATGACCCTACTCTTCCGAGTACATGTGGGGTACGTAAATCTTCCAGTTTCTTCCACTATCCCTTCATTTCCTACTATTTCTCATCATCCGTGGAAGGCTTCTTTCCTTTTTTTCTTATGATTTCTCCATTATTCATAATATATTTTTCGATCTTCTTGCAGTACTTGGATAAGATGATTTTCAACTCCCAGCGAAACTCAAATTTTGAATTCTCTAAGGACCAATCACAGGGATAAATCGAGAAGGTATGAACATAATTTTTTTTTAATTTCTTATTTCAACTTCTTATAACTTTGGTTTTTGATTTCAATCTTTTATCATTAATTTTGTTTTTATGTCTCTTTTTATTTCTATCTGGTTTGTAATTTTTCCTTGTTTATATTTACTTATTCTATATTTAAATTGACCTTCAATTCCTTGATTGAAGTGCTTTACATATTTTCCAATTTCTCTTCCTTCTAAGAATTTTGTCTTTCATACTTTGTTGTGTCTTAAATCTCTTCAAGAAATTACTCCTCTGTAAAAAATGTGACATTTCATGATCCCATTTAAATCATAGCTTGATTCCGTTTGATTTTCTAAGGTTTACTTTGCTAGGAGATCAAAGTGTGTTTCATGGGATTTTGATTTGAATTTGAGATGTTTTGATTTGAATTGTGTGAACTTTGAGTTTAATGTTATGATTTTTCAACTCCAATTTCAAGCCCTCTGGCATGCATGTTTATCAGATTTGAATTTGTGACTTTTCAAATCCCATCTCTTCTTTTTTCTTTCTTGCAGCTCTCAAATTTAGGGATTTGACATGGAGTTTCAAATTTTGATGTCTTTTGATTTGGAGAATTTAATTCGTGTTTTGGGTTTAATGCCCTTGACTTCAACTTTTTGGTGACAATTTGGTGGAAAAAGAAGGCTTACTTACTAGGCCATGTCTGACAGATCAAGGAGATCCATGTCTAAAACAGAGGGCAGAACCAATGATTCAGTTGAATGAGGAGATTGAATTGGGAGAGTTCCCGTGAACTGATTCCCCGAGAGGTTTAAGGATTTCAAGGTTAACGAGGTAAAAAAATTGGGCAAGAGTGGTCCATTAAGTCTGTTCAAACTAAGGTCAATAACGGACAGCAATGGGCTACATGCTGGAGGCAGAAGTCCAACAATAGAGTTATTTCTCATCTTGATTGAAGTCAAAACTTCAAACTGAGAAGTTAAATTTGGTATAGCTCCAGACAAGATGTTGATACTTAGGACAACAACCACCAACATGGATCCCCACTCGCATATTAGACAAATTACCGAGAGATCATGTTCATGCTCGGGGATCCACGGAATTGCAGCTTCCTACACTGGAGAGTAAGGAATCAGATAATGCATTAGATGAAAGGTTCAAAAGTCTCAGTGATGTGGAGTTAATATCAAAAAGGGAACCTGCAAAGCAAGCAAAGACCTAAGTTACAATTGTGACCAAAGTACAGGAACAAAAATATGAAAGCTCAATAGCTTATGCGAGATTAGGACCGATCCCTAAGTGGCTATATCTCTTATTGGGATTTATGCTTCCGTTTCGACTTATAGACCTCTGTGAGTTGGATAGACTTGAAAGAGTTACTGAATTAATCCTCTCGAACCTTATAAGATTTTTATTTCTTCCTTCTTGTCCAAGCTTTACTCACTTACACTGTTTGGCTTTGTTTGATAGCCTATTCTTCATGGATTTAGATATTTAACTTTTTTATTATTTAAACTTTATATATATGTCTCTGGACTTATAGGGTATGTTTCTATTTTGGAAAAGTTTGTGCTTTTAGTCGTTATCCAAACAATAATTTTAAGACCTGATTTTTCTGAATTTAAAAAGTTATGTTTAAGATAGATTGGCTAAATTTGCTAAATTCTAATAGATTGGCATATTCTACACTAGGTTGGCCAATTTTAGACTAGGTCCAACTAATCCCTCGCTTGTCTAAGACCAGCCTTATTGGTGGTGATCTGTTGATCGAAATTTTAAATTTAAAGTGAGGCACTCAAGTAAAAGTACACCAGCCTAGCTCTGCCCCTTGGTGCAAGACAATGATGCAAGGCTGCAAAATAAACTTCATGTTCAAGTTGCAGCCAAAGGGATACAAGAAAGCAACCATCTTCTAGTTCAAGAAGCTGAAAAAGATAACATGGTGGAAAAGAAAAGGCCTATAGTTAAAGGTCACAAAAGAAAAAGCTCTTTTTCAATAAATTATTTGTACTAACAAGAGACAAAAATATTCACTTGATACAGTATACCAAATCTTTCCGTTCTTCCTTTGGATTATCATATTCCTCTTCAAGATGTTGTAAGGCCCTGCAAAATATGCTTTTCAATTCTTCTGTAGAATTAGTTCACCAACAGACCATATGTTGATAAAACCAATTACTTTCATTAAGTTGAACACCTTAATAAGAGTTAAGAAACTAAGATGTGTTCAATTCCCCTGCAAGTGTACATGTCTGCTGAACAAATCGCATGACACGCACAATGCTTGATTTTTTACTTCTATCAGAAGGTCATCGGCTGTTAGTAACAACGTCACATCAGTCTCCACTCCAGAAGTATCAACAACGTGGAAGCTGCTAAAAGAACCTTGCTGTCCGGGAGTGTATGTTTTGCTGCACTGATGGAGCATGAAGCATGATACATATAGCTCTAACATTCTATGTTATCCTCGAGATTTCTTTCTTTTAATGAGACCTTCATATAAATCTCATTAAAATCATGAAGTCTACTTCGAATAAATTTGTATCTTTCTGCCATTGGTCTCTTGTGCACTATGTATCTATTTGAAGAGTTACCCGGAACCTGCTCATTCATGATTTTACTGTTTCTTTTTCGACTGTTTGGTAGTTATGATGCAATTTGAATCCACAATTTCCATATTTGGTTCTTTAAGATTTAAAATATTTTTTTTTCATGGCATAGTGATTTTAAATGCATTAGTATTTGTATTGTTGCTAGGTCGACAAAGCAAAGAAAAGAAAAACTGCATTTCTGGTTGGATTTGCTAAAAGATAGTAGGAGATTTCATATTTGAAGATATTTCATTTATTTTTTTGCATTATGTTACAGATTTCATTTACGTACAAAATTTCCCATGTCTTCTGAATTCTCATTATCAGATTCAGGGATTTTCTGAATTTTTTGTTTTTTAGATTCTATGATTTACAGAATTACAGATTTCTTAAATTCAATTCTTCAAATGTCCTGATACACAAGACTTTTCATATTGCAACTTGATGAGAATCCTTCTGTTTTTTTAGATTCGTGGACTATTAGAATTCAGATTTCTGTTTTGGACTTACTACATTTTTAAAATTGTGGTTTCCATAGATCCTGAACAGTTTGCAGAATTTTCTGATTTCCATAGATACCAGACTTGAGCTTTGAAATTTCATGTCTCTGGCCTATTCAGATTTACCAGAATCTGAATTATTAGGATTTTCTAATTTCTGTTCTTATCTGGGATTTTTGGATATCAGTGAGTTTCTAATTTCTGGTCTTATCTAAAAATTACATTTTATGCATATTTTGGAATCAAATTTCTAAAATTTTTCCCATATTTGAATTCTTTGTTTATTCATTCTATATCTACACTTCTGAATTTCATTGTGTTTTTTGCATGTTTATTTATTACTTTGTTTAAATTTTCTACATTTTTTTATTCCTAGCAACCTTTATTTTTTTTCCAGTTACAGTATTGCCTTCAAATTTTGTTTTGATTTTGGTTTTCAATTTGAACTTTTAGTATGTCCCGGAGGCAAAAATATCTACTACACATGAAGTTGAAAGTAACTAAACTGTTCAAACTACAAAAAACCAGTCTACTACAAAAAAATTTGCGTAATTTTACTTTCAACAAAAAAAATACAAACTAAATTGTTCAAACTACAAAACCAAACCATCTTGTTCAATATTTAAGATTTTTTCAATCTTGTTCAATATCACATTGATTTGTGAAACAGGGATGGTTGGAAGACTGGTTTTAGGATTGGTTTTAATGATTGATGTTGGACTGAATTTGAGATGGGCTTTTATGACTGATTTTGACCCTTTTGGGGACTGATTTACAAATTCAAGTTTTGATGATATATAGATTTCTTTTTATATGTGATTGTGAGGTAGCTGATTATTGATGGTTTAAGTTCCTCTAATCTTACTTGCATCCCTTCAAGATTATAGGGCTGTTTAGGGAACTTCACACCATAGGTATCATTGAACACGGCATTTCTATTGCTTGGATTCAATTGAGATACATGAAGATGGGGAAGTTATACATGTCATAATTTCTCTTAAACAAAGGCCTCTTATCATTTTTTATTTCAACCCTGTATCCATGATTCTGATTTTTTTCTTTTTTGTTTTTCCTGAGGATGAGGTTGTTTATGCAGCTGACAATGGGTTGGTTAGAGGACCTGGCTCAGGACTTTTTTTTTCTTTTTTGTTTCGCTGAGGATGAGGTTGTTTATGGAACTGACAATGGGCTGTTTAGAGGACCTGTCTCAGGGCTGCAGACTGGTAGGTTCAGTTTCTGATGGACTGAGAATGGGCTGATACAGCGGTGCTTGGGGGGGGGTCTGCATGGATCTGTGTAAGACGACTGTATACAAGGCTGATATCATGTCTGTTTGGGACCAGTTCATGGACTGTAATCGGCTAGATTTGTTGGTGTCTTCAAATCTGAGAATGCTTTTTGTTGTTGTAGCATGAAAGAAAGGTATCTCTTCCTCTCTTCCTTTTCATTTTCTGCAATTTCTACCTCTCTTATTTTGATCTATCGTGGCGCCTGATGGTGCTGTCATGACTTTTATTCTCCTTTTCACCTGCTTCAATTTCTTCATCTCTTATTTTAATTTGTCATAGCACCTGTTGGTGTTATCATGAAACTTTTCTATTCTCTTCTCTTCTTCATCTACTTTTCTTCTAATCCCTTCATCATCTGATCTGAGCGCAACATCATCATCTGATTTGAGCACAATGCCTCTTGACATGGCATTTTCTTATTACTACACTTGTTTTCATATCTTCTTTTTATTTTCATCTCTTTTCGATGTACTTCCAGACCGATGCTATAAATGGTGGATTCTTAATTATAATTTCAATGGTGACATGTAAATTTGAAAAGAAATTTATGTAGCATCTAGCACTTCAATGTTTCATTTGAGCGTGTGTACAATTCAATCAATTTGCTGCTTTACAAATGTGTGTATAATGTATTAGCTCCATAAACGCTACCAAGCTCGTTCGAACTATCAACTGAGTTGATTTTCATGCGTCAAGCTGAAAAAACAGTTTCTAGCAGCATTGAAGTGTTATAATCTTACCGGATGAGGGCATGTAAGGGTTGTCGAAAGGGTTCTCACGTGCCGAAGAAGGATGCCCGCGCAAAGTAGTTAAAAGCCAATGTGTCATGCCGTGTTCACGTCCATTCGAGGTGATATTCGAACCTACGTGCTTCTCTCGTTGTCGTGAAACGTAATAACCTGTTTGATTACAGTATTATGATTGATAGGTTATCCAAACATCTTTGAACTCTCTTCTTTAATTCTCTGGACTTGAGGTTGTGTTTGAGATTACGTAGAGAAACGTTGTGGAGTGTTCTAAACATAATGGGTCACTAAATGTAGGAGATCAAAGCAAAATGTGTCATTAAGAATATGTCAATTAAGATACGTACAATTTAAACACGTAATTTAATGATCTCACTATTCTGGTTGGAGTGTGATATTCAGTTTGAAATTTTTTGTCTAACTCATCACTAATTCAAACAAATTAATTATATCCTTGGCCGACGATCGTCAATTATCCCTCACTTTTTGAACTCATTCTAATCTTTTGTTATTCTCATCATAGTAGTGGGATTATACGTCTCAAAATTTTCAAGTTCGAGTACCGAAACGGTTAATTGACACCCCGGCGTGGTGAAACGAAGTGACGTCTAGGTTACTTCCAAACTATGGTGCGTTCTCTTTGTATATATGCCGCCTCCTATATATGATATAACGCAATGTGTATAGTTGCCACTTCCAGCAGTTAATCCAACTTCATAAAAACATGAGAACCACCTCACTCCTTTGTACCTTTCTAGAACTACCCAAACATGCACACACTCACCAATAGCTGAAATCAAGGAGGAACAAAATCGTACGTGTAAGAAAGAAACATATAAACATACGTCCTAACGAAGAGGCAGGGCCACCCAGCTGAAGACATCTCGGCAGACAATTTTGTTGTCTCCTAAAAGAGACATGGAGAGAGATTAGAGTCATCTACCGTTGTTATTAAATTACCCAATGTTCAATTTACTTAATTGATTAAAAGTTAAAATTTTGAAGTAGTACCATATTTTCTTACTTTATTATATATATAGTTTATTTAAATTAAAATTATTACATCTACTTTTAATCGAGATATTTAATATTTTAAATTTTAAGATATTATATCCCGATAGGGTACTTTATAACAACAAAATAAAATTTAAAGACACGTACTTGTAAATATATTAACATGAAATATACATACCTTGTGTAACTATAATATTAAATAAAATATATTATATATAAGTATAATATCAAAAAATATTATAAATTTATAAACACAAGTGAGAATGTATGTGACGTATTGTTGGATAATTTTAATTTTTTCTATCATCGATATAAATTATTTATCGTTTCAAATACTTAATCATTTACGTATATACGATAAATAAATTGATAATTATTTTTACATGATATTTGATATTATTAGATAATTATTAGTATAAAGTTTGATAATCATAATAAACTAAATATATATATATTTAATTTTAAATTAATTATTTTTATGAATCAATCATGTTCTTTAAATACTGTGCGACATATCATGTTCTAAGAGATTTTATTTTTCTTTTCATGACTAACACAACTAATATATTCTTATTTTTAATTAATTAATGTGATATATTTAGTTGATATATATTTAAATTTAAAATTAATTATTTTTATTTATCATTAATATATATCTCATCATATAATTAATATTTATATTTATTAAAAATATTTTTTTTATCATTGGTACACGTGCGAAGCGCGTTCATGACTAGTATATATATACATATAGGTCAAATGTGTAAACTAAGACTAATTAAGTCCATTTGAGAGTTCTTAGGAGGTTTTAAAGCCTCCTAAAATTTGAGAAAAAAATGTATGACATCGGAAACAACTTGTTTATTTCAATCAAGGCCAACTCATGAATAAAGGGCCCATTTGACCAAGAGTTTGCACTATTCTCTAACTTGATTAAAAACTTTTTTTTGCATTCTTCTTTTTTTTCATTTCCTTCTTTTCTTTCCACATATTTCTCTCTTTATTTTTTTCTCATGTCCTATTTTTCATTTTCTTTCTCTTGCTTCTTTTTTTGACTAATTTTTTCTTCCCTTCTTTTCTTCTCACATTTTTTCTTTCTATATTTTTCCTTCTTTCTCTTTTTCACTCTATTTCTTTTGCTTCTCTCTCTCTATTTTTTCAACTCTTCATTTTTTTCTTGTTTTAAACCAACTTTACCATCTGTCATACCTCTTCTCATATTTCTATCATTTTTTACTGTGTTATTTATTTATTTTTATGTTCACAACATATTTTTTTGCCCACTTATTTTCCCTTTAAACAATTTTACTTTATTTTTTATCTTTATATATTTTCATCTTTGCATTCACCTTTTTCAATCAATTTTTTTGAAATTCAACGGCATCAAAAAAATAAAAATATAAAAACAATTGGGGTTAACACTTAGTTATTCATCTCTAAAAATATAAATTATAATAAAACACTTAAAATTAAAAAATTTACATATGGGGGCAATAAATTTATGACACCATACTGGGGGCATTTTTGTCCACTAAGGCCTCTCTCTCTCTACTTTTTCAACTTTCCATTTTTTTCTTGTTTTAAACCAACTTTACCATCTGTCATACCTCTTCTCATATTTCTATCAGCTTTTTTTACTGTGTTATTTATTTATTTTTATGTTCACAACATATTTTTTTGCCCACTTATTTCCTCTTTAAACAATTTTACTTTCTTTTTTATCTTTCTATATTTTCATCTTTGCATTCACCTTTTTCAATCAATTTTTTTTGAAATTCAACGGCATCAAAAAAATAAAAATATGAAAACAATTGGGGTTAACACTTAGTTATTCATCTCTAAAAATATAAATTATAATAAAACACTTAAAATTAATAAATTTGCATATGGGGGCAATAAATTTATGACACCATACCGGGGGCATTTTTGTCCACTAAGGCCTTGTTTGATTACCCCGAACCTCTGATCTCTGATTCGGTCTCAATGGTTGCAAAGTGTTTGATAAATTTTCTAAAATTTCTCTTACGAAACCTCTTAAATATTTAGATGTTAAAAGTTACTTTTCATTTTCCAGACGTTTGTCCCATCTACACCATGTACAGTTGCAGCGTTAACACTTCCAAAACCTTCGCGTGTTGGTTCATCATTTCTTGAAAAATACAATTTCTTAAAAAAATAAAATTTTTTGTATATTTATTATACAACCTGTTAACATTTTATTACATGTTTTGTCTCTTTAAAATAGTTTCAAAATATTTAATTTTTAATTTATTTATTGATGTCATATTAATTTTTTATAATAAATTTAAATTTAAATATTTACATTAGGTGTATAGTCTAAATTGTATGCTCAAAATATGCACTATTAACATATACATTACACCTTATATCTTGGTATGAATAGATCTTAATAAGATTTTAATTTAGATATTTTATCAAACAAACTAATCACTTATATCTTAATTATATTAAGTATTTTTTACCACAAATAAAGAGACTAGTCATAAAATTAAGAGTTAAAATTTTCAGATTAAGTCAAAACAAATATCACCTAAGTTGCATGTACCCTCCCAGCATCCATTTGAGGTGCAAACCTCAAAGAAAGCTTAAATTGAAAGTTTCATGTGGAGATCGACCGGAGACTCAATCCCCCGTCACGCGTAGTGCAGCGTGCCTCGGCCGTGGTGTCCAAAAAAAATGTGTTGAGATACAGACCCATGGGTTCATCTCCAGCAGTTCGCTGCCTTCTTTCGCACTTAAATGATTATATCCACTTGGATAAGCCCAAAAGAGTTTATGTATACAAACTATGAGGGGCAATTGACTCGTGCCCATCTCTAGCCACGGCTGAGAGAGAGAGAGAGAGAGAGAGAGAGAGAGAGATGATTTCTAGTCCTTAGTTACAAGGCCCCGACGTCTGCTTGTTTTGCCTCCCGGTTCAAGCATTTGCTTCACTGTTGTACGCCAAATCTGCATTCCTTTGTTTCAGAAAGGTATATCAAACCTGAGATTCTGTGAGACCTTTTCTTACTGTTTTTTTCCCAGAGACGGTCTTCTTCACAGCACCAACCGAGACTAAGAACTCATCAAGAGATGACAAGGTCTTCATGTCATCTGGAGGGAAGTAACTAGCTGCTTTGCCCATAACAGATGCAAACAAAAGAAACAATGAAGGCCTTGTCACAAGTTGCTCACCCAAAAGCTCATCGAGAAATAAGAATGCTGCCAGGAAATCAGATCGGTTTGCATTTATGGGGGCTGAGAAATGAGCAGGG
The DNA here is from genome assembly GCA_036172225.1 of Cryptocoryne crispatula var. balansae. Lineage (NCBI taxonomy): Eukaryota > Viridiplantae > Streptophyta > Magnoliopsida > Alismatales > Araceae > Cryptocoryne > Cryptocoryne crispatula. The sequence continues at coordinate 33,493,489 of CM069929.1, read as the reverse complement.
ACTATTCTTCTAAACGGCCAGTCTCTTGCAATCCTGTCAACCCAATCTCTCACCTGAGGTTCTTTGCACAAGAAGAAGAGAATCAGGCACTTTCAATGAACTCTCAACGGTTGATTGTACTAACTCATAGTAAGGGATGACATAAGTGAAAATTTTTCATATTTTGGAGAAGTGATCTTGGCGGTGAAACTTCTATGCGCTCGCTGAACCAAAATCATGCAGCACTGATGTCAGATGCAGGATGAATGAGTCTCAAAATGACCTGATACTTTGAAATGATGTATCAGCGACCATGTATGTACAATTAGAATAGGAAAGAATCGAAAATTTATCCCTGCTGAAAAACTTAGAACTCATGGTCAGCTTCAAGGAAAAGTTTCGCGAACATATTAACCGATGTTATCTGGTCTACATAACTAGGAAATAGATTCTGTATATATGAAGTTCCTCATAGATCAAAGCACACCTTTTCTGGGACTTTGCTGAAAACCAACGTCTTGACAATTGGTGAAACAATCAACTTCTGGGACATCTGGCTAAAGCTGGTAGTAGGCTCCAAGAGATTGGAGGGACCCAGAAATAGTATCTGGAGAACCATTCTCTCCCACCCTGTAAATTCAGAAGGGAATGTAAGCGAATAATTGCAAGATCCAGGAAGATGTCAGGCACAAACAACTGTAATACCATCGAAGTTTGAATTTTCATTTGATGTGGTTCAATCATTACTCATCAGAGAATTGTTTTTCCTATGAAAATAGAAAAGTGTTCTATCTTAGAGGCAAAAGCAAAACAAATTATATTTACACAGAAAAGCAAGCTAACTACTCAAATCACCGCTTCATGCCATATTTAAGTATCTTACTCGGAAAATCAAGCAGCATAGGTGAGAAAAGAGTAGCTCAAACTCAAACCTATAGATGTCAAGACAAGTAAAATGTGATTAATTAAGAATATATGTGGATATGCCAATTTCAAGTTTCATCAAATTGGTCCAAGTTGTGAAGTTCCTGGACCACTCCAATCACCATTGATTGTAGGAGAGCTTCCACGGTTCCACCAAAAGAAACCTTTAACCAATCCCCAATTCCTTTTGTCTCATTCTTCTCAGCTATCTCTCACAACCTAATACACCTCACCAACAGCTGCTCCAACCGTTACTACCTACCTTCCTCCCCCATAAATGTTGGTATTTTTAACTTGTGATATGTATCGTCACAGTTCTACAAGGTAATGAATGTCATCAGAGCGTCCATCTATATAGCAGCTATCAACAGGCGGCAACAACTTGCAGGGGTTATGCCACTTGAAGTCCTATGTAATCCCTACACATAATGGCATGTTCTTTGTAGAAGGATATAGAAATTAAGGCCCCGTACCGCAAGGATATTGTGGATACAAAAATTCAAGAATGATAGATGTGAAAATGTGTTTCTTGCAGCAGCAAGTGTGCAATTTTAGCCTTGAAGGGCAGAAAAACAGCATAGGGCTCCATAATACCACCGCTGAAGCAACTTGAGAAGTCAATGAGTTCGACATCAACATGCACCGCCATATGTTGGACAGTACCATTTCTGCAATCTCTGATATGCTATACCATGTCTAAGAGGTATCAGAATATTCACACCTTTGGATGAAGTGCACACCAGATTTCAACTAAAAATATTATAGCCATTCTACACCTTTACACAAAAAAATGATGGCACAGAATTTGTCATTACATGCTGCTAACGGGTTTAATGAAACATAAAGTAAAGAACTTTAAGTAAATAAGGTATGATATTAAAGATATTTGTCCTTCACCACTAATTACCATATGTCTGGCATGTCCCTTCACTTGTGAGCTGATTCGGCACTAAATGTGGGCAACAGAGAATCTATTACTTGGAAAAGAAGCAATGGGGTTCCCAAGACACAAACTAAAAATATTAAAGTTTTGGCTTGATGAGCTCCATTTTAACATTAATAAAGCTGCAAACACTGTACATCGAACATAGCCAAACATCAGTTAGGTGTTCATAATTTCCACTGTTGATAGTCTAGTTGCATACTAGTACTGTCATAACAAAAGTATCCATGGAAATTCAGAAAATTTACCTTTTTGACGGTTCAGTTTATTGTCTACAACAGGTTCCTGAGGAACTTCCCTTCCCTTGCTAAGTAACTTCACAGCTAACCCATTCTTTGCAGATGCCAGCAGTGATTCTTTGCTAATGCATTCTGGTGGCTGCCTCGGAACAAATATTACGGCATCTGTTACTAGCAATGTTCTTGAACGCTTGTGATAAAATGCCACCTCAACATATGGTCCAATACCTGTTGAAAGAAATGTGTATCATGAAATTTAACCGTGCAAGATTGCACATTGAGACATGCAAAAGGGTTATCCTTTTGCTAATCATCATGCTTCTCAACCAAGTAAAATGAGGAGGTGACTTCATGCATTTCACAGACACCATATGTATGCATACAAACTGGATGCATTGTAGCATCCATAATTGCATCTTTCACAATCCACAACACCATGTCACCTATGTGTTAATTTCTAACATGTTCCAGATTGCAGAGTAAGTTTCAATATATACATATATAGTGTGGTACTTATGCTTATAAAAGATAAAAAGTGATGACATATAAAACGCACAAGGTATTAGCCACTTAGAAACCTGAAAAACTCATCCGATATATTATCTGTTAGCAAGAAAGTTTATCCGGTTCGAGATCAGATCGGCCAATCTGAGGAGAGAAAAGCTGATCTGGTAACCGCACCGATCAGCTCTTCCACAACTTGGGAAAAACAAGGAAAAGGTAAAAATAATAGCAAAGGGTGGACTGAGAGCCGATTCTGGTCTGATCTGACACCGATTGGGGTCATATTAGAGCTGAAAGATGGAGAAAGCGGCAGTGGCGATGGCAGTGCCGATGGCAGTGCCCCCTCCACCATCTTCCATATACAAATGCTTCATTCACTCAATCGATCATGCACCAATACAAAAATACCAATTTGTCAGGTAATTGTGACACTGATTATTCCTCATAAATAGTGTTCCCATTTCCCAATCAACACCAGATATCTATTTTTATATGGTAAGCACAAAATAGAGATTTCAAGTAGGTAAACAAAACTCCGCATTGAAGAAGGAGTTCAACGAGGAGCCCTTTACCAACTTCCGGAGAACTAAGAACTTTTTGGTCAATTTCATCAGCCCATGGTGTTGAGGTATCTTCATCTTTCAAGGGTTTGGCCCCAAAGATGCCGAAAAATTCGAGAGGCAGATTGATCGGCCAACTCCACTGCCTTGGTGCCACCCAAATCTTGGCTCGAGGAAACTTCCTTGAAAAGGGGCCCACAAATATTTTGTGCTCGTACGCAAAGGTAGGCAGAACAATGTACTCCACAGGTGCGTCCAATTCCTTCACAAGCTGTGAATTTCGATTGGTAATTTATCAACCTGAACGAAGGAACGGCTACAAGATGAAAAATTAAGATCACCTGTATGCATTCCTTTGTCGGAGCAATTGGCGCGTGGACCCATAGGCCACCAGACCTCAGCTTGATGACCGTCATTCTTATGTTTGTTGAGACACTGCTGAAGCCCAATGCCTGCTCTTGTTCGAATAGCCATATGCAATCTTTTACAGCCTTTAAACACAATGCCAAATATTTAACAACAATAAGAGTAGCTGAAGGAAAATAATTAACATACAGATTCAGATTTCAGAGTGCATGATGCTGTAGGTTCTTGCAATAAGATGGGCTTAAAAGAACAGCTGGGAGAACTGTGCAGCAAAGATCATAAAGCCTGCAGGCAAATTCACGAGAAAGAAAACCTCGAAGACTTCTTCGAAGTAAGATGCAACAGAGATAAGAAGCATAGCAGGAACGCTCGAAGATGCCGGTGGGCAAAGGAAGCAACAGAACTACCGAAATAGAGAATAAAACACCTCGGTCCTTATCGTCCGCCTGTTGAGAAAAGGGCCGAGCGGGAAGGGGAAGCCGGTGAAATTAAGGTAAAACCTATCGCTGCCGCCGCTGCTCGTGCCAGCGCTAGCTGAGGCCGCCACCGGTCTGCCAAGATTTCTGCTTTTGCTTACGGGCTTCAAGCGGAAGGCCAACCTGCTCGGTGACCCGCGGAGAAAAGAGGGAGATAGCAAGCTGTTGATAGACGGGGTACTCTGCAGGAAGTCCGCCGGCACGGCTGCCGCCATCCTCCTCTGTTACTTGCGGTTCTTCTGTTCTTCTCCTCAAAGCTACGAGCTTTGTGTGTCAAAGCTTCTACTGGATGGCATTGAGACACGTCGGTACAATACAATCTTGGGATGTTTCCCCCCCTTTTCTGTGTGTTTTCTTCCATTCCAGCGGCTCGCGGGTGATCAAACATGGGGCTGCAATTGAAGGAGCGCGAGATAGGGACCTCCGAGGCGAAATCTGTGGGATTTTTTTTTTTTGAGGCGTGATGATTTCTACCGATTTTTCTTTTAACTTCGTAAGCTCCGGAAAAAGAAAATTCCTTCCAACAGCGAAAAAATTCAGATGAAACTTGGCCCGAAGTTATGTTATTTTCCTAAGATGTGAAAAAAAAACAATTCATTCACTCATATTTTCGAATGTGTCTTCTGAAATTTAAAGTAGCCGATCACTCTATAAGAACGAACTCTAAAAACTGAAATGCATTGCTTCCTAAGAAGTAACGTAGAAAAAATAATCATAAATCAATGACAAATTTGTGAATTTTTTTTCAACCGTGACGCAGTGGTCTGCCTCGCGAGAAAACCGTCCTTGACGGGGTGAACACGATTCGAGACCGTGAACTGTCATCCCGGAGGGGCGGTGATATCCGTTGCACCACGAGCGCGGGACAAATTTGTGGATTTTCACAAAGTTCTTATCCTCTTACGAACGAAGAGTTACACAGCATATATATTTCCTGTAATGCACGACGTGGGCTTTTTCGGATGATAAAACATGAGAAATTATTTTAAAATTATTAAGTTTTACAGCTATCAACTAAACAAATCACATTTCAAGTTCTCTAAAAATGATAAATATTGTATTTAAAAAGCTCTAGTCAGTAGATATTTAGAGCACATCTATTGATAAAACATTATTTATCACGGCATTTTAGTGGATGACTTAGTAAGAACTAGGAAGTATTAGAAGGTATGAATCTACAAAGATAATCTACGGACAACCAAATAAATAAGATAATTTTTAGAAAACAAATTTCCGAGAAACCAAATGACTAAATATGTTTTCCAAGTACTTGAAAATAGGTAGGAAGTATTAAAAGGTATAAATACACAGATAATCAACGGACAACTAAATAAAAAAATAATTTTTTGAAAACAAATTTTCGAGAAACCAAATGACTAAATATGTTCAAGGAAGGCCAGTTCTGGAGTAGCGAATTTTTATTTTATTATTTTTAAAAAAAATTAAAAAAGGATGCCAAAAAATCACAAAAAAGTTTAGAAAAACTAACTCACATATTTCAACAAATAACTCATCAACTCTATTCTAATATGACATGATCTATATTTTCTATGTAGTTTATGTACTCTTTCCATGTCATTTGAGTTGAATACATAGTATGGTACAAATATACATGACTATTATACTCATTACTCCCTTGGACAATCATCCTAAGACTAGATCCTAAAGAATCACCATAGCTATCATAGTCATAAATCGATTGGATCGAATTATCTGATAAATCTACATAGCTTATTCCATAGTCTTCATACCCCGGTGCTTATTCCATAGTTTGATACCCTGGTACTTTACCATGGTCCATCCACAAATCAGCTAGATAAATTAAATGTGTTAAAAAAATATATCGTATATTTTGATTAAGTAACTAAGTGATGAAAAAGAATGCTATGCAGCTAGACTTAATAACATCACAAGTCGTTCGACTCTACTCGTTCTAAAGTGAAATACTAGCATTATGTAATCATACATCTTGTTGCAGACGATAATAGAATGGTCATCATCACCAAGCATCCATCGGGTGACGCACTTGACGTCATCTAACAACTTGTTCATTGTCTTAAAATGTGGACTGTAGCAATATCTTGGGTTGAAAAAGTAACCTATGAAGAAAATAATATTAGTAAACAACTTATATGTATATGAAATTTAAACATAGTAAGTAAATGACTAAAGAAATATATCTGCTTCATGTATTGGTTGATGTAATCTACATTCTCATCGACGATCAATGATGCCCTACCACTTGATGAAGTCGGACACCATTTTCAAGATTTCTTCCTTTGCTATCTCAATTGCATCGTATAAGTATCCTATGTCTATTTTTCTATTTCTATCGACTATCTTAAGTACCTTTACTATGGGTTGGACAATGTTTAAGGTCTTCTTTATAACCTTCCAAAAATTCTCACTCTCTATTATCTCTTCTACTTTTCTCCCCCTTCTCTTATTAGAAGGGCTACACATAGCTATCCAACTACCTCATCCCAGTGAGATTACCATATGAGTTAGAGGTCTCCTTTGACCCAACAAGCTTTCTAGTGAAATGTATTGGGAGGTGAACCAGGTTGCACTGAGCCGTAGCAACTCTCACTCTTGGTATATTCCCTCATAAGGCTAAGAACAGAGTTATGGTTCTAAATGAAAAAAGAAATAAACTGGGATAGCTTAACCAAGGAAGGAAAACTCGGGGGTCGGCCTCGGGTCGATCGGCCCCAAAACTGACCCGGGTCGGGTCAGGGTCGGGAAAAAAATAATAAAAAATTCATTTTAAAATAATAACTGGGTCAGGGGGTTGGAGCCGGGTCGAGGTCGGTCGGCCCAAAAAGTGACTGGGTCGGGCGACCAGGCCGGCCGGGTCGCTGACCCGGTATTCCATGAGCTTAACTATCTTAAATAAGGTAGGTGGGGTCAGGTCAGGACCAGGTCGGTTGGGACCAAACCGACCTGGGTCGGCCGAGGTCGAGACCTAGGTTGGTCAAGTCGGATGGGGTCGCGATAAAAGAATAAAAATAATAATTTTTAAACATCCACCGGGTCAGGGTCGCGGGGTCGAGATAGGGTTGGTTGGCCCAAAAACGACCAGGTCGAGCCCTGGTCGTGACTCGGGTCGCGACCCTGCATTCCATTACCTTATGTATTTGAGGATCCTTGCATATATCCTTTAACATCAAGTTTAAGGAGGGGGGCAAAACAGGGTGTCCAATACAACTTTGTTCTTTTGACTATCAACATCTGTCTGGCTGATTTATACGCGGTTGTGTTATCTGTGACTACTTGGACTACCCGATCCTCTCCTATCTCTTCTATAACTCCATCTATCAAATGGTAAAGGTACTCGACATTTTTTTACCAATCTCGATGTGTCGACCTATTTCCAAAAGACCTTGCCAGCTGGACAGTATACTAGGAAATTGATCATCGTCTTCTTACTAATACCTGTTAAGAATAAGACATTAAGTAGGTTATACTAAAAAAATATTTATAAATGTATTAATATAAACAATTTTACTTATCGGTCCATCCGTCAGTCATTAATATGCAACCTCTTTCATTCCAAATCTTTTCAAATGAACTCACATACTTCTTTCTATCTTGCACCTCTTTAGGGAGATATACATTGTATATCACTTTTGGGTTTGGCCTAGGCACTCCTCTCTCGACGTCTATGTTTGTGTTGATCATGTTCTCGTATTACTGTCCTCCCACAGTGTTTGGTGGTATGTTGTGGTAGAAGAACCATCTTAAGGTTGCTCAACTAATTTTTTCCTTGCACAACTTGAGTATCTTCGTCGCCGTTGTGATAGTGCTCTGATGTTGTCGTGGTCTAGTGATTAAAGGTGGGCATGGTCTGGTTTGGTTTAGTTTATTGAGTTTTTTTAGAAACCAAACCAAACTAAACTGAGTCTTGAAACCGAACCAAACCAAATCGCAAAATCTCCAAACCGAACCAGACCAAACCGAATTCGGTTTGGTCTACGGTTTGGGCCTTTAATGGGCATGCTCTACTTTATTTAATATTTTTTTTAAATAGAATTGCTTGTAAACAATTTGTAAACATGACTTTTTAAAAACAAAGTTCAAATTGCAATCAAACAAAGCCTATTTAAATCTCTCCCAAACATTGATATCAAACTAAACAAGCATATAACGTATTTAAATTTATCACAAACATACGAATTTAACTAAATCTAATCCATCCCAATGACTTTAACCGGTTGGTTCGGTTTAGTGGGTTGGTTTGGTCTACGTGTGAAGCCAAACCAAACCAAACCGTTTAACTTAAACAGTTCAGTTCAAGTTGGCAAACCATTTACACCAGGCCTCCAACTCAAACTGAACCGAACAAAAGTCTTCGGTTCGATTTGGTTTTTCGGTTTGAACCGAATAATGCCCACCCCTACTAGTGATAACAGGATCCACTGGACCCACTGTTGGGCCATCGTCTTGAGTGACATCATGAATCTCACCTTTTAATTGGTTGTTGGATCCTCTTCCACTTCCTCGACCACTCCCACTTCCTGACCCTTGACCTATCATTTGGCCAGTGCGTCGATATAAGTCTTCATCGGCGAAAATTTTTTGACTTGCTTCCATTACTCGAAATAGGTCATCTATTTAAATTTATTTAACTAATTAATGATAAATAAAATTAGAGAATGAACTACTTTTATGAGTGATACAATTGTACATCGTCGAAGTCTTGGTCTCGATGAATATCTGATTGATCTTGTCCATTCCCGTACATGTGTATAGAATGTCTCGCCGGTTGTGATAATTCTTCCCGAACGGTCTCCTTATGCTGTTTGAAAGTTCCCTTCACTTGTTCCATCGCTTGTAGGTACCTACAAAATTGGGCTTTTACCTCCGTCACAATACTTACATTGCACTTTTCTCTCCATCATGAAGATCAAGTTACAAAGTGCCCAAGTCGGATCATTCTAAGTCACACAAGAATTTGGGTTGTATGACTTGGAGAAAACATCATTAAGTAAGTAATTAAGTATGTAATTAAGATTGATTAAGTCACTAATAAAGTAATTACCAAACTAATTAAGTAACTAATGATTGTTGTAGGGCGGGGTTGTACGACCCCACTCGAGTCGACCCGGGTCCTGACCCGACGAACACTGAATATGTTGTGTAACACCCCAATTTGTGAATATGTTAAGAGATTAAATCAGTGGACTACCAACAACACCGGTTAACCATTTTTTAGAGGTTGTGTTGAAAGAACTTCGAAGTAAAGCGTGCCATGTTGGGAGTAGGCTGAGGATGCGTGACCTCTTAAGAAGACTGTTAACTAGCATGGTTTTTGGGCCAGTCAACTAATTTAGTTGGTCGTTACATACGGTATCAGTGCATGACCTAGCCAAAAGGTCTGGTGTGACTCGCCTGGGTATGTGATATGTGATGTGTGTGGTCTTGAAGAGGACGTCAAGTCTTTAAGGGGGTAGAATGTAACACCCCGATTTGTGAATATGTTAAGAGATTAAATTAGTGGACTATAAACAACACCGGTTAACCATTTTTCAGAGGTTTATTGATAGAACTCCGAAGTTAAGTGTACTTTGTTGAGAGTATGCCAAGAATAGGTGACCTCCTGAGAAGACTACAAATTAGTATGGTTGTTGAGCCAGTCAATTAATTTAGTCAGTCATTACATGTTATCTTGGTTCCTGAAAATAATATTCAGTGTAAGATTGTAACACTCCAACTTGTGAATATGTTAAGAGATTAAATCAGTGGACTATCAACAACACCGGTTAACCATTTTTCAAATGTTGAGTTGAAAGAACTCCGAAATTAAGCCTACTATATTGGGAGTAGGTCAAGAATGAGTGACCTTTTAGGAAGACTACTAATTAGTATGATTATTGGGCCAATCTTTTAATTTAGTCAGTTGTTACATGTTGTCCATGTTCTTGAAAATCATATTCAGTGTAAGATTTTTTTATTTTGATTTTACGTATATCCAAATACTCACTAAATGCAAACCTCTATGTGATAATAACGTAAACACAATCAACATCTAGATTTTTAAATATTGATATTTTAATTAAGGATGTGTATCAGGTTGAATTATTATGTCTGTTAAGATGGCTTACAAACTATTTTATCTCTATACATGAACATATTAGGTCATCCAACTTACCTCATACGAGGTGCTTTTGATTGTAAAAGAAACTTCTATACACTTTTGTGATAAAATGATATACTAAACAAAAATTTATAATAATTATTAGTGTAAATTTACCATATATAGTTAGATATAATAACAAAAGATAAAAACTATGTATATCTAAACAGCTAGAGAATCACAAGAAGAAAAAAAATAGACTCATCCTTTTTTCTTATCCAAGAAGAAATTTTGTCATTAAAATATATTCTAGTAAATAAAATATATTTTATTCTATAGTTAAACACCTTATTAAGACTAGAAATGGAGTCTACGTCTTAGATATTATCATGTGTGTTGGAGAATAAAATATGTGATGATGATTCATACATCGTCGCACTGTGGAAGATGAATACCAAGGAAGATCAACTAGATAGGAACTGTCTATCTCCTCTAGACAACCCTCTGCCTTTTCTTTCTATTGAGTCTGTATAGTGTAATTGTACGAAGAGTCATAGTCCTACCTATGCTTATAGATGAGAGACCAATCCGAGTTTGACTAGGAATCGGATCCTACTCATAGTCAAATCTTGTGCCAAATAAGAGATTAAACCCATTAAGACATGATCCTTCTTCTAGACCTAATAATGTACTTGTCAAGTCCAATAACAAGTAGATCACACATAAAAATTGGGTTAAACCCAACATTCACATCAAATCTTCTCTTCAAACTACACATATAACATAAATCTATATAAATTTGAAAATGTCATAAGAAGATTTGACATCATGGGCTTTGACTTGAAATGATAAAATCGATATGCGTTCACGTGATAAAATAGATAACCAACATATTTTTTTTAATAGATGAAACCCGAATTGCTTAAGTTATAGTAAGTCAAACGTAAAGGGTCATGGTAGTAAGTGTATTCAGTCACATATCACCTTTTATGTAACACGTGTCACCAACTTTCTCATAATTGAACACTGTGTATGGCTGGCTAAATAAACACACACTTAATATTTTTTTGCTGGTTATCACTTTGGTTTACATTTTGCACACTTGAAGTCTATCACTGAAATGTCTACAAATTGAACAAGTAGAATATAACAATATTTAAAGAATTGAAACTATATAAGCATCAACTAGATTACAACATATCTAAAGAATTGACAAGGTCCATCTGAATCACATGACTACAAAAGATGCTAGCTAATAGTCTTTTAGTGAGTGGGTCCACCACCATAAGACTTATTATAATCTATTTTATATGCACTTCCATGCTCCTCACCCAATCTCCTGAAGAAAAATATTTTATGTTTAATGCTCTACCACCCTTAGATGCTTTATTGTTCTTAATGAAGAAAAACGCATTGGAACTATCAATGTAGATCATTAAATATCTTTAAATAAAGTTCACAAAAGGTAGAGAGCCGACCACATTTCGCAACTGAATAGCCTATGTACTAGCCTGTAACATGTGATGAATTTTGCCTGCATGGTGTTAGTAATCATAATATTTTGCTTCTCATTGCACTAATATATAGCACATCCTAGTAGAAGGAAGAGATAATCTGAAGTGGAATTCTAGGTATCTTGACAATGATCATAGTCTATATTGGCATATGTAATCATCTGATTAATTTAACCTTTTTTATGTGATCATAAGATCTATTATGTTTTCGAGATATTGCATGACCTTCTTATAGCCTTCTAGTGATACATGCTTGAGTTAATTTAATGTGTGCATGGGTTTGAAGACCATCACTTTGGATCTGAATGTTGAACCCTTGGCATCATTTGGGCACTAAAGAAGCTAGTTTTGGTTGCATTGGGGAGAGAGAAAAAGAAAAGGAAAGAGAAACAAAAGAAATGGAAAATGGTGGTGTGTGTAGATGTGGTCACCAAGAGCTACAAGATCCAATTGTAAATAGAAAATTAAGAACTAACTTACATGTGTATTGATAGAAATGTATGTCCTACAAGCCAATATATGATATGATTCAATATTTCTAGAAATATCTCATTCAAATAATTAGGCAAATCATCATTACTAGCTTTTATTAGATACGTATATCGTAATGAAGTTCTTGATCACATGCAATAATGATTGAATCATGATGAGATCATAATAATGAGATCGATCATCTAAAGGTGTGATATCTAAATGTCAGAGATGTTGCATCAAAGATTCAGATAGACAACTGTGTGATGTCTTCTAATATGATGAGGATGACCGATCTCATTGGTCATTAGTGTGGAGACACTAAGATACATATACAGGTGCTCATTAGTCGAATGAGTTTACTGAACTGACCAATTTAGAAACTATGAATGGTATCTTACCGAACTGTCAATCAGAGTTTTCTATCATTACGATTGCATGGTTGGATCTTTGACCTAAGTCACCAAAGATACCTTATTACGTGGAACTTGTGCTTTGACCATTGACTTATGGATCACCATTTGATAGTCTAATATAGCGATGGATCGGGAATAAGAAAAACCTGATGGAGGCAATTGAGTGGATAAGAAGGGATTGTTCACTCTCGGTAAGCGAGAGTGAATGTCCTATGGGATAGTACTCTAAATCCCTTTCTAGAGTAGAAAGGATAATTGGAAAAAGAGTATTTCAATCAATTCAATTCTTAGTATAAGATCTTATAGAGTCGGTATACTAAGGAGTTGACAGTTGATGCCATACTCCTTTCTGACCAAGATATTGAAAGGACGAGGGTTTATAACCATGTAACAACTGATGATGGAAAAGCTCAATGAGGATAGATTATTTTCGTAGCCATTTGAGATCTTATGGTGTGATTTATACCCTTCATAATCAGTAGGTCGATTATTTAGTTATCAGATAACAGATTTAATTAAAATAAATACAATTATTCTATTTTATTTAGGCATTAACCAAATAGGTTATTGGGCCCAGTGGATCACACACATAAGGATTTATTCATAAGTATAGGGGCAATGGCATAATTTATATAGATTTTAAGTTTTTATGAAAATTTTTAAAATTCTTTATAAATACTAATGGTTTCTGCTAAACCTTATCAAACAAGGGTGAAAACCATATCCTTAGCCTTCTTCCTACCTCATTCTCTCTCTATAAGGCATCCATGGGCGATGGAGCTCCACTTGAGAAGAGTTCTTGAGGCTGGCGCAAAGGGAGAATCTGTTGTGGATGAAGTTCGTTTGGATACCATTGGAGATTGAACATTTGAATGGTTTGAAGAGCTTCAACGCACTACACCGGCAATATAGGTTGTCGCCGGGTGGTAGGTGCACGCTAGGGCATTACGCTGGCAATATAGGTTGCTGTTGGGTGGTGCAATGCGGCAGAACTTTTTTTTTCATGATTTATATTGTTTAAAATCATAAAAAATTCAAAATTTTCTTATAAAATTCTAGAAAATTATGGAAAATTATAGAGTGTTATTTTATGGGTTTTAAAGTGTTTAATTACTTGTTAGATGATATAAAACCTTATTTACATAGATTCATTTATAGATAAATCTTAAAATTGTTTTCAAAGTTTAACTTTATGAAGTAGTGTCTTAATTAATTTATGTAAAATAAGATTTTACAGAATAAAAATTAGAACATTAATTTTTGACTTTGCACAGCATTGGGAATGCATAAATGTTTAAGATAGTCTAGATGTGCTTGTATGATTTATATAAATTGTTTATATGTTGTTTTCATGCTATTCACTTCATTAAAATTCAACAAGCTAAAATTGGAAATTTCAAAAATACAATGTATAATTTTATGCTGATACATATGATATATCTTGTATAATTATCATGTATGCGCTCTATGTTCATGTGATGATTGTTAGTGAGTGTGGAGGTGATTATGGAGGTGTGGAGGTGATTATGGACTTAAATGTGCTTAGCTTGTGATTGCTTTTTTAATTGTGTTAGTTATATTATTAAATGGGGGCCTATGTGTGCCTCCTCTCTCTATACAATATGATTTCACTTTCTACCTCTTTCTAGTAATGTACTCCCATTGGTTAAAACCAAGGTTTCTTATAAAGTTATGTACATTTGTGGGTCTACGTATCCTTAAGCAGCTTGAAATAGTTAGAAGCCTATTTGTAGAAGGCTAGAGAGAGAGACCACTTTGAGAAGCACCCTTTTGAAGTGGGAGCGTGCCAACTCAAGCTTCTAAAGCAAGGATTTGCATCTATAGGGGTGCCTTAGGTGCATAATTGAGGTTAAGTCCATGATCACCTAATTTTATGCATATTTATTGTTTATGTGTGCTACAAGTTATATCTTAGATATATGATATTCCAAAGGTATTATGTATACTTAGCACGTATTATAAATGAGACTAAAATAAAATCTCTCCTTATTTTAATTAGGTCGATAAATGTGAGACATTAAGAATGATTCACGTAGCATTCCGTTGTTATGATTTTGATGATCCAATTTTAGATTGGATAAGTTTGTTGTGTTTTCCACAAGACACATTTAACAAGGGATTGGTGATCATGACTAAGGTATTTGTCGAACTTTAGAGCAGACCATTAGCATGATCTTGTTGTGTTTCCCACAAGGGCTATGCTAGAAATCCATTCTTATAATATAACAAGCAAATTTGACCTAACTAGAGTATATAACTTGTGTTTCTCACAAGATTATAACTCTAGAGGCTGAATGACTAAGAGTTGCATAGGTTGCAATTGGTGAAAGTTACCTATCTATTAAGTATGAGATGACTTGTTTTGTTTCCTACATGTTAATCACCATAAAGTTAATGGGGTCTAAGTCCCCACTAGGATTTCATTGTAATATCCCATCTTTGCATATTGAGGTTATGAAAATTCATCAAAAAATAGTGGGAGCATACATTAGGATGAAAGATCATATCTTAATTTTAATAAATGTCTATAATGTTATATTAATAAAATCATATCTCAGTTGTAGGATATGATAATAAACCACCATTATATGGCATACTAGATGTCAAGTAGTTTAATGGCTCACACATTTTAGACCGATTTAGAATTAAGAGAATTGTTCGCATGGTTGACCATTTAACTATCTTACTTGAGAAGTAGGTGTCTCTTGGACTATCCAATGATGTGAGACAAGATAAGATATCATCTCATAAAATAGTATAGAAAAGATGTATTGTTTGCCTTATACTAGATGTTACCCTCTATGAGATAAAAAATTGTAGAGACAACATGGATAGATGGATATAAGATTCATCATGGCTCATAGTGATGAGCTAATTAAATGCATGTTAGAATAAAAATACATCTTAATTACTTTTTGTTGGTGAGACCAATAGAAAGAAATAAAATTAATAGATAGAAATAGATGGAGATGGTTAAAAGTCAAAGGAGAAGGTCATGATAATAAAAGCCCATATAAGACCGAATTCTTCTCCTATCATGATGATGAATGGAAGATGAAGTGCAAAGTGTATTGCACATAATGCAGTGATGAAACTTGAGAAGCTTCATGCTTTTAAGTCATTGAAATTTACTTGTCTTCTATACACACTTAATAATATTAGATACTATATGTGTATATCATAGTATTAGATACTAGAGATGCATCTAATGGTATGAGATACAGGATATGCTTCTTATATCTACAAAGAATTGTACATGATGACAAATAAATAAAAACTTAATAAAGAATATGCTGACCTACATATGAAATGGTGCAAAAGTTGTATTATTACTAATGGGATATACAATTCTTTAATAGCCTAATTGAGACATCTTGATAATTAAGATTGCTATCATATCCTTATACAAGAACATTATCTATATTTTCTACTTGAATAAATGTTGATTTATTTTGAGTTTAAAAATTATAGATGTTCTAAAACATTGAATGGCAAAGTGTCTGCCAATGAGAGCTCAATAAATTGTTTAGTCATATTAGATATGTTAACTCTCGTGTTATGTGTGAAAAATTCTCTTAAGAGGAAATGAGTTGATTTAGATCAATCTACTCTTTAGCTTAATGTAGACATAGAGAATGGGCTAATGAGTTATTAGAACTCATACATCTAGGTGTATGTTAGCCCATATCTATTAAGGTTAAATAAGAATATTTCTAATTCATTATTTCAAAGATGATGTCTCTAGGTATGGATACACGTACTTAATGAAGTATAAATCCAAGACCTTTGAGAAATTATTTGAAACTAAGAATGAAGTAGTGATACTAATGGAAAGAGTATTAGAACTCTTTGATAAGATCAAGGGAAAAACTACTTAAGTACATAATTCACACATAATTAAAAAATAATATGATCTAAATTTAATGGACACCTCTTTATTCATTTTAGCTTAATTGAGCAACTAAAATGAGGAACGATATTGTGTAGGACATAATACGGACAATGACAACCTTTACAAATTTTTTTGTCTATTTAAGGCTAAGTACTCGATGTAACCACTTTATCTTAATTGGTACATCCTAAGTCTATTCTGATTATTCCATATAGGATATAGAAAATGAATTAAAACTTAACCTTAAGCAAGTTAAGGTTTCGGAATGTCTAGCCAAGTGAAGAAGTATAACCCTAACTAGTTAGATTATAAGACTGAAGTGGTGGCTTGTAGGATATCATAAGAAAATTTATAGATATTAAATATTTCACTCTTAAGTATAAATGAATTTCTTGCTCATCTCACTATAATTTTTAGAGAAAGAGTTTCTTTTTAAGAAAGATAGTGAGAGCAAAGTATATACAGAAGATGTTCCAGTCTCACAACCCAAAGACACTTCTATTAAGGTACTAGTTAATAATTACATATGGACAAATCATGTCTTTTGTTATGTCTATTCAACCTAAGAGATATGTGGGACATATCTTTGATGGAAAAAATGAGACATATGATAGAAAGGACATTGATCCTATGATCTATACAGAAGTAATATGAGATATTGATTCTAAAATGAAAAGATAATAAAATCTGAAATAAATTCTATCTATTCTAATCAAGTTTAGAACTTGATATATCCACCTGAGGATATAGTATCTATAAGGTATAAATGGATTACTAAAGAATATATTAACTTGGATTAGGAGGTAGAGACATTCAAGTTAATGATAGTTGAAAAGGATATTTAATCTCATTCTTATTGGGACCTGATTCCCAAAGGTTGTATCATATACACATATTCCTTAAAATATCTTAAAGGAACACTATTTTAAAATCCAAATAGAGTGCATGTAAGGTCTATTTATAGACTAAAGTAAAACTTTCCATAGTTGGTATATAAGGTCTAATGAGATTAAATATTATGACTTTGTTAAGAATGAACAGGAGTCTTATGCAATTAAGTGGATAAGCGGGAGTGCTATTACTTTTTTGACATTTTATGAGGATGACATACTACTAATTAAGAATGAAGTAGTTATGTTGTCATTAGTGAGTCTAGTTGTCAAATTAATTCTTCAAACCTAATTTGGGTCTTAAGATCTATGGAAATAGATCTAAAAGGTTGCATAACTTTACCCAGTTAATGTATGTAGTAACCATAGTCAAAGGGTTTGACATGGTAAACTCTAAGATAGGCTTCTTACCTATGTAGTGTGGAGTTGATCACTTTAAAAAAATGTCTTTGTAAACTTCTTGAGATATAAAGAGAACACATGAGTAGAGCTTTTATGCTTTTGTCATTGGGTCTATCATGTATGTGATGCTATGTACATAATGTGATTAATGCTCTAAGTGTTATGAGCATTCATCAAAAAGATCCAAGTGAGAGTCTTTGAATAGTTTAGAGATGTATTATTTGGTACTTGAGAAGCACTAAGAATGTATCTCTAAAGTATGAAGGATAAGACTTAAAGTCTTGTAATTTTAAAAACACAAGCTCCTAGTCAAATAAGTTTGATAATAAGTCAAAATAATAGTGCTGCAGTGAACTAGAAGAGTTCCATGCAATAGAACACTGTAAATTCTACAACTAATGTAAAAAGATTACATAATAGCTGCACATTACTAAAGAAGTAGCTTAGATGAAGATGCTCATCTAGGATATGAAATTGTTCAAACTTTCTCTGAAAGTGTACCATTGTTTTGAGAAAACAATGGGGAAGAGTCGAACTCATCAAAAGTTTAAGACTTTTATGGCAACACCATATAATTAGAGAGATTGCAGCTTTTAGAGAAATAATTAAAAATAGAGTATTTGCCACTAATAACATTGTAGATCTACTGACTGAAATGGTTGTTCAAAGAGTGTTTGAGCTTCACGTCGAGTTGATAAAGATCAACCAAACAAGTGATTGGCTTTAATGCAAGTGGGAGATTGATATAAATGTATGTCATATAAACCAATTATATATGATATGATTCGACATTTCTAGAAATATCTCATTGAAATAATTAGGCAAAAATTTATTATTATCTTTTATTAGATGTGTATATTATAATTGAGTCCTTGATCACATGCAATGATAATTGAATCATGATGAGATCATGATAATGAGATCAATCATCTAGAGGCGTGTGATCTAAATGTTCTTAGTCATAAGGTCCTTGAGATATGGCATCAAGAATCTAGATAGACTAGTGTGTGATGTCTTCTCATATGATGAGGATGACCGATCTCATTGGTCATTAGTGTGGAGATAGTGAGATACATATACAGGTGCTCATTAGTCAAATGAGTTTATTGAAGTGACCGAATTAGAAACCTTGAATGGTATCTTACCGAACTGTCAATCAGGATTTTTCATTATCACGGTTGCATGGTTGGACCTTTGACCTAAGTCACCAAAGATACCTTATTGGATGAAACTTGTGTTTTGACCATTGACTTATGAATCACCATTTAGATGGTACAGTATAGCAATGGATTGGTTACAAGAAAATTTTGATAGAGGCAATTGAGCGGATAACAAGGGATTGTTCACTCTCGGTAAGTAAGAATGAATGTCCTATGAAATAGTCCTCTAAATCCTTGACCAAGGTAGAAAGGATAATTTTCAAAAGAGTTTTTCATTTGATCCGATTCCGATTACAAGGTCTTATAGAGTCGGTATATTAAGAAGTTGACAGTCGATACTGTACTCCTTTCTGACTAGGCATTGAATGGATGAGGTTTATATCCATGTGATAACTGATGATGAAAAGGCTCAAAGAAGATAAGATTATCTCCATATCCATTTGGGATCATAGGATGTGATTTGTACCCTTCATGATTAGTAGGCCAAGTATTCTATTATTAGATACTAAATTTAATTAAATTAAACTGAATTTTATTTTATTTTATTTTGGCCTCAAGAAAATAGGCTATTAGGTTTAGTGGGTCACACACATAAAGACTTATCCATAAGTACAGAGGCAAGGGCATAATTTATACAGATTTTGGGTTTTTATGAAAAATTCTAAAGTTCTTTATAAATATTATTGATTTTTGCCAAACCCTTTCAAGCCAAAGGTAAAAAATCATATTCTCAACCTTTTCAAGCCAATGGTAAAAAATCATATTCTCAACCTTTTCTCTACCTCCTCTCTTTGTAAGGCATCCATGGGTGATTGAGCTTCATTTGGGAAGAGTTCTTGAGGCTGACGCGAAGAGAGAACTTGTTGTGGATGAAGTTCGTGTGGATACCACTGGAGACTGGACATTTGAACAATTTAAAGAGCTTCAAAAGCTCATTTTATTTCTCTCTATGGGATTGTATGAATCCCTATCAGGTATATTTGAACTCATTTTGATTAGTTTTAAATTTTCGTCATTTAATTATGAATGAGACAAGTTCTACATGAACTCATTGGAATCATCGCTTCCACTGCACCAAGTTCGTAGGATGATTCCTTACATGTATGTGGGAGATGTGCGATGTGTGTTATAACTTCTTCCTTTTCATTCGGCTAGAGTGAAAGAGCTTAATAAGTTCTGCTTTGTTTGAATCAATCGGGGTGAGTATAGCTAACTCCAAACAGTTCCTTCTGTAATGTCCAAAAGAAACAAGAAATAATAAAGAATGTTAGAACTAATGGAAGAGTAGAGTATCCGAAGATAAAGCAACATAAAATAACACAAAGAATGATATGATCTGGATTAGTAATAGCTCCTAACCCCTGTTTTTGGTGTTTTAGAATGTATGAAATTATAAAAAAAATGCTTAAATAAGTGTAAAATGATTTTAAGATACAAGAAAAGATAAAGGGAATTAGTTGGAATTAGGAAATCTAGGCTTCGATACTCCTTGATAGAAGTACCCTGATGTCAAGGCACCACATGCCCTGATGTATGGGAACTTTGGAAAGTGCCTTGATGTAAGTGTGCTTTAATCGGTAGAAGTGCCCTTATCTAAGGGCACTTTAGACTAGTAGATTGGTTGCTTGGTTGCCAAATGAAGTCAATTGATCCTTCCACTTCGGGAAAGTGCATAAACTTAAGGGGTGTTGAGGAAGCTCTTGGGTCTCTCCCCACAATCAAAGACGTGTTGATTTGCATCCTAAAGGTCTAGGATGGGATAAAAAGGTGTAGATAGGTGAGGTTTTGGCGTGGGATTAGGGGTGCAAACGAGTCGAGCTGAGCCGAGTAGTATGGTGTTCAGGCTTGGCTCGTTTACATTACACGAGTTTGAGTTCAAGCTCAAGTTTTAGCGAGTATGTGAAACCCTTGTTCAAGCCTGGTTCATTTATTAATCGAGCCGAGTCGAGCTTGAACTCGAGTAGTAGTTAGAGTAAAGTTCAATTCACATTCAAGCTTAAGCTATATACAAATTCATTTATAAAACTCAAAATCAATGAAAAGTCATTTGTGAAACTCTAGATTTAGCTCATTTATGAAACTCAATCTAAGTTTAAACTCAAATTTGAATTATTTAATATATTTAAGTGACAATACGTAATTATTAATACTCATAATTTAATTTTTAAAAATAAATATATAATATAATATTTAATCGAGCTGCTCGCGAGCTTATCGAGCCAGAGTCTGTTCAAGCTTGACTTGTTCAATGAGTCGAGCTTTATTTTTTGTTCAAGTTTGTTCATTTAACATAATAAACGAGTCGAGTCAAGTTTTTATCGAGCCAAGCTTCGAGCTATTTTTCGAGTGTATTGGTTCGTTTGCACCCTTACGCGGGATAGTGGATAAAAATAAGAGAATGAAGGGCGCAATGGGGGATGATCTCTAGGACCTCTTGGAGGGATGGTTCTCACAAAGTATGGACATTCTAAAACGAAGTAGGAATCTTTAAGATGTTGGGGGTTGACCCCTATTTATAGTCGAGGGAAGGGTATTCTTAAAAATTTGAAAAATACAATCTGTAGGTCTGAAGTGCCATGATATCAGGGAACTTGCACCCACATTAATGCTAATGTGCAAAAAGTCAATTTCCTATGCTCGTGTGGTCAAACTCATCATTCGGGTCGAGTCAACAACAAAGCGTCTTGATGTCGAGGCACTTAGGTACGTTGTTGCATTAAGTGCCTAGTAAAATATGCCATTCTAGATAGTCCTTTATACCTCTCAGAGTCATGTTAGGTCAAAGTGCTCAAGGTCATGTCGAGGTGCTTTCAAGTATTACCCCCATGACGATGACACATTTTATTAGAAATGGGCGGGAAAAATCTTGTTGAATAGAAATGGGCTGATATCAAGGTGCCTAGTGTCCTAGCCAGTTTCCCTGGTAGTGGGCACCTAGAACCAACTGTCGGGGCACCTAGCCTAGAATAGAAAATTTTGGCTTTTCTATAAAAATCGATTTCCTCAACAAATTCTTGGAATATCATTCATAAAAATGAGTTTGTGCGCTTCAATCAAATCAATTTGAGTGTCTACAGTTTGCCTCGCGTTGGCATCAACTTTACAAGGGAATGACATAAGAGTGAAGCAAAGTTGAGTGTAGTAGAGTGTAAGGAGGTGTAGCAAAATATAATAGTAATTGATTGAAAAGGTGACACGAATGTGTAGATTTATACACACTTGCCAATGCCTAATTGAGCAATGTGAACTCCACCAAGTTTTGAGATCATCATTCTATTTTGTCCGAACCATCTCTCATGGTCGATTGGAAAAGACATTGTGTCATGGGCACAAAGAGTTACTACCACCACGTAGGATAGTGAACCCTCTCATCGTGGATCCCTTGTTTCATTTCGGGTTCATTCTACTAATAGGCAATTTTAAATAGCCGTCAACATAGCTGGCTAATTGACATCAAATGCAGTGAAGAATTTAGTCGGTGGTAGACTGCAGAAACACTGTGAAATTTTGGCCAAAAGATTCCTTTTCGACCATGAATAGTACTTGCATGGTCAACCATGTGAGACCTAACAACTAATCCTCGGAACCATGCAAAAACAAACGACCAAACAGGAGAAATATTCATTCACACAAAAAGCAACGAAGATAGATTAAATCACATAGATTAAAACTTAGACTCTAATACCATATGTCGAAGAATGAAATACCTGATGATGATATGAACTCCAATGCACTGCGAAAGATGAACACCGAGGAAAATCAACCAGATAGTAATCATCCATCTTCTCTAAATGATCCTCTGAATTTCTCTCAATTGATCTCGTAAGATTTATGGGGAGTCATAGCTATACTTGTGCTTATATCGAGAGGAGGGATTTGTCTGAGTTTGACTAAACAATAGATCCTACCCATATTGAGATCCTAGGCTAAATAGCATATTATGCCCAATGAAATACTATCAATCTTTTAAACCTAATAGTGTTCTTGACAAACTAAATAACAAATAAATCACACAAAATATTGGGATAAACCCAATATAATTTGTTAACACCCGAAACGGATCCGAAGACTCCTTTTTTGGTCCTTATGCTTTCTTTACAGATTAGGTGGATGAGATGTTAGTGTTTGTGGTCGCCAGGAGCTAAAGACTCCAAAATATAGAAGAATGAAAAAAAAATGACAGTCGTACATTTCGAAATGGGAGATTGTTGGGTTCTGACTTCTCCTCTCTTAGCCGGCGGAAAGAAGACAGCTTAGTGAGTCTTCGTCTTTGATTCGGTTGAAGCTCCGCCTTAGCCGAATTTACTTAAAAATGTCTATAAGAAAACACAGAAATAAGTGAAAGGTTCATTAGTTCTAATGAAAGCGTAGTATCGTTTTCAAATTTGAATTCAAACATGTAAAAGGAAAGAGACTAACCGGATTGGGACTAAATCCCAACCCCTATTTAAAAGGTTTAAAGATGCATGAACATGCAAATTAGTGGCTTAATGTATGCTAAATGACATATTAATGAAAGTTAAAATGAAAGGGGGGAGCAAAGGATCAAGTAGGAAGGTAAAAGAAACTCAAAAATTGAAAAAACGGGGTCTGCCCCTGCTAGTGCCCCGTATATGGGACGCTAGCTGTAGGTGCCCTGTTAGTAGGGCACGTTGACCAAAGTCAAAGCGCCCCCTGATGGGCACTAGGTTCTGGTTCTGGCAGATTTTCTTTCCTTGTTCGTGATGTTGCCCCGGAGTGTAGGATGACCTCCAAGATAAAAGAAGGACTTCTCCAAGTAGCCAATACTCAAGTGAAGCTAATGAGGGAGTGGTGTGGCATTAGATGTAAGGGAAATGAAGTGTAGAGGCCCTCAAAGTTGGAGAAAAACCATATTTCTGAAGAAGGAAATTGTGGGTTTTCGGGGTTTTGGGGGAGGATTTCAAGATGGTTTAAGGGCTTAGAAAGAGGTTGTGAGGCTTTGGAAATGTAATGGTGGATAAGAAGGAGTGAGGGATGGACTTGGAGTCTCCTAAATTTTCAGATGGGGGTCTTTCTGCAGCCCGAAAGATGGTAACTTCATTCTGCTAGACTATCCCTTCAAGAAGCAACTATGGCTTTTTTGGGTTTTGGGAGAGGTTTTTGGAATGGTTTTAGAACTTGGAGAGGAGTTGTAAGGCCTTGGGAGTGTTTTGGTGGATGAGAGGGTTTGCGGGACGCCCTTGGTGTGTCCTAAACCTTTCAAATGGGGGTCCTTTTATAGCCAAGAAGAGGGCAACTTTATCTGCAGAACTGTCCCATCAATCTGTCCAGTCAGTTAGATCAGGTGCAGGTGCCCCAACAGTGGGCGCCTGGCACCCTATTAACAGGGCGCCAAGTGCCCTATTTATAGGGCACTTTGACCTGGTCAAAGTGCCCCATTAAGGGGCACTAGACCCAGTTTGGCCGAAACGCACAGGGAAGTTCTGATTTTCCAAAAAACTTGGTTCCCTTGGAAGAATACTCAAATATACTTTATGAAAACAAGAATTTATGCTCTCCAACAAGACCTAAATTTCGTGTCTATAGCTTACCTCACCTTGGCGTCGGTTTTGTAGGGGAGTGAAATGGATGGAGCGTAGGCGAATGTAGCGAAACGTAGTGAGGCGTAGCAGAATGAAGTGGTAATGGACTGAAAGGGTGACACCAAGGTTTAGGTTTAGACACGCCCTCATTGGCCTAGTTGAGTGGAATAAAACTTTATCAGACTCCGAGATTACCATTTATCTTATCGAAACCTTCCCTTTGGTTGATTGGCTAAGGAAAAGAACAATACTAAAAGTAAATAACTAAATCCCACGTGGGAGAGAATTGTTACCGGCCAGGACCCGAACTGCATGGTGTGTTTGACTCGGTAGAAATGCATTGAAAAGGAAATTGTAAAAATTAAAGAGTAGACAACTAATCAACCAATGTTAGGTTCTTCAAATTATAAGGTTTACTTAGAAATACCGGTTTAGTTTAAAATAAAATAATTTGATGAAATCATAGTCAAAACATGGTGGAAATCGATTCTCCAGAAAATCAAGGCCTCCTCTAGGGGCTATAAAAGACAATCTTTAAAATGGTTCATGATGTGATTGGAAGGAGGTTATGGCAGGATTAGGTAGCAGGGAATGATTGTGGTGGGATGATGCATGATGGTGTATGAAATGATGCATACTGGGTTTAAAGAAATACAAATAAGTATAAGAAAATAGTTGAAGATATAGGTTGAACATAACGGGTCAAGACATCTATTAAGAAATCATCGTCCCGACATATTCAACTTTGGCCTTTCCGTAAGCCTAGGGAATGACTGAGCCCTCACTGATTTTGTTAAAGGGGTTCTCAGGCTCAGCCCCCTCTAGACTTGAGGTCTTCAACATCTTAAGTTTTATTTATTTTGATAGATGCAATACTAAATACGAGTCCTAATAGGGGTCGAGGTAGTCCACTTTTGGTTTTGTCTAATTTATGTTTTTTTTGTCGTTTTTGCTTCCTTCAAGTGTCCGAGGATATGAAGTTGGTATGCCTTCTCCTGTTCCTGCATCCACTCGAGAGAAGATATTAGAACTTTACTTTGGCTTAATCTCTTGCGAGAAGAAGGCAAAATTGCCTTGATCTTTTGTCAAGGGACATGGGCCTTATCAAGGTAAAGATAACATAAAACAAGTAAGAATGCACAAAAGTAAACATGTAAAACTAAAATTAATTATGAATGCAAAGGAAGCTAGTCAATTGGAAAGTAAAATTTTGAGTGTTTTGGAAATTTTTTCGTTTGTTTGGGTTTTGATGGTTTTATGACCTTTTTTGGTGTTTTGGATATTTAATTTTTAAGGAATTTTGATTTTCTAAATTTGTTTGGTATTTTGATTTTTTTTTTGTGTGGTGTGGAGGAAACGACCATCTTTATCTTCTGCATTGCTTGCCATAGGTGCCCTCATTGTTACCCAAGGGTTAAGAGTAGGCATCATGTGTGGGAAAGCGCCTTGTTAGGAATCTTCTGACCTTCCACCTTCGATAGGCTATAGCTCTTCTTGAACCTAGTCGGTCGACCCTGCCCACAAGGTTAAAGAAGGAAGAGGATTGGTGGTAAGTCCTTAGTAGAATTCAGGGATGTCGAACTTGTTTATCTACTAATGTCCACATTGCCTATTGGGATTTGGCTTCCTCGGGTCCTTCCTTCTAACCCATTTTCTTTGGTTCCCAACATTCAGACAGGTTTTTTTCTTTTGCTTGATTTTGACCTGAGGGGTTCATTGCCCATCTTTTGTAGCCTTTTTCTTTTTTGGGCTTTTGTTAGTACACATTCAGACAAGTCTATTCTTTTGCTGACCTGAGGGATCATTACCCATCTTTTGGCACTTTTTCTTTTAAGAAGTTAGACCTTCAGAGACATCCTCCTACTAAGGTGATGGGCACTTTCAATACTTCATATTATAATCCCTTACATCCATTTAGGACCGAAACAAGAAGAGAATAGGATAGGGTCAACCATCTTTTGCCAAGTGTCACCTAGCTTTCTCTCCGACTTCCAGTCATCAGATCCTGAAATCTAGGTGTGTATGTGTGCAGTATAGTGCCTATCTTTAATTCTCCAGGTGTCAAATTAGGGCATGAAACAAGCAAGCATTCGATGTTAATTGCCATTCCTTATATTTTTATAGATTTTTTTTATTTGTCTTTAATGGAAATATTTTTGAGGTAGACACCATTTCAGGGATGAGTTAATTCTTCACCTTTTGCATTAGTTAGCTTATATGAATTACTAGGATAAACCACTGAGACTACATAGGGACCCTCCCAATTAGGTTGAAATTTGGAGCGGGGACCGCCCAGCTTAACAAATATTTTTTTAAGAACAATCTCACCGAATTCAAATTTTCTCTCTACCACCATCTTCTGATAAACTCTTTTAAGTCTATTCTGATAAGATCTAGCATGTTCGGTAGTGGTTAGCCTCCTTTCATCCAAGAGTTCGGGTTGTGCGAGAAGGGAATCCCAGCGTTCATCCATCAGGATGTCTCGATCGACCTGGACTCGGAGGCAAGGGATGCGTACCTCGTATGGGACTACTGCCTGATAGAAATGTATGCCCTATAAGCCAATCATATATGATATGATTCGACATTTCTAGATATATCTCATTCACTTAATTAGAAAAATATTCATTATAAGCTCTTATTAGATGCAAATATCATAATGAAGTCCTTGATTAAATACAATGATGATTAAATCTTGATGAGATCATGATAATGAGATTGATCATCTAGAGATATTTAATCTAAATGTTCCTAGTCATAGGATACTTGATACGGGACATCAAGGATCCAGATAGACTAGTGTATGTGATATCTTCTCATGTGATGAGGATGACCGATCTCATTGGTCATTAGTGTGGAGACACTGAGATACACATACAGGTGCTCATTAGTTGAATGAGTTCACTAAATTGACCGAATTAGGAACCCTGAATGGTATCTTACCAAACTATCAATCAGGCTTTTCTATCATCACGATTGCATGGTTGGACCTTTGACCTGAGTCATCAAAGATGCCTTGTTGGGTGGAACTTGTACTTTGACCATTGTTTTATGGATCACCGTATAGATGGTCTAGTATAGCGATGAATCGGGTACAAAGAAAACTCGATGGAGGCAATTGAGCGGACAACAAGGGATCATCCACTCTTGGTAAGTGAGAGTGAATGTCCTATGTGATAGTACTTTAAATCCCTGGCCAGGGTAGATAGGATGATTGGAAATGGAGTTTTCCAATTGATTCAATTCCGAGTATGAGATCCTAAAGAGTCGGTTCACTAAGGAGTTGACAGTCGATGTCGTACTTCTTTTCGACTGGGACATTGGATGGATGAGGGTTTATATCCATGTGGTAACTGATGATGGGAAGGCTCAATGGAGATGAGATTACCCCCATAGCCATTTGGGATCATGGGATGTGGCTTGTACCCTTCATGATCGGTAGGTCGATTAATTTGTTATCAGATAACGGATTTAATTAAATTAAATAGAATTGTTATATTTTATTTAGGCCTCAACCAAATAGGCTATTGGTCCTAGTGGGTCACACACAAAAGGACTTATCCACAAGTATTGGGGCAATGGCGTAATTTATGGAGATTTTGAGTTTTTTATAAAAAATTCCAAAATTCACTATAAATACTAATGGTTTCAGCCAAACCCTATCAAGCCAAGGGTGAAAACCATGTCCCTAGCCTCCTTCCTACTTCCTCCTCTCTCTAGAAGGTGTCCATGGTCGATGGAGCTCCGTTTAGGAAGAGTTCTCGAGGCCAGCGCGAAGGGAGAACCAGCTGTGGATGAAGTTCGTGTGGATACTACTGGAGATCGGACATTTGAACGGTTTGAAGAGCGTTAGAATCTCATCTCCTTCCTCTCCATGGGATTATATGAATCCCTATCAGGTATATTCGAACCCGATTTGATCAGTTTGTAGTTTTCGTTGTTCGGTTCTAATTGAGACGGGTTATAAAGGAAACTGTAGGAATCGTCGCTTCCGCTGCACCAATATTTTATGGACGATTCCTTACACTACCTCCATCCCAAATGCCAAAGCACAGGGGGTTTGACCCGTTGGGGTTCAAACACAAGTGCGGTAGGCCCAAAGAGCATCAACTAACTTATCCGGCCAGTCCGCGAACTTACTAGACTTACATGTTTTCTTGATGATTTTTATCAGAGTTTTATTTGTAGCTTCTGCTTGACCATTGCCTTGAAATACTATGGAGATGAATGATGCAATTTGATGCAATACCTGTTACAAAGGTCCTGCAGCTCTTGAGAGATGAATTGAAGTCCGTTGTCGATGTTGATGTCGCCTAGGATCTTGAACCTGGCAATGATGTTGCGTTGGATGAAGGTGCAGACTGTTGATACCTTGATTTCCCCGTATGCTTCTACTTCTTCCCACTTGGTGAAGTACTCCATTGCCATTAGGATGAAAGATTTGATTTTGTTTGTGGAGTTAGGGTCACCAAGAGTTCCAACAACGTCAAAAGCCCACATAGCGAAAGGTCATGGGGCATGAATTGGGTGAAGAGAAGATGCGGAAGAGTGACTCTTGTCGGTGTGAAGTTGACATTGATGACAATGCTGGACAAAAATTGAGCAATCATCTTCTAAAGTAGGCCAATAATACCCTTGCCTGATGATTTTCTTGGCAAGAGCTTGGGTGTTTACATGGCCTCCACACACTGTAAAATGTGCTTCTTTAAGTATCAATTCAGCCTCTTCTTCATCTACGCATCTTAACAAAATGTCGGCCAGGCTCCTTTTGTAAAGCACTCCTCCTAAGATGGTGTATCTCTGGGAGACTCTTCTGATAGCTTTCTTCTCTTCAGCAGTTGATCCTAATGGATATGTCTGATCTTGACAGTAATTCGCAATCTTATGATACCACGGTTTCTCACCTTCTTCTAATTCCTCCAACTCGATCAAAGACACTTTTTCCTTTTGCTCAATGTACTCCTTCCTTTCAAACTTTTCTTTAACGTTCAAGAATTGTGCATCTTCTACTGCTGGAATGGTACGTTGGCGGACATAGATTGTCCTAACCTGCCTACCTAGCGGGACAGATAGTGAAGATGCTAGAGAAGTGAGAGCATCAGCAAGAATGTTTTGAGTACGGGGAACGTGAATAAATTCGAGTTTGGAGAATAACTTGATGTAACAGGCAGTGAGTTCTTGATATGGTCTGAGCCCAGGATGAGATGTGCGGTATTTGGCAAGCACTTGGCGGAGAATCAACTAACTATCACCGATCACCCTTAGTTTGGTGGCACCATAGAAGTGAGCGGCCTCTAGTTTGGCCAACAAGGCTTCATACTCAGCTATATTATTTGTTGCGGGAAAGTAGAGCTGAAAAGCCTGTGGAATGGTGACACATTCGGGTGACATAAGGACGATCCCTATCCCTCTACCCTGAGAGTTCAATGCTCCATCAAAGTATAAAGTCCACAGATTAGAGGATCGAATGGATATCAATTCCTCATCGGGAAATTCTGATTGGATAGGGTCAAATATTGGGATGGGATGATGGGCCAGATGTTCAGCATTCGCATAGCCTTGATTGCCTTCTGTTGGACGTCGGTGATGTCAAATTGAGAAAGAAAGCTTTGCCAGCGTGCCAACCGGTCAATCAGGACAGATTTTTCAAGAAGAAACTTGATGGGATTCATGCGAGCGATGGGATTAAACTAGTGTGCCAGAAAGTAATGCTTAGGTTTTGAACTACCCAAACCAGGGCGGCACATGTTTTTTCCATGGTTGTATACTTCTGCTCACAAGGGGCAAAGATTTTTGATAAATAGTATGTAGCTCGCTCCTTCCCTTCGTCATCTAATTGTGCCAATACTTCTCCAAGAGATCCTTCTAGAACCGAGATGTATAAGATTAAGGGTTTGCCTGAGACTGGAGGTTTGAGCATAGGTGGGCTTGACAAATACTTCTTTAGTCTATCAAATGCCTCTTAACATATTGAATCCCATCTAAATTCAGCCTTCGCTTTGGTTAACTCATAGAAAGGTTTGCACCTTTGAGAGTGTTGTGACATAAACCGGCGAACAAATTGGGATCAATCTCAATGCCTCTTTTGTTGATGATGAACCCAAGTAGCTTGCCTCATGATACTCTGAACGCACATTTCTTGGGGTTCATCTTAAGCTTATATTCCCTGGCTCGTTGCAAAAGCCTTTTTAACACTCCATCATGCTCATCTCGAGTTCGAGATTTAACTACCAGATCATCCACATACACCTCTACAAATTTATGCATCATATCATGAAATATTGCCACAATGGCCCTTCGATAATGTTTGATAGAGGGGACTCCCGAGCTCAATGTTGATGGAGAGAGGTGATGGGTCAGTAGGATGGATGATCATAGAAGAAGGTGGGCGCGTGAGCCCAAAAGGAGGATATGGGCTCAAGGGCCTAGGTTTAGGAGATGGGCCTGAAGGCCCAAGAGTTGGAGAAAATGGGCACAGAGGCCTAGATTTAGTAGAGGGGCTTGATGGCCCAAGAGTTGGAGAAAATGGGCACAGAGACCTAGATTCAATAGAGGGGCTTGATGACCCAAGAGCAACAAGTGGGTATGTGGACCCATAAGTTGTTCTTGGGGGCCCAATAAATAAGGATCAAGCCAAGAAGCCCGAGGAGAGCATCACAGTTAGTTGGGGCATTGGCCCCAAAAGATGAGATAATGAGGAAAGGCCCTCGTGGAGTTGGTTGGACTTTTTCTTAAGTCGGTTTGGTAATATGGCCCTTGGGTGGGTTAATAGGTGGTTCAGCCTTGAGCAGTTCTTTGCTTGACCATTTTTCATTGGTGGAAAAAAAGAGATATTTCAGGATACAAGTCATCTTCAGGGTCGTCATTTCTTCTTCTTTTGTCTTGTTCCAGCTATTGCTCTTCCTTATTTCAGCTTGTTGAATGGCCTCTTTCTTGATGAAAAACTTCTGTAGGCATCTAGAAAAGTATTTGATTTTGAGATTTTGACCATTGACAGTCATTCCGTCATACCCAAACCCACTTTTTAGTTGTAACCTCATTTGATTGATTGGCTCAGCTATACATTGCAGTTCTTTGCCTAGTCCTCGTCCCTCCTGGTATCCCAAACTCTTCATTATATGCCACCCAATAGTTTCATTTTCCTCTCTGTTCCTTGTCCACACTTGCCTGGGTTGCCTACTTATTTCTGGAAGATCTAGTATTGTCAAAATCGGCTCATTTGACATCTTAAGGGGTGGTGGTGGAGATGATGGATGGCCTAAGGGCATGCTCATCACTTTAATCACTTGTCCCTTGTAAGGGAATTTGAGACATTGGTGATTGGTGGAGGTGACCGCCTCTAGTGCTTCTAAATAGGGCTGTCCCAGAATAGCTTTGTAGGTTGGATCCATCTCTAATATATGAAAGTTGACAGTGTCAGTCCAAGGCCCGAGCTTGACATCCAACATAATCATGCCATTAGCGGGCTTCTTTGAATTATCATATGCGGTCACTGTTATTTAAGATGGCCGGACGTCCTTTTCAAAAATTTTATAAAGACGTAATGTTTCTGGTGGCAGAACATTATTGGAGGCTATGGTATCAACCAAACAAGACTTAATGCCAACTTCTTTGATGTGGAATGTGATGCATAAGGCACATTTCCTTATTTCCGGGTCGGCCAACTCTTTCTTTGTGAATGTAAGGGTGGGGTACTCACTTATTGGGACCAGAACTGATGAGATCTTTTCTGGGGGGAGGCTCTCATTCACCATCACCCACTGTAAGTATTGTTGGAGAACCTCTTGATAGACTCTGGATCTTTGATCAACTCTAAGATAGAGATCCGTGCCAGGGTTTTATCAAGATGTTTCAAAAAGTCATAAGATGTCCAAGGCAATAGCTCTTCAATGTGTTCTTCTTCTGCTTCTGGTGCCAACCCTGATTGACCGGCCTGGAGAAAGACCCTTTGGAACATGTGCCGACTCCTGAGTACTATGGCAAGTTGAGGAGCTATAGTTGGGGTTGTAGTGGTGGGTGGTGAGTTAGGTCGAATGATGGGAGCTCTTGGGACGGGTGTAATGATGGTGGTTTGAGGCATGGTGGGGTAGGTAAGTTGTGAAGGTATAGTTGCACGGGGCGGGATGATGATGGGTCCTAGTGGTGGTGATGTTTGTGGTGGATCAACCGGGTGGATTAGGGTCCGTTCTGATTGGAGTTATATGACTGGTGGTCTTACAATGAGTCGTGATGTTGCTCGGATGATGGGTGGCCAGTTGAGAGTAATGGGATTGGTTGACGTAGCTCGGGGTATAGAGTGGACGGTTCGGTTGACGCACATGGTAGAGGTGGCTCCCTCAACTTGCCAATTCTGGCCTCGATCATGATACTCCTCAGAAGAGATCAAGATGGGATTAACGTGTTGATTCCCAAGTGTGGGTGCATGTGGGAGTAAAAGATTTTGAATGATCCCCAGACCGGGGTTCTATTGTTGTTGCTGCTGAGCTGGGTGCATGCTGTCATTGATTTTTCACTATTCTAATGTATTCCTCCATCTGGTCCCAGTCAATACTGCCTTGCTCATTAAGGTCGTGGATGTAGTCTTTGAACTGAAAATAATTTTCCATGGTGTATTTAGGATATCTATGAAACAGACAGTATCGCTCTGTATTGGCATTTAGTGGCCACTCCATCTTCTCCCTTGGCAATGCAATTTGCCTTGCCTCCATGAGTGCATTAAAGATATCTATGAAAGAGTACGACAAAGGCGGATAATGGCTCCTCTTATGTCCTACTTTTCGGGGTTCGTAGGTCATGGGAGGGGGTGCTTGGTTGTAGTTGGCTAGTTGTTGCCGTGGTAGTTGGGGAACTGGGGCTTGTATGGCTGGTTGTTGCAGTCTCTGAGGGATTGGAGCTTGTTGCTGACGGGGTTGGAACTGCAGTTGAGGGTGAGGCTGAGGTTGACAAGGGTTTCAAAATGGTTGATTTTGTTGAGGGTTCCTGCACTAGTGTTGATAATTGCTAGGTGGGTTCCCTATAACATTAAGGTTTTTATTGGTCACTACGCCCTCAGTCACAAGGTCGATTGTGGTAAAAGTGATTTTCTTTACAGCTCGGGGTCTGGGATCAAACAAGTTCATGATAAGTGAGTCCCTAAGCTGTGTTTGAATGTACCATGCCCTCTCATAGAGCTCACTCATGGTGGTGGGATGATGCAAAGCCAACATGTTCTTTAAAGCCGGAGTGGCGTTGGTGATGATCATCTTCACTTGGTCTGGTTCTGAAATGGAATCAATAAGCCTTTCTGCCATTGACCTCCACCTATTAGCATATTTGATAATGTCTTCATCATTCTTCATTCTCTCAGCCATGAGGTCGGTGATGGAATATGTCGGTCCAACCCTATCTTGATATCTCTGCAAAAATTTAGCTTTGACAATTTCAAATTTACTCGCCTCCAAAGAGTCAAGCGAGTAGAACCACTTTAAAACTGAACCCTCTAATGATCTTATAAAAAGAAAAGGGCCCTTAGGTCATTTTGCCACATTACCGACTCCTAAAGAAAGTAATTGATATGAATGAAGGGATTACTGGTCCTGTTGTGGCGATGGTATACTGGCATCTCAGAGGGAGGTAGATGAAAAGTAGGGAGGGAAGGAAGAGAAATTTCGTGAACTGCCTTGGTGTCGATCAAACGTCTAAGCTCTCTATACTGCTCATCTATGCAATTGATTTTGTGAATCATAGACTGATCGATAGAAGGTTCCCTAAGAGGAGGAGGAGGAGTGGGTGCTTGGTGCACCGAAATCGGGATTGGATGGGTTGAAGCAGACGGATAAGAAGGGTACATTGGGGGATGCACCAAAGGGTGAGTAGGGTTGAGATGATTAGAAGAATAAACTAGTGGCCTAGAAGGAACAACGACATTCGGATCAGGGTGATCTAGATTAGCCATTGGATGAAGAGAAATTGGGGCTACTAGCCCGGTATAAGAATGGCCATGAGTGGGCACATTGGATTGATGTGCTATTGACCGAGGGGTAGAGATGTGAAGACCACCTTCGAGAGGGATGTGTTCGGCGGGTGACTTTCCCTTGAGAATGGCTTCGATAGCCTGAAGTTCGGTGGGGTCGGCATGAGAGAATGCCTCCCAAAGCAAATTTAGATTGGGTTGAGGAGAAATTTGACTAGGTTCGGGGATAATTTCGGGTTCATTGACGGCACATACGGCATCTGGGTAGAAACAAAACTCGTCATACTCCAACTGCAATTGCTCGTATCTTTGATCCGCCATTCCGATAACTCGTCCTGACCTCAAATTGATAAACACAAAGAGAAGGTGGCGAGTGCACACGAAATTTTTTTACTTTTTGATATTTTTCTTTCTTTTTTGGTTTTGAATTTTGGTTGAACAAACAAGTTATCAAGTAAATTAGCCTCAAGCAAAAGATTTTGTTTTATTTTTTTGTTAAGTGATTTTAGATTTTTGTTTGATTTTCAATTTTTGATTTGCAAACAAGTAATAACAAAGACTTGAAATGATTACCGTAGATTTTTTTGTTTCAACATTAAATTAGTGGCATGTTAGAAGAAATAATGTCCACTCAAACAAATGGATAGGACCCTATGCTCTCACAACACCGAGCAATCTAAAGTTGTCACTTTTCTCACTGCGATAGGTAATGGGTTCTCCAAGTTTTGGGGTAAAAAGGTGCAATCAACCCGATCAGTGAAGATGAAATCCTTCACACTTGGGGACTTACGAAGGCTTTGATGGAAGCTACTCAGTCCTTCCGAGAGAAAATCCTCAGAGGAGGAGTTGGCAACCACCAAGAGGGGTGTTTGGATATGTGGGGCTTTGAGATAAGAGGGCCTCCCTTCTCGGATGACTTAAGGAGTCGAAACCCCAATGCATACTAAATACGAGTGAAACGTCAAGGAATTAAGAAGCAAGCAAGAAGAAAATAAAAGTATACAATGATTAATGAGATGTTGTAGGAAGTAAGTGAATAAGGCAATGATATGGAATCAAACTAAGATGAAAGAAAACACTAATTTAACTAAGCATGATTTGAAAATTTGCTAAAGGAGAACTAGGCTTAGAAAGAAGTAGGCAAGTGTACCTAAAAAGAGATGAAAGAAGATGATCTCTAAGATACTATGGTGAAATAAGCTGATAAACAAAGCTAGAAATCAGGTTGTTATGCTTTTAAAAGGACCAAAGAAAAGCAAGTAAATCAGAAGAAACTAGATGATGCTCCAAAGAAATAAACAAGCATGTAAGTGAGCAAATAGAAATGCAAGGAAATGGACATGGCTCAAATGAGAATCAGAGTGAAAATAAACATGTTTTCAAGTGGACATTCTTAGGAAAGAAAGGAAGAACTCACTAAAGCAAAGTCGGTCCCACCATGGTCGCCAAAAGATGTAAACACCTGAAATGGATCCGGAGACTCCTTTTCCAGTCCTTATGCTTTTTTGCAGACTAGGTGGATGAGATGTTAGTGTTTGTGGTCACCAGGAGCCAAAGACTTCAAAATATAGAAGAATGAAAGAAATAAAAATGACTGTCGTACCTTTGGAAATGGGAGATTGTTGGGTTCTGACTTCTCCTCTCTCGGCCGACCGAAAGAAGAGAGCTCAGTGATTCCTTCATCTTCGATCCATTTGAAGCTCCGCCTCAGTTGGATTTACCTAAAAATGTCCATAAGAAAACATAGAAACAAGTGAAAGGTTCATTAATTCTAATGAAAGCATAGTATCATTCTCAAATTTGAATTCAAACATGCAAAAGGAAAGAGACTAATCAGATTGGGACTAAATCCCAACTCCTATTTAAAAGGTTTAAAGATGCATGAAAATGCAAATGAGTTGCTTAATGTATGCTAAATAACATATTAACGAAAGTTAAAATGAAAGGGGGGAGCAAAGGATCAAGCGGGAGGGTAAAAGAAACTCGAAAATTGAAAAAATGGGGTTTGCCCCTGCTAGTGCCCCGTATATGGGATGCTAGCTGCAAGTGCCCTGTTAGTGGGGCACATTGACCAAAGTCAAAGTGCCCCCTGATGGGGCACTAGGGACTGGTTCTGGTAGATTTTGTTCTCTTGTTCGCGGTGTCGCCTTGGAGTGTAGGATGACCTCCAAGATGAAAGAAAGACTTCTCCAAGTAGCCAATGCTCAAGTGAAGCTAATGAGGGAGTGGTGTGGCATTAGATGTTGGGGAAATGAAGTGTAGAGGCCCTCAAAGTTGAAGAAAAATCATATTTCTGAAGAAAAAATTTGTGGGTTTTCATGATTTTGGGGGAGGATTTCGGGATGGTTTAAGGGCTTAGGGAAAGGTTGTGAGGCTTTGGGAATGTAATGGTGGATAAGAAGGTGTGAGAGACGGACTTGGAGCCTCCTAAACCTCCAAATGGGGGTCTTTCTGTGGCCTAAAAGATGGTAACTTCATTCTGCTAGACTATCCCTTCAAGAAGTAACTATGATTTTTTTGGATTTTGTGGGAGGATTTTGGGATGGTTTGAGAGCTTGGAAAGGGGTTGTAAGGCCTTGGGAGTGTTGTGGTGGATGAGAGGGTTTGGGGGATGCCCTTGGTGTGTCCTAAACCCTTCAAATGGAGATTCTTTTATAGCTAAGAAGAGGGCAACGTTATCTGCAGAACTATTTCATCAATCTGTTCAGCCAGTCAGATCAAGTGCAGGTGTCCCACCAGTGGGGGGCCTTGCGCCCCATTAACAAGGCGCCTAGTGCCCTATTTATAGGGTGCTTTGACTTGGTCTAAGTGCCCCATTAAATGGGCACTAGTGCAGGAAAGTTTCGATATTCCGAAAAATTTGGTTCCTTTAGAAGAATACTCAAATATACTTCATAAAAACAAGAATTTATGTTTTCCAACTGAACTAAAATTACATGTCTACACAATTCTCTTAAGTTTATCATTGTTTTACTTATACCCTATCATTAGACAATAAATATGAGTTATAATAATAAATTACGGACCTTCGTATCACATTAATATTATTAAATGACTCAACTCAAATACTGCCAACACCGTCATTGTATATCCAAATAACAAGATGAGTATAATGATAACAACGGCCTGCGTGCCTCCGTCTTACGTTGCGTGATGGTGAGGTGCAAAATAGAATTCGATAATTTGATATTCGATTTAATTTTCACGTAAATCAATAAATTTAAAATATATTTTTATCTTCAAAATTAAAATTAAAATATTTATTTTATTCATATATTTTATTTCAGTAAAATAAAAAATATATAAAATTAATATTTCGATAAATAATATATATTAATTAAATTATAATATATAAATATTAAAGATATATAATTATTTTGTATCGACAATAATAATACGATACCTATTAACAATTTTTATTAAAAATTAATATATACTATCGATTATAAGAATTATCAGAATATGAAGAGAATTAAATACGTCAGAGCGAAATTACAATACCATAAATCCAACTCAATCAGAATAAAAATCAAAATCACTCGATCTTTATCCGAATTTAAGTTAAAAAAATAAACAACATGGTCACGCCCGAATCCCCGTCCGTCTCGACTGCTGCGCGCTACTCAAAGTCACGCTACGAATCCGCACCGTGCGCCCCACCAGCAAAATGCGCGACGCCGCTGACATGTTTGACGGGATACCCCCGCGGGCCCATCAGTTCCTCCTCGCTCGAAGCCCGCTGCTGCGCCCTTTCTCTCTGCTCGAGGAAAGAGAAAACGGTCGGCGGCACCCGGCACGTGCGTCGCTTCCGCTTCGCGACGTGGAAGGTGATGTGATCTCGTCTCCCCCGAATCTGCTGCGTCGCGCCGTTTGGATGCGCTTAAGTGGGTGCTTATCGATGATGAAGGGCGTTTAACTTGCTTCTGTTGTTGGTGCGAGCTCTCCGTGTGGAGTTTGATTTATCTCATTGGAACGATAGAAAAGAACATTCTCTATTTTCTCAAAAAAAAATGAGATTCACTATATTTAAATAATGATTTGATTTAAGATAATTACGTGAACTCTATTTTTTTTTGGGAGAGTAGAAGATATTTCTTTCGTCACTCTGTTGAGGTGAATCGAGCTCTTGTCACATTTGCTATTTGCTATTCCCCGTAGAAATATATCTTGGTTTTTTATAAAATATATTTTTATAAAAAAATTTCTAAGAAAATAATTAACAATCATTACAAAAAAATTATTTTAAAAAATTATTTATTAAATAAGAAAAATATGTGAGATTTTTTTTCCTATTCGATCACTTACCTCCCGAGCTTATGCCCTGTTTGGTAACAGTAGGTACATCTATCACTATCAATTTTAAAATTGATATTGATAGGAACTATTAAGAGGTGTTTAGTTAATTGTATCAATTTTAAAATTTGTAATGCAAACAAAACATATTACATAATACAAGTGTCAACTTGTATTACTTTTGATATTGATACTCTAACATTTGAAAATATTAATATCAATATTAATATCATGGTTTTCATTTTTTGTGATCATAATATGATAATATTATATCTTTAGTTGTTTTGGTTGCTATTTAAATATAAATTGTGCAACCTAGAAAAAAGTCACTAACTTCATGTTCTCTGGTGTTTAGTTTGGATTCACTTAACCCTCGTACTATGGGTGGTGCATACGAGCCGAGTTGAGTAGTATGTGACTCGAGTTTGGCTCATTTATTTCTATTGAGTGTGAACTCCTACTCATTACTCAATGAGTAGTTTGGACTTGTATTCAAGCTTACCTTGTTAATGGGATGTTTGGTTGCATGATAATGGAAGTTTTTATTTTAATTTTTAAAAATTGTAAGAAATTTTTTTAAAAGAGATGTTCACTACAGGAAATTGGGTCATTGGTGACGGGTTATTGGCGACGGCTTTCTTAAGCCGTCGCCAATAATGATAAAAGCGACGGCTAAACTAACGCCATCGCTAATAATTGGTAAATAGCGACGGCTAAATATAGCCGTCGCAAATAATGTTTTTGGCGACGGTCGAAGCCGTCGCAATACCCAGAAAACGACCGTGCGGGTTTTTTTCCTCGGAAAACTGGCGACGGCTTGATACGCCGTCGCTACTAATATTAGTGGCGGCCGGCTTAAGCGGGCGCGCGTGCGGCCCCCGCGCGGGTTTTTTACCTCGGAAAATTGGCGACGGCTTCATGCGCCGTCGGCTAATAATATTAGCGACGGCTAGCCGTATGTAATCCATGGTGACCGTTGACCGGTCGACTTTTATTAGCGACGAGCGAAAGCCGTGCGCCCGTAACTTATCTGTTATTGGCGACGGCTGCTCGGGCCGTCGTAAGTTTGCTTAAAAAACCCTCGACACCTTCCTTTCTTCCCCCCGCCGCACTCTCTCTCTCTCTCACCGTGCGGTCTCCGCCGCCGCCGGTTGCCGCCGCTTCGCCGGCGCCGCCACCGCCGGTCGCCGCCGCTTCAGCCATCGCCGCCGCCGTGGCCGTGGCGGTCGCCCGCCGTCGTCGCCGCCGCCGCCGGCTTGCCCCCTCCTGCGTAGGGCACCTTGAGGGGGAGAGCTCCCTCCGTCACCGCCGTGGGTGTCGCCGGCTCCGCCGCCGCCGCCGCCGCCGCCTCCTTTGTGCCAGATTTAAACCCTACTTAGGGTTAATCGAACCTCCTTTGAGGTATACATCTTCAACAAACGAATTTTTGTTTAATTTTTTTTATATACATCACAAAGCATATATGTGCCAAATAGCCCTAACAAAAAAAATATCAATAATAAAAAACAAAGCGTGTTACACCTTGTTTGCGGTATCAACATTTTGAAGTTGATATTAAAAACTATATGTCTTGTGTTGATTTTTATCGATATCAATTTAAAGATTAATAGAGATGTTTTATACTATTATCGAACACGGGTGGTGAGGTAATTATATCTTTTCACGTTATATTTGTAATAAATAGGTCGATTCGTTTTATTCACTGGTGCAAAATATGTAGAACTCGACCCTTCGAGGTGAAAGCGAGTATTTATAGTTATTCGATTTTTGATGTAACGGGATTGAAATCGAAAGACGATAAATAATGCCCTCGACTACTTGGAATATTAACAATGAAAATTTCATTGAGCATGTTACCTTAACGGGACTTAAGAATATGAGTCAATGATAATATTCATGAATAATGATACTATTCATGGGTGGTAAAAGTTAAGTATATGCATCTCACAAATAATGAGTGTACATGAATATATATATCTCACTAATAGTAGAGGTACATAAAAATGTATATACAGTTAATTGTTAATAGAACTGCATAGTAATATACATATATCTCAGTGATAATAAGAGTACATAAAAAATACATTCATGCCTCGTAATATAGGAATGATACATTCTCATGTGTACTATGTGATTGGAAATCACTTGGTATGGTTGATCAAGTGGAAGATGTTATAACGTGGCCAATCACATGACAAAATTAAGAAGGAGTTGGCAATGAACCGGCTTGTCTAGAGAATGTGGAAGTGGGAGCAGTTGGGCCGGAGGTGAGAGTAAAATGCCTCTAAAAGGAAGAACCTAAGATGGAATACCCACCGTTTGAGGGTCTTCTACCGGAGCTCTAAGAGGTTGCAGGAAAAGATCTCTCTCTCTCTCTCTCTCTCTCTGTGTGGGGGGGGGGGGGGGGGGGGGGGGGCCTTGATCAATCCTTCAACTTATTCTACTTGCAATTAATTTGGTTATACGGATTACTTACACCCAATATTGTACTAACATGGTAGAATAAGGGATGTAGATGGGATGAATTATTCCACCTCGGATTGGCCAAAAAATCTAAGTTTCTCAATCCGAAGCCGAATTGCCCGATCGGAACCCGGAACGGGCCTCGGATTGGGCAATCCGGCCTCGGATTGGCCAAAAAATCTAAGTCCCACAATCCGAAGCCGGATTGCCCGATCGGAACCCGGAACGGGCCTCGGATTGGGCAATCCGGCCTCGGATTGGCCAAAAAATCTAAGTCCCACAATCCGGCGGATTGCCGATCGGAACTGAGACGGGCCTCGGATTGGGCAATCCGGCCTGATAGGCAATCCGGCCTCGGATTCGCTAAATTTTTTTTATTGCACAATTAAAAGCCGGGATTGCTGCCTAATCTAAGTTTCTCAATCCGCCCTTGGATTGGCCAAAAAATCTAACTTTCTCAATCCGAAGCCGAATTGCCCGATCGGGACCGGCAGACTCGGATTGGGCAATCGGCCTCGGATTGGCCAAAAATCTAAGTTTCTCAATCCGAAGCCGGATTGCCCGATCGGAACCCGGAACGGGCCTCGGATTGGGCAATCCGGCCTCGGATGGGCCAAAAAAATCTAAGTTTTCAATCGAGCCGGATTGCCCGATCGGAACCCGGAACGGGCCTCGGATTGGCCAAAAACTCTAAGTTCCTCAATCCGAAGCCGGATTGCCCGATCGGAACCCGGAACGGGCCTCGGATTGGGCAATCCGGCCTCGGATTGGCCAAAAACTCTAAGTTCCTCAATCCGAAGCCGGATTGCCCGATCGGAACCCGGAACGGGCCTCGGATTGGGCAATCCGGCCTCGGATTGGCCAAAAAATCTAAGTTTCTCAATCCGAAGCCAGATTGCCCGATCGGAACCCGGAACGGGCCTCGGATTAGGCAATCGGCCTCGGATTTGGCCAAAAATCTAAGTTTCTCAATCCGGCCGGTTGCCCGACCGGAACGCGGACCGGGCCTCGGATCCGGCGATCCGGCCTCGGATTGGACAAAAAATCTAAGTCCCACAATCCGAAGCCGGATTGCCCGATCGGAACCCGGAACGGGCCTCGGATTGGGCAATCCGCCCTCGGATTGGCCAAAAAATCTAAGTTTCTCAATCCGAAGCCGGATTGCCCGATCGGAACCCGGAACGGGCCTCGGATTGGGCAATCCGGCCTCGGAATGGCCAAAAAATCTAAGTTTCTCAATCCGAAGCCGGATTGCCCGATCGGAACCCGGAACGGGTTTCGGATTGGGCAATCCGGCCTCGGATTGGGCAATCCGGCCTCGGATTCGCTAAAATTTTTTTATT
Organism: Cryptocoryne crispatula var. balansae; assembly: GCA_036172225.1. Lineage (NCBI taxonomy): Eukaryota > Viridiplantae > Streptophyta > Magnoliopsida > Alismatales > Araceae > Cryptocoryne > Cryptocoryne crispatula. Next base: position 33,451,062 of record CM069929.1, on the reverse strand, counting down.
GCACAATTAGAAGCCGGGATTGCTGCCTAATATTTTTATGTGACAGATGAAGAGAATTTTGGTACAAAAGTCGTAGGACATCTCGGACTTCTACACCGTACGAGGGCGGTGGACCTCGGGGTCAATCTCGGGCATCTAGGGATCGAGCCTTCCACCTCCAGGGTGTTGCTTCCGAGTCGGTTAGGGAGGCACCCCATGAGCCTAGTCCATCTCGGACTCATTCTCACCGGGTTCCGACGACGCCTCCTACGGATGGTAGTAGTCCATCTTCCCATGCTTCGAGGTAAATATTTGAATAAATGCTAGTAAAGTTTTCTTTAAAAATCTTCGTTGTCTAATTGTAATTTTTAATTTATACTTAACTAGCTACATCGATTAGACGTGGGAGAGGTCAGCAAAGGCCATCGGTGTGCGACTTGGCCACGATGAGTCCTACAACGTCGTTCTAGTAGGAGGAGGATCCGGCGTTGGATCACAGTGGACGGGAGTTTACCTCCTACTTAGGAGTTATGAACAGAGTTCATTGCGATTTGTGGGAGCATAATTACATGGCTCTACCGCGAGGAGAAAAAGGATGCCATATTCCGTGATTTAGAGGTAACATTCAAGTAGCTTCATCTTATTTAAATTTTGGTGAACTTTTTAATCATTTTTATATTAATGCGACAACATTTTACCTTTGAGCGGAATCTCAATCGGATGCACGGATATTAAGGCATATGGGAGATATACGCAAAGAAAACAAAGAAATCATTTGAAAAGAAAGGTAAAATATAATTTAGAATGTAAATTCGAGATAACCAATTTTGTTAACAATATTTGTGTACGGTATTTTACAGGACGATCAAATGAGGAAGCTCGTGCCAACATTCCTCCACAGTGCAACGAGGAACAATGGCATCATATGTGCCATTTATGGAGTCAAGATGATGCTAGAGTAACTCAAAATTTTATTTCCTCTTATAATTAGATCATATTCTTTTCATTTGCATTTTTTTAATGTTGTTTCATTTGTATATATATATATGTAGGCATTGAGTGAAAAGAATGCCGGTAATAGGCGGCAATTAACAATGCCGTACAGAAGAGGAAGAACAAATATACACCGATTAGAAAGAGACTTTGTAAGTAGTCAAAACTTAAAATTTCATATTAGTTGATTCTTATTCTGTAATAACCTTTATCTTTTTTTTTAATTTTTTGGTAAGGTACGAAAGAAGGTCGACCTCCAACTCGTCCGGAGGTATTCCGAATGAGTCGAAACGCATGAAGAACTCGATGGAGCGGTCATTTGGGATAATGACCAAAGTCGTCTTATGATGGTAATTATTGATTATCATAACCTATTTTTCTTTATAATCCACAATTCATCACGGTAGGATTTTAATTTTTATTCATATTATTTATAGGAAAATATGCAAGGATTGATGAATCCCCCGACATACGAATCCTCGGATCTTTGAGTATCGGCCTCCACTCACGGCGGAGGACGCTTTCGTATCCGTGTTTGGTAGAGATCGACCAGGACGGTTCCGATGTGGTGGGCGAGGGGAGACTCGCCACGCTTGGTATGGTGAGTCAAGCGGGGGTGCTTCTAGCTCGACTCGAGAAGTTCGAGAGCTTAGAGATCGGTGGCGAGGCAAGGAGAAATCAATGAACGTTATGAAGAACAAATAAATTCATTAAAACAACAATTGGACAACCTAGAGAACTCATTCTAAGATAATTTCGATCGCCTCAATGTGTTCAGTGAAGGCTTGAGTCAAAGGTACCCGAGTCCTGATGTGCCATCCACATCGGGGCATCCTCCGCCTCAACAAACGAGAGGACGAAAATGGCGATGACGACGAGGACTACGAGGATGCCGAGGAGAGTGAAGATGATGATGAAGATGAAGATGAAGAAGATGAATAGATTAAGATGTATTTTTTACTCTTTATGAATGTTATTCATATGTATCAAAACATTTTGTGTATGAATGTGATTTTGAATATGGTATGTGAATATGAATTTAAATTTGGTGAATTTCAATTTTGGTATGTTAATGTGTGTTGTTTCATCCTAATTCGGTGTCGTTCAGGAGTTTGAAACGAGCAATCGGCCAAAGAAATTATTAATATAAATCAATTTTTGGATTGGTAGATCCGATTTTAGATCTTTATGAAAGTTTCAAGAATGATTGATTTTCCGGATTGGATCGTATAATTGATTATTGGCGACGGCTTTGTATAGCCGTCGCGATAATATTTTGGGGCGGCTAAAAGCCGTCCTAATAATAAAAAACGCCGTCCGTACCCGAGAAAAATTCGGAGTCGGGGTCCTGGAATTTTTTCTGCGTGCGGCGGTACTGCTTTTAATATTCGGGGCGGCTATAACCGTCCCGAATAACTTTATTAGCGACGGCTATCTGACCGGTCGCAATACCGAAGAAAAATTCAGGAGGTGTGGGGGTTTACGCTTTCCATTTGCGGCCGGCTTAAGCCGTCGCGATCAAGTATGGGTGAGGCGTTTGTTAAGCCGTCTCCAATAAATGATCGTTTTGCTAATAGCTTATGCGACGGCTTATGAGCCGTCGCCAATAAACGTACTCGGGACGGCTTAACAATAGCCGTCGCGAATATTATTGGCGACGGCGTTATTTGCGACGCGTTTGCGACGGCTTTGAAGCCGTCGCTAATATTTATTAGCGACGGCTTTTTGGTTTTTTGAGACGGCTTACAGCCGTCCCTAGTAACCTATTTTCTTGTAGTGGTTTGGCAACTTTGAAAATTTTATGTTTTGAAAGTGATCTTCTTCTTAAACAAAAAAGAGGGTCTCACCTTTTTTTCTTTCTTGTGGTCTCCCACTTTGTTTGGTTATGAATAATAGTTACTCTTTTTTATTATCACATCTCTCCAAATATAATAATTTTATGTCATGAGTTGGTTCACTTTTTAATTTAATATAATTTTTATCATGAAAATGTACAAAAAGTTAACATGCAACCGAACACCCAATAAGAGTCTGAAATTGTTTAGTTGAACGAGCTCAAACTTGAATAAAAGCTCAATGTAAACTCAAGTTCGAATTTGGTTTGGGCTCGTTTGTTAAGCTCAATTAAAGTTAATTTATGAAACTTACTTAAATATAAACTCACTTATAGTGTTGAAACATAATTTTAAATTCATATTCAGATTAACTTCAACTTTTTATATAATTGATATTATTATATAATATTTAACTATTTTAATTTATTTTAAAAAATTTAGCCGAGTTATTAATCAAATACTTAAATGAGTTGCATGGAAGCTTTATAGAGTCAAGTAGGGGACTGCTCAAAACTTGTATCATTTATGAGTAGAATTTATTTTTTGTTCAAATTTATTCATTTAACATAAAAATTAAATTGAGTCAAATTTTTATTGAGCCGAGTTATCAGCTCGTTTGCACCCCAGCTGACACATAATCTCCGTATAGACAAATTAAGGTTGTATTTTAGTTATATGCTTGTGAAGCAAATTTCAGTGATTAAAATCTCTAATATGGCATAATAATTGTATATAGATGCATCTTATTGTTTATCTTTATATTATTCTAGATCTCTAAGGAGTAAGAGAGAAACTAGACTCATTTCTTTTCTTCTTTTTCTACCGTCAAAAGCTACAAAGAGATATCACAGACACTATCAATTTTTACAAATTTAATTTTCCTAAAAATGGAAAGAGAAGAAAGATTATTTAACATTTTTATCTCCACTAAATTACAATCAAATGCAGCCTAGGGAATGAAGCTTTTGAAACATACCGGAAGTGAATGGATTTTCTCTCCACATCTTTCTTAAAAAGCGTGGTGCTTCCTAGCTTCAGCTAGACTTCTGTTTTACATTTCAAAACTTATCAATGTACTTGATCAATTAGTTTGGTATAATTTTGCCCTATGACTAGATTCTCTTAATATGACTTGATGATATTCTCTCTTTGGTGTCCCAAGATTGTGCCCCGACAATCATGTCTTTTTTTTTTTTGAGGATACTGACTCCTTATCCACTTCAAAAGATCACCTTCAACCGGTAGTCCAGAATCCAAATTAATGTCTGTAACAATAGCTCTGATTGTTGAAAATTTTGCAACTCCCTCTCCCATTTGCACACATGAGACGTTGAGTAGGTGTTGAGTTGCTGAGAAAAGACTATTTTGCTCTCAATCACAAACGCCATTGATCAGGTGACCGTTGATACCATATATTGCAGAATCGGTCAATTCGAATTTTAGATCGGATCAAGTATTGTGAATCTGATTCTCGGTCGAAGGATCGATCCAGAAAAATATTTCGATAAAATCAACTAAGATCAATCGGATCGGTCGGAATCGGATCGGAATCATAATCGGATCAATTTTTTTACTATTCCCGTTGGATCGGCCGAGATCGTCGAGATCGACCAGAATCTATCCGAATCAGATCGGAATCATTTTTTACTTACCAATTATGGATCAATTTTATTCCAATAAATCAATCAAGATCGATCTGATCATGATCTGGATTGAAGCTCATTGATCTAGATTTTGATTCTTATCTAAGCAATCTTTGACTGAGATCATTCTAGATTGATTTTAGTGACAGCATATGACCCATTAGAACTGTAACACGGGAAGAAGCATGTAAGCTTTTAGAATATTGTTATGCGCGCAGCAATTTCGGAAGGCACCTCCATCAATCAACGTCCACTAATCACACCCCCCAAATAATAATCAAGTTTATAATGCGAAGAAGGAGATTAGAGATTGGATCTATCAGAAAACTTCAAATTGAACAAAAAAAAGAAGAAAAGAAACGTAGAGTCAATAAGACAAATGCCGTGCCGACGAATGAAATGAAACCCTCAAACAATCATCAACACAACATTGCTCATCTACCAAATCATCACAGTTTGCCTGCGCAGATGCCCGTAAAGCTGAAACCGTGAGATGCAAATCATCAAATTTAGCTTATTCCCTGTTTGGTAACACTATTAAATATTTTTATTATTACCTATATTAAAATTGATATTGAAAAAAATTATTAAGAGGTGTTTGATTAATTGTATCAATTTTAAAATTTATAGTACAAACAAAAATATATTATGTAATACAAGTGTCCACTTATATTAATTTTGATTTTGATCTTCTAACATTTGAAAATATTAATATCAATATTGATATAGTACCAAAAATGAAACTCCAATGAAACAGGACATTAACTTGCCAAATGCAAGTGAATGTCTACGCAGTGTTCTTTTAATAACATATTTTATTTATAAAATAATATAATTAAGATAGTAATTTTTTATTTTCACAGAAATAACTTATTTTGACTAAAGGCATTGTCGAAAAATAACATTTACTTTAGTGTGACTTTACTCATAATATTGTTTAAAATTACTGTGACTTATCAAGTCGGAGTTATATACTCCGGCTTGGAGAGAGATACCCATGCGTGTTAAGTGATTAATAAGTCAGGATTTCTATCCTACCACTTTTAAAGTCGGATCACGAATGTCAGACTTATGTAAGAGCTTATCTAATCTGTCCGACATTAAACTTGTAATTATCTATAATCCGACTTACTTACAGTATGCAGTCAGTCAGATTGAACTTGTTCGACCTGATAAGTTATCATATGTTACATTAACTTTGTTCAGAACTAATGTTAAAGTAATTAAGTAGTACTTATTCTTACAATGTTGGTTTTAATTGAGATTAGATTGAGAGTATTTTTTTTTTTTTTAAAAAATCTTTTTAATATACACCAGCGTTAGGGATGAGTCAAACTTTAACTTTTCCCGTTAAAATGGCTGTTTCACCAAGGTATGTTATTCCTCTAAAATAATTTTAATATCTTAATTGTATAGTTTTATAAATAAAGTGTGTTATTCAAAAAAAATAGTAAGGTAATTACTGTTGGATAAGATCCGAAAGACGTACACGACCGGCATGCATGCGATTACGTTCTCACCGACGATAGAAATATATTAATGAAAAAAAAAGGATAAGCAAACATGTAATAAAAAACCAGTCGGTCTCTTCTTCGATTCGAGCAGATTAAGAAGAGACAGCTAGCGGCTCCATGTTGTCCGCCTGGCATTCCTTCTAAGACTGCCCCAAAGAGGAAGGTTCTCCCCGCTTTCCATTAAAGGAGGACCGCAAAAGCCGCGCCGGCAGCGGCCCAGAGGGCTCCAAGCCTGCTGGCCGCGGCGGCGGCGGCGGACGGGGAGAGAGGTGGGGAGGCGAGCGGCGGCGGGGGGAGGGGCTCGACGTCGATGGCGAGCTTCATGCCGCCGTAGCAGTAGCCGCGGCTGCAGATGAAGTAGTAGCGACCGGTGTGGTTGAGCTGCATGGCGAAGCTGTGGCCGCGGGACCAGTTGAGGACCGGGTCGTCCGCCATGCACCGGTTGTATGCCGACTCGTTTCGCACCTGCACCACGTCGTACATGCCCTTCTGGTAGAAGAACACTGCGGAGCAGAGATGGCCGGCGCCGCGCCGGCCGGCGGCGGACCAGCCGGATCAAGACAAGGGTTTATCACAAAGGAACGGTTGTGAAGGTGGGAGACGGTGGAGGGATGCTGACCGAGCCAGTCGTAGAGGTAGAAGCGGTTGGCGGCGGCCCACTCGGTGTAGTTGACGCCGGGGCTCCACCTCTGCCTGTCGCCGACGATGTGCTCGTTGGCCGCCGCCGGAGAGGCAAGGTAGAGGAACGCCGCCAGCAGCGCCGCCGCCAATGCCGCCGTGCCGGTGCACCGGACCTGCGTTCTCACCGCCATTGTTGGAAGAGTTGTAGACGTATTTTCTCCTTCCTCCGTTCGCCTGCGGGCCGGCCATTATAATGAGGGAAGGAGAAGCGCTGAGGCGCTGCGGAGGAAAATCAATGCATCTTGTTTGTCTGTAAAACTCCCCTAAATTGTGAAAGAGGTACTTAACAGGGGCCTGTTCTGCAAAATTGCATCCGGTTAAACGGTGGAGAGAGGTACGTGTCGTGCAGTATCAGGGCAAGGGAGCGTTTTCAATAAGGGAAAAAAGAATTAATATGATGTCTGAATGCACAATAAACTTTTATATATTTTTGTGATAAAAATTACATTAAAATAAAAATGTGAACTAGTCAATAACTTAAAATTGTCATGTTGTTTGAATAGATGTGATAACAGAAAAGATTAAGTATCATATATGACTAAAGAAAATGGGGGGGGGGAGGGATCACAAGATAAAAGAAAAGATGAGATCTTCTTTTTTATCTAAAAAATATTTTAAAAATATAATATTTTAATAATTGTCAAACACTACTTTTAACAAAAATTATTACAAAGACATAAAATTATCACAAAAAGTTAATTTATAGTACAACCAAACACCACATGAGAGTATTCTTATCCATTTTATGGCTGAACAAGGATAATCAATAATTACTTGACAAGTTGCCCTTGATTTTCTTACTCTGACAATTTAGAATTTTAATCTAATTTTATTTAGACTTTTAAAGTCAAAAGTTTATGCGTCCAATTCAGTTGTGCACCCAACAGGGATAGGGGCTGATAAAAAGGCAAAATTTTAATTTGATTTTTATGCATGTCTTTAATATGTAATGGGTAAAATGTTACTTGTTTTTATGATAATTTCATATATTAAGATAAGCGTAGAAGAAATACTCAAAACATACTGTTGGGAAAAACATCCTAACCAGTTAGATGGAAGAAGATATGTTGTCTTTTTTTTTAAAAAAAAGGAATTAGTCTAGAGAAGTGTACGACATTTATAAGCCCCTTAATTAGCAAGAATTAGGCTTTTAGAAAGTCAAGAAAATACCTTCTATATTTTATTTCCATGTTTAATTATATCACGAGGAACAGGAACTAATTAATTCAGACGTATTTTCAAGGCATATAAAATTAAATACAATGTCACAAGTGAAGTTGCATGGTGATTTCAAACAACCATTTTTTTTTTGCCTTGAGCTTGGAATAAACATCAGCCCACAAATAGGGATCTTGAAATTTTTTTGGCACAATTTATCAAATTCGTGACTGATATATCCGTTTTTCTAAGATCGAATTAAAATATTAGACGTCGGGGCCCGATTTGAATTTATGATTTTTGCTTGAATGCCTCTAAAATATTTTTTTATTAGTCATTCCCCCCAGCTCAGGACTGCCCAAATTATTTGGCACTGTTCCAATGTTCTAGTAAATTCTATTACACATCTCTTTCAGCTGGCACGTTTGGTGCTAATTAGAAGAAAAGGAAATCCAAAGAAAAAACACAAAGAAAAAGAAAATGGAAACCCAAAAATTAAGAAAAGTGCCTCCCCCTCTCTCTCTACCAGCCAGCACACATCTATCACCAATATAATCTCATATATAAGTACATCTCAATCAAATTTATTTGTTGCTACATTTATTGTATTACATTCTATAATATATATCTATACTATCTATTAGAAGCACGAGTTCACTTTTCATCGACAAGTACCTGATCTTACATCTTGTCTCGATACATCTTATGTCACAATCTATATTTACCGTTGTCGGATCAATCCACCACAATTCACCCGGGCCGCCCCTCCGTCGTGATTCACCCTCACCCGACAGAGAAGCACTCGGCCCCCCCTCTGCCACCTCCCTTCCCCCTCCACCGTGATTCACACTCGCCGCCCCCCTCACCCGACGAAGAAGCACTTGCCCTCCCCCCTCGGTCGCCTCCCCCCTGCTCATTTCCTCCGCCAGCGGCACGAGATAACCTCATAGAAGCACTCGGCTCTCTCTCTTCCCCCTCTGCCGTGGTTCACCTTGCCGCCCCCTCACCCAATGAGGAAGCACTCAGCCCTCCCCCTCCGCCGCCTCCCCCTTGCTCATTTCCTCCGCCAGTGGCTCGCGATATCCTCATAGAAGCAATCGGCTCTCCCCTCCGCCTCCTCACCCCGATCTATTTCCTCCGCCATCACGGAATTTCCTCCTCCCCATAGAAGTGAGTTCCTTCTCTTCATCCTCGCCTTAGGTTCGGTTTTTCCTCGTCTTGATTAGCGTCCTCGATGGAAACGTTCCTCCATCAGCTTCCCCTTCTATCCGTGTTCTCTACTGCGCCGTCTGCATCCTCCTTGCAGAGTACTGTGAAATGTAAGAATCCTACACCAAGACCACGTAGCCTCCGTTCGGTCCCTTTGTCTGTTTTGGGCACCTTGATCAATTGTCTTGAGAAGGTGCAGCCGGTCGATTCTCTCGGTTGCACTTTACAAGAGTCCACTCTAGCGGCATTGCAAATTTTTCAATATAAAACTTCATCTTTTGTCGCCATCATGCGCCAAAAGTTGGAACTTTCTCTGGACACCATATTTGCATTAGTTAGCATGGTGGAGAGTGCATCAACCCTTCTAGATGTTCATTGATTTAGGTTTATGCATTATGTCAATGTCAATATAAGCTATTTGGGTTGAGTTGAAACTGATATTGTTGGTTCATGCCCCGTGAAATAAACTTGTTGAGTAATTAGTTCACTTGATCTCCCATGACATCACTGTAGGCACCCGGATGAGCCGGCTCGGCCCGCACTTGTCGGCGAGAGAGGGAGAAGAAGGTAAAGAAATGTGTGTAGTGAAAAGTGAAGTGTGTGGTCGCCAGGAGCCGGAGGCTCCAAAGTGTGATTAGGTGTTAAGCAAATGAACTAGAAGAGGAAGGAGTTTGACCATCGTACCTTGGGGATGTAAACGGGGGTAGATTGTTTGGTTCTAACTTCTCCTTTCTCGGCCGGCCGAGAAGGGAGAGCTTTAGAGAGTTCTTTCACCTACGATCGGATTGAAGCTTCACTCCGGTCGATTCATCTAAGAATGTCCTGCATAAAACATGAAGAAAAACAAATGAAGATCATTAGCTTTGGCGTAAGTGTAGCATCATGCTTGATAAAGACTCTGAATCATGCAAAAGGGAATGAACTAACCGGATCGGGACAGAATCCCAACCCCTATTTTTGGTAGGTTTTTAAACATATATGAGGTGCAAAATGATCAAATGCATGCTAAATAACACGATGAACAATGCTAAGATGAAAAAGGGAGACAAAAACTCGATCAAACGGGTTATCGGACTCCGAAAATGGCAAAACGAGCTTCTGCCCCTGCTGGTGCCCTGTATATAGGGCGCTAGCTGCAGGTGCCCCCCTTATGGGGCGCGTTGACTAAGCTCAAAGCGCCCTGTATACGGGGCACTAAGTCTGGCCTGAATAGATTTTCTTCCCCTCTTCGCGACGCCGCTCTGTAGTGCTGGGCAGCTTCCGGGACGAAGTAGGGGCTCCTTGTAGACAATATGCAAATGAAGCTAATGAAAGGTGGTTTGGATGCTGGATGCAAGAGGAGAGATGGATAGAAGCTCTCAAAGTTAGAGAAAAAACATGTTTCTGGGTGACAGAAACAAAAGGTTTTTCGGGTTTTTGGTGGATGATTTTGGATAGGTTTGAAAGGCTATGGGAGGTGAGAGTGGCTTGGAAACGTAGTCTTGGATGGGCTCTAAGATGGTACGGACTTGGAACCTCCTCCAAGTTCCAAATGGAGGTCTATTTATAGCTTAAAAGAGGGCACTTTGGTCATTTCCGAAAAACAGTGCCACGCGGCATAGCGCCCCATATATGGGGCGCCGGTATCATGAGGTCCGTCAGATCGACAAGATGAGTCACTGCGGGGGGTCAAATTAGCCAGTCGAATTGACTTGATTTGGTGCCAGGCGCCCTGTATATAGGGCGCCTGGTGCCCTATTTATAGGGCGCCTGGTGCCCTATAAATAGGGCGCCAGGTGCCCTATATACAGGGTGTTCGGCCCGGCTGATTGTTCTATTGATCCCCTTCGGAATGTCCCAAAAACTTGATCCGTCCGGAAAACATGATTTGCTTTAAATATTCTCCAAGAAAACAAGAATTTAAACTCTCCAACTAGGCCAAAATTGCGTGTCTACAGCTTGCCTCGCCTTGGTGTCGGCTTTGTAGGGGAATGACACGGATGTAGCGTAGGCGAATGTAGTGAAACATAGTGAGGTGTAGCGGAATGAAGTGGTAATGGACTGAAAAGGTGACGCCAAGGTGTAGATTTAGACACGCCTTCCTTAGCCTAGTTGAGTGGAATGAAACTTTATCGGACTCCGAGGTTGCCTTTTGTCTTATCGGAACCTTCCCTTTGGTTGATTGATTGTATGAAAAACTATAACTAAAATCCCATGTGGGGGAGAACTATCACCGGCTAGGACCTGAAATGCATGGTGTGCTGGACTCGGTAGAAAGTAAATTGCAAAAAAGTAAAGATGAAACCAGTAATCAACCAAGGTTGGGTTCTTCAAATTCATCGGGTCTTTCTCAGGAATACCGGTGTGGTTTGAATGGAATATCTTCTTGTTTTAATGAAATCATCACTGAAACACGGTTAAAATTGGGTCTTCCGGGCAGACCAAAACCTCCTTGAAAAGCCATAGAAAGACGGTGACGGAAAGATGATGCATGACGATGCATGATGCATGCTGGGTTTAAAGAAATACAAATAAATATAGGAAAATAGTTGAAGATATAGGTCAAACGTAACGGGTCAGGATATCCGTGAAGACACCGTCGTCCCCGTTTATTTGACTTTGGCTTATTCCCGGGCCTAAAAAGTGACTGAATCCTTCATCGATTTTGTTGAAGGGGTTCTCCGACTTAGCCCTTTTGGACCCGAGGTCTTCAACGAAATATATGCGAGACTATGCTAGGAAAATGGCCCATATAAGGCTCCAGGCGCCCTACAAATAGGGCGCCTGGTGCCCTGTTTATAGGGCCAGGTGCCCTGGTTACAGGGCGCCAGGGCCAGGGTGCCAGGTGCCTTATAAGTGGGGCACCTGCACGGATTTTAAGCTCGCTCCTTCCCGAGGCAGCCTTTTGATGCCTATAGGAAGGGGGGACCACCCCTTCTTCTCCCCCACACCAGCTACAGTGTTCTTTCCTCCTTTTGCTCCGATGACATCCTCCTCCTCCCGTCCGACTGGTTCAATTGAGATGAAAAGTTTTTCTGAAGTCCCATGCCATATTCGGAATCGAGTGTCCATGGGAGTGGTAGTGGCTTTGTTAGGCATCCTTTTGTTTTGTTCCGAGACTCTTTTCTGATCGCGTGATTATTCTCCAGGACCTTCCAAACTTCCCCGGCGCTCACCGTTACGGTCAGGTGCTGTGGATAGCTCGACTGATGGCTGCCATTAACATCCATGTGCGGGCTATTTTGAGCGGGTGGGGCTTCTCCGGCATCCTAGTCCATGCCAACCACATTCTCAAATATTTTTGGGACTTTTCTCTGGCGGGTGCGCTTCTCGAGATGTGGCATCTTGACACTCACACCTTTGTTTTCGACTCCTTTGAGTGTACCGTTCTCTTAGAAGATGTGGAGCTATTCTTGGGGCTTCGTGCCATGCCTGGGTACGGCCAGACCATGTTTATTCCTGTTGGGCCGGTCACTGGTTTGGATTTCCTCCGTGGCTTTATGACCACCGGAGAGGCTCGGTCCATCATGGTAGGTGGGCGCATTTACACCGAGGCACTGGCAGATTGGTCCATTGGTGTGATTCAAGGTGCCGGTGACAATGAGGACCTACTGTTGCCCGGTGCCAAAGGTGTTGCTGCTTGCCTTGCCTCGGTACTCCTTTACCCGTGTGAGGACAGGTGGCTCGATCCTACTTGCCTTCCTTGTATCCAGGGCATCTGGTCCAATGAGTGCATAGCCCACTCGGTCCAATGAGTGATAGCGTTGGTAGGCCCATGTTCGGCAGTATCCTTCTGTTCATGTGCTGGGCTGACTGGCACTTCAAGTTTGACGTGTGCTTCGGACCGGCCACGGCTTCCCGACTTTTTGCTCGGAGCCCCCTCTAGCCTCTCACTAGCCGTCTCTGCATGGAATACAAAGTGATGAACAAGTGCCCTTCGGTGAAGACCTGCGCTGACTGGCGTTTGTACTTTTCGGCTATGAGTACTGGCGGATTTGTCTGTCCTACTGATGCTGTCATGCGCCAGAATGTTCGTGCCTCTACCACTCCTGGGGTGGATCTTCGATTGATCACCGGCACCTCCTTCATCATTTACAACCCACATCGGTGTCTTCTTCAGTTGGGCCAACCATGGCTCAAGGTTCCTCGTCTCTCCCACATTCCGTCTGTCAAGGATCGTCAAACGGGCACGGCGGCTGACGACGAAGAATGCCAGAGCATTCTTGCCATCTGGGGAATCTGCAAGAGTTTCTCGCCGAGTGCTTACATGGACGAGGACGAGGTCTGGAAGAGCCGATACGTGGCGAAGCTGAGGAAGCTGCGCGGTGGATGACTTGTATCTACTTTCAATTGTGTCCAGTCGTATTTTGTTTGCTTTCGTTGTGTCTAGGACTTGATCAGTGTAGGTCTAGGGCTTGCTTGATGTAGTTCCTTTTCCAGTCATGTTTGTGTCCTGTCAGTGTTAGCAACCAGCAAAAATATGCAAAAAGGAATTAAATATCAATGTTTTGCTGATGAATTTGTGTTTTTCATGAAGAATATAGCTTGCAAACACGTTCTGAAAATTCTGAAAATTTTGACCATGTACTTTATATTTTCACCCCTACACCTTTTCTTCATTTTACCATCAACTTTTTCTAGTTTTTCTACTGCACGGGACCTTCTCGGAGTGTGCAGCATGCCGCGCAGATTCCATAGTAAGTTTCTTCCAACTGCAAACTTGTAGTTTATTTCGTTATCTTTGTTTTCGCAGAAGGGACCGAACCGATCCGGAGTCGTTCCGGATTGGAACGGGAAGAGAGAAGGGGGCCAAGCCCCCTAGCGCCCATCATGGGGGCGCCTGGTTCAGGCGCCCCATAAATGGGGCACCTGGTCACCAGGCCCCCGTCTTCCTCGTTTTGCTGTTTTGGGCCTGTTCTAACATTTTGAAATGATGCAGATGATGAAGAGATCCCATGTTGAGCGAGGCGATACCTCCGGCACTGCCGGAGCCTCTTCTTCCGCTGGCGCTTCCTCTTCTGCCGACCCTGGCCCGTCGGAGCTTCCTTCCCTCCATCCTCCTCCGACCGTCTCGGTAACCGAATCTTTGACTTCCCCTTTTTGAATTATTCTAAAATTGTTGTTCCTTACATGATTGTTTATTTGTGCAGGGGAAGATCAAGTCCCGGATATCCTGGGAAATGGTATTCCATGCCTACAAGGGGTTGAAGGATTTCCAGAAGGCACGACTGGATGCAATGGGTTTTGGCCCATTGCTCCGCTGCTCTGCCTTCTGGGAAGACCTCCCCCTGATCCAGGCTTTGAGGGAGAGATGAGATTCTACTACCCATTCCTTCCTTTTCCCCTGGGGGCATATGGTTCCCACCTTGGAGGACGTTTCCCGGATCACGGGTCTTCGCGTCCATGGTCGCACCGTCACCGACAAGACCTACCGCGATTACTCGGCTATGGTCCGGGACTTCCTGGGTCATCCGATCCCATACTTCCCCGGCGGACTGTGCGTTATGAAGTGCATAGACGTCGGGAACTTGCTCGGTCTGGGCAATGCCAGTGTGGGGAAGGATGACCTGGTGGCGGATGTACTCGACGCGTTGACGAAACGTGTTGAGCGCTACTTGGTCGGTGAGGAGGGCACCATCCAGGCCGACCAGGATCTCTGCCAGTTCCTCCTTTTCTTTCTTACCCATCTTCTGCTGGCCTCGAAGACGGATATAGTGCACTTGCGGTTCCTCCCCTTTCTTGCCGACCTGTCGAAGGTTGGTGAGTATGCGTGGGGTGCCGCTATGCTGGCCCATTTGTTCTCCTCGCTGGCGATGAAGAGCGGTCCGGTTTCGGTAGCCGGCTTTACTTCATTCCTTCAGGTATGCCTTGTTCCTTTGTCCATCATTAATTCTGCTTTGTTTTTTTTGATGACTAACTGAGCTTTTATTGACAGGTATGGAGTTACTACTACATTCCCTTGGGTCGTGCCTTGCTGAAGGCTGACCCCGAGTACCCGCTCATCAGCAGCTGGGTTGCTACTCGGTATGCCTCTTCCCACCCTTACCAGGTGGAAAACCTGAGGAGGCAGCTGCTCTGCTTCCCCCACCATGAGGTATTCTGTTACTTTTTCTTTTCAGCCTCTCGATTCTTCTTATTCACTGTCCTGCCTTGCTTTTTCAGGTGGTCTGGCGTCCATATTCAGACCTTCATCTGGATCGGCAGCCGTGGGTATCGAAGGGTCGTTCGGTTTTTGGCCGTGACATTTTTCTGATTTGCCTGAACGAGATGGAGCCACTGTGGGTGCGTCTCACGATGCGCTCATTGCGGCTTCACCAGGAGTGGGTAGACCTCCCCCCTTACCCGCGCCTGGGTCATTCTACCCGCGGCCTGATCCAGGAGATCGACTGGAAGAAGGAGGGCCAGTTCGCTGTTCGGATCTGGAAGAGGGATGGCACCCCAGTGACTTCCAGCGCATCTGACAATGATGACTATCTGCGTCGCTACATGGGGACGTTTGCCCACCTTTTTACTGAGGGTGGAGAGGTATGCATTTGTCGTTTTCATTACTGCTCTTCCTTTTCTTGCTGTCTAACTATATGCTGCTTTCAGAGTATTCAGGAGGAGCTGTCTCGCTTGAGGGCAGGGACATCATCTTTGGAGGCTGAGCTGGAGCGACATGTATTTTCTCTACCTTGCACCTTTCCATTGCCGGTCAACTGATCCTTTTTTTCTTTCTTTCAGCGACGTCGCTATCGAGGTGCGCGCCGACAGCTGCGGGGGCGTGACGATGAGGTAACGTTTCTTGCCTTTTCTTTAATATCTTGAATGAATGTTGTTGACTGTTTCCCTTGCCTCTTTACAGATCTCACGGCTCCGCGAGCGCGTGGCCGAGCTGGAGTTGGGTTCCCACCCAGCTGCCCCTGAGCCGACGGTCTTCGATGAGCCTCCAGAGGCCCCCTTCGAGCCGTTTGACTTCGGCCAGCCTATGGGTCCTGAGCTCCCTCCTCACCATCTGCCGGTCGATCCTCCTCCCTTCATATATACCGACCCTGGGAGCAGTTCTTCAGAGATGGGCTTTCTCCTTGAGGTGATCGTTATTCCTTTCTTATGCTGTCTTCTTCTTTTATTTGCCTTGCTAATCTTTTTCTTTTCTTGCAGATCGGCCAGCTGAAGGAACGGGTGCAGGCTCTTACTACCGAGGTGAATTTCTGTGACTTTCTTCTGTTTTACTTTGCTTGATTCTAACATTCTCTCTTCCTACAGAACAAGGATCTTTGGGCGAGGATCTCCGATCTCTCTGCGGGAGGTGCTCCGCCTTCTACCAGTGATCCCTCGGGTCTCCAGGACAAGGTACATGTTCTTCTGCTTTGTTCGTCATCGTTTTCTTTCTTTCCTGACATTCTTCCGGTAGGTGATGGAGCTACAGAGGGAGCTCGAGCTCGAGCCCCTCGTAGGCATTCTGGATCCTGGTCCTTCTACTTCCAAGGTGCGACGTCTTTATTAAGATTTTAAACTGGGAATTCATGGACTGACGCTTCTTTTTTGTTTCTATAGACCGCTCAAAGGATAGAGGAGCTGACACAGGAGGTACAAGTTGATTCTTTTCCTTAAACTGCTTTTTCTGTAGCTGATGCATCTCTTTGTCATCCTGTAGGTCGGGAGACTGGAGGCTCGTGTGGTTGAGCTGTCACGACCAGAGTCCGAGCAGATCCTCCATCTTTGCCTTGAGCACTCCAAAGAGCTCAATCGAGTGGAGGCAGAGCATCGCCAGTTGATGATGCAGGCGCTGCAGTCTAGATCTCGGAGCCACTCCCACCGCTCCGACTCTCGTGGGACCACGCTGAGGGGACCTACTCACTCGGGTTCCTCTCAGACTTGTAGTCATAGGAGGAGAGGTGAGGAGAGACTTGCCATGCCACCTCCGGGTGATCAGGCCCCAGCAGAGGGAGGCGGCGATTTGTGATGTGCCGGCCCCTTCTATCTTTGATGTACCTTTCTTTTCATAGTGATAGTTGTTGGTTTCTGACTCCCTGCGTTTACTCAAAAGGCGATCAGAACTTTATTTAGGCTTAGTCCCTTGCATGAAAAGGGCGAAACTGCCTTGATCTTTTGTCAAGGGACATAGGCCTTATCAAGGTAGAATAACGGAAAATATAAGTATGCACAAAAAGAAACATGCAAGACTAAAATTAAATATGAATGCAAAGGCAACTAGTCAATTAGGAAGCAAATTTTTAGGTGTTTTGGGATTTTTTGATTTGTTTGGTTTTTGATGGTTTTATAATGTTTTTGATATTTTGGAACTTTTACGATTTTTTGGGTGTTTTGGATATTCACTTTTTTAGGATTTTTGATTTTCTAGATTTTTTTGGTGCATTTTGAAGTATTTGATTTTTTTGTTCGGTGTGAAGGACACGATCATCTCATCTTTTGCTTTGCTTGCCGTAGGTGCCTCTCATTGTTACCTAAGGGTTAAGAGTAGGCATCACGTGTAAGAGAGTGCCTGGTCTAAAATATTTTGACCTTCCGTCTTTGATAGGCTATGGCTCTTCTTGGATCCAGTTGGTCAACCCTACTCGCAAGGTTAAAGAGGGAAGAGGATTGGTGGTAAGTCCTTACTAAGATTCAGGGGTGTCGAACTTGTTTCTCTACTGGTGCCCGCGTTGCCTGTTTAGGATTTGACATCCTTGGGTCCTTCCTTCTAGCCCTCTTTCTTCTGACGGCCCTCATTCGGACGGAGTCTTTTCTTTTTTGCTTGATTTTGACTCGAGGGGTTCATTGCCCATCTTTTGGAGCCTTTTTTCTTTTGGGCTTTTGTTGGTACGCATTCGAACAGTCTATTCTTTTGCCGACCTGAGGGGTCATTGCCCATCTTTTGGCACCTTTTTCTTCTTTTTAAGAAGTCAGACCTTCAGAGGCATTTTCCAACTAAGGCAATGGGCACTTTCGATACTCCTCATTCTAACCCCTTTTATCTATTCTGGACCGAAACGAGAATAGAATGGGATTAGGTTGACCTTCTTTTGCCAAGCGTTGCCTAGCTTTCTCTCTGACTTCCGACCATCGGATCTCAAAGTTAGGCGTGTAGTGTGTGCAGTATGATGCCTATCCTTATTTCTCCAAGTGACAAGTTGGTGCACCGAGCAAGCAAGCGTTAAATGTTATCATTATTCTTCACACCTTTGGATTTTATAGATTTTTTGTGATTTTTGTTTTAAGGGAAATATTTTTTGAGGTATACACCATTCCAGGGATGAGCTAGTTCTTCTCCTTCTGCATTAGTCAGCTTGTATGAATTACCGGGATAAACAGCCGAAATAACATACGGACCCTCCCAATTAGGTTGAAGTTTGGAGTGGGGACCGCCCGGCTTAATGAATATTCTTTTAAGCACAACCTCACCAATTTCAAATTTTCTCTCCACCACCCTCTTCTAGTAAAATCTTTTAAGTCTATTCTGATAAGATCTAGCATGTTCGGCAGCGGCCAGTCTCCTTTCGTCCAAGAGTTCGAGTTGCGCGAGAAGAGAATCTCGGCGTTCATCCATCGGGATATCTCGATCGATCTGGACTCGGAGGGAAGGAATGATTACTTCGTATGGAACTACCGCCTCCATCCCAAATGCCAAGGCATAGGGGGTCTGACCCGTTGGGGTTCGAATAGAGGTGCGGTAGGCCCATAGAGCATCAACTAACTTATCTGGCCAGTCTGCGAACTTGCTAGACTTACAAGTCTTCTTAATGATTTTTATCAGGGTTTTATTGGTGGCTTCTGCTTGACCGTTGCCTTGAGGGTAATATGGAGATGAATGATGCAATCTGATGCAATACATGTTACAAAGGTCACGCAGCTCCTGAGAGATGAATTGCGGTCTATTGTCGGTGATGATGTCGCCTAGGATCCCAAACCTGGCAATGATGTTGCGTTTGATGAAGGTGCAGACTGTTGATGCCTTGATCTCCACGTACGCTTCCGCCTCCGCCCACTTGGTGAAGTACTCCATTGCCGTTAGGATGAAGGATTTGGTTTTGTTTGTGGAGTTTGGGTCACCAAGGGGTCCGATAACATCAAAAGCCCACATAGCGAAGGGCCATGGGGCGTGAATCGGGTGAAGGGAAGATGCGGGAGAGTGAATATTGTCGGCGTGAAGTTGACATTGATGACAGTGCCGGACAAAGATCGAGCAATCTTCTTCCAGAGTAGGCCAATAGTACCCTTGCCTGATGATCTTCTTGGCGAGGGATTGAGCATTTACATGGCCTCCACACACTCCGGAGTGTGCTTCTTTAAGCACCAATTCAGCTTCTTCTTTATCTACGCATCTTAATAGAACACCGGCCAAGCTCCTTTTATAAAGTACTCCACCTAAGATGGTGTATCTCTGGGAGACCCTTCTTATGGATTTCTTCTCTTCGGCAGTTGATCCTGGTGGATATATCTGATCCTTACAGTAATTTGCAATCTCATGATACCATGGTTTCTCACCCTCTTCTAATTCTTCCAACTCAACCAAATATACTTCCTCCTTTTGCTCAATGTACTCTTTCCTTTCAAACTCTTCTTTAACTTTCAAGAATCGTGCATCTTCTACTACCGGAATAGTTCGTCGGCGGACATAGATCGTCCTAACCTGCCTGCCTAGAGGGACAGATAGGAAGATGCCAGGGAAGCGAGAGCATCGACAAGAATATTTTGAGCACGAGGAACATGAATGAATTCGAGTTTGGAGAATAGCTTGATGTAACAGGTGGTGAGTTCTTGGTATGGTCTGAGCCCGGGATGAGATGTGCGGTATTTGGCCAGTACTTGGCGGAGAATCAACTGACTATCACCGATCACCCTTAGTTTAGTGACACCATAGAAGTGAGCGGCCTCCAGTCCGGCCAATAAGGCTTCATATTCAGCTATATTGTTTGTTGCTGGAAAATGGAGCTGAAAAGCCTGTGGAATGGTGACACCTTCGGGTGATAGAAGAACAATCCCTATCCCTCTACCCTGTGAGTTTAATGCCCCATCAAAATACAAAGTCCACAGATTGGAAGATTGAATGGACATTAATTCTTCATCGGGAAATTCTGATTGGATAGGGTCAAAGATTGGGATAGGATGATGGGCAAGGTGTTCAGCAATTGCATAGCCCTTGATTGCCTTCTGTTGGGTGTAGGTGATGTCAAATTGGGAGAGAAAGCTCTGCCAGCGTGCCAAACAGTCAGTCAGGACTGATTTTTCAAGAAGAAATTTGATGGGATTCATGCGAGTAATGAGATTAACCTCGTGGGCCAGAAAGTAGTGTTTAAGCTTCTGGACCACCCAAACCAGGGCGGCACAGGTTTTCTCCATGGTTGTATACTTCTGTTCACAAGGATCAAAGATTTTGGATAGATAGTATGCTGCTCGGTCTTTTCCTTCCCCATCTAATTGTGCCAATACTGCTCCCAGGGACCCTTCCAAAACCGAGATGTATAGGATCAAGGGTTTGCCGGGAACCGGAGGTTTGAGCACAGGTGGGCTTGAAAAATATTTCTTTAAACCATCGAATGCCTCTTGACATCTCGAATCTCATCTAAATTCGGCCTTCACCTTGGTTAACTCATAGAAAGGTTTGCACCTTTGGGAGTGTTGTGAGATAAACCGGCGAACAAACTGTAGACTACCAATCAACCCTCTCAGCTCTTTTAGGTTCTTTGGTGGAGGCATGTCAATAATGGCTTTGGCCTTGTTGGGATCGATTTCGATGCCTCTTTTACTGACGATGAACCCAAGTAACTTTCCAGATGATACTCCGAACACACTTTTTGGGGTTCATTTTAAGCTTATATTCCCTGGCTCGTTGCAAAACCCTTTTCAACACCTCAGCATGCTCATCTCGGGTTCGAGATTTGACCACTAGATCATCCACATACGCCTCTACAAATTTATGCATCATATCATGAAATATTGCCACCATGGCCCTTTGATAAGTTGCTCTGGCATTCTTTAATCCGAAGGGCATGACGACGTAGCAATAAGTTCCCCAAGGTGTAGTGAACGAGGTCTTCTCTTGATCCTCTTCTGCTAACCGGATTTGATTATACCCTGAGTATCCATCCATGAATGATAGGGTTTTGTATCCAGCTGTGTTGTCAACAAGAACATCGATATGAGGAAGGGGGAAATCATCTTTTGGACACGCTCGATTTAAGTCCCTGAAGTCAATGCAAATTCGAACCTTTCCATCTTTCTTCATGACTGGGACTATATTTGCCACCCATTGCGGATAGAGGACAACTCTAATGAATTTTGCTTGGTGTAACTTATCGACCTCTTCCTTCATCTTTAATGCTATATCTTGGTGGAATCTCCTTAACTTTTGCTTGACCGGGGTAGCCTCAGGTTTTAAAGTCAGTCGATGCTCTACCAATGACTTATCCAGCCCCAGCATATCTTCGTATGTCCAAGCGAACATGTCTTTGTATTCTTGTAACACCCCCATTAGATTCTGCTCTTCTAAAGGGGCGAGGTTGGCACTGATGAGGATATTCTTAGGATCTTCCGGTGTTCCAAGATTAAGTTCCTTAGTCGGTTCGTCCACCATGGCTGATGGTTCTTCGAACCTTCTTAAACCGGATGCATAAGCATCAGCCAAATCCTCCTCTTCATCCTCAATGTCAGGATCCTTTTCCGATACAACTTCGTAGACCCCTAAAGTTGGATCAATGTTGTCCTTCTCCTCATATCGAATTTCTCCTATCTGGATTGCATTTTCTAGATATTCCGGTAGCTTGGCACATTCTAAGCTTTTTTGAGCTAACCGATGCAGGTATCTTCCTGGAACTCTCCTACCTCTGATTTTTGTTTTGCTTTTACTGGAAACTAAACCTAAAGAAGAAGAAGGTAAACAAGGAGAGGAAGAGGAGGTGGATGGAATGAAGTTTATTGATGAAGGGCAAAGGAGATCGATTAGAGACCGGGTGGCCTCCTGATTTGGATCACCCTTCGGAGCGAGTTGGGATGTTTCTTCAAACGAAACTTGGGTTGAGAATAGGACATTTTTTTTTGGTCTTTTTGAGAAGTACTAAACATAAACACATAAGGGGTTTGGTTGGTTGTAGTGGGTTGAGATATTGACAGAGAAGGAAACAAATCGAGCAAAGATGGGTAAAGAGAGCATCCATCTTTGCTACCTGGTGAATCTGACAATGGATTTGTTGGAAATGAGTCTGTTAGATCTGAGGAGATGACACAGGGTGAATGCCCTTGATTTTTACCGGAGAAAGACTTGTTGTGGAATAATTCTTCACTTGACCCTTCCTTAGAGAATAACCATGATACGTCGAGATACGGCTCATCCTCTAGGCCGTTTACTTTTTTCCTCTTTGCTTGTTCTTGCGGTTCTTGTTCTTCAACCATATGTATTGTTTCTCTCTTGTCAAAGAACTTGTACAAACACCCCTTGAAGTATTTTTGATCAATATTTTGGCCATTATCACATGTCCCATCGTACCCTATCCCATTCCTTGACGTTGTCTTTACCAGCTGGATGGGTTCTATGATACCCTGCAGTTCTCTCCCCAGCCCTTGGCCTTCTTGATACCCTAGATTTTCCATCATACGCCACCCAAGGGTTTTGGTGTCATCCTTCTTCTTTCTCCAAACTTGCTTGGGCTGCCTTCCATCCCTTGGTAGATCGAGGATTGTGAAGACCGGTTGATTTGGCAAGCCAGTAGGGAGAGTAACTAGGCAATCCACAGGCATACTTACCACCTTGACGACTTGTCCTTTGAAGGGAAATTTAATGCATTGGTGATTGGTTGAAGCCACGGCCTCTAATGCCTCAAGGTAAGGCCTTCCCAAGATAGCTTTGTAAGTTGGGTCCATATCTAAGATGTCGACAGTGACAACTCGGGGTCCGAGTTTGACTTCAAGTGTAACCATGCCATGGGCGGGCCTCTTGGAGTTATCATATGCCGTTACAGTGATTTGTGATGGCCGAATATCCTCTTCCGGGATTCCACACAACTGTAGTGTTTCTGGTGGCAAGACATTGATGGATGCACCGGTATCAACTAGACAAGACTCAACATTTGTTTCGTTAATACTGACAGTGATACAAAGTGCATATTTTCTTGCTTCTGGTTCGGCCAACTCCTCTTTGGTGAAAGTGAGAGCGGGGTGTTCACTTTTCGGGGTCAAGACCGATGCAATCTTCTCGGGGGGAAGGGTTTCATTGACCACCACTCTTTGTAAATATTGCTGAAGAACTTCTTGATGAGCTTTGGACCTTTTGATCAGCTCCAGAATGGAAATCCGCGTAGGGGTTTTGTCAAGGTGCTTCAGCAAATCATAGGACGTCCCTGCCATTGGTTCTTCTGGGTGCTCTTCTTCTTCTTCTTGTGACCGTCCTGGTTGACCGGTCTGGGGGAAAAATCTTTGAAACATGTGCCTGCTTCTAAGCACCGTGGCGAGCTGAGGGGCTATGGTTGGTGTAGCGGAGGTGGACGGAGGGTTAGGTCGGATGATGGGAGGCCTAGGTAGGGGTGTAGTGATGATAGTACGGGTTGTAGGGATGCGGGTAGGTTGTGGTGGCATGGTTGTATGAGGTGGTACGATGATGGGTCCTAATGGTGATGGTATTTGTGGAGGCTCGACCGGGCGGATCAAGGTCCTACCCGGTTGGAGTTGTATGGCTGGTGGCGTTATGGTTGGCCGTGATAGCGTGCGGATAATTGGTGGTTGGCTTCTTCTGGCGGGGATAGCTCGTGGTATGGAGTGAACGGTTCGGTTAACGTGGTTTGGAGGGTTAATGTTCATGAAGGAAGCTGGTCCCTCGATTTGCCAATTCTGGCCTCTATCGCGGGGTTCATCGGTGGAGGTTAGAATAAGATTAACCCTCTGGTTTTCTGGTGCTGTCGCGGGTGCATGCACGGGTAGCGGGTTCTGAATAATCCCCAGGACGGGTTCCTGTTGTTGTTGTCGGACTGGTGCCTGTTGCTGCTGCAGAGGTTGGTTCTTTACTGCCTTGATGTACTCGCCCATTTAACCCCAGTCAATACTTCCCTGCTCGTGGAGGTCATGGATATAATCTTTAAACTGAAAGCAATTCTCCACTGTGTGCCCCGGGTATCTGTGGTACAAACAATATTTGTCCGTGTTGGCATTTTGCGGCCACTCCAGCTTTTCCCTTGGCAATGAGATCTGCCCTGCCGCCATAAGAGCGTTAAAAATATCTGTGAGAGAGTACGGTAATGGCGGGTAGTGGTTTCTTCTAGGCCCCGCTCTTCGTGGCACATAGGTGGCGGGGCAAGGTGCTTGGTTATAGGTGGTTGGTTGGCGTGGTGGTTGAGGTGCAAAGGTTTGTACGGCCAATTGCCGGGGTTGCTGGGGGACTGGTGTCTGCATTGGTTGTTGGGGATACTGGTTTGGTGTTTGGTGGCGGAAAGGTTGGGGCTGAATCTGAGGGCGAGGTGCTGGTTGGGTTTGGCGGGGGTTCCTATACTGGGGGTTTCTGTACTGCTGTTGGTGGTTGTTGGGCGGGTTCCCTATGATATTGACATGTTCATTGGTTACCACGCCTTCGGTCACGGGCCCAGTGGTGGTGGTGGTTGTCTTTTTGGTGATTCGGGGCCTAGGGTCGAAGAGGTTCATGATGGGAGAGTCTCGGAGTTGGGTTTGGATGTACCGTGCTCTCTCATAGAGTTCGCTCATTGTGACAGGGTGATGTAATGCCAATACATTTTTCAGAGCCGGAGTGGCGTTGGTGATGATCATCTTGACTTGTTCTGATTCTGACAATGCATTTGTCAGCCTTTCTGCCATTGCCCTCCATCTATCAGCATATCTTATAAAATCCTCATCGTTTCTCATCTTTTCGGCCATAAGATCTGTGATCGAATAGGTAGGACCGACTCGATCTTGGTATCTTTGCAAGAACTTTGCTTTGACGGTATCAAAGTTGCTAGCTTCCAAGGGGTCAAGTGAATAGAACCATTCCAACGCGGAGCCCTCTAATGATCTCCTAAATAGGTATGCAAGGGCCTTCGGATCGTTTTGCCACATGACAGACTCATAAAGAAAATCTTTGATGTGAATGAAAGGATTCCCATTTCCATTATATCGGCGGTAAATGGGCATTTCGGAAGGAGGAAGATGGAATACGGGGAGAGAGGGAAGGGATATCTCGGGGAGAGCTTGTGTGTCGATCAATCACTTGAGCTCCCGATATTGTTCATCCATCCTATTGATTTTGTTAAGCACAGCTTGATCAACGGAGGACTCTCGGACAAGAGGAGGGGGGAGGACAGATGCTTGATTTGCCGGCATGGCCATCGGATAGGCTGAAGCGGCCAGGCAAGGAGGGTATATCGGGTGGTGCACTTGAGGACGTGCTTGATTGAAATGTGCGGAAGAATAGACCGGTGGCCTAAGTGGTGTGGTGTTGTTTGGGTCCGGGTGATTCAGGATGGCCACCGGATGGGGTGAGTTTGGAATCAAGGGTCCATTGTGAGAATGGCCCGGTACTGGTGCGCCGGGTTGGTCAGTTGCTAACTGGGGGGTAGAAGTGTGGTGGCCACCCTCGGCATGGGTGTGATTGACAGGAGATTTTCCTTTCAAGATGGCCTCAATGGCTTGTAGTTGAGTTGGGTCGGCATGAGCGAATGCCTCCCACAGAGAATCCGGGTGAGGTCGGGGTGAACTGGTTTCAGGGAGAATTTTGGGTTCATTAACGGCACATACGGCATCCGGGTGGAGGTAGGATTGGTCATACTCCAACTGCAACGGCTCGTATCCTTGGTCCGTCATCCCAACGACTCGCCCTGATCTCAAGTTCATAAATAGAAGGGAAAGGTGACGAAAAACACAAGAATCCCTCTTTTTTAGTTTTAAAATTTTCCTCCTTTTTCGGTTTTTGATTTTTGTTTGAACAAACAGGTTATCAAGCAACTTAACCTCAAACAAAGATTTCTTTTGGGTTTTTTTGTTAAGTGTTTTAAAATTTTTGGTTTTGGTTTTTTTTTTCAATTTTGATTTGCAAACAAGTGATAGCACATACTTAGAATGATTACCGCAAATTTTTTTGTGTTTCAACCTTAAATTAGTGGCTTGTTAAGAGAGACAATGTCCACTCAAATAAATGGGTAGGACCCTATGCTCCCACAACGCCGAGCACTCTAAGGTTGTCACTCTTTTCACGACGATAGGTAATAGGTACTCCGGGTTTTGGGATAGAATGGTACAACCAGCCCGATCAGTGAAGAGGGAATCCTTCACGTCTGGGGACTTATGGAGGTCTTGATGGAAGCTACCCGGTCCTTCCGAGAGGGAATCCCCGGAGGAGGAGTTGGCAACCACCAAGAGGGGTGTTTGGGTGTGTAGGGCTTTGGGAGGAGAGAGCCTCCCTTCTCGAATGTCCTAAGGAGACGGGCGAACCCGAAACTCCAATGCAAACTAAATGCAAGTGAGATATCAAGGAGTGAGAAGCAAACAAGAAGAAAATAAAAGCATGCAACGATCAAGAGAGTATTGGAAAAGAAGAAAACAAGGCAATGATGTAAAGTCAAACAAGGGTGAAAGCAAGCACTAACTCGACTAAAGATGCTTTAGAGGAGGAATTAGACTCTTTAGAAGAAAATAAGCAAAGATGCTTAGCAAGGTAATCTTTAAAGTGCAAAGTCAAAGTAAACTGATTAAAGCAAGCCTAAAATTAGATGGTGCTTTTTTTATTTTAAAAGAGGACCCACGGAAAGCAAGTAAATCGGAAGAAACTAAGTGATGCTAAACTAAAGCAAGTAGACAAGCAAGCAAGTAAATAGGAGTGCTAGGAGAATGTAAGAACTCAAGCAAGAGTCAAAGCAAGGATGAGCATGTTGGACATTCTTTTAAAAAGGTGAAAAGAACTCACTCAAGCAAGAGTTGTCCCACCGTGGTCGCCAAAAGGTGTAGGCACCCGGATGAGCCGGCTCGGCCCGCGTTTGTTGGCGAGAGGGGGAGAAGAAGAGAAGAAATGTGTGTAGTGAAAAGTGAAGTGTGTGGTCGCCAGGAGCCGAAGGCTCCAAAGTGTGATTAGGTGTTAAGCAAATGAACTAGAAGAGAAAGGAGTTTGACCGTCGTACCTTGGGGACGTAAAAGGGGGGAGATTGTTTGGTTCTAACTTCTCCTTTCTCGGCCGGCCGAGAAGGGAGAGCTTTAGAGAGTTCTTTCACCTACGATCGGATTGAAGCTTCACTCCGGTCGATTCATCTAAGAATGTCTTGCATAAAACATGAAGAAAAACAAATGAAGATCATTAGCTCTGGCGTAAGTGTAGCATCATGCTTGATAAAGACTCTGAATCATGCAAAAGGGAATGAACTAACCGGATCGGAACGGAATCCCAACCCCTATTTTTGGTAGGTTTTTAAACATATATGAGGTGCAAAATGATCAAATGCATGCTAAATAACACGATGAACAGTGCTAAGATGAAAAAGGGAGACAAAAACTCGATCAAACGGGCGATCGGACTCCGAAAATGGCAAAACGAGCTTCTGCCCCTGCTGGTGCCCTGTATATAAGGCGCTAGCTGCAGGTGCCCCCCTTATGGGGCGCGTTGACTAAGGTCAAAGCGCCCTGTATACGGGGCACTAAGTCTGGCCCGAACAGATTTTCTTCCCCTCTTCGCGACGCCGCTCCGGAGTGCTGAGCGGCTTCCGGGACGAAGTAGGGGCTCCTTCTTGTAGACAATATGCAAATGAAGCTAATGAAAGGTGGTTTGGATGCTGGATGCAAGAGGAGAGACGGATAGAAGCTCTTAAAGTTGGAGAAAAAACATGTTTCTGGGTGACAGAAACAGAAGGTTTTTCGGGCTTTTGGTGGACGATTTTGGATCGGTTTGAAAGGCTATGGGAAGTGAGAGTGGCTTGGAAACGTAGTCTTGGATGGGCTCTAAGATGGTACGAACTTGGAACCTCCTCCAAGTTCCAAATGGAGGTCTATTTATAGCTCAAAAGAGGGCACTTTGGTCATTTCCGAAAAGCAGTACCACGCGGCATAGCGCCCCATATATGGGGGCGCCAGCATCATGAGGTCCGTCAGATCGACAAGACGAGTCACTGCGGGGGGTCAAATCAGCCGGTTGAATTGACTTGATTTGGTGCCAGGCGCCCTGTATATAGGGCGCCTGGTGCCCTATTTATAGGGCGCCTGGTGCCCTATAAATAGGGCGTCAGGTGCCCTATATACAGGGCGCCAGGTGCCCTATATACAGGGTGTTCGGCCCGGCTGATTGTTCTATTGATCCCCTTCGGAATGTCCCAATAACTTGATCCGTCCGGAAAACACGATTTGCTTTAAATATTCTCCAAGAAAACAAGAATTTAAACTCTCCAACTAGGCCAAAATTGCGTGTCTACAATCACTATCGTGCTTCAAAGAAATTGAGTGGATAGTTCTCTCGTTTGGTGCATATAAAACACCACCATTTCATGACCATTTGAAATTTATTAAGGGTGAATGATATGCAGAAGCCAAAATGGATAAGAACAAGTCAGTTAGTAATTTATTTATGTAACTGTGTTTTTTAGTGTTTGCAACTTGTGACTTCCTATTTCACTCCTAACATCATGTGTTATTTAACTGTTTCATTAATGATGAAGGATTGTAAGCCCAAGAAACATATATATGACATATCTGACGCTAGCTACCTTATGAAGACCCAAAGCAAAGAGCTTACAGAAGCTAATATCACTTTCATACCCAGGAGCCACAATTGTTTACCTCCCATGAAGTTCTAATGGATGGCTGACAGTCACATGCTTGTGAGGAAAGCATGGTACTTTGTTTAATTCCAAAGCATTTTAGGATTTTCTTGACTATAAAAATTGCAAGATTGCATTTGCACATTGCTTGGTTGATTAGTCATCATTTTCTCTTAAATTCTTGATAAGTATGATTAAAAGGGCTTATGGATTTAGAGGCATCCATTTAGTTCACTATGGTGGTTTTTACCAAAAAATTATTTGATCCAGTTTATTGTTGATTATCTCTTGTTAGGGACTGATATCAATGACACTCCACATATACGGGCCATCTTTGTCAACCTTTAAGATAAATCTCCATCATCCCCATGGTTAGTTATCATCTAACACCTTAAATAACAATTGCTTCCTGTCCAATACTGACGTAACAACCATCCCTAAGGGCAATCATTGTTACATATGATCTAGATGATATATGCATCTCTTAAGAAATAACTTTTTTGTACATCAGACCTTCCTGATTTTCTATTTTTTCCCGTTTTCTTTTTTTATTTTCTGCTATTCTAGCTTGTAGAAATTCTCAAATTGTTAGATTTATGATTGTTTCAAACTTTAGCCATCTCCAATCTTTCAGACATTTTCTGGCTTTTGGTTTTACGAGTTTCAAAGTTATCAATTTTCCACACTTTCATGTTTTCAGAGTTTCTTATTTTCCTATTCTATAAGAATTCTGACTTTTATTTTACCTTGATATTTCCAGATTTATGAACTTTCCTGGTTTGTAGATTTACAGAACTTCCTCAGTTTTTAGCTTTCTGATTTAAAGGACTTTATGATTTGCCTTGGACTTTCAGATTTGACTGTGTTCGGATTCTCAATTTTAAGCATCTTTCGCACTTTGGAGTTCTTTGAGATTTTCAAATTCTGACAATTTTGAGATTACTTAACTATGTTCTGAAATTTTCAGAACCTCGGAGTTTCAAATTTGAATTATTTTTCAGTTTCCCCAACTTTTATTGACTTTTAATAGTATATGATTTTATAGTCATAAAATTATAAATTGAGTGTTCTTTAATTATACATAACATTTCATAGTCATTTGGTAGCTTCCATCCATTTAAGAGTTCTGAAACTAACTTCTTAATATTTTAAGATTTTTCAACTCACCTTA
The DNA here is from genome assembly GCA_036172225.1 of Cryptocoryne crispatula var. balansae. Taxonomy (NCBI): domain Eukaryota; kingdom Viridiplantae; phylum Streptophyta; class Magnoliopsida; order Alismatales; family Araceae; genus Cryptocoryne; species Cryptocoryne crispatula. The sequence continues at coordinate 33,421,206 of CM069929.1, read as the reverse complement.
TTATGATTTTGATATTGACATTCCAAAATCAAAGAATTTGGAGAATTGGTTCCTTTCAGATCTTAGCTTTCTAAATTTTGGAATTTTATTGAACTTTGAGATATTTAGACTTGGATCATTTTTGAATTTCGAAGTGAACTCGCGCTTCTGATAGTATAAATTAATGGGGTGTTTGGTTACGTGATAATGACCCTTTTTTTTTAAATTTTTGAAAATTGTAGTGAAAGTGCTCTCAAAGTTTCGTTTGGCCTATTTTTTCGTTTTTTATTTTAAAAAAGTTTTTCATCGGAAGGGCAACGTAAAAAAAAAAGTGGTGGAGACCACTTTTTTTTTTTTGAAAGTGAAACGGCGTCTCGGCGTCTCCTCCCCCGCCCGTCGCCGGCACCGGCGCTGCCCCCCCCATGGAACGGCCCGAGCTCCTCTGCTGCTGCGACGGGAGCCGCCAATTCACCTCGGAGAAGCAGGGCAAGGGCGGCGGGGAGGCCTTCGCCGTGGAGGACCTCCTCGACTTCTCCCACGAGGAGGGCGGATTCTGCGGCGTCGACGACCTCTGCTTCGAGGCCGCGCTCGACGGCTCCACCCTCACCGCCCTGGACAGCACCTCCGACTCCTCCTCCGGCTCCGACTCCAATTTCAACGGCGACTTCGCCCGCCGGGGCTTAGCCGACGCCGGCCTCTCCGACGGGCTCTCCGTGCCGGTACGCACAGAGCCGTCCCCCGCGTCTCCGTTCATTTCCCCCCTTCCTATTGGATCGACCTTCCATTTCCTCCCGATTCGTTTCCATCTCCGCTTCCGGGCTCCAGCAGTGATTGATGGAATCCTCGTCGATCTCGATCTCGGCTATTGGAAAGATTCGACTCGAACTCCTCGGTTCCTTCGTCGCCGGGGGGGACGATCGCTTCCGAGCCAACGCTTCGCATTTAATTCTCGGATTTATGGCTCCGTAAACGCCACAATGTGCAATCCGCAGCGCCGAATCGAAGCAACACTTCCGGATTATTGAATTTAATTACCGTGATTTCCTCGTTTTACTTCCCCCAGAATGCGCGCGCGATTTTAAGGAGTTGACCGTGTTCCTCCCGATGCGGTCGCGCCCGCGAGTTTCGAATTTCCGGCGAGTTCTTCCGGGCATCATCAACTCGCTGAATAATCAACGCGATGATTTTATCAATCATACAATTGCATGTTAACATACAATTCCCTCCCGGCCCTCGCGAAGTCCTCGGCGGCCTCCTCATCCCAGCGGCAGCATCCTCATCCCGGCGGCCTCCTCATCCCGGCGGGGACGGCGGCGGTAGTGGCTGCAGCGGCACGTCCCCGGCTCTTCTCGCTGCGGCGACGGCGGCAACCTCTCTGCCCTCTTCTTCAAGGGTTTCCAACCTTCCGGCTGAGGTAATAATATTTTTACAATTAATAAAAATGGCACAATGCTATGATACTAAATAAGGTCCACCTAAATTGTAATTATATATTTTTAGTTGATTGAATTCTTGTATGACACGAATATTTTGTCATTTCTTTGATCTTCTGAATTTCTAAATTTGTATGACATGAAATACTTGTTTTTTGATGTTTATGAAGTTGATGAAAATTGAATTTAAAATGCTACCAAACACCTCATTATCATTTTTAAAAATTAAAATATTTTTGTCAAACACATTCATTGTCACGTTTTCACTTTTAAAAATTATCTTGTTTGGCATTATATTTTAATTTTTTTATCATGAAACCTTTTTAAAAATTAAAATGCAACCAAACACCCTATAAGGTTTGTTACGACAAAAGCACAACTTCATTGCGATTCCCACCTGTATATGTCCTTTAAATAAAATACTTATACATATGATTAGTGGAAACTGTGTTATTTGGATTGAAATTTTTGCTTGATTTCAATTTATTATGAAACTAAACCAAGCTACTCATTAATCTCTGATTTGTCCCTTCTTAATTAAGACAAAAATAACCAAATCCGAAAATTATAAAATGTCAGTTCACATTGTAAACTAAAATCCCAAAACTTAAAATGAAATAAAGTAAGATCTGAAGATTAATTAAAAAGAATTCTCAAATTAAACTTTTACAGCTCTGAAGGTTAACTGAAAATCGAAATAATTTTTTAAATCTGAAACTGAAATCCAAATTCCAAACAAATTTTAAAATCTAATGGCGCCAAAGAATCCAAAAAGCTGGGAATTCTCTAAAGTTGTAGAAATCTGAAAAATGATGTTCGTCATAAAATATGAAAATGAAAAAGAAAGAAATCAAACAAGTTTAGAAAACTCCAAAAATGCAGAAACTCGAAAATGGTTAAAACTAGAAACACAAGACAAATATCATGATTTAGAACTTATAGTTGACTTTATAGTTAATCTCTTCAGCAAAGAAGTCTACTGCATGGTAACTTGGGTTCCTAGAATCCCAAAACTTAAAATGAAATAAAGTAAGATCTGAAGCTTAATTAAAAAGAATTCTCAAATTAAACTTTTACAGCTCTGAAGGTTAACTGAAAATCGAAATAATTTTTTAAATCTGAAACTGAAATCCAAACTCCAAACAAATTTTAAAATCTAATGGCGCCAAAGAATCCAAAAAGCTGGGAATTCTCTAAAGTTGTAGAAATCTGAAAAATGATGTTCGTCATAAAATATGAAAAGGAAAAAGAAAGAAATCAGACATGTTTAGAAAACTCCAAAAATGCAGAAACTCGAAAATGGTTAAAACTAGAAACACAAGAGAAATATCATGATTTAGAACTTATAGTTGACTTTATAGTTAATCTCTTTAGCAAAGAAGTCTACTGCATGGTAACTTGGGTTCCTAGAATCCCAAAACTTAAAATGAAATAAAGTAAGATCTGAAGCTTAATTAAAAAGAATTCTCAAATTAAACTTTTACAGCTCTGAAGGTTAACTGAAAATCGAAATAATTTTTTAAATCTGAAACTGAAATCCAAACTCCAAACAAATTTTAAAATCTAATGGCGCCAAAGAATCCAAAAAGCTGGGAATTCTCTAAAGTTGTAGAAATCTGAAAAATGATGTTCGTCATAAAATATGAAAATGAAAAAGAAAGAAATCAGACATGTTTAGAAAACTCCAAAAATGCAGAAACTCGAAAATGGTTAAAACTAGAAACACAAGAGAAATATCATGATTTAGAACTTATAGTTGACTTTATAGTTTCTCTTCAGTAAAGAAGTCTACTGCATGGTAACTTGGGTTCCTAGAATCCCAAAACTTAAAATGAAATAAAGTAAGATCTGAAGCTTAATTAAAAAGAATTCTCAAATTAAACTTTTACAGCTCTGAAGGTTAACTGAAAATCGAAATAATTTTTTAAATCTGAAATTGAAATCCAAATTCTAAACAAATTTTAAAATCTAATGGTGCCAAAGAATCCAAAAAGCTGGGAATTCTCTTAAAGTTGTAGAAATCTGAAAAATGATGTTCGTCATAAAATATGAAAATGAAAAAGAAAGAAATCATTCAAGTTTAGAAAACTCCAAAAATGCAGAAACTCGAAAATGGTTAAAACTAGAAACACAAGAGAAATATCATGATTTAGAACTTATAGTTGACTTTATAGTTAATCTCTTCAGCAAAGAAGTTTACCGCGTGGTAACTCGGGTTCCTAGAATCCCAAAACTTAAAATGAAATAAAGTAAGATCTGAAGCTTAATTAAAAAGAATTCTCAAATTAAACTTTTACAGCTCTGAAGGTTAACTGAAAATCGAAATAATTTTTTAAATCTGAAACTGGAATACAAATTCCAAACAAATTTGAAATCTAATGGCGCCAAAGAATCCAAAAAGCTGGGAATTCTCTAAAGTTGTAGAAATTTGAAAAATGATGTTCGTCATAAAATATGAAAATGAAAAAGAAAGAAATCATACAAGTTTAGAAAATTCCAAAAATGCAGAAACTCGAAAATGGTTAAAACTAGAAACACAAGACAAATATCATGATTTAGAACTTATAGTTGACTTTATAGTTAATCTCTTCAGTAAAGAAGTTTACCGCGTGCTAACTTGGGTTCCTAGGACATCCGTGAAGTATAACATACATGAAACCAAGAACAGCCCTTCTAACAAGTCCAAGGAGTAAAGAACCTTAGAATAGCATGATTTGAACCTTCACTAGATCTCCCAAGACACCTGGATTTGATGACAGCAAAAGTCCACAAAAGAAATTGAAGGGGAAAGGGAAAAGATAACTAAACATTGTAATAATAAAACATCAATGGCTTGCAATCACTTCAAACAACTTAAAAGAAAATTGTAATATTTAAGTATGTGAACAGATACAACATGGAAAATAAAATTATGTATCCCATCACTAGAATATATAGAATTTTTACTTAATGGGATCACTTAAAAGTCCAGTGAGGTCACCTATCTATCCAAGTCATTTATTAGATTTTTAAAAATTATAGTGCCTCCTAAATTCGCCACTGGCCACTGAATAAATTCTATGAAGTGCAATTGTGAATATCTGGCTACACAAGGTTCTAAGTGATGATAAGATCTGCTTGATAGAGGCAGGTTAGATATATAGGAAATGGTGATCAAAGACTACTAGATACCATAAGAAAACAATTTTTAGACAAATGATTTGCAGGCTCTTGAAACAAACGAAGGATCAGCTCTATAACTGATCAATTGGATGATATAGCTTATCACCAACAAAAACAGGAGGAAGAAAACTACAACAAAGGATACATTACAATGGATTCAAGAACAAATGACATTTTCAATTTTCTTCCATTGGCATGTTGGAACTGTAAACACGAAGTTGTCCAATAATCATATTTCTTACATCAGAAAATTGCAAGGTAGAGATGTGGCTCACTTTTCAAAATCCAAAACTGGAACTAAAACTAAAAAAAATCAGATTTGAAACTTGAATAAAAATCTCCGTATCCAAGAAATGCTTAAATCTAAAACTTAAACTAAAAAAATCCAGAACACCTCACCCCTAATGTACCTTGGATTACATTACGAAGGTCAGTCATACACTTTTGAAGGGCATACTCATGAGCCGATTTGATGATATATCCCCTCCACCGTAGCATAATGTAGCTCAACGTGAGAAAGACTTCAAATATAACTGAACTTCTATCAAAATGTCAAGTCACTAGCCACAAGTATAAACCACTTCAATTTCATATACTATTGGTTTAGCCCCTGCACTTGAGTTCCAGATTTACTTATCCATGCTTCTAGATATGGAGCGACCCTGGCCTCTTTGCTGAATCCTTTGACACAAAACCTAGAAAATTTGACATAACTAGGAAGTCAACCAATGCATACAATGTGGCTCACTGAAAAACTCCATCCTCCTGTTGATTTCTTTCTCACTTTACTTGTAGCAATATTATTCATTTCTTCATTGGTCAAACTTTTGAGAACCACCCGTTACTACCCATATGCTGATCTACCATGTGGAGCAAGATAGTCTACTTGTGAAATATCAAGATTACGTTCTGATTTGAATGTTCTTTTATTGTTGATTTCTTCACTCTAATTTATTGTTGATTATCTCTTATTAGGAATTGATATCAATGACACTCCGCAAATATGGGCCATTTTTGTCAACCTTTAGAATTGGAACAAAACAAATCTCCATCATCCTCATGGTTAGTTATTATCTAGCATTTCAAATAGCAATTGCTTTCTCTTCAATTTTTACGTAACAGCCTTCCCTAAGGGTAATCATTGTTACATATGATCTAGATGATATAATCATCTCTAAAGAAATAAAGTTTTTGAACCTCAGACCTTCCTGATTTTATATTTTTTTCCCAATTGCTTTTATTATTTTCTGCTTTTTTAGCTCGTAGAAATTCTCAGATTGTTAGATTTATGATTGTTTCATACTTTAGCCATTTCCATCTTTCAGACATTTTCTGCCTTTTGGTTTTATGAGTTTCAAAGTTTGATGTCTTTCTGGACTATAGACGTTACTTTCATATTTTCATTGTTATTTATTTTTCTATTCTATGAGAACTCTGACTTTTATTTTACCTTTATATTTTTATATTTATAAACTTTCTCGGTTTGCAGATTTACAAAAATTTTTCAATTTTTAAATTTCTAATTCAAATGATTTTATGATTTGTCTTGGACTTTCTGATCTGACCATGTTCGGATTCTCAATTTTAAGCATCTTTCGCACTGTGGAGTTTTATGGGATTTTTGTATTCTGACAATTTTCAAATTACTTAACCATGTATCTGGATGGTTGTCAGGATGGTGCCTTTTGCGGATGCAGGTAAATGAAAAGGACTAGGTTATGATTAAACTTCAAAGCATCAGATGATCTATCTATTCAATAACTTATGGTGGTTGTCAATTGTAGAAAAACCTTGATCACTTGTCGTGCCTTTTTCATTTTCTGCTGTGTATCTGATTTAATTTTAAAAGTTGTAAGAATGTGTTGACAGAAAGTGTTCCTCTCTACCTGAAATTATGAAGGATCAGTTGAAATGGCTGTATAATTGGGTCCAACATCAAATTCATGCAGGATGATGTAGTTTGCACGAATCATTGATAATCTATCTGCCATTTTTGTGTTGGTTAAAAAAATTGACTCTTTTGATCTTGGATTCAAGGTTATGATTTTTAGATTTTAAGTTTGGAGCTTGGAATTCTATGTTTCAACTATGGATTTTCAGATTTCTTAATATTTGGGTTTCACATCCTCCACCTCCCCCCCAAATTAATTAAAATATTATAAAAGGTATTATATTATTGGTAAAAAAGTGTAGTTATGTAGTTTTTATAATAAAGTAATATTTATTTTAATTATTTATAACTTAAAAAATAATATATATGTAAATTTTTATTTAATCTGAATATGTTATTTGTTTTTGATTTTAAACTGAAATGAATTGATTTGGTTTTGAAGACTTGATGCAGTTTGGTTTGAAAAAAATTGGTCCAAATCAGAGTTGATCAATTAATTTTTAATGTGTACAATATAAAGTAGAGGTCTAAATAAGATATTTAAATAATAATGATAATGTATACATTTTTTTATTTTCCTATTTTTACATTAAATTTTTTATCATTGTATTTGATTTGCATTCCTAGCCAATCTAAATTGTTTAGAAATAGTCGTTCTAGATTCATATATATGTTTACGCACATATTTAACGGACATAAATATAGAAATATCCATTTCATTTTATTTAAGATTCACTCCGAATGAGTCTACTACGGTCGTAACAAATATATTGCACTGAAAAGCTATACATATGATATTTAAACACATTGTCACCTATTAATAAATGTACAATTTTAAGTTTACATATATAATTATATATTTAACTTATTTATCTTATTTAAAATTTGATATAAATTTATATTAAAATATTTGTATAACAAATGTATTATATCTCGCTCACACACGTGCGTAGCACGTGTCTTGACTAGTATATATCTATATATGAGTAGAAAAGTCCAGCAAAAATGAGTATGATAGGTTCATAAGACATAATATGTAAAAATTACAAATAACTACATGTTTGTGCTTCACCGGACTATATTATTTATTTATGGACAGTGGATATTAAAATAGTTCGATAAATCTATCCATCTTGAATATTGTGATTTTTATCCTATGTCATCTTTTCTAAATACGCTATTCACTTACTCAACACCGGTAAATTCTTAATCCCAAATTAATTAGGATCAGCTATATAAATTCTTTTTCTCCTCTCAAGTTGATTTTGGTCATTTTCTTGATATACTTTATCTATATAAAGCATATTAAATTATCCTCCTTCGAGTTAACTTGGGTCTATCACATCTATTTTTTTCTATTTTCTATTTTTACTTTTCTTATTAGAACTTTCTCAGAAGATCTACATTTATCATGCTCAAATCATCTTAATATCTCTTCTTTCAATTTGTTTACAATTGTTCTCACTTCTACATTTTCTTTGATATATTTATCATCTAACATATTGCAACTGCACATCCATCTCAACACTTTCATTTTAACAATGGTTATTTTAAAAATATTTTTCTTTTATTATTTAAACATTTACTATCATACAACATTAATGTCTTATAACTATTTGATGATATTTTTGTTTCAATAACAAGTAACACCTATCGTTATATAATATTTACTTCATCCAACCTATTGCAATTCTATGGTTAACATTCTCATCATATTATCTATCTTTTTGAATTATTGAATCAAATCATTTAAAATTAAATACATTGATAAAATGTTACTTCGTCCAAACTAACTCTCCTTTCTTTTTCTCTTTGATTTTTATCAAAGTTATAATATATATTTTCTATTTTAGTTCTGCTTATTTTGAAACTCTTAAACTATGAAGTGTTTCTTAAAGTTCTAGCCTTCTATTAATATCTTCTTTGTCTCATCTATCAATACAATGTCATATCCAAACATCACATGCCATGATATGTCATTTTGTATATTTTATGTTAATTCATTTATAACTAATACAAAAATATAAAGATATAATGTAGATCCTTGATGTAAGTCAATTGAGATAGGAAAATCTCTTATATATATATATATATTTAAGTGTGTAGACACTAGTGATTGCCACGTCATATATATCTTTTATCACTTGCATGTACCTAATGAGCATTTTCACCCCAACATTTATCACAAAATATCTCTGGCCTCTTAGAACTTTATCATAGATTTTTTTAAGTCAACAAATACCATATGTAAATCATTCTTTATCTCAATATTTGTCCACTAATCTTTTAGTAAGAAAAATAACTTTTATTATAGAACGACTATGTATAAAACCAAATTAGTTGGTTGAAATATTTGTACTATCTCCTAATTGTTGTTTAAAATTCTCTTCCATAATTTTGCATAACTCATGAGCTCCTATATCTTTTTCTCTTGAAATTATGTAGTGTAAATTTTTTGCCATTCATTTGGTATTTTCTTAAAGATAAATTTTTTGTAAGAGGTCAAGTAAACAAAATTTTCTTCAAATCTTCCAAACATTTTCATATTTCAATAAGAATGCTATCAAGGTCCTATGTGTTGATTTTCTTCATTTTTTTCAATGTATGTTTCACTTCTAAAAGTTCGATCCTCCTAGCATAATTCATATTAAGCTTAGTTACAGTATATTTTATGTGTTTCTAGTAGATTTGTCATTAACGGACTATCAACATAACATTTTCATCTTTCTTTAATGTCTCACCAACTTTGATTAAAATATTTTCTTTATTATCCTTCATGTATCTGACTAGTTAAGATCTTTAGATTTTCTCTCTTTCACCCTTGATAATCTACATATATCATGTGTGCCTTCTTTAATTTCAAGTTTTCTTATACATTTGTTTAAAGTCTCTTTTATTATTAGTCTAATAGTCATTTCGCTTCATGTTTTGCTATCATATGCTACTAGTTAAAATAACGTGCTTCGCACGTGTACAAATAAATTTAAAATATTTTCAAATAATTATATATAATGTAAAGCATCATAACTCTGCATTGACAAATTTACCTATTATTCATATGTACATGTTCAACGGTTGAATACTATAAAACAAATAAATTTGAAAACAACTCCATCCTTTTCAACACGATACTCTTTATTTAACTCTATGATGATACCCTTTTACTGAATCTAAGAAAAAAAAACAAAAAGAAAGAATTGTATGCTTCAACAGCATAACGTGGTAAATGATCCAAATAGGTTTCTTTCAGGATGCGTATCAAGAAACACATAAAGAGTAAAGATGGATGAGACATTAGACGACTAAATTGAGACATTGCTCGGGTGCGACAAATACACAGTAACGAAGTAAAAAGACAAAACTTAGAACATATTCATATAGTTTATTAGTAATAACACCTTTGAGCACCCGATCAAATATGAAGATGGCATACATAGAAAATAAAGTACAGTATCTCTTGAATGTGAAGTAATACCTGTTCAATTATCTTTTAATACTACAAGTCCCAATTTCATTAAAAAAAACTAAAGAGTGCATCATAAGAAGAAAAGGATTAATCTATTTTAGCCAAGCCAAAAAGAGAAAGATGTTGACAGGCTCCAGCAACGCTACAATGTTGAGGTCAGTAGCTTGGATACATGGCTTTCTCTATTTTCTCAAGTTTCGCACTTTGGTCTTTCTTGACGTCCCTTCCCCTTTTGTGCTCAACTGTGAAAGCCTCTGGCTTTACACGTCTGCTGGTCAAAATGGGATGCTCCTCTAATTTCACATCAATTTTATAAGTCTCTTGTTTAATCCTTGTGTAGACAAAATATTCAAATACCGGTCAATGCTAAAGTTCAACAAGAATATCTGTAAGTGAATATTCTCAAACAATGATAACATCATAATAGTACAATGCATAATCATCGACCTAATTCAGGCTCAAAGATTGTATAGGCAGATCTAAACAAATATGAAACTAACAACAGCTCAAACCAAGCATCACTTCTTGAATGCGGGGAGCTTATTGTGGATCATCAGCGCAAAGAAATGAAAGGCATGTAAGGAAAAGATTCATCAAATGCACAAATACAAGTTTCTCCTGTGTGCCCTTTGATCACCGTTACCAACAGCTAAAGGAGTGTCAAATCATAAATTCCAGTAATTGTGAAAAATCCAAAGGTTCATAAGGAAACATATCAAAATCTGCTGAATTTCGCTAAGGGCTTGTTGTTTGATTGTAAAATTCTGCAAAATAGTGCATTCGTTTCATTCCACAGCATTTTATGAATGTTTAGATTAATGTTAAACATTGTGCACTGTATTAAAAAATCTTTCTGGAAACCAAAGCAAGAAAATCATACTTAAAAGACCTGTTTGTATATTCTATCAAATACCTATATCAATAATAACTGTAATTCTTGACAGTGTTGATTTTAAAGCTATTGCTCCTGAACATCAAAAGTGATGCTATATCAATTTGTATATTGTAACCAAACCGGCCCTAAGATTTTCTAACCATGTGGTTCCTCATAGTGGCGAAGTGTATTGCAGAACCTATTGATGTACTTTTCTCAGTACTTTAAGTCCCTAAATGGGTTTGTGATAAAATCGAAAGCCTAAAAGTTTTTTCCTCCTGGCATCACAGAGTTAGAAGCAGCGGACTTCAGCTTGGCAAATGGAACCATGTTTGTAAAAGTATAAAAGAGGGCGATGCAGGCTTGCACCCACTTCACTCAATGAATATCGCACTTCTTATCTAGTTGTTGTAAAAAGTCAATCATGTTGAAGATTCCATGTAGAGCAAAATTGTGAAGTCAAAGTATAGACTGCCCTTGGATTTGTAGTTTTTCCAACAGCAGGAGACTAAAGCATTTAAAAGGGCATTCTTCAAAATCAGCACTTCTTCTCTTCTTCCTCTTCTATCTCCATGAGAAATGGTAGGAGGACCTTTTTATTTGAGGGAGGTCAAAAATATTAAGTAAGTCATTTTCTCTTTTCTGTTATTTACACAAATATGCCAATTTATCACATTAAGATTAATAATAATATATTAGTTTGTTGAACAAAATGTCAAAATTTGGGCTTCCCCATAGATAGATGGAAATAGAGATATAGTTTGGTTAAATCAGTTTTAAAGTGTTTGAAAACAAATGAAACCAAACCAAAAAGATAAAATTAAAAATTATGAAACTAATGATATAACAGTGCAATTACAATTTCAATAAACAAATTGTATAAACTAATATGTCAAAAAAAAAGTTTAAGTGTTAGTACCTGATGAGCAAAGAGAATACGTAGTTCAATCAACTGTTGTCCGTTATGAAGGCCGATGGAAAACATAAAAATGGATTGGTAAAACATAAGTAGAAATTAACTCATGAAGGTTTTAGAGACATGAGGAAGAAAAGTATTTTGATAGCATTTCAAAAATAAACTCTTGTTTAAATCTGAGTACATCAATATGACTTAGATTTTTTAACCCATTTATAATTCTTTGGGAGGGCAAGTTGATGATTTCTATAAGACATGATAACAATAGGACAAAAAAATTTAATAGCCATCATATTTATATATGCACATTGCTAACCAGTACCATCTCACTCTAGCAAATAGATTCTTTAGTTTGCATTTGCAAGGGAATTGCTTTGTTGTCAGCCTGTTGCCACCTGCCTTTAAGTGTCTTCTTGGAATTTTGGATTTTAAATCTTAATGGTTATAGTTTCAGTTTTGAGGATTCTGGGATTTAGAATAGGATTCAAAAGTTTTTAGTTCTAGTTTAGACTATATAGGATTCTTTAGTTCCAGTTTTGACCCATCATCTTGAAATGCTACATAATTATGGAAAGACCATTATCAATTTAAAAGACATGGTCCAAAATAGACAAAGTATATCTATAAAACATGACATCCTCAAATCTGACAGAAATGGTCATAGTTGATGGAAAATGAAGTTAAAACACTTGAAATTCCTTTGAATCATATTATTGCATGTATTTCACATCAAAAAATTGGTTTCTTCACACTTAATATATATCATTGACTCGCTGTAGATCCATTTTGCCAATTCAATGAATTTAACATATTATATTAGTTAATTAAAAACATAAATTATTATGCATACTAAATATCTTATTTTTTATTTTCATTAAATATTAGAATTTACTTTCTTGATTTCACTTGATACTTCATTTCCTAGTTATGTTTCCCAACTTGGTCGGTGTGGTATATCATTCAATATATGTGAATTGAATGGGAACATGCTTTGTTTTCCATTGATGGATGACATAGATTAGATCCACCTGGGTAGCACGAAATTGTTACATCATCTACTTGTATCAACTTTTTGATCGGATCACATAACATGATGCATTATTCAAAAAATCATCACATTTCAATTTTTACATTGAAGGCTTAAGTAATCTATAAATGCAAGGGATCTGGTGACCATGTTAAAAATCATAAAATCCTATGTCTGATAAATCAGAAAGCTTGAAGTCCCGTGGATTTGAGAATCCAATAAAAAACGAAAAAATCAAAAAAATATATGCAAAAGACCTTGGAAGTCGGTGAACATGAAATCTCCAAAAAAAAGCTGAGGGTTGGGATAGCCGTGAAAGTTTAGAAAACCTGAAAACTCGGTAGATGAACTCCTCTAGGGTTCAACATCTTCATACTTGATCAAATGAGAATGTGACCTACACAAATGGATGCCACAGATATTTGGTACTTGAAACCACCAGCCAGAGGATTGTGCATTTGGATGCACAAAAGTTCTTCACTTGCTCTCAATTGGATATGATCTTGACAAGCTCTATGTCAAACAATAGGGTCTTGTCTATCAGGCCTTGGTTCTTCAGCACGAAGTCTAGCGCTCTTTGACCCTGATGCACATTTTTGAAAGCATTAGCACACCAGACACATTAATATACATTTTGAACAATGTGAGGTACAGTTTAATCACCGAAAATGTTGTTGGTCTGGGGCCAAGTTTGTTAAAATCATTGTTAGTATATCCCAAATCTGGAGGGACTATTATCCTTCACGTCAATTGAGAATAGATTGAGGAGTATGCTGGAGCTACAAAATAGCCAATCAACGAGACACAGACAAAATGAACTACTACTGAGCACAACAAGTGACTGTAACTTGTTCATTTGACAACAAGAAAGCAAACACATGGCAGCTCTGGCTACCCATAGAAAATGCTTTCTTTCTCCCAACTTAATTAAACAAATAAATGAAATATACATTGCCAATTTGTCTATGCTCAAAGAAATATTTCAACTTTCTCCAACCTAGTCAACAAATGAAATATCACCAAAAGGAAAATTCAAAAGAACAAAGACATTACCTCCTGATGCCACCAGGAGCCATACCCACGATAGCTTCTTCAAAAGCAAGGATAACCTGAATATCCAAACTTTAGTAAAATGATTGTTAGATTAGTTATGGTTAATCATATACACGTGACAAAAATCTGAGTGGTGCATATACCATCTAAAAAGACAAATATGCACAATATTGATGCACAATTAGAATTTAAGCATAAATATACTTCATAATGATGTACTATCTATACCAACACCAAAAAAGAAAAAGCTATGGCACAGTTCGATTATGGTATGCTGAGTTGATAAAAACAAACCTCCCAAACAGACAATAAAAAAGCAGGTTGATTTTCAAGTAATTTTTACATAAAAGGTTAACCATAAATTTGATTGTTTAACTACATGTGCAAACTAACTTGCCTGTTGTGATCCAACCGTAAAACTTAAAAAGGTCCTTGTCATCACCCTGTAGATAAATGTAAACAAAAGATTAATATCGTGTATCCCATGTTAGACATTATGAATGGGCAGAGACAAGGTAAGGCAGGCTACGGGGATGGATCTCCAACAGGGGCTCGGGGTGCTATTCAGAGGGAGGGGAGGTCTGCAGGGAAGGAAGGGAAGAGGGAGGGAGCGTGAGCGGCCAATGGTCCCAGTGTAGTTGTGGTACCGTGGGGCTGAAAGTCGGAGGGGGCTAGGGGCCTTTGGGAAGGCAGAAGGATTGCTCACGATATCTTGTTGGGGTGAAGGGAGCCGGAGGGATAGGTACCTTTGGGGGCCTTCATGGGGGTGAGTACTCTATTCAGGTGATCCGAAAATAGGAGGGAGGGGTGACTGGCAATAGGGAAGTTGTGCAGGGGAGCTCAATCAAGGGATGGAAGGGGGGCATGGGGGGTTTCCACGGGGTGGATGCTCTAGGCAGGGTGTCCGGAAGCAAGAGGCGGTTATCGGGGTGTGTGGGTGTCGGGAAGGGGAAGGGGGCCTGGGGGCACCGGAGGAAGAAGATTAACAATGGAAGGAGAAGAGAAGATTTCATGTTCACCGACTTCTGTGGGTGGAGGGGGCGGCCGAGGGCGCATGCGATCAAACGCCTGTAGTGGGATCGGGCGGCCTATTGAGGAAGGGTCGAGCGGGGTCAACAGTATGTAGACCAAATAAACGGCTAGATGCACAGGACAAAAATGTGGTATTCTACGGTGGAACTCCGGGGTGAGAGGGGGGAGGGATCAACCAGACAGCGGGGGTTACCTGCGGAAGCAGACGGCGTCGGGTGATGCGGATTGGGAGGTTCGTTCGACGGCTTGTCGGCAGAGGGAGCGGAGGCGAAGTTCGACGGCTTGTCGGCGGAGGGAGCGGAGGCAAAGAATCGAGAAGGTTGAAACGGCGGCCACGACGAAAAATTGCGAAACGGTGGCTGCGAAAATCAGATGATCGAACGGTGGATTGATCGGACGGTTGAAAATAACAAAGGAAAAAATCGGACGGTCAAACGAGGGAGGACGAAAAAAAACGATCGCCACTTCTATATACTAGATTAGATTATACCAATATCATTATTACTATTTTGTCATTATTATACGCTTGGATAATCTTGTATAACAATATCTCTTTTTTTGTCACCTTTTATATTTCTTCATTCCACAACCATGTTTCCTTTTTATGTAGACTATTTCTTTTAGACTCCACAAGTACTCAATTAGCTATCTATCTAATATTTGTAGCTATGTTTATCCATATAGTATTGGTTCTACAACTAACTTCATTTCTTTAGTTTAACTATAATATATCGCTATATATATTTAGAATCGGTGCAAGTAATATTGGCAAGCAAAATATAAATTCCTTACAAAAACATGATGTGTTACCTAAGAAAAGATATTCACTAATGATGTGACATAAGGTAATAATTGCTAAAAAAATCAATCTAAGCCTATTACATACATAATGGCCTATTTGGTTAGAGTATCAAAAATGATACTATATTAGTATTGATATTGATATTTCTAAAAGATGGAGTATCAATATCAAAATTAATACAAGTTGACATTTGTATTACATAAGATGTGTTGTTTGCATTACAAATTTTAAAATTGATACTATAAGCCAAACACCTCAAGGTGATTACCAACAATATCAATTTTAAAATTAATAGTGATAGAGATGTCTAATATTGTTACCAAACAGGGCATAAGGTAAATTAAAAATATGTATCTAAACTTGATTTCTTATGTAGATTGGATTAGGTTGAAAATCAATGAAGTGTACAAAGATTGAACCTCACCATGTGGAGACCATAAATCGTCATAGTCTGATGCAATAAAGTCCTCGTGATGCCTATGAGCACTCGTTCACTCTCTCTAGTGGTACCAACGATTGACTCAACCAACAATCTCCAGTCTCCACATGCCTCCTTGATGTGTGGGCTATCTTTGGGTGGTCTCATGGTCCATGGGGCTGCCACAGATGTGGAATAGATAGAGGAGAGAGAGAAGGGACATGGCTAATCTCAAGGTGACTATTTGACCTATTTGTTTGGTTGATCTCTCCTTTAATAGAGAATGCAAAACCCTAATAGGTTATAGGAATGGCATTGATAATAAATAAAATTAAATAAGGTATTAATTAATATTATTTATCTATTAATGGGTCAAATCCAATAAAAACATCTAATGGTTAATTTGGATTAATTAGATATCTAATGTCTAATGTTCTATTATCGATTTGACTATCTACTATGTGCGACCCCTTAGGTCTAATATTAAACTAGTGTGAGTTAACTTTATAACACTTTTCAAATTGGTGAACTAATTATTCTTATAACTACTTTAATCATGAATTGTATCAAGTAACTATGCTATGATCTTCATATGGTGTTTTTAGTCCCTTATCCATTAGACCTTTCTATCTACAATAATTGTGTGTTTTTAGTTCTTATCCACACATTATCCTATTGTCTTCATAATTTATAATTAATAAATTAGGCTAATATGGATTCCTAATAAATCACACTCACGCAGATTCTACTAGAGAACACTTCTCTTTAAACATAATTTACTATAGCTAGAGATTTCTCAAGTACAACTTTATGAAATATTCCTAATAGATATATATACACTACAAGTTAGCCATATTTGATATAGTTTAATATTTTTGTAATATATTATTTAATAAAATGATATTTTTTATAACATAGTATTATTAGATTGGCATATTATAACGAAGTTCATTATCACATGCAATCATGATTGTATCATGATGATGTCATCATAATGATATTAGTGTTTTAAATGTGTGTGATATAAACATTACTAGTCATAGAATTCTTGAGATAAGGTATTAATGATATGGATATATTAGTGTGTGTGAAATACCTTCTAGTAACATGAGAATGACTAATCTCATTAGTCATTATTGTAGAAATATTCAATTTATAAATCTTGAATGGTATGTTGCTTACATGTCAATCAAGATTTTTTACTTTTATAGTTACACGATTAAATCTTTAACATAAGTCGACAAAGATTGTTGAATGTATCTTATTCTTTAGCTATTAACTTATGAATCATGGATTTAATGATTTTGTAAAGTTAGAAGATTGAGTATAAGAGAAATATAGTGAAAGCGATTAAGCAGCAATAGGGGATCATTCATTGTTGGTATGAACATAAGTAAAGAAATATATTATAAAATAATACTTTAAATCCTTGATCATACAAGAAAATAATAAAAAGGTTTTATGATTAATTTTTTTTAATTATATGATTCTAACGTATCAGAATATTCAAGATTTTAGGGTTTGTTGTGTTCCCATAATACTCATTTTACAAGGGATTGACGATCATAGTCAAGACATACGTCGAACTTTGGGGTGGACCATTGACATAGCCTTGTTGTGTTTTCCACAAAGGTTGTGTTAAGAATCTAGTCTTATAACACAATAAACATATATGACCTAACTAGAGTATATGATTTGTTGTGTTTTTCATAACATCATAACTCTAGAGGCAAAATATGATAAAAAAGTTGCAAGAGTTAAAATTGGAAAAAGATGCCTACCTATTAAGTATGGTATAATTTGTTGTGTTTCCCATAGGGTTATTACAATAATGTTAATAGGGTCTTACTCCCCTCTAGAATATCACCATGATGTTCTGTCTTTGCATATTGATGGTTACGTAAATTCGTCAACAAATTAGTGAGAGTATAAATTAAAATAAAAGACCATGTTTTAATTTTAACTTGAATGTTTTCAATGTTATATCATTATATTTATTTCTTCATATAGATCTCGATGGTGAACCACCCATTGAGCGGAATGCTCGATGACAAAAGATTCACTGGTTCAAAATTATCTAACTGGCTCATAAACGTGAGAATTGTTCTCATGGATGAACGGATAGTTTATGTGATTAAAAAGTCAGTGCTTGATGAACCATTTAATGATGTTGGTAATGATGTGAATTTCACATATCAAAAGCACAAGAAAGATGCATCGCTTGCCCTGTGCTACATGTTAGCCTCTATGAGCAATGAATTGCAGAAGCAACATAAAAAGATGAATGCCAGATCCATCCTAGCTCACCTTGAGAAGCTTTCTTGACCACAAAGTAGAACATAAAGTTACAAGATATCTAGAAATTTGTTCAGAACAAGGATGGCTAAGGGAACATCTATACTGGCACACGTTCTTAAGATGATAGAGTGGGTGGAGAGTTTAACTGATCTCAGGTTCTCTATGAATAAAGAGTTGAATGTTGACCTTGTCCTCCAATATCTATCATCCTCTTATTCCTAGTTCATAGTAAATTTCAACATGAACAAGATAGAATGATCTCTGGTAGAGCTTTTTAATATGTTGAAGACTTTTGAAGGCACCATGAACAATGGAAAACCTCTCGCGCTACTTGTTGGTAAAATCAACAAGAAGAGGAAGGCTTATCAGATGGAGAAGAAGGGAAACACTAAAGTCAAGAAGGTAGCCAAGAAGATAGAGCCCAAGAAAGACAAATGATAGTGCTTCCACTTTCATAAGGATAGCCACTAGAAGAGCAACTACAAGTTGTACCCTATATAGAAGGCAAAAAAAAGGCTTGGAGAAGCTTCAGGTATTTTTGTCATTGATGTCAACTTGTCTTATAGATCTACATTATGTGCAGTGATTTATAGGTGCTGACGAGTAATAGAAGGCTTCAAAAAGAAGAGGACGACTTGCGAATGAGAAATGACGCACAAGTTGCAACATTATACCCTATTTGGTTACATTTTTTTCTCTATTTTTTACTTTAATTTTAAATATGGAAGAGATGCCTTGTTTGGTTACATTTTTTCTTCCATTTTTTTAAAACCACTGCACCCTCTTCAGTAAACCTCTTTTGAAAGTAAAACAAGAGTTGACCTGTTTTATTTTCGAGACAGACGCAGAGATGCAAAGAAAATCGAACAAACGGGGGGAGGTTGACGGGTGGCAGCTACGGCAAAGAGCTTGCATTGTGCCAGGGATGGGGGGTTCGAAAAATGCTGTTGCGACCACTACTTGGGGGGGGAAGAGGCTGCAGGGTGGGGGGTCCAAAGCAAGGTCGACCGGAGGGGGTGGCGGCCGGGTGTGGTAAAGAGGCTGCACCGCGCCAGAGATTGGAGGGGGTTTCGGAAAATGCGGCTATGACCACTACTATGCGTTGGTGGGGGGGGCAAATAGTTGCGGGGGTGGGGGTCCGATATCCGGTGAGGCGGTGGGGAGGGGGGTCCAAAGGTGGTCGAGTAGAGAGGGGGGAGGGCTGCGGCAAAGGGGCTGTGGGGTGGGAGCAGCACCTGGGGGGGGAATAGCTGTTGGGGGATGGGGGTCTGATAGAGGCAGTATAGGGGTGGAGGGTTGCTGCAAACGGTAGATGGTTGTGGCATGACAGAGTTTTAAATTTTTTTGTCAAATACCGCTTCATCTTTTCAAAAATTTGTAACACTTTTGCCAAACACACAAGAGTCATATTTTTGTAATTTTAAAATTAGAACTAAGACAGAAGATAATCTTGTTTTCAAAAATAAAGTTGTACTATTTTTATAAACATAACCAAACACCCTATTAGCCATGGTACAAACTATTCTCAAGTTACTTACAAGAGATGACCTATCATTAAATGATTGTTTTTATGTTTCTTCTATTGTTAAAAAAATTATTTATATTTTATACTTAAATAAATATGGACTTATTGTCAGGTTTAGAAATGATGTATGTTCTTTAACTTTAAATGATAAAATGTTTGCTAGTAGAAGCTTCATAAAGATTTTATTTATATTAGATACGATAGCACCTATTATATATGTAAATGCCCCTCCTAAGAGAAAATGGATGATATAGATCAAACCCTACTTTGGCACTATAGGTTTGGACATATCAATGAGGAAAGACTCAAGAAGCTCTATAAGGATGGATGTAATAAATAATTTTGAATCATTACCCACATGTGAGTCTTGTCACATAGAAAAGATGACCAACTTTTCATTTAGTGAACATGGAGAGATTATTAATGAGTTGTTAGTACTCATATGTTGAAATATATGTGGACCCTTGTCAACTCAAGCATGAGGAGGATATTTTTACCTTATTACTTTTATTGATGATTTCTCTAGGTATGGATACAAATATGATGCATTCGAGAAATTTCAAAAGTATAAGAATGAAGTGAAGACACAACTAGGAAACAGTTTAAAACTCTTCGAACCAAACCAAAGAGAAGAATACTTGAATAGAAATTTCAACAATACTTGAAGGATAATGGGATATTATCTAAGTGGGCACCTCTATATACTCACCAACTTAATGGAGTAGTTTAAATGAGAAATTGTACTTTGTTAGACATGGTATAGGTATTGATGACTTTTATTTTACTACCTTTATCTCTCCGGGGCTATGCACCACGTATATCTTAAATAGAGTACCTTCTAAGTTAGTTCCAACTATACCATATAAAATATGAAAAGGGAGAATGACTGACCTTAAGCATGTTAAGGTCTGGGGTTGTTTAGCCTATGTAAAAAGGCATAACCTTGATAAATTTAAATGTAAGACATAAAAGTGTAGGCTTGTGGGATATCTCAAGGAAACCCATGGATATTACTTCTACTACCCTAATGAACAAAGGGTTTTTGCTGTTAAAAGAGTTGTGTTCCTAGAGGAAGAGTTCCTCCTTAAAAAAACAACAAGAGCATGGTAGAACTAGAAGAGGTTCCAATATCCACAACCAGATGACACTTCTACTAGGGTACTTGATAAGAAAAAAACACAAGTGCCTCATAGGTCTTCAAGTGTGCTCATATAACCTAATAGATATATGGGACATATCTTTGAAGAAAGAAAATAAACATAATATAATGAGAATGAAGATCTTAAGGCATATGAGAAAGCAATATCTGATGTTCATTTCAAAGAATGAAATCCAAAATGAACTCCACTTATTCCAATCAAGTTTAGAACTTGGTACATCCATCAAAGGGTATTGTAGCCATTGGGTGCAAATGGATCTATAAAAGAAAAATTGGAGTAGATAGGAATGTAGAGACCTTCAACACAAGATTACTAGCTAAAGGATATCGTCAAAGACAAGTTATTGACTCTAACAAGACATTTTCACCAGTGCCAAGGTTAAGTCCATTCAAATATCGCTTGCCATTGCTACGTACTATGATTATGAAATATGGAAAATGAATATTTAGATGGCATTTTTCAATCGTAATCTTGAGAAAGAGGCGCATAAAATACAACCTCAGTAATTTGAGTCCTAAGAACATTCAAAAAAAGTGTGTAAGTTATTAAGGTTCATTTATAGACTAAAATAAAATTCTCATACTTAGAATAAAAAGTTTGAGGAGACTATCATATCTTATGACTTCGTTTAGAAGGAAGATGAACCCTGTGTATAATAAGGCAAGTGGGAGTGTTATTTTTGTAGTGCTATATGTGGATGACATACTACTCAATGGAAATGATATATGTATGTTATTATCAGTGAAAGTATGGTTGTTAATGATATGTTTTAAAAGTGGAAAACTTTAAAAGAGGTATCTTACTTATGAGACATGGAGTTTACCTCTTTAAGGAGATGTGCCATAAAACTTCAAGAGAGACAAAACATATGAGTAGAGTACCCTATGTCTCAGCCTGCACTTTTTATTGGGTCTCCCAGGCTCAACCTCCAATCAGGCCTTCGAGCCCATCACCTCCAATCGGGCCCTCATGCCCATCAACATCAACTGGGCCCTCTAGCCCACATTCAAATCTTGGGCTCACCTGCCTCTTGATTTCGACTACTCCCGGGCCTTCAAGCCCACTTTCAACTCACGGGCCCAAGAGCCCATTTTAACTCACTTTTGTTTCCAAGCATGTTTATTTCTTTTCAAATTCTCTTTCATTCTCTAAATTTTACTTTCAACAAAAAAAAATCAAGGGTAGAGAAATTTCATGGGTGATACCACATTCTTTGCCTATTACATCATTAATTTTGACTCCGCCATGCTAAATCAAATCCTACACATCTTTTACTTCATCCTATGACTCTGAATCTTCAATCCAATGTGATATGGAGCATATCAAAAGTGGAAGCAGCATGGCAAGGCAAGACAAGCACAATCGTCACCATGAATGAATTCCTTCTCTCAGGTATTACATGAAATTGCATTCATCATCATTATGTCATCCACAAGGCAATAATTTTTTTAAATGATTTTTAATCTCACATGACAATCTTACTTGAGAGAAATTTATGATTGACGATGACTACTTTTTGTTTTATCAAAATTTATTCTTTACAATACAAGGCATATTTTCAATTGATTCACCCATGGAATGTAATCTATCTCAAAAATGGAGAGAACTACCAGTATGACTTGAGTCCACATGTGGTTGTTCTCTAGGAGTCGAGGGTGGATACCATCCCATACACAACACGTCCTGATCCCAGAATCTGGATTACTTAACACACAAGAGAAGCTAGGCAAGGCTTAGAGATGGAAGGAAAACCCTCACCCTACTCCCTTCTGTTCGGTCCAAGATAGGTGAAGGGGACTAGAGGGGGAGAGTATCGAAAGCATCCGCTGCCCTATTAGGAGATCATCTCATAAGGTCCAACTTCTCAATGAAAGAAAAAGGGTGCCAAAAAATGGGCAATGGACCCCATAAGTTTAAACAAATATGGGTTTGTTTAAATGAGAACCCAAAAATGTAGAAAATGAAAAAGGCACCAAAAGATGGGCAATGACCCCACAGGTCAAAGCACCTATCTGAATGTGTGTCATAAAAATAGGTTTGTCAATAAAGAAGAAAAGACCCGAAGTGGCCGAACCCCAACGGGCAATTAGATGCAAATAGAGAAATCCCTTTTAACATCTCCAAAGCCTATCAAGGACTTCCTTATCAATTTTTCATTCTTAACCCCCCAAGGGTGTGGGTAGACCAACCAAATCAAAGCAAAACTCTAGCCGATCAAAGGTTGAAGGTCAAAAAGATTCTGGGTAAGGAACCCCATTTTGCACATGGTGTTTACTAACGAACCTAGAAAAAATAACTAAGTGATGAAAACTTGTGTCATACTGATTTTTCTCTCCTAAAAAAATAAATATTTTCAAAAACTTCAAAAAAATGTAAGTATTTTCAAAAAAATTAAAAAATAAATATTTTCAAAAATCCTAAAAAATAAATCTTTTTATAAAAAAATCTTTTTCAAATTTCAAACAAAAATTTACATCACTGTGCTTGGTTTGAATTTTCATCTTTGCTTTCAATCTCTCATGTTTCAAATTTTTCATTGCATATTTGCCACTTTATTTCTACACTCTTAAGAAGGCTATCACCCCTTGACAAAGGTCAAGACATATTGCAACTTGCGAGGGGATAAGCCACGCTGTTGTTCTAATCTCTTTCTTGTAAGGGTTTCAGGCACAAGGAGAACTTTATCACCCCTTGACAAAGGTTAAGACAGACTGCAACTTGCAAGGGGAATAAGCCACATTGTCATTCTAATCTCCTTTTCTGAGTGTCTCAGGCACGAAGAACAAACACGGAGAACTATGCACAATAAGGCGATGCTCGCCACTTCCCTCCCCTGAGGATTCTTAAGAGGAGGTGTCACCATAATTTCATCCTCAACTTTGCTGAGAAACTTTTTACAGGATTTCAATAAGGCGAGGCTCGCCACTTCCCTCCCCTGAGGATTCTTAGGGGGAGGTGTCATCATAACCTCGGCCTCTACTTTACTGATGAACTTTTTGCTCTGTGTCTTCATCAAGGCACAGAACTCTTTTGTGAGAATGCACATCATCACACCGGAAACTCACCCTTATCATTTTTCTTCTTAGCATATAATTAGGTGCATTACTACTTATTTTATGCATTGATGTTGAAGACCACGAATGCAAAGAAGACCCGGCCCGAGATCCCCTTCATCAAAACCCACGACGGTCGAGCCATTCTTTGTGCTCACGGATATGCCAAAATTGTGCAGTGAGGGATGATGGTTCCCGATTGGGTATCCTGACCTCTGATGTTCAATCTATATCTTCAACCATCTTTTAGATAATTTTTGACTTTTTTTAGCTTAGCATGCATCATATAGTTTTACATTAGTTCCATTGCATTCTTACTTATCATCTCTGCATCCCTCTATGGTCATTACATTCTCTAAACCCCATCTCTTCATCCCATCATTTATCCTGATTCTGATCTTTTCTCACCGTGTTCGTTAATCCCACCGTGTCTGTCACCTATCGTAATCACCTTGTGTCCTTCAACATCTTTCATTTCTATCCCACCGTGGCCATCGTTACACTTTCTTGCTATTCATCTCACCATGGCAGTCATCTTATCCCACAATGGGCACCCATTTTGATTATCATTCTTGCACCACCATTATCCTCACGGTCTGTTGATTGAGCTTTGTCATTTGCCTTTTGGAATCTGAGGTCATTTCATTCTGAATTAAATCATGTTTCTTGAAAAACTTAAATGAATCTGAGGTCTTGAATATGCTCAATTGGTATTCTTTTATTTTACAAAACAACTCTCTTTTTAAACTTTTAGTCCATCACTGTACAGGAACACCACAAAGATCGGGTTACTGGCTGATGATGAACCTATGAACCCATGATTCGGGGACTCCCCACTGCGTTGGGGGTTGGCTACTCTTCTCTCATGCCTAAGGCACATCTTTTACCAATCGGATGTAAGAAGGCTTGATGAAACGTGGTAGTGATCCAAGAAACTTAAAGAGATTTTCTTAGCCGAATTTGGTCGATGAGTGTGTCTATATCTACACCTTGATGCTACCTTTTCAATTCATCGCCATTTCGATTCACTACATTCCTTTACGATTCATTTCTCTTCACTGCACTCCTCTACATTTCACTTCTATTTGCTACATACCATTCTCTTGCAAAGTCGACATCAAGGCGAGGCAAGCTGTAGACACGCCAATTTGGTCTTATTTGAAGCTTAAACCCTTATTCTATTAGAAACATCTCTTTTAGACCATTAAAATCATGTTGAACAACCATTTTGGATGAGCTTAGAAGTTTACTGTAAATATGAGGAGAAGTTAGAGCCCATTCTTACTTCCCTGTTGCTCTTGGTGGTGTGCCGGATTATGCTTTTCTTAGCATCTCCCCTATTTGAAATTTTTTCACAGGATTTTTTGGAATATACAAAATAAGTCTTCAAAATGAATAATCTTTTTCTCTGAGTCCTCTTTTCAATGCAAAAAATGGCATTTAATTCTGATCTCCCATTTGTCTGCAGTGCTTTTCGGAAATCAGACGTGCAATTATGTCTACACACACCCCTATAATCAAGCCCAATTGCATGCAAGCCTAGCCTATTGGGCACATATCTAACTAATTCACGACCTTACCTTCCTTTTTCTTCCTCCATATCACTTGGTAAAGTATCTGGAAGCTTCGTGGTCGAAATTAACATCATCTAATGATGAAAATCCAACTTGTTGTCTTGTATATCAAAATTTGCTATTTTTAGACCAGATTTGTTTCCTCTTCAAGTGGAGACATATTTTGAACATGGGGAAAGTGATCCATGGATTTTAATCCTTAAAAATAAGTTGGGTAAACTTCTAGAAGCCTCATAATGAAAATTAGCATCATTAAATGGAGGAAATCCAACCTAAGGTCGGATGTATCAAAACCTGCTATTTTTTGACATGTTTCTCATCCCCTATAAAGGGAGACCCATTTGAATGACCTAAGGAGAGCATACCCATCCTCCAGCACTCTTTTCTTCATCTTCCAACCACCCTAGGCTCATCCCAACCCATCAAAATCGTTCTCTCTTCATCCTGGTGCCCGAAGATTGTCCCAAAGTGAAAAGGAAGCCAGTCTATGCTCTGACGTGCTACACTTTTTATCATCGGCTTCTACAGATCCTTATGATCATTTTACGACCAGTCTTCCTTTAGAAGAAGTGTGCTCCATTCAGCTATATTTTATGTTCAACAAAAAGAGATCGATTTTGACATCGCCTTGGCTCATGATATCTTCTACACTGACGCTGTGCAGATAGATCCGAAGTCTCCTCTTCTTGGTCATCGTTTTCTCAGTAAAATTCACTGCACTTACTTGCAGGTTCAGCCAATACATCTTTCATAGAAATTGTTCTCCAGTGAGTTATCTTTCATTTACAATAAGAATCATTCAATTCCAATATCTTTGGTGCCCATGGTACATCCTACATCGACATTGCGCTAGTGGTTTTCAGAACTTCACTTCCAACAACATAAATTTCAGGTAAATTCATACCATTTCTGAAAGAATTCAAGAAAACTTGTCTTAATATCAAACCACCCTCGGTCAGTCCTTTTTATTTGGAAACAAACGACACTTGATTCTGACATTGGTGGTGTCTGTTGCGGTCTCTACATCAAAGCCTCGCAGTTTACATTTATTCTGTCCAACCCGGTTGCCACTTTGTTTGGATTGTGTTATCTTTAATCATTCATATTCTCTTTGCTAACTATTCATTCATATAATTTAGTTAATATTTAAGCATTATTTTTATTCATTTTTGCATCATTTTATACATCACAAAAAAACCAAAAAAAGGGGGTTAGGGCTAACCCTAAATCCGGTGAGTATGTTTCCAACTGTCATTTTATGTTATTATTTTTATAGTTACTACACTTCACTCAGTTCTAATTCTTCTTTCATTTGTTTTTCTTGTCTTCTTTGTCTACTAGTTGCACAGGTTTATCAAGCTAGCATCGGTTGGAGACTCTTCTTCATCGGCCGGCCGAAGAAGAAGAATGTTGAACCTGAACATCAAGCTCTCACGCTAAGGTACATAATGTCAACTCATCTCTTATTTCTATTCCATAAAGCGGGGCTCGTGGCTTCTAGCAACCACTTCTTCTCTTATTCATGTTCTAAGTCATTCTATTCCTCACTCTCCTCCCATACGACCCGAACCATCTCCAGGGATCGAGTGACATCGAGAGATGAAAGTTCGGGGGATCAATGTGAGTGTGGGACCGAGGTGAGTTGTTTTCTATGTTTTCCTCCTTCTCTCTCATCCCCTTTCTTGAAGTACCAATCCGGAACCCATTTCCGGAGTTGACAAGAATGTAAGATGATTTCTCATATATAAAGAAGTTGACTTGAGACTTCGAGGTTGTAAGACTCAAGCTTTCAGTCAAACAAAGATGATAATGAATAAATATTGGGATATGTGTTTACCATAAATGGTGATGTAGTGAGTTGGAAAAGTTCTAAATAAGCGATGATTGTGAATTCTACAATTGAAGTAGAGTACATAGCTACTATAGAAGTTGTCAAAGAAGGGGTCTGGATAAAGAAGTTCATCTCAAATTTGGGAGTTGTCTTTATTATATCTAATGCTATTCTGTTGTTTCGCAACAACAATAGGACAATTGCACAAGCAAAGGAATTGAAGTCTCATTAAAAGTCATAGCACATTATGTGGCAATATCATTTGGTCAAAGAGATGGCAGCTCAAGAAGGTATAGTAGAAGATAGAGTATCTTTAGTTAATAACATTATAAATCCACTAACTAAGACTTTGACTCAAAATGTGTTTGACGGACACCTTGAGTTGATGGGGATCAAACACAAGGTGATTTGTTTTAGTGCAAATGAGAGATTGATAAAAATATGTCCTACAAGCAAATCATATGTACTATGATAGAACATTTATTATAATATCTTATTCAATAAATTTGACATTTTTTCATTGCCATCTTTTATTAGATACATATGTCATAATGCAGTGTTTAATCACATGCAATGATGATTGAATCATGATAAAATTATGATAATAAGATCAATCAACTAGACATATGTGATCTAAATGTTCAAAGTCATAAGATTCTTAAGATGGGACATGAATGATCCAAACAGACTTGTGTAAGTATTATTTTCTCAAATGATGAGAATGACCAATATCATTGGTCATTAATAGTGGGAAAACACTAGAATACACGTTCATATGCTCATTAGTAGAGTTTACTGAACTGACCGAATTAGAAATCATAAATAGTATCTTAATTAATTATCTATCAATGTATTCTATCATCATGATTGCATAATTAGATTTTTAACTTGAGTCACCAAAAATGTTTTACTAGGCATACCGTATACTTTGAGTATTGACTTATGGATAACTTTTACGATGATCTAATGTAGTTAATAGATCAGGTACAAGAGAATCTCTGTGAAGATAATTGAGCAGAAAACATGGAATCGTTCACTCTCAGAAAGTGATCACCAAGGTAACTAGAATAATTAGAAAATGAGTTTTTCAATTGATCTAATAATGAGTACAGAATCCCATATAGTCAGAATATTAAAGGAATGTTAGTCAGTGTCATACAGTTATCTAACTAAGACATTAAATTAACAAGGATTTATATTTGTGTGGTCATTGTTGTTGTAAAGGCTTAATAGAGATAAGAATATCTCTAAAAGTTTTTGATATCATAAGATGCATCTTGTACCTTCATGATCAAAAAGTCGTTAAATTTATTATCGAATAATAAATTAAATTTAAAAGAAATTACTTTTTTAAATAGGTTTTAATCAAATAGACTATTGGGCTTCGTTGATCACATATAATAGAACTTATCCATAAGTACAAGGGCATAGACATAAGTTATAGAAATTGTAAGTTTTTTATGAAAACAATTCTAATTTCGATAGATAGTGGTGAATTGAGCCGAACCCTATCAAGCTAAGGGTTAGAATTTTATCTTTAACCTCCTCCCTTCATCCTCTCTCCTATGGACGACGTCTTCGCATGTTGGAGCTTCACTCTGGATGAGTTCTCGAGTTCAATGCAAGAGAGAACCTTTCTTTGGAGAAGGTTCATGTGGATATATGCACTTAGATGACTTGTAGATCAAGAAAATGTTCAATCTTCATCAAGCTTGAGTAGGGCTAAAAATGGTATTTGATATGTCGATAATCCAACCCATTTTGATTATCACTATACAGAGATTCAATAAAATTTTCGATAGCTTATCAAAATTGGAATCAAATTTTGCATAGGTTTTGGGAATTGAAATCACTTAATATCGATTTTGATAAATAGCGATATCGATAAACTTTAAAAATGTTGAATCTAGACTATTTATCTTTTAGATCAAACGGCCATGCCTTATTTAGTTGCAAGGTAAAAACCTAATGGGGTGTTTGGTTGCATGATAATTGAGGTTTTTATTTTAATTTTTAAAAAATGTAAGAAAACTTGTTAAAAGAGGTGTTTGACAACCATGATAATTTTATGTTTTGAAAGTGATTTTCTTCTTAAACAAAAAAAGAGGGCCTCACCTCTTTCTTTTTTCTTGTGGTCCCCCACTTTATTTGGTCATGTGCGGTGGTTACTCTTTTTTGTAATCACATCCCTCCAAACATGATAATTTTATGTCATGAGTTGGTTCACTTTTTATTTTAATACAATTTTTTATCATGAAAGTGTACAAAAATTTATCATGCAACCAAACACCCCATAAGTAGTTGCCACCACATCCTTTTAGCCCTAGCCCTACGTCAATCTCATCCCCTCCCCCACCTTCTATTTCCAGTGGACTAGTTCCCCACTAGGGCCTTTCACTTGCATATCTCCTGCTCAGTGCCTCAACCTTGCTCGAGCCACGGAGGAGTAGGTCACAGAAGAGTAGCCCTACCCCTAGCCAATCATATGTCCTTTTTAGTGCCTCGTCAGCATAGCCATGAAAGAGTAGTCCCTACTTGAGCCACAAAGGAGAAGGCCATAAAAGAAGATCATTCGCAAGGTGAAAACCTTCAACTGGATATCGAGAAGCAAGCCCCTTTCTATTCCCCCCTTTGACCATGGTGGAGCATGCCGTGAAGAAGACAAGAAGCATGAGCGGTGGTATCCCCTCCCTTCTCAACCAGCCACAAAAGAGCATGCCCTGCTCGAGACCCCACAGTGGCTATTCTTCTTTAGTCGATCACCCCCATCTACGTCTCTTGCTCAAAATCCCCATTTGGACACCGATCCCCATGCAGCTATGTCTTCTCCATCCTTGTCTACATCTCTAGCAACATCAACATCACTGTCTATGTATTCGTTGTCCATGTCTATGTCTCCTACTTGAGAGCCCCATCCGAATGTTGGATTCCCACAACGACTACTTCTTCATCCCCATCTACGTACACCTCCAAACGTTGGATCCCCACTGCTACTTTGTCTCTGTTTGTTCGTTGTAACTAGCTTAATATAGAAGGTTCTGAGTATGTCTTCAAAGCATCTATGCAAGTTAAAATAAAAAAAAATCTGTCAGAAATCACAACTAATGTGATCGACCATGTTCTTGTAGCAATTTGAGCTTGCAGGAAGTGGGCAATGTCGTGAAGAGGCCTCTCTCAACCCTTGAAGAAGATAATGACTTGTGATCCCCTCCCTTCTTAGTGGGCCATCTTTCATTCATTTTTTTAAAAATTTACTATATTTTTAATAAACACCAACTGTAGAGTCAAAAATAATTTTTTATAACTATTTTTAGATCTAGATATAATGTAATGATATTATAATGTGTTGAAGTTGGAGATTTTTCAGATGTGTTGTTTTTAATTTTTTCAGTAAATTTACATTATCTGAATTAAATTATTTAGAGTTAAAATTTATTGTTGTGCCAAGTCCACATGTTATTATAATCATTATCATAATATTTTGATTTTGATATTGAAATAGAAAATAAATCAAAACTAGAATTAGTCATTTTGAAATTATTAGTATCAAAAACACTAAATTCTTATTAGAATCGAAATCGGAATCAGAATCGAAACCTACTACTTACGATACTGAATCTGACCCATTGGTATCCTTAGGCTTGAGGAATTTATCAAATAGACAAAGATTATGGAATTTTGAGAAATCAACTTTTCCTACTTTTTTAGTTCGATTCCTTACATCCCCACCAGTTGATCGATCGAGCAATATGTCACATCCAAGATAGAGAGAGGACGATGGTGAGGATGACGATGAAACTGTGGTCGATGAGGATGAAAAGAATGAGGAAATGATCCTTCAGAGACTATGATAATTGATATATTTATCTTCATTATGCATGCTCATTTGCCTCTGTTTAGGTACGAGTTTATGTATGTATTTGATTTTTGGTGGTTAAATGTTAGTGCATGAATGTTGGGTATTATAGGTATTTTAGTATGGATAATTTCTGCTTAACATGTATTTGTACATTGATGTATAATTTGTGATCTATTGCTATTTTCTCTATTGAATGAACGAACAAAAGAATTTGAACATATAAATTGGATTATAAATATATGATTGGATGCATGAACATATATATCACCAATAAGTATTTACGATGACTTTAAACTATTGCCAAACAACTTTAAGTTGTAGTCAAATAAGTCAGAATGTCTTTGAAAACTTGTTTAGGGGGTATTATGTAAGGTTTTGGCGACAGCTATACAGAAGCGGTCATCAATTAATGTATTAAAAGATGGTTTTTAGCTGCCATCATAAACATAAAGAATGCTTTAGTGGCATGTTGACGTACATTATAAATTATATTTTATCAATGAATTAGTTAATTAATTAATTTATTTTTTGATTTAGAACCTGAGTTTACATGGATGACAATCTCAAATAAAACCAAACTTTTTTATTGTGCCAAATATATAAACAGCCCCGTAGATACGTAGATACGTAGGATTATATAAGATTTTGTTCAAACCTGCAATTAACTTGAATAAAACCATTCAAAATATCTCTTAAATCTTCCGTATACGTAAATTAATGTGTCACATTTTAACCAAATTTACATTTTTTTAGATCTCATTAAAAATTTTGTAACTATTAAGATCAATGGTGTTTTTAAAAAATCATCTATCTAGAGACAGTACGTTTAATTTTGAAACCTTCTCTTAACTTTCATAAAAATTAGTTGATTAAAATCGTCTGTATATAATTTAATCTCTTAATGTATTCGAAACAAAAAACATTACAAATTTAATTTAACTTGTTTAGTATTTCAGCCAATAACAATATGTATATTAGTTTTTTTTAATGATCCTTAATTCTATTATCTTTATATATGTATACATATGTTTGTATATATATATATATATAAAGATAGTGGATATTTTGGCATCCTAAACTAATAATCAATTTTACCTATTCAAATAATGCCAAGTAAATTTAAACATTCTAATGGCGGGTTTGAAGGGACAGGCAATGGCCTACGAAATTAATAAGCACACCTTAAAACATAAGAAGTTTCCCTAAATTTTAACACCAAAAGTTATAAAAATTGTTTCTATGTAATTATTTTTGTGGAATGACACTTTCACGACTTAAACTAGATTATCATTTTTTTTGTTTGAAAAAAGATAAAAGTATAAACTTTATTATCAAAGGAGCCGTTAGGCTAAACTCTTTGAATATATCATAAGCTACTAACACGGAATTTGCAATTCTTCTATAACTATCAAGACAAAAATAAAAAAAACCCCTAAACGCGTTCTCTTTAAAATTTTCATTTCTTCCCGAATTGCCGACGGAAACTTTTATATATTACTGCCGTTCACTGTAGATACGGAAACATCACCTTTTTTTTCCTGGACGTATAAGTACAACAAGATACTTTTGGTAGAGATTTTTGAAAACTGGTTAACGGCTATAATATTTTTTTTTTGGAACACAACGGCTATAATGTTTGAACCACTGATCTTATATTTCTCACCTGAGGCGATCCGAACTCGTCGAAGAAAGGTTCTCTCCTCCGCTCCCTGGCCTGCCGTCTTCCTTTTGCTCCTCTCTCCGTCGTTTCCCTCCTCCGATCCTCTCCTCACGGCACGCTTCTTCCGGTCTCCGACACCCCCATGGGCTGCACGCAGTCGAAGATCGAGAACGAGGAGGCCGTCGCCCGCTGCAAGGAGCGCAAGCAGTTCATGAAAGAGGCGGTGGCCTTCCGGAATGCCTTCGCCGCTGCCCACTCCTCCTACACCGTCCATCTCAAGAACACGGGCGCCGCCCTCAGCGACTACGGCCAGGCCGGCACCCAGGATCTCCACCGTCCTCTGTCTTCCGCCACGGGCGTTCCCCCTCCTCCCTCCGCTGCCGTTCCCCTCACACCCATGAAGCCGCCCAGCGACGAGTCCTTCCCACTTCCACCCCCTCTACCCCCGGGTTACTCCCCTGCTCCTCTCCAGCGCTCCTCCAGCATGCCCGACCTCCCTCCGAATCCCAAGGTGCGCCGCCGTCATAACCTTGCGGACCATCCCTCCCCCGCCGAGGCCTCCATCCGGGAGGAGGAGGAAGGCGACGAGGCTGACGATGAGTCCCGCCCCGACTCTGCCGCCGCCGATGCCGCCTCGCCCATCCCCCCTCCCCGCCCGCCCCCGCAGCCCAAGCCCCAGCAAGAATCGAGCCCCCTCCCCCCGCCTCCGCCGGAAAGCACGGCATCGTGGGATTACTTCTTCGGGATGGGCGAGAACATGAATGGGGCATCTCTCGAGGAGATCCCTCCCGGGCAGGAGGCAACGGAAGAAGAGCTGGCAGAGGGGTGCAGGAAGCTTGCCACGGCAGCGCCGTCCACTTCGGCCAACGACGATGCCAGTGACACCCGGACGCCTCCTGTGATGGAGAAGATCGTTATGGAGCCTCCAGAGCAATCCACGCTCCCCAAGCAGGTGAAGAGAAGCCGAAGGGTTCCGTGCATCATCAGTATGCTGCTTCCGCGGGTTCCGTGGATGTTAGGAAGGGAAAAATGGTTGCCGCCGCTATTCCAGGTATCACTGTTCTGGAACTTCTGAGCAAATTGGATGACCATTTCCTTAGAGCATACGAGAGGCGAACCGACTCCATTATCACTCGAACTTCGCTGACAATCGTGGTGGGTAACAATATGTTGATGGTCTTTATCTTAGCCTGTTTATTTTGGCTTAATTGATGTCTAACCTCTAAAGTGGTCAAATATCAGACTTTGAGACTTTTGGTAAAAGATCCGAATACGATAACAACTTTGTGATAAACCACTTAATTTTAAGTGGTTCACTGTGGCCTTTTTTATTTAGGAGGGGGACAACTAAGATTTTGTGTTCCACGTGAGAGATTAGAGATGAAATTAAGACTTGAGACATTTCATTAAGTCAAATCAAATGTCACCTTAGCTATTTGGCTTGTCTGAGTTGTAAGTAGAAAGAATCGAAAAACTCTTCTTTTCTATATTTTGTATGAAGAGCAAAAAGGAGTGTTGTAAGGTGATGCAAGAATAGATGAGTGTGATGGTTAAGATTGCCTACCACTACCATTAAGACTGTCTTGACCATGCTTATTCCTTTACCATATTGGAATGAGTTTCTTATTATGTCTGTTGAGTGGTGGAGATGACAGTGGACAGAAGTGTTGTCAAAGGAAGCTTTTTTTTTCACAAACCTTAGTTCATCTGTTTAAAACTATGGCAGACAGTTTGGGGTGTGCTTTCTGATGCTAAATATTTCTTGCAATAAAATGGTTGTGGTGAACCTTAATGTTCAATTTGGGGGGCGGGGGCGGTCTTGCCTCTACACCTAAAGAATTTTGGGAAAGTGTTTCTGCACGTTGTTTGTTGGCTGGTTGGTTAAGTGTATCATTTACATCACCGTTCCATGATGATTAATGCATTGAATTAGTTTATGCATTACCTCCTTTCATTCCAATTGGTTCGAATTAGTTTGATATATTTACTAGATTATATTAAAGGAGAAAATGAGGTAGAGAGTTTCCAGTTCTCTGGGGTGGGAGGCTCATCGCATAAGTTTCCATGTCAAGGGGGGAGTATTGGCAAGCTTTGCAGTCTCTCCGGATGGGTGGGCAGGGATAGTGACGGTGGGTGGACTGTGGTGTTGAAGAGAACGAGGTTATTCCCTATGTGGAGAAGGGTTGAGGCTCCAATGGGCAATGTTGGCTCTAGTTTGTTTGGACATATCCCCGACAAGTTGGGGAAGGCCTTTCCTATTGGGGGCATCCCTCTGGGGCTCCTCGGGGAAGCTATGCCCATGTGATTGTCGGCTCTAGAGTGCTACTTGGTGGCTATCTCGACTGTCCCCCCTTTCTGTGGGGATCGCTTTCTACCTTGGAGAAAGATGTCCATGGACATTGAGCTGCGTGCAGAGAGGGCTCGTGGTGTAGGGCTTGTGGGGGCATGGGCTATAGAAGCTTCTATTACCCCCGTCGGGCAACTGTATGTCCAGTAGTTCAAAGCTGGTGGAGTTGCTATCATTAGCAGTTGAGTGGTTGGCCATTCTATCATTGCCTTCCTTGATGGTCTAAAGTGTGAGTTCAATGAAGTGTGCATCCCGATGTCGTCCGGTCTGACACTCCTACTTGGAGAGCTTGGTTGGAGTGGTATGTTGGTACATCAGGGATCCTTGTACTTCGGGCCTCATAGTGTTTGAAATCTGTTTGAGACATTTTTTTGGAGCTCAATTGGCAAGATGTGAGATCGTCATGGATCAAGAGTGTCCCATTCGGGTTTTGTTTGTCATGAGTTGTCCCAACCCTTGGCTAAGGTTGTAGCAAATCCTTTTTCATACGCCTAATATGTGCAAGCTATCACAACTGTCGTCATGAAGGTGGGTAGAGTTATCCACGTCAACAAGAATTCCTATTGTGGCTGTTCAAGAAGGTTCTCGTGTTGGTGGAATTGTTTGTATTGCATAAGGAGTTGAAGTTAGTGGCTATCTTGGAGGGTTGCTGGTGTTCCGTGGTTATCCAACAGTGCTTCTGTAGAGCATTGCCATTTCCGGAGAAGCTGGAAAATGTACCTGACAAGGGAAATTCTACCTTGGTTGTTGATTGCCTTATTCCTAGTGCCCCTTTTAGTGCTTTCAATGCCTTCTTGGGAATGTTTCACACCTTGGAGCCTTTTAATGGGATCTTGTTGCGGGGAGGCGTGATTGACATGTGGCTATGGAGCCCACCAATCTGGTCCTAAATTGATAACCACAATCAAACTCAAAAGCTATTGTTGGTTGAGAAATTTGTCAAATCATTCCATGAGTGCCAAGTATTCGGGTCCATCCCCAGACATCTGCTCGGTCGCATCCAACTCCACCAACATTGCCATTCATCAAATGGAACAAGGACATTGTAAGGGGTTACACAAATTCATATCGACAATCATAAACTATTTCTCATGATGGGCCAAAACAATACCAACAAAGGAAGTCACATGAGAGGTGGTAGCTTGATTTGTCTAACACCACATCATTTATAGATATGACGTGCCAAGTATGATTCTCTCCAACAATGGGATGCCCTTCAGAAATTAGGCAATATGAAGGCTGGTGGCCATGTTCCATGTTGATCGGAGGACATCATCAGCCTACAACCCTCAAGCTAACAGCCTAGTAGATGCCTTCAACAAAACGCTATGCAAATTCTTGGTCAAAGTTGTCGAGAGTAAGAAGCGGAATTGGGACGAGAAAATGTAAAAGGTGTTGTGGGCCTATCATATCTTTTACAAGTTCTCCACAAGTTGCTCATAATTTTGCTTAGTTTACAGGAGTGAAGCTATGATAGCCGTGGAAATTGAGTTGGCGTCCTATCTAGTGGTGGTCCATCACACTCTTTGGACAAACTTGAAGAAATGTAAAGAGATTCATGGAGCTAGAAAAGTTGGAGGGTAAGAGGTTAAAAGTTTTTGAGCACCTTAAAACATACCATACCAGAATGTCTCGAGCCTACGTCAAGTTTGTCAAAAAGAAAATTTTCCACAAAGGAGACCTTGTTATGGTCAAACAATAGAACACTATATCTATAGCAGCCCATCTTGAAAAACAAATTTCTTCAAATTTGGCTCGGCTTGTATGTCATCAACAAAGTGTACAAAAGAGATGCATTTACTATAGTCAACAACAAAGGAGAAATTCCTTTCCCACCATTAAACGACAAACACCTCAAGACCATAACATGAGTGCTATAAAAATTGGCTGAAGAATGGATTGTGCCTTCGTGTCTATATGGGTTTCACACTAAGGGTGAACTCCCCTACCAAATGAGGTAGAAAAAAGTGTTCTCAGTAAATTTTATATTAATGAGGTGAGTCATCAATGATGAAATGACGCCCCAAAGCTAATATACCTTGTATTAGAAAAACATGCTTGGGTCTCTCACTTGAGGCTGAAGAATGGATTGTGCCTTCGTGTCTATGGGTTTCACTTTAAGGGTGAACTCCCCTACCAAATGAGGTAGAAAAAAGTGTTCTCAGTAAATTTTATATTAATGAGGTGAGTCATCAATGATGAAATGATGCCCCAAAGCTAATCTACCTTGTATTAGAAAAACATGATTGGGTCTCTCACTTGAGGCTATGAGGAAACTTCGTACGTCATCTTAAGAGGAAAAGACAGATAAATCCTATGCAAGACAATGCCAACATCCATGTGTGTGTGTGTGTGTGAGAGAGAGAGAGAGAGAGAGAGAGAGAGAGAGAGAGAGAGAGAGAGAGAGAGAAGGAAAGAAAATATAAAGAATCTAGCTAAGGTGAAAATTGGGAAAGGTCTTAGACAAAAATGGATAACTTCATTGTATGAAAATCTTGTAAAAGGGATGTTGGCACCCCAAAAATGTAATGATACCCAAAAATAGCAAGTCTTTGTCAAAATACATGAAGAAAAATTGAACAAGCATGTGTGACCCACTTTTCATCACATTTAGGGCCAACAAGCCGAATGGACCCAATAAGTCTTATTAGGCCCGACCAGCTGGATGACGACTCGATAACGATCAGACATCACCATCTTGTCCGTCTAGCTCAAACTTGAGCAACAACAAAGTCGGATCGGAAATCCGACTTGAATTCAACAAGTTATATGGGTCAAACGGTGAAAACACTCTCGAATGGCCTTTGGTAGGCCTAATGGGACCAAATGACAACACAAGTGATCCCACGGTACTGTATCGGTCAAGACATTTCCAACGGCGCCCAAAATGTCAAAATCTGACTTCGGGCAGTATAATGACCATTTTGCCCTTGTGTGGTCCGGGCAATCTGAGGCAGGTCCAAAGAAAAGTGGCATCACCAGAAGGTCTACTTGACTTCCAGAAACAATGACAGAGTCAGATCGGCAATCCGACCCATATTTGGAAAGGTATGAAGAAAACACTGAAAATCAATTTTCGAATGGCCTTAATAAGGGCATATCAGGTCTGAAAAACAAAACAAGTGGGTACATGGGGCTGTACCAGTTGAGGGCTTCGCAACGGTACTCTGAATGTCAGAATCCGCTTTCGGATGGTACCCGAACGGTAAAATGACCTCTTTCACCCTTGGTAGGTTTGGACAATTCGGGATAGGCCCGATAATATCTTGGTACATCATCAAGTCCGCCAAGCTCCATATTGAGCAACATTAAAGTCAGATCAAAAATCTGACTTGTATTCGGCAAGATATGGGCAAAACAGTGAAAGTGGACTTCCATGTGGTCTTTACTTGGCTTGGTCGGCCCAAATGACCAAACCAGTGTGCCAACAGTATTGCCTCGATAGAGAGCTTCGCAACGGTGCCTTGAATGTCAGAATCCGACTCCGGATGAAAAAATGACTGTTTTGCCCCTATTGGGCCCAGACAAATCCAGACAGGCCCATTAATATCTGGCACCACCAGAAAGTCCGCCTAACTTTCAGATGAGCAACATCGGACTCGGATCATCAATCCAATCCATATCCGAGAAGTTATGGACAAAATTCGAAAAAATTGCAAAATTGGCACGCACTTCCAGACAGGGGCAAAAATGTCTAAATAATTCAAAACAATTAGATCTATGCACGAAAACCAAAATTCTGGTGTATAGTAGATATTTATGTCTTTCGAAATTTTCGAGGACAGAGATTGCATCGATCGAAAAAATCTGCCGGATCGATGATCCCGGGACAAATTGAGAATTCTCGACCGTCGATATGATGGAGCACAAGAACTATGGTCATTGAAATATCTTCCGGATTATTGCGGTCAATTTCAACGTTAATTAACTTAATTTCATCTGGAATTAATATTGGCCGTCGGATCAAAATCATTTTGACGGAGATTAGGTCAAAAAGGTCAGCCACCTCATTTAACGTGCGCATAGCCCAAGTAAAAAAACTGTCATGCGCGCATCTCCACTTCCTTCTCACGTAGCCCCACGTCTGACCATGTCCTCTCTCTCTCTCCCACCTCCTCCTAACGAGAGACGAGTTACGAGGGACGGGCGCTTCTGCTTCCGAGGGGGACGGTTGGCAAAAGAAAAAAAAAGGAGGGCGTCGAGAGAAGTCTGTCAACAGCTGGCG
Source organism: Cryptocoryne crispatula var. balansae (assembly GCA_036172225.1). Classification (NCBI taxonomy): domain Eukaryota; kingdom Viridiplantae; phylum Streptophyta; class Magnoliopsida; order Alismatales; family Araceae; genus Cryptocoryne; species Cryptocoryne crispatula. Next base: position 33,381,621 of record CM069929.1, on the reverse strand, counting down.
CTTCTTCTCTCCCCTTCACCAGCGGCTGTCCTTCATCCCCCCTCTTGCTGCCCCCTGCGCCCAAGGAAGGAAGAAGGGAGATACGTGGCCACTTCGACTGTAGCTTCTGTCCAGGAACATGGAGAAGATGACGTCTGCCGCTGTCGATCCTGCCTAAGAATGAAGAACCGACGAAGACTTCTTCCATGCTTCCTCGATGATATGCCAAGTAAGAACCCTGCACAGATGATAGAAGAAGAAAGGGAGCAGCCAATTGTAGGCACCCGGATGAGCCGGCCCGGCTCGCGCGTGCGTCGGCGAGGGAGAGAGAAGAAGAGGAGAAGAAGCGTGTGTAGTGTAAGGTGAAGTGTGTGATTGAGTATTAAGCAAATGAACTAGAAGAAGAGAGAGTTTGACCGTCGTACCTTGGGGATGTAAACAGGGGGAGATTGTTAGGTTCTAACTTCTCCTTTCTCGGCCGGCCGAGAGGGGAGAGCTTTATAGGGAGTTCTTTCACCTACGATCGGATTGAAGCTTCACTCCGGTCGATTTACCTAAGAATGTCCTGCACAAAACATGAAGAAAGACAAATGAAGATCATTAGCTCTGACGCAAGTATAGCATCATGCTTGAGAACAACTCTGAATCATGCAAAAGGGAATGAACTAACCGGATCGGGACGGAATCCCAACCCCTATTTTTGGTAGGTTTTTAAACATATATGAGATGCAAAACGATCTAAGACATGCCAAATAACATGATAAACAGTGCTAAGACGAAAGAGGAAGACAAAAACTCGATTAAACGGGCGATCGGACTCCGAAATTGACAAAACAAGCTTCTGCAGGTGCCCCCCTTATGGGGCGCGTTGACCAGGTTGGTCAACGCGCCCTGTATACGGGGCACTAAGTCTGGCCCGAACAGATTTTCTTCCCCTCTTCGCAACGCAGCTCCGGAGTGCTGGGCGGCTTCCGGGACGAAGTAGGGGCTCTTCCTTGTAGACAATACTCAAATGAAGCCAATGGAAGGTGGTTTGGATGCTAGATAAAAGAGGAGGGACGGATAGAAGCTCTCAAAGTTGGAGAAAAACATGTTTCTGGGTGACAGAAACAGAAGATTTTTTGGGTTTTTGGTGGACGATTTTGGATCGGTTTGGAGACTTATGGGGGGTGAAAATGGCTTAGAAACGTGGTGTTGAATGAGCTCTAGGGTGGCAACAAGTTGGAACCCCCTCCAAGCTCCAAATGGAGGTCTATTTATAGCTCAAAAGAGGGTACTTTGGTCATTTTCGAAAAACAGTGCCACGCGGCATAGCGCCCTGTATATGGGGCGCCAGCATCATGAGGTCTGTCAGGTCGACAAGACGAGTCACTGTGGGAGGTCAAATTAGCCGGTCGAATCGATTGATTTGGTGCCAGGCGATATACAGGGCGCCTGGTGCCCTATATACAGGGCGCCTGGTGCCCTATACACAAGGTGTTTGGCTCGGCTGATTGCTCTATTGATCCCCTTCGGAACGTGCCAGAAACTTGATCCGTCCGGAAAACACGATCTGCTTTAGATATTCTCCATGAAAATTAGAATTTAAACTCTTCAACTGGGCCAAAATTGCGTGTCTACAACTTGCCTTGCCTTGGCGTTGGCTTTGTAAGGGAATGACACGAATGTAGCGTAGGCGAATGTAGTGAAACGTAGTGAGGTGTAGCGAAACGAAGTGGTAATGGACTTAAAAGGTGACGCCAAGGTGTAGATTTAGACACGCCTTCCTTAGCCTAGTTGAGTGGAATGAAACCTTACTGGACTCCGAGGTTGCCTTCTGTTTTATCAGAACCTTCCCTTCGGTTGATTGATTGTGCGGAAAACTAAAACTAAAATCCCACGCGGGGGAGAATTGTTACCGGCCAGGACCCGAACTGCATGGTGTGCTGGGCTCGGTGGAAAGTAAGTTGCGAAAAAGTAAAGATGAAACCAGTAATCAACCAAGGTTGGGTTCTTCAAATTCATCGGGTTTTGCTCAGGAATACTGGTGTGGTTTGTATGAAATAACTTCTTGTTTTGATGAAATCATTGAAACGTGATTAAAACCGGGTCTTCCGGGCAGACCAAAGCCTCCTTAGAAAGCCATAGAAAGACCGTAACGGAAAGGTCGGCATGAGTATGATGATGCATGAGATGATGCATGATGCTGGGTTTAAAGAAATACAAATAATTATAAGAAAATAGTTGAAGATATAGGTCAAACGCAACGGGTCAGGACATTCGCGAAGACACCGTCGTCCCCGTTTATCTGACTTTGACTTATCCGCGGGCCTAAAAGGTGACTGAGTCCTTCATCGATTTTGTTGAAGGGGTTCTCTGACTCAGCCCTTTCAGACCCGAGGTCTTCAACGATATATGTGCAAGATATATATGATAACCCATGTGGGCGTGGCCTATCCATGGCCCACGCAAGGCTCCAGGGGCCCTACTTGTAGGGCACCTAGTGCCCCGTTTATAGGGCACCAGGCGCCTTATAAGTGGGGCACCTGCGCGGACTATAAGCTCGCTCCTTCCCGAGGCAGTCTTTTGAGCTCTATAAGAAGGGGGACCTCCCCTTCTTCTCCCCCACACCAGCTACAGTGTTCTTCTTCTTCCTTTGCTCCGATGGCATCGTCCTCCTCCCGTCCGACTGGTTCGATTGAGGTGAAGAGTTTTTTCTGAAGTCCCGTGCCATATCCAGAATCGAGTGTCCATGGGAGTGGTAGTGGCTTTATTAGGCACCCCTTTTTGTTTTGTTCCGAAACCTTCTTTTCTGGGACTTTTCTCTGGCGGGTGCGCTTCTCGAGATGTGGCATCCTGATACTCATACTTTTGTTTTTGACTCCTTTGAATGTACCATCCTCTTAGAGGAGGTGGAGCTATTCCTGGGGCTTCGTGCCAGGCCTGGGTATGGCCAGGCCATGTTCATTCCTGTTGGACCAGTCACCAGTTTGGATTTCCTTCGTGGCTTTATGACCACCGGAGAGGCTCGGTCCATCATGGTAGGTGGGCGTATTTACACCGAGGCACTGGCGGATTGGTCCATTGGCGTGATTCAAGGCGCCGGTGACAATGAGGACCTACTGCTGCCCGGTGCCAAAGGTGTTGCTGCTTGCCTTGCCTCGGTGCTCCTTTACCCGTGTGAGGACGGGTGGCTCGATCCTACCTGCCTTCCTTGTATCCAGGGCATCTGGTCTAACGAGTGCATAGCCCGCTCGGTGTTAGGCTACCTCTATGACGGCATGACCTCTGCTAGCGTTGGTAGGCCCATGTTCGGCAGCATCCTTTTGTTCATGTGCTGGGCTGGGCTGACTGGCATTTCATGTTCGACGTGTGCTTTGGACCAGCCACGGCTTCCCGGCTTTTTGCTCGGAGCCCCCTCCAGCCTCTCACCAGCCGTTTCTGCATGGAATACAAAGTGATGAACAAGTGTCCTTCGGTGAAGACCCGCGCTGACTGGCGTTTGTACTTTTCGGCTATGAGCAGTGGCGGCTTTGTCTGTCCTACCGAGGCGGTTATGCGCCAAAATGTCCGTGCCTCTACCACTCCTGGGGTGGATCTTCGGTTGATCACCGGCACTTCCTTCATCATCTACAACCCATATCGGTGTCTTCTTCAGTTGGTTCAAGGGTCCTCTTCTCTCCCATATTCCGTCTGTCAAGGATCGTCAGATGGGCACTGCGGCTGACGATGAAGAATGCCAGAGCATTCTCGCTATCTGGGGAATCTGCAAGAGTTTCTCGCCGAGTGCCTACATGGACGAAGACGAGGTCTGGAAGAGCCGATAAGTGGTGAAGCTGAGGAAGTTGCGCTTTTGATTGTGTCCAGTCATATGTTGTTTGCTTTTGTTGTGTCTAGGACTTGATCTGTGTAGGTCTAGGGTTTGCTTGGTGTAGTTCCCTTTCAAGTCGTGTCTGTGTCTTCTCAGTGTTAGTAGCTAGCAAAAATATGCAAAAAAGGAATTGAATATCAATGTTTTGCTGATGAATTTGTGTTTTTCATGAAGAATATTACTTGCAGACATGTTCTAAAAACTTTGAAAAATTTGACCATGACACTTTATATTTTCACCCCTGCACCTTTTCTTCAGTTTACCATCAACTTTTTCTAGTTTTTCTACTGCGCGGGACCCTCTCGGAGTGTTGTAGCGTGCCGTGCGGATACCATAGTAAGTCTCTTCGAACTGCAAACTTGTAGTTTATTTCGTTATCATTGTTTTGGCAGAAGGGACCAAACCGATCCGGAGTCGTTCCGGATCGGAACGGGAAGAGAGATGGGGGCCAAACCCCCTAGCGCCCCCATGATGGGGCGCCAGGCACCCCATCATAGGGGCGCCAGGCGCCCTATCATGGGGGCGCCTGGTCCAGGCGCCCCATAAATGGGGCACTTGTTACAGGTGTGGAATCATAGGGCACATTGCACGGCAATGCAGAGGGAAGGTTTCTAGTGAATTTCAGGTCACAAATGCACCATGGCATAGTCTCGCTTCAAAGAACACAACAGAAGGCAAGATCTGTAATAGGAACCTGCTATATAACCCAGCAAAAGAGCAAAGAAATTGGGAAAGACAAAAGCCCAATAAGAGAACATCCAGGAAGAATGGGGAAAAGGCTAAACAACATTGGCAACCTAATGGATCCAAATGGTCAGGGAATAGGCGAACACCATACAATTGGCAACAACAGTATGGGCCGGCCCAGTTAGCAACCAATAGGCAGTATGATCCACCCCATGGATTGGCCATAAAAAGATGGCTGTGCGAAGAAAGCGAGCCAGCATTCATACCACAGTATGAGTCCTTTAAGCCCACTTTCAGAAGGCAGAAGCCAAGGCGGCCACCGGCTACTTATGAAAAGCATCCCCTTCCCTGACAAATAAGCAATCAAGAGCCAGTTAAACAAAGTTTGTAGAAATAATTAACTGGCTGATATATATTTAGTCTTATGCTAGAACTCTTCTTGGGAGATGGAGGTCTCACGCTAAGGGGGAGGTGTGTTACAATGAAGGGATGCCTCTCCTTTTATAGGAGTAAGGGAGGCATCTTACAAGACTTGGAGATGAAGTTTCCTTTGAGGGGAAGTTACTTCATCTCCCTAGACTTCGAGACAAAGTTTCCTTCCAAGGGAAGTTACTTCATCTTTACTCTATGTCTCTCTCATTGAGAGACGACGGTTCGTCTTTATGTCATCTCACCGGGAGACGACACACCGACTGACCAACCCTAGGGTTTATGGCCTAGGGTCGACTCACGGGTTTCAGGGGGGTATCGAAGGGGCGATAGGCCGGATGACCTAAGGACTTCGAAACCTTGGGGGATCGGGAGCTGGGCGACTCACGAAGGAGATGACCAACTCACAAGGGGGAGAATGCTAGAACTCTTCTTGGGAGATGGAGGTCTCACGCTAAGGGGGAGGTGTGTTACAATGAAGGGATGCCTCTCCTTTTATAGGAGTAAGGGAGGCATCTTACAAGACTTGGAGATGAAGTTTCCTTCGAGGGGAAGTTACTTCATCTCCCTAGACTTCGAGACGAAGTTTCCTTACAAGGGAAGTTACTTCATCTTTACTCTATGTCTCTCTCATTGAGAGACGACGGTTCGTCTTTATGTCATCTCACCGGGAGACGACACACCGACTGACCAACCCTAGGGTTTAGGGCCTAGGGTCGAGTCACAGGTTTCCACCACGCTTTCGCGGAAAATGAATGCCCGTGAAAGAACAGTACCGCACATGGACGGCGGCCTTTGGGTGCTTTCCCAACACACTGTTCTAGGCGCATCATTTTTCAAAAAGGCGCGATGTCGACTTGACATAAAGTGGGCATCTTTAAAGAAGATGTCCGACTCAGACTAGGACCTATGAGCAGTAAGGTGCTCTTACAGACTCGATGGACTCTAGTACAGACTTTACAGACTCGATATACTTTGGAGGCGGTTGCTTCCTGCGCACGTCTCCTTCTTTATTCGAGGCGGTAGCTTCTCGCGTACGCCTCCTTTCTTGTAGTCCGCCATGTTAATCATGAATATTATTGGAATGATGGATAAGATCCATCACCAATTCTCTTATCTGCGCCGCTAGCATATTGCAGTATTCTGCCCCTGGAACGGCTTCAGACCAAGGATTGCCTGATCTCGAGTAGAATGATAGGCTTCGAAAATAGGCTTCCTTGTGCTCCATAATTTGTGTGAATTGATCTATGGCGACTGCTAATTCTGAAGCTACCTTGTCATGAATTTTTCGTGCCTCACATTGATGTTCTTCTTTCAGCTTAAGATCAATGGGGCGCTGCTTGGATTTTTGGAGGAAGTTGTTGTATTCCTCTGCTGGTAGCTTTACGCGGTCATTAATATCGCTTGACGTTTCTTCGCCAGCTTTTCCTTTGAGCTTTGCTGACTTTGCTCCTTCCATTCTGTTACAAAAACAAATAAGACTAAATATATATCAGCCAGTTAATTATTTCTACAAACTTTGTTTAACTGGCTCTTGATTGCTTATTTGTCAGGGAAGGGGATGCTTTTCATAAGTAGCCGGTGGCCGCCTTGGCTTCTGCCTTCTGAAAGTGGGCTTAAAGGACTCATACTGTGGTATGAATGCTGGCTCACTTTCTTCGCACAGCCATCTTTTTATGGCCAATCCATGGGGTGGATCATACTGCCTATTGGTTGCTAACTGGGCCGGCCCATACTGTTGTTGCCAATTGTATGGTGTTCGCCTATTCCCTGACCATTTGGATCCATTAGGCTGCCAATGTTGTTTAGCCTTTTCCCCATTCTTCCTGGATGTTCTCTTATTGGGCTTTTGTCTTTCCCAATTTCTTTGCTCTTTTGCTGGGTTATATAGCAGGTTCCTATTACAGATCTTGCCTTCTGTTGTGTTCTTTGAAGCGAGACTATGCCATGGTGCATTTGTGACCTGAAATTCACTAGAAACCTTCCCTCTGCATTGCCGTGCAATGTGCCCTATGATTCCACACGTGTAACATTTATGTCTTGAATAATCAACTTTGGTTGGAATTTCTTTTTGCAAGGGATACAACCCTGTCTGTCTTGATTCATTTGAACTTGGATACCATGAAGCGAAATTATGCCAAGGTAGAGGACAATGTTGTGCGACGTGCCCTGTAGCCCTACATTTGTGACATTTACGCCCAAGCTTTGGTGGCTTTCCCAACTGTTCATTATGAGGATGCGTTTGTTCATCATGTAGGTGAATGTTGTCCTCTTTTGAATCACAGACTGTAATTTCTTTTGAGGAGAGACTGTGCCAAGACGAATTTGGTTCTTCTGTTTTCTTCTTAAGACCCTTTCGTCTTTTACCAAACTTGCACTTCCTGATTTTTACGCAAGTTTTAGTTTCCTGATTTTCCAGTCTAACCTCCGGAGGATTTTCTGGTTCCACTGACTCTTGAACTTCTGGTTCCAAGTCAACCGTTGTTAGGTAGTCATAGAACTCTACATGGTCATGCATTATCCTTATTCCTCCTCGTATTGATCTTATGAAGTTGCAACCAACTATCATTTGGACTCCCTTTGCTAGATCCACATCAAAACTGTATGTGAAGGGGATTGGGAAGTCATTCCCTCCAATTGTCATTGTTCCAGATTTTAACATTTTGTTTGTAGACCTTCCGGTTGTTAAACCATTAAGGTGTACAGTGCACGGACTGTCTTCCAGTGCTTCTGGTGGAACAATTTTTGAATCAATGCAACAAGCTGTTGCACCTGTGTCTAAAATTGCCTTGACTGTGAAAGTATCGACACCAGAGATGTCAATTTTAACATTTAAATAAAACAGGCTTGCATTCATATAATCATTTCTCCAGGTGTTTGCCATAACTTGTCTGCACTGTTCTTGCTGATTTTATGCAACTTCTTGAGAGAGCATTACCTCATTAATTTCAACAGACTTTGTAACGCAAGGGTTACAATTTTCATAATTTTGTCTGTCCCAACTCTCTCCTTTTTCTTCAACCCGATTTTCAAACTTTTTTAAAGGGTTGAGCTGCTCATCACTCTTTTGGGAGTCCCATGTTTCTGCTATGGTCTCCTTTCCTTTTGTTTTCTTCTCAACCCATCTTTCTAATTTTTCCACTCTTACTTCTAATTCTCTAAGATGGTTGAGTTTCTCCTGCATGTCCCATGCTTCATTCACGGTCTTGCCTTCTACTGATTTGAGGGCTACTAGCTCCTCTTGACTGATGGTTTCTATGAGGATTTCTTCTGTTTGGGTACTAATGTTTCTTTTGTCTGAAGTAAATTCAACGAGATTCCTTCTACCCATTGAAGATTGTTTTTCTTGTATTTTCCTCTTCCCTTTTGAGAATATCCGAAGCATTTTGTTGTTTCATGCTTCTCATTCTTTCAAGTCTGCTTTTCTTCTCTTGATTTTCTTTAGCAATCACAGCCGGTTGTGTTTCAACTGGTTGTTTGCTAATCCATTCTTTCATTTTTCTGAAACTTTCGTATGACATCCAGCTTAACTCATCATCTGATGTTTGCTGAATTTTTGGAAATAAATTCATTGTTTCACTATATGGTACCCAATTTGCTCTATTCTGTTCCTCTGAGTACTCATACTCATCCTCAGTATCTGACTCCCATCTTCTCTCAGTAGTTATGCATTCAGGTGGGTAATCGTACCTTCCTGAATCTTGCCCAAGCGTATCCCATCTCTCTGGGTAGTTCTCATAGTTCCAGTATGCGTTGTCAATCGGACAACCCGTGGAATAATAAGAATCCATTGCAAAGTAACTATTCTTCAGATATTGCAGAAAACTTTTATGCTAAAGATATACTCGTACTAGTTTCATATACTTTTGCTAAATCAAGGAATTTTTAGCTCAAATCTTCGATTTATATTATCCTTTCTTAATTGATTGTTTGAATCCTTCTCAATAACTATCTTAGAGGTTTACTCAATTTCTAGGCCTTCTGCTCACACCGCGAAGGAGGTTCTTTTCTGCTCCCAGAGACTTACGAATTACTGACCAACGACGATTCTTTCGCTTTAGGCCCGAAACTAGCAATCCCTAAGTATAGCTTATGAGGAAAGATTTGTCGCAATCGGACTAAGGACGATAAGATTTACCAAAGACTTAAGTAAAAATACCTTAACCGTTGCAGATCTTTGCTAGCAAGAGATGATCTTTTCGCAAATGAAGATTTTCCGCGAACTGGAGAAGACAAATCTTTGCACAGAATATTCCACAGATATATATAGAATTTTGAAAGCTTACAACACACTGAACACAGGACTCTGGACGCTTGGCACACTATACTTTCTTAGTGGTACTTGGCGGAGATAAACCTCACGCAAGGTGAAGATCTTTACAACAGGCTGAACCTGAGGCTCGGATCAACAACTTTTCATATACCGACTCAAGAAAGGACACTCCCCACTCCAAATAACACTCCTAAGTAATCAAACCAAGATAAGTGGTAGGTTCTCACCAAAACTAAGCTCTGATACCAGGGGGGATCGAAGGGGCGATAGGCCGGATGACCTAAGGACTTCGAAACCTTGGGGGATCGGGAGCTGGGCGACTCACGAAGGAGATGGCCAACTCACAAGGGGGACTATCATGGGGGCGCCTGGTCCAAGCGCCCCATAAATGGGGCCCTTGGTCCCCAGGCCCCTGTCTTCCTCGTTTTGCATCATTTCAAAAAGTTAGAACGGGCCAGAAACCCTAGGCGCCTGGACGCCTGGCACCCTATGATGGGGCGCCAGTGATGGGGCGCCAGGCAGGTTTGGCCACCTTCTCTCTTCCCGTACCGATCCGGAACGACTCCGGATCGGTTCGGTCCCTTCTGCAAAAACAAAGATAACGAAATAAACTACAAGTTTGCAGTTCGAAGAGACTTACTATGGTATCCGCACGGCACGCTACACACTTCGAGAGGGTTCCGCGCAGTAGAAAAACTAGAAAAAGTTGATGGTAAACTGAAGAAAATGTGCAGGGGAGAAAATATAAAGTGTCATAGTCAAAAATTTCAAAGTTTTTAAAACATGTCTGCAAGTAATATTCTTCATGAAAAACACAAATTCATCAGCAAAACATTGATATTCAATTCCTTTTTGCATATTTTTGCTAGCTACTAACACTGACAAGACACAGACACGACTTGAAAGGGAACTACACCAAGCAAATCCTAGACCTACACAGATCAAGTCCTAGACACAACAAAAGCAAACAACATATGACTGGACACAATCAAAAGTGCAGCTTCCTCAGCTTCACCACTTATCGGTTCTTCCAGACCTCGTCTTCGTCCATGTAGGCACTCGGCGAGAAACTCTTGCAGATTCCCCAGATAGCAAGAATGCTCTGGCATTCTTCATCGTCAGCCGCAGTGCCCATCTGACGATCCTTGACAGACGGAATATGGGAGAGACGAGGAACCTTGAGCCGTGGTTGGCCCAACTGAAGAAGACACCGATGTGGGTTGTAGATGATGAAGGAAGTGCCGGTGATCAACCGAAGATCCACCCCAGGAGTGGTAGAGGCACGAACATTTTGGCGCATAACCGCCTCGGTAGGACAGACAAAGCCGCCACTGCTCATAGCCGAAAAGTACAAACGCCAGTCAGCGCGGGTCTTCACCGAAGGACACTTGTTCATCACTTTGTATTCCATGCAGAGACGGTTTGTGAGAGGCTGGAGGGGGCTCCGAGCAAAAAGCCGGGAAGCCGTGGCTGGTCCAAAGCACACGTCGAACATGAAATGCCAGTCAGCCCAGCACATGAACAAAAGGATGCTGCCGAACATGGGCCTACCAACACTAGCAGAGGTCATGCCGTCATAGAGGTAGCCTAACACCGAGTGGGCTATGCACTCGTTAGACCAGATGCCCTGGATATAAGGAAGGCAGGTAGGATCGAGCCACCCGTCCTCACACGGGTAAAGGAGCACCGAGGCAAGGCAAGCAGCAACACCTTGGGCACCGGGCAGCGATGGGTCCTCATTGTCACCGGCGCCTTGAATCACGCCAATGGACCAATCCGCCAGTGCCTCGGTGTAAATACGCCCACCTACCATGATGGACCGAGCCTCTCCGGTGGTCATAAAGCCATGAAGGAAATCCAAACTGGTGACCGGTCCAACAGGAATGAACATGGCCTAGCCATACCCAGGCCTGGCACGAAGCCCCAGGAATAGCTCCACCTCTTCTAAGAGGATGGTACATTCAAAGGAGTCAAAAACAAAAGTATGAGTATCAGGATGCCACATCTCGAGAAGCACACCCGCCAGAGAAAAGTTCCAGAAATATTTAAGGAGATGGTTGGCGTGGATTAGGATGCCGGAGAAGCCCCACCCGCTCAGAATAGTCCGCACATGGATGTTGATGGCGGCCATCAGACGAGCTATCCACAGCACCTGACCATAACGGCGAGCGCCGGGGAAGTTTGGAAGGTCCTGCAGAATAATCACGCGATCAGAAAAGAAGGTTTCGGAACAAAACAAAAAGGGGTGCCTAATAAAGCCACTACCACTCCCATGGACACTCGATTCCGGATATGGCACGGGACTTCAGAAAAAACTCTTCATCTCAATCGAACCAGTCGGACGGGAGGAGGAGGATGCCATCGGAGCAAGGGAAGAAGAAGAACACTGTAGCTGGTGTGGGGGAGAAGAAGGGGAGGTCCCCCCTTCTTATAGAGCTCAAAAGACTGCCTCGGGAAGGAGCGAGCTTATAGTCTGCGCAGGTGCCCCACTTATAGGGCGCCAACTATAAACAAGGCACCAGGCGCCCGGTTAACGGGGCACCAGGGGCCCTACTTGTGCCCTACAAGTAGGGCCCCTGGAGCCTTGCGTGGACCATGGATAGGCCACACCCACATGGGTTATCATATATATCTTGCACATACCTCGGGTCTGAAAGGGCTGAGTCGGAGAACCCCTTCAACAAAATCGTTGAAGGACTCAGTCACCTTTTAGGCCCGCGGATAAGCCAAAGTCAGATAAACGGGGACGACGGTGTCTTCGCGAATGTCCTGACCCGTTGCGTTTGACCTATATCTTCAACTATTTTCTTATAATTATTTGTATTTCTTTAAACCCAGCATCATGCATCGTCTCATGCATCATCATACTCATGCCGACCTTTCCGTTATGGTCTTTCTATGGCTTTCTAAGGAGGCTTTGGTCTGCCCAGAAGACCCGGTTTTAACCGTGTTTCAATGATTTCATCAAAACAAGAAGTTATTTCATACAAACCACACCGGTATTCCTGAGCAAAACCCGATTAATTTGAAGAACCCAACCTTGGTTGATTACTGGTTTCATCTTTACTTTTTCGCAACTTACTTTCCACCAAGCCCAGCACACCATGCAGTTCGGGTCCTGGCCGGTAACAATTCTCCCCTGCGTGGGATTTTAGTTTTAGTTTTCCACACAATCAATCAACCGAAGGGAAGGTTCTGATAAAACAGAAGGCAACCTCGGAGTCCGGTAAGGTTTCATTCTACTCAACTAGGCTAAGGAAGGCATGTCTAAATCTACACCTTGGCGTCACCTTTTAAGTCCATTACCACTTCGTTTCGCTACAACTCACTACGTTTCACTACATTCGCCTACGCTACATTCATGTCATTCCCCTACAAAGCTAACGCCAAGGCGAGGCAAACTGTAGACGCGCAATTTTGGCCCAGTTGGAGAGTTTAAATTCTTGTTTTCATGGAGAATATCTAAAGCAGATCGTGTTTTCCGGACGGATCAAGTTTCTGGCACGTTCCGAAGGGGATCAATAGAGCAATCAGCCAAGCCAAACACCCTGTGTATAGGGCACCTGCCCTGTATAGGGCACCTGGCGCCCTATTTATAGGGCACCGCCCTATTTATAGGGCACCAATAGGGCACCAGGTGCCCTATAAACAGGGCGCCCTGTATATAGGGCACTAGGCGCCCTGTATATCGCCTGGCACCAAATCAAATCAATTCGACCGGCTGATTTGACCCCCCGCAGTGACTCGTCTTGTCGACCTAGTAGACCTCATGATGCTGGCGCCCCATATACAGGGCGATATGTCGTGTGGCACTGTTTTTCGAAAATGGCCAAAGTGCCATCTTTTCAGCTATAAATAGACCTCCATTTGGAGCTTGGAGGGGGTTCCAACTTGGTGCCACCCTAGAGCTCATCCAACACCACGTTTCTAAGCCATTTTCACCCCCCATAAGCCTCCAAACCGATCCAAAATCGTCCACCAAAATCCCAAAAAACCTTCTGTTTCTGTCACCCAGAAACATGTTTTTTCTTCAACTTTGAGAGCTTCTATCCGTCTCTCCTCTTTTATCCAGCATCCAAACCACCTTCCATTGGCTTCATTTGAGTATTGTCTACAAGGAAGAGCCCCTACTTCGTCCCGGAAGCCGCCCAGCACTCCGGAGCGGCGTTGCGAAGAGGGGAAGAAAATCTGTTCGGGCTAGACTTAGTGCCCCGTATACAGGGCACGTTGACCAAGGCACTTTGACCTTGGTCAACGCGCCCCATAAGGGGGGTACTTGCTCCTAGCGCCCTATATATAGGGCACCAGGAGGGGCAGAAGCTTGTTTTGTCATTTTCGGAGTCAGATCGCCCGTTTAATCGAGTTTTTGTCTTCCTCTTTCGTCTTAGCACTGTTTATCATGTTATTTGACATGTCTTAGATCGTTTTGCATCTCATATATGTTTAAAAACCTACCAAAAATAGGGGTGGGGATTCCGTCCCGATCCGGTTAGTTCATTCCCTTTTGCATGATTCATAGTTGTTCTCAAGCATGATGCTATACTTGCGCCAGAGCTAATGATCTTCATTTGTCTTTCTTCATGTTTTGTGCAGGACATTCTTAGGTAAATCGACTGGAGTGAAGCTTCAATCCGATCGTAGGTGAAAGAACTCCCTAAAGCTCTCCCCTCTCGGCCGGCCGAGAAAGGAGAAGTTAGAACCTAACAATCTCCCCCTGTTTACATCCCCAAGGCACGACGGTCAAACTCTCTCTTCTTCTAGTTCATTTGCTTAATACTCAATCACACATTGGAGCTTTCGGCTCCTGGCGACCACACACTTCACCTTACACTACACACGCTCCTTCTCCTCTTCTTCTCTCTCCCTCGCCGACGCACGCGCGAGCCGGGCTGGCTCATCCGTGTGCCTACACCTTTTGGCGACCACGGTGGGACAACTCTTGCTTAAGTGAGTTCTTTTCACCTTTTAAAAGAATATCCAACATATTCATCCTTGCTTTTTGGCTCTTGCTTGAATTCCTACATCCTCCTAGCATTCCTATTCACTTGCTTGCTTGTTTACTTGCTTCACCTTAGCATCACTTAGTTTCTTCCAGTTTACTTGCTTTCCGTGGGTCCTCTTTTAAAAGAAAAAAAGGGTACCATCTAATTTTTGGCTTTCTTTAATCAATTTACTTTGACTTTGCATTATCTTGCTAACCATCTTTGCTCGTTTTCTTTTTCTCAAAAAAAGGAAGTCTAAGTTCTCCTCTAAAGCATCTTTAGTGAAATAATATTTGCTTTCACTTTACATTTTTGCCTTGCTTACTTGTTTTCCAATATTTTCTTGATCATTGCATGCTTTTATTTTCTTCTTATTTGCTTCTCGCTCCTTGATATCTCACTTGCATTTAGTTTGCATTGGAGTTCTTTCGACTCCTTTAGGTCATCCGAGAAGGGAGGCTCTTTCCTCCCAAAGCCCTACACACCCAAACACCCCTCTTGGTGGTTGCCAACTCCTCCTCCGGGGATTCCCTTTCGGAAGGACCGGGTAGCTTCCATCAAGACCTCCATAAGTCCCCAGACATGAAGGATTCCCTCTTCACTGATCGGGCTGGTTGTACCATTTTATCCCAAAACCCGGAGTACCTACTACCTATCGTTGCGAAAAGAGTGACAACCTTAGAGTGCTTGGCGTTGTGAGAGTATAGGGTCCTACCCATTTATTTGAGTGGACATTATTTCTCTTAACAAGCCACTAATTCAAGGTTGAAACACAAAAAATTGCGGTAATCATTCTAAGTCTGTGCCGTCACTTGTTTGCAAATCGAAATTGAAAACCAAAACCAAAAATTTGAAAACACTTGACAAAAACCCAAAATAAATCTTTGTTTGAGGTTAATTTGCTTGATAACCTGTTTGTTCAAACAAAAATCAAAAACCGAAAAAAGGGAAAATTTTTAAAACTAAAAAGGGATTCTTGTGTTTTTCGTCACCTTTCCTTTCTATTTATGAACTTGAGATCAGGACGAGTCATTGGGATGACGGACCAAGGATACAAACCGTTGCAGTTGGAGTATGACCAATTCTATCCCCATCCAGATGCCGTATGTGCCGTTAATGAACCCGAGATGCTCCCTGAAACCAGTTCACCCCGACCCCACCCAGATGCTCTGTGGGAGGCATTCGCTCATGCCGACCCAACTCAATTACAAGCCATTGAGGCCATCCTGAAAGGGAAATCTCCTGTCAATCACACCCATGCCGAGGGTGGTCACCACACTTCTACCCCCCAGTTAGCAACTGACCAACCCGACGCACCAGTACCGGGCCATTCTCACAATGGACCCTTGATTCCAAACTCACCCCATCCGGTGGCCATCTTGAACCACCCAGACCCAAACAACACCACATCACTTAGGCCACCGGTCTATTCTTCTGCACATTTCAATCAAGCACGTCCTCAAGTGCACCACCCGATATACCCTCCTTGCCCGGCTGCTTCAGCCTATCCGATGGCCATGCCGGCAAACCAATCATCTGTCCTCCCCCCTCCTCTTGTTCGAGAATCCTCCGTTGATCAAACTGTGCTTAACAAAATCAATAGGATGGGTGAACAATATCGGGAGCTCAAGCGATTGATCGACACACGAGCTCTCCCCGAGATATCCCTTCCCTCTCTCCCCGTGTTCCATCTTCCTCCTTCTGAAATGCCCATTTACCGCCGATATAATGGAAATGGGAACCCTTTCATTCACATCAAAGATTTTCTCTGAGTCTGTCATGTGGCAAAACGATCCGAAGGCCCTTGCATACCTATTTAGGAGATCATTAGAGGGTTCCGCGTTGGAATGGTTTTATTCACTTGACCCCTTGGAAGCTAGCAACTTTGATACCGTCAAAGCAAAGTTCTTGCAAAGATACCAAGATCGAGTCGGTCCTACCTATTTGATCACAGATCTTATGGACGAAAAGATGAGAAACGATGAGGATTTTATAAGATATGCTGATAGATGGAGGGCAATGGCAGAAAAGCTGACGAATGCACTGTCAGAATCAGAACAATTCAAGATGATCATCACCAACACCACTCCGGTTCTGAAAAATGTATTGGCATTACATCACCCTATCACAATGAGCGAACTCTATGAGAGAGCACGGTACATCCAAACCCAACTCCGAGATTCTCCCATCATGAACCTCTTCGACCCTAGGCCCCGAATCACCAAAAAGACAACCACCACCACCGCTGGGCCCGTGACCAAATGCGTGGTAACCAATGAACATGTCAATATCGTAGGGAACCCGCCCAACAACCACCAACAGCAGACGAAACCCCCAGTACAGAAACCCCCGCCAAACCCAACCGGCACCTCGCCCTCAGATCCAACCCCAACCTTTCCGCCACCAAACACCAAACCAGTATCCCCAACAACCAATGCAAACACTAGTCCCCCAGCAACTGGCCGTACAAACCTTTGCACCTCAACCACCCCGCCAACCAACCACCTATAACCAGGCACCTCCCCCCGCCACCTACATGCCACGAAGAGCAGGGACTAGAAGAAACCATTACCCGCCGTTACCGTACTCTCTCACAGACATTTTTAACGCTCTTATGGCGGCAGGGCAGATTTCATTGCCAAGAGAAAAGGAGTGGCCGCAAAATGCCAACACTGACAAATATTGTTTGTACCACAGATACCCGGGGCATACAGTGGAGAATTGCTTTCAGTTTAAAGATTATATCCATGACCTCCACGAGCAGGGAAGTATTGACCGGGGTCAAATGGGCGAGTACATCAAGGCAAGAAAGAACCGGCCTTAGCGACGAACAGGCACCGGTCCGACAACAACAACAAGAATCCGGTCCGGGGATTATTCGAACCCGCTACCCGCGCATGCACCAGCGATAGCACCAGAAAACCAGAGGGTTAATCCTATTCTAACCTCCACCGATGAACCCCGCGATAGAGGCCAGAATTGGCAAATCGAGGGACCAGCTTCTTTCATGAACATTAACCCTCTAAACCACGTTTACCGAACCGTTCACTCCATACCACGAGCTATCCCCACCAGAAGAAGCCAACCACCAATTATCCGCACTCTATCACAGCCAACCATAACGCCACCAGCCGTACAACTCCAACCGGGTAGGACCTTGATCTGCCCGGTCGAGCCTCCGCAAATACTATCGCCATTAGGACCCATCATTGTACCACCTCATACAACCATGCCACCACAACCTACCCGCATCCCTACAACCCGAACTATCATCACTACACCCCTACCTAGGCCTCCCATCATCCGACCTAACCCTCCGTCTACCTCCGCTGCACCAACCATAGCCCCTCAACTCGCCACGGTGCTTAAAAGCGGGCGCATGTTTCAAAGAATTTTCCCCCAGGCCAGTCAGTCAGGGTTGGTACCAGAAACAGAAAAAGAACACATCGAAGAACCATTGCCTGGGACATCCTATGACTTATTGAAGCATCTTAATAAAACCCCGGCACGAATCTCTATCTTAGAGTTGATCAAAAGATTCAAAGTCCATCAAGAGGTTCTCCAACAATACTTATAGCGGGTGATGGTGAATGAGAGCCTCCCCCCAGAAAAAATCTCATCAGTTCTGGTCCCGAGAAGTGAGTACCCGGCCCTCACATTCACAAAGGAAGAGTTAGCCGACCCAGAAATAAGGAAATGTGCCTTGTGCATCACAGTTCACATCAATGGTGTAGGCATTAAGTCATGTTTAGTCGATACTGGAGCATCCATTAATGTTACGCCACCGTAAACATTGCATCTTTGTGGATTCTCCGAGGAAGACATCGGGGGATCTCAAATAACGGATCGCATATGACAATTCGAAAAAGCTCGCCGATGGCATGATTACATTAAATGTGAAGCTTGGACCTCGAACAACATCGTTAACTTCCACATACTTGAGATGGATCCAACCTACAAAGCTATTCTGGGACGGCCCTATTTGGAAGCACTAGAGGCAGTCGCCTCCACCAAACACCAGTGTCTTAAATTCCCTCACAAGGGACAAGTGATTAAGGTGACGAGCATGCCCTTAGACCATCCATCTTCTCCACCACCACTCCTTGGGTTGCCAAACGAGCCAATTTTGACAATCTTGGATCTTACAGAAATAAGTAAGCTGCCCAAGCAAGTGTGGAGAAGGAAAAGAGAGAAAAATGAAACTATTGGTTGGCACATAATGAAGAGTTTGGGATATCGAGAAGGCCAAGGACTAGGCAAAGAACTGCAAGGCATAGCTGAGTCAATCAATCTAATGAGGTTACAACCAAAAAGCGGGGTTGGCTATGATGGAATGACAGCGAATGGTCAGAATCTTAGAAGCAGATACTTTTTGGATGCTTACAAAAGTTTTTCATCAAGAAAGAAACCATTCAACTGGCTGAGAACAAGGAAGAACAAGAGATGGAGCAAGAGAAGAGAAGAAGAACCAACGACCCTGAAGATGACTTGTATCCAGAAATATCTCTTTTGTTTTCCACCGATGAAGAATGGTCAAGCAATGAACCACTCCAGGTTGAACCACCTGTTGACCCACCTGAGGGTCATATTGCCAAATCGACTCGAGAAAAAGTCCAACCAACTCCACGAGGGCCTTCCCTCATTACGTCATCTTTCGGGGCCGACGCCCCAACGCACTATGATGCTCTCCCCGGGCTTCTTGGCCCGATCCCTATTTCTAGGCCCTCAGGCCCAACTTATGGGTCCGCATACCCACTTGTTGCTCTTGGGCCATCGAGCCCCTCTACTAAATCCGGGCCTTTGTGCCCATTTTCTCCAATTCTCGAGCCCTCGAGCCCATCTCCTAAACCCGGGCCCTTGAGCCCACATCCTCCTCTTATTGGGTTCATAAACCTACGTTCTTCTATGATCATCCGGCCTATTGGCCCATCACCTCTTTCTGTCAACATTGGGCCCGAAAGCCCCCTCTATCAAACATTGCTCGAAGTCTTCCCCTCTTTATAAATATCTCCGCCTACTTTGGCTCCCGTAGTTGATCTCAACCCAAATCGGGCACCTGAAGCCCAATCTGTCTTTATGTTTAGCACTCCTAAAAAAGCAACGTCCTCCTCGAAACTCAAATTTCGATCGGGGAAACATCTCAACTTGCCTCGGAAGGGCATTCGACTCAAGGAGCCACCAGATCCTTGATTGACCTCATTTGCCCTCCATTCTCTCCAATAAAATTCTTCCTTCCCTTATTTACTTTCTTCTTCTTTAGGTTTAGTTTCCAATAAAAATAGGACAAAAATTAGAGGTAGGAGAGTTCCAGAAAGATACCTGCATCGGTTAGCTCAGAAAAGCTTAGAATGTGCCAAGCTACTAGAGTATCTAGAAAATGCGATCCAGTTGGGTGAAATTCGATATGAGGAGAAAGATAACATTGATCAAACTTTGGGGGTTTCTTCCTCTCTCAGTTCAACATCACCTACATCCAACAGAAGGCAATCAAGGGCTATGCAATTGTTGAACACTTTGCCCATCATCCTACCCCAATCTTTGACCCTATTCAATCAAAATTTCCCGATGAGGAATTGATGTCCATTCGATCTTCCAATCTGTGGACTTTATATTTTGATGGGGCATTAAACTCCCAGGGTAGAGGGATAGGGATTGTTCTTCTGTCACCCGAAGGTGTCACCATTCCACGAGCTTTTCTACCTTCATTTTCCAGTAATAAACAATATAGCTGAGTATGAAGCCTTGTTGGCCAAACTGGAGGCCGCTCACTTTTATGGTGTCACTAAGCTAAGGGTGATCGGTGATAGTCAGTTGATTCTCCGCCAAGTGCTTGCCAAATACCGCACATCTCATCCCGGGCTCAGACCATACCAAGAACTCACTGCCTGTTACATCAAGCTATTCTCCAAACTCGAATTCATTCATGTTCCTCGTGCTCAAAATATTCTTGTTGTTGCTCTCGCTTCTCTGGCATCTTCACTATCTGTCCCGCTAGGCAGACAGGTTAGGACGATCTATGTCCGTCGATGTACCATTCCGACAGTAGAAGATGCACGATTATTGAAGGTTAAAGAAGAGTTTGAAAGGAAAGAGTACATTGAGCAAAAGGAGGAAGTATCTTTGGTTAAGTTGGAAGAATTAGAAGAGGGTGAGAAACTATGGTATCATGAGATTACAAATTATTGCCAGGATCAGACATATCCGCCAGGATCAACTGCCGAAGAGAAGAAAGCCATAAGAAGGGTCTCCCAGAGATACACTATCTTAGGTGGAATACTTTATAAAAGAAGCTTGGCCGGTGTTCTATTAAGATGCGTAGATGAAGAAGAGGCTGAATTGGTGCTTAAAGAAGCACACTCCGGAGTGTGTGGGGGCCATGTAAATGCTCAAGCCCTCGCCAAGAAGATCATCAGGCAAGGGTATTACTGGCCTACTCTGGAAGAAGATTGCTCGATCTTTGTCCGGCACTGTCATCAATGTCAACTTCACGCCGACAAGATTCATTCTCCTGCATCTTCCCTTCACCCGATTCACGCCCCATGGCCCTTCGCTATGTGGGCTTTTGATGTTATCGGACCCCTTGGTGACCCAAACTCCACAAACAAAACCAAATCCTTCATCCTAACGGCAACGGAGTACTTCACCAAGTGGGCGGAGGCGGAAGCATACGTGGAGATCAAGGCATCAACAGTCTGCACCTTCATCAAGCGCAACATCATTGCCAGGTTCGGGATCCCAGGCGACATCATCACCAACAACGGACCACAATTCATCTCTCAGGAGCTGCGTGACCTTTGCAACAGGTATTGCATCAGATTGCATCATTCTTCTCCATATTATCCTCAAGGCAACGGTCAAGCAGAAGCCACCAATAAAACCCTGATGAAAATCATTAAGAAGACTTGTAAGTCTAGCAAGTTCACAGACTGGCCAGATAAGTAGTTGATGCTCTATGGGCCTACCTCACTTCTATTCGAACACTAACGGGTCAGACCCCCTATGCCTTGGCATTTGGGATGGAGGCGGTAGTTCCATACGAATTAATCATTCCTTCCCTTCGAGTCCAGATCGATCGAGATATCCCGATAGATGAACGCCGAGATTCCCTTCTCGCGCAACTCGAACTCTTGGATGAAAGGAGGCTGGCCGCTGCCGAACATACTAGATCTTACCAGAATAGACTTAAAAGATTTTATCAGAAGAGGGTGGTGGAGAGAAAATTTGAAATCGGTGAGGTTGTGCTTAAAAGAATATTCGTTAAGCCGGGCGATCCCCGCTCCAAACTTCAACCTAATTGGGAGGGTCCATATGTTATTTCGGCTATTTATCCCGGTAATTCATATAAGCTGACTAATGCAGAAGGAAAAGAGCTAGCTCATCCTTGGAATGGTGTGTACCTCAAAAAATATTTCCCTTAAAACAAAAATCACAAAAATCTATAAAATCCAAAGGTGTGAGGAATAATGACAACATCTAACGCTTGCTTACTCGGTGCACCAACTTGTCACTTAGGGAAATAAGGATAGGCATCATACTGCACACACTACACGCCTAGTTTTGAGATCCGATGATCGGAAGTCAGAGAGAAAGCTAGGCAACGCTCGGCAAAAGAAAGTCAACCTAATCCCGTTCTCTTCTCCTTTCGGTCCAGAATAGATGAAAGGGGTTAGAATGAGGAGTATCGAAAGTGCCCATTGTCGAAGTTGGAAAATGCCTCTGAAGATCTGACTTCTTAAAAAGAAGAAAAGGTGCCAAAAGATGGGCAATGATCCCTCAGGTAGGCAAAAGAATAGACCTGTCTGAATGTGTACCAACAAAAGCCCAAAAAAAAGGCTTCAAAAGATGGGCAATGAACCCCTCAGGTCAAAATCAAGAAAAGGAAAAAAGACCTGTCTAAATGTGGGCCATCAAAGAAAAGGGCTAGAAGGAAGGACCCAAGGATGTCAAATCCCAAACGGACAATGCGGGCACTAGTAGAGAAACAAATTCGACACCTCCGAATCCTATTAAGGACTTACCACCAATCCTCTTCCCTCTTTAACCTTGCGGGTAAGGTTGACCGACTGGATCCAAGAAGAGCCATAGCCTATCAAAGGCGGAAGGTCAGAAGATCTCGGACTAGGCACTTTCTTACACGTGATGCCTACTCTTAACCCTTAGGTAACAATGAGAGGCACCTATGGCAAGCAAGGCAAAGGATGAGATGGTCGTTTCTTTCACACCAAATCAAAAAAATTAAAAACTTCAAAAACATAAAAAAATCTATAAAGTCAAAAATCTATAAAAATTAAAACACTAAAAAATCATAATAGTTCCAAAACATTAAAAACATTATAAAACCATCAAAATCCAAACAAATCAAAAATTCCAAAATGCCTAAAAATTTGCTTTCTAAATTGACTAGTTGCCGTTGCATTCATGGTTAATTCCAGTCTTGCATATTTCCTTTTATGCATACTTATGTTTTTCTGTTATCTCTACCTTAATAAGGCCTATGTCCCTTGACAAAAGATCAAGGCAAGGGACTAAGCCAAAATAAAGTTCTAATATCTTCTCTCAAGTGGATGCAGGAACAGGAGAAGGCATGCCAGCTTCATATCCCCAGACACTTAAAGGAAGCAAAAACAACAAAAAAATCAAAAAATTGAAAAACAAAAGTGGACTTCCCCGACCCCTATTAGGACTTGCATTTAGTATTGCATCTATCAAAATAAATAATATTTGAGATGTTGAAGACCTCAAGTCTAGAGGGAGCTGAGCCTGAGAACCCCTTCAACAAAATCAGTGAAGGCTTAGTCATTCCTTAGGCTTGCAGATAGGCCAAAGTTGAATATGCGGGGACAACGGTTTCTTTACGGATGTCCTGACCCGTTATGTTCAACTTATATCTTCAACTATTTTCTTATACTTAGTTGTATTTCTTTAAACCCAGCATGCATCATTTCATACATGCATCACCCCATCATAATCCTGCCATTTTAAAGATGTTCTTTTATAGCCCCAGAGGAGGTCTTGATTTTTCAGAGAATCAGTTTCCAACGGGTTTTAACAATGATTTCATCAAAACAAGAAGTTTTTCCATGTCGAACTGAACCGGTATTGTTGAGTAAAACATTATGAATTTGAAGAACCCAACCTTGGTTGATTGGCTGTCTCCTCTTTACTTTTCGCAATTTACTGCATTTCTACCGAGTCCAGCACACCATGCAGTTCGGGTCCTAGCCGGCAACAATTCTCCCCCACGTGGGATTTTAGTTATTTACTTTCTGTACTGTTTTTCTCTTTACCCAATCAACTAGAGGGAAGGTTTTGATAAGACAAAGGGTAATCTCGGAGTCCGGTAAAGTTTTATTCCACTCAACAAGGCCAATGAGGGCGTGTCTAAATCTACACCTTGGCGTCACCTTTTCAGTCCATTACCACTTCATTCCGCTACGCCACATTATGCTTCACTACATTCGCCTACGTTTCATTCGTGTCACTCCCCTACAAAGCCGACGCCAAGGTGAGGCAAGCTGTAGACACGCAATTTTGGTCCAGTTGGAGAGCTTAAATTCTTGTTTTTATGAGTATTCTTTCAAGGAAACCAAGTTTTTCGGAAAATCGGAACTTCCCTGCGCGTTTCGGCCAAACTGGGCCTAGTGCCCCCTTAATGGGGCGCTTTGACAAAGTCAAAGTGCCCTATATATAGGGCACCTGGCGCCCTGTATATAGGGCACCAGGCGCCCTACTTATAGGGCACCTGCACCTGGTCTGACTGACTGGACAGATCGATGGGACAGTTCTACAGATAAAGTTGCCATCTTCTTGCCTATAAAAGGACCCCCATTTGGAGGCTTGAGGACACACCAAGGGCGTCCCCCAAACCCTCTCATCCACCACAACACTCACAAGGCCTTACAACCCCTCTCCAAGCTCTCAAACCGTTCCAAAATCCTCTCCCAAAAACCCCAAAAATCTGCAGTTTCCTTCTTCAGAAATATGATTTTTCTCCGACTTTGAGGGCCTCTGCTCTCCATTTTCCTTACATCTAGTGCCAAAACACTCTTCCATTAGCTTCACTTGAGTATTGGCTGCTTGAAGAAGTCCTTCTTTCATCTTGGAGGTCTTCCTA
Organism: Cryptocoryne crispatula var. balansae; assembly: GCA_036172225.1. Classification (NCBI taxonomy): domain Eukaryota; kingdom Viridiplantae; phylum Streptophyta; class Magnoliopsida; order Alismatales; family Araceae; genus Cryptocoryne; species Cryptocoryne crispatula. The sequence goes on along the minus strand of CM069929.1, from coordinate 33,357,307 downwards.
CACTCCGGGGCGACGCCGTGAAGAAGGAAAGAAAATCTGCTGAAACCAGTCCCTGGTGCCCCATAAATAGGGCGCTTTGACTTTGGTCAACTCACCCCATCAAGGGGACACCTGCAGCAGGCGCCCCATATATGGGGCACTAGCAGGAGCAGACCCTGTTTTGCATTTTTTTGAGTTTATTTACCTTTCTGATCGATCTTTTACTCCCCCCTTTCATTTTAACTTTCATTAACATGTTATTTACCATGCATTAAGCCACTCATTTGCATTTTCATGCATATTTAAACCTTCCAAATAGGGGTTGGGATTTAGTCCCAATCCGGTCAGTTCCTTCCCTCTTTCATGTTTACATTTGAATTTGAGCATGATTCTACACTGTCACGAGAACTAATGATCTTTTCACTTGTTTCTATGTTTTCATATGGACATTTGTAGGTAAATCCAGCCGAGGCGGAGCTTCAACCGGATCAAAGACGAAGGACTCACTAAGCTCTCTTCTTTCGGCCGGCCGAAAGAGGAGAAGTCGGAACCCAACAATCTCCCCGCTTCCAAAGGTACGACGGTCACTTTCATTCTCCATTTCATTTCTTTTCATTCTATTATATTTTGGGGCCTCTGGCTCCTGGCGACCACAACCACTAACATCCCATCCACCAAGACCCCAAAGCAAGCGTAGGGGCCGGAAAAGGGGAGATCTACGGATATCCCATTTCGGGTGCTTACACCAATCTATCCACATGCTGCTGGATGACGTTGCTACATCCCTTCCTACTGTCTGTTGCTGCAATTGTTGGTATCAACAGTTTGAAGATGATAGAAATGCTGCTGCTACTATCGAAACCATCTATTGGGACGATGAAGATTGAAGTTATATTTATCTCAATGTTCTATCCTCCTATTCCTTGCCCACGCCCCTTTCTTTTCCTGCTACCATCGGCAGCCATAGGCTACCGGTTCTGTTGTCACTGCTGATCCTGCTGCCATTGGTGCTTGCTCCAGTGCCTATAGAAGGAGAAGAACCTGTCACCGGGACCCCAAATCAGAGGATAGCAATAGGCCACCAGGGTCTACACATGTCAAGGCCGCCAGGGCCATGTTTGTCAAGACTTTCAAGTCTACCAGGGTTTATTCGGTCAAATTTCGAAGGCCGCCAGACCCATATCGATCGAGGATTTTGAAGTCCACCAGCGGTGTATTCGGTCAAAGTTTCGAAAGTCGCCAAGGACCCACCGGGAAGGCGAAGGAAGAATTAAGGCATGTTACGGCCTGAAAGATATAAACTGATCTTCATAAATGAATTTAAACAAAAGAAAATCAACTAAGAGTTAGCCTATTTCACATAGGTTACCTCAAAGGACGGGCACTCGAGCATGTCCCCAGCGTGTTTGATCCTGGACGGGGAAATGGGCAAGTTCTCATCTTCTACCGATCCTTCCCCCGAAGTAGGGAGTATCAAACTCCACATACTAAGGGAGGTATATCTCATCAATTTAAGGGGAGGTCATGTCAAAATTTTCCCCTTAAATTAAAAATGAGAGACATATGCCAAGGAAGGATCATCCTATGTCCATCAAGGACTAAGGAAAATTCATCAATGGGAAATACGACATTTTATGTCCCCCACATGTAATTTACATTCGGATTTGTCAATGAATGAAAATTTTGAAATTTGCATATCATTATTGTCATTGAGAACTTTAGGAGGCACCATAGACTTAAGGGAATGCAAATGGCACGAGAAATCATTATTCAAAAATATGCAAAATCATATTTGAAGATTGACAAGAAATCTCAATCTTGAAATCTTTAAACCCGAAAGTAGAAGAAGGAATCTTGTGACAATCAAATTAAATCACCTAAGTTTATCATCATAAATTAAATCTGAGAATTTCACATGACAATTCTCATAATAAAAAAAAATCTAAAAAGATGGTTGAGAACCAAAACAAGAGCAGCTTAATTTCCACATTTGAAACCTGAATTGTCGATCTTTAACAAAAAAAAACAACAACCAATAAATCAATCAAACAAGACCAATACGTCTCAAAATAACTCAATAAGACATGAAAGCTCCTAAAACAAGCTAAAAGATGTTAAGCTGATAAAATAAATAAAAGACATCACAAGCAATGAAAAGCTCGATCATTTTAAAATAAAGAATATGTCAAACAGAAAACACCAAAATAAATAATAAAAAAAGGGCAATCCAATCTTTAATAAAAATAATAAATAAAATTGAAACCAAACAAAAACAAAACAACTAAATCCAAAATGTCCAACCAAAAAAATAACAAATTCAAATACAATGAGTTCACATCTCAAATCAACAAATCCACCAACTCCTTATCTGGGGGCACCAAGTTCATTAAGTACATCTTAGACAATAAAGAGGTCTTAATCGATTCAATTCCAGCTTCTGTACTTTTGGACCTAAATAAAAAGAATGAATTTTGAATATTAAATTCAAAATTTCTTAAATATGAAATCTTAAATCAAAAAGTAATAATTCTCAAATCTGAAATTCAATCTCAAAACATCAAAGTCGAAATTCCACAAATCTAAAATCTCAAATAATAAAAATCTATACTGTCAACGCTTGGAATCCGAATTTGAAATTCAGACTTCCCTTAAAAAATCAAATTAATCCAAATTAAACTCATCCAACGTAAATCCAAATCCAAAATTGATATAAAAATCAAATTGAATTCCCAAACTTAAAAGAGATTTCTAGAATCTCAACTAACATCTGTGACTTCAAATAAAAAATGCACTAAAAAAAGGACGATAACATCAAAGCAAACTTAAAACAAATGTTCAAACCAAAAGGGCAACAAACTCCTAATCAGAATCTAAATCAAATCATCAAGATAACAAATCTCAATAAGAAATGAGCAACCAATTTAAAACGAACCAATAAAACCAACACATTCCAAACAAAATCAATCTCAAACAAACTTAAATCAATCCAAACCAAATCACTTAACTAAAAGACACTAAGTCTTAATCAATTAAGATTTTAAAAATCCCCAAATCTAAAACATCAAATGCAAAACCTAACCAAATCAAAAATTAAATAAAAAATGAACATCCATCAAATTTCAAACCCTATTAAAAATCCTCAACCTAAACCAAAACAAATCTTAACAACAAACCTAATTCAAACAATTCAAATAAATTTAAATTAAATCAAACTAAAGTTCAAAATACTAAGTTTTGCATTCCAACAAGTGTATGGGGCTATTGCTCCCATGTGTTGATTGTATGGATGTATGTCTTCTATTCACAAAATTGCTATGGCGGCTAATCAAGGGTATTCGAGTATTCTCGATGTAATTAACATCGGATCTTCGCACCATCCGATGGGGAGAGGTCAAAACAAAATTTTAAAGGACCTAATAACTTCAACATATATTTTTATGCATACCACTGACCTAGCTAATACTGTTATGAAATACCACATATTTTCTTAATAGTCAAGTCTAAGTCAAAAGTCAAAATCAAAACGGAAAATAAATTTCCAAAATTTTATCAAAAATTGAGGTTCCAACAAGGGCATACATGCAAAAGAAAAAAAGGGAGGTTAATCTAGGTAAAAACCCTAGAAGGACAATTAGGCTAGTAAAACAAAAGAAAAAAAATCAAGTTCAAGTAGATTCTTTGATGCACGGGCATCACAAAACAAAGCACACCAACATCTATGTGCCCCCCTCGAAAACAACCACACCATCACAACTTCTATGCTTACATAGCCTCCACAAACCATGCCATCACAAATTTAAATTAAATCAAACTAAAGTTCAAAATACTAAGTTTTGCATTCCAACAAGTGTATGGGGCTATTGCTCCCATGTGTTGATTGTATGGATGTATGTCTTCTATTCACAAAATTGCTATGGCGGCTAATCAAGGGTATTCGAGTATTCTCGATGTAATTAACATCGGATCTTCGCACCATCCGATGGGGAGAGGTCAAAACAAAATTTTAAAGGACCTAATAACTTCAACATATATTTTTATGCATACCACTGACCTAGCTAATACTGTTATGAAATACCACATATTTTCTTAATAGTCAAGTCTAAGTCAAAAGTCAAAATCAAAACGGAAAATAAATTTCCAAAATTTTATCAAAAATTGAGGTTCCAACAAGGGCATACATGCAAAAGAAAAAAAGGGAGGTTAATCTAGGTAAAAACCCTAGAAGGACAATTAGGCTAGTAAAACAAAAGAAAAAAAATCAAGTTCAAGTAGATTCTTTGATGCACGGGCATCACAAAACAAAGCACACCAACATCTATGTGCCCCCCTCGAAAACAACCACACCATCACAACTTCTATGCTTACATAGCCTCCACAAACCATGCCATCACAATTTCCACATCCACATGGTCCATAAAAAGAATTTTTCCATCATGACTTTCACATCCATGTGGCCCAAAAAAATCACTATGCCATCATAACCTCCCACTTCTATATGGCCCAAAATTTTCTACGCTAGTATGACCCCCATGTCTACACAATTGCAAAATTCAGCCTTCATGCCTTTTACTACTATAAGGCCCTAAAACTCACATCAACAAGGCTCCCATGTCCACAACACTTCTTACCACTAGGGTGGAGCATGGAACCTCTATATTCTTCACATCTTACAAGCTTACCAGTACGAACAAAATTTCTGCCACTAGGCTTGAGCATAGAACTTCCACATTCCTCATGTCTTACAAGTCCCACCGGTAGGCCTAAATTTCATGCCCTATGAATTGAGTGTGAAATTTTCATATTTACAAGTTTATGGGTTCTAACGGCATAAAGCTATCGAAATTTCACACCATACGAACCATGTGTGAATTTATGGATTCTAATGGCACAAAGCCACCTAAAATTTTACATCCTATAGACCGAGTGTGAAAATTCATACTCACAAGTCTACAGGTTCCAACAGCGCAAAGCGATCCAATATTCATACCTTATAGACCCAGTGTTAGAATTTCATACTCACAAGTTTACCCATTGGCTTAAAGTGACCCTAAATTTTACAGTCTGGAGACAAGTCTTAAGTCTCCAAAATCAATCGTCATACCCTATGGATCAATAATAAAAATTTCGTATTCACAAGTTTATGGGTCCCAGTGGCAAAAATCCTAATTAAAATCTTACAACTCAAGGGAGATCTCAATTTCTCACTGCCCAAAATTTTATGACATAGAGGAAGTCTTAGTTCCTCGTTGTCTAAAATTTCACAGTTTAGGGGAAGCCTTAATCTCTCGCTGTCCAAAATTTCACAGTTTAGGGTAAACTTTAATTCCTCACTACCCAAAAACATATATTACTTGGAAGAAGCCTAAAATTCCTTACAAAAAAAGGAGGGCTAAAAAGAGAGATGCTATGATAGTCTTAGATGGTTTAATATTTGATTGCTTAATGACAAAAGTGTCAAAATAAATTTGACTAGGGTGAAATCCTGGAAGTGCACAAAATCTTGATCGAGACATATAGGCAAAAAAGATAAAGGGAGACTAATATGAGAAAAACCTAGAAGGGCAGTTAGGTTATTTTAAAAAAGAAAAAAAATCATCATATTTGAAGTCCAAGTCCATCATAGTTTTGCCATAAGTCACCAAGTTTAAGTGACCGAGCTCACTTGAAGTTGTCACAGAAGTCTACTTCCCAACTTGTCAGGGCTTGCTGCATACATTAGGAGGCACAAAAAACAAGTGTAATGGTGGCTTACCCAAGCATTTCTGATGGTCACAATAGAAGCCAGTTCCCACAGCTGACAACAAACCCCGCACATTGTTCACACCGATGCAAAGCAATCCCCAACCAGGATCAAAGCATTGCAAGTCTTACAACACCTTGGAGGCATGAAGTGGATGCTTCACCAAAGTCGTTTGACAACCCGCTAAACAAGGAGGATGGCATGTCATGAAGACCGATGTAGTAAGTGTCAAAATCGTTCCACAAATTGTAATCTCTTGCACAAGGTATTACTTGCCAACTCCACCATCTTTGGGAAATCTCTTGGGGGGGGTGGGAGCATTTGTTGACACCAAATTTGCTACATGAATAAATTTAGAGATGTTCAAGTCCGATTCAAACTTGGATATCCAAATTCTACACAAACTTGAATGTCCAAATCCTACGTGAAATTGGATATCCGAATCATACTCAAACTCAGATATTTAAATGCCACTTAAAGTTGAATATCTGGATCTTACTTGAAGTCGAATGTCTAAATCCTACTCAAACTTGGATGTCTAAATCTTACTTGAAGTCGAATGTTTGAATCCTACTCAAAGTTGTATGTTTGAATTCTACTTAAAATCGAAGTTCCAAATCATACTCAAAGTCGAAGTTTTGAGTTCTCCTTAAAGTCAAATATTTGAATTCTACTCAAATTTGGATATTGGATCCTATTCAAATTTGGATTCTGGAGCCAAGTCAAAACCATATTTCTGAGTCCTACTCAGGTCTGAATGCTATCTCAAAATTAAATTCGGATTCCAAATTCATTTTGGATGATGTTCCATATTTGAGAAGAGAAAACATAGCAAATTCCAAGTTTGTTGAAAATGTATGTGATGGGTACATATTTTGATAATTTTGAGCTTTCTTTTACTTGTGTCCCTACGAGGACAAGTTTGTAAATAGAAGATTAGATGGTCTTTTTTTAAATTAAATGTCTCCTCCCTTCTATAAAAGAAGGACCAATGTACATACGAAAATCAAGTGAATAGAAGAATTTTTGGAGCTTTCGGCTGGGTCTTTCCCGAGCAGGGGCTCTGCCCCATTCCTCCTCCCCATCCCCCCTAGGCGATATCCCCTTGCTCTTCTCCATCTTCCGGCAGGTGGCCGTTCCCCATCCTTCCTCCTCATCCTCTGGCCTCCGTGCCATTCTTCCGATATTCCCCTTCTCGGTTCGACAACGACACAGCGCATCGACCGTTTCCTGCTCGACTACGGCGCCCTCCACAGCAACGATGATGATGGCGGTTCCATCCTCGCCCTCCCAGAACCGCACAGCCGAGCATCGGCTCCCCTGGTAGCCTCCCTCTTTCCCCGGAATAACCACGAACAAAAGAAGAAGCTGAAGAAGAAGAGGGAGCTGCGGGAGGAGGTGGTCCGGCGATCCCCGGTTCTGCCTCCCTCACGTGCGGCATCCTCCCACGGCGGACGACAGTTCGTGGTCGACTCCCGCATCTACCATCGCCAACGCTCTCTGCTTCCGGCACCACCTTCGCCCGCCCACGCGCTGCCCAAGCCCGCCGAGGATGACGATACCCTCCCTCCGCTCTGTCTGCCCCGCCGCTTACGTGCTGCGGCCGCCGGACGACGACGACGACGCGGATGCCTCCCACCTGCCCTCGCGTTTTGTCGCGGTCCGCACCCGCGTGGGCGCCCGGAGACGTCGCCACGGCGACGAACAGGCGACGGCGTCGATGCCGCCACACGACCACCCCCGGTAGCGACCAGGACGCGCCACGACCTCCCCCCTTCGCGCTCGCCCGCGTTGACACGCGCGGTCGGCTCGCGCGGCTCGGGCCCGGTCGGCCCACGGCCCAGACCGGCCAACCGACCGGTTCAACCGGGTCCAGACCCGGTCCGCGCCGGTTCGCGCTGGTTCAGTGCCTGAACCGGCCGGTTCAAGCCGGTTCAGGTCATTTTGAGCCGGTTTAGCCCGGTTCAAACCGTTTGGGGCCCGATTTGTCCTGTTTTGACCGATTCGAGTCGGTCCGTTCCATTTTGGGCTCGTTTTAGTCTGTATAGCGGCGATTAGCGCCGGTTCGCCTTGTTTTCGGTCGGTTTAGCCCGGTCTAGCCGGTTGGTCCCACATCAATTTGGTATCAGAACCCGGAATCGACTCGTTCTCACGAGTCAAGTCTTGGGTACGTTCGAACCGGTTTTAAAACTCGAGGTCGAGTTTTCTCCCGGTCGGAGAGAATGATGGGGACATATTTTGATAATTTTTAGCTTTCTTTTACTTGTGTCCCTACGAGGACAAGTTTGTAAATAGAAGATTAGATGGTCTTTTTTTTATTAAATGTCTCCTCCCTTCTATAAAAGAAGGACCAATGTACATACGAAACCAAGTGAATAGAAGAATTTTTGGAGCTTTCGGCTGGGTCTTTCCCGAGCAGGGGCTCTGCCCCATTCCTCCTCCCCATCCCCCCCTAGGCGATATCCCCTTGCTCTTCTCCATCTTCCGGCAGGTGGCCATTCCCCATCCTTCCTCCTCATCCTCTGGCCTCCGTGCCATTCTTCCGATATTCCCCTTCTCGGTTCGACAACGACACAGCGCATCGACCGTTTCCCGCTCGACTACGGCACCCTCCACGGCAACGATGATGATGGCGGTTCCATCCTCGCCCTCCCGGAACCGCACAGCCGAGCATCGGCTCCCCTGGCAGCCTCCCTCTTTCCCCAGAACAACCACGAACAGAAGAAGAAGCTGAAGAAGAAGAGGCAGCCTCCCTCTTTCCCCAGAACAACCACGAACTCCTGGTTGTGTGGAATTGTTGGGGACTCTTGCCTCTAGTAAAGACTTTAGACTGGAAATCTTTGCCTTCGGCACCCAAACTTGCTTTTTCTGGGGAGAGGATTGCTTCCTCTGCCCCTGTTAACATGACGGGTGGTGGTTGGATCTTCATACTTATTCGATCTAGGGCGACATGGGAGTCAGCCCCTGGCCGAATGAACAGTTGCATGAAACCGGTCGGCAAACCGACTGGGAGTAAATCCACAGTGAGTTACGGATTGATTCCGAACCTGAACATAGTCGGAGGGTGCTCCTCCTGGGTGAAACTTAACTTGGGCATTGGATTCATTCCTTGCCCGAAAAATTTCTTGGAAACAGATTGGTTGCTGAGTGATATCGACTGAACGACGAACATAGGATTGGTTCCTAGCTTGCCGAACAATTTTTGGGACCACTGATCAGCCATTATGGCTGAAACGGTGGGCTGAGGGTTGCTCCCTCCTCGTGATGAAAGATTGGACCGCTGGTCGGCCCGAGACACTTTGGCTGGCAGATGATTCCTTCCTCGCTCTGGAAGTTGTAGGAACCAAATGCTGATAAATGAGCATGTTATTCTCATCCAACGAAGCCAAGGTGGCGAATCGGTTGGTGAGTTGAAGAGCAATGAGTTTTGACTTTTGTTGTGCTATCTCGGCTTCAGTGTAGATGGGAACAGTATGACGACCTTTCCAGTAGACTCTCATGGAACCCACTGTTAGTGACCGGCGTGACCCGACTCGCGGGCTGACTTTGCCAGGCTTGAATTTTCGTAACTTTGGCTCGGCCATGGAAACCGAAATTTGATTTGAAGAGCACGTCATCAACTGTAGAGCTGGTTTTTCTTCTTTGTCAAGGACCGGCTCCATTGCCATGGTGGCTAGTATCAGTTGTTCGACTGGATGAATGTCTTCATCATCCGCGAGGGGGTTCAGCAGCTTGACGCCCAGGTGGTGTACTAGCTGGATCACTTCTAGGAAAGCTCCGAATACGACTGGGTATGGCAGTGCGCCGACTGCTTGGTACAACACGAAGCTTTCGGAGTAGAAAACCCTTTCCTCGTACGTCATCCTGCGGATGACAAGGTTAACTTATCAGGCTCAAATAATTGACAATTTGTTTGAAGATACATGCCTTCTTAAATTGCTATGACGGGAAGATGAAGGGGAGGAGAGGTCCCACCGGGCGTGCCATTTGATGTAACCTCAAAATACAAAGATTTATGTTTTGGAAATTCATTTTCCTTTTGAATTTGGATTAGATTTGATATGATTTGACCTCAGTATTGACCTTGTAAGAAAATAGATGATATCTCGTAAAAGTACTAACTAGGGTCAATGATATGTATAAAATTACATATTGAGGTTGTTAGGTTCTTTGAAATTTATTTTGACCTCTCCCCGTCGGATGGTGCGAAGATCCGACTTTAATTACATCGAGATAACTCGAATACCCTTGATTAAGCGTCATAGCAATCCATGAAAATAGAGAAACAATGCACCCACAATAAACATTCACACAAACACATATGGACAATCCCATAAAATTGATGAAATGCAAGCACTCAATTTTAGTTTGATTTTTGATTTGAATTGAATTGGTTTAATTTGAATTGGTTTGAATTTAGTTTGAGTTGAATTTAATTTATTGATTGCTTTTGGTTTGGGTTGGAGTTAGATTAATTCAAGTTTGATTCAATATGAATTTGTTTGGATTTGTGTTGAATCTGGTGAATTTAATTCGGGCCGGTGTTCAGTGGATTGTTTAATTTAATTTGAATTTGTTTCACTGGGCTTGACTTTGATTTAAAGAGTTTGATTTAATTTTTTAATTAGGTTGAGTTTGATTCGTTTGAGTTTTTTATCTGTTTGAATTCATTTGAATTTCATTTTTTTTAACTGATTTGAATCTGTTTGGAGTTTTTTTGATTTGGGTTATAACTTTAATTCAGTTTGTAGATCTTGTTGGTTGATTTGATTATGTTTGAGCTTGATGGACGGTCAGATTTGAGTCGGTTCGGAAGTTTAGCTTGTTTACAGATTTGGTTCATTTATGAATTTGTGATTTGCTTGGAATTGTTTGATTTGGACATTATGTGAAGACTTAGATTTCAGATTCTGGGCTTTACAGATTTCTCAGATTTACAAGTTGGCTTGGATTCCAGATTTTTATCTTCGGATGTGACATTCAGATTTTAAAACCTGCATGTTTCAATTTCATATTCAGAGATTTCCATATGACAGCTTCTGGACTTTTTAGGTTCTGATTTCAGATTTTTACAATTTTCTGGATTTGCAGATTTTTCAGGCTTCGGTTTTAAATGTGAAGTTCAGATTCCCCTGTAGATTTTGGTTTCTAATTCTACATGTTTCAGATTCTTATTAAACTTCAGATTTTCAGATTTTACAGGCCTCGGCCTCCCTGTGAAGTTCAGATTTTTTTTTTTTTACAAGCTGCAGATTTCCATTTCAAATCGTGCTTCAGACTCAGTTCTCTTTTAAGCTTTCAAATTAGGAATTTGTTATGGCATCTCCTCCATGAGATTGAGTTCAGATTCTGCACTTCTCATTTTGGAGTTTCCAGATTTAGTGAATCTCGGACCCCAGTTACAAGTCTAAGTTTCAGGCTTCTTACAAGTTCAGCACATTGCAGACTTCTGATTTTTAATCCCTGATTTTTGTCTACAGGCTTTAGGAGCTTCAAACTCTCGGATGCAAAACTCTGCACCCTTCAAGGATTTCCAGATTTCAGATTTTTTTAACTGGGTTCAACACAAGTTCGGATTTCAGACCTTATGGTGCATTCAGATTTCTAACTTCCAGATGTTTCAATTGCAGATTTCTGGTTTACCTGTGAGGCGTAGATTTTATCAGCTTGCAAAGGTTAAAACATCTCGTTCTCCCCTTCTGAGCTCTCCATGCTCTCGGTACTTCAGATTTTTTTAAATGGTGGTTTGGCACATGAATTCAGATTTAAATTACAGACCTATATATTTAAGTTCAGATTTCAGATTTTTACAGTATGTTCAGATTTCTGATTTCCTGGATCTTGAGCATATTTTTGCAGGTTCAAACTTCAGGTTATGCAGGTTTGATCTACAGACTTGCGTTCAGTTTTGGGATCTCTTCCTCTTTTGCTTGACCGAGCACACCCTGCCCTCCTACAGGTCGAACTGGTTCCTCCCCCATCATCACTTGATCAGCTGAAGGTTGCTCAGGAGATGGACGGCTTCGGTACATTGTAGCTAGACTTCTACAACAATGGAAGTCGAGAGGAGGGGATGATTATCCCACCAAAGCTTGGATAAATCGACACTTGTTGTAATGATTTTTTTTTATGTAAAACCTGCGGATGTGTTATTGGAGACCAGCAAATGTATGTTATTGGCATTATTATTATCATTTCTTTATTCTCTCTCTCTCTCTCTCCCTCTCCTCTTCTGTATTGTTTGACAAATCAGATTGGATTTGTGGGACGTGAAAAAAAGGATTGATCAACGCCATTTCTTTCTTTCTTATGGTGCTCAGAAAATTTTTTATTGACAGGGACATATGAATATAGCGCCTAATCAGAGATATTCCAAAAAAAAAAATTTTTAACTCCGAGCTGATGGCCTCGCATGGGCCTAAACATCGATTTGCATAACAACTCTTTCTTCTTTTTTTTTTAAGATTAAATTTCTCGTAGCTCTTTATGAGTATCAAGAAATTTTTCTCAAATGAATTTTGGGTATCGAAAATCGACCCCACAAAAGAAATTAAACCTCATACGGCCTCCTCATAGGCGTTAAGAGATTTAAAATCGAATGAATTTTGGGGAATTAAAAACTAACCCCACAATTATCATTAATCAAATTAAGGGAGAATAGCCCCGGTCCGTAAGGACTTGTTGAGGATCTCCCAAGGATACCACCTCATCAATCTATGGTTTAGCGCATGGCCATCCCACGATCCAAGAGTGAAGATCCTTTTAATTCATGATTTGTTTATTATGCATTTTGCGGATTTTGTCCCAGTCATCCCTGAACATCGGTTCTGTTTGGATCGGTTTGGGCAAATCTTCTGGACATCGGTTATGTCTGGACCGGTTTTCTTCTCTCTGAAGACCCCACGCGGGCCTGAATCCGAACAGGGCTGTGACTCAGCCGCCTTGATCACCCGGCTTGACCATACGGCGCCGAGAGGAGAAGTCAACCACGTGGTCGCGAGCTCGCGAATGCGCAGCGGCTCCCTCCCCTGCAACCTCGCAGCTGGGCGGACTCTCGTCCTCGGCGAACAGGATTGGCGAGTCTTCCAGCGCCCGTGGTGCCGGACGACGGCCTAGAACCTTCAACAGGCGGAACCGGCAGGGCTCCAGGCTTCCTCGACGGCGATGGCTCCTGACTGTCGAAGGGGAGGACACAGGAAGGAGACGGCAACGGGGCTTGACCGTGATGGCGGGGCTCACCCGAAGAGAAGGCTATGGCGACCAGGGGGCGGTCTTGGAGGCGGAGTTGATTTGAAGCCAAGGCCGAGGCCGCCAGAGGTTGGTCTCCTTCTCCTCCTTCCTCCTCTCTTCTTCCCCGCGATGTTCAGCTTTTCCGATCCCTCTTCGCGATGCCCCGCCTTCCCTTTTATCGTCGGGGGTCCTCCGCCAAGAAATAGAGGGCGGCGCCATCCTTGTCCGCCCGTGTTGATTGCGGGATCGAGAGATCCTCCGGCGCCGTGGGTTGCCCTCGTAGGGCCTCGCGGGCATAGGGAGGTAAGTCCCCTTTCTCCCTTCCTTGTGGCGGATCCCCTGCCCTCTGGAGGATCCCACGAGCGTCCATATGTACTGATACGGACTAAGGTGAAAAAAAAACAAAATAATCTCCCCTCTCCTTCGCGCGCCCAACCGGCTGCTCGCGGCCATTCTTCTTTCTTCCGAGGCGGGTGATCTCGGATGAAGGTTTTCGCCTCCACCTGAGGTCCTCTTTGCAACGGGACCTGCGGCTGCTTTCGACGGAGGGCTCTTCGTCGGTTTCCGTCGACGTGGCCATCGCGGAGGGAGAAGAAGTCGCAGTGGCCGCCTGAGGCTGAAACAATTCCGATATCGCCGGCAGCCACTCTCAGGACATCCACGCCTGCTTCGGAGGTGAGTAGCGGCCTTCATGGTAGCGGAGGGTGGAGAGAGGCTTGTGCGTACCTCCGCGTACCCCTGCTCTTCTCCTCCCATTTTCTTTTTGGCACGAACTAGGCTCTTCTTTTTTCAACCGTTTCATTTATTTGTTTGTTTTTGTTGTATTGTTGTTTGTTCTTTTTTATCGATAAGATGTGTCCTGTTTTGTGGCAGCGAACATCCATCTTCTTGCACATCTTCGTATTTCAGATCTTACCAGCAATGCTGTGATATTAATGAGACTAAGAGTTACTAGTGTTCGAGTTCCTTTCTCTCTCTTTTTTTTTTGATGCCAACTTCTGCTGTATTTTCCGGTTTTCCCATCCACTGTAGCCTTACCGCCCTAGGATTCTGAGATTTCCTATCATGGGCTGCCCATATGCTGAGGATGATCCCTGCCTTGATTGTTGTGCGATATGTATGACAATTTTGGGAAAACCTCAGATAATACAAAGTTCAGCCACTTTTGAATTTCTCCCTTAATTTAGTCTTGCTTTGCACACATTTTTTTTATGAGTGTTAACATGCATCTAACCAATAAAAAATGTTGTCTATTTGTTTACTCTTGTGGAGGACATTGTCGAGATATAGGTGAAGAGAACATGGTGTAGTTTATCACTGATAACGAAGTATCTTATAAGGTTGCAAGGAAGAAGTTAATGGAGGTTAAACCACACTTTTTTGGGTTTCTTGTGCCGTACACTCTATTGACTTAATGTTGAAGAACATTATGAAGGAGTTATCTATCAGGTCCTTAGTGAGTCCAAAACAAATCCTTTATATATGGACATCTTAAATTTCTGCACATCATGAGAGAACATGCTGTTGATTGTGATCTATTGTAGCATATTCCACATGATTTGCCGCACATTTCCTTGCGTTAGAAAACCGGCTAGACATCAACATTACTTAAAGAGATTCATACTTTCATTAGCATATATCAATTGCATGGCTATCCTATGTGGTAGAATGGACTAGTTTAAGATCCTAGCTAAGATAAAGCATATTATTGAGGACAATAGGTAGTGAAAAAGAGTGCAATATTATTTGTTCATGAAAGAAACCCTATTGCATGTGTTGAGATTGGTGGATTCTGATGACAAAAACCAAATAAGACACTTGTATGATATAATGAACGAAACAAAGATGAAAAATCAAAAGGAAACATCTAAAGGGCTATAAGAAATGGTAAAAAATTATAGAAAATAGTTAGGATAAGACATTTCACAACGATACTTATGCCGCAAGTAATTGTCTATACTTATTATTCATTTTAGTCTTGTAGTAATATGTTATTGTCATAATGGTTGTCTTCCACTTTTAGCAGGATATTTCTTGATTTTAATGATACAATATAGCAGACAAGTATTTAATGATGTAGAGATTATACATGTACATTGTTAGTCATACAATGTTTAGCTAGGACTCCTCAAGATAACATAAAAATGAAACTTGAAGTAAGTTGTTGCGTGATACTTATTGCTTTTGAAGATAAAGAAATTAATTTTGATTTCATATAGTATTTCAAATGACATCATATAAGTATCAAATTGGTGTCTACGGAGATCTAGATCCACAGTATTAGTATGGCAAGGTTTCTCCTGGTATGTTTGATAACATTTGGTATATGTTAAATATTTTGATACGAAGGTTACTACTACTACCTATCTTTTACATTTGAATGGTGGATTCAAGTGAAGAACAAAAGCAGATATAATCTACTGAAGAGTGAGAGATTGGAAAAACTAGTGTTTTGTCACTATGATATGCGGTTAAGGATAAAAAACATTAAAGACTAAAAAAAATTTCTAAAGAAAGATTTTCGAGATTTGTAGGTGGTCCTTATAAGTAAAGACACGATATAGGTGGTTATAGAGGAATGCTGATTTGGAATAAGTTTTTCAAGAAGAACATTCACTTTCTACATGGGTGGATGACAAGGATGCCAAACTAGCTTCAGAGTTCAACTCTAATAATCATGCATGAGTTGAAGGAGAGTTTGACAGTGTAGTAAGTGAGAACTGAGGATGAACAAATGGAAGAAGAAGAAGAAGGTACTAAAGTTCCTTGTATAGCTCTAGGCATAGATCCATCTCACATCACATCTCTAGCTAGCCTGTCACAGCTCTAGGTCCAACTTCTCTTGCCACTTCAATTGCAAGTTATAATATTAATTAGAAGATTTCATATAGGAAAGAAAGATTTGGTAGATTTAAATCGTTGATAAAGATATACCATAACAATATCGACCATGGCACACAAGAAGAAGTGGTGAAGAGGGGGAAGCTTCTTGCTAGGCAAAGACCTGAGTCCTATAAGTAGTACCCAAGCACCTTCCTTATATGATGAAGAGGAATAGTTCATTATATCTATACAACGACAAGATGTAGGTGGTTTTGGAGGAGGTGGAGGAGGAGAAGTTGGTTCTTCGAGCAGTGCATGTATGAGTGAAATATATCCTGATAATTTGGGTCAGAGGTAACATTCAAGTGGAAGAAGTCAATGTTGGAATTAGATATGTTTTTTTTATGAGTACGTGGTGGCAAGTTATCCAGAACTTACTTTAGATTTCGAGCTATGTTATCCTCCTACACCTCCAACTCCAACATCAAGTAGTGTGTATGGTTTTAGTCAGATGGTTGATGCATTATTTTCATATGGATATGGGCCAATTATGATTGACTAGTCTCAGTGTAATATTCAAGAAAATTAGAAGAAAGAAGATTAAGGGAAATTCCGTGGATGGCGGTGATAGGAAGGTATTTTTTTATTGTATATGAGTTGTACCATTTTCTTTCTTTATTAGAATGAATATTGATGTTATTTTATATCCACTTTTTTTAAAATGTCTCATAGAGTCATAGTCACATGAAAGTGTGTTAAATGTCACATTTAATTTTTTTAACATTTTAAGGGTTTTCATATTATTTTTAAGATTTATCATGATTTTTATGATGTTTTTAAAATAAAAAAATCTTGATCAATATTGATTCTAGATCGGAATTCTCCCAAAAAATTAGTTTGGATCAAACTGATCTGATCTATATTGGATTGATACCCACCAATCTGGGTCCCAATTCCAATCTTGATGGGACACTTACATGAAGATAGTACCATAGCATAATCGTGAAAAAAGTAAAGATTATATCATATTAATATGCATGAAGAAATCACTTGCAAATATGCTTCACTATCTGATTTGCAGTTGAAGTATTTGTTTTAACTCATTTAAATGTTTGTTTTATTATTCCTTTGCTATTATGCTACTTAAACATGGACTTATTCATAAGTTGAGCTGACAGTGATCGACGAAATCATAAATCGTAGTATTTAAATCTATATCTAGATTGCTAGGTCCCATCCAATCCATATTGGAATTGGATCGGCTAATTTTTTGGGAGTAAAACCTATTCGAAATCGGCTGGATTAGTTCTTCACAACATGGAATGCCGGGTCGGCGACCCGGTCGCTCGGGTCGCCCAACCCGGCCGGATTCCGGGCCGACTGGCCCGGAATCGACCCTGCCGGGCCGACTCCAAGCCGGGCCGACAGGGGGTTGCGCGACCAGGCTTCGGGTCGCGCGACCCGGCCGACCGGGTCGCGCGCTGTTTTTTTGCCGCCGCCCCCCCCCCCCCCCACTAAGCTCTTAGTGGGGGGCTTAGTGGGGGGGGGGGCTTTTCCCCCCCATTTAAGAGAGTTAGTGGGGGGGAAAGTCCCCCCACTCACCCTCACCTATTTACAAAATTGCCCCCGGACCTGGTTGATCACTCTTTCGGTCTTCCTCTCCTACTGAACACTTTTTCGGTCTCCCCCCTCCTCACTGATCACTCTTTCAGTCATCACCGGTCAACGGCTCGTCCCTCCACTCAGTTCTCACCACTCGCTCGGATAGTTTCCGCTCCACCTAGTGTCGTTCACACTCTTTAAGCGTTATTTTTGACACTGTCAAAGCAGTGTCTTTGCCATTCTCAATTTTATTTCGTGTTATTTATTTTGTGGATTATTTTTCTAACATGTCTCCCCAAGCCGTGGGACTTCCCGCTCCACCCGGAATGACCCAGCTTGGCTCCATTGCACGGTCGTGTCAATGGAGCAAAGGAAAGTAAAATGCAAGTATTGCGACAAAGTTCTATACGGTGGAACTTACCGGTTAAAGCATCATCTTGCCGGTATCAAGGGAGATGTTGCACCGTGCACACGGACTCCGCCTGAGGTAAGAGCCCAATTCAGACAGCATCTTCAATCCTTAGAAAGATCCAAAGGAGCTTCAAAGAGGCATCAGGACATTGTGCGTGAAGAAATTGCGGAGCCCGCAAGACGTTCGCTACACATATACGGCACTGGACAAGAGAGACCATAAAGAAGTGAATACCAAGAATTTGACGAAGGTATGTAATTATTAATATTTTATATTTTACAAAAATATACGTATTTAACATAGCAAACAGATGACTTAGCAAGAGCCATAGAGGCAAGCCGAAGGTCATTCGCCGACGAAGACACGTATCGACGTACCGGGCGGTTTATGGGTCAAGGTTCTGGCAGTGGGAGTGGACGTGGAAGTGAAAGCGGGAGAGGATCAAATCCTGACCCTGAACAACATGTCCACGATCTCACCCGGGATGACGACCCGGCAGTTGGCCCTATAGATCCGGTCATCACACGACCGCGTCAAAGGCAAACCACCATCAACACAGCATTAAAGAACTTGAAATTGTGCAAGGAGAAGATCGGGCGGGCAACCTCCAGATGGTTCTTTCATAGTAGTATACCAGCTAACACTGCAAAGGGGCCTTACTATGAGTCCATGATTGACACAATAGCAGACGTTGGTCGGGGGGTGCCGGGACCAACTCCAAAGGAGATATACAACACATATCTTCCATTGGAGGTAGCTGACATTAGAGAATATGTCAAGACGTTCGAACGTATCTGGGACGAACGTGGATGCACATTGATGACCGATGGTTGGACAGGTTAGTCCTTTTGAGCATAACATTGTGATACAAATCTTTATGAATTTTAAGTTTAGATATAACATTTTATCCTCTTAATAGGTATTACCAGGAAGACAAGTCGGTGGATGCATCTGGGCAGGTAAAAACTGCAACTTACCTGTTTGATTTAATTGATGGTATTATCAAGGAGATTGGTGAGGATCGAGTTGTCCAAGTGGTGACGGACAACGCAGCTACCTACAAAGCTGCCGGCCAAATGTTGATGGCCAAGAGACAGAAGTTATATTGGGCACCATGCTCCGCCCATTCCATAGATTTAATGCTAGAGGATATTTGCAAAGATCCTCAAATTGATCGGGTTGTTAAGGCCGGCCAATATATTGCATCCTTCATCTATAACCATAATTTCATTCTGAACCTAATGAAAGAGCACACAAAGGGTCGAGAACTCTTACGACCCGGCGCTACATGGTTTACATTACACTACATATCTTTGGAGAGCCTATTTGAACATAGGCATTGCCTAACCCAAATGATACTTTCTCCAGGGTGGGCTAACTGGATTGCTAGAGCCAATCCATCAGACAAATGAAAAGGAAGGAAGGTGGAACAAATATTAGAGAGTGGAGACTTTTGGCGGCTCGTAAAGAAGACAATGGATATTGTTGGTCCATTAGTCAAAGTCCTTCGCATAGTCGATGGAGATAAGAAGGCGGACATGGGATATCTTTACGATGCACTTGAGCGGGCAAAAGAAGATGTTTCGAAAAAGGTATCATATTTTAGCATGTGGTGGGATATCATTGACCGTCGGTGGGAGAGAACATTGTACCATCCTATACATGCAGCTGGTATGTTTTTTACAATTTAATCAAATAAAATTTCTTAATCAAATTGTTAGCTTTTTGGGTGATGCTGATAGCAAACTTTTCCATGGTCAATTACCAGGTCATTTTTTCAACCCAAGATATTGCTACAATCAAATCTTCAAGCCTATCAATGAACTGTTGACAGCGTAAAGGAAGTCATTCGGAGAATGCTTGGGGACGATGACCGTTCAATTATTGCAACAAATAAGATGCATGATTATAGGATGAGGTTATTTCATTTCGGGACAGCAAGGGTGCAACGAGCAATTATGCTTCTTAGTCCAGGTATGTATAGTTAAATAAAGTTAACTTTATAATTACATAATTAACTTATTAATATCATTATATACTAAGACATAATGATAATGTGCAGCTGACTGGTGGATGGATCATGGAAGGGCACCGGGAAATGAAGACTTGGCTAGTGTTGCAATCCGAGTACTAAGCCAAACTACGTCTGCTTCCGGTTGTGAAAGAAATTGGTTAACGTTTAGCCTTATTCATACCAAGCAAAGAAATAGGCTAACATCACAAAGACTTGAGCAGCTAGTCTACTGTCACTATAACATGAGGTTGAAGCTAAAAAATTTGAAGAAGATAAGAGAGAACCAGAGGGAGGAGCAAAGGTGGGTACAACAAGCAAGTGGAAGACGAATTGAGGTGCCCACTGTACAAGAACCGGAGATTGACTTAGATGAGATATTTCAACAGAGACTTCCTCTAGAAGCCTGGGTCAACGAACGTGAGGGGTTGGGTGAACCAGAATTCAACCCCGATGATTGGGAATGGGCTCAAAGGGAACTTGACAATGTTCCTCTTTTCGAGGAATTTCGGATCCCTCCTTCTGTGGCGAAAAGGCAAAAAACTGGACAATCTTCTCGTCAAAGTAGGCAATCAAAGGGCAAAGGTAAACAGGTTGCAACTGACCCTCTTGATATTGCTGATCTGGACACAATTGACGAGACAAGGGAAGATACACCGGAGCCTAACATCCGATTGCAATATCAGACGTCGGATGATTCAACTTCAAAGAGTAGTAGTGACGGAGATGACAACACATACAGCAGAGGCATAGGAAGCACCGCCGGCACCACTTCTGGTCAAGGGAGAACCAATCCACAGACACCCCCTTCACAGCAACAGCCGCACTTTACGGAAGAGGAGCACTATACCCACGCAACACAAGATGATGACCACGGGGCAAGACAACATGAGTATGGTGCAGAGTTAGAACCATCACAGGGTTCTTGGTGCCCATCATATCAAGGACAGGGTTATGGGATGATGCAGCCTTCATTAGATAGTTCTAGTACGTATTCATATGATAGTTATGGTGGTTCATTTTCGAATTATCGTAGGACAATTGTACGAAGCACTGATGAGTATAATCAGTTTGTCTATATGTTTAATGCATCGTACTCTTCCTCAATGTCATGGGCAAAGTACATACATTATGTAGAAGAACAATTTAATATAATGTTTGAATAAATGTTGAATGAATCATGTTGAATCATATCTCTTATTTTTATTTAATTTTTGGGTATTTTTTCTGATTTTTTTCTAATTTTCGGGTATTTTTTTCTGATTTTTTCATGTTTTTTTTCTTTTTTTTTAAAAAATAAAAAAACCGACCCGGTCGGGCCGGGTCGCGACCGGGTCGGCGACCCGGCCCGACCGGGCCGGGTTGGGGGCCGGCCGACCCGGGGCCGACCCCCGAGTTATCCTTCCTTGCCTAACATAATCACCATCACTACATAAAAGTTGAAAGACTGAGCAAAGACAACGTCTCTCCTCTTTTAATTTGCATTATGAATCATCTTTCGATGTTGCTGACATGCTGCTGAGGTTTTGTGCTTTTAATTGCACATGTTTGACTGCTTGAGTAGGCAAGTGAGCTCATGAAACTTGACTATCAGCAAAAGGTTGCTCTACTTAATAAGCAAAAGAAACATAATGCAAGTGCTGAGGTGCTGGAAAGAACCAAAGCTGCAGTTAGTCACTTGCATACAAGGTACATCGTTGATATGCAGTCTATGGACTCGACTGTCTCGGAGATTCAACATCTTCGAGATGATCAGATGTACCCAATGCTTAGAGCTCTTGTTGATGGGTAAAGGTCTTTCCTTCTCATTTCTGAAGTTTTGGCACTGGGAATTGTATGTTAAATGTACGTGTTGAATTTGAACTTCTTAGTATATTAAGTTAACATTAATCTATGAGAAAACAAGGTTGTGAGCCTTCTAGAGCTCCATATAGGCATATACATTAGATGACATTTTCTTTCAAAGAAGGCTTGATATTTATTAAAGGTTCACCTGCAATATTCTTTGCTTTTATGCTTGATGTTGATTTATGGTTACTAGTTTTCAATATGAATATTCATCTGGCAAGACCACTAAGAAAAGTCAAGGTTAGGTGATAAAACTGTTCAAAATGTCTTAAGTTCCTGAACAGAATTTTTAACATATTTCTTTTTTACCACCACAAATAACTAAGACCTTGAGTTGATGTTTCTCAATGCTGCTACCCTGATGCATAGTCTTGGCAGCAACCATTCCTAGATTTGATCACGGCCCGGAATTGACTGGGGCATACACAATCCATATCATGATTGAGTACTCCGTGTCAGCCAATGATAAAGAGGAGTCAGGAATTGGTCTCACTCAGCCAAGAATTGGCATACTTGGTTCTGGATTGGCTGATTGCACACCTGGGTTTACTGGTTGATCTCTCAAGTTTTACATAAATGGTTGATGTAACCTAAATTTTTAAAATTTGAAAATTCATGTCTTTTCTTTTTGGAAAAAAAAATGGAATTTTGATTTAGCTTGGACAACTATGAAAATTGGTGGCATTTCATAGGAGTATTAACTAATTCATGATATGCCTAAAATATGTATTGAGATTGTTGGGGTTCTTTGAAAATTTTTTATTTTGACCTCTCCCCATTGGACTTGCAAAGTTCCGATATTAATTACATCGAACAATCATTCGAACGGATTATCCGCCATATCAAGTCCTGAATAAAAATCATACATTTACAAAAAACAATATGCAGGAGCAATCGCTCCTTGAGCTTGTTTAGGATGCAAACCTTAGCAAAAAAATTTTCTTGTTTGGTTTAATTTGATTTGGTTTCAAGTTTTGAGAGTTGGATTTGTTTTGGATTAAGACTTGATATCTATTTTTTTATCTTTAAGGTTGGTCAGGATGTAATCTGAGTTTATTAAGGTTCGTTTAGCAATTGGTTTTGTTTTGGATTTAGTTGATCTTCATTAAAACTTGATGTCCTTTTAATTTGAGGATTCATTTTTGAATTTGTTTATTGTTATGGTTCCGGCTTAGTGCCTTTTGATAATTTGATTAAGACTTGATGTCTTCTTAGTTTGGGGTATTTTGGTTTCCAATCTGCTAGATTTGTAATCATTGAGATCTGATATGTTTTGGAACATTTTAATTGAGTAGGAGATTTGGTTTGTTTTTTGAATTGGTTGTTTATTTCTGTCAAGACTTGATGTCTTTCATCTTTGGAGTTTATTTTGATTTATTATTATTTTTGATTCAACTTGAAGCTCTTCCTATTTGGGGTATTTTGATTTTTATATTTCTTAACATGTCTTTCCAGATTTGATGTGTTTTTGAGAGAAAAAATTGTTTGAATTTAGAATTTGATGCGTTTTCAGATTTGAGTTGTATTTTTTGTTATGAGTTTTAAGTTTCAGATTTGAAAACTTTGGGTTTGAGTTTATTAGAATTTGATTTGCATGGATTTTGTGTTTGGCAATTGAAGATGTTAGTCCCGATTTTGGGGTTGACATTTTTGTTTCCACTTTCAGTTTTTGAAGTTTTTTAATTTAAGATTTCAGATTTGGGGGGTTTGAGATTTTAGTTTAGATTTCAAATTTCAGGTTTAGGGACTTCCAATTTCAAGATTTAAGAAAGATTTGTTTTTGGTTTGAGTTGAATGGATTTAGGTTTGATTATCGAGGATTTTAATCCCGGTTGTAGATTAGGTTTTTTTTCTAAGATTTGAACTTTTGATTTTAAGACCCATGTTTCAGATTTTTGAAGTTTCAGGATCATTTAATTTAAATTTCATATTTATAAGTTTGGTTGCTGGATTAATGATTATTGATGATTTAATTCCTTAGGTTTGCATCCTTCTAAGTTCGTAGGGCTATTAGAACTCCCTACAACATTATCACAAGTAACATTGAACATGAAAGTTCTATAGCTTGACATGAATGGCGTGTATGAGGGAAGGCATGCAAGCCATAGCTCCCATCGGCTGACTTAGGATGGAATCTTCGTTAGCCTTTGATAGGCATTAGAGTATTCATCCAATGACATTAACCTCATCAGTTAGGTATGGGCATGTCAGCATAGAAAATTCATGCTCTGTCTTTCCGTTAACTTTAAGAATATGATATGAAATGTCATGCATGATGTATGATTATGTGTGATATGCACGTAGGAATGCATCAAAGGCCTGCTGAAGTTGTTCCGAGTCTTGATGACACGCTTGGCCTTTATTGGGCCCATTGGCCTGCTTGATCTTCATTGGGCCTGCTGCAAGCCAGTTTGTTGATATGCACTTTCCCCTCCACCTTAAGGGTGTTTCCGATTCCATAGCATGTGCCCCTTGAACTTCGGAGATGCTTCAGCAGGATCAAATGGGATTTTGACTGTTTATATCCAAAATAGCATGACTTACATTTTCATACAAGCTGTTTTAATACCCTTTTATGGAAAGGTAGAACAAAACTAGAATTTCAGCTGGACTGAATGAGATTGACTATTTGTATCTAAAATAGCAAGTTATTTTGATCCCCTTTTATGTAAAGGTAGAGCAAAACTAGAATTTCTTTTCCTCTCCTTTTTTATTTTCAACTTATTTCATTCTCCAGGCACAAGGGATAAGCAATATCATTAAGGGGTTACTCCCCTTAAAATTTCTTTAGTTTTCTTTTTCTTCTCTGGGTGTAGGAAATGAGTAGTATCATCAAGGGGCTACTCTTATGATTTTCTATTTGTCTTCATTCTCCTTTTCTCTTGACACATGAGATGGAGAATCTCTCAAGACCCGAAGTCCTTTACACTCACAAACTCTCTCTATAATATCTCCCAAAAGAATACAAGAAATAGAGAGAAAAAGAGAATATGGTGTTGGTGGCTCTCTCTTGCTAGCTTGGCCTTGTCTTGCTAATGTTTGTTTGTTCTTACCCCTTCCTCATGTCTTTATATAGAGGTGGTAAAAACTCTATAGATATGCCTAGAAGATACCTTTTGGATATCTCTAGAAAATATCCAAACACTCTCTAGATGTGCCTAAAAGACATCTAAGCATTTTTGGATGTGCCTAGAAGATATGACTATAAGAGTCCGGAAGATTCTTAAGTTGACCAAGTCAACCTTTACAAATCTCCACCTTTGACTTGGTCAACTAGAATAGTGTTCGTCTTCTCCAAACCCACGAGGGTACCTTCAAGTGCTATGCAGACGTGTAAACGGATTCACAAAATCCGTAACCTGACCCGAGTCCATGTATATTATTGGATTTGGAGTGTGTTTAGGTGAACCCGACAAAACAGTGGTGGGTTTGGGTTTAGACATATCCCGAAAAAAATATTTCGGGTCAAATAAAATATTATCGGATGCCCCGATATTTACTCCCACTGCTGTACTAGAGAAGGCGTTTTGGTGGAGAAGCATGGTGACCCTGCTGGCGGTGCTACTGTCGCTGTCGGCTCTCTACCAAACGCACCCTCACTTTCTCGTCCTTAATTCATCGCAGAGATCCGAGACAAAAGCCCCAAAAATCCCTTCCAAGATCATCGTAACCTGGCGCCTTGATTACAGGAATTTCTTGTGTTCACGAAAAGGATCGAATCAAACAAAATGTCATCAAGTATTTGCACCCTTATGCAGGCTAAGAATAACTGCGACCAACGTGATCTGGGGATACGAGATCGTTTCCGCTCAGGAAGCACACATCTCTTTATTGCATCGAAGCTGTATAATTGGAGGAGGAAGAAAAAGAGACAAATCATACGATCCCAACGGACCCCCAAATTCTTCGAATGAGGCGATCCTCTCGAAAAGCATTTATGCAATTATGTACAGAAACACACCGTGGCCCTAAGAAACCACGAGCGAGCGCAGACACGCCGAAGACGCAATCCCGACCAAGGAGCCGCAGATCAAGCGACCTCGACTTGCTCCTGCACAGCCCCCGGCTTTGCTGCCGCCGTCGCCTCCACTTCCTCGGGGTCTTCGAAGTTGGGGTCCCTGGAGTCCAGCGCCCCCTTCACCATCATCTCTACGTCCTCCGCCGCGTGCCGACCGTCACCAGACCAGGTGAACTTGCCGCCGTGGCCGCCCTTCTTCGGCGCGCCGCTCATGCCCGTCGCCGACCTCCTATCCTTCCACGTCTCCTGCCCGGCCTTCGCCCCTTTCTTTGATCCGGGCAGAGCATGCCCTAAATCTTTGATCCGGGCATTCGGGGCTAATCCGAATCCGATGAGGATTTAATATCGGGGTGTACATTCAAATTCGGGAAAAATGGCATTGGGTCAGGTCTGATCCTTCTCCTATCGAATTCGGATTTGGATCAGGAAAGATCCGATCCATTTACACCTCTAGTGCTATGAATATCAATCAAGTTCAAGCAATACTTGAACTTAGCAACTAGAAGTCGTTTTAACGTATCTGTTGAATTTGTCTTTTTTTTTCTTGAAGACCCATTTGCACCTAACAAATTTTTTTCCTTTGGGAGCCTCCACTAACTCCTAAGTCTGATTCTTATAAAGAGACTCGATCTCTTTTTTCATAGCAAATAACCACTTATCTGCATCCTTACGAGATATAGCATCCGAAAATGTGGAAGGCCCATTGTCATCAAGTGTTTCTTCTGCGGTAGATAAAGCATAAGCTACCATATCTGCATAGCTATATCTCAATGGTGGCCTAATATCTCTTTGTTGCTTGTCTCGGGCAAGAGAATATTGTTGTAGTTGTGGAGCTTCCTCCACATGTTGTTCATCAGGCACTTAAGTTTGGGAAGATTGCTGAGGTGAACTTGTAGTTTCTAACTCCACCTTCTCCGTAGTACTCCCTGTAGAACCTACATTCTATAAAACAAAATCCTTATTTGGATAAATAATGTAGATTCATTAAAAGTGAAATTTCTTTCAATCATAAATTTAGGAGATATTGGGTCAGAACACCACAATCTATATCTTTTAACTCCTGAAACATAACCAAGGAATATGCACTTCTTTGCCCTCGGTTCTAGTTTACCATTATCAACATGAACATAAACAAGGCAACCAAAAACTCTTAAGTTAGAATAGTGAGGACACTAGACATTGGCATCAATTCAGACATGTTTACGGGCGTCGTAGGAGACAACTTGGTTCCATTTGGTTAGGGGATATTGGTCCTTATTTTCTTTGAGTGACTTAGAATGTCAATTTTATTTATTTTAGTATTTCTGGGATGTCTACAACATTTTTAAACATTTTAGAATTTTGTTCCCATGTATTTTACATTTTCTTGCATTTTCCGATATTTCTTTGTAAATAGTTGGGCTTAGTCCTATATAAAGGACCCGAGACCCCCTCCCATGAGGCATGATACATTTTGAATGAAATTCCCATTGAAAACTTCTATGTTCCGATTTTACCCTCCTTGATGCTCTCTTAACCCCAGTGCCCTGTTCTCTCTCCACGGTGGATGGTGTTTCAGGCGGGCTCCTGCCTCCTTCCCGATGGCGAAACCCTAGCTCGAGGTCATCGTCCCCAATCCTCCTCCTCCTGTGGTGATCTCGCCGAGTGCCTGTGGAGGGATCTCTTCCCCTCAACCTCCTCTACTATTCTTTCTTCAATCCCACTGGCGATCGAGCCTTCTCTGGCCGACTCCAGCGAGCTCCTGTGGATCCTTACTCCACTCGATGGTGGCTTCTCTTGCTCTCTTGAGATCGGCTGGATCTCTTTTTTCCAGAGGTGGCTACGGACGAGCTCCTGTGAAGTTGTCTCTTCACTCGACCGGATCTTCCCTCCCTTCATCAGTGTGATATCTTCCCAGTGCGGTCCCCTCTGGTAGTGGTGGTGGAGCTTCCTCCGCTTCCTATGTTGCTAATGCTGGCTGCTGATCCCTTAGAAGTCCTCCCCCAGAGTTGATCTATGGCTCGTATGGCTACAACCCGAGACATGAAGCCAATGACGACAAGATCTACCGATCTCCCTCTCGTATAGCCCCGGCTTATCTCTATTCGGTCATCATTGAAGGTCAGTATTGGTCCCTTTAAGGCTGTGGATCCCATCGCCGGCTCTTCGAGCCCCCGATTGGGAGCTGTTCCTTCCTCTCCGAGAATGTCCGCGGCATGCCTTATCCTCCCAAGGCAGGAACGATCTCCGACCCTCCCCCATGCTAAGCTCCTTCCTACGAAGCTATACTTGCTGGTTTGAGGCCGTGATTGGCCGTGCCTGTGGGAAGCATTGAGGCTCCATTGCATTGCGGAACTGGTTCCCTTCCAATTCCAGTTTTCGTTTCCGAAGCGTGTTGTTCTTCCGAAGATTCGATGATCTCCGGAGTTGGTCTTTGCTATGAGCTGTTTTCTGAATGAGCTAAATTGGTCCCTGCACGGTTACTGATGCTGAGTTATATTCCGATAGATTGATCCCCTTTCCAGTCATGAGTTGCTTGCGGTCTTGGCTCCTCCTGGATTCGTTATATTGATCATTGTTTGATTCATCTTAAAGGTTGATACCTAGACTGGTCCTTACTCCAGTCTACACTCAGTTGCTGTTCTGTTCTCCCAGATCTGCTATGTCGATTTGTTGAGGTTCATATTGGGGGCATGGTGGTGCTGAGACTGGTTCCCTTCCAGCTGAGGCTTGTGTACAGCTCGGATCTCTCTATCGAATTTGCCTTGTTGGTGACTGTCGACTCCCCATGAGGTTAAATTGGACCCGAGACTAGTGCCCTTCCAGTCAAGGACTGAGTACTATTCTGGCTACCTCGGATCTATCATGTTGATCTCCTTTTGATTCATATTAAGTTTTGTTGTTATTGCGACTAGTTCTTGCTCCAATCAAATGTGACCTGTTGTCTGCTTGCTTTGAGTTAGTGATAGTTCTGTTTGTTCCCTGTTTGGGTTATTGATCTAATTTGATTCCAGTCCCCGTGAGAAATTGGAGCCCACAGTAATGGCAGATCCCTGGTCTGCCTATATTTTAAGAATGGAAAGATGATGAGGACCACAGTTCATACAATGCCTTGGTAGCTATCCCCAGTTGCCGGTGAATGACTGTTGACTAAGTCTGAGTCCCTGATTCCCTTTGGCTGAGGTGATCAATTTTCCCTGAGTTATGAAGTCTATTGAACTAAGTTCTGAAGGCCGGCATCAAGAGGATCTTTACTCCTGGAGGGCTATTGCTAGCATTTTTTTCAACCCGAAGATAGGCATCCCTTACAAAAATCGGTTGTAGACCTTTTACCACCCTGTGAGGTGTGGGTCAATTTTGGTGATGTACTTATTTTGATAAATCATTTATAACTAAAGGGGACACCATCTCTCAGCAAAAGAATGTTTCTTCCCCACACCTAGGTGTGGAGGTAATTTCTAATCCACTTCCCTTGTATGGTTTTAATTTTGTTCTTCTATTATTTCATATCGTGCTGCCATGCTTTGTGCGAATTAGGTCCTAGCTACTTCTTTATTTTGTTGTTGGTCTTGGCGAGAACATTAGAGAGAACCATCTCCAGATAACTAAAATATAATTCATTAGTGGTTGGAACTGAATTTCAAAATCTAATCAGATTTTCAAAACTGACATTCTCCTTCACTCTTCTACCTCAATTCTGATTCATTTAAAAGAGAAGCAGCTATAGCTGAAAATTTCTTAACTAGAAACCCTAAAAGTGAGAAACCTATAACCTAATTTTGGGAGTCAGATTTTTAGACTGCATTGTCTAGCCTCAATTTGGTTAAGTCTAGTTTGTCCCCCATCACTGAATAATCTGGAGGATTACCTGACCATACTTTTTCTGGAGTTTTAAAATCAATAGCAGAGGCTGGAGATAAATTCACCAAATGACAAGCTGTGGACACTGCTTCTACCCGAAAGTCTTTGCTAAGCTTGCATTTGATAGCATTCAACGGGCTCTCTTAATAAGTGTTTTTTTTTCATTCTTTCTGCAACACCATTCTGTTGAGGTGTATATCTAACTGTACGGTACCTGACAATACCTTTATCTTTGTAGAATTCATCAAACTCTGTGGAACAGAATTCAAGCCCGTTATCTGTCCTCAGTCTTTTGATTTTCTTTCTATTTTGATTTTCAACTAAAACCTTATATTGCTTAAAATACTTAAACACATCACTCTTTTGCTTAAGCATAAACACCCAAACTTTCCTTGAATAATCATCAATGAAAATTAGAAAATAACGAGCACTACCTTTTGATGGGACTTGAGAGGGACTCTAAAGATCAGAATGAATATTATAATCAAGAGTGCTTTTGGTTCTGTGAATTGTTGTTTTGAAGCTCACCCTTTTCTGCTTCCCGAAAATGCAATGCTCACATAATTCTACCTTACTGGTATGCTGACCACAAAGCAAACCTCTTTGACTTAATAAGGTCATTCCCTTCTCACTCATATGTCCCAACCTCATATGCTATAATTTGGTCAGTTCATCTTCTAACATAGAGGTAGATGCAGCAGTTGTTGCACCAGAAATAGTAGTGCCCAAAAGGTGTATAAATTGCCAGATCTTTTTCCTTTTATCAAAACAAGGGATCCTTTACTGATCTTTATAACTCCACCTTCAGTTGAGTACCTGCATCCATTTGCATCTAGTGTACCCAAAGAAATAAGATTTTTCTTCAAGTCGGGAATGTACCTGACATTTGTCAATATTCTAATAATGTCATCATACATTTTGATCCCGACTGTGCCAATCCCAACTGTCTTGCATGGAGCATCATTTTCCATCAAGACAACTCCACCATTGATTGACTCGTGTGGAGAAAAAATCCCAATTAGGGGTCATATGGTATAAGCACCCAGAATCTAAGATCTAATCATCTTTGGATCGTATGGCTTGCACAGATAGAACATAATCTTCTGATTCGTCTTTGGCGACACTAGCTTCTGTTGAACTTTCACCTTTGGAAGTCTCTTTCTTGTCTTTCTTTTGGTTCTTTTTTAGGAGTTTCCAACAATTAGCCTTTATATGTCTCTTCTTGTGACAATAGTTATAAATCTTACTTTTGTTTCTTGACTTAGATCTGGATTCACCATGATTTTCACTTGACTGATTTCTTTATTTTAGTCTTCCTCTGGCAAAAAGACCTTCAGCCTGATGTCCTTCTGAACTACCACTAGTCATATCTTTATCCATTAATTCTTTCGAGAATAAAGAAGATTTTATGTCTTCAACAGAGATAGAATCTCTACTATATAGCATAGATTCTCGAAAAGTCTTATATGACAGCAATAGAGAACAAAACAAGAGTAAGGCTTTATCTTCTTCATCTATCTTCACATTGCTACTTTATAAATCTATCAAAATAGAATTGAATTCATCAAGATGTGATTTTATAGACGTACCTTCTACCATCCTAAGCATAAAAAGATGCCGCTTCAAATATAGCTTGCTAGGTAGAGACTTCGTCATATACAACGACTTCAATTTCAACCATAATGCAGCCGTTGTTTTTTTATGAATGACTTCTCGTAGGACTTCATTAGACAACCTTAACTGAATTGAAGTTAGTGCCTTCTCATCGAGCTCTTGTTTCTCATCATCAGATATAGTGGCTGGCATCTTCTCCTTCCCAAGCAGAACCTTCTGCAACCTTTGATGGGTTAGAAGTGCTTTCATCTTGATTTGCCATAAATTAAAGTTGATGCTTCGATTGAACTTCTCGATATCAAACTTTGCAGACATCGTACTCTTCCAAGAAT
Organism: Cryptocoryne crispatula var. balansae; assembly: GCA_036172225.1. NCBI lineage: Eukaryota > Viridiplantae > Streptophyta > Magnoliopsida > Alismatales > Araceae > Cryptocoryne > Cryptocoryne crispatula. The sequence goes on along the minus strand of CM069929.1, from coordinate 33,325,858 downwards.
ATCAGTGAATCTCAACACAGCTCTGATACCAGCTTGTTGAGGATCGTGGCGAATATCACTGATATAGTGCGGAACCGAAATGTCGACTCTGCAAAGAATAAATAAACAAAATATATACGAGAAGTAGAGATAGAGAGGAGTACACCGGGATTTACGTGGTTCGAAGGCAATATGCCTTCCTATGTTCACGGGCAAAGATGAACGACTTTCACTATATGAGAAACAAGTACAAAGGATGGAGAATCTCTCAAGACTCGAAGCCCTTTACACCCACAAACACACATCAGTAAGACAAGACCAAGCTAGCAAGAGAGAGCCACCACCACAACCTCATGCCTTTATATAGAAGTGGTAAGAACTCTTTAGATACGCTTAGAAGATACCTTTTGGATATCTCTAGAAAATATCCAAGCACTCTCTAGATGTGCCTAGAAGACATCTAAGCATTTTTGGATGTGCCTAAAAGATATGGTTAGAAGAGTCTGGAAGATTATTAAGTTGACCAAGTCAACCTTTACATGGATGCTAGGGGATGCAACGAGGGGATGGCACAGGCCAAATGACCCTTAAACAGACCTTATGGGACCTTAGAAAAGGATATACCCCATTGAAAAATGAAAAAACAAGGGTTGTGCAGCCAAGGGATAACTGCAAGCAGTGTTTAGAGAGGACTAGGGACAGAAAAAGAGTTCTTTTTTAAGATGTGAAGAGCTGAGGAGGGCACAGCAGGGAGTTCCCCTCCCTTTCCTCACCTTTTCCTTCTCCCTCTCCTCTTATTCTTGGTGCACCAACAAAGGGGGAAGGCCCCTTCTCCTTCCCATTTTCTTTCTCCTCCTCCTTTGACCCTTCCTTGGCAGGTATGCAGCAAGGGGATAGTAAGCCGATGCCTCTTTTTCTTCCTCTCTCTCTATTCGTTTTCAGGTTGTTGTTGGCTGGATCAGGGCAGAAGATGCAGGGACACTTCTTCGAATGGCACAAAGCTGATTTTATATATAGAGAGAGGAGAGAAATGAAGGGTTGTCAATTCATGCCTTTTGGGGTCCCCCGTGAGTCTCTTGAAGTCATCTATGTGTCCTTTCATTCTTCAAAGGTTGTTGCATTTAAGAGGGGATTAATGAGGGTCTATTGCAGCCTCCAGCCTTTTCATTCTCCCAAGGGCTGAGATGTCAGGGTTGAGATGAGCCTATTTTGACACTATGATGTGCATGTATAGCTGAAAAATGGTCCAATTAGTTGGGGGACGATGAGCTGGGAAAATGGGTCATTAAGTGGGCCAAAATTAACAACTAATGGGCCCATATGTAGATGTAAACAATGCGAAATTGACCTTGATAGGGTCAATATTTATTGTATTATCATGGAAATGAGCTTCATAAAATCTGAGAATTGACTATGTAGACCAATTGAGAATTGGATTAGCATAATTCTAATCTAATTATATTTTTTTTTGAAATTTTCGGTGCCAACATTGGTTCAGCCAGACAGGATCAGCTTATTCCCTCCGGATTGACCCATTCAACAAATCCACAATAACAACAGCCAATCAGGGTTGATTTTCCATCAAACCAACTCCACCCGAATTGACTGATTTCACAAACTATGTGTTGTCTTCATTCTTAGAATGGAAACTGCTTTGGTGTAGGTTGTCATTGCAGACCTGTCATGTTCTGTTTATCTGCATAATAGTGTATAGAAAGATTTAACTTTTTTCTTGTCATCCATATTTCTGCGTATCTTTTTTTGCATAGTTTATATCCCAGAGACTAGAGCTAGTTAGGCTAGTACTTTTCTACTCACTCTTGATTTGATCTTTAATTGGTCCATATGGCACTGCATATCCTGCTCTAATCTTGTATGTTCTAGTCCAGTTCAAATCTTTGTCCTTGATTTTTGGTATAGAACTCTTATAATGTTTATGAGATGACTTGGAAAGGGAATGTGAATCAGGATGGCCACTATGTGGGAGACGATGCACAGAGAACACAGCCCAGCTTGATGTTGTCTCAGGTATCAGGGTAGTCAATCTACCGAATGCTCCCAAGGAAACCAGTGAATACCACTATGGCCGAACCGTCCAACTCTGGAAGACTGTAAATGAGTGGCAAACTCAATTCAAGAGTCTTGTGACCAATCAGAAAGACTACATAAAGGCCCTTAATAGCTGGCTAAAGTTAAATCTTATCCCTATCGAGAGCAGCTTAAAGGAGAAAGTATCTTCACCCCCAAGGGTACATCATCCCCCTATACAGGCACTCCTACAATCGTGGCATGAGCAGCTCGAGAAGCTCCTAGATGACCGTGCAATGGCTGCAATACACAGCTTCTCTGCTGTCATAAATTCAATCATGATGCAACAACAGGACGAGTTGAAACAAAAGGGAAAATGTGAGGAGATTCAGAAAGAATACATTCGGAAAAAGCAGGCCTTTGAGGATTGGCATCAGAAGTATGCTGCTCGCAAACCTCCACCGGCTGAGGTGGCATAACCCGAGCCGATGGAGACGGCAACCAGTAAGGATCCTGTTGCAGAAAGAGAGCTTGCAGTGGAGTTACTGAAGAAGAAGCTAGAGGAGGTGGAAACTTTTCAGAAGCTGTGTAAACAGTCAAGGGATAAGTCTTTCAACAGTCTGAGAACTCACTTGCCCGAACTCTTCAGGGCCATGTCTGAATTTGCACAGTCATGTTCCGAGATGTATGCAGCATTGAGGGACAACCCGAATATGCAGAATGGAATCTCTTCATAGTTGGGCTCCTTTTTCCCTTCTGTATTGCTGTTGCCGCACTCCGTATTTATCCTTTCCCAAGCATTTTCTTCTTCCTTCTTTTCCCCTTCTGCGAGAAGAACAACCTTGTTTACATGTGATTTTTCGGTTGTATCCGGTAGAAAGGATGATCGTTCGCGTTGCTTGGTTTCTCGCAGAATCAATTTTTTGGTTGAAAATTGAATTTGCAGTATGTCCTTCAAACTTGTATATTAATACGCTGCTGGCTCTTTCCTTCGGACTACAGTTGATTCTGCAGTTTTCTTAGGACGTTTGTGGCTAAATAAACTTTCTGATTGTATGCTAGTTTTGTATTGAAAATTTCTACTCGAGTTTGGTTAACCTCTGCCCCTGCATGAATTGTCTTATGAGGTGTTTTGGTTGCACAATCATTTTGTATGAATTGATATAAAAAAAATTTAATGCCCTATTTCATTAGAATAGAATTGAATCCGTCTTTATCAATCTGGATCGTGCAAGGTCGACTGACCCGATATATTGCCGGGATCTGATTAAAAAAATAATTTTATATTAAAATTTATAAAAAAACAAAATTGGATTGTCAAACTACTGTTGCGAAGGGACGATCCGGATCAGATGATCGGAACAGGTTGACTCAAAAATTGATCAAATCAGATTCAGCAATTCACGACTATAAAAATTTTCATATTGATATTTCTGAGAACGTGATCGAGTATTTTAACAACAAACGTGATAGAGATGAACACACTTTGCTTCAAAAATATTATCATACTTGTAGTTATTACACACTTTATAATTAATATTATTATCCAGACCCAGCTGGGAAAAATACACGAGGTCCCGAACGTGGAAGAGGACGTCGCCGCATATCTCGTATATACGTGGATTAAGTTGCAGTCGGAAGTCTCCAATGAAACCTCATAACAAGTTAGGTCTATTGGGAGAGTGATTCGAGTTTTTTTTTCATTTTAGTTTTTAAACTTTACAGAGGATTTATTTTTAATTAAAGAAAGTTATCTTTGTGTACTAATATTGTTTCTTTTTTTTTGACGAAAGTGTACTAATATTGTTAAAATCATGTAAATTAGTATTACTTGTGTATTTTTATTCTTTTATTCTCTGTATATTTTTAGTGCCATCACATCTGCGAGTGGTCGGCGCCAGAATCGATGGTATGTTCTCCCTTTAAAATTAAAATAGAGAGATTTAGCACTCATTACAATAATAAAGGTTATTAGCTATGGTTGTCTTCAGTACTGTCGCAAAAAGTTTGGCAATAACTTCAAGTTCGTCCCAAACCGGTTTGAATAAACATTACCCAAACCGCTACCATTACCAAATTAGACCTAAGCCCCGCTGATTAAAGTGCAAAAACAATATTATATTAACTTTAATTAGTATTGTTATTTTTAAAGAGTCGAACATTAATAACAAAATTAATATGAGTATTTATGTCATGTTAGTATTATAAATTTTAAAATTAATAGTCAAATACGTCGTGGTGATATATCAAAATTAATTTTAAAATTAATAGTGATAGATGGCTAGATGGTTAATGCTACATTGTAAGATATCTAAAAAACTTAGATATTATCATGTCTGGTACGTAACGTAGCACAACAAAACATGTATATATAGTGGGAACCACAAAAACAAAATAAAGGTTTCAGCTTTCTTATCCAAGAATAAATTCTCTATCAAATTATTTTTGTATCATGATGGATTGTAAAACACTTTTTATTTTTTACAAAGTTCTCTTATTTATGATTTGTAGAGAAGACTCTATTTATAATGCAACCAAACACCCTTTCAATGAACATGAGAGTAGTGAAATTCTCCTTATATTAGAACTTATATATGCGAACATAATAATTATTTCTTCGTGACTTCAAAACATACAACCGATGATACTTAACAATCTATAATGTATAATCTATTTTTGGTTACTTGTCACCCCCCCCCCCCCAGCCAAAGGCAGAAACACCCTATAACATAATATTGAAAGAATAACCCTCATAACCAATTATTCAGAGACAAAATGAAATAATAAAACAACATTTAAACCGTCACCAATCTAACAATTACTTCCAACCCAAGTGAAACGTAATACCACACACTAATTAGTCTCACTAGGTAAAACAACGTAGGAAGATACCACAACAGGATAGTTTCTAAAACTCTAAACAACTAGATAGTAAGAGAATGGTCCAAACTAGATAATTTACTTTTCAACTTGTTTACACTAATTTACTTGTCACCCTACTTTATTATATAGGGTACCAGGCGCCCTACTTATAACGAACCTGCACCTGGTATGACTGACTGGACAGATTGATGGGACAGTTCTGCAGATAAAGTTGCCCTCTTCTTGCCTATAAAAGGACCCCCATTTGGAGGCTTGAGGACAGACCAATGGCGCACCCCAAACTCTCTCATCCACCACAACACTCCCAAGGCCTTACAACCCCTCTCCAAGCTCTCAAACCATTCCAAAACCCTCTCCCAAAAACCCCAAAAACCTACAGTTTCATTCTTCAGAAATATGATTTTTCTCCGACTTTGAGGGGCTCTACACTCTATTTCCCTTACATATAGTGCCAAAACACTCTTCCATTAGCTTCACTTGAGTATTAGCTGCTGGAAGAACTCCTTCTTCCATCTTGGAGGTCTTCCTACACTCCGGGGCGACACCGCGAAGAAGAGAAGAAAATCTGCTGAAACCAGTCCCTAGTGCCCCATAAATAGGGCGCTTTGACTTCGGTCAACGCGCCCCATCAAGGGGACACCTGCAGCTAGCGCCCCATATATGGGGCACTAGCAGGGGCAGACCCCATTTTGCATTTTTTTGAGTTTATTTACCTTTCCGGTTGATCCTTTACTCCCCCTTTCATTTTAACTTTCATTAACATGTCATTTACCATGCATTAAGTCACACATTTGCATCTTCATACCTCTTTAAAAACCTATCAAAAATAGGGGTTGGGATTTAGTCTCAATCCGGTTAGTTCCTTTCCTTTTGCATGTTTAAGTTGGAATTTGAGCATGATTCTACACTTTCACTAGAACTAGTGATCTTTTCACTTGTTTCTATGTTTTCATATGGACATTTGTAGGTAAATCCGGCCGAGGTAGAGCTTTAACCGGATCAAAGACGAAGGACTCACTAAGCTCTCTTCTTTCGGCCGGCTAAAAGAGGAGAAGTCGGAACCCAACAATCTCCCCGCTTCCAAAGGTACGACGGTCATTTTTATTTCTTTCTACTATATTTTGGAGTCTTTGGCTCCTGGCGTCCACACCCACTAACATCTCATCCACCAAGACCCCAAAGCAAGCATTAGGGCTGGAAAAGGGAGATCTACGGATCCCGTTTCGAGTGCTTACACCTTTTGGCGACCATGGTGGGACCGACTTTGCTTTAGTGAGTTCTTCTCTTCTTTCCTAAGAATGTCCACTTGAAAACATGCTTATTTTCACTGTAGTTCTCATTTAAGCCACTTCTATTTCTTTGCATTTCTATTTTCTTGCTTACATGCTTGTTTATTTCCTTGAAGCATTATCTTATTTCTTTCGATTTACTTGCCTTCCGTTGGTTCTTTTAAAAGCATACAATCTGATTTCTAGCTTGGTTTAACAACTTATTTCACCTTATCACTTTAGATATCATCTTCTTTCATCCCTTGTTAAGTATACTTGTCTATTTCCTTCTAAGCCTAGTTTTCCTTTAGCAAATCTTTTAAAGCATGCTTTGTTAAATTAATACTTTCTTCCATCTTAGTTTAATTTCATATCATTGTCTTGTTCACTTGCTTCCTACAATATCTCATTAATCATTGTATGCTTTTATTTTCTTCTTGCTTGCTTCTTATTCCTTGACATTTCACTTGCATTTAGTTTGCATTGGAGTTTCGGGTTCGCCTGTCTCCTTAGGACATCCGAGAAGGGAGGCTCTCTCCTCCCAAAGCCCCACACATCCAAACACCCCTCTTGGTGGTTGCCAACTCCTCCTCCGGGAATTCCCTCTCGAAAGGACTGGGTAGCTTCCATCAAGGCCTCCGTAAGTCCCCAGACATGAGGGATTCCCTTTTCACTGATCGGGCAGGTTGTACCTTTTCACCCCAAAACCCGGAGTACCTATTACCTATCGTTGTGAAAAGAGTGACAACGTTAGATTGCTTGGCGTTGTGAGAGCATAGGGTCCTACCCATTTATTTGAGTGGACAATATTTCTCTTAACAAGCCATTAATTTGAGGTTGAAACAACAAAAAAAATTGTGTTAATCATTTCAAGTCTTTGCTATTACTTGTTTGCAAACAAAAATTGAAAATTAAACAAAAATTCCAAAATCACCTAAAAAAACCAAAACAAAAATTTGCTTGAGGTTAATTTGCTTGATAACTTGCTTGTCCAACAAAAGAAAATCAAAACAAAAAGGGGGTCAAAAATCAAAAAGACAAAAAATCCTTGAGCTTTTATTTGTCAACCTTCTTTTTCTGTTGTGTTTATGAATTTAAGGTCAGGACGAGTTATCAGAATGGCGGATCAAAGATACGAGCAGCTGCAGTTGGAGTATGACCAGTCTTATTTCTACCTTGATGCCGTATATGCCGTCATTGAACCTGAAGTTCTCCCCGAACCTAGTCAAACTTCTCCTCAACCCAATCCAAATTCACTTTGGGAGCATTCTCTCATGCTGACCCTACCCAAATTCAGGCTATCGAAGCCATCCTCAAGGGCAAGTCGCCCGCTGACCACATTCCTCCCGAAGGTGGTCTTCACATCTCTACCCCTCGGTCAGTGGCACGTCAACCCAATGTGTCCATTCATGGCCATTCTTATATCGGGCTCGTAGCCCCAATCTCTCCTCATCCGGTAGCTAATCTAGATCACCCTGATCCGAATGCCGTTGCTCCTTCTAGGCCACTAGTTCATTCTTCTAATCATCTCAACCCTACTTACCCTTTGGTGCATCCCCCAATGTACTCTTCTTATCCGGCCGCTTTGGCCCATCCAATCCAAGTTCCGGTGCACCAAGCACCCACTCCTCCTCTTCCTCTTAGAGAACCTTCTGTCGATCAGGCCATGATTAACAAAATCAATCGCATGGATGAGCAGCATAGAGAGCTTAGATGATTGATCGACACCAAGGCAACCCCTAAAATTTCTCTTCCTTCCCTCCCTACTTTTCATCTACCTCCCTCTGAGATGCCGGTATATCGTTGCTACAATGGAACTAGTAATCCATTCATTCATATCAAGGACTTTCTTTATGAGTCGGTAACGTGGCAAAATGATCCAAGGGCTCTTGCTTTTCTTTTCAGAAGATCATTAGAGGGTTCAGCTTTAGAGTGGTTCTACTTGCTTGACTCTTTGGAGGCGAGTAACTTTGAAACTGTCAAAGCTAAATTTTTGCAGAGATATCAAGATAGGGTCGGACCAACATATTCCATCACCGACCTCATGGCCAAAAGAATGAGAAATGATGAAGATTTTACCAAATATGCTGATAGGTGGAGGTCCATGGCAGAAAGGCTTACTGATTCCATTTTAGAACAGGAGCAAGTGAAGATGATCATCACCAATGCCACTCTGGCCTTAAAAAATATGATGGCTTTGCATCACCCCACCTCCATGACTGAACTCTATGAGAAGGCACAGTACATTCAAACACAGCTTAGGGACTCACCTATCATTAACTTGTTTGATCCTAGACCCTGAGCTATCAAGAAAACCACTTTTACCACAACCGGCCCAGTGACTGAGGGCGTAGTGACAAACGAGAACCTCAATCTTGTAGGGAACCCACCTAGCAATTATCAACACCAGTTTAGGAACCCTCAACAAAATCAACCATTTATAAACCCTCGTCAACCTCAACATCAACCTCAGTTCCAGCCTCGTCAACAACAAGCTCCTATCCCTCAGCGACCGCAAGCCCCAGTTCCCCAACCACCATGGCAACAACTGGCCAACTACAACCAAGCACCCACTCCCATGGCCTATGAACCCCGAAAGGTTGGACCCAAGAGGAACCATTACCCGCCATTGTCATACTCTCTCATGGACATCTTTAATGCACTCATGGCGGCAGAGCAAATTGCATTGCCAAGGGAGAAGTTGGAGTGGCATCAAAATGTCAACACAGAGCGATACTGCCTGTTTCACAGATATCCTAGGCACACTGTGGAAAATTGTTTTCAGTTCAAATACTACATCCACGACCTTAATGAGAAAGGCAATATTGACTGGGACTAGATGGGGGAATACATCAAAATAGTGAAAAACCAACGACAGCATGCACCAACTCAGCAGCAACAACAACAAAACCCCGGCCTGGGGATTATCCAAAACCCTCTACCTCCACATGCACCTGCACCTGGGAATCAACATGTCAATCCTATCTTGATCTCTTCTGAGGAGTATCATGATCGGGGCCAGAATTGGCAAGTTGAGGGAGCCACCTCCGCCATGCATGTCAACCAAACCATCCATTCTATACCCCGAGCTACATCAGCCAACCCCATTACTCTCAACCGGCCACCGATCATCCGAGCACCATCGCGACCCATTGTAAGACCACCAGCCATACAACTCCAACCAAGACGGACCCTAATCCGCCAGGTTGATCCACCACAAACATCACCACCACTAGGACCCATCATCATCCCGCCCCGAGCAACCGTACCTTCACAACCTACCCACCCTACCATGCCTCAAACCACCATCATTACACCCGTCGCAAGAGCTCCCATCATTCGACCTAATCCACCACCCACCACTACCATCCCATCTATAGCTCCTCAACTTGCCACAGTACTTAGGAGTGGGTGCATGTTTTGAAGGGTCTTTCCCCAGGCCGGTCAATTAGGGTTAGTACCAGAAGTAGAAGAAGAACACATCGAAGAACCGTTGCCCAGGACATCCTATGACTTGCTGAAACATCTTGATAAAATCCCGGCACGGATCTCTATCTTAGAGTTGATCAAAAGATCTAAAGTCCATCAAGAGGTTCTCCAACAATACTAATAGCGGGTGATGGTGAATGAGAGCCTCCCCCTAGAAAAGATTTCATCAGTTTTGGTCCCGAGAAGTGAGTACCCGGCCCTTACATTCACAAAGGAAGAGTTGGCCGACCCGAAAATAAAGAAATGTGCCTTATGCATCACAGACCACATCAACGGAGTAGGCATTAAGTCATGTTTGGTCGATACCGGAGCGTCCATTAATGTTCTACCATCAGAGACATTACATCTTTGTGGAATCTCTGAGGAGGATGTCCGGTCATCTCAAATAACAGTGACCGCATATGACAATTCAAAAATGCCTGCCAATGGCATGATTACATTAAATGTGAAGTTTGGACCCCAAACAGTTACTGTTGACTTCCACATACTTGAGATGGATCCGATATACAAAGCCATTCTGGGACATCCCTATTTGGAAGCACTAGAGGCAGTCGCCGCCACCAATCACCAGTGTCTCAAATTTCCTTACAAGGGACAAGTGATTAAGGTGACTAGCATGCCCCTAGATCATCCACCTTCTCCTCCACCACCCCTTGGGTTGCCAAATGAGCCAATTTTGACAATCTTGGATCTTCCAGAAATAAGTAGGCAGCCAAGGCAAGTGTGGAGAAGGAAAAAAGAGAAAAATGAAACTATTGGGTGGCATATAATGAAGAGTTTGGGATACCAATAAGGCCAAGGACTAGGCAAGGAACTGCAAGGCATAGCTGAGCCAATCAATCTAATGAGGTTACAACCAAAAAGCGGGGTTGGGTGTGACGGAACGACTGCAAATGGTCAGAATCTCAAAAGCAGATACTTTTCTGGATGCTTACAAAACTTTTTCATCAAGAAAGAAACCATTCAAATGGTTGAGAACAAGGAAGAACAAGAGATGGAGCAAGAGAAGAGAAGAAGAACCAACGACCCTGAAGATGACTTGTATCCTGAAATATCTCTTTTGTTTTCCACCGATGAAGAAGGGTCAAGCAATGAACCACTCCAGGCTGAACCACCTGTTGACCCACCCGAGGGTCATATTGCCAAACCGACTTGAGAAAAAGTCCAAACAACTCCACGAGGGCCTTCCCTCATTATGTCATCTTTTGGGGTCGACGCCCCAACTCACTGTGATGCTCTCCCCGGGCTTCTTGGCCCGATCCCAATTTCTAGGCCCTCAGGCCCAACTTATGGGTCCGCGTACCCACATTTTGCTCTTGGACCATCGAGCCCCTCTACTAAATCCGGGCCTTTGTGCCCATTTTTTCCAACTCTTGGGCCCTCAAGCCCATCTCTTAAACCCAGGCTCTCGAGCCCACATCTTCCTATTATTGGGTCCATGAACCCACCTTCCTCTATTATCATCCGGCCTACTGGCCCATCACCTCTTTCTGTCAACATTGGGCCCGAAAGCCCCCTCTATCAAACATTGCTCGAAGTCTTCCCCTCTTTATCAATATCTTTGCCTACTCTGGCTCCCGTAGTTGATCTCAACCCAAATCGGGCACCTGAAGCCCATTCTATCTTTATGCTTAGAACTTCCAAACAAAAACATCCTCCTCGAAACTCAAATTTCGATCGAGGAAACATCTCAACTTGCCTCGGAAGGGCATTCGACCCAAAGAGCCACCAGATCCTTGATTGACCTTCTTTGCCCTCCATCCTCCCCAATAAATTCCACTCCCTCCACCTCCTCTTCCTTCCCTTATTTACCTTATTCTTCTTTAGGTTTAGTTTCCAATAAAAATAGGACAAAAATCAGAGATAGGAGAGTTTCTGAAAGATACTTGCATCAGTTAGCTCGAAAAAGCTTAGAATGTGCCAAGCTACCGAAGTATCTAAAAAATGCAATCCAGTTGAATGAGATCTGATATGAGGATAAGGACAACATTGATCAAACTTTGGGAGTTTCTTCCACTCTCAGTTCAACATCACCTACATCCAACAGAAGGCAATCAAGGGCTATGCGATTGCTGAGCACCTCGCCCGTCATCCTATCCCAATCTTTGACCCTATCCAATAAGAATTCCCCAATAAGGAATTGATATCCATTCGATCCTCTAATTTGTGGACTTTATACTTTGACGGGGCATTAAACTCTCAGGGTAGAGGGATAGGGATTGTTCTTCTGTCGCCCGAAGGTGTCACCATTCCACAGGCTTTTCAGCTCCATTTTCCAGCAACAAACAATATAGTTGAGTATGAAGCCTTATTGGCCGGACTGGAGGCCGTTCACTTCTATGGCGTCACTAAACTAAGGGTGATCGGTGATAGTCAGTTGATTCTCCGCCAAGTGCTTGCCAAATACCGCACATCTCATCCCGGGCTCAGACCATACCAAGAACTCATCGCCTGTTACATCAAACTATTCTCCAAACTCGAATTCATTCATGTTCCTCGTGCTCAAAATATTCTTGCCGATGCTCTTGCTTTTTTGGCATCTTCACTATCTGTCCCGCTAGGCAGACAAGTTAGGACGATCTATGTCCGCCAACGTACCATTCCGGTAGTAGAAGATGCATGATTCTTGAAGGTTAAAGAAGAGTTTGAAACGAAGGAATACATTGAGCAAAAGGAGGAAGTGTCTTTGGTTGAGTTGGAAGAATTAGAAGAGGGTGAGAAACCATGGTATTATGAGATTGCGAATTACTGTCAGGATCAGACATATCCACCAGGATCAACTGCCGAAGAGAAGAAAGCCATTAGAAGAGTATCCCAGAGATATACCATCTTAGGAGGAGTATTTTACAAAAGGAGCCTGGCCGGCATACTATTAAGATGCGTAGATGAAGAAGAGGCTGAATTGGTGCTTAAAGAAGCACATTCCGGAGTATGTGGAGGCCATGTAAATGCTTAAGCCCTCGCCAAGAAGATCATCAGGCAAGGGTATTATTGGCCTACTCTGGAAGAAGATTGCTCGATCTTTGTCCAGCACTGTCATCAATGTCAACTTCACACCGACAAGATTCACTCTCCCGCATCTTCCCTTCACCCGATTCATGCCCCATGGCCTTTTGCTATGTGGGCTTTTGATGTTATCAGACCCCTTGGTGATCCAAACTCCACAAACAAAACCAAATCCTTCATCCTAACGGCAACGGAGTACTTCACCAAGTGGGAAGAAGTAGAAGCATACGTGGAAATCAAGGCATCAACAGTCTGCACCTTCATCAAACGCAACATCATTGACAGGTTTGGGATCCTAGGCGACATCATCACCGACAACGGACCGCAATTCATCTCTCAGGAGCTGCGCGACCTTTGCAACAGGTATTGCATCAAATTGCATCATTCATCTCCATAATATCCTCAAGGCAACGGTCAAGGAGAAGCCACCAATAAAACTCTGATAAAAATCATTAAGAAAACTTGTAAGTCTAGCAAGTTCGCGGACTGGCCGGATAAGTTAGTTGATGCTCTATGGGCCTACCGCACTTCTATTCGAACCCCAACGGGTCAAACTCCCTATGCCTTGGCATTTGGGATGGAGGCGGTAGTACCATACGAAGTACTCATCCCTTCCCTCCGAGTCCAGATCGATCGAGACATCCCGATAGATGAACGTCGAGATTCCCTTCTCGGGCAACTTGAACTCTTGGACGAAAGGAGGCTGGCCGTTGCTGAACATGCTAGATCTTATCAGAATAGACTTAAAAGATTTTATCAAAAGAGGGTGGTGGAGAGAAAATTTGAAATCGGTGAGGTTGTGCTTAAAAGAATATTCATTAAGCCGGGTGGTCCCCGCTCCAAACTTCAACCTAATTGGGAGGGTCCATATGTAATCTCCGTTGTTTACCCTTGTAATTCATATAAGCTAACTAATGCAGAAGGAGAAGAACTAGCTCATCCCTGGAATGGTGTATACCTCAAAAAATATTTCTCTTAAAACAAAAATAACAAAAAACATATAAATCTATAAAATCCAAAGGTGTGAAGAATGATGGTAACATCTAATGCCTGCTTGTTTGGTGCACCAACTTGTCACTTAGGGAAATAAGGATAGGCATCATACTGCACACACTACACACCTAGGTTTCGGAATCCGATGATTGGAAGTCAGAGAGAAAGCTAGGCAACACTTGGCAAAAGAAGGTCAACCATATCCTATTCTCTTCTTATTTCGGTCCAGAATGGGTGAAAGGGGTTAGAATAAGGAGTATTGAAAGTGCCCATTGCCTTAGTAGGAGGATGCCTCTGAAGGTCTGACTTCTTAAAAGAAAAGGTGCCAAAAGATAGGCAATGACCCCTCAGGTCGGCAAAAGAATAGACATGTCTGAATGTGTACCAACAAAAGACCAAAAAAAAGGCTCCAAAAGATGGGCAATGAACCCCTCATGTCGAAATTAAGCAAAAGATAAAAGACATGTCTAAATATGGACCATCAAAGAAAAAGGGCTAGAAGGAAGGACCCGAGAATGTCAAAACCCAAACAGGCAACGCAGGCACTAGTAGAGAAACAAATTCGACATCCCTGAATTCTATTAATGACTTACCATCAATCCTCTTCCCTCTTTAACCTTGCGGGTAAGGTTGACCGACTGGACCCAAGAAGAGCCATAGCCTTTCAAAGACGGAAGGTCAGAAGATTTCGGACTAGGCACTTTCTTACATGTGATGCCTACTATTAACCCATAGGCAACGATAAAGGGCACCCATGACAAGCAAAGCAAAGGATGAGATGGTCGTTCCTTCCACACCGAACAAAAAAAATCAAATACTTCGAAAATACCAAACAAATTCATAAAATCAAAATTCTTAAAAAAAGGTAAAAATCCAAAACACCAAAAAAGATCATAAAAGTTCCAAAACATCAAAAACATTATAAAACCATCAAAACCCAAAAAAATCAAAAATTTCAAAACACCTAAAAATTTGCTTTCTAGACTGATTAGTTGCCTTTGCATTCATGTTTCATTTCAGTCTTGTATATTTCCTTTTATACATACTTATGTTTTTCTGTTATCTTTACCTTGATAAGGCCGATGTCCCTTGACAAAAGATCAAGGCAACTTTGCCCTCTCCTCGCAAGAGACTAAGCCAAAATAAAGTTCTAATATCTTCTCTCAAGTGGGTGCAAGAACAGGAGAAGGCATGCCAGCTTCATATCCCCAGACACTTAGAGGAAGCAAAAACAATAAAAAAAATTAAAAATTGAAAAACAAAAGTGGACTACCCCGACCCCTATTAGGACTTGCATTTAGTATTGCATCTATCAAAATAAATAATATTTGAGATGTTGAAGACCTCAATTCTAGAGGGGGCTGAGGCTGAGAACCCCTTCAACAAAATTAGTGAGAGCTCAATCATTCCCTAGGCTTGCGGATAGGCCAAAATTGAATATGCGGGGACGACGGTTTCTTTACGGATGTCCTATCCCGTTGTGTTCAACCTATATCTTCAACTATTTTCTTATACTTAGTTGAATTTCTTTAAACCTAGCATGAATCATTTCATACATGCATCACCCCATCATAGTCTTGCCATGACCTCTTTCCAGTCCACTATGAACATTTTAAAGATGGTCTTTTATAGCCCCAGAGGAGGTGTTGATTTTTCAGAGAATCAATTTCCAACATGTTTTAACAATGATTTCATCGAAACAAGAAGTTTTTCCATGTCGAACTAAACTGGTACTGTTGAGTAAAACCTTATGAATTTGAAGAACCCAACCTTAGTTGATTAGCTATCTCCTCTTTACTTTTCGCAATTTACTTTTTAATGTATTTCTATCGAGTCCAGCGCACCATGCAGTTCGGGTCCTGGCCGGTAACAATTCTTCCCCACGTAGTATTTTAGTTATTTACTTTTAGAACTATTCTTCTCTTTAGTCAATCAACCAGAGGGAAGGTTTCGATAAGACAAAGGGTAATCTCAGAGTACGGCAAAGTTTTATTCCACTCAACTAGGCCAATGAGGGCGTGTCTAAATCTACATCTTGGCGTCACCTTTTCAGTTAATTACCACTTCATTCCGCTACGCCTCATTACGCTTCGCTACATTCGCCTACGCTTCATTCATGTCACTCCCTTGCAAAGCCGACGCCAAGGCGAGGCAAGCTGTAGACACACAATTTTGGTCTAGTTGAAGAGCTTGAATTCTTGTTTTCTTGAATAATATTTGAGTAACCTTTCAAGGGAACTGAGTTTTCTGGAAAAATCAAGTTTTTCGGCGCATTTCGAAGAAGATCGATAGGCGTTGACCAGGGTCAAAGCGCCCTATATACAGGGCACCAGGCGCCCTGTATATAGGGCACCTGGCACCCTGTATATAGGGCACCTGGCGCCCTACTTATAGGGCACCTGCACCTGGTCTGACTGACAGGACAGATTGATGGGACAGTTTTGCAAATAAAGTTGCCCTCTTCTTGCCTATACAAGGACCCCCAATTGGAGGCTTGAGGACAGACCAAGGGCGCCCCCCAAACTCTCTCATCCACCACAACACTCTCAAGGCCTTACAACCCCTCTCCAAGCTCTCAAACCATTCCAAAACCCTCTCCCAAAAACCCCAAAAACCTACAGTTTCCTTCTTCAGAAATATGATTTTTCTCCGACTTTGAGGGCCTCTACACTCTATTTCCCTTACATCTAGTGCCAAAACATTCTTCTATTAGCTTCACTTGAGTATTGGCTGCTGTAAGAACTCCTTCTTCCATCTTGGAGGTCTTCCTACACTCCGGGGCGACACCGCGAAGAAGGGAAGAAAATCTGCTAAAACCAGTCCCTGGTGCCCCATAAATAGGGCGCTTTGACTTTGGTCAACGCGCCCCATCAAGGGGACACCTGCAGCTAGCGCCCCATATATGGGGCACTAGCAGGGGCAGACCCCGTTTTGCATTTTTTCTGAGTTTATTTACCTTTCCGGTTGATCCTTTACTCCCCCCTTTCATTTTAACTTTCATTAACATGTCATTTACCATGCATTAAGTCACACATTTGCATTTTCATACCTCTTTAAAAACCTATCAAAAATAGGGGTTGAGATTTAGTCCCAATCCGGTTAGTTCCTTTCCTTTTGCATGTTTAAGTTCGAATTTGAGCATGATTCTACACTTTCACTAGAACTAGTGATCTTTTCACTTGTTTCTATGTTTTTATATGGACATTTGTAGGTAAATCCGGACGAGGCAGAGCTTCAACCGGATCAAAGATGAAGGACTCACTAAGCTCTCTTCTTTCGGCCGGCCGAAAGAGGAGAAGTCGGAACCCAACAATCTCCCCGCTTCCAAAGGTACGATGGTCATTTTTATTTCTTTCTACTATATTTTGGAGTCTTTGGCTCCTGACGACTACACCCACTAACATCTCATCCACCAAGACCCCAAAGCAAGCGTAGGGGCCGGAAAAGGGAGATCTACGGATCCCATTTCAGGTGCTTACATCAGCCTCTTCAAATATCTTTCAATCGGATACATCCACCGGTATTGAACTAGTCCATACATTCTAGCTTCATAAGTTAGATGCACAACAAGGTGGACCATAACATCGAAAAATGATGGTGGAAAGATTTGTTCCAACTTACACATTGTGATTGCAATCTTAGATTCCTAATTTCTTAAAATACTAGCGTCTAAAACCTTAGCACGTATGACCTTAAAATATTGACATAACTCTATAATGGGGTGGAGTACGTCCTTTGCTACGATCCCTTGTAAAGCTAGAGGAATAATCATTACATCACGACATGACAACCATGACCTTTAATCCACTAATGATCCTACTACTTAGATCTACACACCTACCCAAATTGGATGAATACCCATCCGGCACTCGAATGTTCTTCACAAAATTGAGGATATAAGATTTTTGTGCGTTGCTAAGCCTATAAATAGCATCTGGAAACCTAGATGAACTCTCTTGTGGATGCAGCTCTGGATAGATTCCTAACTCTACGAAGTCTTTTCTTGAGTTCAGGTTGTCTTTATCTGATCCTGAGAGGTTGAACATATATAAAATATTGTCACACACATTCTTCCCGATGTGCATGACATCCAAATGATGACGAACAATCAGAGACGCCCAATATGGTAGTCGCTTAAAGAAGATACTTCTTTTCTTCCAATTGTTGTTTTTTGCCAAATTCTTTCTCAAGTTCTCTAAATGTTTCTTAAACAGTTTTTCAAATCTCAATAGGTCCATCTCCTCTTGTTGTCTCCAAATCTCATGTTTGGTTAGCATCTTTGGTGTGAACTTCTCACACCGTCGGCCATCAAATAGATGTCTATAATGATGCTTTCTCCACTGATGTGCTATCGGTAAAAATCGTTGATGTCCCAGATAACATTGTTTCCGACTATGAACTAGTCAAACTGAATATGTTTTCTCATTACAAATTGGACATGCTAATTTTATTTTGGTACTCCATCCAGATAAATTGGCGTAACCTGAAAAATCATTTATGGTGCCTAACAAGACGACTCTCATGAGAAAATTCTCCTTCGTTAAAACATCGTATGTCTCCAATCCGATCTCCTACAAGGACCTTAACTCATCCACTAATGGCTGCAAGTAGACATCAATATCATTTCTGGGGGCTTTGGGTCCCAGTATTAAACACGAAATTATCGTGTGAGCCGCTTTGATACACATCCACGGTGGTAAATTGTAAACCACTATAACGATAGGCCACACACTATACTTTGAGGACATGTTGCCAAATGGGTTAAAACCGTCGGCGGCCAATCCAAGGCGAACATTACGTTCTTACGATGCAAAATCTAGATAAAATTCATCTACTCTTTTCCATGAGGGAGAATCGGCAAGATGACGCATTTCACCTCTTGATGTATATGATTGTGGCTCGCTATGCCATAACATCTTCTTAGCAGTATTCGTTGATATATACAAATGCTGCAACCTATCTCTTAAATAAAAATAATGTAATGTTTTCCATGCCACCTTCTTACTCGTATGTTTATGATCATCCTTATATCTGGGACTCTCACATTGTGGACACGTAATTCTATGTGCATTCTCTTTCTAAAAGAGAACACAATCGTTCTTACATGTATCTATCTTTTCGTAACTAAGTACTAAGTCCTTATTAATTTTTTTAAGTTCATACCAAGTGAGTGTTAAGAACACTTGCATATTTGGGCAATACATCCTTAAATAATAATAATATACTATTCATACATTTTCCAGTCAAACTATTTACTGACTTCAATTGAATCAACTTTAAAATAAATTTTAACTTGGATATTTCTGTGCAACCTTTGTATAAAGGTGTTTTAGCATCTTTTAATAACAAGAAATATTTGTGTGTATCTTGATTTGGTTCACCCTCATGGTGCCTAGATGGTTCCTAAAGATTTTAGATATTTTCAATCATTTCTATCACATCTTCGTTTAAAATCTCAACTTGTGGTTCATCTAATTGGACTTCATGTTCCCTACTTAAACTATGTTCTATTTCCCCGTGACTTATCCACGTTCAATAATTTGACCATATACCATCACATATTAAATGTTCTTTAACTATATGTCCTTTTAAAGTGAATGTGTTACAACACCGTTTACAAGGGCATTGAATCAAACTTTTATTTAGTCCATGTCTAAATCGGGTCCTAGATTCATGAAAAGCAAAATCTAGACATTCTTCTACTCCTTGAAGATACGTAGAACTTAATCTGTTAGGAATATCTATCCAAGACTTGTCTAAGTTACTCACCATGTTCCGTAATTAGTCTTTTAACATTATAAACAAATATATACACAAAAGTAAAAATTATATTACAGAAAGTTAAAAGTAAATTGAACCTCCTCCAAACGAAGTAAGTCTCGAACGAGAATGTCATTTGAAACTACCTGAAAATAAAAAGTAGAGCCGACATAAGAAAAAAAATCGATAAAATTGTGTTTGAAAGTCCTAAATTGGTTTCTAATGCCACTGTGGGGCAAATGAAACCGAAAACTTAGTTTGAGTTGGTGTCCATGGGATACACAACAATTGAAACTAGTTTGAGAATTTAAATGGTTTCTATCGCCACTTTGGAACAAATTAACCGAAAATTTGGGTTGTGTTGGTTTAAACCATTTCTACACCTCTTTGTTTGGATTCAGTTTAGGACAACGGACTTGATTTCTTTTTTTTAAACTTGGTTATTAATGCCGATTTGGCCAATCCAAGTCGAATTCCGGTTTGGATTGGCCAAATTGACCACGAGAAAGCCGATTTTCCAAATTTCAAGTTAATGTCAATTTCAAATTTTCATAACATGATATGCATTTAAATTTATTTATTTATTATAGTTGATATGAAATTAGTCTAATTAGACATTAATTTAGATATTTTTTCAAACAAAATTCTCTAAATTATATGTTAATTAAATAAAATATTTTTTACCAACAACTAAGAGATTAGAGGAGATATTAAGACTTTATATTTTTAGATTGAGCCAAAACTAATATGCCTAACACCCTTAATGACAAATTGTAAATAAAGATGATTAACTATAAACTAATATGCTTAACTACATGAATTACTATGTTTAACATCATTTAAATAATTTTATGATACTTAACATATTTTTTAACAATGGTTAACATGATAAACGATAACCCTAAATTCCTAAACAATAACTCTAATCTCATAAATTAACAATATTAACCTTGTTTAACCAAAATAATGAACCTTGAATTCGTTTAAAGGAGTTGCTAGAGTATAAATTACCTTGAGGAGGAGGAAATCGGCGTGGTGGCAGCGGTGCAGGATGTTTGGAGTTACAGGTGGTGGCGGAGGCCGGTGGCGGCGGCGGCGGCTCTGCAGTGGTGGCTGCGCGGCGGCGGCAGCACTGCGCGGCAGCGGCGGAGGCTGCGCAGCAGCGACAAGAAGCATGGTGGTACATTAAAATGTAATGGCGACGGCTAAAGCCTTCGCTAAATAAATCTGGCCGTTGAACGATCGGAACGAAAAATTAACGACAAGCCATCGTTATTAACTTTATTTAGTGACAGCTTAGTAAGGCTATCGCTAATTACCGCCATGTAAGGGTATCAGAAAGTTATTTCTGGTTTGGCGACGGCTTCGACAAGCCATCGCTATTAACTTTATTTAGTGACAGCTTAGTAAGGCTATCGCTAATTACCGCCATGTAAGGGTATCAGAAAGTTATTTCTGGTTTGGCGACGGCTTAAGCCGTCACCAGTAACTTTAATGGTGACGGTTTTTAATAGCCGTCGCATATAACTATGTAACGGCAACGATTTTATTGACGACGGCTTAAGCCGTCGCTGATATCTCTTTTGGGGACGGCTTTTCGAAGCCGTCGCCATTAATCCGTCTCCAATAACCTGATTTTTTGTAGTGTTTCTTTTCCCTCTTTTTTCCCAATCATACAATATTTCTGAAACTAAAGGATCAGCCATAAATTTTCAACATAGAACCATGGAATATCCTTACGTTGAAACGTTAGCCGAGGAGATATATATACCAAAGGGATTAAATGGAGAGTGTACTAAATATCAAAGGGCACTCTCTGTGAACAAGGCAATAGAAAAATAAATTCATGATATGCATCGCATCACGTATGCAAGATGGAGAAAACTTTAGCAAGGTCACCTGCCTATAAATCAATCATTAAAACGTCAAAATTCAAGATGTAAATACAATAATTAAAATTGTCTTCTTTCTCACGCAAGACCCGGGCATATTGACGAGGAACCCAAGGGCATATCGATGAGTCTTACAGAAGATAAAATGTTTTCCCTTTTCTTTTTAACATGCTCATGCTTCTACGGCGTACATCACCACCGTATCCCAAGTGTGCCCGAATAACACAAGGCCATATTGATGAGTCTAAAGTTAGTTAAATACGGGTCGGATATTATACGGTAAAAATACGTTCGTGTATAATTTGCTTAAAAATTTTTAGAGGACGGTCAAATATTCGATCAAACATTCGGATACTTTTAAAGTTCGTTATACTATACGTACGAAGTATAATACAGTCATATTTTAACAATACGTACCAAATATACGGAACATACAAACTTTCAAATACAACTTAAAAATCATGTCTCTACAATGATAACAATTACAAAAATACATAATACTTAAAAATACATGGTAAACACTATTTGAACAACATAAAATTGATAATAAGAAAAAAGATCACATAATCATCAAAAGTCTAAAGATAATAATGATAACGATGTATCTAAAATAGAGCAGACATTAAGTAACTTAACTTCATTCAAAATAAGCAACACAATTCTTTCGTAACTAATTAAATGAGTCAAGAAAATAATGTTCATCTTGAGTTTCCTCGGAGTCTTGAGCTGAGTCTTCATTTAGACTATTATTGATCAAGATATCTTTTCTTTCGTGTGTTTCAATGACATAATCGTCAACAAGTATTTCAATCTTGTCAAGATCAATTGGTTTCAAATCTTCTTCTTCAAGATCTTTAAATTTTGACATCATCAAAGAATTCATTCTCACATAAACCAAATCTTCAAGCATTTCTAGAGCTAGTCTATTTCTTTTCTTTGTTTGAGCAGCTTCCCATGCACTCCAATTTCGTTCACAAGCTGATAAGCTACAAGGTTGGCTAAGAATTCGTATAGCAATTATCTTGATAATAGAAAAATTTTCATCACTTCCCATGTAATCCCACCAAACACCTACAAAATATCACATAAAATGAGAAATAGTATTAATAATAAAAAAATGAAAAGTAATCTCAGAATAAAAAACTTACGTGGATGATTCGTTTCCATCAATGTCAATCCAGTGCATGTAAACAATTTCTGAGATTTACTACGATATGCCAGAAATTGCTTGACAAAATATGCTCTCTCATTTTCTTTAAGCATCTTTTTCAAAACATAATCAATGCCATTTTTTATGTCACCATTATCAATAAATGATGCTCTACAAAAATAAGTTGGGTTGAGAATTGCGCCTACTGCATGAACTGGATGAAGTATGTTTCTATCTTTTCTTTGATCAAATAATTCAAGTATTGTCTTGTACTTTGATTCATTAGTTTCTATGCGTCGCCTCAATGTCTCTCTATCTCGTTGCATAGCATCATACAAATATCCTGCAGTTGAGCCATCACTATCAACCAAACGAAGTACTCGAATTATAGGATCAAGAAACTCAATCACCTCTTTAGCCTCTGACCAAAACAAATCATTTTGAATGATAAGAGTTGCTTGTAATCCGAGTGGAGATCTAGTGTAATTTACACCTCTCCATTCAGAAGATGCTACAAGAATTCGCAATTGATTTTCCACATCAACAATTGATTGTAACATCAAAAAGTTTGTAGCAAATTTTGTCTTGCAAGGACTTTTTAATTCTTTTTGCTCTGTGTATTTTCTCATCATCTGTAAAACAAGAGTATGCTTATACATGAAGTCAACACCTTTTTTTCCATCATCAATAACATTCTTAACCCAAAAAAATTCTCGATAAATGTCCTTCAAAAACAAGTTAATACCATGTGCTGCACAACGAATCTTATACAAGTGAGGATACTTTCTCATCAATATATCA
This sequence comes from Cryptocoryne crispatula var. balansae, assembly GCA_036172225.1. Taxonomy (NCBI): domain Eukaryota; kingdom Viridiplantae; phylum Streptophyta; class Magnoliopsida; order Alismatales; family Araceae; genus Cryptocoryne; species Cryptocoryne crispatula. The sequence continues at coordinate 33,302,609 of CM069929.1, read as the reverse complement.
CCAGCAGACTAATAATTTGATGCATTATCTGTAACAAGTTGCACAATATGCTGTGGATCGATTTCATCAATGACACCTGATAATATATTTGAAAGATATTCACCTGTCAATCTTTCTTCAGAACATTCGATAGATTTTATAAACACTGCACCTAATGGAGAATATGCAATGACATTAATCCAAGATCTTCTTCTTATATCAGTCCCTGAATCAGACATTATTGTACATCCTGTTGTTGTCCATGATTTTTTCACATTAAGAACATATTCTTCAACATCTTTCCTTGATTCTGGAATTAGTCTAGTACGTAAAGTTGAATAACTTGGCATTATAAAACCAGTTCCATAATCACCTTGAGCTTTTATCATTTCAATAAATGATCATGACTGAATCTCATTAAATGCAATATTATTCATGATAAAGAAATTTGCAATCTTCTTCTCTAAATTCCCCTTAGCCTTCTTATGATTCAACTGTGGAATTGTACATTGATTTGAGGTACTGTTTTGAGCTCTGAATAAAGAAGCAGACTCTGCTCTACTTTCATGGATATTTGATGAAGATGTTGAACTTCTTATTTTTTTTATTACTCCCATCCATAGCTAGGAAAACCTCAGCTTGAACTTCTTCCGGCACCTTTGAACATATTTGAATATCACGACCTACTATGTCGGCTAAATGAGATTTTACACGAGCAATCCCTCCAGAAAACCCTTTTTCACAAAATTTACATTTAAAACGGCCACCAAGATCTTCAGCGTAGTCCCAAAATTTTTGCTTTGGCCTCACCATATTCTTATGATAAATAAATTAGGGACATCACATAACAAATTTGAACTTCAGCATATTAATTAAGTATTTATATAGTAATGCCAAATATAAAAACAAAAAAAAATACTTGAATCGATTTGAAAGAATCAGACGGTTGATATGCTCTTAAAAATTCAATTTCTTGGGTCTTGAAGATTAAGCTGAAAAGAAAACTATTTCTCTCAATTTTTTCTAAGCATAGAAACAACAACGTACTCATAAAAGCAATGGCACCAATCTAAACAAAATAACCACAAAAAGACAAAGAATGAATAGTAAAATAATATACCTTTCTTGCTCTTACTTTTATGTTAGCGCTAGCAACCAATGTGCCAAGTCTGTTGTCACCTGTGGCCTATACGGGCAGTAGAGTTTTGGCACAACAGTGTTGTTCGGCCGCTGGACAGCCTACGCACACAAAAGCTGAGGGACTGGATCTCCTTGTGCTGTGCGCAATACTTATGCTCGACGGCAACGTTGCAAGATACTCTATGTTGCATGGGAGTCAAACGGACTTGGTCAGCGTGGTCACCATGGTGTTCTAGCACAGGCCAATGAGCTTCCTACACGGGCAAAGAAGGTTGGGGGGGGGGAGGGTGATGGCAGCGCTGCAGAAGGTGCAGTGATCGGTGGGAAGAAGATGCTGGGCGAAGGTGCTCTGCGAAGCTTCAACCTTTCGTTCGGGCGCCAGAGCTTTGGTACAGGACCTACAGGTAAAAGAGATGGTCGCGCAAACTAAATCTGCGATTAAGGCGTTTTTTACAGAGAATAAAATAGTAGAAAATCAGAAATAAAGGCTGCGTATTAAACGTGCGTTTAAAACGTTTTTTTATTCCGTACACGTTTTATTCGGGTGACTGTGTAAATTCGCGTATAAAACCTGATGTTTGCATTTTAGACGGAAACAATTCATTTTATTCATTTGATACGGACGTGACATATCAAACGCGTATAATACGCGAATTCACTAACTATGAAGTTTAAACCCAGAAAAATTCTTTCATATGCAGTCGCCAAAAGTTTGGCTACGCTCTTATGCCTACCGTTAAAACAATGTACGTAATTAAGTAAAGAAACGACGTAGAGTTTCAACGAAAATCCCACCGATTATTTGGCTAATCATGAATCTGATTGCATAAATATATATTAAAAAAGAGTGGTACAAAAGTTATTTGCTTGTGGTTCGGTCAGTATTTACTTCTTATTATTATTATTATTATTATTATTATTATTATTATTATTATTATTATTATTATTATTATTATTATTATTATTATTATTATTATTATTATTATTATTACTTGCATTAGTATAGTCTTACAAAGTCTGTGTTAGAGAGAGAGAATTGTCATCGTCCGTTCGTCTTCTTCTGCACAAAGTCATTCGAGAGAGACATCAGAGAAGGCACCAACACCAAGCGGCAGGATGGGAATCTTGCAGTAGTACTGGAATAAGACGCCTACGTTGATTGTCGGATAAAAGCAGAGATCCAGATGGTCGATCTAATCAATCTGATATCAAGATTTCCTGAATTGAGCTGCCGGAATTCTCCACTCCCCAAGTTCTCGAGGATTTATTTCTCCGTGTCCCGAGTGTACCGAAACAAGAGGAGAAAGATGGGAGATGGAGTGATGTGTAGTGGTGCCGGATCCAGCGCAACTCACCGGCTGAGCATTTTGTCGAACAGCTGAGCGGCACGCCTCCCCGGCCCGTGGGGCGGGGTCCTTGACGCCATTTCCGCCGGGCAGACACGGGACGCGGCGCAGGCGCCAATCAGCGGCGACGACGTCGGGGCAAATGGGGACATCTTCATGCCGTCCCCTCTCCGTCGATCGCTTCCTTTAAGGTTGAGAATGCGAGATGGGAAGCAGTCGGATCGGAACAGAACACGGAGAAGGAAAGAGGGAGACGCAGTGAAAGTAGGGGGAAAACAGCAACTCGGCGGGAATCCAATCCAATAATCAGAAAACATTTTACAGGGAGTTGATTTGTACAGCCTTCACATGTATTTGGATCCTCCGATAACCGGGGGAAGATTCCATGAACTCATGTACAACAGTACAATGTAAGCTTTTCTAATACTTCCCGTCAAGTTGGAGATAGCACATGTTGAACCAGGTTGCCTTGATCGATTCTTTGTCAAGGATTTTGTAAGCAAACCTGCAGTTCAACGTGTTTCGTTAATTCGTGAAAAACAAGATTAGTAACCATGTGTAATGCAGCTTGATTATCACGAAACAAGTTAACAACGCTCGGATCAACATGAAAATCGATCTTGTAGAAGATGTAGAATTCATTGGGCTTCATAAATAGGTGCAGCAAGAATTCTATACTCTTGTAAAATGTAAGTTATACAATGTAAGTTTTTCTAATACTTATCGTCAAATTAGTAACCGATGCACTATTTCTTGTTACCAATATGCCATCAACATATACCAAAATAGTTGCATACGGTTGACCTCTTGAAAATATAAATAAAGAAGAATCTGTCTCGGATTGTATGCAACCCACTCGAGTTATTGTTGCAGCTAATTAATTTTTGAAATCAGGCCTTGAAGCCTATTTTAAGTCATACACCGATTTATGTAATCTACATACAAAAGGTTCTGCTTTCTAATTCATTCCCTAGGTATTTTCGTATAAACTTATTCTTCAAGATCATCACGAAGAAAGAATTGTGAACATCAAATTGGTGCAATTATTGATTGTTTATAGCAACTAATGATAAAAGAACTCTCGCCGGCCGTAACAAATTTAGCTGGGGAGAAAATGTTTCATTGTAGTTAATACCCTCTACTATTTGAGAAAACTTTTTGTTACAAGCGTTGCTTTATGACAGACCAATAGTCCCATTAAAATTAAATTTTAGTTTGTAAACTAATTTACAGCCCGCTGGTTTTTTCCCTTCCTATGAGGTAGTTAATTATGCTCCATGTTCCATTTCTATGAAGTGCCTCAAGTTCTTTTTGCATTGCCTTTTGTCATTCTGGAAATTTAAATGCATAGGAGAAACTAGTTGGTTTATATATGTGTGGGTCAAATTGGAAAGGAAAATTGAATAATGTGGATAGATAGATTTGTGTTGTAGAAAATAGTTGAGAGCATAATGAGCTATTTTTGTATTTATTTTCTTGGCTAGGTATGAATTAGGAATGAGATATTGTAGTCCTCAAGATATGAAGGAGGTCGTCTTGTGCATTGAGACCGAGTAATCAAATTGGTATTTGGTATGACTGGTGGTGGATTTGGTGGAGGTATTATGCGATTGGCAATTTCTTTGTTACTGAATTTTCTAATTCTAGAAGAGGTATTGGAATATGAAAGGTTTTGGCATTGGTTTGTTTTTGAATGTATGAGAAGATATCTTCATAGAATATAACATCACGGTGGTAAAAATGTGCCTTATGGCAAGGTCATAGAGCAGATAGGCATTTTGCAATAGGGGATATCCTAAAAACATGTATCGGATAGCGTTAGGATTGAATTTGTTAGTCTCCAAATGACTTGTTGAAGCAAAACAAAGACATCAGAAGGGTTTCAAGCGTTGTATTTTGCAGTCTTACAAAAATGTTTAATGAAAGAAATATCACCATTTATGGAAATGGACGGCTGTCTATTTATCAAAAAAAAATGGTGGTAAGAACACAATCTCCCCATAAAGATTTGAATATTTTTGCTTGAAATTGAAGACTTCGAGCAACATTAAGTAAATGATGATACTTTCTTTCAAAAATTATATTTTTTTTGGGATGTGACATTTATATTTGTGAAGAATATCATTTTGTATCAGGGAGAGTTATGCTGTTATTGTTGTCCCGCACTTTTTCCTGATCTCTAGCTAGACAAAGGGTTTGAAATAATACGGATAGAAGCTCCCCAGTCTAAAATTCATTTGTCAATTGAATTACCCGGTAGATTTACTTGAGGTGGCTTCATGGCACCAAGAAATATGATTAATTGGACAAAATTTTTTTTTGACGAGTACGGTCAATTCCAACTTGCTCTTTCGAAGAATTACTCTTGCGAGCATTCTTGTAAAGTGAGGAGAAAACTCAAATAAATGATAACAAAATTCCTTTGTGTGTCCTTGTAAATGGGTACATTGCTCTTTTGACTTTTGTTTCTTTGAATTTTGGGTACTTCTAGCCATCGTATCATAAGCATCAAATATCGAAGAATTCTACAATTCTTTTGGGCTTCATTTTGGAGCAAAAATGAATTGGCCTTTCTAACCGTAGGTAACAGGTCCGTTAGCAAAATCTGGCTTCTAACTCATGAAAACGACCGTTCGACCGTGTATGGTACCCCCCTGCTCATGGGAAGCAGGGGTCGGAGGTTCGAGCGACCGAGCATTACTTGGGCTGCTCGAACCTTGCTCGGCTGCTTTAGACAGCCGGCTGCCCAGGGAGGGGCAGTTTCAGTAGCGATCGAGTTGGGGCTCGATCGCCCATCCGCGTGCTATGCTACATGCTTCCGGGCCACGGCCACAAGATAAAAAAAAAACACTCATGAAAACACATTATTTAATTCCAGTAAAAACTGAATATGACTAAATATCCAGCTCACAATGCGCAAGTGTTCATCTCAAAGAATCTCGAGCGTGGCAAACTATTTGGCAATGGATTGATTTCCTTGTTTACGGGTGGAGATGGCTACTTGAAGACATCTTTGTTCCATTCGAGGGCAAATAACATTTTTCTTTTTGTTTAATTCCATTCACATCCGAGAAGCAGTTTCGCGATACAGAACTGAACGAACCAAACCGCAGTTTAAAAACTTCAAGAGCCACACTATTCCAAGGTTCATAAAAGCCAGGCCATCACGATTTGGTTCCAAAAGGGCTTCATCCACAAAACCCATTTTAGTGTTGGCTTCCAAAGCGATTGACATGGATCTACGCCAAGCAAGATATATAATTACAATGGCTTAACTTGGAAGTATGTAAACGGAATTTGATAATTTGATATTTCAATTCGATTCCGAAAAAAATTAATGAGTTTGAAATTTATTTTTGTATCATATAAATTATCGAAATTGGAATTGGATATTTCGATAGTTTATCAGAATCAAAATCGGAATAAGTTGATTCCGTTTCTGTTAATTCAATTTCGATAAAAATGATATATAAATATAATAAAATTAGATTAAGTTAAATAAATTATAAAATAAAGTGTATAAAATGATAAAATGATAAAATAAAATTTTAAAGAGATAATATCGAATTTTATTAATTTTATGTGAAATATCAACTCATTTTTAAATAAAAATTAATATTTAATATGTACTTCAAAAATTATCGAATTCGGATCCATTTTCGATAAGAGAATCTGAATCGAATCAAAATCGAAACATAATGATTATGAAATTATCAGAATCGAAATCGAAATCTCTTAACCCTTATCAGAATCGAAATTGAATCTGATAATTTTACTATTGAATCTAACCCGTTTACAACTCTACTTGAAGCAACAAGAATAGAAACCAAAGCATCCGAAAGACAATAATCAGATCCTCCTGTAAAGAATTACAAGGCATAGCTGAGCCAATCAATTTAATAAGGTTACAATTAAAGAGCGAGGTTAAGTATGATGGAATGACAACAAATGGTCAAAATTTCAAAAGCAAATATTTTTCTAAATGCTTATAAAAAATTTTCATCAAGAAAGAGACCATTCAACTGGCTGAGAACAAGGAAGAACAAGAGACGGAGCTAGAGAAGAAAAGAAGAACTGACGACCCTAAAGATGACTTGTATCCTAAAATTTATTTTTCCTACTGGTGAAGAAGGGTCAAGAAAAGAACTGCTCCAGGTTGAACCACCTGTTAACCCACCCGAGGGTCATATTACCAAACCGACTCATGAAAAAGTCCAACCAACTCCATGAAAGCCTTCCCTCATTATCTCATCTTTTGGGGTCGATGCTCTCCCAGGGCTTCTTGGCTCAATCCCTATTTCTGGGCCTCCAGGCCCAATTTACGGGTCCGCGTGTCCACTCGTTGCTCTTGGGCAATCAAGCCCCTCTACTAAATCTAGGCCTTTGTGCCCATTTTGTCCCACTCTTGGGCCCTCAAGCCCACTTCCCAAGCCTATCAGCCCATCTTCCCCTACTAGACCCAGGCCCTCGAGCCCACAACCTCCTCTTATTGGGCCAACAAGCCCACCTTTTTTCATGATCATCCAGCCTACCGGCCCATCACCTCTTTTTGTTAGCATTAGACCCAAGAGCCCCCTCTATTAAACATTGCTTGAAGTTTTCCCCTCTTTATCAATATCTCTACCTGCTCTGGCTCCCGCAGCCTATCTCACCCCAAATCAGGCACCTGAAGCCCATTTTGTCTTTATGTTTAACCCTTCCCAAAACAATGTCCTCCTCGAAAATCAAATTTCGATCGAGGAAACATCTTAACTTGCCCCGGAAGGGCATTCGTCCCAAGGAGCCACCAGATCCTTGATTGACCTTCTTTGCCCTCCATCCCCTCTAATAAAAATAAGACAAAAATCAAAGGTAGGAGAGTTCCAGAAAGAAACCTGTATCTGTTAGCTCAGAAAAACATAGAATGTGCCAGGCAATTGGAATATTTAGAAAATGTGATTCAGTTAGATGAAATCTGATATAAGGAGAAAGATAGTATTGATCAAACTTTGGGAGTTTATGAGGTTGTATCGGAAAAGGATCCTGACATTGAAAGTGAAGAAGAGGATTTGGTTGATGCTTATGCATCTAGTTTAGAGAAATTCAAAGAGCTATTAGCCATGGTGGATGAACCAACTAAGGAACTTAACCTTGGAACACCAGAAGATCCCAAGAATATCCTTTTAAGTGCCAACCTCACCCCTTTAGAAAAATAAAATCTAATGGGGGTATTGTAGGAATACAGGGACACATTTTCTTGGACATATGAAGATATGTCTGGGTTAGACAATTCATTGGTAGAGCATCGATTGACCTTAAATCTCGAAGCCACCCTGGTCAAACAAAAGTTAAAAAGATTCCACCCAGGTATATCACTAAAAATGAAATAAGAGGTCGATAAGTTGCACCAAACAAAATTTATTAGAGTTGTCCTTTGTCCACAGTGGGTGGCAAATATAGTCCCGATCATGAAAAAGGATGGAAATGTCCGAATTTGCATTGACTTTAAGGACTTAAACCAAGCGTGTCCAAAAGATGATTTCCCCCTCCTCATATCAATGTTCTCATTGATAATACAGCTGGATATGAAACCCTATCATTCATGGATGGATATTCATGGTACAATCAGATCCGATTGGCAGAAGAAGACAAGGAGAAAACTTTATTCATTACACCTTGGGGAACTTATTGCTACGTCGTCATGCCCTTCGGATTGAAGAATGCTGGAGCAACTTATCAGAGGAGGGCCATGGTGATGATATTTTATGATATGATGCATGAATTTGTGGAGGTGTATGTGGATGACTTGGTGGTCAAATATCGAACCTGAGATGAACATGCTGAGGTGTTAAAAAGGGTTTTGCAATGAGCCAGGAAATACAAACTTAAGATAAACCTATAAAATGTGTGTTTAGACTATCATCAGGCAAGCTACTTGGTTTCATTGTCAACAAAAGAGGTACTGAGATTGATCCCAGTAAGGCCAAAGTAATCATTGATATGCCTCCACCAAGGAACATAAAAGAGCTGAGAGGATTAATCGACAAGCTATAGTTTGTTCGTGATAGAAATGTATGCCCTACAAGCCAATCATATATGATATGATTTGACATTTTTAGATATATCTTATTCAATTAATTAGGCAAATCTTCATTATAAGCTCTTATTAGATGCGAATATCATAATGAAGTCCTTGATCAAATATAATGATGACTAAATCATGATGAGATCATGATAATGAGATTGATCATCTAGAGGTATTTGATCTAAATGTTCCTAATCATAGGATACTTGAGACGGGACATCAAGGATCCGGATAGACTAGTGTATGTGATGTCTTCTCATGTGATGAGGACGACCGATCTCATTGGTCATTAGTGTGGAGACATTGAGATACACATACAGGTGTTCATTAGTTGAATGAGTTCACTGAACTAACCAAATTAGAAACCCTGAATGATATCTTACCAAACTGTCTATCAGAGTTTTCTATCATCACGGTTGCATGGTTGGACCTTTGACCTGAGTCGCCAAAGATGCCTTGTTGGGTAGAACTTGTGCTTTGACCATTGACTTATGGATCACCATTTAGATGGTCCAGTATAGCGATGAATCGGGTACAAGGAAAACCCGATGGAGGCAATTGAGCAGACAATAAGGAATCGTTCACTCTCGGTAAGTGAGAGTGAATGTCCTATGGGATAGTACTCTAAATCCCTGGTCAGGGTAGATAGGATAATTGGAAAAGGAGTTTTCTAATTGATTCAATTCCGAGTACAGGATCTTATAGAGTCGGTACACTAAGGAGTTGACAGTCGATGCCATACTCTTTTCTGATTGGGACATTGGATGGATGAGGGTTTATATCCATATGGTAACTGATGATGGAAAGGCTCAATGGAGATGAGACTATCTCCATAGCCATTTGGGATCATGAGATGTGGCTTGTACCCTTCATGATCGGTAGGCCGATTAATCTATTATCGGATAATGGATTTAATTTAATTAAATAGAATTGTTCTATTTGATAGAAATGTATGCCCTACAAGCCAATCATATATGATATGATTCGACATTTCTAGGAATATCTCATTCAATTAAATAGGCAAAACTTCGTTATTAGCTTTTATTAGAAGCGTATATCGTAATGAAGTCCTTGATCACATGCAATGATGATTGAATCATGATGATATCATGATAATGAGATCGATCATCTAGAGGTATGTGATCTAAATGTTCCTAGTCATAGGATTCTTGAGACGGGACATCAAGAATCCGGATAGACTAGTGTGTGTGATCTCTTCTCATATGATGAGAATGACCGATCTCAATGGTCATCAGTGTGGAGACACTGAGATACACACACAGGTTCTCATTAGTGGAATGAGTTCACTGAACTGACCAATTTAGGAATACCTGATCAGTATCTTACCGAACTGTCTATCAGGTTATTCTACACAGGTGGTCATTTTGGTCAGTTCACTGAACTGGCCAAAATTTCTCAGAGCATTAAATTAATATCCAAATCATAATTCTTCAAAATCACAATTTTCAGAATTTATTCGAACACTAATTTAATCAATAAAGATTTTAAAACAATTTTAAAATCATTTATAAAATGATTCTATGGCAACCAAAGTCCAAAACTATTTAACAGGTTTACAAACATTTTACAAACCTATTAAATAATTTCTCAGAACTTATATAATCATTAATTTCATTAATTTTGATCTTAAAACAATTTCAAAATGAAAATAATAGAATTCAATGATAAAAATAGTAAAACTCTATTTAATAAGTCATTAAACACTTAAATAACTCACTAAATACATTCTACAATTTTTAAGAATTTTTTTGGAATTTTTTGTCAATTTTTCGGATCAAAAATGAATTTTAAACAATTTAAAAATTATTTTAGAATTAAATTAATTTGCGGCGCAGTGCGCCGGCCAATCAGCGTCGGCCATGACCCCCTAAACAAGGCCCGAAAGTTGGGCGGTTTTCTAGGGTTTCCGCGCTCTGCCCAGCCCTTATCGGGCGAAGAAGACGGAGAGTCCGGATCGGATCCGAACCCGCCATCGCCGGGGGTACGTGGCGATAGTGCAGCGCACCCAGGCAGGGGTACGCGGCCGCCCCTCGTTGGCGCCGGAGTTGCGCGGCGGCGCACGCGAGCGCGCGGGGCACGACGACTGAGAGTTCGGCGCAGCAGTTTAGGGGGTCGTGGCCGGCGCTGATTGGCCGGCGCATTGCGCCGCAAATTAATTTAATTCTAAAATGATTTTTAAATTATTTAAAATTTATTTTTGATCCGAAAAATTGCCATAAACTTCCAGAAAAATTCTGAAAAAATGTAGAATGTAATTAATGAGTTATTAAAGTGTTTAATGACTTATTAAATAGAGTTTTACTATTTTTATCATTGAATTCTATTATTTTGATTTTGAAATTGTTTTAAGATCAAAATTAATGAAATTAATGATTATATAAGTTCTGAGAAATTATTTAATAGGTTTGTAAAATGTTTATAAACCTGGTAAATAGTTTTGGACTTTGGTTGTCATAGAATCATTTTTTAAATGATTTTAAAATTGTTTTAAAATATTTATTGATTAAATTAGTGTTCGACTAAATTCTGAAAAATGTGATTTTTAAGAATTATGATTTGGACATTAATTTAATGCTCTGAGAAATTTTGGAAAAGCATGAATCATCTGAATATTTTGTATTGCTTGTCTTATGCATGTAAATTGTTTATATGTGCATTTCATGTTATTTATTTTATGAAAAATCGACAAGCATGAAATTTGGAATTTATAAATTATAGTATATAATTTTATGATGGTATATATGATATATCTTATATAATTATCACGTATGCACTCTATGTTCATGTGATGAATGTTGGTGTGTGTATGGAGGTGATCATAGACTTAAATATGCTTTGCTTTTGATTGCTTGGTTAATTAAGTTGGTTATTAAATGGGGCCTGTGTGTGCCTCCTCTCTCTATATATAATCTGATTGTACATTCTACCTCCCCCCCATTTGTGTACTCCCCTTGGTTGAAACCAGGGTTTCTTATTATGAGTTGTACATTTGTGGGTCTATGTACCCTTTAGCTGCATGTAATTGTTAGAAGCCGGCTCGTGGTAGAATGGAGAGCGGGACCACTTGGAGAAGCACCCTTCTGAAGTGGGAGCATGCCAACTCAAGCTTCTGAAGCAAGGAATTGCACCTATAGGGGTGCCTTAGGTGTATGCTTAGGGTTAAGTCCATGATTACCTATGTTTTAATGCATATTTGACATGTGGTGTGTGCTACAGATTATACCTTAAATATATGATATTCCAAAGGTATATTAATATTTATATGTAGCATATATATTGATGAGACTAAAATAAAATCCCTCCTCGCTCTAATTAGGTTGATAAACGTGAGACATTAAGAATGACTCACGTAGCCTTCCGTTGTTATGGTCTTGATGAGTCAATCTTAGATTGGATGGGTTTGTTGTGCTACCACAAGGCCTATTCAGCAAGGGATTGGAGATCATGGCCAAGGCATTAGCTGAACTGTGGGGTGGACCATTTGCATGGCTTTGTTGTGCTACCACAAGGGCTGTGTAAAGAATCCATTCTCATAACGTAACAAGCGGGTTTGACCTAACTAGAGTATATGGTTTGTTGTGCTACCACAAGATCATAACTCTAGAGGCTAAATGACTAAGAGTTGCAAGAGTTGCAACTGGCAATAGTTGCCTACCTATTAAGTATGGGATGATTTGTTGTGCTACCACAAGGTCATCACCATAAAGTTAGTAGGATCTTGGTCCCCACTAGGATGTTATCGTGATATCCCATCTTTGCATAATGAGGGTTATGCAAATTCGTCGAAAATTAGTGGGAGTATAAATTAGGATGAAAGACCATATCTTAATTTTAATGAATGTCTGTAATGTTGATATAATTATATCTCTGTTGTAGAATATTATAAACCACCATTAATCTAGCATGCTAGATGCTAAATATTTTAATGGCTCACACTTCTTATATTGGTTTAGAACTAAGAGAATAGTTCTCATAGTTGACCTATTGACTATCCTACTTAAGAAGTAAGTATCTCCTACACTATCTAATGATGTGAGAGAAGATAAGATCTTATCTCATTGAAACGATGTATTAATTGCCTTATATTAGATGTTAGCCTCTATCAGATAAAAATAGTAGTGGCAACATGGATAGATGGATATGATATCTATCATGGCTCATGGTGATGAGCTAATTGAAGGTAATAAGAATAATACATCTCGAATACTTCTTATTGGTGAGACTAATAGAAAGAAGTAAGATCATTAGATAGAGATAGAAGGTGATAGTTAAAAGTCAAAGAAGTAAGTCAAGATATTACAACCCAAATTTGACATAGCATTCTTCGACTATCATGATGATGGTAAGTAGAAGAAGAAGTGCAAAGTGTATTGCACATAATGCAAAGGTGGAGCTTGAGAAGCTCCATGTATCTATGTCATTAATATTTACTTGTCTTAAATACACATTCAATAGTATAAGATACTATATATATGTGTATTCTAGTATAAGATATTAGGGATGCATATAATAGTATAAGATACCAGATATGAATCATATATCTACAATGAGTTGTAGATAATAGCAAGTAATTGAAGGCTTAAAGAAGATTGTTGACCTACATATGAAATGGTACAAAATGTTAGAACTCATGCATAGTAGAACTCAGACATGGAGAGAGGGCTAATGAGTTTATAGAACTCATGCATCTAGATGCATGTTAGCCCATATCTATTAATGTTAGAGGATAATATTTCAACTTCATTAATTTTCAAAGATGACTTCTCTAGCTATGGACATATGTACTTTATGAAGTACAAATCCAAAACCTTTGAGAAATTATTTGAGATTAAGAATGAAGAGGAAATATTAATGAAAAGAGTATTAGAACTCTTTGATGAGATCAAAGAGGGGATACTTAAGTAATAATTCACACATAAATGAAGGATAGTAGAATCTAATTTTGATGGACACCTCTTATACATTTTAGCTTAATTGAGTAGCTAAAATGAGAATCCATATTGTGTAGGACATAATATGGATAATGACAACCTTTGCAAAATTCTTCTTTGTCTATTTAGGGGTTAGCACTCAATATAAACACTTGATCTTAAATCGGTACCTTCCAAATATATTCCAATTATTCCATATCATATATGGAAAGGGATTAAAGCTTGACCTTAAGTAAGTTAAGGTTTCAGAATATCTGGCTTGGTAAAAAAGTATAACCCTATCAAGTTGGAATATAAGACTATAAAGTGTTGGCTTGTGGGATATCCTAAGTAATTTAAGGATATTAATGCCTCCCTTAGGGAGAAGGGTATGAGTTGCTCATCTCTCCATATTTCTAGAGGAAGAGTCCCTCCTTTAGAAAGATAGTGGGAGCAAGGTATAAATGGAAGGTGTTCCAGTCCCACAATCCATGGACACTTTTATCAAGGTACTAGCTTATATTTACACAAGGGAAAATCATAGATCTTTTCTTATGTCCAATCAACCTAAGAGATATGTGAGACATATCTTTGATGGAAGAAATAAGACATAAGATAAAAGGATAATGATCCTAAGATCTATATTGAAGCAATATGAGATATTGATTCAAAATAGGAAGAAACAATAAAATCCGATATAAACTCTATCTATTCTAACCAAGTTCAAAACTTGATTGATCCACCTGAGGATTTAGTATCTATAGGGTATAAATGGATCACTGAAGAATAGATTGAAGTATATTAGAAGGTAGAGACCTTCAAAGTAAGAATAGTTAAAAGGGATATCATTTATGTCAAATAGTTGACTATGATAAGACCTTTTACCTATGCCATGGAATTAATCCATTCGGATTTTGATTGTTACACATTATGACTATAGGATATGTCAAATGGAAGTTAAGATAGTGTTTCTCTATGTTATTTTGAGAAATAGGTGTATATGATACAAGCTTTGGGAATCAAATTCCAAAACATCCAAATAGTGTGTGCATAAGGTCCATTTATGGACTAAAGTAAACCTTCTCATAGATGGTTGATAAGGTTTAATGAGATTAAATCTTATGACTTCATTGAGAATTAAGATATGCCTTGTGTTTTCATATAAGATAAGTGGGAGTGCTATTATCTTCTTGACATGATATATGTATGACATACTACTCATTAAGAATGAAGTAAGTTATCATTAGTGAGCCTAGTTATCAATTAATCCTCCAAACTTAATATGGGTTTTAAGATATATGGAGATAGATCTAAAAGGTTTCTTGGCCTTACCCAATTCATGTGCGTAAATACCATAGTCAAAGAGTTTGACATGGTAAACTCCAAGATAGGTTTGTTCCCTATGTAGTGTGGAGTCGATATCTTTAAAGAGATGTCTTTGTAAACTTCTTGAGAGATAAAGAGATCACATTAGTATAGCCTTTATGCTTTTGCAATAGGACCTATCACATTTGTGATGCTACACACATGATTTCATTAATGCTCTAAGTGTTATGAGCATTCATCAAGTAAATCCTAGTGAGAGTCACAGGATAATTTAGAGATGTGCCCTTGAGTACTTGAGAAGCACTAAGGATATATCTCTAATGTATGGAGGATAAGACTTAAAGTCTTGTAGTTTTATGAACACAAGCTTCTAATCAAATAAGTCTAATAATAAGTCAATATAATGGTGGTGCAGTGAGCTGGAAGAGTTCCATGCAAGAGAACACTGCTAATTCTACAACTAATCTAAAGTAGATTGAATAATGACTGTATATTGCTTGAGAAGCTGACTAGATGAAGAAGTTCATCTAGCTTATGGGATTGTCCCAACTTTCTCTGAAAGTGTATTGTTTTGAGAAAACAATGGGGTAGAGCCAAAGTCTCATTAGAAGTTTCAAACTTCTATGTCAATACCATAGAATCAGAGAGAATGTAGTTGATAGAGATATAATTAAAGATAGAGTATCTTCCGTTAATAACATTACAGATCCACTAACTGAAGCAGTTACTCAAAGAGTGTTTGAGCTTCACCTTGAGTTGATAGAGATCAGCCAGATAGGTGATTGGCTTTAGTGCAAGTGGGAGATTGATAGAAATGTATGCCCTACAAGCCAATCATATATGATATGATTCGACATTTCTAAGAATATCTCATTCAATTAAATAGGCAAAACTTTGTTACTAGCTTTTATTAGAAGCGTATATCGTAATGAAGTCCTTGATCACATGCAATGATGATTGAATCATGATGAGATCATGATAATGAGATCGATCATCTAGAGGTATGTGATCTAAATGTTCCTAGTCATATGATTCTTGAGACGGGACATCAAGAATCCGGATAGACTAGTGTGTGTGATCTCTTCTCATATGATGAGAATGACCGATCTCATTGGTTATCAGTGTGGGGACACTGAGATACACACACAGGTGCTCATTAGTGGAATGAGTTCACTGAACTGACCAATTTAGGAATACCTGATCGGTATCTTACCGAACTGTCTATCAGGTTATTCTTACATCTCAATAGCATGGTTAGATCTTTGACCTAAGTCGCCAAAGATGTTTTGCCAGGCATACTATGTACTTTGACTATTGACTGATGGATCACTTAGTATTGTGGTCCTATGAAGTTAATGGATTGGGTATATGGGAAACCTGGTGGAGGCAATTGAGCAGACAATAGGGGATCGTTCACTCTCGGTAGGAGAGAGAGAATGTCCTATGAGATAGTACTCTAAATCCTTGGCCAAGGTAGATAGGATAATTGGAAAAGGAGTTTTCCAGTTGATCCATTCCTAAGTACAAGATTTCATAGAGTTGGAATATTTAGGGGTTGACAGTTAGTGCCGAACCCTTGACCGACTGGGACATTGTATGAACGAGGATTTAAATCCGTGTGGTAATTGATGATGGAAAGGCTCAATGGATGTTATTTAACTCCCCAAAGTCATTTGGGATCATAGGATGTGGCTTGTACCCTTTATGATCAGAATACCATAAAAACTGTTATCGGATAACGGTTTTGATTTAATTTAAAGGAATTGTTCTTTTAAATTAATTAAGGCTTCAACCAAATTGACTATTGGGCCTAGTGGCTCACACACAATAGATCTGGTCAATAAGATGAGGGCATGGATGCAATTTTATAGAAGTTTTGGGCTTTTGTAAAAAATTCCATCTTCTATATATAAATGGCTTATGAAGCCAAACCCTAACAAGCCATAGGGCTGGAGCACGTCCCAAGCCTCCTCTCTTCCTCCTATCTCCTCTAGAAGGTGATCTCCCATGGTCAAGCTTTGATCTGGAAGGTTTCTGGAGGCCCGAAGGAAGAGAGAACTTGTCTATTGAAGCAGATCGTGTGGATACCGCTAGAGACCGGACACTTGAACGATTTTCAGCAAGGAGGAATGTCCTATGTTCATCCATGGTGAGAGATTTTAGAAATCCCATGAGGTACTCTCGTTCTACTTCATATTCGGTTCCCGGTTTTACTCGTTCGGCATCGATCAACGCAAAGATCATGGTTTTATGGAATCAAAAATTTTCCGCTGTCATGTATTGATTCCTTACACTATTTTATTTAAGCCTCAACCAAATAGGCTATTGGGCCTAGTGGGTCACACACAAAAGGACTTAACCACAAGTACAGGGGCAAGGGCATAATTTATGGAGATTTTGGATTTTTATGAAAAAATTTATAATTATCTATAAATACTAATGGTTTTAGTCAAACCCAATCAAGACAAGGGTGAAAACCACGTTCCTAGCCTACTCCCTACCTGCTCCTCTCTCTAGAAGGTGTCCATGGTCGATGGAGCTCCGTTCGGGAAGAGTTCTCGAGGCCGGCACGAAAGGAGAACCTGTTGTAGATGAAGTTCGTGTGGATACTGCTGGAGACCGGACACTTGAACGGTTTGAAGAGCTTGAGAAGCTCATCTCCTTCCTCTCCATGGGATTATATGAATCCCTATTAGGTATATTCGAACCCGATTTGATCGGTTTTTGATTTTCGTCGTTTGGTTTTGATTGAGATGGATTCTAAAAGAACCCATAGGAATTGTTGCTTCCACTGCACCAAATTTTTATGGACGATTCCTTACAGTTTGCCGGTTCATCTCACAACACTCCCAAAGGTGTAAACCTTTCTATGAGTTAACCAAGGCAAAGGCTAAATTTAGATGGGATTCAAGATGTCAGGAGTCATTTGATGGCCTAAATAAATATTTATCAGACCCACCTATGCTCAAACCTCCGGTTCTAAGCAAACCTTTAATCTTATACATCTTAGTTTTAGAAGGATCTCTTGGAGCAGTATTGGCACAACTAGACGAAGAAGGGAAAGAGCGCGCTACCAACTATCTATCAAAAATCTTTAATCCTTGTGAGTAGAAGTACACAACCATAGAAAAGACCTGTACCGCCCTAGTTTGGGTGGTCTAGAAGCTTAAGCACTACTTTCTGGCACATGAGGTCAATATCATTGCTCGCATGAATCCCATTAAGTTTCTTCTTAAAAAATCTATCCTAACTGACCGATTAGCACGTTGGCAAAGCTTCCTCTCTCAGTTCAACATCACTTACATCCAACAGAAGGTGATCAAGGGTTATGCAATTGCTAAACATCTAGCCCACCACCCCACCTCTATCTTTGACCCTGTCCAATCAGAATTTCTTGATGAGGAATTGATATCCATTCGATCCTCCAATCTGTGGACTTTATACTTTGATGGGGAATTGAACTCTTAGGGTGGAGAGATAGGAATCGTCCTTCTATCACCAAACTCTTAGGGTAGAGGGATTGGGATCATCCTTCTATCACCTGAAGGTGTCACCATTTCACAGGCTTTTTAGCTCCACTTTCTCGCAACAAACAATATAGTTGAGTATGAAGCCTTGCTGGCTAGACTAGAGGTCGTTCACTTCTATGGTGCCATTGAATTAAAGATAGTTGGTGATAGTCAATTGATTCTCTGCCAAGTGCTTGACAAATACCGCACATCTCATCTTGGGCTCAGACCGTATCAAGAACTCACAGCTTGTTACATCAAGTTGTTCCCCAAACTCGAATTTATTCATGTTGCTCATGCTCAAAACATCCTTGCTGGTGCTCTCGCCTCTCTAGCGTCTTCACTATCTATCCCACTTGGCAGATAGGTTAGAACGATCTATGTTCGTCAATGTACAATCCCAACAATAGAAGATGCATAATTCTTGAAGGTCAAAGAGAAGTTTAAGAGGAAGGAATATATTGAGCAAAAGGAGGAAGTATCTTTGGTCGAGTTGGAGGAATTAGATGAAGGTGAGAAACCATGGTATCATGAGATTGAGAATTACTATCAGGATCAGACATATTCAGCAAGGTCAACCGCCGAATAGAAGAAGGCTATCCGAAGGGTCTCCCAGAGATACACTATCTTAGGGGGAGTACTCTACAAGAGAACTTTGGCTAGAGTTTTATTGAGATGCGTAGATGAAGATGAGACTGAATTGGTGCTTAAGAAGCACATTCCAGAGTGTGTGGAGGCCACGTAAATGCTCAAGCCTTTGCCAAGAAGATCATCAAGCAAGGGTATTATTGGCCTACTCTGGAAGAGGATTACTCCATCTTTGTCTGGCATTGCCATCAATGTCAACTTCACTCTGACAAGATTCACTCCCCTGCATCTTCCCTTCACCCAATTCATGCTCCATGGCCTTTCGCTATGTGAGCTTTTGGTGTCATTTGTCCTCTTGGTGACCCAAACTACACAAACAAACCCAAATCCTTCATTTTAACAGCAACAGAGTACTTCACCAAGTGGGCAGAAGCAGAAGCATACGTGAAAATCAAAGTATCAATAGTCTGCACCTTCATCAAACACAACATCATTGCCATGATTGGGATCCCAGGCAACATCATCACCGACAACAGACCACAATTCATCTCTCAGGAACTACGTGACCTTTGCAACAGGTATTGTATCAAATTGCATCATTCATCTCCATTTTACCCTCAAGGCAACGGTCAAGCAAAAGTCACTAATAAAACTCTGATAAAAATCATCATGAAAATGTGTGAGTCTAGCAAGTTCGCGGACTGGCCAGATAAGTTAGTTGATGCTCTATGGGCCTACTGCACTTCGGTTCAGACATCAACGGGTCAGATCCCAGGCATTTGGGATGGATGCTGTAGTCCCATACGAAGTACTCATCCCTTCCCTCTGAGTCCAGATCAATCGAGACATCCTTATAGATGAACGCCGAGAATCCCTTCTCGTGGAACTTGAACTCTTGGATGAAAAGAGGCTGGCCGCTGTTGAACATGCTAGATCTTACCAAAATTGACTCAAAATATTTTATCAGAAAAGGGTGGTGGAGAGAAAATTTAAAATCGATGAGGTCGTGCTTAAAAGAATATTTGTTAAGTCGAACGGTCCTGGCTCTAAACTTCAACCTAATTGGGAGGGTCCTTGTGTAATCTCAGCGGTTTATCCTGGTAATTCATATAAGCTAACTAATACAGAATGAGAAGAATTAACTCATTCCTAGAATGGTGCCTACTTAAAAAAATATTTCTCATAAAGAAAAAGCATAAAAAACATAAAATACAAAAAAAAATCTGTAAAAATGTGGAGAGTGGCAATTAACATCTAATGCTTGTTTGTTTCATGCCATGATTTGTCACCTAGGGAATTAAGGATAGGCACCATACTGCACACACTACACGCCTAGATTTCGGATCCGATGATTGGAAGCTGGAGAGAAAGCTAGGCAACATTTGGCAAAAGATGGATGGCCCTATCCTAATCTCTTCTTGTTTCGGACCTGAATGGATGTAAGGGATTAGAATGAGAAGTATCGAAAGCGCCCATCACTTTAGTAGGAAGTTGTCTCCGAAGGTCTGACTTCTTAAAAAAAGAAAAGGTGCCCAAAGATGGGCAATGAACCCTCAAGTCGGCAAAAGAATAGACCTATCTGAATGTGTAGCAACAAAAAGCCTAAAAAGAAAGAAAAATGCTCCAAAAGATGGGTAATGAATCCCTCAAGTCAAAATTAAGAAAAGAAAGAACATGTCTGAATGTGGGCCACCGAAGAAAATAGGCTAGAAGAAATGACCCAAGGAGGCTAAACCCCAATGGGCGATGTGGGCATTATTAGAGAAACAAATTCAACATTCTCGAACTCCACTAAGTGCTTACCACCAATCCTCTTCCCTCTTTAACCTTATGGGTAGGGTTGACTAACTGGGTCTAAGAAAAGTCATAGCCTATCAAAAGTAGAAGGTCAGAAGATTCTGAATGAAGGCATTCTCCCACACGTGGTACCTACTCTTAAACCTTTGTGTAACAATGAGGGGCACCTATGGCAAGCAGTGCAGAGGATAAAGACGGCCATTTACTCCACATCCAAAAATCAAATATTTTAAAAAACTAAACAAATTTATAAAATCAAAAAAATCCTTAAAATATTAAATATCTAAAACACTAAAAAAGTCATAAAAACATCAAAATCCAAACAAATCAAAAAAATTCCAAAAGAAAACCTAAAACTTTGCTTTCTAATTGACTAGTTGTCTTTGCATACTTAGGTGTTTTCTGTTATTTTTACCTTGATAAGGCCTATGTCCATCGACAAAAGATCAAAGTAAAAAAGTTATTTTTAAATATTTAATATTTAAAATATTAAATATCTAAAACACTAAAAAAGTCATAAAACCATCAAAATCCAAACAAATCAAAAAAATCCAAAAGAAAACCTAAAACTTTGCTTTCTAATTGACTAGTTGCCTTTGCATACTTAGGTGTTTTCTGTTATTTTTACCTTGATAATGCCTATGTCCATCGACAAAAGATCAAAGTAGATTGCCCTTTCCTTGCAAGGGACTAAGCTAAAATAAAGTTCTAATATCTTCTCTTGAGTGGAAGCAGGAACAGGAGAAGGCATACCAACTTCATATCCCCAGACACTTGGAGGAAGCAAAAACAACAACAAAATTATAAATTGGAAAGAATCAAAAGTGGACTACCCCGACCCCTATTAGGACTTGCATTTAGTATTGCATCTATCAAAATAAATAATATTTAAGATGTTAAAGACCTCAAGTCTAGAGGGGGCTGAGCCTGAGAACCCCTTTAACAAAATTAGCAAGGGCTCAGTGATTCCCTAGGCTTGCGAATAGGCCAAAGTTGAATATGCGAGGACGACGGTTTCTTCACGGATGTCCTAACCCGTTATGTTCAACCTATATCTTCAACTATTTTATTATACTTATTTGTATTTCTTTAAACCCAACATGTATCATTTCATACACCATCATGCATCATCCCACCATAACCGTTCCCCGCTTCCTAATCCTGTCATAACCTCCTTCTAGTCCCGTCATGAACTCTTTTAAAGATGGTCTTTTATAGCCCCTAGAGGAGGTCTTGATTTTACGGAGAATTGATTTCCACCATGTTTTAACTATGATTTCATCAAAACAAGAAGTTATTCCATTTCTAATTGAACCGGTATTTCTAAGTAAACCTTATGAATTTGAAGAACCCAACCTTGGTTGATTGGCTATCTCCTCTTTACTTTTCACAATTTACTTTACAATGCATTTCTACTGAGTCCAGCACACCATGCAGTTTGGGTCCTAGTCGGTAACAATTCTCCCCCACATGGGATTTTTGTTATTTACTTTCAGTACTGTTCTTCTCCTTAGCCAATCAACCAGAGGGAAGGTTTCAATAAGACAAAGGGTAATCTCAGAGTACGGTAAAGTTTTATTCCACTCAACTAGGCCAATGAGAGTGTGTCTAAATCTACACCTTGGTGTCACCTTTTCAGTCCATTACCACTTCATTCTGCTATGCCTCATTATGCTTCGCTACATTCTCCTACGCTCCATTCGTGTCACTCCCTACAAAGCCGACATCAAGGTGAGGCAAGCTGTAGACACGCCATTTTAGTCAATATAAAGAGCTTAAATTCTTGTTTTCATGAAGAATATTTGAGTAACCTTTTGAGGGAACCAATTTTTCAGAAGATCAAGGGCTTTCAACGCATTTCGAGCTAGATCAGAGGGGCTTTGACTGGGGTCAAAGCGCCCCATATACAGAGCATTAGGCGCCCCATAAACAAGGTGCTAGGCACCCCATAAATAGGGGTGCCTAGCACCTTGTCAGACCGACTTGACAAGTCAATCTGACCCCTCTAATATCCATCTTGTTGAGTTGACATGGCTCATGATACTGACGCCCTGTTAATGGGGCGCTTCGCCGCGTGGAGCAGTTTTCTATTTTTTCCCCAAAGTACCCTTTTTTGGCTATAAAATGACCCCCATTTAGAGGTTTTGGGAAACCCCAAGTCTGTCTACCACCTCATCTCATCCACCACTATGTGTTTAAGCTTTCACAACACCCCCTCAAGCCCTTTGATCATCCCAAAATCCTCTCCCAAAAACTTGAAAACCCACAGTTTCCTTCTTCAGAAACATGGTTTTTCTCCAACTTTGAGAGCCTCTACATTTCATTTCCGTTACATCTAGTGCCAAACCACTCTCCCATTAGCTTCACTTGAGTATTGGCTACTTGAAGAAGTTCTTCTTTAGTCTTGGAGGTCATCATACATTCTGAGGTGATGCCGCAAAGAAGGAAAGAAAATCTTCCAGAACCAGTCTCTAGTGCCCTATCAAGGGGACGCTTTGACTTTGGTCAATGTGCCCCACTAACAGGCCACCTACAGCTAGCGACCCCTTAGTGGGGCACTAGCAAGGGCAGACCCCATTTTGTGTTTCTTCGAGTTTGTTTACCTTTCTGATCGCTTCTTTACTCCCCCTTTCACTCTAGCTTTCATTAACATGTCATATTGCATACATTAAGCCGTTCATTTGCATATTCATTCATATTTAAACATTTCAACTAGGGATTGGGATTTAGTCCCAATCTGGTTAGTTTTCTTTTCTTTTGCATGTTTGGATTCAAATTTGAGCATGATGCTATGCTTACACTAGAACTAATGGTGCTTTCACTTGTTTCTGTGTTTTCTTATAGACATTTTTAGGTAAATCTAACCGAAATGGAGCTTCAATTGGATTGAAGAAAAGGAACTCACTAAAGCTCTCTTCTTTCAGTCGGACGAGAGAGGAAAAGTCAAAACCCAACAATCTACCTACTTCCAAAGGTATGACAATCGTCTTTTCTCCATTTCATTTCTTTCCATTCTACTATATTTTGGAGTCTTTGGCTCCTAGTGACCACAAATACTAACATCCCATCCACCAAATCTCCAAAGAAAGCATCGAAGCCGAAAAAGGAGATCTGGATCTTCTTCTAAGTGTTTATAAGGGGTTCTCATATGATATGGATGTTGAGGAAGAGATCTAGAACCTCTAAGATGTTGGGGGGTTTACCCCTATTTATAATAGAGTGAGGGAATTTTAGGAAAACTAGAAAACGCAGTCTACATGTCCAAAGTACCCCAATATTGGAGCACCAAGTTCCTTCTTGTCGAGGTGCCTTGATTGCATTAAATGTAACATGACCTGTGAGAATTTGGGTCCAACAAATTGAAAAAGCTAACTTTCTATCAAAGCTTCTTCATGCCAAAGCACTTAGGTATGCTATCACTTTTAAAATCAGTCAACTCTGCCACTCTTCGTTACTCCAAATAATCCTTTCGACCATTCGGGCCATGTCAAATGAAAAGGGCTCTGATGTCTGGCTATTTTCAAGTATGATTCCTTGACAGATAGTAGATCCTTTCTAAAACATACGGTAAAAATCTCATCGAATAGAAGTGAGCCAATATTGGGGTGCCTGGTGCCTTGATATGAAGATGCTAGGTGCCTTGATGTTGGGGTACTTCTATCGGGAAGTCAGAAAAATGTGGCCTTTGAATATAAATAATTTATTTCTAGTAAATTTTCCAAATATCATCTATAAAAGTGGGACTTTTGAGCTCTTTAAGTTAGCCAATTTAGCACGTCTACAACTTGTTTTGCCTTAGTTGAGCAAGGTGAATGCCACTAGGTTTTGAGATAACCATCATGTTCCATTTGAACTGTCCCACACAGTTGATTGGTAAAGGAATATTTCACTGGCATAAAGAGAGTAAGAAGAAAGTCAACCTCCACGTGGTGAGGATCTTTGAGTTGAAAACGCATGAGTTTATCATCAGTTCGTGGCACAAATGTGGCGTGCTTATATTGAGATAGACTAAGATGGCTAAGTTAAAAAATACTAGACTAAGAAGAATTTTCAATCAACTAGGGTTAGGTATTCAAGTTCATTGGGTTCTCATAGGAACGCTGGCTTAGTTTACAGTAGAATAGTTGTGAGCATGGATTTTATGGAGACTTGTTTGGTGCTTGAATGGGAAGTGCTCTTCATCCTTCTTCTTGAACCATACACAATTTGATCCTTGAACTTTCGAACATTGGCGTCACTCAGACATCAAAGGAGTGATTTGGGTTATGTGGAAAAGAGTGATAAAAAAAGAGAAAAAAAAACAAAGACAAAGATGAAGAATGGTGTAGAAAATATGGAGTGTGTGATGTGTTTATGGCCATAGGAGCCGTGGACTCTAAATAAAAAGAAGAAATAATGGTTGACCAATGTACCTCAATTAGGAGATGTGTTTGGTGGGTTCTAAGTTTTTTCTTTTCAACCAGCTGAAAAGAAGGAGCTTGAGATGTTCCTTTTGTTCAAGCTAGTTAATGTGGGCATAGCTCACTCTAATCAACTTTTCCTAAAATATCTAAGAGAAACAAGAAAATAAGTAGAAGAATTATTATAACTAGAAGGAGTGTAGTAGCCATAGAAGAAACATGCATGAAATAACAAAAGAAAATACACTATATGCATTCATAGAGATCCCAACCCCTATTTTTGGAAATTTTAAAATATATAAAAGGCAAACTAAATGCTTAAACACATGTAAATTGATACTAGGATCAAGAGGAAGCAAGAGAAACCGGTTAGAACTAAAAGAATGAGTTTTCGATACTCCCTAAACTTAGTACCCCAATGTGATTATGCTCTAGAAGGGGAATCAACTTCCTCCTTGCCTAAGGCTCTTGTGCGGCCTCCTATGCATCAATGCAACTCCTTGGGGGCTCCCCAAAACCTTGGAACACATAGAAGTCAAAGAAGAACTAGGACAAGGTGTGGATTGAAGTGAATGAGGGTGGATCCTCCAAGAGTTGAAAAAGAAGAATAGAGAGAAATGGAGGAGTCCTTAGGGGCCCCTTGGTGGGGTTCTCAAATCTTGGGCATAGAGGAGGAGGATATAATTAAGGGCATGAATAAGAAGGGTTGAGAAACTTGGAAATGTTGGAAATGAACCCCTTTTATAGCCACTCAAGAGGGCAATCTCAGAATGTAGAAAAATCTATGTGCAGGTACATAATGTCCTAACATGGGGTGCCTAGACTGACATTAATGATGACATGCATAAAGGTGTGCGAATTTGGTAGATGGTACCAAAAGGTTGACTTTCCAGCATGACGCCCTGATATCGCGGTATTTTGACCAAGTGACGTAATAAATGCATCATGCATGTCGTTGGCACCACACCGTACAGGGGGTCAAATTGGCCATTCAGGTCAAATCGACCACAAAATGCCCCAACATCAAGTTATCAAGGATATTGTATGAAGCCAATGGTCATGGGGTTTTGGTAGAAAAACTCCTAGAAGAAAATCCACTGTCAGGGGCACCTGGGGACTTATGTGCCCCCTTCATCATGGCATCATGGTGCCAAGCCCCTACAGGACTGCAAATGCGTGAAAGCTTGATTTTTCCAAAAAAAAACTATGTTCCTTCGACAAATACTTGAATGTTTTCTATAGAAACAAGAGTTTTGTGCTATACAATTACATCAATTTTGTGTGTCTACAATAACCTCCTATTTTATTGGAATCATTGTTAAAGCTCAATGGGAAACCAATTGTCCAATAAATCCAATAATCTAGTTAAGAGCCATAAAGAGGCAAAAATGGAGGTGGTGCGCATGAGGATTGAAGTAATGTTGAAAAATATAAGAAATCACTCTATAAATTTTGGTGTAGCAGAAGCTATGATTCCTATGGGTTCATGTTGATCTCGTCTCAATCATAATCTAACGACAAAAATTGAATATCAAATACAATGGGTTTGAGTATACTCGCTAGGGATTCATGTAATCCCTTGGAGAAGAAGGAAGAACTTACCAAGCTCTTCAAATTATTAGTGCACAGTCTCTAACAATATCCATACAAACTTTCTCCAAAGACAAGATCTCTTGCATATCAGACTTTCTAACTCATCCCAGATGTTGCTCCACCATGGAAAAATGTACTCTAGAGAGAGAGAGAGAAGATATAAGGAGGCTGACCATGAAGTTGGCTCTCTTTGCTTAATAGTGTTTGACCAAATTCAATTATATTTATAGAGAAATTGAAATTTTTCATAAAAGATCAAAATCTCTATAAATTACACTCATGCCATGTACTTATGAATCAGTCCATATATGTGTGACTCACTAGATCCAATAACCTATTTGGTTGATGCCTAATTAAAATAGAACAATTCTATTCAATTAAATTAAATTTGTTATTCAATAACAAATTCAATGGCCTACTAATCATGAATGGTACACTCAACATTTCATGATCTCAAATAGCTATGGGGATAATCTTATATTCATTGAGCATTTTCATCATCAGTTATCGTATGATATACATCCTCATCCATTTAATGTCCTGATTAGATAGGACTACAACATCAACTATTAACTCTTTAGTATATCAACTCTACGAGATCTTACACTCGAAATTAGATAAATTGTAAACTATTTTTTAATTATCTTCTCTACCCTATTTAGATATTTATGATACTATCCCATGTGATATTTCCTCTCACTTATCGAGAGTGGGTGATTCCCTGTTGTTTGCTCAATTACTTTTATCATGTTTTCCTTGTACCCATTCCATCATTTTACATGATCATTAAATCGGCGATCCAAAAGTCAATGGTTAAAGCACAAGATTTGTCTAGCAAGGCATCTTTGGTAACTTGGGTCAAAGGTCCAACCATGCGACGGTGATAATAGAAAACCATAATTGACAGTTCGGTAAACTACCATTCAAGATTTCTAATTTGGTCAATTAAATAAAGTTATTCAACTAATGAGTACCTATATATATCCCAGTGTCTCCATATAAGGAATCAATCTATGGTGGTAAAACTTTCTTTTTTATTCCTCAAAATCAAGGTAGGCCTTAGTTAAAAGTAAATGACAAAATAGAGAACCGAATAAGAAGATTGATGGGATTTGAAAATTCCCTCACTAGAGATGAAGAGAGGATGCTTCTTCTTGCTCTAAATTATTCAAGTGGATAAGCTCTAATAGTATCCGCATGTACTTCCTCTAAGGACTGGTTCTCTCTCTCTCCAACCTAGAAAATCCTTCAAGAATGGAGTTTGACCATGCGAGGATGCCTTCTAGAGAAGAGAGGAGAGAGGGTGGCTATTGAGGACGTGCAAACGCCCTATGGCTTATTAGGTTTGACTTCTCAAGTCTTTTATTTATATGATATGCAATTTTTCATAAAAATACAAATATTCTTATAGATTAGTTCTAATGTGTGTGACCCATTAGACCCAATAATCTATTTGGTTGAAGCCAAATTTAAAAAGAATAATTCTTTTAAATTAAGTCAACTCTATTATATAATCACATATTCGATGACTTTCTGATCACAAAAGGTACAAGCTATATCTAATGATTCCAAACAACTTTGAGGAGTTAAATAACATTCATTGAGCCTTTCCATCATTAGTACCACACGAATTTAAATCCTTGTTTATCCAATGTCATAGTCAATTAGGTCGTCATTGACTATCAACCCCTTAATATTCGGACTCTATGTGATCCTGTACTCGAGATTAGATCAATTAGAAAACTCATTTTCTAATTATCTTATCTACCTTGGCCAAGAATTTAGAGTACTATCTCATAGGACATTCTCCCTCTTACCAAGAGTGAACAATCCCTTATTGTCTGCTTAGTTGCCTCCACCAAGTTTCTCATACACATGATCCATTAACCATACTAGATCATTAAGATGGTGATCCATAAGTTAATAGTCAAAGTATAAAATACATCTAGTATGACATCTTTGGTGACTTAGGTCAAAGATCCAACTGTGCCACCGTGATGATAGACCCTAATAGACAATTTGGTAAGATATTGATCAAGGTTTCTAACATGGTCATTTTAGTAAACTCATTGTACTAATGAGCACTTGTATGTGTATCTCAGTGTCTCCACACTAATGACCAGAGAATGGTCATCTTTATTATATGAGAAGATATCACATACATAAGTCTATCTAGATGCTTAATATCCAATCTCAAGTACCCTATGACTTGCAACATTTGGATTGCAAATATTTAAATGATTGATCTCATTATCATATCTCATCATGATTCAATCATCATTGCATATGATCAATGACTTTCTTAAGATATATGTCTCTAAATATAGATGGTAATGAAAAATTGTCATTTATATTGAATAAGATAATATAAGAAATGTCTAATCGTATCACTTCACAAGGGCTTACATTTCTATCAATTCACACTGATGACCAATGAGATTAGTCATCTCCATCATATAAGAAGGCAACACACAGTCATCTATCCGGACCCTTGATGTATTATCTCAAGAATCCTATAATGAGAAATATTTAAATCACATCCCTCAAGATGATTAATCTCATTATGAATCAATCACCATTGCATATGATCAATGACTTCATTATAATGTATGCATCTAATAAGAGCTAGTAATAAAAATTTTTCTATTTAATTGAATAAGATATTTGTAAAGATATTGAATCATATCATATATGATTGACTTGCAAGGCATATATTTTTATCAGGAAAACATCAAAAAATTATAGAAGACGAACTTAGAATGATGTTGGGGTTCATGCAGGAAGTAGAAGAAGCACTGTGTGCAAGTCCAAGTGGGGGCCAAAAAGTGTGTGAAGGTCCATGCAAGGACTAGAAATGAGGTCATCCATGTGGGATGGGACTATGAAGGTCCACGCTATGATAGAAACTGAAGTCATTCATGTGAGGATGGGAAGTGTGAAGCTCCATACAGAGACCAGAAGAAGTAATGACAGAAAATGAGTTTATAATATGCCATGGAATGCAATGCAAATGTGCAAAACACAATGTGATGCAAATACGAATGCAATGATGCTTACGAATTTAAATCTAACAGGTCAAGAATGACCACAGTAGGACAAGATGGTGGCACAAGATTGCTACGGTGGGATGTTGATAGAAACAACAATGGGATATGAGAATATAAACACGATGAGATAGAAACACGGTGGGTGGCATAAATTGGCATCATCATGGTGGGATGAATAAAGGTAAAGCCACGGTGGGATAAGCAATAAGACCATGGTGGGATAAGTGATAAAACCCACTATGGGATACAAAATGTGTTGGAGCATGATGGGATTCTAGAATACGATGGGACTTTAGAACTCAGTGGGACGTGTAAAATATCCATGGTGAGCAAACATAATGGCACATAGTGGGATTGAACAAGCATGGTGGGATAGAATTACCATGGGAGGACACTAATTAGGCAAAGTACCACAATGAGATGTTAAGCTCAGATGGTGGGATGTGAACAAACTGGGATAAACTTGTCACTGTAAGATATGCATAGAATAATGCATGATGAGTTTAAAAAATATAAAATTATCATAAGAGCATAATTGAAGATATAGGTCATACATAACGGGTTAGGATACCTCAATAAGAGCCACCATCCCCGTATGTACAACTTTAGCCTATTTGCAAGCCTAGAAATTAACTGAGCTATCATTGATTTTATTGAAGAGGTTCTTGAACACAGCCACCTCTAGACTTGTGATCTTCAACATCTCATGTATTATCATTTATTAACTAGTATTTTGATAAATTGAAGACTAAAATAGAATTCCTAACAAAGTTGGGGATAGTCTCTTCTTTAGTTTCCTCATTTTCAAATTTTTTATTGTTTTGCTATCTTTAAATCAAATGCATAAATGGAAGAGCAAAAAATCTCGGCATGCTTGCTATCTCAGGCTATTCCCCCCTTGTTTCCTACACTCGCTTGAAGAAAAGATAATTATAATTTATTTTGCTTAGTCTATTTGCAAAAAAATAGTGATAAAATGCCTTTATCTTTCGTCAAGGGACATAAGCATTTTTAACTAGACAAATCAAGAATCAAATACACAATGCATAAAAGAAATGAGCAAGATTAAAATTAAATGTGAATGTATAAGTAGAGTGAAGTTGGAAATTTTTCTTGAGTTATAAAGATTTTTCAACTTTTTTGGATTTTGAAAATTTATGTATGCAAAATTAAAATGAAATTTTGATGCAAAGAGGCATGCAATCAAAAAGTTTTTAGTTTTGAAGATTTTCAAGTTTCCTGGAGTTTTGTGATTTTCATGGATTTTGTGTGTTTTGAACATTTAATTTGTTTGTCTTTTAAAATTATGCAAGCTTTTATGTTTTAAGCATTTTTATTTTTTTAGAGAAGATGATCATTTTTCAAGTCCACCTAGCTAGGATGGATGCCCCCTAGTTGCTATTTAAGGGCTAAGGACACGCACCACGTGCAAGGGAGGACTCTTAATTTAGAATCCTTTAGACTTTTAATCTTTAATTGGCTATGAATCTGCCTAGATCTGGACTGTTGACTTATCCCTAAGGTTAAAGAAAGAAGAGGTTAAGGTCATCACTAGACTATAGGAATGTTGAAAAGGCTTCTCTATTAATACCTAATTGTCCGATGGAGTTTGACCTCTTTAGGTCCTTCCTACTTCATTGACTTATCCATATAAATTTTTGTGGCACACATTTAATCAATTCTTGTTATTTGTAGTGACATGTGGGATCATTGTCTATCTTTTGACACTTTTTCTTACTTTTTTTTCTTTTGATTGGACTTAGACAGTTCCAAATGACCTCCTACTATGGTGGCAGGCACTTTCAACACTCCTTCTACTTCCCTATGTTCATCTCGAACTAAGATAGGAAGAGAATATGACAACGGTAAATCTCCCATTTCAAGCATTCTTTCTAGTGTTCGGTCATCAATATTTTGAAATTATGTTGAAAGCAAAATGTCTCGATGTCAATGTGCTTTCAAGTACAATGCCCCGACAAATAGCAAATTCGGTCAAAAAAAGGTAGGAAAAGTCCCGCCAAATAGAAGTGAGACAATATCGGGACACTTCTATCGAGCAGTTAGAAAATTGCAACCATTCACTGGGAATTGGTTCATACGGGTAAATTCCTTGAATATCATCCATAAAAATAACAGTTTTGAGCTCTTCAATTAATCCAATTTGGCATGTTTACAAATACCATAAAGTTCATATATTTGGTATGGTCAACATGTGAGGCACATGCAGAGTCATAATGAAGTCATACTTATGTATGAATTCTCTCGAAGATTTTTTTCTTTCTCAATTCAATCTATCATAGCCAGTGATTTCTCAAGTATGGTTTTTTTGAGATATTCTACAATAATACAACACATAAATGATCATTTATTGACGCCCAATTACCTTTGCATACTTATATACTATCTCGAATAATTGGCTATACCAACCAAACATGTAAGACTAGTATCAAAGGATTGAGATCCCATACAAGACATCTATGACATATTGAGAAAAGACTAGTCACATAACCAGGCCAACAAAACCACTATCTGACAATTGGGTATTACATAACCGTCTAATGTTTTGACGACAAATCAATTCAGAGAACTCATTCTTTAATGAACACCTATAGTACACACCTAATGTCTTCATACGAGTTATTATGAGATCAATCGTAGTTAGACCTGTAAATGGGTTAGATCCGGATCCGTTATGCTTATATCCAAACTTAAACGCGATCAACTTAAACCCGAATCCGACCTGTACCCGCTAAAGATAAAATCTCAAATCTTGGGTTATGACCTGAATCCGGAGTGCGACGACAATTTCGGGTTAACCCGTTTACCTGCATCCCTCGATCCATATGCAAAGGTCATCTTATTTAAAAAAAAAAATCAGAGACTCATCCTCGGTTGTTGAGTCCTGTGATTCCGTAACCATCTGCTAACCGCTTGTTGCCATCGAGAAGGAAGAGAAGAAAAAAGCCATCGTCACCGAAGCGGGAGAGGTCATTGGCGAGGTACTACCGCTGCAGAGGGCGAGGCGGAGGCCATCGTCGTGTCCCCGGAGGCACGTCTTG
Organism: Cryptocoryne crispatula var. balansae; assembly: GCA_036172225.1. Classification (NCBI taxonomy): domain Eukaryota; kingdom Viridiplantae; phylum Streptophyta; class Magnoliopsida; order Alismatales; family Araceae; genus Cryptocoryne; species Cryptocoryne crispatula. Next base: position 33,269,830 of record CM069929.1, on the reverse strand, counting down.
ACCTTGTTATCTAGAGGAGTAGTGACCATTTTCTCCACTCAAATGCCGATGTTGGCAGCTCCGCTCGCGAAAGGAAGATGATGGCTCCAACTGCCCCAAGCAAGGGGTAACTCGCTTCATCCAAATCTAGACATGTACAATGTTGAATCAAGCGCTCTTAACATAGAGAAGGATTTCACCAAGATGTGAAAGAGGATGACCTCCTCTTTTCATGGCTACGGAATATTTCTTTCTATTAGTCTTACCATCTTTCTTCGCTCCGAAAGTTGAATCTAAATAAGAGAAGAGAAGATGGTATTATTGTGCCTCTCAACCTCTCGCAAGTTCTACAAGAGTCCATGGACGAGGAGATAATCAACCTGGATGAAGAAGTTGCAGCAGCTCTCGGGTTCAGTTTGTCAAAGAGAAAAGAAGCGTAATGCATTGTCTTCTTCAGCCAAGGCATAGTAGTAGGCTAGAACAGCGGCATTTGCTTCTTCAAAATGAGTTTTCGGGAAACCGAAACAATTTGTTGTAAACCCGAAATGAGACTATCGGGTTTTGCCCCATGAATGGCAAACCCGAATTGGTCGAATTTCTTATTCGGGTGTGCCAATAAAAATCGAAGCCCGATAAAAATTTCGGATTCAGGCCATATTTACAGATGCACGAGATCCATTTACAGGCCTAATCGTAGTCATCATATGAATGAACAAACAACACACTAATATCTATCTAGTTATCTCAATGTCCACAATGAGTAACCAATGATCAAGAATATTTTTAATATATATTTAAAGAGAGTTGATCTCATTCTGATGATCCAACCCTCATTACACAAATTCATAGTCATCATTATCCATTATTATTATCTAATAATATCTTAAAACACAGAGAGAGACTAATGTCATATAGATGCTAACATAAGATATATTTAATTAGGAATAGTGCTTTGTATGGCACAATTACTAATAAAAGAATGAATTAGCAAGAGTTCACACCTATTTAGTACTCTTGTTAGTCATGCTGCGATTGGTGCCTTCTTCTGGGGCATGTTGTAGTTTGTAGGTTGCTAACCGGTAAGTCTAATGGCAAATGTAAGACTAGTCTCCCACATGCATGTGCAAGAATACTACCGTTGTCTTGCTTCTGCAAAATTTTGGTATAGGCAGGACTATTCTAAGGAACGCATATTACAGTCCACGGATGAGATATTGTAAATGATTTTCATATTATCATTGTAAGTACCATTCTCCTCACTGGTTCGCTAGAACCAAGTCATTTTCTATTGTTTATAACATCGTAAGTACTAGCCCCCGTATAGAAGTTGATCTACCCTTTGCCGAGACTTGTCACAGAGGTCATAGACCCTTGACTTGCTTTTGGTTTCATGGAGATTTAGGAGTGTATATTCTTATTTCCATGTTTATATAACTGGAATGTTAGTCTTGTTGTACGCTAGTCACCGTAGAGGTTGCCTTCAACATTTGCGTTGGGCATGCTACAATCTGGAAGGCATACCCAAGTTGCTCTTTTCTAAATACACGATATGCTTGGAGACCAGAATTGATGAATAACAGAAAAAGAACCATTATCTGACTGTCGCCACGTGTCCGAAAAGGATATGGGAAACAGTCTGTCGAGCGTAAATCTTGATATCCTTTATGATATCATGACCCTTTGATATACTAGTCAGTTCTTCCAGGTTCAAGATACATCCTATTGGAGAGTGATGATCTGACTAAACATCTTGCTTAGTAGTTTACAATAGGAATCCCTAGCGTGAATCTTGGTAAATCACTCTTTGGCAATTAATTAATTAATTAATTAAAAGCACACAACTGTGAACCTATTAAAGAAGACAGACGTTTTTAACATAAATGCTGGCAGGATAGGATATAAAGGACTGAAGAAAGTAGGTAGTGATAGGTTTCGAAAGCATCCGAAAGATAGTAATCGGATCCTCCCGTAAATTCCAGAAATCCACGTGTCGGAATGTAAACGGAATCTGATACTCCAAAATTTCGATTCCATTCCGATAAAAATTAACGAATTTGAAAACTGTTTTTGTATCCTATAAGCTATCGGAATCGGATATTCCGATAGCTTATCAGAATCGGAATCGAAATCAGATGATTCTGTTTCCGTTTATCTGATTTCGATAATAAATAAATAAATATAATTAAAAATAATCAAAATAAATTCAAATAAATCATTAAATATAATATATGATTTGATAAAATAATAAAAATAAAGTTTTAAAATATTATATCAAAATTTATTAATTATATGTGTATTATTAATGATTTTTTGAATAAAAATTAATATTTAATATCGGAATTTAAAATTATCGGATTCGATTTCGATTTCGATAACAGAATCGGAATCGGATCAAAATCAGAACACGAAGATTCCAAAATTATCGGAATCTAAATCGAAACACCTAATTTCTTGTCGAAATCAAAATCGAATTACGTGATTTCGCTGCCAATCCGACCCCTTCACACCCCTACCCACGTACATCCGTACGACGGTGTAAGTTCCCTGCTATAAGAAGTACCGGACGAGGATATGCGGAGGGAGGGAGGGACCGTGACGCGGGCGGCGTGAGAAGATGGAGGCGGCCAAGGTCGACGGGGCGGCGGCGGGGGAGAGGGAGGTCTCCCTGGAGGAGCTGAGGGAGAGGCTGGCGGAGTTCGCCAGGGAGAGGGAGTGGGATCGGTTCCACAGCCCCCGGAACCTGCTCCTCGCCCTGGTAAGTCGTCTCTCATGGCGATCGGCCTCGCGCGCATACCACCGCACATCTATCTATTTCTATACCGTGCTCGGTCGGTGCCGTCGCAGGTGGGGGAGGTGGGCGAGCTGTCGGAGATATTCCAGTGGAGGGGGGAGGTGGCGAGGGGGCTGCCCGACTGGTCGGCCTCGGACAGGGAGCACCTCGGGGAGGAGCTCGCCGACGTGCTGCTCTACCTGGTGCAGCTGGCGGACGTCTGCGGTCTCGACCTGGGGAGGGCGGCCCTCGCCAAACTCGTCAAGACCGGGAAGAAGTACCCGGCGGCCGAGAAGCCGCCGCCCGCGCCGCCCTGCGACGAGCTCGCCTGAACATGGCTCTGCCGCCGGTTTTCCTGAGGATGCGGACTTGCGGATACTTGACTTCGATTTTTGGGCTTCCGAAGAATCGATTTTGTTTGGATCCGCTGCCCTTCTTGTCAGAAATCGATTCTCTTTGTCTCTCTCGTATTGTGATGATGCTAGAAGCTGATTAGATAATAAACAGTTTTGACAGAAAATGGATGACGACGGATAATTTAATTATAATTTTAAATTAGGTGTTAAATGTAAAAGAAAAAGTATACTTGATCGAGCGTATTGGCATCTCTTCTACCGAGTTTGCGAGAGGGTGGGATTCGAGGGTGGCTGATGGCGCCCGACCCTCCCCCCGTGGGGGGAGTTTTCTGGTGGGGATCTAGTCAGCGGGGACTCGATTCTTCGTTGTCCGCGTGTGCGGCGAATTTTCGGCCAACGAGGCTATGACCAAATATATATATATATACATTTTATAAATATAAAAATAAATCCAACTATCACATCGTAGAAAATTAACATTAATGGGGTGTTTAGTTGCATGATAATGAAAATTTTTGTTTTAATTTTTAAAAATTGTAAGAAAACTTGTTAAAAGAGGTGTTTGGTAACCATGATAATTTTATATTTTGAAAGTGATTTTCTTCTCAAACAAAAAAAGAGGGTCTCACCTCTTTCTTTTTTCTTGTGGTCCCCCACTTTATTTGGTCATGTGCGGTGGTTACTCTTTTTTGTAATCACATCCCTCCAAACATGATAATTTTATGTCATGATTTGCTTCACTTTTTATTTTAATATAATTTTTTATCATGAAAGTGTACAAAAGATTACCATGCAACCAAACACCCCATAAGCATGCACTTGTTTTAGTAACTCTTATCCGGTTCTTTCCAATATCAACATATTCTATTGGAAATACTTATGAATCTTATTATCTATCGCCTATCAGTTTCAAATTTCTATACTAAAACTGACATGCTGATAATGTTTTTCGGCATGTTCAAAGTTAATTTTGGATTGAACAAGTCCCCACAATTATCTGATCCCCAAATCACGAACTTAACTTTCGATACCATTGTTGATAAATCAATCTAAGGTTATTTGGGATGCATCAAAAATTATAAAATAATTAAAATATATCGAGTATGGTCAGAGAGAGAGAGAGAGACCTACCTTTGAGTGAGTGATGATTGCGTGTAACATTGCTTGACCCATCTCTCCTGCCTTTATATAGAGAATTCAAAACCCTAATATGTCATACTAGTGGACTACACATATTTATAAATTGGTCAAACTTAAAAAGCTTATCCAATAGATTAATTAGAAATCAAAACATCAAATCCATTATCGTCTGGTCAACCATCTATTGTGGGTGACCATCAAGACTTAATACCAAGTTGGCCATGAGCTAACTATAAAACTCTTTTCATCTTAGCAAATTAATTATGGATAATTAATTCGCTTGCATATCAATCATTGATCATACTAAACAACTACTTTATGACTCCAAGATATTACTAGGGATATCAATTTATTGGAACTTTTAGGGCCTGTTTGGTATCAAGATAACTTGGGGATAAACCATCAAAATTTAGGAGATAAACCAAGTTCATCCCCCTAAAATTTTGATACCAAATAGACCCTTAGTTCACAGTTATTATGGGCCTACAAACCTTTATCCATATTATATTGTTAGCACAGTTTCGGTTCCCTCAATATCACGTGGGCTCCTCAGGCTGCGAGAGGGAGAATACAATAGGAAAATAGACCAATAAAACTGGTGAAAACGGTGGTATGTGTGTAGATGAATGTGGTCGTCAAGAGCTGCATTTTAGGAAATTAAAGATGAATATGCATGCTTATAGGGGAGATCTACAGTGTGGGTTCTAACTGATAGAAATGTATGCCCTACAAACCAATCATATATGATATGATTCAACATTTCTAGGAATATATCATTCAATTAAATAGGCAAAACTTCATTACTAGCTTTTATTAGAAGCGTATATCATAATGAAGTCCTCGATCACATGCAATGATGATTGAATCATGATGAGATCATGATAATGAAATCGATCTTTAGAGGTATGTGATCTAAATGTTCCTAGTCATAGGATCATTGAGATGAGACATCAAGAATTCGGATAGACTAATGTGTGTGATGTCTTCTCATGTGATGAGAATGACCGATCTCATTGGTCATCAGTGTGGGAACACTGAGATACACACATATGTGCTCATTAGTAGAATGAGTTCACTGAACTGACCAATTTAGGAAAACCTGATCGATATGTTACCGAACTGTCTATCAGGTTATTCTTACATCTCAATAACACGGCTGGATCTTTGACCTGAGTTGCCAAAGATGTCTTACCGGATATATCTTGTACTTTGATTATTGACTTCTAGATCACCATCTTGATGGTTCTGTATAGTTGATGTATTGGGTGCAAGAGAAACCCAATGGAGGCAATTGAGTGGACAACAAGAGATCGTTCACTCTCGGTAGGAGAGAGAGAATGTCCAATGGGATAGTACTCTAAATCCTTGACCAAGGTACTTAGGATAATTGGAAAAGAAATTTTCCAATTGATCCAAACCTGAGTACAGGATCCCACAGAGTTGGAATATTTAGGGGTTGACAGTCAGTGCCGAACCCCTGACCGATCGGGACATTGTATAGACGAGGATTTAAATCCGTGTGGTAATTGATGATGAAAAGGATCAATAGATGTTATTTAACTCCCCAAAGTCATTTGTGATCATAGGATGTGGCATGTACCCTTTATGATCAGAAAGTCATAAAAACTGTTATCGGATAACGGTTTTGATTTAATTTAAAGGAATTGTTCTTTTAAATTAATTAAGGCTTCAACCAAATTGACTATTGGGCCTAGTGGGTCACACACATATTAGATCTGGTCAATAAGATGAGGGCATGGACATAATTCTATAGAAGTTTTGAGTTTTTGTGAAAAATTCCATCTTCTATATATAAATGGCTTATGAAGCCAAACCCTAACAACTCATAGGACTGGAGCACGCCCCAAGCATCCTCTCTTCCTCCTCTCTCCTCTAGAGGGCGATCTCCCATGGTCAAGCTTAGATTTGGAAGGTTTCTAGAGGCCCGAAGGATGGGAGAGCTCGTCTATTGAAGCAAATCGTGTGAATACCGCTAGAGACCAAACACTTGAATGATTTTCAGCAAGGAGGAATGTCCTATTTTCATCCATGGTGAGGGATTTTAGAAATCCTATGAGGTACTCTCGATCTACTTCATATTCGGTTCCCAGTTTTACTCGTTCAGCATCGACCAAGGCAAAGATCATGGTTTCAAGGAATCAAATATTTTTTTCGCTATTATGTATTGATTCCTTACACTAACTTCTTTCTTGGTCAAGAAAAATGAGCATAAGAAGTTCTTTGTTGAGCCAGTTGGGCAAGCATAGCTAACTCTGATTAGCTCCTTTTGCAATGTTCGAAATAAAACAAGAACGAAGTGAAGAGAAATTAGAAGTAATGAAGGTGTGGAGTAATCGCAATCAAAATAAATATAAAATGACAAAAAGGAATAGAGCATATATGATTGAGACTAGATCCCAACCCATATTTTTTATGTTATGGGGTGTACCTATGAAAAAGAAAATGATGCTTAAATGTATAAAAATGATGTTAAAATGCAAGTGAGGAGTGAGTGAAACGATAGAAAATCTGAAGATTGGGCAAAATGGACTCCCTGATGAAAGTGCCTTGGTAGTGGGATGCTTGGCGCCATGGCGCTTGGCCACATGAGTTGATATATTGGGCTGCAAACTAAATGGATATGTGCTCCACTATGGGCTTATTCAACACATCAGTGAAGCTCATTAGGGTTCTCTTAACACCTTAACATGAAAAATGAGGAAGAGAACTATGAAAAGTTGTAGATTGGAGTGGATTAGAATTGTAAACCTCCAAAGGTTGGGGAATAAACTTGAGAGAGAGAGAGAGAGAGAGAGAGAGGTGAGGGGCAATGGGGGCTCTTTGGGACCTCTTGGAGGGGTTCTCAAATGATATGGGCGTTGAGGCAGAGATCTAGAACATCTTAGATATTAAGGACTTACCCCTTATAGAAGAGAGAGGGCATTTCATAAAATTGGAAAAAGCAATCTTTAGGTCCAGAGCACCCCAATATTGGAGAGCCAGCTGCCCTCCTATTGAGGGGCTTTAACCGCATTAAATGCAATGTAAACTATGTGAATCCGACTACGACAAGCTAAAAAAGATGACTTTCTATCAATGCACCACCCCAATGTCAGAGCACATTGGCATGTTGTCACATTTAATACCTGGTCAACGTCACTCCTTTTTGTCACTCTAAATAATCCTTTCCATTGTTCGGGTCATGTCGACTACAAAGGGCCCTAATGTTAGTTAACTTTCTAGTATGACACTTTGACAGATAGTAGATCCTATCAGAAATGTATGGTAAAAATCCCTACCAAATAGAAGTAAGCCAATGTCGAAGTGCCTAGTGCCCTGATGTTAGGACACTAGGTGCCTTGATGTCATGGCACTTCTTTTGAGTGATCGAAAAAATGTGGCCATCGAATAGAAATAGGTTCCTACGGGTGAATTCCTTGAATATAATTTATAAAAACAAGAGTTTTAAGCTTTTTAATCAGGCCAATTTGGCATGTTTATAGTTTGTCTCACCTTGGTGTCGACTTTTCAAGAGAATGAGATAGAGCAGAGCATAGATAAGTGTAGTGGAGGGCAAGAAGGCATAACAGAGTGTAATGGTAATTAACTAAAAGTGTCATGCTAATGTGTAGATTTAGACACTTATCAATGCTTAATTAGTAAGGTGAATGCCATTAGTTTTGGAGATAACCATCATGTGTTTCGTCTGAACCGTTCCACAGGGTTGATTGGTAAGGGAATGTATCACTGGCACAAAAATGATAGAAATGTATGCCCTACAAGCCAATCATATATGATATGATTTGACATTTTTAAATATATCTTATTCAATTAATTAGGCAAATCTTCATTATAAACTCTTATTAGATGCGAATATCATAATGAAGTCTTTGATCAAATACAATGATGATTAAATCATGATGTGATCATGATAATGAGATTGATCATCTAGAGGTATTTGATCTAAATGTTCCTAGTCATAGGATACTTGAGACGGGACATCAAGGATCCAGATAGACTAGTGTATGTGATGTCTTCTCATGTGATGAGGATTACCGATCTCATTGGTCATTAGTGTGGAGACACTGAGATACACATACAGGTGCTCATTAGTTGAATGAGTTCACTGAACTGACCAAATTAGAAACCCTAAATGGTAACTTACCGAACTGTCAATTAGAGTTTTCTATCATCACGGTTGCATGGTTGGACTAAGTCGCCAAAGATGCCTTGTTGGGTGGAACTTGTGCTTTGACCATTGTCTTATGGATCACCTCATAGATGGTCTAGTATAGCGATGGATCGGGCACAAGGAAAATCCAATGGAGGCAATTGAGCGGACAACAAGGGATCGTCCACTCTAGGTAAGTGAGAGTGAATGTCCTATGGGATAGTACTCTAAATCTCTCACCAGGGTAGATAGGATAATTGAAAAAAGAGTTTTTCAATTGATCCAATTCCGAGTACAGGATCCTATAGAGTTGATACACTAAGGAGTTGACAGTCGATGCCGTACTCCTTTCTGACCGAGACATTGGATAGATGAGGGTTTATATCCATGTGGTAACTGATGATGGAAAGGCTCAATGGAGATGAGATAATCCCCATACCCATTTGGGATCATGGGATGTGGCTTGTACCCTTCATGATCGGTAGGCCGATTAATCTGTTATCGGATAACAGATTTAATTAAATTAAATAGAATTGTTCTATTTTATTTAGGCCTCAACCAAATAGGCTATTGGGCCTAGTGGGTCACACACAAAAGGACTTATCCAAAAGTACAGGGGCAAGGGCGTAATTTGTGGAGATTTTGGGTTTTAATGAAAAGTTCCAAAATTCTATATAAATACTAATGGTTTCAGCCAAACCCTGTCAAGCCAAGGGTGAAAACCACGTCCCTAGCCTCCTCCCTACCTCCTCCTCTCTCTAGAAGGTGTCCATGCTCGATGGAGCTTCGTTAGGGAAGAGTTCTCGAGGCCGGCACGAAGGGAGAACCTACTGTGGATGAAGTTCGTATGGATACTGCTGGAGACCGGACATTTGAACGGTTTGAAGAGTTTGAGAAACTCATCTCCTTTATCTCCATAGGATTATATGAATCTTTATCAGGTATATTTGAACCCGATTTGATCGGTTTTTGGTTTTCGTCGTTCGGTTCCGATTGAGACAGATTCCAAAGGAACCCATAGGAATTGTCGCTTTCGCTGCACTAATTTTTTATGGATGATTCCTTACAAAAAAGAGTAAGAAAAAAACTAGCACCCGTGTGGTGGGAACCTTTTATTTACGGATTCATGAGTTCATCATCAATTAGTAGTCTGAGCTATGTGGTTTGTGCTTGTAACGAGATAGGCTAAGATGACTAAGTTAAATAGACTAAACTAAGTAGAATTTTCAATTGACCTAAGTTAGGTTTTCAAGTTCATTGTGTGCTTAGAGGATCACTAGCTTGGACCCTACTTGGTAACACTATTAGATATCTTTATTGTTGGGAATCGGTCCAATCAGATTGGTACAGTAGAAAAAAATTCAATTCCTCATATATCAATGTCTTGGTCTCGATCGGAACCGAATGACGTCGTCAAAATCGGTATTTGAAACAATTTCAAATACGTAACTTTGTGGGATTCAAACAATCCTTATAGATCGAAGAAGATCGAGCGTTCTCACACTCTTCAAGCCGCTCAAGTGTGTAGCCTCTAGTCGTATCCACACGAACCATCTCCAAAGTTGGGTTCTCCTTCACATTGGCGTTGACCACTTGTCCCGAACGGAACTCCACCATCGAATGGCAGTTGCTAGGGTGGGAGACAGTGAAGGAGGGTGGCTGGGGCACATAGAGCTCCCTTGGCTTGGTAGAGTTTGTTCTCTCATCACTAATTTATAGAAATTAGAGTTTTTCACAAAACCCCTTCTCGTTCTATAAATTAACCCAAGCTTCCAAACTTACGGATTAGTCCTTATGTGTGTGACATCCTAGACCCAAGAGCCCATTTGGTTGAGATCTAATTAAAATAACAACTTTTTTAAAATTAAATATATTATTTATAATAGATTTAACGACATACCAATCATGAAGGGTATAAGTCACATCATATGATCCCAAATGGCTTCAGGATAAACTCCGCTCCAAAGAGCCTTTCCATCATCGGTTACTACACAAATATAAATCTTCATTCATTCCATGTCCCGATCAGATAGGAGTACAGCATTGTCTGAAAACTCCTAAATATACCGACACTATGGAATCTTGTACTCGTAATTGGATCAATTGGAAAACTATTTTCCAATTATCCTATCTACCTTAGCCAAGGATTTAGAGTACTATCCATAGGATATTCTCTTTCTCCTACCGAGAGTGAATGATACCCTATTGTCTGCTCAATTATCTCCAATGGGTTTTTCATATACCCAATCCATTAACTATATAGGACCACAATACTAAGTGATCCAAAAGTCAATAGTCAAAGTACATGGTATTCCTAGAAAGACATCTTTGGAGAGTCAGATCAAAGATCTAACTGTGCAACCATGATAATAGAATACCCTAATCGACAGTTCGATAAGATACTATTCATGGATTCTATATTAGTCAGTTCAGTGAACTCATTCCTCTAATAAACACCTGTATATGTATCTTAGTGTCCTTACACCGATGACCAATGAGATTGGTCATCCTTATCATGTGAGAAGATATCATATACACTAATCTTATCGAATCCTTGATGTCCTGTCTTAAGGATCATACGACTAGGAACATTTAGATTACATATTTCTAAATGATTGATCGCATTATCATGATCGCATCATAACTTAATCATCATTGCATGCAACTTGGGACTTATTATCATAGATGCATCTACATAGTGCAAGTAATGAAAATAATACTATTAATACTGAATAATTTATTACAAAAAATATAAAATCATCTCACATATGAATGTCTTGTAGGGCATACATTTCTTTCATTTATCACTATCAATTTTAAAATTAATATTGATAGCAATCAATAAGAGATGCTTGGTTAATATCAATTTTGAAATTTGTAGTGCAAACAAAAAATTTATATCAATTTTCATATTGGTACTCCAACCTTTAAAAATATTAATATCAATATTAGTATAGTTTCATTTTTGATACTCTAACCAAAAATGCCCTTAGTTTGGAGTGGAATAACTATGAGTGTCATTTTTAAGAAGACCCATTTGATGCTCAAATGGGAAGTGCTCTTCTTCCTTCTCCTTGAACCACACACTATTTGATCCCCCAAACTTTCAACTCTTGTTGTCACTCGGACATTAGAGGAGCAGTTCGGGTCATGTGGAAGAGAGTAAAAGAAAATAAGAAGAAAAAAGAGAAGACAAAGATGAAGAAGAATGTAGAAACTGTAAGTGTGTATGATGCGTTTGTGGTCGCCAATAGCCATGGACTCCAAATGAAAAGAAGAAATAATGGTTGACCAATGTACCTCAATGCGGAGATAAGTTTCATGGTTTCAACTTCTCTTCCTCCAATTAAGAAGAAGTGTGAGATATTCCTTTTATTTAATCTGGTCTGTGCGGACGTAGCTCACTCTAATCAACGTTTCCTAAAATACCCAAGAGAAACAAGAAAATAAGTAAAAGAATGATTAGAACTAGGAGTGTAGTAGCCATAGAAGAAACATGCATGATATAATATATTAACTGAATTGAGACTAAATCTCAACTCTTATTTTTTAAGATTTTAAAATATATGAAATGCAAACTAGGTGCTTAAACACATGTAAAGCAATACCAAAATGCAAGAAAAAGCAAAGAAAATATATTAGAGCTAAAAAATGAGTTTTTGGTACTACCTTGACTTAGTGCCCAAAGTTAAGGCATTTTATACCTAGTACCTAGATATTAGGTCACAAGGAATCATAGATTCTACTATGGAAGGGGAATCAGCTTCCTCCTTCACCTAGGGTTGGTGCACAGCCACCAGTACATCAATGTAGCTCCTTGGTGTCAACTCTGAAAACTGGTTTGTCGTTATCCGGATCACCACCTCAAGAAGGGATGAGAAAGATAGAAAGTAAAACTTGGAAAAGTCTGACCTCGATCTCACACTCACATTGATCCCCAAACTTTCATCTCTCGGCGTCACTCAAGCACCGGAGAGACGGTTCAGATCGTGTAGGAGGAGAATGAGGACGGAATGAAAAAATGTCAAACATGGAAGGATTGAAGTATGTGGTCGCCAAGAGCCGCGGGCTCCACTTTATGTAATGGAAGTAAAAGGAAAGTGACCATTTACCTTAGCGCGGGAGATCGATGTGCTCAGTTTCAACATTCTCCTGCGTCTGCCAGCCGATGAAGAAGAGTCCTCAATCACCGCTTACTTGATGTACATGTGCAACTAGAAGATGAAAAACAAGAAAACAAGTGAAAGAAGGATTAGAACTGAGTGAAGTGTAGTAACTATAAAAAAGTGGCATGAAAAATGGCAATCAGAAAGAAACTCACTAGTTTCGGGGTTAGCCCTAACCACTTTTTTTATTTTTTTATGATATATGAGATGATAAAAAAACTAAATAAAAATAATGTATAAATGATACTTGATGAATGATGAAGAAGTAGAAACTTAAGCAGCTCAAATCGGAGCTAAAACGGGGAAGCTATCACCAATCAGGCCGGACAGCACATAGGTGTGGACGCGCCCTTGAAGTGAGGGCGCAGTGGGCGCGCCCTGGATTTAGGGACACGTTGACATGCGACTTTGATGTAGAACACGTCACGGGCAGTCCCGATGTCAGAATTGAGTGCCATTTATTGCAATAGACATATAGGACTTGGAGAGGAAGAGTTTCTAATGTTGATAGCTTCTTCTAAATATGTCCATACAGCCCTATAGAAATTATGGAAGTGAACAAAAATTGGAAGCAGTACCAGATTGCACGACTGTGTTGAAACAATCACCACAGACAATACAAAAGTCAGAATAGACACCCATTTGTTTAAAAATAATTAAGACTTACAAAGGGTTATTTATTGTTCAGACACTTTGGATTGAATCCTATTATAATTGATTTGAATTTACCTGATAAATTGGATCTTGGATAGTGAAGTTATGGAAACCACCAGCGCAACATCGACGTAAGATGTCCCACGGGCACCACAAATATCAGAATTGAATGATTTTTGTTGGAAATAAAAGATAACTCACTAGGGAACAGTTTCTATAAAAATGTATAGAATGAATCTATTAGTAAATGTATTAAAATTAGTTGAGAAGATGATGACCGAGAAGAGGAGACTCCGGATCTGTCTGTGCAGTGCCTATGTAGAAGCCGTCACAAGCCGTAGAGATGTCAGAATTGATCACCGTTTGTTGGAGAAGAAAGGTAGCTCGACAATGAACACTTCTTTTGAAACAATTTCGGCCAGAAAATGCTCATAGAATTATGTGGAAGACGATGATCAACACAGCAGCATCTTGGAGTATAGATAGACTCTCTCTTACTTCGGGATGATCTCTGGGCACTGGGACGAAGAGAGGATGAATTGGAGATGTTTTGATGAGGCTAAGGTGGCTGGAGCATAAGAAAAGGAATCTAGGATCGTAGCCCAATGGCTAGAATTTATAGAGAATCAAAACCGGTGCAGAATAGAGAAACAAACTGAACGCGCCCCCGGGTTGGGGACGCAGTGGCCGCGTCCTCAACCCAGGGGTGCGCAATCCGCACCCTCAGACGAGGGTACGGTGGGTGCACCCTCACTTCGAGGATGCATTCAGCGCATCATTGCTAAAAAATCTAAAAAAATTTGGAAACATGTTAAAAATCAAATTGACAAAATGAATGCGCCCCTGACCTGGGGGCATGGGAAACCTTCCAAAATCGATTTGGAAAGTTAGAAATCAGGGTAGGTTTCTAGTTTCCAGAACTGAATGCACCCTCAATCTGTGCGCGCGCTGATCATGGCCTCGAACTGAGGGCGTACTCCACTCACTCTCCTACGCGCGTTTTGTTCGTGAGTCGTAACTTGTAAAAGGGATGTCCATGGAGACTCTCGTTTGTTGCATATGAAAGAGGACTCGCAAACACAAGTCCCCAAATTGACAAACCAGCCGGTACGCATCTCAAGATTTTTGTATGGGATTGTAACTTCTAGTTTATCCTCCCGGTGGCGTCGAAGGCTAGAATGGAGACCTGAAACTCGAAAAAGCCAGCGATAACGCTTTGGAATGACCTAGAAAGTTAGTGACAATCCGTACAACTCGGGTTGACATCCTTAAATGACAAGAGGAACTTGGAAAACTCAAAAAGGTGCTCGAAAGAGTTGGGGATGACTCGAAGAACTCGAAATGATCGGAAAAGCGGTGGCAACCCGTACAACTCGGGTTGACGACCGGAAACAATAGGAGGAACCTGAAAAACTCAGAGAGATGCTCGAAAGAGCTGGGCATGACCGGAAGAACTCAGAATGACCGAAAAAGCTAGCAACAAACCATACAACTTGGGTTGACTACCGAAAGTGATGGAAGGAACTTGAAAAACTTGGAGAGATTCTTGGAAGAGCCAGGGACAACTCGAAGAACTTGGAATGACCAAAAAAGTAAGCGACAACCCGTGAAACTCGGGTTGCTGACTAAAAATGACGAGAGGAACCTGGAAAACTCAGAAAACATACCCGAAATAGTCGAGGATAACCCAGGGAACTTGGGATGATCGAAAAAGTCGGCAGCCACCTGTACAACTCGGGTTGATGACCATAAATAATAGAACAAATCCGGTATGCTCTATGACACCCTATTATTGATCAGAATGACCTGAAGGCAACCGAGAAACCCTAATGGTAAGCAAAAAATGTACAATGACTTGATGAAAGGACACAACACAATGGTCCTCGCTTAGCAAACCTGGATTTGACCAGGGATCAACAACTCATCCTTAGATTTCCGATAAGTTCTTCGGCTCATCCAAAAGGATGGTTCAACTTGATTTTAATGGTATAAAAGGAATGTTACCAATGGAATAAGGGTTTAAGCTCCAAATAAGACCAAATTGATGTGTTTATAGCTTGCCTCACCTTGATATCTGCTTTGCAAGAAAATGGTATGTAGCGAAGTGAAGTGAAATGTAGAGAAATGTAGTAAAGCAAAATGAATTGTAATGGAATGCAGTGGAGAGAAATAGCAATGGACTAAAAAGCTGGCATCAAGATGTAGATATATACACGCTCAACGACCAAATTCGACAAAGTGACTCTCCTCATGTTCCTTGGATTACCACCACGTTTCGTCAAGCTTTCTTACATCTGATTGGTAAAAGATGTACCACAGGCATGAGAGAAGAGTAGCCAACCCCAACGCGGTGGGGAGTCCCCGAATCATAGGTTTGTAGGTTCATCATCAGCCAGCAACCCAATCTTTGCGGTGTTCTAGTACTATGATGGGTTAAAGTTTAAAAAGATATTTGTTTTGAAAAATAAAAGAATATCAATCGAGCATATTCAGGTTCTCAGATTCGTTTAAATTTTCCAAAAGACATGATTTGATTCGAAATGGAATGATCTCATATTCCAAAAAGCAAATATTTAGACTCAATCAATAGACCATGAGGATAATGGTGGTGCAAGAATTATGATCAAAATGGGTGCCCATGGTGGGATGAAAATGGGTACTATCACGGTGGGATAAGTAGCAAGAAAGTGTTGCAACAGGCCATGGTGGGATAGAGGTGAAAGACGTTGGTAGGACACAAGGTGATTGTGATAGATGACCGATGCAATGGGACTAAAGACACGGTGGGATATTGAAAATATTAAAATTGGGATAAATGATGGGATGAAGAGACCCGGTGAGATTTAGAGGATGTGATGACCACAGAGGAATGCAGAGATGATAAACAAGAATGCGATGGAACTAATGCAAAACTATATGATACATGCTGGGCTTAAAAAGTCAAAACATATCTAAATGATAGTTGAAGATATAGATTGAACATCAGAGGTCAGGATACCCAATCGAGAATCATCTGATAGAAATGTATGTCCTACAAGCCAATCATATATGATATGATTCGACATTTCTAGATATATCTCATTCAATTAATTAGGCAAATCTTCATTATAAGCTCATATTCGATGCGAATATCATAATGAAGTCCTTGATCAAATGCAATGATGACTAAATTATGATGAGATCATGATAATGAGATTGATCATCCAGAGGTAATTGATCTAAATGTTCCTAGTCATAGGATACTTGAGACGGGACATCAAGGATCTAGATAGACTAGTGTATGTGATGTATTATCATGTGATGAGGATGATTGATCTCATTGGTCATTAGTGTAGAGACACTGAGATACACATACAGGTGCTCATTAGTTGAATGAGTTCACTTAACTGACCAAATTAGAAACCTTGAATGGTATATTACCGAACTATCAATAAGGATTTTCTATCATCACGATTGCATGGTTGGATCTTTGACCTAAGTCACCAAAGATGCCTTGTTGGGTGGAACTTGTGCTTTGACCATTGTCTTATGGATCACCGTAAAGATGGTCCAGTATAGCGATAGATCGGGTACAAGGAAAACTCGATGGAGGCAATTGAGCAAACAACAAGGGATCGTCCACTCTCGGTAAGTGAGAGTGAATGTCCTCTAGGATAGTACTCTAAATCCTTAACCAGGGTAGATAGGATAATTGGAAAATGATTTTTCCAATTG
Source organism: Cryptocoryne crispatula var. balansae (assembly GCA_036172225.1). NCBI lineage: Eukaryota > Viridiplantae > Streptophyta > Magnoliopsida > Alismatales > Araceae > Cryptocoryne > Cryptocoryne crispatula. Next base: position 33,252,880 of record CM069929.1, on the reverse strand, counting down.
ATCTAATTTTGAGTACATGATCCTATAGAGTCGGTACACTGAGGAGTTGACAGTCGACGCCGTACTTCTTTCTGACCGGGACATTGGATGGATGAGGGTTTATATTCATGTGGTAGCTGATAATGGAAAGGCTTAATGGAGATGAGTTTATCCCCATAGCCATTTGGGATCATGGGATGTGGCTTGTACCCTTCATGATCGGTAGGCCGATTAATCTGTTATCGGATAACAGATTTAATTAAATTAAATAGAATTATTCTATTTTAATTAGGCCTCAAACAAATAGGCTATTAGGCTTAGTTGGTCACACACAAAAGAACTTATCCACAAGTACAGGGGCAAGGGCATAATTTATGGATATTTTGGGTTTTTATGAATAATTTCAAAATTCTCTATAAATACTAATAGTTTCAGCCAAACCCTATCAAGCCAAGAGTGAAAACCACGTCTCTAGCCTCCTTCCTATGTTCTCCTCTCTCTAGAAGGTGTCCATGGTCGATGGAGCTCCGTTCGGGAAGAGTTATCGAGACTGGCACGAAGGGAGAACCTACTGTGGATGAAGTTCGTATGGATACTACTGAAGACCAGACATTTGAACAATTTGAAGAGCTTGAGAAGCTCATCTTCTTCCTCTCCATGTGATTATATCAATCCCTATTAGGTATATTCGAACCCGATTTGATCGTTTTCGATTTTCATCGTTTGCTTCCAATTAAGATAGATTATAAAAGAACACATAAAAATTGTTGCTTCCGCTGCACCAAATTTTTATGGACGATTCCTTACACCATCGTCGCTCGATATTTAATTTTGGCTTATCCATGAACATGAAGAATGACCTGACCATCATGGATTTTGATAAAAGGGATCTCGGGTTTGATCTTCTTTGCACTCACGGTCTTCAACATCAATTCATAAATGAATAGTAATGCATCCAATATATGATAAAAGAAAAAATGATAATGGCGAGTTTGTGATGTGATGACACACATTCTCACAAAAGGGTTCATGTGCCCTGATGAGGACACAAATCAAAAAGTTCCTCGGCAAAGTTCAGGTCGAGGCCATGATGACACCTTCTCCTAAGAATCCTTAGGGGTGGGAAGTGGCGAGCATCGCCTTGTTGAAATCTTACAAAAGTTTTCTTGGCAAAGCTGAGGTCAAGGTTATGGTGACACATCCTTAAGGGTGGGAAGGGGCGAGCATTGCCATGTTGTGTGAAGTTCTCCTTGTTTGTTCTTTGTACCTGAAACACTCAAAAAATGAGATTAGAATGACAATATAGCTTATCCCCCTTGCAAGTTACAGTCTGTCTTGACCTTTGTCAAGGGGTTATAGCCTTCTTAAGTGTGTAGGAATAAAGTAGGAAATTTGTAACGAAGAAATTAAAATACGAGAGACTGAAAGTAAACATGAACGTAAAAATTTCAACCAAGCATGGTGATGAAATTTTTTGGAAAAATATTCAAAATTTTAAAATTTCAAAGAAAGCTTTGTTTTATGGTTTTGAAAAAAAAAATAGAGCTTTGAAAGAAAGTTTGTTATGGGGCTTTTGACTGTAGTTTTTTTGGAGTTTTAAAAATAGTCAATTTGAAAATTTTTGGAGTTTTAAAAATAGTCAATTTTTTATGAGTTTTGAAGATAGTTAATCATTTTTTTAGACTTTTTAAAAATATTCATTTTTTGGGAGTTTGGAAGATATTCAATTTTTTTAGAGTTTTTAAAAATATTGAATTTCTTTTTGGAAGAGAAAAATCAGTATTAACAAAAGTCCTCATCACTTAGTTTTTATTCTAGATTCGTTGGTAGATACCATGTGCAAAAAAAGGGTTCCTTACCTAGAATCTTTCTGACCTTCAACCTTTGATCGACCAGAGTTTAGCTTAAATTTGGTTGGTCCACCCATACCCTGGGGGTTAAGAATGAAGAATTGAAACAGAAGTCCTTGATATGCTTTAGAGTTGTCAAGAGGGATTTCTCTAATTGCACCCAATTGCCCGTTGGGGTTCGGCCTCTTCGGGTCTTTTCTTCTTTATTGACAAACTTATTTTTGTGGCACACATTCGGACAAATGCTTTGACTTGTGAGGTCATTGCCCATCTTTTGGTGTCTTTTTTTTCATTTTTTATATTTTTGGGGTACTTATTCAGACAGACCCATATTTGTTTAAACATGTAAGGTTCATTACCTATCTTTTAGCAACTTTTTTGAGAAGTTAGACCTTCTAAGACGGCCTCCTACTAAGGCGAAGGATGCTTTCGATACTTTCCCCCTCTAATCCCTATCACCTATCTTGGATTGAATAGAAGAGAACAATGTAAGGGTTTTTCTTCCATCTCTAAGTCATTCAGATTTTGGGATCAGGACGTGTTATGTGTGTAGAATGGTATCTACCCTCGACTCCTAAACAAACAATCCAAGACATATGGACTTAAGTCATACCGGTAGTTCTCTCCATTTTTGGAGGTAGATTACATTCCATGGGTGAATCAATTGTTAGCATGCCTTGCAATGTAAAAAATTTATTTGAATAAAACAAATAGTAGTTATAAATATCGTCAATCACAAATTTTATCCCAGTTACGCCTTTCATGTTTGAATAAAAATGTGAGACCTAAAAATATTTCAAAAAAATATTGCCTTGCAAATGACAAGATGATGATGATTAAAAATTCATGTAATGCCTGAGAGAAGAAGAAGTTCACTGTTGGTGATGATGTTGCTTGTGCTAGCCTTGCCTTACCGTGCCTTGCCTTGCCTTACCTAGCTGCTTTCACTTTTGATATGCTCCATATTGCATTGGATCAAAGATTCAGAGTCATACAGTGAGGTGAAAGATGTGAAGAATCCAATTTGGCATGGCAGAGTCAAGATTAATGATGTAGAAAGCAAATATTATAATATAACCCAAGAAATTTCTCTACCCTTGATGTTTGTTGATAGTAAAATTTGAAAAATGGGAGGGAATTGTAAAAAAAAGAAACATGCTTGAAAATAAAAGCAAATTAAAATGGGCTTTTCAGCCCGAGAGTTGAGAAGGGGTTTGAGGAATCTAGGGGCACACAAGCCCAAGAGTTGAATGTGGACCAGAGAGCCTAGTTGATGTTGATGAGCATGAGGGCCCGACTAAAGGTGATGGGCTCAAGGGCCCAATTAATTATGATGGGCTCGAGGGCTTGATTGAAGGTCGAGCTCGAGGGACCCAACGAAAATAGTGGGCATGTGGACCCAATTTAGATGGTTGGGAGCATGATTGTAAGTTGGAAGATTTGTAATGGGCTCGCGAGCGCCATTGAAAGGTATGGACATGCGAACCTAAATTTGAAGAAGCGGGGACACGGGGGCCTGATTTCAAAGAAGTTTGGGGATGCGGGCCTGATTGTGAAGGAATGGGGACACTCGGGCCCGAGGTTGAAGAAGTGTGGGCATGTGTCCCTAAGGTTGATGGAAGGTGGGTATGGGGACCCGATTTAGAAAGAATTAGGGCACATGAGCCAAGTTGTAGAAAAACGTGGACACATGAGCCCGGTTGAGGTGAATTACGGGCATGCGGGCCTAGTTGAGGTGAATTGTGGACATGCAGTCCCGATTTATAAAAATTAAGGGCATGTGGGCCCGATCGAGGAGAATGTGGGCCCGGTTAGGGAAAGGAGTGCATGGGCTCAATTGAAGCAAAGGGGTACGCAGGCTCGGTTGATGAAAAGAGGCTCATGGGCTCAATTGATGAAAGGGGGCACATGGGCCCTGTTGGATAAAAGGGGCACATGGGCCCTGTTGAGGGAAAGGGGCACATGGGCCTGGCTGGATAAAGGGGGTATGTGGGCCCAGTTGAGGGAAAGGGGCGCATGGGCCCAGTTGGATAAAGGGGGCACGTGGGCCCGGTTGATGAAGAAGGGCATATGGGCCCAGTTGATGAAGAGGGGCACATAGGCCCTGCTGATGGAAAGGGGCACAAGGGCCCAATTGATAGAAAGGGGCATAAGGGCTTGATTGAATGGGAAGAAGCGTGGGTCGTGGCCCTAAGATTGAAAGATTTTGGGCCCGTGGGCCTGATCGATGATTACAAGGATAAAGAATGGGTTGTGGCCCTAAGATTGAAGAATTGTGGGCCCATGGGCTCGATCATTGATTGGGAGGACGATACAGAAAGGGTCATGTCCGTAAGATGGATGGATGGTTGGCTCATGGCATTAAGATTGATTTTGAAGAATTCTTCTGCCTAGATAGAGGAGGTCCCAATATGCCTTTGCTAAGGTCTCTATTCTTTGGAAGGTTTATAGATTCTTTCCCCATTTCGTTGACCAATTTGATCTCCTTACTTTCCTGTTCGAGGGTCAATTCAATCTGACCATCTTTAAGGATCAATTCCAATGATAGCAATAGTTGATCAATACCTAGCGAATCCTTGCTTAGTCCTTCATTGGATTGATAATCAACTACATTTGTGATTATATCATCTAAGCTCTCTACAATAGGCTTCTCCTCAGGTTGTTCTATGGAAGAGGGCATGCCTAGTCTAGGGGATTATGAAAAGGTAGAAGGGTTTGGTTCAATCTCCCCTACTATCTGACTTTGATCCTGAGATATAGCAATGACATGATGAGTAGCTAATTCCTCTGCCAGGGTAGTGTAGACACGCCGATTTGGCCTTATTCGGGGCTTAAACTCTTATTCCATTGACAACATCTCTTTTAGACCATAAAAATCAAGTTGAATCATTCTTTTGTAAGATATGATAAATTCACTATAAATCTAAGGAAGAGTTATGGATCTCTAATTAAATCCGTGTTTTCCGAACAAGAGACTCTTGCTGGTGTGCAAGATTATACTTTTCCCAGCATATCCTCTACTTAAATTTTTTTTACAGAATTCTGTAGACATCCAATGAAGAAGTCATCAACATCAATAATCTTACACTATGAGTCCTCTTATCAATGCAACAAACGGAACTCAATTCCGATCTACCATTTGTCTGCAGTGCCATTTATAAGTCAGATGCGCAGTTATGTCCGCACGCAGCACCGATTAAGCCCAATTGCATGCAAGCCCAGCCCATTGGGCACATATCTGACCAATTCATGACCTTACCTTCCTTTTTTATCATCCATATCACTTGATAAAGTATATGGAAGCTTCATGGTCGAAATTAGCATCATCAAATGATGGCAATACAACTTGTTGTCTTATACATCAAAACTTGCCATTTTTGGACCAGATTTGTTTTCTCTTCAAGTGGAGACATATTTTGAACATGGGGAAGGTAATCCACAGTTTCCAATCCCTCTCAATCATTTGGGTAAGTATCTAGATGCCTTAGTATGAAAATTAGCAACACTAATTGAAGGACATCCAACCTATGGTCGGATGTATCAAAACTTGCTATTTTTTGACCTGGTTCTCATCCCCTATAAAGGGAGACTCATATGAACGACCTAAGAAGGGCATACCCACCATCAAACACTCTTATCCTCATCCTCAAGCCACCCTTAGCTCGTCCCAACCTCACCAAATCATCCTCTCTTCGTCCCGGTGCCCAGAGATCATCCCAAAGTGAAGAAGAAGCCGGTCTATGCTCCAACGTGCTGCACTGCTGATCATCGACTTCTAAAGATCTTTATAGTCATTTTCTGGCAAATATTCCTTCATAAGAAGTGGTTAATAAAGATATATTTCATATACAACAAACAGAGATCAATTCTGACATTTCCTTGGCTTCTTACGGCTTCAACACCGGCGCTGCACAGACAGATCCGAACTCTTCTCTTCTAAGTCATCGTCTTCTCAGTCAATTTAAGTACATTTAATGGTGTATTCATCCTATATATCCTTCATATAAATTGTTCCTTGGTGAGTTATATTTTATCTTCAACAAGAATTATTCAATTCAGATATTTGTGGTGCCCATAGAACATCCTACATCAACATTGTGCTGGGAGTTTCTGGAACTTCACTGTCCAAGATCCGGATTATCAGGTAAAATCAGATTACTTATCATAATATTCAAGAAAACTTGTCTTCGTATAAAAACACCCTAGGTGAGTCCTTTTTATTTTGAAACAAACATCACTTTATTCTGACATTGGTGCTGTTTGTTACGGTCTCTGCATCAGAGCTGCGCAGTTTACATTGAATCTGTTCAACCCGGTTGCCACTTTGCCTGGGTTGTGTTGTCTTTAACCATTCATATTCTCTTTGCTAACTCTTCATTCAAATCATTTAGTTCATATTTAAGCATCATTTTTATTCATTTTTTTCATCATTTCATACATCATAAAAAATCAAAAAAGGGGGTTAGGACTAACCCCGAATCCGGTGAGTTTGTTTCCAATTGCCATTTTGTGTTATTGTTTTTACAGTTACTACACTTCACACAGTTCTAATCCTCCCTTCACTTGTTTTCTTGTCTTCTTTGTCTACTAGTTTCACAGGTACATCAAGCTAGCATCGGTTGGACTCTCCCTCATCGGCCGGCCGAAGAGGAAGAAGGTTGAACTCACACACTCTCTCCCACGCTAAGGTGCACACGGTCATCTAACTTAATCTCTTGTTCAAATCCATAAAGCGGAGCCCGCGGCTCCTGGTGACCACTTCTTATCTTATTCATACTTTAAGTAAATTCATTCCTCACTCTCCTCCCACATGACCCGAACCGCCTCCGGTGCTCAAGCGACACCGTGAGATGAAAGTTCGGGGATCAATGTGAGTGTGGGACCAAGGTGAGGACTTTTTACCGCTTTCCGAGTGTTTTCCGATTCACCCCCTTTTTCCCTATTCTATCTTTCACCTTCTCTTGAGGTGCTGATCCGGAACCCGTTTCTAGAGTCGACAGCTTTTTGGCAACCACGGTGGGATAACCAGTGTCTTCAACCGTGCTAGCTTGATTGATCCGTGCAACTAGTTGTTTTCCAACTTGGTTCCCGCGCAAACCGGCTTGTCCTTTACCTTTTCCATGTCAATTTACCTTTGAACTTGCTGTTTACTCCTTCTTTAAGATTGCCCCACATGTGGACTTGACTTTCCTATCTTTAATTTCAACCCGGTTCCCGCGTGAACCACTCTTTTTTTCTTATAAACCGGTTCCCACGTGAACCAACCCACTTTCAGATCGGTCCCACGTGGACCACCCTTTTGCACCACTTTAAATTGGCCCCAAGTGGCCCTTCTTCATTTTTCCAATCAAACAAACCGGTTCTCACGTGAACCACCCATTTTCCTTCAAAAATCGGTTCCCGCGTGAACCACCTACTTTTCCAAAACTCGGCCCCCGCGTGAGCTACTTTATTTTCAAATCGGTCCCCGCGTGGACTATCCTTTTACCTTTACTTCAGACTTGTCCCCACTTGGACACTCCATCACAAGCCGGTTCCTGCGCGAACCACCTTTAGTTACTAGTTGCTAGTTGCTAGTTATTTGTTTTACTTTATCATTGCTTGTCTTGCTTGCATTCACTTGTTTGATTTATTTAATAGCTTTCATTCATGTTTGCATATTGATTGCTTCTTCTCCTCCTACCCTCCATTTTTCATTTTTGAATTAGCTTTTGCATCGGGTACCGGACTTGTTTCGATCCGTAGGGCATTCGAGGCAGGGGCTCTCTCTCCCAACACACCCTCACCCTCCAAACACCTTCTTTGTGGATTCTAACCTCTCTTATAGGATATTTCTTCCTAGTTGATTTGATTTTTTCCATCAAGGCCTCCATAAGTCCCCATCCGTGGAGTATTCCTCTCCGCATGATTGGGCCGGTTGTACCATTTCCCAAAACCCGAAGAACCCAAGTACCTACTCATGGTGATTGAGTGATAACCTTAGGTCTTGAAGATTGAAGCAATAAGAACCATACCCATTTGAGTGAACAATTGCTAACAATCTATCTAATCTAAGGTTTCAACCTAAAAATTGTTGAGTAGTCATTTTAATAACCTATTTGCATAACTTGTTTGTTCACAACACTTAAAAACAACCAAAAAAATTTTTCCTTCTTTCAAAACACCTAAAAAAATCCCTTTACTTTTTGTGTTCAACTTGCTTGCCAAGCAACAAAATTAAAACCAAATCAAATCAAACAAAAAACAAAGCATAACCAAACAAAATCCTCTTTGCATTTACACCTTTTATTTGCTTTCTTTCAACCTTTTTGTAAGAAAATCGACAGGATGCCCATGATGCTAAGGTCAGAAAGACACGTCGGGATGCTGGAATACTACAAGACGGGCCACTACAAGCTACAACAACCCATGGTCCAACCAGAGGGCTATGTCAATGCCGTCAGGGAGCCTGAAGTTCAAAATCCTACTCATACACATGCTTCACTTAGTGTGGAACAAATCCTCCAGGGTCTATCCCTCCATTTAGATCCTGAATCCTTTTCACTTGTGCAATCTTTAACAAAGGGCAAGATGCCTGCCAATCAAGATCTGGTCGAGGGAAATCAAGCCCCCTCACCACCTCAATCGGCAACTAGGCCCCTCATCATCAACTCTCCTGCACAATCTTGCCGTGCTACCTTGCCTACTCACCCTGTTGTGGGTCACCCACCTGATTCCATGCTAGTTCCTACTTCCAACCTACCTCTTCTAGCACGTTCATCCAAATACCTTGCACCGGTGGCTCAGGAACCCAACCTCACTCAAGCATTCATGGACAAACTCAACCAAATGGATGAGCACTTTGAAGAACTAAGGCGTCGTTTAGACTCAAAGGTCATCCCTAAAATATCTGCTCCATCTTTCCCAGTCCCACATATCCCTCCATCACAAACACTAGCCTACCATCGCTACAATGGCTCAGGTGATCCCTTCACCCATGTCAATGATTTCTTGAGCAAATCATCTCGGTGGCTAAATGATCGAAGAGCTCTTGCTATTCTTTTTAAGCGATCATTGGATGGTGCAGCTCTAGAATGGTTCTTTTCGCTAGGGGAAACAGAAATATGGGATTTTGAAATTGTCAAGGCCAAATTCTTACAACGATATGGGCCAAGTTATTCAATAATTGGGGAAGCAAAAGAAGATGTGGAATTAATGCAATATTCTGATGAATTGAGGCCCAGGCTTAAGAGGAGCATTGATGCTATGCACCAACCTAGGAGCCCTCCCCAACCCCATCCAGATCATTATCATCAGCCAACTCCTCGACGCCATTTGATTAGGCCACCCATGCCCCAACCTCAGCCAGTCATGCAACCCATGTTAATGGCACAATCAATTGTGCACAATTAAGCTCCTCTTGTCAATTGTGCCAATACCTCATTACCTAAACTGGCTCCCCAACCTTCGACTTCACCAACATTTCTTAAGGTCCATCGGCCAATCAACCGACCATTAGCTTCTCAGCCTATTCCAACAACAACCCCTCGGCTAGCCACGCAAGCCTTGGCCCCTCAACCCACTTCACCAATGGTCCCTCGGCCAATCATTCATCCTGAGCCGATCGAGCAAACCCCGGCTTCTCAACCAATCCCACTGCATAGGGATCCTCCTCAGTTGGTTGCACAACAACCAATCATTTCTTCTATTACTCTTGCCTCAACAAAGGAATCAATCACTCCTACTATTCTTGCTCCTGCTGTAGTAGAAGATTCAGACACTTCGACCCTTCAAGCTCCTGCCATGGTAGAGGAACTAGCCACTCCGATCATTCATGCTCCTGCCATGGTAGATGATTCAAACACTTCAAGCCTTCAAGCTCCTAACCTGGCAGAGGAATTAATAACTCCAACTATTTGTGCTCCTGCCATGGCAGAAGAATCAAATCCTCAACATATCCTTGCTCTCTCTCAAAATCAAAGTCAGTCAGTAGGGGAGGTCGAACAAAACTCTTCTATCATTCTAGAATCCTCTAAACTAGGCATGCCCTCTTCCCCAGAACAACCTGAGAAGAAGCCTACTGTAGGGAGCTTAGATGAGGGGATCACAAATTTAGTTGATTGTCAAGGACTAGGCAAGGATTCTCCAGGTATAGATCAAATGTTGCCATCATTGGAGTTGATCCCTTAAGCTGGGGAGATAGAATTGACCCTTGAACTGAAAAATAAAGGAATAGAATTGGTCAGTGAAATAGGGAATGAATCGATAAGCCTCTTGAAGGATGTAGACCTTAGCAAAGGGATACTAGGACCTCCTCCAGCTAGGCAGGCAAAATCCTCAAAATTAGTCTTAGGGCCACGACCCTTGCCTCATTCTCCTTATAAAGAAAAATCGGGCCCATGGGCCCACAATCAATCAATCTTAGGGCCATGACCCTTTCTTTACCCTCCACCCATGGGCCCATAGTTCCTCAATCTTAGGGCCACCACCGTTTCTTGATCATGCCCACAATCGTAAAATGGACCTATGGGTCCCCAATTCTTCAATCTTGGAGCCACCACCCATACTTCATCCTATTCAATTGGGCCCTTATGCCCCATTTTCGAGCCCTTATGCCCCATTTTCGGGCACTTATGCCCCTTTTCATCAATCAGGCTCTTATGCCCCTTTTCATCAACTGGGCCCATGTGCCCCTTTTAATCAACCGGACCCACGTGCCCCCTTTATCCAATCGGGCCCATGTGCCCCTTTTAATCAACCGGGCTCTTATGCTCTTTTTCTTCAACCGGGCCTACGTGCCCCTTTTAATCAATCGGGCTTGCATGCCCCTTTCCTTCAACTAGGCCTATATGCCCCTTTTCCCCAACTGGGCCTACGTGCCCCTTTCCTTCCATCGGGCCCACGTACCCATAATTCTCCCCAATTGAGCCCATGTGCCCTTAATTTTTCTAAATCGGGCCCACGTGCCCGCAATTCACCTCAACCGAGCTCACATGCCCATGTTTTTCTACAACCGGACCCATGTGCCCAAATTTCTTCTAAATCGGGCCCATGTGACCTTCCAACAAACTCGGGCACACATGCCCACACTCCTTCAACTTTGGGCCTGTATGCCCCCATTTCTTCACCATCGGGCCCACGTGCCCTAACTTCTTCGAAATCGGGCCCCCGTGCACCCACTTCTTCAACTTTGGGATTACGCACCCATACTCTTCAATGGCGCTAGCGAGCCCATCACAAATCACAATCTTGCTCCCAACCATTTAAATCGGGTCCATGTGCCTGCTCTTATCATTGTGTCCCTCGGGCTCAACCTCCAATCGGGCCCTCATGCCTATCAACATCAACAGGGCCCTCTATCCCACATTCAAATCTTGGGCTCACGTGCCTCTTGATTCCGACTACTCCTGGGCCTTCAAGCCCACTTTCAACTCACAGGTGTAGACACGCCAATTTGGCCTTATTTAGAGCTTAAACCATTATTCCATTGGCAACATCTCTTTTAGACCATCAAAATCATGATGAACCACCCTTTTGGATGAGCCGAGGTTCTTATTGGAAATATGAGTATGATTTACTAATTTCTAATCAAATCCGTATTTGCCGAACAAGAGACTCTTGGTGGTGTGCCAGATTATGCTTTTCCTAGCATATCCTCTACTTGAAAATTTTTCACAGGATCTGTAGACTTTTAATGAAGAAGTATTCAACATGAATAATCTTCTCCTCTGAGTCCTCTTTTCAATGCAACAAACGGCATTCAATTCTGATCAACCATTTGTCCGCAGCGCCTTTTAGAAGTCAGATGCGCAGTTCTGTCTGCACGCAGCACCAATCAAGCCCAATTGCATGTAAGCCCAGCCCACTGGGCACATATCTGACCAATTCACGACCTTACCTTCCTTTTTCATCCTCCATATCACTTTTTATAGTATATGGAAGCTTCATGGTCGAAATTAGCATCATCTAATGATGGCAATCCAACTTGTTGTCTTGTATATCAAGACTTGCCATTTTTAGACTAGATTTGTTTCCTCTTCAAGTGGAGACATATTTTGAACATGGGAAAGGTGATCCACGGTTTACAATCTCTCTAAATCATTTAGGTAAGTTTCTAGATGCCTCAGTATGAAAATCAGCAACATTATATGGAGGAAATCCAACCTATGGTCGGATGTATCAAAACTTGCTATCTTTTGACCTGGTTCTCATCCCCTATAAAGGGAGACTCATATGAACGACCAAAGAAGGGCATCCCCATCCTCCAGCACTCCTATCTTCGTCCTCCAGCCACCCTAGGCTCTTCCCAACCTCCCCAAATTGTTCTATCGTCGTCCCGGTGCCCGGAGATCATCTCAAAGTGAAGAAGAAGTCAATCTATGCTCTGACGTGTGCACTTCTTATCATAGGCTTATACATATATTTATAGTCATTTTCAGACCTAACTTCCTTCATAATAAGTGTGATTCATCAAGATATCTTTCATATCCAACAAACGGAGATCAATTCTGACATTCCCTCGGTTTGTTACGGCTTCAACACCGGCGCTGCACAGACAGATCCGAAGTCTTCTCTTCTAAGTCATTGTTTTCTCAGTCAATTTCAGTACATTTAATGGTGGATTAAGCCTATACATCCTTCATAGAAATTGTTCCCCGGTGAGTTATCTCTTGTCTCCAACAAGAATAATTCAATTTGTATATCTGTGGTTCCCATAGAATGTACTACATCGACATTGTGCTGGGAGTTTCCAGAACTTCACTGTCCAAGATCCGTCTTATCAGGTAAATTCAGATTACTTATCATAAGATTCAGGCAAACTTATCTTCATATCAAACCACCCTCGGTGAGTTATCTTTATTTTTGAAACAAACGGCACTTGATTATGACATTGGTGCTGTCTATTACGGTCTCTACATCAGAGCCGCGCAGTTTACATTGAATCTGTCCAACCCGGTTGCCACTTTGCCTGGGTTGTGTTATCTTTAACCATTCATATTCTCTTTGCTAACTCTTCATTAAAATCATTTAGTTCATATTTAAGCATCATTTTTATTTAGTTTTGCATCATTTCATACATCATAAAAAAATAAAAAAAGGGGTTCGTGCTAACCCCGAATCTGGTGAGTTTGTTTCCAATTGCCGTTTTGTGTTATTGTTTTTACAGTTACTACACTTCACACAGTTCTAATCCCCCCTTCACTTGTTTTATTGTCTTCTTTGTCTACTAGTTGCACAGGTACATCAAGCTAGCATCGGTTGGACTCTCCCTCATCGGCCGGCCGAAGAGGAAGAAGGTTGAACTCACATCCCAATCTCCCACGCTAAGGTACACACGGTCAACTTCTTTCTATTTTCAATACATAAAGCGGAGCCTGCGGCTCCTGGCGACCACTTCTTTAATCTTCTCATGCATTAAGTCATTTATTCTTCTCTCTCCTCCCACATGACCCGAACCATCTCCGGTGCTCGAGCGACACCGTGAGATGAAAGTTCAGGGATCAATGTGAGTGTGGGACCGAGGTGAGGACCTTTTACTGCTTTCCAAGTGTTTTTTGATTCACTCCCCTTTTTCCCCATTCTATCTTTCACCTTCTCTTGAGGTGCCGATCCGGAACCCGTTTTCGGAGTCGACAACTTTTTGGCGACCACGGTGGGACAACCAATGTCTTTAACCGTTCTAGCTTGATATGTTTGTGCAACTAGTTTCATTCTAATTCAATTCTAGTCACTAGATTGTTTGTTTTGTTGCATGATTGCTTGTCTTGTTTGCATATCGCATGCTCTATTTACTTCATTTCATTTCATGTTTTTGCACATTGATTGCTTCTTCTCCTCTTACCCTCCATTTTTACTTTTGCATTAGCTTTTTGCATCGGGTACCGGACTTGCTCCGATCCGTAGGGCATTCGAGGCGGGGGCTCTCTCTCCCAACACACCCTCACCCTCCAAACACCTTCTTGGTGGATTCTTACCTCTCTTCTGGGATATTCCTTCCTAGTTGATTTTGTGGTTTCCATCAAGACCTCCGTAAGTCCCCATCCGTGGAGTATTCCTCTCCGCACGATTGGGCCGGTTGTACCACTTTCCCAAAACCCGAAGAACCCAAGTTCCTACTCGTGGTGATTGAGTGACAACCTTAGGTCTTGAAGATTGAAGCAATAGGAACCATACCCATTTGAGTGAACAATTGCTAACAATCTATCTAATTTATGGTTTCAACCCAAATATTGTCGAGTAGTCATTTTAAAACCTTGTTTGCATAACTTGCTTGCTCACCAAAAATTGAAAACAACCAAAAATTTCTTCTTGCAAAACACCTAAAAAAACAAAACAAAAAAACCTCTTTAATTTTGTGTTCAACTTGTTTTCCAACCAACCAAATTGAAACAAAAAAAATCAAACAAAACAAAACATAAAAAAATCTTCAATTATGTGCTTTGCTTGCTCTTTTTTTTAACCATCATTGTAGAAAGATCGACATGATGCCCATGATGCTAAGGTCTGAAAGACACGTCAAGAGGTCGGACTACTACAAGCAACAGGAGTACAGGGAAGGTCTCTACAAGCTCCAACAACAACCCGAAAGCCATGCCAATGCTGCTATGGAACCTGAAGTGCAAGGGGATGCCCATCAATCTGCTTCATTTAGTATAGAACAAGCTCTTAAGGATCTATATTTTCATCTTGATCCCAATACCTTGTCATTCATACAATCTCTAGTGAAGGGAAAGATGCCTGCTAATCAAGGTCCAGCCAAAGTCAACCGAGCTGCTTTGCCTCCCCAATCGACAGTTCGACCTCTTGTCATAACCCCACCTGGGCAGCCCTGCCATGTTACTGTTGGGAATCGATCCAATCATATTGGCGCAGTGGAATAATTCGATTCCATGTATATCAGTGTCTTGGTCTCGATCGAAACCGAACAACGTCGATAAAACCGGTATACGAAACGATTTCGAATACGTACCTTTGTGGGATTCAAATAATCCCTAAAGATCGGAGAAGATCGAGCGTTCTCACGCTCTTTCAGCCACTCAAGTTTGCGGCCTCTAGTCGTATCCACACGAGCCGCCTCCATAGTCGGGTTCTCCTTCGCGTCGGACCTTCCGACTCGCCCCGGATGAAGTCCCATCGACTCTCAACGGCCTCCAGCATGGGAAAACGTGAAGGAGAGAGGTAGGGACGAATTTTTCAGCCTTGGCTTGTGGGGCTCATGCTCAATTCGTTATTATATAGAGAATTTGGAGTTTTTCACAAAAGCCCCTCCTTTCTCTATATTTACACCCTTGCCCCCAAACTTATGGATTAGCCCTTACGTGTGTGACCCACTAGGCCCAATAGCTCATTTGGTTGAGGCCTAATTAAAAGAACAACTTCTTTTAAATTAAATCTATTATCTCATAATAGATTTAACGGCCTACCGATCATGAAGGGTACAAGCCACATCCTATGATCCCAAACGGCTTCGGGGATAAACTCCTCTCCAAAGAGCCTTTCCATCATCGGTTACCACACGGATATAAAACTTCGTCCATCCAATGTCCCGGTCGGATAGGAGTACGGCATTGACTGTCAACTCCTAAATATACCGACACTATGGAATCTTGTACCCGTAATTGGATCAATTGGAAAACTCTTTTCCAATTATCCTATCTACCTTGGCCAAGGATTTAGAGTACTATCCATAGGACATTCTCTCTCTCCTACCGAGAGTGGACGATCCCCTATTGTCCGCTCAATTGCCTCCACCGGGTTTCCCATATACCCAATCTATTAACTATACAGGGCCATAATACTAAGTGATCCATAAGTCAATAGTCAAAGTACATGGTACGCCCGGTAAGACATCTTTGGCGACTCACGTCAAAGATCCAACCGTGCAACCGTAATGATAGAATACCCCGATCGACGATTCGGTAAGATACCATTCGGGGATTCTATAATGGTCGATTCGGTGAACTCATTACTCTAATGAGCACTCGTACATGTATCTCGGTGTCCCCACACCGATGACCAATGAGATCGGTCATTCTCATCATATGAGAAGATATCATATACACTAGTCTTATCGGATCCTTGATGTCCCATCTCGAGGATCCTACGACTAGGAACATTTAGTGGTACATGCTTCTAGATGATTGATCTCATTATCATGATCTCATCATGATTCAATCATCATTGCATGCAACCTAAGACTTCATTACGATAGACGCATCTAAATAGTGCAAGTAATGAAGAATATGCCATTTATACTGAATAAGATATTACAAGAAATGTAAAATCATATCACATATGATTGGCTTGTAGGGCATACATTTCTATCAATCTCCCACTTGCACTAAAGCCAATCACCCACATGTCTGATCTCCATCAAGCACAAGGTGACCCTCAAACACACTTTGAGTCGTGGCCTTAGTTAGTGGATCTGCAATGTTTATAGTTTAAGATACTCTATCTTTAATTATATCTCCTTGAGTTGTTGCCACTCTGACCATGTAGTATTGCCACAGAAGTGTTTAAACTTCTGATGAGACAAAGGCTCCACTACATAAAAATAATGATCCATCATTTTCATAAAATAATGGTACATTATCAGATATATTAGAGACAACTCTCTAATATAAGATGAACTCCTTCATCTAGACTACTTCATAAGCAGTCGGAAACAATTATGATTTGTAAAATCTACAATGTTTATAGCATGGAACTTTTCCAGCTCACTGCACCACCATATGGGTAAACATGTACCCTAGCTACCAGTCATATGTAACTAGAAGTTTAAGTCTAACTCAAACTTCCAATCCTATCCTCCATACTCGAAATGCATCCTTAGTACTTCACAAGTTCTTAAGGATATACTTCTCAACTATCCAGTGACTCTCACTTGGATTTGCCTGATGATTACTCATAACACTTAAAGTACTCATCACATTAGGCTATGTACATAGTATACCTGATAGACCCTATGACTATGGCATAAGAGACTATATTCATGTATTATATATCTCTTTAAAGGAGATAAACTCCATATCTTATGGGCAAGACACCTCTATAGGAGTTTTTCATGTCAAACCCTTTGACTATGGTATCTATGTACAACAAATGGGTCAAGCTAAGCATCCCTTTTAGATCTATCTCCATAGACCTAAATCCTTAGGAAGCTTTTCCCAGAATAATTATGGAGGATTCATTTTTATAGTTAGGCTTTATGGATGATAACATACCTACATCATTCATAATGAGTAGTATGCCATCAATGTAAAATGTCTAAAATACAATAGCACTCCCACTAGCATTTTTATGCACACAAGGTTCTTCTTCATTCCAAATGAAGTCATAAGATTCAATCTTATCAAATCTTATATTCCAAGGTTGAGAATGTTGTTGTAGTCCATGAATGGACATTACCAACGTGTACACATTCTTTGGATGTTTTGGGACTCACATCCCTCAAGTTGTATCATATACAACAGAGGTTGTATCATATACACCTCCCCTTAAATTTCACCATTGGAGAAATTTTATCTTAACATCCTAATTGACATATCTCAAAGTCATAATGATGCGGGACAAACCGGCTAATCCGGGCTAAACCGAACGAAAACGACTTAAACCGGCGTTAATCGCCCTAAACAGAACTAAAGTAACCCAAAATGAAGTGGACCGGACTCGAACCGGTCCAAACCGACCCCGAACCGAGTCGGACCGGCTTGAACCAGCCAAAACCGGCTCAAACCGGGGTGAATCGGGGTGAACCGGGGTGAACCGGGTCAGAACCCGGCTGAACCGGCCGGTCTGGGCCGCGAACCGGCTGTCCGTGAACCGGCGCCGGCCGCGCGGTCGACCGCGCTCGCGGGCGCGAGCGTAACCCCGGGGGAGGGGGGGTTTCGTGGCGGCTTCCGCGCGTGCATCGCGGTGGTCACGTGGCTGATCCCGCGACCGTCGGCCACTCGTCCTCGTGGCAGCATCGGGACGGGGCGGCGCGCGCCGCGACAAAAACCGAACGAGGCGGGCGGGGCAGCGCATCGCGTCGTCCTCGCCCGAGCTGTCGTCGTCCTCCTCCGGCGTGCGCGACTTCCTCGTCGTCTCCGTCCGGATGAACCGTGCGTAGACGGCGGAGCAGGTAGAGCGGAGGGAGGGGGCGTCATCGTCCTTGGCGGGCGCAGGCGGTGCGAGGACGGCGCAGCAGGGGAGGCCGGGGAGGGCTCGCGGTGCCGGCGTTGTCGACGCCGTCCCGCCCGGACGAAGCCATTGCCCCGTGGGGAAACAGGAGGAAGAGGTGGCGGCTGCGTCTGGCGGCTGCGTCCACGGCGGATGGAGCCAGGGGGTTGATGCCGGGAGGGAGCCGATGGGGAGGAGGATCCGGGGATCGCCGGACCCTCTCCCCTCGTCTCGCTGTCTTCTCCTTCCGCCCCTTCTTCGACTTACCTCGTCTGCAACCGCGAGGAAGGAAAACCCGTCGTCCTCATTGAGGGAGGAGGCCGCCGGGGAAGGAAGACAATGATCGCCGGAGGATGAGGTGCTGTCGAACCTGTGAAGGGGAAGGGAGGAGGAATGGCACGGAGGCCAGAGGATGAGGAGGAGGGGAAGAATGGCCACCTGCCAGAGGATGGAGGAAGCAAGGGGATATCGCCATGGGGGGGGTGGAGAGGAAGAGGACCGGGGCAGAGCCCCTACGTGGGACACCAGGCCAATGCCTTCCAAAAATTCTTCAATCGCTTGTCTCTCGTATGTACATGGGTCCTCCTCTTATAGAGGGAGAGGAGAACAATTAACAAAAAGGACTCCCTAATAAGACTATTTACAAACTAGTCCATTTAAGGACTTAATTAAAAAAAACTCAAAAAATGTCCCCATCACATAATGTGTACTAATAAAATCTAAATGGATTGAATATGGCAATGGTTAAAAGATATCATCAAGGTCAACTCCTTAACTTAGATGATGCCTTTTCAATCATCCATGCCTTGAAGGTCTCACCTTCAAATTCACTCCTATCCATCTTTTCTTTTCATTTACACCTAATGGGTACTTTACCCTTAGGTGGATCTACCAAGTTCCGAACTTGGCTAAAATAGATGGATATTATTATAGATTTTATTGTCTTCTCCTATTTTAGAATCAATATTTCATATTTTCTTCCATAGGTCTTTGGATCAGTATCCTCACTTTATTGTGCCTATATTCTTCCATCAAAGATATGTCTCACATATCTATAAGATTGAATTAGCACAATTTAAAGACCTATGATGCGTGCTATTATTAATCAGTACCATAGAAGTGTCTTTGGGTTGTGGGTCTAGAACACCTTCCAGAAATTCCTTGCTCCCACTATTTTCCTCAAAGAGGAACTCTTCCTCTAGGAATATAGTAAATTGTTAAACACATACCCTTTATCTCATAAAGTGGTATATTTAAATATCCTTAAGTTTCCTTAGGATATTCCACAAGTCTACACTTCCTATCTTATATTCTAATTATTATGGGTTACACATCTTCATCTTGGCCGGACATTCCGAAATCTTAACTAACTTAAGATCAAGAGATAACCCCTTTATCCATATCATATATGAAATAATCAGAATAAATTAGAAGGTACCAACACAAAGTGGTTATATTGAGTGCTTAGCCCTAAATAGACAAGGAAGATATTGCAAAGGTTGTCATTACTTGTGTCATGTCACACATGACACAATCACCCTTGTTTCTACTACTCAAGTAAGCTAAGGGTTTTAGGGAGATGTTCATTAAGATAAAGTTGTATTATCCTTCAAATGATGTGTGAATCTAGTACTTAAGTATTTCACTCCTTGACTTAATCAAAAAGCTTTAATACTCTTTCCATTTATTCTTTACTTCATTTATTACCTTAGACAATTTCTCAAAGTCTCATATTTGTACTTCACAAGCACACATATCTATGCCTAGAGAAATTATCTATTAAGAATGAAGTAAGAATGTCCATCTTTAGCCTTAATAGACACAGACCAATACACATCCAAATGTACGAGTTCTATTAACTCCTTGTCCACCCTTCATTTCTATTAAATGGAGGGATGGTCATTTTTCAATGAGATAAGACTCATATTTGGTTAATGATTCAAAATCATTTGCCTTTATGTTTCCATCTATATGGAACTTCTTAAGTCTTTCTCATAGATATGACCATGTCTATATTAAGCTAAAGAAATAGATTGATCTATATCAACCCATTTCCTCCTAAGAGGAGCATTCACACATACCATGGGAGCTTTCATATCTCATATGAGTAAATTATTTACTAAGCTCCCACTAGCAAACATTTTGCCATTCATAATCTTAGAACAATTATCATTTCCATAACTCAAAATAAATAAATATTTATTCAAGTAGGAAATATTGATATTGTTCATATACAAGGATAAAACCAACAATCTTCATCATAAAAACACCCTAAAAGGCTACTAAAGATTTGTACCTTCCACTATCAATGATACAGCTCTTGCACCATTTGTATATGTAGGTTAATCTTTATACATCAAGCCTTCATTTACTTGTCATTATCTACAACCTTTGTAGATATAAGATGCATATTTAGTATCTCATACCAATAAATGCATATATAACATCTTATAGAAGATATGTATATCTAATATCTCATACAAGATACACACATCCGGTATCTTATACCATAAGACATATGGTTAGTATCTTATACTATAATATACACAAATAGTATCTTATACTTGATGTGTATATGTGTATGACAAGTAAGTCAATGACTGAGATGCCAGAAGCTTCTCAAGCTCCTTCTTTGCAATATATATATTCAATATACTCTCCACCAATCATCATCATGGTAGTAGAAGAGCAATCCTATGTCCTTTTTTGGGCTTAATATCCTCGACCAACTTCTTGACTTTTAACTATGCCTTCATTTTCTCATCTAATGATCTTACTTCTTTTCATTGGTCTTACTAACAAGAAGTATTGAAGATGTATTGTTATTTTAATCTTGCCTTAAATTTGCTCATCACCATGAGTCATGATAGATCTCATATCCATCTATCTATGTTGCCTCTAAACTTCATATAGAGACTAACATTTAGTGTAAGGCAAACAATACATCTTTCTAATGAGATGAAGATCTCATATTCTCTTACTACATTAGATGATTAGTAGGTACCCACTTTTCAAGTAGGTTAGTTACGTGGTCAACCATGAGAACACTTCTCATGGTTCTAAACCAATCAAGGAAGTCAATGTTAATGAGCCTAATGACTTCTAGTATGCAAGATAACTGGTGGTTAAGAAGCTAATTACATAATATTGCGTACATTCAATGTAAATTAAGATGTGGTCTTTTATCCTAATTTATGCTCCCACTAATTTCATTTAATTTGTATAACCTTCATTATGCAAAGATGGGATATCACAATAACATCGTAGTGGGGACCAAGACCCTACTAACTTTACGGTGATGACCTTGTGGTAGCACAACAAATCATCCCATACTTAATAGGTAGGCAACTATTGCCAATTACAACTCTTGCAACTCTTAGTCATTTAGCCTCTAGAGTTATGATCTTGTGGTAGCACAACAAACCATATACTCTAGTTAGGTCAAACCCGCTTGTTACGTTATGAGAATGGATTCTTCACATAGCCCTCGTGGTAGCACAACAAAGCCATGCAAATGGTCCACCCCAAAGTTCGGCTAATGCCTTGGTCATGATCTCCAATCCCTTGTTGAATAGGCCTTGTGGTAGCACAACAAACCCATCCAATCTAAGATTGGCTCATCAAGACCATAACAACGGAAGGCTACGTGAGTCATTCTTAATGTTTCACGTTTATCGACCTAATTTAAAATGAGGAAGGATTTTATTTTAGTCTCATCATAGTATGTGCTACATAAAAATATGAATACCTTTGAATACCATATATCTAAGGTATCTAGCACACACACATACATATCAAATATGCAAAATTTAAATAGATGATCATGGACTTTCATCACATTAATGCATGACCGAGCGCATCGGTATGCGTATTAAAGGATTCAACATCCTATGCCGGTGTTGACAAGCCATTATGCCTTGAAGAACCCTTCTCCTTGCATCTCGCTCTCTCCTCCACCTCGATCGGTCTTCTTGTCATTACAAGAGCATTAAGGTACGTTGCACTCATAAATGTACATTAATCAAATAAGAAACCTTGATCTTAATCAAGGGGAGTACATTTAGAGGGAGGTAGTATATACAATCAGAATTGATAAGAGAGAAGATTAGGCACGTGTGCCCTTAATTAAATGCCAACATTAAATAAGCATCATCACATGACACACATTCTAAGTCCATTTATCATCCAAGCATTCACACATACATACCATCACATACGAACATAGTGCGAATACGTGGTAATAATATGATATAACTATTATATCATAAAAATATACATCATATGTTTTGAAATTCCCAATTTCATGCTTGTCGAATTATTCATGAAGTAAATAACATGAAATAACATATAAACAATTTATATGACATAAACAAACATCTCCAAACAATTTAGACAATATATGTATTTCCAAAACTATACAAAGTGCCAAATCAATGTCCTAATCATCATTCGAAAAATCATATTTTACATTAATTTAGACATTAATTTCTCAAGTTAAGTCGTTAAAACAATTTTAAAAACTTAACAATGAATGAATCTATGACAATGGGGCTCAAAATCACATAAAAGATCATCAAACACTTTGATAATCTATTATATGAAATTAAAAAAAAATTCAAAAAAATTCAGGAAATTTTATGGAATTTTCCGTATTTTCTATTGATTTAAAACAATTTTAAATCAATTAAAAACGACTTCGGCGCATTGCGCCTCCATACCTCCGGGCCGGGTGCGCGCCCTGCGGCCGCAGCGCCACGCACGGAGCCGTTCCGCGCGCCGCGGCGCGTGCGCCCGTGAGCCGCCTCGCGCGCGTTGCGCGCGCGCGCATTCACCCCAATGACGCGCGCGCCGCGCGCGCCCGCCCACCGCGCGCGCGGCAACGGCCGCGGTCAAACCGTGTGGTTGACCGGGCGTTCGGATCCCGTTATCGGTCCCGATCGTCGTCTTCCCCGCCCGACAAGGCATGAACAAGAACCGTGGAAGGGTGCTCCAAGACCTTCTTAAACCGACTTTCCAAAGATCCAAAAAAATCTCCAAAAATAGTAGATCGATTCTAAATCGAACAAGGAATCCAAAGATACCATTTTATTTCCGTGAAAAATCACAATAAACGGTAAAATCTGAAAGAAGCGCCGCCGGCCCTAAAGTTTCTCCCCATCGGAAAAACTCTGAATCGACCTTCGACAGCGCCGTTCGATGCCATAAAACGATGGGAAACTCTTGGTAATCACATTACCTATATTCTGAACCATATACTAGGCATCAAATGTCTCTATGGAAGAAGATCTCAAGAAATCCCCAAATCGAACCAGTGATTTCCGTAAAACTAAATCACCATTTTTCAGACCCTCTACCTGACTCTCCGGTGGTCCAAAATTCAAACGGTTTGCGGCGTTAGAAAGCCCTTTGTCACGAGATTCATCCGGAAGAAACCAATCTCAAAACCATATCCCATACTGTTTATGGTTACTCCGTCAAGATGGACATTTGTACAGATTCGGGAATACATAAAATATATTTAAACGACGTCGAAACGACATCGGAATCAAACGAGACTTCAACCTGGCTCTGATACCACTGTTGGGAATCGATCCAATCATATTGGCGCAGCGGAATAATTCGATTCCATGTATATCAGTGTCTTGGTCTCGATCGAAACCGAACAACGTCGATAAAACCGGTATACGAAACGATTTCGAATACGTACCTTTGTGGGATTCAAATAATCCCTAAAGATCGGAGAAGATCGAGCGTTCTCATGCTCGTTCAGCCACTCAAGTGTGCGGCCTCTAGTCGTATCCACACGAGCCGCCTCCATAGTCGGGTTCTCCTTCGCGTCGGACCTTCCGACTCGCCCCGGATGAAGTCCCATCAACTCTCGACGGCCTCCAGCATGGGAAAACGTGAAGGAGAGAGGTAGGAACGAATTTTGCAGCCTTGGCTTGTGGGGCTCATGCTCAATTAGCTATTATATAGAGAATTTGGAGTTTTTCACAAAAGCCCCTCCTTTCTCTATATTTACACCCTTGCCCCCAAACTTATGGATTAGCCCTTACGTGTGTGACCCACTAGGCCCAATAGCTCATTTGGTTGAGGCCTAATTAAAAGAACAACTTCTTTTAAATTAAATCTATTATCTCATAATAGATTTAACGGCCTACCGATCATGAAGGGTACAAGCCACATCCTTTGATCCCAAACGGCTTCGGGGATAAACTCCTCTCCAAAGAGCCTTTCCATCATCGGTTACCACACGGATATAAAACTTCGTCCATCCAATGTCCCGGTCGGATAGGAGTACGGCATTGATCGTCAACTCCTAAATATACCGACACTATGGAATCTTGTACCCGTAATTGGATCAATTGGAAAACTCTTTTTCCAATTATCCTATCTACCTTGGCCAAGGATTTAGAGTACTATCCATAGGACATTCTCTCTCTCCTACCGAGAGTGGACGATCCCCTATTGTCCGCTCAATTTCCTCCACCGGGTTTCCCATATACTCAATCCATTAACTATACAGGACCACAATACTAAGTGATCCATAAGTCAATAGTCAAAGTACATGGTACGCCCGGCAAGACATCTTTGGCGACTCAAAGTCAAAGATCCAACCGTGCAACCGTGATGATAGAATACCCCGATCGACGCTTCGGTAAGATACCATTCGTGGATTCTATAATGGTTTTCTGCTGAACTCATTACTCTAATGAGCACCGTACATGTATCTCGCGTTGTCCCCACACCGATGACCAATGAGATCGGTCATTCTCATCATACGAGAAGATATCATATACACTAGTCTTACTGGATCCTTGATGTCCCATCTCGAGGATCCTACGACTAGGAACATTTAGGGTACATGCTTCTAGATGATTGATCTCATTATCATGATCTCATCATGATTCAATCATCATTGCATGCAACCTAGGACTTCATTACGATAGACGCATCTAAATAGTGCAAGTAATGAAGAATATGCCATTTATACTGAATAAGATATTACAAGAAATGTAAAATCATATCACATATGATTGGCTTGTAGGGCATACATTTCTATCAGTTACTTCACCTACTCACCCCATTGTGGGTCATTCTTCAGCTCGCACACCAACCCACCTCCCTCCCATCCAGGTGCCACATGCACACCCCCTGGTGAATTCCTCCCCACCTGTTGCCAAGGATAAAGAAATCGTCGAATTTCCCCTCTATACTATCTACATCCCCCCATCACAAATGCCAACCTACCATCGCTACAATGGCTCAGGTGATCCCTTCACCCATCTCAATGATTTCCTGAGCAAATCATCTCGATGGCATAATGATAGAAAGACCCTTGCCTTTCTTTTTAGGAGATCTTTAGAGGGCGTAGCACTAGATTGGTTTTTTTCATTGAACAAAGTAGAGATATGGGATTTCGAAATTGTAAAGGCCAAATTCTTGAAACGATATGGGCTGGGTTATTCAATAATTGGGAAAGCAAAAGAAGATGTGGAATTAATGCAATATTCTGATGAATTGAGGCCCAGCTTCGAGAGGAGCATTGATGCTACGAACCAACCTAGGAGCCCTCTCCAACCTCATCTAGATCATCATCTTCAAACCAACTCCTCGACACCCGCCTGATTAGGCCACCCATGCCACAATCTCGGCCGGACATGCAACCGTGTCAATGGCACAATCAATTGTGCACAATCAAGCTCCTCATGTCAATCGTGCCAACACCTCACTATCAAAATCAAATTCTCAGCCTATTTCACCAACAACCCTCGGCAAATCATTTGGCCCTTGGCTTCTCAACCTATTCCACCAACAACCCCTCGGCCAATCATCCGGCCCTTGGCTTCTCAAATTCTATTCCACCAACAACTCCTCAAGTCAACCATCCAAGCCATGATTCCTCAATTAATTACACCAATAGCTCTTCACCGAACCGACTTCTATGCCATCACCACTTCAATCAATCCTCAACATAGGGTTCTCCCTCACCAATCAAACCACTTGTTTCGTCTATTGCTCCCGCCATGGTAGAGGAACCCGCCACTCCGATCATTCACGCTCCCGCTATGGTATATGATTTAGTCACTCCGACCCCTCAAGCTCCTACGTTGCGTAGGAATTAATAACTCCAACCATTTGTGCTCCTACCATGGTAGAAGAATCAGCTTTCTCACCATGTCATTGCTATATCTCAAGATCAAAGTCGCCTAGTAGAGGTCGAACCAAACCCTTCTACCTTTTTGGAATCCCTAGACTAGGCATGCCCTCTTCCATAGAACATCCCGAGGAGAAGCCCTGCTATAGGGAGCTTAGATGAAGGAATCATAAACTTAGTTGATTGTCAAGGACTAGGCAAGGATTCTTCGTATAGATCAACTATCATCATTATTGGAATTGATCCCCGAAGTTTGTCGAGTAAATTGACCCCTGAGCTGGGAAGTAAGGAGACCGAATTGGTCAGTGAAACGGGAAAGGAATCTATAAACCAACAGAAGGAGGATGCAAACCTTAGCAAGGGGATACTAGGACCTCCTCCAGCTAGGCAGGCAAATCCCTTAGCATCAATCTTAGGAGCACGACCCTTACCCCAATCTTATCCTAAGCAACAATTCGTCCCATGGGCCCATGATCAATCAATCTTAGGGCCACGACCCTTTCTTTATTCTCCTCCAAATCAACGATTGGGCCCATGGGCCCACAGTTCCTCAATCTTAGGGCCACCACCCTTTCTTTATCATGCCCACAACCATAAAATGGACCTATGGGTTCCCAATTCTTCAATCTTGGAGCCACCACCCATACTTCATCCTATTCAATTGGGCCCTTATGCCCCATTTTCTACGGCACTTATGCCCCTTTTCGTCAATCGGGCTCTTATACCCCCTTTTCATCAACTAGGCCCATGTGCCCCTTTCCATCACCCGGTGCCCACGCGCCCCCTTTATCCAACCGGGCCCACGCGCCTTTTAATCAACCAGACTCTTATGCCCCTTTTCTTCAACCGGCCCACGTGCCCCTTTTAATCAATCGGGCTTGCATGCCCCTTTCCTTCAACCGGGGCCCATATGCCCCTTTTCCTCATCCGGGCCTACGTGCCCCTTTCCTTCCATCGGGCCCACGTGCTCATAATTCTCCCCAATCAGGCCCATGTGCCCTTAATTTTAAATCGGGCCCACGTGCCCGCAATTCACCTCAACCGGGCTCACATGCCCACGTTTTTTTCTACAACCGGCCCATGTACCCAAATTTCTTCTAAATCGGGCCCACGTGCCCACCTTCCAACAAACTCGGGCACACATGCCCACACTTCAACTTCGGGCCTCGTATGCCCCCATTTCTTCACCATCGTGCCCACGTGCCCATACTTCTTCAAAATCGGGCTCCCGTGCCCCCACTTCTTCGAATTCGGGTTTGCGCACCCATACTCTTCAATGGCGCCAACGAGCCCATCACGAATCACAATCTTGCTCCCAACCATTTAAATCGGGTCCATGTGCCCACTCTTTTCATTGGGTCCCTCGGGCTCAACCTCCAATCGGACCCTCATGCCCATCAACATCAACCGGCCTTTCTAGCCCACATTCAAATGTTGGGCCCACGTGCCCCCGATTCCGACTACTCCCGGGGCCTTCAAGCCCACTTTCAACTCACGGGGCCCAAGAGCCCATTTTAACTCACTTTTGTTTCCAAGCATGTTTTTGTCCTTTTTGAATTCTCTTTCTTTTTCCAAGTTTTACTTTCAACAAAAAATCAAGGTAGAGAAATTTCCTGGTGATACCACAATCTTTATCTTTTTACATCAATACTTTTGACTCCGCCATGATAAATAAGATCCTCCACATCTTTCACTTCATCATATGACTCTGAATCTTCAATCCAATGCGATATGGAGCATATCAAAGTGGAAGCAGTTGGGCAAGGAAAGGCAAGGCAAGCACAAACAAAGTCGTCATAAGCAATGAACTTCTTCTTCTCTCTGGTATTACATTGCATTTATCATCTTTGTTTCATCCGCAAAGCAATATTTTTAAAAAAATATTTTAAATTTCACATGACAATTTTAATTGAGAGAAATTCATGACTGACGATATTTGTAGCTACCTTGTTCTTATTAAACAAATTCTTTACATTGCAAGGCATATTTTTAATTGATTCACCTATGGAATGTTTACTACCTCAAAAAATGGAGAGAACTACTAGTATGACTTAAGTCAACATGTTCTAGGTTGTTGTCTAGGAGTCGAGGGTAGATACCATTCTACACACACAACAC
Organism: Cryptocoryne crispatula var. balansae; assembly: GCA_036172225.1. Classification (NCBI taxonomy): domain Eukaryota; kingdom Viridiplantae; phylum Streptophyta; class Magnoliopsida; order Alismatales; family Araceae; genus Cryptocoryne; species Cryptocoryne crispatula. Next base: position 33,224,632 of record CM069929.1, on the reverse strand, counting down.
GTCCCGATCCCAGAATCTGGATGACTTGACACCCGAGAGAAGCTAGGAAAAGCTTAGAGATGGAAGGAAAACCCTTACCCTACTCTCTTCTGTTCGGTCCAAGATAGGTGAAGGGGATTAGAGGGGGAGAGTATCGAAAGCATCCGCCGCCCTAGTAGGAGGCCGTCTCAGAAGGTCCAACTCCTCAAATAAGAAAAAGGGTGCCAAAAGATGGGCAATGAACCCCACAGGTTTAAACAAATATGGGCCTGTCTGAATGAGTACCCAAAAATGTAGAAAATGAAAAAAGGCACCTAAAGATGGGCAATGACCCCACAGGTCAAAGCACCTATCCGAATGTGTGCCACAAAATAGGTTTGTCGATAAAGAAGAAAAGACCCGAAGAGGCCGAACCCCAACAGCAATCTGAGTAGAGAGATCCTCTCGACATCTCCAAAGCCTATCAAGGACTTTCCCTCAATTCTTCATTCTTACCCCCAAGGTGTGGGTGAACCAACCAAATCAAAGCTAAACTCTAGCCGATCAAAGGTTGAAGGTCGGAAAGATTTTTGGGTAAGGAACCCCATTTTGCATATGATGTCTACCAATGAACCTAGAAAAAACAACCAAGTAATGAGAACTTGTGTCAATACTGATTTTTCTCTCCAAAAAAAAAATATTTTCAAAAAAAAATCTCAAAAAAAGGTTGAACATTTCAAAAACTCCAAAAAAAAGTTGAATATCTTTAAAAAAAGCTACAAAAAAAGTTGAATATCTTCAAAAACTCCAAAAAACCTTTTGCAGGCGATGCTCACCACTTCCCTCCCCTAAGGATTCTCAGGAGGAGGTGTCATCATTACCTCGGCGTCAACTTTGCCGAGAAACTTTCACTCTGTGTCCTCATTAGGACACATGAACTCTTTTGTGAGAATGCATGTCATCATATCGCAAACTCACTGTTATCATTTCCTTTCTTAGCATATGTTAGGTGCATTACTATTTATTTTATGCATTGATGTTGAAGACCGTGAATGCAAAGAAGACCAGGCCCGAGATCCCCTTCATCAAAATCTACGACGGTCGGGTCATCTCTAATGCTCACGGATAAGCCAAAGTCATGTGCCGAGGAACGATGGTTCCCGAATGGGTATCTTGACCTCATAGACAATCTATATCTTCAACTATTTGTTATACAAGTGTTGTTTTGTTTTCTTGAGCCCAACATGCATCATGTAGCACTAATTGCATTACATTTTATTTTGTCATTGCATACATCATTTCCTAAAACTTCACCTTCTCACTCTCTCGATCATTCTAAATCCCACCGTGTTTTCTAATCCCACTGTGTTTTCTAATCCCACCGTGTTCTCTAGTCCCACCAACCTTTCTAATATCCCACCGTGTCTGTTAATCCCACCATGTTCGGTAATCACCTTGTGCCTTCAAATCTTTTATTTCTATCCCCATTGTGACCACTGCAACACCCTTCTTGCTATTCATCCAACCGTGGCAGTCAATTCATCCCGCCAAGGGCCTTCTATTCGATCAGATCTTGCATTGCTGTTGTCTTCACGGTCTGTGCTTTAACATTTGCCTTTTGGAATTTGAGATCATTCCATTCCGAATTGAATCTTGTCTCATGGAAGACATAAATAAATCTAAGAGCCTGAATGTGCTCGATTGGTATTCTTTTACTTTTTCAAAACAAATCTCTTTTTAAACTTTAGCCCATCACAGTACAGGAACACCGCAAAGATCGGGTTACCGGCTGATGATGAACCTACGAACCCATGTTTCGGGGACTCCCCACCGCGTTGGGGGTTGGCTAGTCTTTTCTCGTGCCAATGGCACATCTCTTACCAATCGAACATAGGAAGACTTGATGAAACATGGCAGTAATCCAGGAGACTTGAAGAGATTCTCTTTGGCGAATCTGGTAGTTGAGCGTGTCTATATATACACCTTGATGCCACCTTTTCAGTCCATCGCCATTTTGCTCCACTACATTCCACTACGATCCATCTCGCTTCGCTATGCTTTCTCTACATTTCACTCCGCTATTCTACATGCCATTCCCTTGCAAAGCCGACATCAAGGCGACGCAAGCTGTAGACACGCCAATTTGGCCTTATTTAGAGCTTAAACCATTATTCCATTGGCAACATCTCTTTTAGACCATCAAAATCATGATGAACCACCCTTTTGGATGAGCTGAGGTTCTTATTGGAAATATGTGTATGATTTGCTAATTTCTAATCAAATCCGTGTTTGCCGAACAAGAGACTCTTGGTGGTGTGCCAGATTATGCTTTTCCTAGCATATCCTCTACTTGAAAATTTTTCACAGTATCTGTAGACTTTAAATGAAGAAGTATTCAACATTAATAATATTCTACTATGAGTCCTCTTTTCAATGCAACAAACGGCATTCAATTCTGATCTACCATTTGTCCGCAGCGTCTTTTAGAAGTCAGATGCGCAGTTCTGTCCGCACGCAACACCAATCAAGCCCAATTGCATGTAAGCCCAGCCCATTGGGCACATATCTGACCAATTCACGACCTTACCTTCCTTTTTCATCCTCCATATCACTTTTTATAGTATATGGAAGCTTCATGGTCGAAATTAGCATCATCTAATGATGGCAATCCAACTTGTTGTCTTGTATATCAAGACTTGCCATTTTTAGACTAGATTTGTTTCCTCTTCAAGTGGAGACATATTTTGAACATGGGAAAGGTGATCCACGGTTTAAAATCTCTATAAATCATTTAGGTAAGTTTCTAGATGCCTCAGTATGAAAATCAGCAACATTATATGGAGGAAATCCAACCTATGGTCGGATGTATCAAAACTTGCTATCTTTTGACCTGGTTCTCATCCCCTATAAAGGGAGACTCATATGAACGACCAAAGAAGGGCATCCCCATCCTCCATCACTCCTCTCTTCGTCCTCCAGCCACCCTAGGCTCTTACAAACCTCCCCAAATCGTTCTATCTTCGTCCCGGTGCCCGGAGATCATCTCAAAGTGAAGAAGAAGTCAATCTATGCTCTGACGTGCTGCACTTATGATCATCGGCTTCTACATATCTTTATAGTCATTTTAAGACCTAACTTCCTTCATAATAAGTGTGGTTCATAAAGATATATTTCATATCCAACAAACAGAGATCAATTCTGACATTCCCTCAGCTTTTTACGGCTTCAACACCTGCGCTGCACAGATAGATCCGAAGTCTTCTCTTCTAAGTCATTGTTTTCTCAGTCAATTTCAGTACATTTAATGGTAGATTAAGCCTATATATCCTTCATAGAAATTGTTCCCCGGTGAGTTATCTCTTGTCTCCAACAAGAATAATTCAATTTGGATATCTGTGGTTCCCATAGCATGTCCTACATCGACATTGTGCTGGGAGTTTCCAGAACTTCACTGTCCAAGATCCGTCTAATCAGGTAAATTCAGATTACTTATCATAAGATTCAGGCAAACTTGTCTTCATATCAAACCACCCTCGGTGAGTTATCTTTATTTTTGAAACAAACGGCACTTGATTATGACATTGGTGCTGTCTATTACGGTCTCTACATCAGAGCCGCGCCTGTCCAACCCGGTTGCCACTTTGCCTGGGTTGTGTTGTCTTTAACCATTCATATTCTCTTTGCTAACTCTTCATTCAAATCATTTAGTTCATATTTAAGCATCATTTTTATTCATTTTTTCATCATTTCATACATCATAAAAAAATCAAAAAAAGGGGTTAGGGCTAACCCCGAATCCGGTGAGTTTGTTTCCAATTGCCGTTTTGTGTTATTGTTTTTACAGTTACTACACTTCACACAGTTCTAATCCCCCCTTCACTTGTTTTCTTGTCTTCTTTGTCTACTAGTTGCACAGGTACATCAAGCTAGCATCGGTTGGACTCTCCCTCATCGGCCGGCCGAAGAGGAAGAAGGTTGAACTCACATCCCAATCTCCCACGCTAAGGTACACACGGTCAACTTCTTTCTATTTTCAATACATAAAGCGGAGCCCGCGACTCCTGGCGACCACTTCTTTAATCTTCTCATGCATTAAGTCATTTATTCTTCTCTCTCCTCCCACATGACCCGAACCATCTCCGGTGCTCGAGCGACACCGTGAGATGAAAGTTCAGGGATCAATGTGAGTGTGGGACCGAGGTGAGGACCTTTTACTGCTTTCCAAGTGTTTTTTGATTCACTCCCCTTTTTCCCCATTCTATCTTTCACCTTCTCTTGAGGTGCCTATCCGGAACCTATTTTCGGAGTCGACAACAGGCCCAAGAGCCCATTTTAACTCACTTTTGTTTCCAAGCATGTTTTTTTCCTTTTTGAATTCTCTTTCTTTTTCCAAGTTTTACTTTCACTAAAAATCAAGGGTAGAGAAATTTCCTGGGTGATACCACAATCTTTGCCTTTTACATCATTAATTTTGACTCCGCCATGCTAAATCAGATCCTCCAAATCTTTCACTTCATCCTATGACTATGAATCTTCAATCCAATGCAATATGGTGCATATCAACAGTGGAAGTAGTTGGGCAAGGCAAGGCAAGGCATGGCAGGAAAGGCAAGGCAAGCACAAACAAAATCGTCATCAGCAATGAACTTCTTCTTCTCTCAGGTATTACATTGCATTCATCATCATTATGTCATCTGCAAGGCAATATTTTTTGAAATGATTTTGAATTTCACATGACAATTTTAATTGAGAGAAATTTGTGATTGACGATATTTGTAGCTACCTTGTTTTTATTAAACAAATTCTTTACATTGCAAGGCATGCAAACAATTGATTCACCTATGAAATATAATCTACCTCAAAAATGGAGAGAACTACCAGTATGACTTGAGTGCACATGTCCTAGGTTGTTGTCTAGGAGTCGAGGGTAGATACCATTCTACACACACAACACGTCCCGATCCCAGAATCCGAATGACCCAACACCTGAGAGAAGCTAGGCAAGGCTCAGAGGTGGAAGGAAAACCCTCACCCTACTCTCTTCTGTTCGGTCCAAGATAGGTGAAGGGGATTAGATGGGGAGAGTATCGAAAGCATCCACCGCCTTAGTAGGAGGCAGTCTCGAAAGGTCCAACTTCTTAAAGAAAAAGGGTGCCAAAAGATGGGCAATGAACCCCACAGGTTTAAACAAATATGGGCCTGTCTGAATGAGTACCCAGAAAAGTAGAAAATGAAAAAAGGCACCAAAAGATGGGCAATGACCCCACAGGTCAAAGACTTGTCTAAGTAAGTGCCATATGTAGAAAAGACCTGAAGAGGCCGAACCCCAATGGGCAATTAGGTGTGAGTAGAGAAATCCCTCTCGACATTTCCAAAGCCTATCAAGGACTTCCCTATCAATTCTTCATTCTTAACCCCCCAAGGTGCGGGTGGACCAACCAAATCAAAGCTAAACTCTAGCCGATCAGAGGTTGAAGGTTAGAAAAATTCTGGGCAAGGAATCCCATTTTGCATATGGTGTCTACCAACGAACCTAGAAAAACAACCAAGTGATGTGAACTTGTGTTAATACTGATTTTTCTCTCCACAAAAAAATATTTTTAAAAAAAAGCTCTAAAAAAAGGTTGATTATTTTCAAAAATTCCAAAAAAAAGGTTGAATATTTTCAAAAAGAAACTCCAAATTTTTTTAAAAAAAATTAAAAACTCAAAAAAGAATATTTTTTAAAATATCAAATATTTTGAATCTTTTCAAAAAAAAATTGAATTTTTTTTTTCAAATTCAACAAAAAAATCAAAATTTTAAAAAAAAATTTCACCATGCTTGGTTTGAATTTTCGTCTTTACATTCATATTTACTTTCAATCTCTCATGTTTCAAATTCTTCATTGCATATTTGCTATATTTTTACACTCCTAAGAAGGCTATACCCCTTGACAAAGGTCAAGGCATACTGCAACTTGCAAGGGGATAAGCCATATTGGCATTCTGATCTTCTTTTTTTAGTGTTTCATGCACGAAGAACAAACAAGGAGAACTACACAACAAGGCGATGCTCACCACTTCCCTCCCTTGAGGATTCTTAGGAGGAGGTGTCACCATAACATTGACCTTAATTTTGCCAAGAAACTTTTTGCAAGGCGATGCTCGCCACTTCCCTCCTCTAAGGATTCTTAGGAGGAGGTGTCATCATTACCTCGGTCTCAACTTTGCCGAGAAACTTTTGCTCTGTGTCTTCATCAAGGCACATGAACTTTTTTGTGAGAATGCATGTCATCACATTGCAAACTCACCGTTATCATTTCCTTTCTTAGCATATATTAGGTGCATTACTATTTATTTTATGCATTGATGTTGAAGACCGTGAATGCAAAGAAGACCAAGCCCGAGATACCCTTCATCAAAATCCACGACGGTCGGGTCATTCTTTGTGCTCACGGATAAGCCAAAGTTGTGCTATGAGAGAAGATGGTTCCCGAATGGGTATCTTGACCTTATAGACAATCTATATCTTCAACTATTTGTTATACAAGTTTTGTTTTGTTTTCTTGAGCCCAACATGCATCATGTAGCATTAGTTGCATTACATTTTGTTTTGTCATTGCATACATCCTTTCATAATCTTTACCTTCTCACCCTAATCTCTAAATCTTGTATCCTAATTCTGTGTTTTCTAATCCCACCGTGTTTTCTAGTCCCACCGATATCCCACCATGTCTGTTAATCCCACTGTGTTTGGTAATCACCTTATGCCTCCAAATCTTTCATTTCTATCACCACTATGGCCATTGAAACACTTCTTTGCTATTCATCCCACCATGGCAGTCAATTCGTCCCGCCAAGGGCCTCCTATTCAATCAGAACTTGCACCGTCACTATCTTCACAGTCTAAGCTTCAACATTTGCCTTTTAGAATTCGAGATCATTCCATTCCAAATTGAATCTTGTCTCTTGGAAAACATAAATGAATCTAAGAGCCTGAATATGCTCGATTGGTATTCTTTTATTTTACAAACCAATTCTCTTTTTAAACTTTAGCCCATCACAGTATAGGAACACCGCAAAGATTGGGTTGCTGGCTGATGATGAACCCACGAACCCATGATTCAGGGACCCCCCACCGCGTTGGGGGTTGGCTATTCTTCTCTCGTGTCCGTTGCACATATTTTAACAATCGGATGTAAGAAGGCTTGGTGAAACATGGCAGTAATCCAGCAGACTCGAAGAGATTCTCTTTGCCGAATTTGGTTGTTGAGCGTGTCTATATCTACACCTTGATGCCACCTTTTCAGTCCATTGCTATTTCGCTCCACTGCATTCCATTACAACTCATTTCTCTTCGCTACATACCTCTACATTTCACTTCACTTCACTATATAACATTCCCTTGCAAAGCTGACATCAAGGCGAGGCAAGCTGTAGACACGCCGATTTGGCCTTATTAAGGGCTTAAACTCTTATTCCATTGACAACATCTCTTTTAGACCATTAAAATCAAGTTGAATCATTCTTTTGGAAGAGCCAATAAATTCACTAGAAATCTAAGGAAGAGTTATGGATCTCTAATCAAATCCGTGTTTGCCGAACAAGAGACTCTTGGTGGTGTGCCGGATTATACTTTTCCCAGCATATCCTCTAATTGAAAATTTTACAGAGGATTCTGTAGACATACAATGAAGAAGTCTTCAACATAAATAATCTTACTCTATGAGTCCTCTTATCAATGCAACAAACGGAACTCAATTACGATCTACCATTTGTCTGCAGCCCCATTTACAAGTCAGATGCGCAATTCTGTCCGCACGTAGCACTGATCAAGCTCAATTGCATGCAAGCCCAGCCCATTGGGCACATATCTGACCAATTCACGACCTTACCTTCCTTTTTCCTCCTCCATATCACTTGGTAAAGTATTTGGAAGCTTCATGGTCGAAATTAGCATCATCAAATGATGGCAATCCAACTTGTTGTCTTATACATCAAAACTTGCCATTTTTGGACCAGATTTATTTCCTCTTCAAGTATAGACATATTTTGAACATGGGGAAGATTATACACGGTTTCCAATACCTATAAATCATTTGGTTAAGTTTCTAGATGCCTCAGGAAGAAAATTAGCAACACTAATTGAAGGAAATCCAACCTATGGTCGGATGTATCAAAACTTGCTATTTTTGACCTGGTTCTCATCCCCTATAAAGGGAGACTCATATGAACGACCTAAGAAGGGCATCCCCATCATCCAATACTCTTATCCTCATCCTCCAGCCACCCTTGTCTCGTCCCAACCTCCCCAAATCATCCTCTCTTTGTCCCGGTGCCCAGAGATCATCCCAAAGTGAAGAAGCCGGTCTATGCTCCAACGTGCTGCACTGCTGATCATCAACTTCTACAGATCTTTATAGTCATTTTCTGGCAAAACATCCTTCAGAAGAAGTGGTTCATCAAGATATATTTCATATACAACAAACATATATCAATTCTGACATTCCCTTGGCTTGTTACGGCTTCAACACCGGCGCTGCACAGACAGATCCGAAGTCTTCTCTTCTAAGTCATCGTTTTCTCAGTCAATTTAAGTACATTTAATGGTGGATTCAGCCTATATATCCTTCATAGAAATTGTTCCCTGGTAAGTTATCTTTTATCTCCAACAAGAATTATTCAATTCAGATATTTGTGGTGCCCATAGCACATCCTACATCAACATTGTGCTGGGAGTTTCTGGAACTTTACTGTCCAAGATCCGGCTTATCAGGTAAAATCATATTACTTATCATAAGATTAAAGAAAAATTGTTTTCATATCAAAACACCCTCGGTGAGTCCTTTTTATTTTGAAACAAACATCACTTTATTCTGACATTGGTGCTGTTCGTTATGGTCTCTGCATCAGAGCTGTGCAGTTTACATTGAATCTGTTCAACCCGGTTGCCACTTTGCCTGGGTTGTGTTGTCTTTAACCATTCATATTCTCTTTGATAACTCTTCATTCAAATCATTTAGTTCATATTTAAGCATCATTTTTATTCATTTTTTCATCATTTCATACTGCATAAAAAAATCAAAAAAAAGGGTTAGGGCTAACCCCGAATCCGGTGAGTTTGTTTCCAATTGCCGTTTTGTGTTATTGTTTTTACAGTTACTACACTTCACACAGTTCTAATCCTCCCTTCAATTGTTTTCTTGTCTTCTTTGTGTACTAGTTGCACAGGTACATCAAGTTAGCATCGGTTGGACTCTCCCCCATCGGCCGGCCGAAGAGGAAGAAGGTTGAACTCACACACTCTCTCCCACGCTAAGGTGCACACGGTCATCTAACTTAATCTCTTGTTCAAATCCATAAAGCGGAGCCCGCGGCTCCTGGCGACCACTTCTTATCTTATTCATGCTTTAAGTAAATTCATTCCTCACTCTCCTCCCACATGACCCAAATCGTCTCCGGTGCTTGAGCGACGCCGTGAGATGAAAGTTCGGGGATCAATGTGAGTGTGGGACCAAGGTGAGGACTTTTTACCGCTTTCCGAGTGTTTTCCGATTCACCCCCTTTTCCCTATTCTATCTTTCACCTTCTCTTGAGGTGCCGATCCGGAACCCGTTTCTGGAGTCGACGGGTAGGAGCACAAATGGTTGAAGCAATTGAATCATCTGTCGAGGAAGAAACACGAAGGGTCAAAGTGACTAAATCATCTACCATGGTAAAAGCATGGATGATCGAAGTGACTGGTTCCTCTACCAAGGCAAAAGCATGAATGGTGGGAGGGATTGGTTCCTCTGCTTGGGCAGGAGGTTGAAGGATAAAAGTTACTAAATCTTCTATTATAGCAAGAGCAAGAATAGTAGGAATGATTGCTTCTTCTGTTGAGGCAAGAGTAATAGAAGAAATGATTGGTTGTTGTGCAACCAACTGAGGAGAAGCCCTATGCGGTGGGATTGATTAAAAAGTTGAGGTTTGTTTGGTCAGCTTGAAAAGAAAAGGTTGACTGGTTGGCTGAGGGGCTGTTGGTGGGGTTTGTTGAGAAGCCAAGGGCTGAGTGGTCGGCCGAGGGGCCATTGGTGAAGTAGACTACGAAGCCAAGGGTTGGAAGATTGGTCGAGGGGCCTTTGAAAATGTTGGTGGTGTCAAAAGCTGGGGAGCCGATTTAGGTAATGAGATATTTTCACAATCAACAAGAGGAACTTGATTATGCATAGTTGGTTGTGCCATTGACACAGGTTGCATGACCGGCTGAGATTGAGGCATGGGTGGCCTAATCAACTGGCGTTGAGGAGTTGGCCGATGATGACGATCTGAATGGGGCTGGGGAGGGCTCCTAAGTTGGTGCATAACATCAATGTTCCTCTCATCCATGGGCCTCAATTTATCATAATATTGCATTAATTCCATATCTTCTCTTGCTTCTCAATTATTGAATAGCACGGCCCATATCGTTGCAAGAATTTTGCCTTAACAATTTCAAAATCCCATATTTATATTTCCCCCAGTGAAAAAAACCATTCTGGGGCTGCACCATCTAATGATCACCTAAAAAGAACAGCAAGAGCTCTTCGATTAGTTAGCCATGGAGATGCTTTGCTTAAGAAATCATTGACATGGGTGAAGGGATCACCTGAGCCATTGTAGCAATGGTAGGCTGGTGTTTGTGATAGAGGAATGTAGATACTATGTATGGGAAATTCAAGGGTTTCTTGATCCCTAACAACGGGTGGAGAGTACACTGGGGGTGTGCTCGTGGCACCTGGATGGAAAGAAGGTGAGTTAGTGTGCAAGCTGAAGGTTGAGGGGGACTAGGTTGACCCAAAGTTAGGCTGGGTGAACTTGTCCCATGACCAGTGTGGGAATGGCTAGCTTGGGTTACACCATGTTGAAAGCCATGGTCGGAAAGCCATTTGTCACCCATTACAGTCCGAATGGCATGGAGGACTTGATCGGGATCGCATTGGCGTAACTCCTGTATGAATGATTGACGATTGAAGGAAGGAGGAGGATCATGTGATGTTAATTGTCCCAAAGTAGAACCTTTCTAATAGGCCCATCCTTTCATCCTTCTTCATTGTTCTTCAGCTTCTATGCTATAGCAATTCACCCTGTCAAACATCTCAACCGACCTCACCATCATAGACATGAAAAAGAATTGACCTAGTTTTACCTTGACTATGTTTTGATTTCAAACAGTTCTTCTTTGGTTTTCTTTTGATGGTGTGTTAGTTTAGACTTTTTTGCTTTTGGTTGTTGTGGACAAGCAAGTAATTACCAGAAAGCAAAGTTTTCTTCTTTTGTTGTGGTTTTTCTTTCTTTGAAAGATTTTTCTTTCACTTTTGTAGACAAGCAAGTTGGACACAGATTTAAAGCAAAGAACTCTTTTTTATTTTGATTTTTTTCAATTTTTTTGTTGTTTTGAATTTTGGTTTGACAAAAAAGTTATGCAAAGACTCTTGAATGATTACGCAATGATTTTGTTTAAACCTTAAATTAATGGATTCTTAAGAATTGTTCACTCAACACTTGTAGGATTAATTCTTATCACTTCAATCACCAATGACGTAAGGTTATCACAAACTCACCACAAATGGGTACTGGGGTTCTTCAGGGTTTTGGGGTGAATGGTACAACCAACCCGATCGTGCAAAGAGAAATACTCCACTGATGGGGATTTACGGAGGCCTTGATGGAAATAACCAAGTCAACTAGAAAGGAATATCTCAGAAGAGAGGTTGGAATCCACCAAGAAAGTGTTTAGAAGGTAAGGGTGTGTTGGGAGAGAAAGCCCCCACCTTAAATGCCAAATGGATCAGAACAAGTCCGGTACTCGATACAAATCTAATGCAAAAAGAAGAGAGAGAATAAGAGGAGTAATCAATTTATGCAAAAAAATATAATAACATGAATAAGAAATGAGATGAATGCAATCATTGATGCAAATCAAGCATGAAGAAGAGACTAGCTGCACTAGAACAACAAGCAAGTGCGGTTAAAGACAATGGTTGTCCCACTGTGGTTGCCACAAAGCTGTTGACTCCAAAAATAGGTTTGTCGTTATCCGAATCGCCACCACAAGAGGGAATGAGAAAGATAGGAAGTAAAACTCAGAAATCTCTCACCTCGGTCCCACACTCACATTGATCCCCAAACTTTCATCTCTCGGTGTTGCTCGAGCACCAGAGAGAAGGTTCGGGTCATATGGGAGGAGAATGAGGACGGAATGAAAGAACTTAAAACATAGAAGGATTGAAGTATGTGGTCGTTAGGAGCCGCAGGCTCCACTTTATGTAATGGAAGTAAAAGAAAAGTGACCATGTACCTTAGCGCGGAAGATCGATGTGCTCGAGTTCAACCTTCTCCTTCATCGGCCAGCCGATGAAGAAGAGTCCTTAACCACTACTTGCTTCATGTACCTATGCAACTAGAAGATGAGAAAATAAGAAAATAAGTGAAAGAAAGATCATAAGTAAGTGAAGTTAGTAACTATAAAGAAAGTGGCATGAAAAACAACAATTAGAAAGAAACTCACCGATTTTAGGGCTAACCCTAATCTCTTTTGTATTTTTTATGATATATGAGATGATGCAAAAACTAAATAAAAATAATGTATAAATGATAATGGATGAATGACGAAGAAGTAAAAACTTGAACAACTCAAATTGGAGCTAAAACAAGAAAGATATCACCAATCTGGCTGGACAACACATAGGTGTGGACGTGCCCTTGAAGTGAGGGCACGATGGGCGCGCCCTTCGTTTGGGGTGTGTTGATACTGTCTGGCACGACTTTGATGTAGAACTCCCCACAGGCAGTCCCAATGTCAGAATTGAGTTCCGTTTGTTGCAATGGACAGAGGACTTGGAGAGGAAGAGTTTCTATGTTGATAGCTTCTCCTCAATATTGCCCTGTAGAAATTATGGAAGCGGACAAAAATTGGAAATAGTACCAGATTGTGTGACTTTGTTGAAACGATCACCACGGACAATTCGAAAGTCAGAATGGACTCCTCTTTGTTTAAAAATAAAGAATACTTACAAAGAGTTAATTAAAATGAGACACTTTAGATTGAATCCTATTATAAGTTATCTGAATTTACCTGATAAGTCAGATCTTGGACAATGAAGTTACGGAAACCACCGACGCAACGTCGATGTAGGATGTCCCATGGGCACCACAGATATTGGAATTGAATGATTATTGTTGGAAATAAAAGATAACTCACCAGGGAATAGTTTGTATAAAAATGTATAAGATGAATCTACCAGTAAATGTATTGAAATTGACTGAGAAGATGATGACCGAGAAGAGGAGACTCCGGATCTATCTGCGCAGTGCTGGCGTAGAAGCCCTCATGAGCCGTAGAAATGTTGGAATTGATCACTATTTGTTGGATAAGAAAGGTAGCTCGATGATGAACACTTCTTCTAAAGAAACATCAGAAAGAAAATTCTCATATAATTATGTGGAAACCGATGATCAGCACAGCAGCATGTTGAAGCATAGATTGTCTTCTCTCTTACTTTGGGATGATCTCTTGGCACGAGGATGAAGAGAAGATGAATTGGAGAGGTTGGGATGAGCCTAGGGTGGCTGGAGGACAAGGAGAGGAATCTTGGATTGCACCTCAATAGCCGAAATTTATAGAGAATCAAAACTAGTGCAAAATAAAGAAATAGACTGAACGCGCCCCCGGGTTGGGGGCGTGGTGGCCGCACCCTCAACCAAGGGCACGCAATCTGCGCCCTCAGACGGAAACTGCAGTGGATGCGCCCTCACTTCAAGGGCACGTTCAGTGCATCATTACTAAAAAAATCTAAAAACTTCTGGAAACATACTAAAACTCGGATTGATAAAATGAACGGGCCCCCGACCAAGGGGTGCGGTCAAAATAATTGGTTTTTAAGAGAGAAACCTTCCAAAATTGGTTTGAAAAGTCAGAAATCAGGGTAGGTTTCTGGTTTCTAGAACTGAACATGCCCTCAATCCGGGGGGGCGCTCATCGCGCCCTCAGATTGAGGGCGCGCATATCGCACCCTCAAGGTGAGAGCGCATAGACCGCGCCCCCAGTTTGAGGGCGCACTCCACTCTCTCTCTTGCATGTGTTCCATTCGCAAGCCATAACTTGTAAACAGGATATCTGTTTCGACTCCCATTGTTGCGTAAGAAAGAGGACTCACAAACGCAGCTCCCCAAATTGATACCCCAGCTGGTACACATCTCAAGTCTTCTGTATGGGACTGTAACTTCCGGTTTATCCTCCTAATGGCGCCAAAGGCTGGAACGGTGACCTGAAACTCGAAAAAGTTGGCAAAATGCGGAAAACTTTGGAATGACCTAGAAAGTTAGTGGAAACTCATACAACTCATGTTGACGATCGTAAATGACAGGAAGAACCTAGAAAACTCAGAAAGAGTTGGGGATGACCTGAAGAACTCGGAATGACCAAAAAAGTCGGCGGCAACCCGTACAACTCGGGTTGACGACCAGAAATAATATGACAAATCCGATATGCTCTATGCCACCCTCTTATTGATTGGAATGACCTGACAATAACCGAGAAACCCTAACGGTAAGCAAAAAATGTACAATGACTTGATGAAAGGACACAACACAATGGTCCCCACTCGGTAAACCTGGATTCAACCAAGGATCAACACTTGGGGGCTCCCCAACACCTTGGAATGCATAGAAGTTGAAGATGAACCAAGAAGTGGTGTGGATTGAAGTGAATGAGGGTGGATCCTCCAAGAGTTGAAAACAAGAATAGAGAGAAATTGAGGGATCCTTAGGGGCCTCTTGGAGGGTTTATTAGATTTTGTGGGCATGGAGGAGGATGTTGGAAGTAAGGGCATGAGTAAGAAGGGTTGAGAACCCTTGAAACGTTGAAAGTGGACCCCTTTTATAGCCACTTAAGAGGGCAATCTCGTAAGGAAAAAAAATATGTGCACAAGTACATGATAGTGGGGCGGTTGGACCGACATTAATGATTATGTGCATATAGCGGCACAATTCGGCCATCTATACCAAAAATTTGAGTTTTCGACATGCCACCCTGATATCCGACATTAATGATTATGTGCATATAGCGGCACAATTCGGCCGTCTATACCAAAAATTTGAGTTTTCGACATGCCACCCTGATATCCGAGCATTTTGACTGAGTTGGGCAATAAATGCACCATGCACGTTGCTGGCATCGTGCTGTCTGGGGGGACAAATCAGCCATGAAATGCCCTGACATCATGATGTAAGGGGTATTGTACAAAGCTAACGATCATGGAGTTTTGGCGAAAAAGCTTCCAAGAAAAAATCTATTGTTAGAGCTTAGCACCCCTTTTTGGGGCACCAGGTGCCCCTTTATAAAAGGCATGGGGCCCAGGGCACAAAGCTCTGGGTACCCCCTTCATCAATGCGCCAGGTGCCCTAATGATGGGGTGCCAGGTTCCCCCTTAATGGGGTGCCAAGTCCCTGAATGATTGCAAACTCGTGAAAAGCTTGATTTGTCTAGAAAATTCAATTACTTTGACAAAATTTTTGAGTGTCCTCTATAGAAACAAGAGTAGTAAGCTCTACAATTCTGTCAATTTTGTGTGTCTACAATAACCTCTTATTTCATTGGAACCATTGTTAAAGATTGATGGAAAACTAATTGTCCAACAAATCTAAGTATCCAGTTGAGAGCCGTAGAGGGGCAAAAATAGAGGCGGTGTGCACAAGGACTGAAGTAATGTTGAAAAACATCAAAAAATGATGGAAAGCAAGCTCAAAATGGAGCTAGGGTTCTTAGAAGAAGCATGGCATGTGCAAGTCCACATGGGAACCAAAAAGTGTGTGAAGGTCTGAGAGGATTGGAAATAATGTTGTCTACATTGGATGGGACTGTAAAGATCCATGCAAGGACAAAAAGTGAAGTTGTACATGCAAGGACGAGAAGTGTGAAGATCCATGCAGAGACCAGAAGGAGTAACGACAGAAAATGTGTTTAGAATATGCCTTAGGATGCAATGCGAGTAAGAAAAACACGGAAGATGTGATGCAAATACAAATGCAATGATACTCATGAATTTAAACCAAGTAACACAAGAACGATCATAGTAGGACAAGATGGTGGCACAAGATTACTACAATGGGATGAAGATAGAAACCACAATAAAATATGAGAACATAAACATGGGAGATACAAACATGGTGGGTGAGAAGATCATGATGGGATGAATAAAGGTAAAGCCATAGTGGGATAAATGATAAGATCATGGTGGGATAAGTGACAAATCCCACAATAGGATACAAAATGTGGTCTTAGAACATGATGTGATTCTAGAATATGGTTTGACTTTAGAACATGGTGGGACATAATGGCATATGGTGGGATTGGACAAGCATGGTGGGATAGAATTACCATGGTGGGACAATGATTGGGCAAAATACAACAATGGAATGTTAAGCTCAGATGGCAAGATGCGAACAAGGTGGGGACAAACTTGTCACATTAACATATGCATGAAATAATGCATGCAAAATTTAAATAAATGCAAATTTATTATAAGAACATAGTTGAAGATATAGGTTATACAAAATGGGTCAAGATACCTGAATAAGAACCATTATCCCCGTACGTACAACTTTGGCATATCTACAATCCTAGAAATTAATTGAGCCATCATGAATTTCATTGAAGGGGTTCTAAAGCTCAGCTTTCCCAAGACTTAGAGGTCTTCAACATATCATGTACTATTATTTTAATAAATGTAAGACTAAAATGCAAGGCCTAATGGAGTTGGGATTAGTCCTTTTTCTAGATTCTTATTTTCTTATTTATGTTTTTTTTGTTATCTTTAGATCAAGTGCTTAAAGGGAAGCGTGATGAATGTCAACATGCTTCTTGTCTTAGGCAGCTCCCTCTTTGTTTCCTACATTCACTTGAAGAAAAGATAACTATAACTTTATTTTAGCTTAGTCCCTTACAAGAGGAGTGCTGAGTTGTCTTCATCTTTTGTCGATGCACATAAGGCTTTTCAAGAAGACAAATGAGGAATCAAATACGCAACACATAAATAAAAAGAAATTAAATATGAATGCATAAGTAGAATGAAGTTATAACTTTTTCATAAGTTATAAAGATTTTTCAAATTGTTTAAGTATTAAAATTTTATGTGCACAAGACTAAAATTAACATGGATGCAAGAGGCATGCAATTGAAATTTTTTTAGTTTTGAAGATTTCCAAGTTTATTTAAGTTTAGTGATTTTCATGATTTTTTGTGTTTTGAACTTTCAATTTGTTTGTTTTTTGAAAATACAAAAGTTTTTTATGTTTTGAGCATATTCAATTTTTATATAGAGAAGATGATCATCTTCATCTTGGTCCACCTGGGATGGATGCCCCCTAATTGTTATATGAGGACCAAGGGCACGTACCATGTGCAAGGGAGGACCTTTCATTCAGAACCTTTTAAACCTTCAATCTTTAATTTACTATGGTTCTACCTAGATTTGGTCAATCAACCATATCCCTAAGGTTAAAGAAGGAAGAGGTTAAAGTCTTCACTAGGCTTCGGGGATGTTGAAAAGGTTTCTCTACTAATGCTAATTGACCGATGGGGTTCAACCGCTTTAGGTCCTTCTTTCTTTATTGACTTACCCATATATATTTTTGTGGTAACATTCATTTTAATCTTTTTATTTGTTGTGACATGGTGGAGTCAATGCCCATCTTTTAACACTTTTTCTTTAGACAATTTTTTTCTTTTTTCTTACTTTTTTTTCTTTTGATTTGGGTTTAGATTATTTGAGACAACCTCCTACTAGGGTGATGGACACTTTCAATACTCCATCTTCTATTCCCCTATGTTTATATCAGACTGAGATGAGAAGAGAATATGACAAGGTTAAACCTCCCATTTCAAATATTTTCTAGCTTTCTTTCCAATGTTTGGTCATTGACATTTCGAAATCATGTCGACTGCAAAGTGTCCCAATGTTAGTGCACTTTCAAGGATGATGCCCTGACAAATAGTAGATCTTGTCCAAAACATGTAGAAAAAATCTCGCGATATAGAAGTGAGCTGATATCATCTTGTCGAGGCAAGGTAATCGAAAAAACATGGTCATTCGATAGAAATTGGTTCCTTTGAGTAAATTACTTGAATATCATCCATAAGAACAAGAGTTTTGAACCTTTTAATTAGGCCAATTTGGCATGTCTACACATACCACAAAGTTCGTATATTTGGTATGGTCAATATGTTAGGCTCATACAGAGTCTTAATGCAGTCATACTCGTATACGAATTCTCTTGGAGAACTTCATCTCTTTCAATTCGATCTATTCTAGCCAGTGCTTTCACATGTATAGTTTTTTGAGATATTATCTCATAATATTGAGAGAAAATGATCATTATTGACACCCAATCACCTTAGCATTCTTATATACCATCTTTAATAATCATCTATACCAACCAAGCATATAACTCTAGTATCAAAGGATAGAGATCCTATACAAGACATCTATAATATATTTGAGTATAAAGATCAATCACACAACTAGGGCAACAAAACACTAACTAACAATTAGGTATTGCATAACCATCTAATGTTTTGATAACAAATCAATTCAGTGAACTCATTCTTCAATAGACACCTATAATACACTCCTAATGTTTTCTTACGAATAATTATGAGATCAATGTTATTCATCATACGAACAAACAAACAACAAACCAATATATATCTGGTTATCTCAATGTCCACCTTGAGTAACCTATGATCAAGAACATTTATAATATATATTTAAAGAGAGTCGATCTCACTCTCGTGATCTGACCCTCATTACACAAATTCATAGTCATCATTATCCATTATTATTATCTAATAATATATTAAAACACATAGAGAGACTAATGTCATATAGATGTTAACATAAGATACTTAATTATGAATGGTGTTTTGCATGGCATAATTATTAATAAAAGGATGATTTAGCAAGAGTTCAAACCGATTTAGTACTCTTGTTAGTCATGCTGCAATTGGTGCCTTCTTCTGGGGCATTTGTAGGTTGCTAACTGGTAGGAGTGTAAATGGAATTCGATATTTTGATATTTTGATTCGATTCCAATAAAAATTAACGAGTTTGAAACTTGTTTTTGTATCTTATAAGTTATTGGAATCGAAATCGAATATGCTGGTAAATTATGGGATTTGGAATCGGAATCAGTTGATTCCATTTTCGTTAATCCGATTTCGATAAAAAATAATATATAAAAATAAATTTAAATAAAATAAATTTAAATATATTATAAAATATATTATATAAATTGATAAAATAATAAAAATATAGTTTTAAAAAGATAATATTAAATTTTAGTAATTATATTTGAATTATTAACTTAGTTTTGAATATAAATTAATATTTAATATGTATTTTGAAAATTAACATATTCATATCCGATTTCGGTAATGAAATTGAAATTGAAATATAATAATTCCAAAATTATCGGAATCGAAACCCCTTAACCTTTATCGAAATCAAATTCCGGTGATTCCGCTATCAAATCCAATCCATTTACGGCCCTACTAAACGGTAACTCTAATGGCAAATGTAAGACTAGTCTCCCACATGCATGTGCAAGAGTACTACCCTTGTCTTGCTTCTGTGAAATTTTGGAATGGGCAGGACTTTTTCCAAGGCACGCATATTACAGTCCACGGATAAGATATTGTAGATGATTTTCATTTTATCATTGTAAGTACCATTCTCTTCACTGGTTCGCTAAAATCAAGTCATTTTCTGTTGTTTATATCACATCGTAGGTACTAGCCCCCGTATGGAAGTTGATCTACCCTTTGCCGGGACTCGTCACAGAGGTCGTAGACCCTTAACTTGCTTTTGGTTTCATGGAGATTTAGGAGTGTATATTCGTATTTCCATGTTTATATATAACTGGAATGTTAGTCTTGTTGTACGCTAGTCACCGTAGAGGTTGCCTTCAACATTTGCGTTGGGCATGCTACAGTCTGGAAGGCATACCCAAGTTGCTCTTTTCTAAATACACGATATGCTCGGAGACGAGAATTGATGAATAACGGCTAAGAACCATTATCTGACTGTCGCCACGTGTCCGAAAAGGATATGGGAAATAATCTGTCGAGCGTAAATCTTGATATCCTTTATGATGGACCGACCAAATCATGATGACCCTTGATATACTAGTCAGCTTTTCCAGGTTCAAGATACATCCTATTGGAGAGTGATGATTTGACTAAACATCTTGCTTAGTAGTTTACAATAGGAATCCCTAGCGTGAATCTTGGTAGACCACTCTTTGGCAATTAATTAATTAATTAATTAATTAATTAAAAGCACACAACTGTGAACCTAATAAAAAAGGCAAACGTTTTTAACATAAATGCTGGCAGGATAGGACATAAAGGACTGAAGAAAATAGGTAGTGATAGGCTTTGAGGCATTTGAGACGTGTGTCCTATGTCAGGATATAACATTCCCAAGTTGCAAACCATCTCGGCTATATAACCACGCCGTAGACTCTGCTCTTGCATGCATTTGTGCCGTCGCTGTTTCACATCCATGAAGTGAGAAATCTTGAAATGCTGCCAGCAGTTTCTCTTTCATATAGTTCTTCATGATCTTCCATTTATAATCTGACTCGAAGTCAGAAGTAGCCCATAGAAGAGGAAAGTAAGTATTACTAGAACCGAATATGAGGAATGTTTTCAAAGGTGTTCGTTCTTCTCGTGATCAAGAAAAGCAATCAGAAGGTTGGTTCACAATTTTATTATTGTGCATTGAAGCAACAATCCGCCATCCTATTACTTTTTAAAATTCTTTCTTTTTTCTTGATGTTCTTTGTCAATGCAGTTGGATATTTCTTGGACGATGGCTAGGGAAAAGCCTCGAATAGATTTTGTTTGTAGTGAGACTAAGATCAAATCCGCATGATAACCATTCTTCATTTGGTTTCCTGTGACTTGAGACATTTTTCAGTGTAAAAAAAGTCATTCGTCATGGCTATTCTATCTTTCTAAGTTTGATAAAGCAGCCTTTATATAGTTAGATTAAATGTATTTAGTACCCTATGCTTTCAGAAGAACATGTTAGTTTTCTTGATTGATTTTGCTGAGTACGCACTTTTTCATAGAAGCATTCTTGTGTGTGCAGCATGTAGAAGTATTCATGTTGTACCCCCGTGACAAATAAATGACTAGTAAGTGCCAAAATGCCGAAGATCAAAATTCAATGAGTCATAAGTTACAGAATGGAGAATGTGTCTTAACATCCTATGTAAAAGAATCTAATGATATTTGAGAGGTGTTCAATGATAGATCACCAGAGTAACTATGATATTTCAGTTAGAAATTAAAAGTAAACGTAGGTCATTGAAATATAACGTTCCAAAAAAGTTAAAATTGCTTGAATGATGGAAATACAATTATGGTGCCATTTTGTCATCCGATTGCTGTTGACAAGGATAATTCAAGTATCATTCTAGGCTTACAAATAGATGTCCAACGGGATCTTAGAAAAGAATTCCCAGTTTCTGTCTCCAGTGCGAAAAGCTTTCATACACTTCCATCCACTTAATATGGTAGTTCTGTTTGTCCAGGTGCTAATATTTTACATAATGATGGTTTCTATAAAGAGATGGGCACTCTTAACCTCCTTATCTTCTTTGGTTGCTACTTATATTGTGTTATATGTGATAAATTTTATCTTTATAATGATCTTGATTTTGTGGATATTTCTCAGAAAGGGGAATGAAGGTGTACCATAGAAGGTATTTACCTGGATATCACTCTACGAGGGATATTAATGAGGACATAAGAATAAGGTTTCCTCGATATTGTGAAGACAAGGCAGTGAATGGACCGCCATATAATGGTGTCACTCCAGGACCTTTTGATGGATTTTTGGATTATGATAGAGAAGTGTTGAAGCAAAGAATGCTTAGGCAAGATGAAACCTTTAGGAAACAGGTATCCTGCACATTCAACTTCATATGTGAATTGTACTTTTTGTCAAGCAGTTTTCTTGGCTTTCTTTTTTTGTGGGGTGGGGGTGGAGGAATCAAGTATATAAACCTCAACTTCACATGTAAATTTTACTTCAATTGAACACTTTATCTTTCGTTCCTTTTGTGTTTCTTCATGAATGCTTGATGGTCTTTGTTTTTATGAAATGTATGATATCTTTATGCAATCATTGTTTCGTGACTGTTACTGAAACAAGATGTGCTATTCTTTCTACATTTGCATGTCGTTGCCCGTGTGAAGTCCAGCTTCCTCATCATTATCTAGTAACCTTCATAGCCTGGTTGGTAATATGCATTGTAACTAAATCTAGCTAGTGGAACGAAGTCCCTGTTAGCAAGGATCTATAATGTGATAGTGCACATATTTATTAAAAGTTTGTTAGCCATTAAAGTTTCAATCTAATTGAGTTGCTCTTGATCTAGGTTATTGAACTTCACCACCTTTACAAGAAACAGAAAAATCTTATGGAAGAGGTTGAAAGAAATGGAAGAGAAAAGTATTCTATGTGCATTAAACCATTTCAGTCTAGCCCATTTTCAACTTGGGTGCTTCCAAACAACAAAGAAAAATCAGGGCAGCTTCATGGATTTTCTTCACAATGTGATGATTGCAGTAGAGTGATGACTTCAGGAGTTGATACAAAAACTTACTGTAGTTCCCTACATGGTACTTCTCAAACTAGTTTAATCTCAAAGGAATTCACTTCTCATGTCAGTCAGTTGCCAGATTCCAGTTCCACAACCAGGAAGCTACTTAAAAGAATGCTTAATGTCAAGCTTCCTTCTGATGGATGCATAGATGATGAAGATGTAGAATGTACATATGAAAAAACTGTCACCAAAACTTATGGGTCTACGGATCCTAGCAAGAAAAAGAATGACCTTCAGTCCCCACATGATGTGCACTTGACTGTTGATACTTCTTTTATAAGAGAATCAACTTACCAAGATCAGAGTCCCTGTATCAGAGATGAAGCCAGGGAATCAAGTTCGGGTCCTGTTAATGGCTTGAAACACAATTTAGTTGACTTAAAAGAGCCACTGAAAGATGTAAGCTGCAAGATAGTGGATACTTCTCTGAAGTTTCCAATGGAGAGGACTTGCTCTCAAGGTGTTCAGAGTCTTCAGACTATGGAGTCAGTTTCAAGCTTAAGGGGCCACCATACGGACCTTTTCCATGATAATAAGAAAGAAAAAGATGGATCAGTATCTCTGTATGTGGAGAGAGGTGGTGGTGAACATGAACAGTCATTCCCTAATAGTGAAATCGGTAAGATCTCCTCTGTAGCTTCTTGTATGACAAAGCTAGAGACAAATTATTCATAGACATAATGGAGCTATTTTTCTAACTCTTACAGGTACGTTTGTTGTGAGTTCGATCTCTTTTCCTCAGCTTTCGGCTTATAGCCTGAAATTAATTTTACAAGTTTACAATATCAAAGAGGGAAAAAATAACATTGATCAGCTTGTGAGATTTGAAAGAAGATAAAAAACTATTGCACCTACCTTGGAGAAAGTATTGCCTAAAAGGCTTATAGCATTTCAATCTGGCTGAACTCAAAACAATCTTAAAACAACATTGATCTTGGAAGTTTCGTCCACTGAGATCTGACTAAACAAGGCTGGATCAGGCTAGATTGGCTGATCATGATCCAAGGTAGATCCTTTTGGGGCAATGGCTCTTACGGCGGAGAGGTGGCTGGCCTGCCCTGTTTTGGGCAGGAAGACAAACATTGTGGACCAGATAAGGCACGGATGTTCAACTTAAAGTTATAGATTGGGCCTACCCGGACCTCTTAGCTGCAGGTTCTGCAATTTTAAGTTGTAGATACCCCAACTGTTGACACTTGACATGGAGGTTCGAATCTCTGTCTTCTGGGCAGGGAAGACAATCATGGCATCCTGCACTCACACATGGCCAATCCTGCATCTATGGTGGCAAGGGATGCGGCCAGCCAGCGGTGACACAGGTGGAAACTAGGGCTGCAGGCACGGATTGGTCAAGCTGGCCAATCCAGTCCAGATCAAGATTAGATCAACCAGGTCAATCCAGGATCTGATCCCAAGCCGGAGGTCAATGTTTAACATCCAAGTAAAGCAACAAAGGGCATCAGTCGTGTGTGGGAATCAATATTTTTGTTACTACTTAATAAATAACAAAGTATTACCCTGTTATCAAAGTAATTGATGTATTAATTGAAGCATTCTAGTAGATTAACAGAGAGACCAACCTTGATTTAGTGAAAAGTGTCCAAAAATAATCATTACATTTGGATAACTCACTTCCATTTCATTTGAACCTGCTGTCCATCATTTGTGCTTGTTACTTGTTAGTAGATCATGGTTGAAGCTTCAGAACCCTTTATTAGATCCAAGAAAAACATTAAATCAAAGTTTCAAAGAGATGATGTGGAGTCTTGTCCGTAACAAGCCTGATCCTTTTTTTTTCTATTTGATTTGGTTTAGCTAGAATTCCTTTTATCAGCAAAAGAATGTTATAATGTAATGCTAAATATTTGGGATTTTTCAATATTGGACCCTATACTTATTTGTATTTCTGGATATGTCCAGATAAAAATTGAAAATCCAAGTAAGTCCCTTCCCTTTTTTCTGTTGCTGAAAAATAAGTCCCTACTCCATGCTGCCTGGAAACTTTTAAAATAATGCTTGTTAAATATTTTTTTAATTTGTTATGAAGAAAATGCCCCTCTATAGTATTATCTCTTCCTTCTCTCTCTTATACCCTCTTTATCTCTCTAGAAAATAAAGAGTAGTTTTGGCAAAAAGTTAAAAAAAGTTGAATAATGACATTTTGAGGTGCTTTAAGATGAAGGCACTTATTTTTCAAAAGAATAGTGTTTTAAGAACTTTTTGATATTTTTATTTTTTATTCCAGAGTACATATATAGACATATAAAAAATTAATAAAAATTTGTTACTTCTCCTAGTTTTAGCATGTATCTTTGATATATTGTATTGCCCAAGTACATAGCATAGTACTTTTGCATGATATTTACTTATGTTCCTAGGAAATGTGTATTGTCAACAGGGTTTTGTCAACAGGGTTATATAAATGATTCATGCACCAAGCTTTTCTATTTCCAAGGAAATTTTGTATTCCCAAGATTACATAAACTGTAGATTGTCACCTTAAGAAAGAATTTCCATCATATATATGTTATTTGTTTTCATTTTTTAATATTTCTCAGTAATTTCAGGACATTTACCGATTTCTATCTATTACACTGTCTGAACTATCATTGACAAAACCTAGTATTTAATTTGTCATGGTTTGAAGTTTTTTTTGGAATTCGGGCCATTTAGCTTTGATGCAACTTCATGCATACTACATTTGTTTAACTATGTATTTCTGAGGATGTCCATCTATTATCCAACAAATTGAACCACTAAACTTGTTTTGGGTTTGTGCTCCTATCTCCACTTGCTCATACATACATCTATTTGTTTAAGTTGTGCTATAACGTTATTGTTTAGAGTCACGTAGTTCACCACTCATATTTCATGCACCAATTTTTCTGATCCTGTAGGGCAATCCAGCAGACATGTCTATGCTCCCAATTCAAGACTCAGCAGCAAGATTGTTAGACCATTTTCTGAACCTATTATCAGGCCTAATAAAGCTGAATACTGTTCATCAACATATCCTCCCAGGCAAGGCATAACTAAATCATGGTTCAGACAAAAGCAATCTCAATGGATTGGACCCTGTAATAGAGGCTATCGCACTGCCAACGAAGCACACTCAGGACTGATGGTTCCCATAATGTACGGTTCACATTACAGAACACCCTCCATCAGCGTCTGTGCTAAAACATCATCTCAAGCATTTTCACGATGGAACCCATCAAGTAGCACAAGTCATATGCCCTCAACATTTCAAGCCTTTCCATTTTTTGGTGCCTCTTCTTCAAATAGCACACAAGCTTATTTAAATGGCCCACATAGATATCCATATAGTTTCTATCATGATCCCAAATTCAAGAACACTGCATCTATGCATCTGCCTTCAGCCACAAACCAAAGAAATGCTGCCAATACAATTAATGAGACACCAGAAGGTAAGGGATCCCAGGTCTCTTTGTATGGTATGTGTTACGGGGATGTGAAGACTTCAAATGGCATCAACTTAAATTTAGCTCCTCCAAGTGAATTCCCGCATGCCCGTGGTCCAAAAGCAAAGGGGCTTGTTTGTTCAGAGGGAAAGGGACAAGGCCTACCAGGAGGAATGTCCTGGCTTAGAGCAAAGAGGTCTTGCACAGAACCTCCTAGAACAGACAAGGAGCAATCACAAGGAATACCACCGACCGTGGTAGCTCCACAAAAGTTGGAAACAAAATTTACTTCTACCTTAGAAGTAGAGCAGTATCTTTCACTAGGTTTGAAGGTAAAGGGAACTGAGATTCAACTGAATGAAGCTTCTACCCCTTTAGGTAACAATGAAAATTTAAAATTTTCTGCATCTGGAAAGACCTCAGAGACTGGTGTTAGCTTCAACCCTAGTTTACCTCAGAAAATTTTTCATGGTGATTACGTGGTGAAAGACTTGGCAACGCAGGGAGTGTTTACCGCTGACTCTTCTCAGGGCAGACAGCAGTTGATCTTGGAAAAGCAGATCCCTATGGAACAGGTGGTGGAAAAAGATACGACAGAAACTTTTAACTATTTCAGGGGCCACATCAATCTAAATCTTAGTATGAAGAGCATGGATGAACTGATGTCACAAGAAAACCCATCTAAACATGAATACAGACCAACCTTACCATGCACCATTAGGGGCACTGCAACTAGATTTGCTCCTGAGATAGATTTAGAGGCACCACCCTCAGCTATCGGAGAAGAACAAGCATTATCGCCAGAACCAGCAACAGCATTGCAGAAGCTTCCCCGGCCTATTGAAGAAGGGAGCAGAAATGAGGTCCTACGGACCAAAGAAATCACTGATGAAGCTCTTGCCACAATTGCTGCCGAGGTCATTCACATGATCTCGATCAATACACCTATTCATTCGGAGGCCGCGTCCGGCCAACCCTTGTCTTCAGCTTCATCCGACAGTACTCTGCAAAGGTTTGCCGACCTGGTCGTGTTCCGTGAGGAGTACGCAGAGAGGGTTGATGATGCTCCAATTGCGGGGAATGCTAAGATGGAATCTCCGGATGTTGACGGCAAGGACTATTTCGAGTACATGACTTTGAATTCGCCAGAGAGTACAACTGATGAGCTCTGTTATACAGCCGCTGAAGAAGAGCAGCCGGAGGAGGATGAAACAGGAATTGCTCAACTACTGCTCGGCAGCGACGGCAGGCCAAGGAAGGGGCGGGCGAGGCGGCGCCAGCAGAGGAGGGACTTCCAGATAGACATCTTGCCTGCGCTCGCCTCCCTTTCAAGGCAGGAAGTGGCCGAAGACCTGCAGATCATGGGCAGCCTGATGAAGACCTCGGGTCTCACATGGGAGGCCGGCGGTGGAAGTTAATAAGGTAATGTTTGTAGGAAGACGGGTCAGGTTAAACTTATTCGCCGGATCAACCTTGCAATCGTATATTTTGTTTTAATGCATTATTATTATAAATATGTCGAAACTTGTATCACAATCAAACCATTGAGTCTAGGTCCAGACGGAGAGATCGACCGAAGGTTACGTATAAATTAGGTTTCTAGTTCAAAACTAAAAGATCACACAGTCTATATGATTTTTATCAGAGAAATATATTTATTGTCTATTTTAGGAATTTTAACATAATTCTAACAATTTCTTATGATCCCTCTCGATAGGAGAGGTATTTTAGAAAAAGTAACTGTAACACCACTCTAACCTCAATTCTTCGTAATAAAAATTCATCAAAATGGCCGCAGTGTTAAAATGGTATTGAAAATAGATCAAGATGAAAGTGGATATTTTGAACTGGACCCAAGGTTCATTTTCTCGAAAAATTATTGAAGATGATTGAAAGTTGTCTCTAATAATAACAAAGTCATTGTCAATAATCATCGACAATGGCTTCCAGACTATTGCAAACATGTTCTTAATGAGCTCATTACTAAGCATTATTGGTGACAACTTGTGGGTGAGTCATCATCAATAATAGTATTAGGAACAACTGAGTGTCGTACTGCATAACTTATTGGTGATGGCTATTTCGATCATTGTCAATAATATAATAAGAATGACTCCATCAACCATCCCCAGCAAAGATATTGGCGATGACCTCGGTCGTACAATCAATTTATTTCTAAAAAAATTAAAATTTTATGTACAATAACATAGATTTATCCAACAATATACATAAAAATAAAACTACCGCTTCATTTAAATTCAAAATCGATTTGTATGATTGTCTCGTACAATTACAAACATAAAACAAAATTAATCCACTTCATACAAATTGTAAAACTTTAACAATCAAATTGCATACAACTTTTTTTTTTAATTCAAACTCGTTTATCTTATACAATCTATAGATACGATTGCATCAGATGACTTATGTATATACTATGTTTCATACAAATACTTACAATCATTTTCATACAACATGCATAAACATTATGTTTCATAAAAACATGTATATACATGTTCCAAATAAAATATGTATATAACATCATTTCATAAAACATGTTCATTCAATATGTTTCATATAACTATTTCATACAACTTGTACATATAACATGTTCATATGCACGACATGTACATACATCTTGTCTATATAAGGTGTGAC
This sequence comes from Cryptocoryne crispatula var. balansae, assembly GCA_036172225.1. Lineage (NCBI taxonomy): Eukaryota > Viridiplantae > Streptophyta > Magnoliopsida > Alismatales > Araceae > Cryptocoryne > Cryptocoryne crispatula. The sequence goes on along the minus strand of CM069929.1, from coordinate 33,195,918 downwards.
ATATAACATGTACATACAATTAAAAATCAATGTACAACAAACAAATATAGAAGTAGGAACAATGTAGAATATGTAGAACTAAAAAAATATATGTAAATTATTTATATATAATAAAATTATAACAATCATATCATGATACAGTAACAAAATAATCTCACTTATTCTTTTCAAAAAACCCTTCATCCTCATCATTCTTGTCATTTTCTTCTCTATCCTCCTCCCTTTGTGATGGAGGTGACAAATTGACAATGATGTTGATAGATCATCTTGTCGGAGTCAATCTAACATTGTATGATTAACATCATATTACAAAAATATTTTCATCTTCAAATAAAAAACATAATTATAATTTTTTTATTCTTTAATAAATGATTATGGAAAATTTCACTTTCAACAAAAAAAGTAATAACACATGAACTCAGTTTAGGAATAGTCTAGAGAGTTTGATGATTTTTAGATCTAAAACGCAAAAAATAACAACTTGGTTTAGGTTAGTCTACAATATTAGTATAAAAAAATAAAATAAGAATAATAATAACAACAACAAGATAATGATCATGAACATGGTGATGAAGGAAAAGAAAATTGAGAAGTAGAAAAATGAAGATGTAGAATGAGAAGAATAACAAAGGGAAGAAGAAGAAGAAGAAGAAGAAGAAGAAGAAGAAGAAGGAGAAGGAGAAGGAGAAGGAGAAGGAGAAGAAGAGGAATTCCTAATATGAAGAAATAGACGATGAAGAAGAAAAGAATGAAAAGAATAAGAATTCTTAAGAAGAGGAAGATGATGACGACGATGAAGTAAAATGAAAAACAAAGAAGAATTGAAAAGAAGAAGAAGAATAAATAGAAGGAAAAAATTGAGAAGAGAATTAAGAAGAAGAAGAAGAAGAAGAAGACTTCATAAGAAAATAATAATAATAATAATAAGATGATGATGAAAGAAAATTAAAAATGAGAAGAAGAATGGAAAATAGAAGGAGGAGGACATGAAGAAGATGAATTAGAAGTAGGAAAAATGAAGAAGAAGAAGATTGTTATGATGATGATGACAACGACGACGACGACGACGATAATGACGAAGGAAAATAAAGAATAAGAAGAATGAGAAGAATAAAAACAAGATGAAGAAGAAATATAAAATTGAAGTAGTAGATGAAGAAAAATTAAACAAGAAGAGAAAGAAGTAGAAAAAAATTGAAGAAAAAGAAGAATGACAAGAATGACAAAGAGAAGAAGAAGATGATGATGATGATGAAGATGATGATGATGATGATGATGATGATGATGATGATGATGATGATGATGATGATGATGATGATGATGATGATGATGAAAGAAAATGAAAAATAAGAAGAATAAAAGCAAGATGAAGAAGAAGAATGAGAAATAAAAAATTGAAAAAGTATGAGAACTAGAAAAAATGAAGAAGAAGAATAAAAAGGATGAAAAATAGAAAAATTTATGAAGAAGAAGAAGAAAAATGATGATGTGAGCATGAATTTTTAGATGGGAGATATTGCGATGCTCAAAATAGGGGTGTGCTTCTCTTTCACTCCTCTTCATTCCACATACACTTTGATCCCCATATGTTTAGCTCTTGGTATCACTTGGATATTGGAGGACCAGTTGGGGTTATGTGGAAGGAGGGGGTGGGAAAAACAAAAAAACAAAATAGCATAGAAACTGTGAAGTATGTGATATGTTTGTGGTCACTAGAAGCCGTGAGCTTTAAAAGAAAAGAAGAGATGTAGTTATGTTTACAAGTTTGACCATGTGTACCTTCGATGGGAGAGATGTGCTTGTGGGTTTCTACTTCCTTTTCTCTAACCAGCCAAGAAAAAGGAGCTCAAGAAAAGACATGCTTGCTCCTATGAAAACCAAGTGAAGACAAGAAAAACCATGAAGATATGGTTTGAACTAGACAAAGTGTAGCATCTTCACTAAATAAAACATTAAATCATAAAAGGAATAGAACTAACCAGATTGGGGCTACTTACCAACCCCTTTTGGGTATTTTTATGATGTAAAAAAGAAACTAAATGCTTATATGCATGCTAACATGAACTCTAATAAGAGCGAAGAAGAGATGATACACAAAAGATTAGAAGAAAACAGAAAAAGAAAATATCTGGGGCCGGATCCTATCTTCCACACACCCTGACGTCTTGACAGAAAGCACGTTCGACATCTCAGAACGTGGGATTATTGACATCCTACTTGAGGGGGATGCCTAAAGCTCCTAAAACTGAACTCCACCCAATTGACGCTCTAAACTCCTCTGGCAGACCCCAAGTTGATGGCTTGCATATAGGACCTTCTAGGGGCTCCTTTTGACATGGGGTCTCAAATAGTTCCTTGAATGTAGAGGTCCTTGATTAGAAATGTATGTCTTACAATCCAATCGTATATGATATGATTCGATATCTTTTGAAATATCTCATTCAATTAATTGGCATATCTTCATTACTTGATATTAATAGATACGATTATTGTAATGAAGTCCTTGATCACATGTAATAATGATTGAATCATGATGAGATCATGATAATGATATCAATCATCTAGATACTTGTGATCTAAATGTTCCAAGTCATAGGATCCTTGAGACGGGACAATAAAGTTCTAGATAGACTTGCATGTGTGATATCTTCTTATATAATGAGAATGACCGATCTCATTGGTCATTAGTGTGGAGACAATGAGATACACACATAAGTGATCATTAGTAGAATGAGTTCACTGAATTGACCAATTTAGAAAACCTGATCAATATTTTACCGAACTGTCTATTAGGGTATTCTATCATCATAGTAGTACAGTTAGATCTTTGACCTGAGTCACCAAAGATGTCTTATTAGATGTACCTTGTACTTTGACTATTGACTTTTGGATCACCATCCTAATGGCCCATTTGGATCATATGATGTGGTTTGTACCTTTCATGATTGAAAACCCATCAAAACTATTATCGGATAACGGTTATGATATAACTTAAAGGATAATTCTTTTAAATTAATTAGGTTTCGACAAAATTGACTTTTGGACTTAGTGGGTCACACACATTAGATCTGGTCCATAGGATGAGGGCATGGGCATAATTTTATAGAAGTTTTAGGTTTTTGTGAAAAATTTCATCTTCTATAAATAAATGGCTTGCGAAGTCAAACCCTAATAAGCTATAGGGTTGGAGCACATCTTAAGCAGTCTCTTTTCCTCCCACTACAAGAAAATCATTTTTTTACCTACGCTACAAAATCATAGGAATAGGTCATTTTCCCGTAAGCAAATAGATTTACCTACGGACTATCCCATAGGGGGGTCCGTAGGCCTAGTACAAGTAGGGAAATGTATTACCTACGGGCATGTCCCGTAGGTATAGTATCGACTTTTACCAACAAACCGACACCCGTAGGTACATAGAAAACATACGAATGAAATTGGCTCCTCATGCCAGATTCATACCTACGAGGCTCCCGTAGGTAAATGTTACATACCTGAAAAAAATATTGAATATATCACGAGTTACATTTACCTACGGATGTATAGTCGTAGGTAAATATTTACTATTACAACGTCTCTTTCATTTACAGTTTGGGCACAAACATTTACCCATCCATACAATCAACAATACATTCACAATTCTTGAAATCGACAATCCACACCATTACATAACTAACTCTCAAATCTGGTTGTACAACCAATTCAAGGCATACATTCAATTCGTACACTTGTTGGACTCACAACAACCCATATCAATGAACCTGCTAGATAGTCACAACAATCCACATCTACACATACAACAAAAAATAGCATCACAAAGACACTCATTAAGCATTAAATTTACTTTGTCCACAAACATAAAGTATAACATGTTAACATAAAACATTTTACAATTAACACACAGTAGTGAATAAGATGTTAAATATACAAAGTTTTCAATTGTTTCAGGCTTCCAGCCACAACCACAATGAAAAAATCATCTATTTCCCACCACAAGCAATTGGACAACCCAACGAGAAGATGAAAAGAAATTGGACAACTCATCTAGAATCTTTATTCATTTATCTTCTATAACCACCTGCAATTGGAAGATAGGAATTAATCAAAATACATAACATCCAATGATTATAACTAATTTAAAGATGTAAAGTAAATTACTTACATAATCTCTCAACCATACTATGTGACTTCCTATGGCATCTTTCATTCTTCTTCTATGATCATCCTGCACAACAAGAGGGGTATCGGGCTTGTTAACAAATGTGACGGATATTTCATAATAGACATTGCCCAGTAATCTCCCCATTACAGTCTTTACTGGGTCATTACTTATGAGAAAACCATCTGCCACATATTGTCTTGCAAGATCTAGCAACTTGACCTTCCTTGCCCTTCCCTACAACTGATACTAGCAAATCATGTACAGTCTTTTTGTATATTGTAATGCAGTTAAAAAAATGAAACATAGCATCATTCAAGATACTACATATACAATCAAAGGTGTAGGACATCTGATTTCAAAATAATCTGCAGGAAGCCCTATTGGCTAGATATCAAATTTTTGAATTAACATCTAATCAGCTAAGCTCAAGTCGACCAAAATAATAATATTGGTCATAGACGTATTGAACAAATATAAAAGAAGCTCTGTTGAAAATTAAGATGCTGACATTCAATTGTTTGGGTAACTTATGAGGCGTTTATATATATGACTCATCCCTCTTTCTGATTTTTTCTTGTTAGTGTTGTGTTTTAAATTGATGTCATTTGTTTGGTTCAATTTTTCACCTTTTTGTAGAAAATTTAGCTGCATTTTTAATATTACTGCCATTTTATATGTCACATTAGCCATAATTGTATGTAAATGTATGTTTGATCTATAAGACAATAAAGATCACATTCTTTTCACTTTGTCAGCTAAGAACTGCAACCGAATGGGATTCTTTTGTTTTTAAATATGATCTCTACCAGCATCTCTATTCCCTTGTTCAGTTCTCTTATCCCACCTGCATCCAAAAGTCCATCCACAAAAATATGCAAGATACATACTCTTGATGTAAAAAAAACTATGCACGACACAAAAGAATAAAAGAAAAGAGAAGAGAATAATACCACTTGAGTGGTAAAGCCTTGTAATCAAACCACACTGTATCAACTCCAGGAGGTGAAGAACGCAAATCTGAATCTGACTTGTCTCACCAAGAGATTATCAGTGGGATTCTCATAAAAAAAGATCCATCATGTGGAGGATATTCTGTAAAAATATAATTTTGTAATGATTGCTTGGTATTATTTTAACAAACTTTTCAATCAAAACATATTTTTATAATAAAAGCTCAATTTCTGGTGCAACCAAACACACATTGTTAATTTTTATCCACTCTACAGCATATGCCATTCCCTTTCATACAAAATCAAGATAAGAACCAAAGCCTAAACAAATAATTAAGAAACATTTGGTTGTGCTTCTATCACCTCATAGATTCATCATTGGAATCTCCTTCAGAACACTGCAACAAAATGTGCCCTTAATTAATTAGAAGCTCTTATGTATATGTTTCCTTTTGCCTGCAACAAACTGCTAGAAGATCCATTACCTCCTTTTGAATCCCCAGGAGAAAGAGAAGCATGCTATACTAAACTCTTATAGCAACTTCTATACTGCTAAAAATACAACCTTTTTTACAGATTTAGTCATTTGTGGATAAAGGAAAAACATAGCTTCGACCAATCCAGAACTTTGTAGACACTAGTAAAATCAACTGCCCATATCAAAACAACTTAAGTGATAGATAGAGAGAGGTGTTCCATCAAGTTCAGCCCAATCAGAAAAAAAAGTCAAATCCCCAATGTCTAAAATCCCAAACCAGAAACTTGAAAGGCAAACTTAGAATATCCCAATTAGACATGTAGTTGTCAATTTAATTTTGGCAATTTGACAGTTAAGCATAAGTGGAAGAAATACCTTATCTTCAGCTGACGTTGACAACTTGCTTACGGCCGAAGAGTGCAATCCAGACTGTAAAAGATTGAAAAAAATAGAAAATGTTATATAATTTATTATGTAAATGTGAAATATGTAATTTTTGGCATCAAATTTTTCTGCTTAGCTTGCTTGATACAAATTTCAGCAATGTTGAAGCTGGTGCAGAAAATCTGACCCAGATTCAGAAACTTCATGAATAGATGATGTAAATAGGCTCTGGAAATGCCTTGGCATGACTTTACAAGCTACAAATGGCCAAGATAATGTGCTCATTGAATAGCCCCGGTCAAGAGCTTCGCAACGGTGCCCAAAACATGGAAAACGGATACCGGAAGGCCGAAATGACCATTTTGCCCCTGACACTTTGGGACAAATTGGGACTCTAACATGGAATTCCAACTTTACCACATTGTCAAGGTTGTATAGAGCTAGAAAACACTTGAAACGGATCGAAAACCTGACCCCTGGATGAAGAGATATGCAAGAAAGAGCAAATCTGGACGGAAAGCCGTATGTCGCCGCACCAGGGGCATAATGGTCCGATTAGCTCCGGATCGACCCATACGCTGAAATTTTTAATTTTCATGACCCAAAACTTTGATCTCATGAATATTGATGCATGAAAAATAAATTTGGCCAAGGGGAGAAGGTAATTGCACTCAATTACATTTTTTGGCATTATCGACGGCCGAGATCGCACCGATCGGAGAAACTAGCTAAATCAGGAGATCCGTTACAATTCAAGTGATCTCAACCACACATCAGGATGAAGCATAAGATCAATGGCCATCAGGGCATGATCTGGAATTTTTTGAAGTCAAATTGGGATTTATTTAATTGGTTTTGGCCGGAATTAATGCTAGCCATTGGATCGGGAGCACTCTGATCAAACCAGGGTTAAACCTAACCCAAGATGGGCTAACCCAACCTGTTTTGACCAAACCTACCATCCTTCCTCATCTGATGGGTGCGCAAACAGCCCTAGAAAGTAGGGGATGGTGCGCAAGGCTTTCCCAACTCTCTCCATCTCTCTTTGGTTTATCATTATCTCATCCTCAACCACCTCAACTTCCCATAGCTTATCCTTATCACCCTCAACCACTCCCTTGATTTATCTTCATCCTAACTAATCCTAAAACTAACCAAGCCTATCCTCATCCAAGCCCTGGCCGAACCAGACTTATTGCCACATGTCATGTGCACACACCTCCTTGAAAGTAGGAGAAGGTGCGCACCCTTCTTTCCCTCTCTTTCTAGTTGGCGCACAATCATCCTCAACAACCAACTATGGGTTATCCTTATCATCCTCAACCTTCCTTGAGTTATCCTTACCTCCCCTCAACAACCTCCAGCCTTATCTTCTCCTGGAGATGGCACCCCCCACTCCTATATAAACCCCCCTGCTAGCCATGTGGAAGACATGCTGATCACCCTGCGGAAGCCCTGCCTCTCCTCTCTCTACCCTGCTCCAAGACATCTTCTCCTTGCTTGGACGTCTTCATCAGCAAGTCAGCAACCTCTCCAGCCCCTTTGTGGTGTGCCAAGTGAAGAAGAAGAAGGAGAAAATACCTCCCTTCAGCAGGTGCGCCAGCAACAGCCCAACTGGTGGTGCACCGATTCCAACAGCGGGTGTTCCTTCTTGGAGCACCAATTCCAGCCCCATCTTCAGCAACAAAAGAAGAAGAATAAGAAGGAGATAAGGCCAACCATCTTCTCCTTCAATCTCCAACAAAAATTGTGCCAAAAAGGTGAGGAAAAATGTAATTTTAATACTCTTCCTCCTCTCTTCTTTCTCTTCCCCTCGGCCTTCTCTTTGGCCATTCAAGAAGCTCCAAAAACCCAGCATTGTTGGTACCACTTAAAGCCCATGTTCAACCTCCCTATGTTTGTCCCACATGCCATCAAAAATCAGTCTCTTTGAGCCCCTCATTTCAGACCCCTTGTTGTCCTAATTATGGCTCCTCATTGCCCATGTGTGCACAGCCCATAGGTGGCATGTAAACAGCCCATTTGGCATCCCCAAGCAACCCCATATTGTCACCTAACACCGTGCCCCTTGTTGCCATCTCTCTAGCAGCCAATTAGGCTCTTGAACATGCTCCTAATCAGGCCATGTTTGACCATCCTTGCTGCCCAAGTGGATAGACTTCAGAACATACCCAAATCAAGCCCCACTGCTAGCCCTAAAATCAGGCCCCTTTGATGGCTTCGAAACCAAACACCCTCTTTGATGTGTGGAAGGAGGGGTGACAGCTCGGGCCTCTTGGAATCCGCTGGACGGGCCAAGAGTTAAGCCGGGTGGCCTTGATTTCTACATGTCAAAATGCCCTTGTGAGCACCCATGCTAGGCCCCTTTGATGGTCACCTAGTTTGCCCTATGTGCAACACACCCAATACAGCTCCTACAGCACCCCCAAACAAACCAATCATCTTCTTTGATGTGTGGAATGAGGGATGACAGCCCGGGCCTCTTGGAATCCGCCAGACGGGCCAAGAGTTAAGCTGGGTGGCCTTAATTTTTACTCATCAAATGCCTTTTCACAGCCCCTTGACTTCCCTATTTGGCCATCCAAATAGTCCAAGTTCTGCCCACCTGAGCAACATCCGAACATAAGCCCCCTTTCAGCCTATGTTTGGCCTATCAAAACACACCTTAATCAGGTCCTTGTGTGCCCCCTTGATGGCCCTTCAACATAGCACCTGAATGGCAAAAGAAGTCAGCCCATTGGCAGCTCTCAAAACAACACCAAAACAGGCCCTTCTTTAGCTCTCTACATGGAGGCTTGCATCACCTGCTGCTGCTACAAGAATAAACAAAAAAATGGCAAAGGCATACAGGGTTTGAAGCTGGCCATTTTGGCCTTGAAGTGCTGTAAACAGGCCATGCTGGCCCTTGAAGAACAAACCAGGCCGTCGGGGCCCAAGATGTTCAAAACAGGCCAACCAGGTTGGCATGACTTGAAGATCGGCCTTACCAGGCTGACATGACATGAAGACTAGCCCATTGTGCTGATGAAGTTGGCCCATTGGGCCTTGGACATTTAAAAAGCACACTTAACTAAATCTAAAGGCGAAATGCCAAATTTAAATAAGGAGTTAGCACCACCACGTGGGTGCTCCCCCTTGGGCGGCTCATCCAGCTTGCACCGGAACGCTGACCCGGACGTAGGCACGGGCCGGCTCTCGTTGCAGACGATCCTTCCCACTACTTGGAAATTCAAAAGACTATGCCATGTAGGATGGGTAAAAATTCCACACCGATCGGAAAATAAGACTGCATGCTGCCAAAATCTTCCCGGTCAAGTGAGATTTTACACCAAAGGGAAGGACTTTGACACTTCGACAAGCATTATTCATGGCATATGAACTGCCACATCTGATGTACACCAGCATGAATATGAATATTCAATGAACATTTCAAGTGCCGAGTTGATTGCATGTGACAAGGCATCGACACTAGCCCGACAGACCGGATGTGATGCAAACCGAACAAGAGTTAACCAAATCTGATGTTAACTTAATCATATCTAAAAATGCATTCAAACCAACCTTAAAACATACTTAAAACAGATCATTAAAGCTTTAACATTTAACAAAAATCAGATTTAATACAATCTGTAAAAATTGATTCAGTACACTTAATCTATTGGAATTGAAATGCTTAAACAAGTACACATCAAATAACTTACAACCAATTGAAATGAACACATTTAAAACACATTAAAGCATCTAAAACACATCTTAAAACATGTAAATCAGATTCATTAACAATCCAAAGTTCAAGTTTAATCAATTTGAATCAAACTTCAAAACATCTAAAACATACCAAACACACCCGAATCAGTACTAAAACACCAGCCAATATAAGAAAACCACATGGAAATGACTCAACATATGTCAATTAAACTTAAACAAGTCAAAATTGATCAACACATCTAAAATATCAAGTTCAAACAAAAAATAAAATAAACTTCGACCAATTGAAGTAAAACAAACCAAACAAATCAAACAAGCTCAAAACACTTAACATTCAAATCCAAGTCAAATAGAAATATGAAATTAACATTTCAAATCACATCAAAATCAATTCGTAAATCAACATAAGTCAACTCCAAACCAAATCTAATCAAACTTGTTTGCATCTCATCGGGCCTGAAAGGCCAGGGCCCTTTGTGTTCTTTATACATTGTGGAAGTGTACGCTCTCGTCAAACAAGATCGCTATGGCAGTTAATCAAGGGTGTTCGAGTGTTTGCTTGATGTAAATGAGCATCGGATATTCGCACCATCCTATGGAGAGAGGTCGAAAAATATTTTCATAGAACGTGAACCTCGGTTCTATACTCTTCTAATAACACCTGGGCTATCTAGTATTTTTATGGTTTATAACCTATCTTACTAGAAAATTCGGGTATGATATTTTAACATTCAAAAACAAATCTTTTAAACACTTTAAAAACAAAATATTCCTGAGGTTCCCACAGTAATGTACATCAATATGAGTGATGAGAAAAATTATCTACCTCTTGGGACTTTGCCTCAAGCTTAGCAACTTTGGATTCTAAAACTTGCAGACGTTCATATAACTTTTTGTTTTCAGATTGTGAAGTTTCAGTTTTCTCTTTCCAAAGATGATGTGGTGAAGGTGCAGTGACAATACCCCTAACTCTCCCCTTTTTGTCCCCTCCAAGGACTTTAGTGAAGACATCACATTTTGAAGCCAATGGAACTAAACTAGTAGATGGTTGAGATTCTTTGCAGGCTTTAAGTTTCCCCTATATAGAACATAAATGTAATTAAAAAAGATATATGATGGCAAGCATAACAGAACCAATAGAAATCACTATATACTTATTATTTCAAGGGCACATTTTTCATTAACTGATTTTCCATCCTTCCTCATATGTGTAATAATAGAAATATCTGTTATATCCACATTGACACCGATTTTAGCAGCCTGAAATTTTACACATGAGAGCATAACACTTAAGCCAGAATAGTTATATCGAAAAATTGTTATTATAACATAGTGATAAGATAAGAGACATTAACCTCCTCTTTCCTGATATTTGCAAACGATTTACTGCCAGCACAATGGAAAATCTTTTGTAGTCTTTTGTTCTTTTAGTTAACCTCACTTCTTTTCTATAAAGTTAAACATTTACAATTAGGCTATTTATTGAATCATCACTGAAAATATCTTGAAAAAAAATCACCTTGAATTCAGCAGAACACTATGTGGTCTTTGTTGCCTCCCACATCTCAAAAGAAATATGTAGGCCTTGAGGTGGCTCCTGCCCATCTATGTATTTCTTTCTTAGGCAGTATTTATGATATTTCCACTTCTAAGATAGATCTTTCATAATAAACAGTCGTTGTAGTTCATTTCCATCATCAACATCATACTTTTTCTGCAAAATAGAGTAAATAAACATAAAATTAATGACTTTACAATGTATACCATCAAAGTGTAAGACAAGAAAAAGACCAACTTCACCTTGATAAAACCCCAAATATCGACAATATTCTATTCAGGCATCTTATCCCATGATGCAACGTTTATGGGGTATTTTTCACTATTCCTTGTAATTGTCCCCAAAAAGGTCCTTAATGACTTTTCACCATTTCCAATAGGTTGCCCAACCTCATTCCACTCCACAGAAATGACTTTGCCATCCTCCAATGCTAGCACATCCTGATAATATGTGCTGCCCCGTGATCTCTTCACTTCAAGATCACCTGCAACAAGAACATCTTCCGAAATACCTTTCACCTTAAGGGCATTTCCATTTGATTCTCTTGATTTTGTCGAAGAGGATATTGAAGCATCAAGTGAGGAGATAAACATATCTCCCTGTTGAGCATAGGCAATTACTTTGTTGATAAATGTGTCCATCTCAGCATACCCAAACCAATCTTTGGAAATCTGCAAGAAATTACGCAAATTAGCAATCCATGAATAGCGGTAATATAGGATTGAAAATCGGAGAAACTGATGAGTTAAATATCCGTACAAAGTATGGATATTCTGACCGAGAGAAAGTATCCAGAGCATTCTTTAAAAAGAGATATGAATAGTATAATACGAAAAATCTACACTCTAAGTCGTCCCGTTGTTGGGGTACCTAAAAGATACAAATGTCAATACACTTAATAATGAGAAACGAGGTAGAATAGATGAATCAATGACCTTTCAAATAGTACATTGGGTATATAAAATGGGATAGAGGCAAGGCTCTTCTTTTTGACATCTTCCCCTCTGACTGTACAAATCCTTCAAGAATCTAAAATAAAGAATAATGTTGTCATCACATTTTTTACTTAAAAAGCAAACACAATATATAAAGTGTTTGAACTTTTACCTTCTTATGACTGGCTCTTGCTTGTGTGGCTCAATCAAGATGAGAGAATCAAATAGAATCATACAAGGGTCAAAGTTAGACATAAAAGAATTAGCAAGATTACATAGCAAGAGCAATCTCCAGTGTCCCCTAGACATATACTTCTCATTAGTAAATATGAAATGAAAATACATGAACTTGACATCTACTATCATGTACGTACCCATCAACAACGGGAATAATGACATAAGTTTTGGAGAACACCTCTTTATCCCTTACTGTCTCTATAATCCTATGGCTACCATTAAAGTACATAGAAAATAAAAGACAGTCTACTATTGCTGCATTAGTGCTATGGGTCATACGTAGTTAGACTCACATATGGCTGAAAAAGGAAATGGATAAAAAATTAGAAAATGTACTAAGAAATGACTGCAGTAAATCCTAGCCTTCCTGAAATCTATCCAAAATTGAAAGAAATGATTAATAAGTATCAATGCAAATAAAGACAAGAAAAAATAGTTAAACAAAGGGTTGTCTAATTGACTATACAACCCCGATATATTTTTCTCATAAATATATCAAAAACTAGCCACTCAATGGAAACATACAGCCCCTCCAAAATGTGACAAGAACCTCCTCTGCATAAAAAAAACATGTGAGAAACAACTAAGTACTTCAAAAATCTTCCAAAAAGTGAACTTTCAATGCTTTACACAGGATGATTTCTTTTAGGCAATAAGAATTATATGACTTCAAAATAAGAAAATATTAGGGAAGATTATGTACTCCATAAAGTTCTGAAAAAGATCAGAGTCCATCTTCTTCTTCACCGACTTTGGAAGATCATAGATTTCTGCAATGTGCTTTATATTTTTGGGTAGTGTGTCAACATCTGAGGTTTCAGGCCCCCACAAGCCTTTCTCCTTTGAGCTTGCACATTCCGACTTGTAAGATAGATTTTCCATGATCTTCTTTCCCCTGTTTGCATAACAAAATAAATGGGGATAAAACAAAGAATAGTTGACAAAGAGATTACCACTCAATGTATCATCCACTGATCAAGAAAAAAAAGGGGACAAAACGAATCAAGTGGAGCAAAGAGATTACATAACAAATATTATGTTTCATCTACTGATAAAGACAAAACAAGTCCATTGATAAAGACAAAACAAGTCAACTGATAAAGGTAGCTTTATGTTTCTAAAATAAAGAGGTGACCAGTGCAAAACAAAAATTTAAAATGAAGAGTTCATCTGGCACATTAATCTGCAAGACTGATAGCCAAATGACTGGGTCATTCCATCAAACCATTTTCAAACAAGAAGCATGTCCCAAAGTGGCAGGTAAGAGATAGATAAACCGACCTGCAAAAAGAATGTGCAAGTCAGAAACTATGATTATTCTGAATAAACCTGCAAATTAAGACAATCTCTAGTATTATTTGAGTTGGATTATATAAATGCATAAAATTCACATAAAATTCATAATTTCTCCCCACATACAATTCACATAAAATGCATAAAATATGGTTGAGACGATAAGTAGAGGGCTAACAGCAGGACATTAATAAAAAACTGAGGAATTTATCTAGCTCTTTTCTTAAAATTAAAATTCAATTCGTTACATTCTAAAAATATAAAAATATATCTATAGAGTACATTTAGATGTGAATTATGTCTTGCTAGTGATTTTAATGACTAAAATTTTCTCCATAATCCAACCGAATGCAACCTAAAAAGTACTGAACTATGACAGATTAAGATGCAATAATTATTAACATGTACAGCTGCTCTTCTTCTCCCTCTCCTCTCCACCAACTCTCAACTCCAACATGGCCGAGTATACATGGCATGAGTACCCACTTTGACTCCTTCATCCCCCCACTCCTCCTCTCTCTATCCGGAAAATGTAACACAACAGAAAATCCAAAAAGTTTTTTAGAGATAGTACCATTTATCAATGCATAGATTGTATTTCAGTTTCTTACTCACATTAACACAGAGTTGCAATAACTTGTATAGAGAGAAGGTGGAGCCAGAAGGATGAAGGGTCTTCAATACATGTGAATGGCTATCAATGTATAGATAGCATTTTAGCTTCTTACTCAAATTATTTTCAGGCTGGTGCTTAGGTCAGGAAGATGCTCAAACATTTTCAAGCTTAAAAATCTGTGGAATTTTGGGCTACCAGCATTAGAAAATCTATAAAAAATATTATATCAATAAAAAATATGAAACATACATAATAAACAATGACTTACATTACACTTCAATACCATCTATATCAGATCTATGGACCATCATCTCCTCATGTTCATCATCATGCTGGATGCTTGATGTTTGGTCATGACACATTGGCTGTAAATCTAGGAATTCAACATCTTCTTCAAAAGTAGATTCCGATAAGTTGTAAAAATCATGTGGGTTTGTCTTGTGAACCACAAACCAACCAATGTTCCTAGGATTCTCAAGAAACCAAACTTGCTCTGCTTGTGATGCTAAGATGTAAGGTTCAGTTGTTCTTAACTTACTTGATGGATTCACTATTGTAAGAGGTCCATCATGTTTCACCTCTCGTTGCACATCTATCCAATCACACTTAAATAATACCACCTTCATATGTCCATAGTAGTTGACTTCAAGGATCTCATCAAGGGCACCATAGTAAATAACATTCTCTTCAACATTTTTAGTGGATGAAAGGGTAGTTGCACTCAACACAACACCTGAGGTTTGGGTAACTCATCTTTGTTCAAGGCTTCTAGTGTGGGATCTACAACCATTAACAATGCATGCATCATACTTCTTGACCACATCACTAGGGAAGTCTTTAATCGAAAGGAGATAAGGTGATATATCTCCTTTAGTAAACTCTTGCAACTTATGCACTTAAGAAGAGTTAACAAATAGAAAAAATCATGACATCATATGATCATAGAATCGTTTAAAAATATAATTATAAGAATCAAGGATAATTGCCTTATGTTTCAGCCATTTGGTAAATGTGGATGTATGAATGCGTTCCACTTCATCCATGTGCACCCCAGGTGACATTTCTTTAACTTCAGCCATGTGATCCCTGCAATATTCATATTTCATATAGTAAATGAAAAGTTTGAATTGACAAAAGATTACCTGATGAATTTGTTGAGTGTTGTATAATTGAATATGATATATTTATGTATTTTTTCCAGCTCATTATTTTATAGTTTGCCAATTGTATTTATCCCACACGGCCGACAAGTCTCTATGAAAACTTTCCATTCAAGGTCCACATTTTTGGATTGTATTCTACTTGTTGATGAGTCTTATTTAACCATGTTTCCACATCATCGTTAAGATATCGAGATGCAAATGTAATTATCTCAGCAATAATGTAACCTTCAGCAATTGACCTTTCCGGATAAATCTTATTTCTCACATAAGATGTTAATCTGCCCAAATACCTGAAAAAATAACATCAATGAATATCGGTTTATCTTAAATGGAAAATTTACATATAAAAGTGAATGCGATACCTCTCAAATGGGTACATCCATCTATAATGAACTGACCCAGCAATCTTAGCCTCATCTGCTAAATGAATGATTAAGTGTACCATTATATCAAAGAAACTCGGAGAAAATATCATCTCTAGTTGACATAATACCCTTGAGGCATGTAGGCCTTGTTGGTAAAAGTCTTCGGTGGAAGCAACTTTGGAACATATATGTAAGAAAAAGTGACAAATGTCACTTAATGATGAAAATACATGAATATTTGGGAGTGTTCTAACAACAATTGGAAGTAATTGTTGCATAATCACATGATAGTCATGTATCTTCAGCCTCCATAACTTATTATCTTTGTCGAGAAATCGCCTTGCAATATTAGAGGAGTATCTATCAAGAACCTTCATAGATTAAAAGAACTTAAAAATTTTTTCCTTTTCTTTCTTACTACATGTGAATTGTGATGGTGGAAGCAATATTTTACTTGACTCTATTTCTTGTGGATGAAGACATTCTCTTATTCTCAACTTCTGTACGTCTTGACAGGCTTTCAAGTCATCTTTATTCTTTCCTTCAATCGATAGAAGAGTGCCTAGTATACTCTCACATACATTCTTCTTTATATGCATCACATCTAAGTTGTGGTGGAGCAACAAAGATTTCCAATAAGGTAGCCTATAGAAAATACTGACTTTCCTCCACCCTAAATACTTGTTCCCATCCCCCTTCTTAATTTGTCTCTTCCTCTTACTTATCTTCTTCGTGTCTCCTTTTGCAACACGTGAATTAAAATATCCTAATTGACGTAGGATTTCATCTCCAGACAACATCAATAGCTTTTCACCCCATTCTTCATAACCATCAAATTGCTTACTCATCTTTCGAAATTTATGGTTGTTTTTAAGCCATCTCTGATGACCAGTGTAACAAAATTTACCACTACACTCTAACCAAGTTGAACATGTGTCTTTATTGCAAGTAGGACAAGCTAATCGACCTTTTGTACTCTAACCTGACATGTAGGCATATGCTGGAAAATCGTTAATAGTCCATAATAGTGATGCACATAGACAGAATACCTCACCTTTAGCGGCATCAAAGGTATCAACACCGTGCCAGAGAATCTCAAGTTCCTCTATGAGTGGTTGCAAGAAAACATCAAATTTGTTATCGTGACCTTTTGGACCAGAAATAAGGAGGCAAAGCAAAATATTCGTACTCTTCATGCACTCCCAAGGCGATAAGTTATAAGGTACTACTAACATTGGCCATGTACTGTGAGTGATGTTCATGTTTCCATATGGGTTAAACCCATCACTGGCTAATCCAAGGCGTACATTCCGAGTTTCTAACTCAAAATCATCAATGCTATTTAATATTTTCTAGCATGGAGAATTAGCAGGATGTCTTAGCATACCATCCTCTTCACATTTCTCTTCATGCCATCTCATGTTGACAGAAGTCTTTGAGCATATAAATAGTCTCTTCAACCATGGAATGAGTGGAAAATGACGTAAAATTTTTTAAGGCACTCTTTTCTTCTTTACAACTTTACTGGACTTAAAAGACTTCCACCGTGATTCTCCACATTTTGGACAATATTCAAACATCTCATTTTCTTTCCAATATAAAATACAATTGTTCAGATATGCATCTATCTTATTATATCCATACCATAACTTATCAAGTATCTTCTTAATCTCATAAAAGCTGGGCGGTATTGATGACCCATCAGGGAGAACATCATTCAATAACTTCAACAAAATATTGAAATGCTTATTATTTATTACATCCATGCATTTAATGTTAATCAACCGAATAAGAAATGAAAGTTTGCTGAACTTTTTGCATCCAAGATAAACCGGTTGGTTGAGATCATTTAACAATGCAAAAAAGTTTCGGAATCTTTATCATTTGTTGCTTCATCACTATACATAGGAAAAACATCAGCTAACATGTCATGCATATTTGAATCATGTTGGCTTTCTTCCAACTTAACATGACCTAGTCTTTCACCATAAAATTTCTAGAAATGTTTGTCTTTTATAACATCATCAATGTACAAGTGCTGTCTAATAATCTCTTTTTTACATTTATTCAAACATGTACATTTCACACATGGACATCTAATCTGATGACTTGGTGGTAACATTTCAGCAAGGAGGAACATCCTTTCTTCATCCATGGTGAGATATTTTGAAAATCCCATGAGGTGTTCTCATTTTACTTCATATTCGATGTCTGGTTTTCAAGTTTGGCTTCAACCAAGGCAAAGACCATGGTTTCTTGAGGATTCGATGTCTTCCGTTGCCATAGATTGAATCCTTACACTCAAGAGTTTGTAGATGGTGATATAAGTAAATGATGAAAATAGATAGAGGGTTTTAGGGTGTTCTTGAGTGGGAGGGGTATAAGATGTTAGACATCCCATGGACATCTACCGGTCATTAAATGCGCCACATTGAAAGTTGGCTGTAGGAGCTAACTTTCGTTGTTACAGTACCTGATGTCTTAGAGGATGAGATGTTTCCATACTGTTCATCAATAAATGTAGGTCAACTCTACAGTGACTGGAGGTCAAATCTACCAAGTTTTGGTGAGAACTACCAATGTCTTGGTCAATGGGATGCCCGATGTCTTGACTTTTAGGATGCCAGACATCTTGAATGTCGTGACGTTAGCTTTCCAACTTGATTTTTGGGAAACCAGCTTGTTTGTTAGAACATTTAGGTGCTATTCATAAAAATATAAATTTTAAGTTTCGCAACTAGGCTAAATTTGCCTATCCATAGCTTGCCTCATCTTGATGTTATCTTTGCAAGAGAGTGATATAGAGTGGAGCAAAAATGAACGTCTTGAAACGTGGTGAATGGTAGTGAAATGTAATGGTGGTGAATTGAAAAAGTGATACCAAGATGTAGATTTAGACACGCTCATCGAGGCTTAATTGAGTGAAATGTGAGTTTTGCCAGTCACCAAGATCTCCTTTTGTTCCATCAGAATTGTTGTCCATGGTCAATTGGTTTCTAAAGCAAGCACCGAGGCACATAAAAAAGTAAAACAAAAGACAATCCCCATGGCAGGGTGATAAAAGGTACTGGTTGGCATCCAAACTGTTTGGTATGCTCAATTGACAAGTGTGACAAAAAGCAAATTGCAAGTTGAAAGAAAACAAATTGAAGGCAGTTTTCAATTGACCAAGGCTAGAGCTCTTCAGGTTCATTAGGGTTTCTTGGGGAAGCTGGCTTAGTTCTGAATGGAATAACTTCATGTTTTGATAGAGTTTATTGAATTTAACAAGAAACCATTATTAGAAACCCAGAAAGCATCTCATTTATTCTTTTGCCACCATCTTAGAGGTGTGGAGAAAATAAAGCAGAATGGGATGGAGGTGTGGCCGGTAGATAGAGAGTGGGTATTCCATGATGATCCTACTACAGTATAAAAATGATGTAGGAGACGATGCATGAGATGATACATGAAGGGTCTAAAGAAATAAAAATTAGTATATAAAAATAGTTAAAGATATAGGTTGTATATGCTAGGTTAAGATATCTAAGAGGAACTATCATCCTGCACATACAACTTTGATCTACATGCAAGCCTAGTAGATGAATGAGTAGTCACTAATTTTGTTGAAGTGGTTATCGGGCTTAGCCTCTATAAACTCAAGGTCTTTAACATCTCAAATATTAATATTTTTTGATAGACTAAACATGCAAGACTTGGTGGGGGTTGGGAGTTTTCTTGGATATTGATGTCTCATTGATCGAGACATCAGAATCGATCAACTGGATGCCTACAACTTATGATGCTCACAAGTTGATTAGACCCTAGCCAGCCTTTCTTAGCCTTAAATAAGGGACTTTGAACCACTCATATTTCCTTTAAAAGGCTGAGGATGCCCCAAGACTTGTAAGAATTGCGCCTTGGTTTTCTTCTCCAACATTTGCCATGTTTCTTCTTTTGCAGCAATTCATTCATCCTAAGAAGATGAAGAGGTTTTTCGAGATCCCAGGACACATTCAGAGCCATATCTTGGCGGGAGTGGTACATTTTATTTTACTATTTTATTTTTCTTGCTCTCACCATTCTTTTGTTAGTTCCTCAACTTGTTGGGATTGAGTCCTTGCATTTTTTTCATTGCCTTCCTAGAATTGGTCTTTTTTGGTGACTCACTACCTGTCGGGATACCAAACATCTTGTGCATCAGGACATCTAACATTTGCTCGACAAGGACGTCTACTCATCCAGAGACTATTTGTTGACTTTCTTTTGGCTATTGCAGGAACTACCCTTTTTTCTAGGGGCTCGTCGCTATGATTCATGCAAATGTTTTCTTGCATAGTTCTTTTTATTGACTTGTAAGCCCAGCACATTTTACGCCAATGGGGAATGATGGATTTCTTTGTCCACATGAAGAATGTTTTGAAATACCACTGGGACTTTGCACTAGCAAGCACCTTAGTAGAATGTTGGCATCCGAAAACCCATACTTTCATCTTTGACACCTTTGAATGTACCATTCTACTGGAAGAAGTCGAGTTTCTTCTAGGCCTCCCCCATTTTCCTATTATACAGGAATCTCTCATGTTTATCCCTCCGCCATCTGTTTCTACTCGATCATTTCTTCTTGAGGAGTTCATGACCCCCACTGAATCCTCCTTAATGACTGTTGGGGTCAAGATTTCCTTTGAGGGATTATTGAATTGGTCCCTTAAATCCTTTGATGACCTAGGTATGGGACCTCCTAGGGGCTCCTTTTGACATGGAGTCTCAAATGGTTCCTTGAATGTAGAGGTCCTCAAGAGCTTGTGGATGGTGATATGAGTGAATAATGAAAGGAGATAGAGGGTTTGATGGTGGTTTTAGGGGTGTTCTTGAGTGGGACAAGTTGGAGCACTCTTAAGGATTCCCTTGGCAATGAAGTCTATTGTTTAGGAGCTTGTGGGATCTTAAAAATGTTGTTAGGAGTTCACCTTTTATAAACACAAGATAGAGGCATTTCAGGTATTGATTAATACCTTCATTGCCAGCTAACATCCCGGTCGATGTGATGTCAGACATCTCGTGGCCAAGGATGTCTACCAGTCATTAAATTCCATTAAATGCGCCATGCCAAAAGCTAGTTGTAGGAGTTGACCTTTGCCGCTACAGTACCTGATATCTCAAAGGATGGGGCATTTTCATAATATTCATCAATAAATGTATGTCAACTCTGTGCTGACCGAGGTCAGATCTACCAAGTTTTGGCAGGAACTACCAACGTCCTGGTCAATGAGCCACCTGACGTCTTGACTTTTGGTACGCCACATGTCTTGAATGCTGTGACATTAGCTTTTCTAAGGAGCCTTTTAATCTAATTTTCGAAAAACTGGCTTGTCTATTCAAAAAATTAGATACTATTCAGAAAAACATAAATTTTAATTTCTTCAACTATGTTAAATTTGCATGTTTACAGATGATAAGTAAAAAAAAATTGAAGAAGAAGAATTAGTTTGGTTTATGGTTTATGATTTTGAACCTAACCAAATTAGTTCGTTTTACACTTTTTTATGGTTTTAAACCAAAGTGAATTAGTTCAGCTTATGGTTTGGTTACATTTTTAAAACAAACCGAATCAGCTCGATTTATGATTTGTTTATGGTTTTGAACCAGCATGAAACAGTTTGGTTTATATTTTGTTTATGTTTAGGGTTTTAGAAAAAAAAACCTAAAACAAAATTGTACCAAAGTTTTTACACCACTATACATTAAAATAAATCTATTTAAGAATGAGCTTAAACATGTAAACAATTCAACAACATATCTAATTACACATCTAAACAAAATTTTAACACTTATAACACCTATTTAAACAAGTATATAAACATTTAAATAAACAACTATAACATTAATCTAAATATTTAAAAATATATTTACTTTATTTTAAATATGCAAATGAACTTTAACAACAATTTAAACATAGCAAAATTATTTTATTTACATATAAATGAAATTTAAGTAAAAAATAAAATATATGTTAAAATTAGGGTTAACCACATATATTAAATGAGAAGATTTGCATCAATGTTGTGACCAACGGCGAGGCGGTGACCGCAGCGAGCTCTGTGGAGGGTGGTGGCAAGAAAACGACGGGCTTGGTGGAGTCCGATGGTTTTCTCTTGCAACTTGAAAGAGATAAGAAAATATAATGAGAGAGGGGGAGATATGAGTGGACTATTGGTGATAGCTCCCGCTAGTCGTCACCAATGGTACATTTATTACCACCATTGATAGATTATTGGTGATAGCTCCTATTAGCCCTCACCAATGGGGGTTATTGTCAATAACTCATAGCAGCATTGCTAATGCCTCGTAGAGGGGACAATGGTGATGGCTAAAGTCATTCCTAAAAGGTGTATTTGCAATGACTTCTTGAGAGCCATCACAAATATGGTTTATTAGTAGCAACAACTATGTTTAGCCATCACTCATAAGTTTATTAGGAACAACTTTTAGAAGACATCCCCAATAAGTCTTCCTAAATAACCTATTTTCATGTACTGCACGTCATCATGACCCAATGTTATTGAGGTATTGAATCATGATTTCTCCATTACCCACTTTGTTGATCAATGCATGATGTCCTTAAAAGGAAGATTAACCAAATTCTTTTATTGCCTACACAACATCAACTAACACACATAAGTATCAAGATATTTAGTTGATTTGCATATCTAACAGAAAATAAATAGACACACAAATACTTAATTAAGTGATCAGTGTTATGAGAAATAGTGCCTAGACTTCGACTCCATAGAGCATTTGTGCTGGCTATATTGTGTGTTAATTAGCATTTTCAAGGCACTTATTTTGGCATGTAACTTCTTGAGTTCTTAATCTTTTATGTGCCAGATTCAATATCAAAGCTTAGGGAATCAACTTATCTTTATAAGTTGATATTCAACTTTATCTATGCTTTCAATCAAATTTCTGAAGAACAAGAAGTTAATTAATATGATCTTTAATGAAAAATATGTATATCCCGAGTCGTGATTGGTTTGTTATCAAAAGATTATATCAGTACATCATGTGGTTACCTCGTTGATATTATTCAAACATATAAAGAAACAACTTGTCATGATGTTGTTATAGGATTTCCTTATGAGTCAAATAAACTTACAATTGTTATAGGATATGATTGCTTAGACTTATGTGATAAAGAATTTTTCTCTAATATTGATAGATGTTTTGTTGATAAATCTTGATGAATCAACTACATTTGATTTTGAGCAAGTACATTTCATACAAAAGATTGGTATAATTTTTATGAGATTACAGATAGTTCTAATAATACTATATTTGAAGATCAATTTGAAGTATTTGAGGTGGTTGAATCCAATAAACAAGTTGATGTAGAGAATATCTTATCAGAATCAGATACAATTAAAACTTAATTTGCTAACCATATGGTCTACGAATGTATTTTCTACTTGAAGATTAATACAAAATATGTGTTTGATCTTATTTAGACTTCTTTATACGAGCAATGGTTTATTACATTTTGGCAGTTCAGAAATAAGAATATATCTATTTATCTAGCTCTTCTTGTGTATAAGCATATCATTCTTTAGTCTTTTAAAACACAAGGATTAGTTTTTTCCAATCAATGGAGAATGATGCAGGAGTAAAGGCAAATTTGTTAACAAATTGTCATATTTATGGAATAGGTTGAAGAATTTCATGATTTTTTAATTTTATTAGTAGTTTAGACATTCTCTTAATTATTCAATTTTAATTATGAATCTAAATCAATTTGATTGAAAAGCATCTTAGTGTCATATTTAATTTTATATTTTGTCAAGATCTATCTTTATCCTGTTTGATTTAGTTAGAAATCATGGTGTTATGGTTAATTTTATATTTTATAGAGACTTTAGTGTTAAGTTTAATTTAGACAAAAAATATTCTGGAGTGGTATTATCACCTCTTATGAAACTTATTGTAAACCCTACTTTGGAGATCGGTGAATCAAGAAAAAGCTACTCTTATGGTGGAATTATTCTTTCTCCTCCCTAACAATATCTTCTCTTCGATACAAGGGCTGAAATCCCCCTTTCACCTTCTGTGTTGTTTGTTTGGTCAAACTTCCTTTCCTTACCCATGTAAAGCATTAATGGCATAACAGATCTTTTAGACTAGGCAAGTCATGTTCAGGAAGACGCGAAGTTGCACCCTAGATCTTTAAAGTTAAAGAGGAAACAAAATGATGAAGTTTTCCATACTCTCATTCTAACACAAACAGATCCATGTACTTATTTGATTGTGCTAACAGGTTTTAAAGTGGGTCTTGGGTACTACGTAAGTATAATGGATCCTTGCATAAGGTCACATAAATTTATATGATCAAGAATGTCATTATGGCCTCAATGTTGTTAAGATATTGAATATTATAAACTCAACTTCTGGGTCTATTACTTCCCATCTTGTCCCACACACACACCTTGGTCTATGAACTTTCGGCCCTTAACGTCACTCGGGCGCCGAAGAAGCTATTCAGATCATGTGGGAGGAGAAGATAAAATAAAGGAAAGAAAAGGAGAACAAGACAATGGTGTGAAATCGTGGAGTGTGTGTAAGTTGTGGTCATTAGGAATCATGGGTTCCAAATAAAAATAACAGAAATGCAATTGACCTACTTACCTCATAGGGAGTGTGAAGTGGATTCCAACTTCTTTCTCATTGGCTAGTCAAGAAGTAATAGCTTGGGATATTCTTTTGCCCAGATCAACTAGTACAAGCATAGCCTAGTCCAAACGATTTTTCCTGCAGTGTTCGAGTTGAAACAAGAAAACAAATGAAAGGAAATATTAGAACTAAGAGAGTATAAAGTATCTTAAGAAAAAAAAGTATGAAAGCACAAAAAAAGAATTGTTTGTATTAAGAACAAGCTCCTAACCCTTTTTGTGTTTTTAAGGCATGAAAAATGCTAACTAGATGCATATGACAATATGATACTAATCTTCAAAAGAATGGATGAAATAATAGATTTGTGTGGCAAAGAGGATGGAGAAGTTCTCTAGCACTCATGATGCCCCAATGATAGAATGTTCGGTGCTCTGATGACGAGGTGTTATGTGGTAGGTGGCCAAAGATCCCTGTAATCAGCTCCTTGCTACTTCGGTCTTCTCCACAAGCTCTAGTGCATGCATTGAAGGGACCCTCTTAGGCTCATTCTGATGCACTCGATAAAGAGAATCATTGAGAAATTTAGTGTGGGGAAGTGATTGTGAGGGAGTGAGCTAATTGGGCTTTGGGTGGTCATTTTAAAAGTGCTTTGAGGGTGTTTTGGGAGAGGATAAAGGCTTAAGGATCTCTAATATGTGTAAGGATGAGAGTGAGCACCTTATGGAACCTCTCAAACATTGAAAGATGGCTTCCTTTAGGCAAAACGATGGGCATTTTCGAAATCAGGAAACATTATTTTTAGGCACAAGGTGCTTCCTTATTCAGGCACCTGCAACTCATTAATTGTGCGTGCATTGCATGAGTGCAAATTTGGGTACAGGTCAGGCAAGAGGTTGCCTTTTTGACAAAACACCCGATATGAGGGCATATTGACCCGTGCTCAACATTTAATGTGCCACGCACGCCTTTGATTGCCGCCACCTGGGTTAGGTTAATGACTTTATGTCTTGATATCGAGGCATCAGCCATACCTAAACACATTTATGTCTCAATCAAATTCACCATCAGCTTGTGGAGCCAGACACCTTCAGGTGGGAATACATAATGGTCTAATACTGAGGCCCTAGATGTCTTGATAGACAGAGTGTTTGGTGGCCCAATATCAAAGCGCCATATACCAACAGCCAATTTTACTTTCATTTTTTTGTGGAAAAATTGATTTGCTTCATGAAACAATTAAATATTATTCATTAAAATATAAGTTTTGTGGACCACAACTTAGCCCAAAATGGCATATCTACGGCTTGTCTCACCTTGGCTTTGTCTTTACAAGAGAATAACATGAAGTAGAGCGGAGATAAGTGCAGAGAAGTGCAATGAGGCATAGCGAAGTGTAATGATAATGAAAAGAAAATGTGGCACTAAGATGTAGATTTAGGTTCGCTCATCATGGCCTAATTGGTAAGGTGAACAGATTACAACCTTGTTCCATCTAAAATCACTCCATGGTCAATTAGATAAATATGTGCCATGGGAATGAAGAAAAAAAGGTAAGAAAAAAGCCTACCCCCACGTGCTCCAAGTTGCAAACTCGTGAGTTATCTCAACAAGTAGTCCAATTTCGTTGTGTGCTTGTACTGAGAAAGGCTAAACTATAGTTTGAATTAAAGAAGACTAAACTAAGTAGAATATAAAATTAACCATTGTTAGGTCCTTCAGGTTCATCAAGTTCATGCAGGAGCATTGTCTCAGTTTGGAGTGAAATATTCTTATGTCTTAATAGAAACATTATTAAAGCTTGAAGGAAATATCGATTGTCCAAGAAATCCAAATGTACAAAATTTGCACATGGTAGGATGATGAAAAATTGTGTATATAGGAGGTTCATGGAGTGTTGGGGGAGAATAAGTAGGATATGTTGATATCATGGTGGGGAAGGAGATGATGTTATGATGAAATAAGACTAGAACAAGGGGCATTGACATAAGGTGCTTGGAATGATGCATGAGAATGCATGGAATGGTGTATGCTAGGTTTAAAAAAACTCAAACATAAGGTAAAAATATAGACTGTGTTGAACAAGTCAAGACCCCTGGACATGAATTGTTGTTCTAGCCCATCACAATTTTGGCTTATCTTTGAGTTTAAAGTTGACTAAGTCATCATTGGTTTTGTTGGAGGGGTTCTCAAGCTCAGTTTCGTTAAAACTTGAGGTCTTCATGATTACTTATACTAGTTCATTTCAATAAGTCCAATATTTTAATGTAAGTTATAATACAGGGTTAGGAGTTGTGCCAATTTATTTTTTACTTGTTTTTTTGTGATTTTCCTTCATTTTATAGGTTTTTTTTTAAATGCCCTATCGGGGAGCCAGATGCCACCCTCATCAAAACATTTGCATTCTCAACATAGACTGGTTGATTATATCTATTTATTAACTACTTTTGGGGTCCTTCTTTTTTAAGAGGGGGTTTTGAATTCGCTTCTTCCTCCCTTCTTGCAAAAAACAAGCTTCTTTTTTCCTCATTGTATACAAACAACTTTCATAGCTCCTTCCTCCTAAAGCAAGTGTTAAGCTAAAGAAGGCCAAGAAGTTCTGTGAGGTTTTGAGAGATTTCAGGGCACATCTAAAATCAAATTTTTATGGGGGTGTTATGTATTTTCATCTCTCTTTCTTTATCAATAGATTTTTGTCACTTCCAAGCATTTTTATTCACTTTTGAATCTACTTTCTCCCCTATTTTTTCTTTTCTCCTAGAACTACCAGGTCATAAAGAAAACACATTGTTCATTGGGGTGCCTAACATCCTGACATCGTGGCGTCAACAAAGCACTCAGACATCATGGTGCCAAATGCCTCATAAATGGGATGTTAAGATAGATAGAACACCATTTTGAACTCTTGTTCTAGCTAGCTCATTCTAGTTGCTTTTTGCACAAGATGCTCCAACCTTCCTTGGTCTATGCTGCTATGGTCAGATGTTATGGGTGGCCCACTTGGTAGTTCTCATGCATTTTTTGATGACTGGAAGATGATTGGAGTGCTCATTCACATGAAGCACATTCTCAAGTACTTTTGGGACTTCTCCCTTCTCAATGCCCTTCTTGAATCATGGCACCCTGAGACACATACCTTCATTTTTGATGTCTTCGAGTGTGCCATCTTTGTAGAGGAAGTTGAACTCCTCTTAGGCTTGCCTTTCACACCCATTGGACAATAATCTACTTTATTTGTTCCTTATGATCCACTCACCTATCAAGACTTTCTCCAAGAGTTCATGAGCCAATAGAAGGCTCGTTCCATGATTGTGGGTGGGAGGATTCTTTTGGAGAGGTTAGTGGAGTGGTCCATTAGTGTCATAGGGAGTGTTGGAGATAATACAGTATATTTGTTTCCTGGTTTAAAGGGGGTGGCTATATGCTTAGCTTATGCATTTCTTTTCCCCTCCAAGGATGGATAGATAGGCTCTGGATCATTGCCATGAATTAGGGGAAATTTTGGTGGAGAGAGTGCATAGCTCATCTATTTTAAACTTCTTGTATGATGTTATGACCTCCACTAGCATTGGTAAGCCCCTTTATGGTAGCTTCCTCTTGTTGGCTTCTTAGCGGAATGACATTTCAAATTCAATGTTGCATGTAACATCTCTACCTCCCCTTTTATCTAGGTTAGGCTTGAAAGAAAGAGTGATCAACAAATATTTGAGTATTTGTACTTTAAGTACTATGAAAAATAGTGCTTGAATGTTGACTCCGAGTATTTGCACTAACTGACTATATTTTTTATTCATTAAATATTTTCAAGGCACTTATTTTAGCATGAAAGTTATTGAGTTCTCAATATGCTCTGTGTCAAAATCATTCAGAAGTAATTGTCTAGATTAGCAGAGATAATTAGGCATTTTAACAAGATGCCAAAAAATAAACATTGGATCAAGGTAGGCAAGGTGAGGGTTGGGAGCCGGTCAGTCAACTCAAAAGTAGGCCGGGTCAGCCAAAGTCAAGACCCGAGTTGGCTAGAGTCATGATAAAAAATTTAATAAAAACAAATACCAGGTCAGGGTCTCGGGGTCGAGAGCGGATTGGTCAGCCCAAAAGTCGACTGGTCGGATGGCTTGACCCTGTCAAGACCTAGCATTCCATGCGTTGGGCATCTATATATAGGATAAAGTGGTTTGGCTTCGCTTTTGTTTCACTTTTGTTCTCCTTGATTCCTTATTCACCACAAATTGGTCCAAAAGATTGAGAAACATCAATAAAATGATTAGACGATTCTTCTCAAAGAACGCTAGGAAATCTGGGTAAAAAAAAGGACAATGACAACCGCTCACGTTCAAGACATCGCATATGGTCCCGCACTCGTAGCGCAACGGACATCACCACCCCTCCGAGGTAGTAGCTCGTGGTCTCGAACAGTGCCCACCCCATCGAGGGCGACTTTCCCACGCACAGACCACTGACATCGTATATGAAAATAATGACATTAAGTCTGAAATACCAAAAATATCCCCCGTCTAGACTCAAAACGTACTAAAATTAGCGCAGTGAAGGAACTAATCATCAACGTTGAATTAGGACTTAGATGACTGTAATAAATCAGGATTTTACAAAAAAGGAGCAAAAATTTAGAACCGCATGCATGTTGCCTCTAAGAATTTTGTTTTGCACGGAGCTCGTTACAAGGAGTACAATTTTCATACGGAGCGTCATTTAGGTAATGGACAAAAAGAGTGATGTACGCACGTACCTTATAACGAGAGAACGTGTATGACAACAAACAGAGTGAATTTGCTAGAGGATTAGTCAAGATAGTATGCAAGAGGAAAGTGTCATGGATGTTGTTAGCGATGAATATATATATATAGACTTTTTGTCCTACCGGCTGTAGCCCGTTGACATCTCTGTAATATTTTATTTTTAATTATAATTTAAAATAGATTATATTTTGAGAAAAAGATAAATATCATTAAATATATATATTTAATTAGATCTATTCTTCCGATCGAACTCTATTTTTCCTTTCCGATCGAACTCTACCCGTGGTCCAACTCTCCCTCCCTCCGTGTATATATAGATACACACACGTATATTCCGGATCGCCCGCAGCGCGAAGCCCCCGCCTTCCTCTTTTCTTTTTTTCTCTTCCGCGCGCGCGCACGCACCCGAACGTTCGCCGGCCAACGGCCGCTGCCGCCGCCCTCCTCCTCCACGCCGCCAGCCTGCAACCGTTGACGCCTGTTAACCAACCCAAAACCGCGGTACTGAGTTAGAGAGGCCCAGGCTTATAAGCATAGGTACCTCCCCTACCTAGCCAATATGGCACTATTCTAACTCGCCCCCTCACGTGCAAGCTCTTCTGGCTTTGACACGTGTACACTGTTTACGGGTGACGGTTGACGGAGGGGGGTCCACAGCCCTTGGCTCTGATACCATGTTAACCAACCCAAAACTGCGGTACTGAGTTAGAGAGGCCCAGGCTTATAAGCATAAGTACCTCCCCTACCTAGCCAATATGGCACTATTCTAACTACGCCTCGCGCCTGGCCTCCGCGCCCCTCGCCGCGCGTCAGCTTCGCCGTCTTCACCCGGCCGTCTGCGCGCCGCCCGCGGCAGCAGCCGCCGCCCCGCCTGCGCACGCCCGCAGCCTCGCCGCGAGGGCCTGCGTCGCCGCGTCACCCCCGCCCTCGGCCTCGCCCGTCCTCCTCTTCCGCGTCGCCGCCTGCACCCTCTGCCGTCGCCCAGCCGTCCACCTGGGCCGCACGAGCCACCTTCTGCCGCCGCTGCGTGACGCCCCGCTCCCTCCGCGGTTCTGTCCCGCGAGGCCGCCACCGCCGTCCACCTGGGCCGCCGCCGTCGTCGCCGCCCATCCTCCCGCACGCTGCCGCCGCCCGGCGCACTCTCCGCCATCGACCGCCGCCGGCCTCCCGGCCGTGTGCAACCACAGCGGAGCCTCCCTGCCTCCCGCCGCCGCGTGTGCCGCCCAACAGTCCCCCTGCGCCAGCCGCCCTCGCGCCACCGTGCACCCTCCTTTTCTACAGCCGGTCGACCTCTCTTCCTCTCTCTCTCCTCTCTCATATTCCCCCCCTCTCTCTCCTATCTATCGTCTCTCTCTCTCTCATATTACAATTGTTCATTCTCTTTATTTTGGCAGCAATTAAGAGAGTATAATATCCGGTCTATCATGTCGCCAACAGCATCCTTAGTCAATTTACTTTGGGTTTTAATTAATCAATCATCGCCACTATTCAGGTAGACCTCTCAACTATCCCTTATTATCTGAAATATATTAATTAAGATGTTAAAATATGATTAGTTAATTTTGGTTAGAAAAATATATTTAGTTAGTTAGATGGGTTTAGTTGTGTGCTTAATTTCAATTAGAAGTTAATTTAGTTGTTTTTACTTAGATGGTTATTTAATATGAATAATATCATGTTTAGATAGTTGAGTGTATTTAATTATGTAATTGTAGCATATCATGATCTTATATATATATATATATCTTGATTCATGCTAATATTAATTGTTAAAAGTTAATTAGTAAGAAATATATATTTGATTAAATATATGTAGATTACAATTGATTAATATTACTGATTCCATGGCACATAAATTCATAGTAGATTGCATGATTTTAGAATAGTGCATTGCCTTATTAGTTGTGTAATAGATTGGTTGGTCATGGCTCAACATGCATGTAAGTGTAGATGTCTTTTTAATTATGTCATTGCGTAGGGTTATATATAGTTGTTTTTTATGTCTGATTGGATTAATTGGTGTATATCTGAGTAATATATGCTTCTAGCTTGTGAGATGTAGTTGATGCAATGTGTTGCATTTTGTAATGTGATTTGCACTTCACCAGACTATGTCAGTGGCCCGTGGGCAGCGGCGAGTTAGAACAGTCCGGAGTATCCTTTGATCCCGGATACCGCGGTTCATCCTAAGTACACCCCTGCCTAGGTGTACTATGGATTTAGCTTACTATATGTTACATTCTACTATATGGTAAATCTGGTGCTAGTCCTGGAACATAGCTACAATATCCAAGAGAAGCATGTGGTATACTCAGACAAAGTTGTTTAGTTTTCATTTAGTTTGCATCATGACATGTAGATCAGGGAATTATTGCATTTAATTCATGTTTCATGATAGGACTATATGGTAGGTGCATATAGAGTTGTGTTAGTGTTGTTATGTCATGATTAGAATAGTATGCATTTAGTAAATCATGCCAATCTATGCAATGGGTAGAAAAAGCATCATATGTAATTAATTGAACCATGATAATTAGCATTACTTATAGTTGTTATAATCTGATCTTTGTTTTGGGGTTTATATCTTTATTATCAGTAGGACTTGTCTAATATATTGGGCTAGTTGGGTGTAAGTCCTATTGGGTCTGTGTGACTCACCTTCCAATCTTTAATATTTTTCAGGATTACAGGTTTAGCGCAGCAGAAGCGTAGTGGTGTTTTGGAATTGGAAGAGGTTGATTATTTGTTCAATGTTGGTATTTAAATTATAATTTCTTAGAGGAAATTTGGATAGAATTATTGGAATTATTTATTGGATTTCGATATTAATTTTGTTTTGCTCCAAACCGATGTATTTCAAGGGTTACGGCGCCGGATTATCTTTCGCTGTGCATGTAAAAATTCGGGTCGTGACAATCTCCCCTTGTCTGGGTGTGTGAGGGGTTGGGTTCGAGGGCCGTTGGAGCCCGACTTCCCCATGGGGGAAGGTACTGGTGGAGATAGAGCAGTGGGGCTCGATCCCTCATCGTCACATAGCACGGCATAGAGTTCGACCATTCGACCAAGTGACAAAATATATATATATATAGACTTTTAAACAACATGTGGTTTTGTATTTTTGTCAATTCTTGTGCTACGCGAGAGAAGGATCGATACAGTGAATTGTTATAAAAGGGGGAATTGCTATAAAATATGGAAGGGAAGTGACCTTTAATGGTGCACACTTGACAAGTAACTAAGAGCTAGTTAGATAAAAAAAACTTGACCCTGACATGATTGACTTGAGAAGCTCACCAGTAATTCTATTAAATAACCAAATTAACATTTATTAAAAAAATAAATTATAAATATCAATAGTTATAAATAAATCTAAATAAATTTTGATTCAAGTTAAAATTAAATTCGAGTTTCATAACTGAACTAGAGTTAAAATTTCACAATTAAGTTTAGATAAATTTTTTATTTTGTAAACAAGTTCGTATCCAGTTTAAATTTAAATGTGGATTGAACTTGAGTTGAATTATTATTCGAATTCAAATTCGAGGTAGACTAGATTAATTAACATGTCATGTTTGAACAAATAATGGACATGTTTGTAAAAGCTCGAGCTCAAATATTCATAAAATAAATGTGTCAAATTTGAACGAAACATACCACTCGACTCGACTTTGCACTTTTATATGCTAGAATGCGGATCGAACCAAGGCAAATAAAAGGTAAGACATTGCAGACGAACATGATCCATTTCAAAATATGAATTATATCACATATGATGGGGTGATTACTAATCAGTAATCACAGGGTTGAATGCGAAAAATATTGGTTCACGTTTTGGAGCATGGACCAGGGCTCGGCCCGTTGATTTAGATTGACATCTAACTTCTGAATTGCTCAGAGTTTAGATACTTTTTTGTAAAATGACTAAATAAAATAATAATTTTTTTTTATAAACAACTTAATTTAAAGTATTTACTTTAGATTTTTATTTTTGGAGATTAATAACTAAGATTTAGTGTTAACGACCGAGATTAGAGATGAAATTAAGCCCTTAAATATTTTGTTATGTCAAATTAAATGTCACGTCAATTGATATATAATATCCGAGAGGTTAGATATTCCAATTGTTTGATTGAATGTTTGGTTACTTTTTTTTAGATATACGTATTTTTAGAATAAAGATCATCTTTTAAGGTGTTTGTTTATGATTTTTATATTTAGAGTTTTGTTTTTGATTTAAAAACTAGACACTATGTTAACATAACTTCCAAATTTTGAGAAACAACTGCGTTCGACAAAGTTATAGGGTCTTGGTTGTCATTTTTTTGTTTAGGTAACTTTATTTTTGAAAAAAGATTATATTGTTTGGTAGTATCGATTTAATATTACAAAAATATAGATTTAATGTGTTTGACAAAAACGTCCCAACGTTTAAAATTATGGAGTCTTGGTTGGCAGTAATTTTTAAATCAAAATTTATACTAAAATATATGTACATAAACAAAATGTTAGTATTTTAACACAATAGTTATATGAAATGTCAAAGTCTTTTTATATATCTAGTTGCCTTCTATTTATATATTTATTTGTTTGTTTGTTTATCTATTCGTCTGTTTTTATATACTGTGACATATCTCTCTTGGTTTTTATTTAAAGATGAAAATGACCAAAAAACTGCATTCAAACACCAAACTCAAACTCAAATTCAAAACTTTACTCTCAAATGATTGAGGACAGTTATATGGATTTGTCTTTTTATTGTTCACTATTAATTCCTCTCACATGTTTAGTTTCTTTAAATCATATTAGATATGTCTCCGTCAAGTTAACTTGGATTTGTCTCTTCGTCTTTTCTGTTTCGATAACATTAAGGTCTCGACTTGTCTATCTAGTGTCTCAAAAGGGCGTTACATATTATGTATAAACTAACAAAATTTCTCACTTTTACTATATTCTCGAGTCTCACAACTTTCGTTTTGTTCTTAATGCACTCATGTTGATTTTGCTTATCCGTATATGGCCACACATCTATCTTAGCATCTGTATTTCAGTTACACTGAATTTGATAGTATATTTCTTCTTAGTTATTCAACAATCACTACCATAAAACATGACAAATCTTATAACCATGTCACAGTATTTTTCTTTCAATCTTATAATCTTGAGCGGTTGGTGCACCTCCAAGGGGCATAGGCGCAGGTGTGTTTTTTTTTTTGACATGGCACAGCGGCCAGGTGTGCACCGCACTGCGCACCGGCGAGGGTTCGAGTTCTCCGGCGAGCACTCGAACCCCACAGGATGACCCCCCCGCCCCTGCAGGGATGGCCCCCCGGCTGAAACAGCCGGGATTCGAACCCCCGCCACCCCCCCCTCGGGGGTGGCGTCGTGCCAACCGAGCCAAGCTCGGTCGGCATAGGTGCAGGTGTGTTGCGTGCTACATCATCGCACTACGACGCATAGGTCTCTGACGACTTCGGGGTCTGTAGCCAAGCATGTCGCTGCAGTGCTTCTCACTAGATCCAGGATGATGATGCTAGGGCCGCAAATGAACCAATACACTCGACAAGTAGCTCGAAGCTCGACTCGACTGATAAAAACTCAATTTGGCTTCTTTATCGTGTTGAATGAATAAGCTTGAACAAAAAATAAAGCTCGAGTCATTAAACGAGTCGAGCTTGAACAAATTCCTACTCGACTCGATAAACTCGCGAATAACCCGATTAAATATTTTATTATATATTTATTTTTAAAAATTAAATTAAGAGTATTAATAATTATATATTGTCACTTAAATATATTAAATAATTTAAATTTTGAGTTTAAACTCAGATTGAGTTTCATAAATGAGCTAAATTTAGAGTTCACGAAGAATTTTCGATTAATTTTGAGTTTTATAAACAAGTTTGAATATAACTTAAGTTTGAATGTAAATTAAATTTTAGTCTAGTTACTACTCGAGTTCGAGCTCGACTCGGCTCGATTAATAGCGAACCAAGTTTGAACAAGAGTTCAACGTACTCGTTAAAACTCAAGTTCAAACTCGAACTCACGTAAAATAAATAAGTCCAACTTGAATATTATACTAGTCGACTCAGCACATTTGCACCCCTGGATGCTCCCTCCCCTTTTGTGCACAGGGGCCGCTACAAGTCCTCCCGGGCACACCAACGTAGGAGGAAGCTGGCAATGCAGGGGTGTGGACAGACCGCATTGTGAAGAGCAGAGCAGGTAGAGGTCTTTTGGGATATCCACGGCTACTTCAGAGTGCGGCTAGATTTAAATATTGATTGCTCTTAAATTTAAATTTAAGTCTAAAAAACGGTGTACAAAGCATAACCAAACACTCTATAATATATTAAATAAAAAAATTCTGAACAAAAAATTTTCATTATTTAAATTGGAAAACTCGAGCAAATCTGTAATTTTGTTGATAAACTCAACGAGTAACATGATTAAATATTCAATTAAATATATCATGTTAAGAAATTAATCACGAATATCAAGTATTTATATAATATCATTTGAATATATAAAATAAATCTGAATTTGAATTTAAATTTAGATTAAGTTTCATAAATAAGTACAAGTTAAAATTTATAGACGAATTTAAATTAAGTTCAAATTTTACGAATGAGTTAATGTCAAGTTTAAACTTGAGTCAAACTACTTTTCAGTATGAGTTGAAAAGAGTTGAACTTACATCTAATGGGTTAAAGCCAAGTTTAAAACTCAAGTAATTTGAATAATATGCAACTCAATTTATTTGTGTCACATTTGCTTAACTATTTTCGATATTCCCATGTAGTTCGGATGAAATTTAGCAGATGCATAATATATATATTATCATATATTGGAATAAAAAATAGTCAATTACTTGTATTTATCAATTTTTAATAAAAATTAATATTATAATAAATATAAAATATAAAACATTTAAAAATATAATATATAAATCTTAATAAAATAAAATTTAAAACACATTATTTCAAAAAATGAATAGTAAAATGAAATTCATTTGGTAATTTTAATAAAAATTGATGCATACATTATTAATTTTAAAAAATATCAGAATTTTCCGTTTCCGATAACGTAATCAGAATCTGAACAAATCATATTGCTCTAGTTACAATTTAATCAGAATTAAAATTAGAATTCTTCTCTTGCGGAAACTAGAATCTGTAATAGGTAATAGGGTTAATGAATCCTACCGATTGCCAGCCTTACCCCTATTTTTGCGAATATATCTATTTAGTCTTATGGGTGTTTGGTTGCATGATAATTTTTTATACACTTTCATGATAAAAAATTGTATTAAAATAAAAAGTGAACTAACTCATGACCTAAAATTATCATGTTTGGAGGAATGTGATAACAAAAAAGAGTAACCATCATACATGATCAAACAAAGTGGGAGACCATAAGAAAAAAGAAAGAGGTGAGACCCTCTTTTTTGTTTAAGAAAAAAAATCACTTTCAAAACATAAAATTGTCATGATTGTCAAATACCTCTTTTAACAAATTTTCTTATAATTTTTAAAAATTAAAATAAAAATCTCTATTATCATGCAACCAAACATCCCATTAACAACAGGCAAGATAAAAAAAATAAGAAAACCTTACTCTCCATGATTAATTAAAATAAAAATTATTAATTTTAAATTATCTAACTTTTGTGAGAAACAAATGCTCGAATAATTGAGCAGAGTTCGGATTCTGTGACTCCGAAAAGTGTAAATGAAATCTAATATTTCAAAATTTTGATTTGATTCCAATAAAAATTAATAAGTTTGGAAGATTCTTCTATCCCATAAATCATCAGAATCAGAGTTGGATACTTATCGAAATCAGAATCAATTCTTTTTATTTTCATTTATAACAAATAAATAAATATAAATAAAATTAATCAAACTAAAATTAAATAAAACAAAAAATATTATATATAAATTAAAAATTAAAAATTAAAAATAGTATATCAAATTTTAATAATTATATAAAAATTATTAACTTATTTTTTGAATAAAATTAATATTTAATATATTTTTAAACATTATTGAATTTAATTTCAATTTGGATCAAAATCAAAATCTCTTTAACTCTTAACAAAATCAAAATAGAATTTCAATGATCATCGAATGTGACCCGTTTTCTCACGCAATAGACAGAGGGAAGAAGACACATATCTCTCACGCTCGGAGCCTCCGAGGAACTCGGTGCTTCCGAGGAATCTCTGATCGTCGTCTTCCTCGGCCCTAAGTGTTCATTGCCTTTCCACCTTCTTCTCACAGAAAAGACCTACCGTGCTCCCCACTTCCCAGGCCACTCCGTGGTACCACTCTTCAAGGCACACCGTCCTCTGCACGGAGTGCTTGGTGCCTTTGTCTTCTTCTGCACGGATAAGCTCATCTTTGCTTCTTGCTTGCTCCGCGGATGGACAGTTACGGCGCCACTCTTTAAGGTTAGCCCTTCTACCAACTACCACTCTACTGTCATCCATGGCACACAATATCAATCCCATGCATACCCCCACTGGAGGAAGATTCCATACTCCAAAACTTCAAAACACTGCTCATTCATGCACCAGAACCTCAACCAACCACCTTCGACATCAACCTGCTTACACATGGAGACAAATGGAAACAAAGCATTGTACTTAGAGTCCTCTCCCCCCATTATACGCGACCGGCAGGGCTCAAAGAATAGATACGTAAGATGTGGAACCCCCAGGCATCTTGGAGCTTACTCAACTACCCTTGCAGCAGCTTCCTACTGTCCCTTAGCAACGAGGAAGAGGTGGACAGAATCCTTCACAGAATGCCATGGTTTTTCAATGAGGATTTAGTCATCGTGGAGAGAGACAAGCCCAATACTAAACCCTCATATGAGCTCTCTAAAGTTGATCTCTGGATTAGGATTTTTGATCTCCCAGTCGAACTTCTAGATAGAAGCATTGTCTTCAAGCTAGCACAGCAGGTTGGTGAACCTATTGAACCACCTGTCGAGATCAGTGAAGCCTGGAGCATGTATGCACGTATCAAAGTAAAAATTGATGTGAACAAGCCTTTGACAACACAGATTTCTGTAACTTGGCCAGAGAACACAGTGAAGAAGTTTGATATCATTTATGAGAGGATCTCAAAGTTCTATCACTATTGTGGGAAGATCAGTCATGAACAAAAAGAGTGCCCGGAGCTTGATATCATACACACCCGCATTGATCAGGAACAGTCTCCACAATTGAAGATGAAGATGAAAGCTCTTATCCAGTACCATTACGGTGACTGGTTAATTCCCACATGCCGAGTCAACCATAGCCCAGGCAGTCCACTATTCCCAAAGCTAAGCCCCCAACCCAACTCTGGAGGTGAGTCTGCAGCCAACACCTATCCCACCATGACAACACAACTCCTCAGCTACTTGCTACCATCAGTCCCAACAACACAAGCACATCAGCTAGATCCTGACACTTCTCGAGCCCCACAACCCACCTACCACCATACCCATACACATAACCCCGTTGACCCTCTATCCACCTACCACCTTACGCACACACCCAACCCCCCTGGCGCAACCCACACCCTGCTCATCTACGCCCCTGGCAGTTCTGTCAGAACACCTTGGATTGGGCCTCCACACCACCCATACAACATCCCCCCTGACCGGTCCTCCCCACCAAAGCTGAAACCAATCTTGCAGAGCCCGGACAACCCTTTAAGCCCATTAAGGCCATCCAAACCCAACAATATTTTATCCCTCAACTAAACTAGCCTGATTGACAAATTCAAAAAGAGAAGAACCCTGAAAATGGCTAAGAACCCACGGATCCGTCAACAACTCTTAGCAAACTTTGAAGGCACTCAGAGCACCTTAGAACCAATGGCTATGGCAGCTGGCCTTGAAGAGCCACGGGTGGATAAATGAAGATATTGGCTTGGAATTGTCGGGGCGGGAATGGAGCCCTTACACTTTCCTACCTTGATAAAATAACCCATTCAACCTCTTCTAGTATTAGTTTTGTTTTTGAAACCAAGAGAAGTCGATACTCATCCCTTGGGTACTTCACCACCATAAATATTACCAACTACCACATTGTGGATTCTCATAGCAGAAGTGGAGGACTCTGGCTGTGGTGGAAAGATGATGTCCAGCTTAATATCCTCTCCTCCAACAACAATTGGTTAGGCTGCTCCATTCTAAACTAGCACAGCAAGCTCCCTTGGTTACTTATTGTTGTCTATGTACCCACCAACCACAGAGACAAAATGACGATGTGGACTGACATCACTACCTTCATTGATAACACAAACTTGCTCGTTTGTCTCCTAGGCGACTGGAGCTACATTACCAAAAGCTCTGAAAAATAGGGAGGTTGAGGAATTAACAGGCATCACACACAGGCTTTCCATTCTTTCCTTTCAGATGGAGGAATTGCGAAAATTAAGAATATTGGGCCAGCATACACCTGGTCCAACCGCAAACATTACCCATTTCACATCAAAGAGAGATTGGACAGAGCCTTTGCAAATTTGGATTGGATCTCTTCCTTTGAAGAAGCTACAACCTCCACTCTCCCGTTGGGCCCTAGCGACCACTTGCCCCTTCTCCTCAACCTTTTCCCTCTGATGAGAAAGCAAAGGACTAATATTAAGATTGAGTCCACTTGGTTGTGCCAACCATCTTTTAAACACTTGATTAGCAATTTCTAGCCGCACTCTCCGAGCCTACTGGACAATTATCAGTGCAAGATGAACCTTCTCAAAAATCAATGCTTACATTGGAAAGCCAAGAATTTTGGTAACATACAGACAGCCATCAAAGATTTAGAATTGGATCTCAACTAGATTTAGATGAGAGAGCCGACGGAGGACAGTATTAACAAAGAAAGACGCATCACTTCCAAGCTTCAGAATCTCTATGACTTCGAGAATTGCTACTGGAAACAAAGGTCCAAACAACACTAATTTACTTGGGGAGATAGATGCACCAAGTTCTTCCACAATTCTATCAAGATGAGAAGGAGGTTCAACCGCATTTTTAGAATCCGCAAGGCTAACGGGTCCTAGCCTCTGATCTCCCGGACATCAAATACACCCTTATCCAATACTTCCAACAACTTTTCTTGACCAGCCCCCATACTTCTGGTCATTTCCCCACTTAGGCCCACTCTAGAACTTTAACTGAGGAGCACATATCGGAACTTTCTAGGTGCCCCACCCTTGATGAAATTCATACCAGCCTTTTCTCCATGGGTGCGGATAAATCTCCTGGTCCCAATGGTATAACACCATCTTTTTTTCAAAACCTCTGGGATACCTGCAAAGATGATCTTCTTAAACTCACCTAATTGGCCTTCCAGAATACCATTCTGCCGGTTGGTATCAATCACACCCTCATTACCTTCATTCCCAAGATTTATACTCCCACCACCCTTCATGACTTTAGGCCCATTAGCCTCTGCAACACTTCTCATAAGCTTATCACCAAAACTTTAGCCTTAAGACTTAAAAATATCATGCCTCACCTCATCTCCCCACACCAATATGCCTACACACCCGGGAGACTCCCTAGTGATAATACCATTCTTGTCAATGAGGCTGTTAACCACTTACAAAAAATGAAAGGCAAAACCAGCTCCTTTCTCATTAAAGTTGACATCACCAAAGCTTTTGATCACATCAACTGATCTTTCCTAGAAAGCACTTTAAACCGCTTCCATTTCCCTACCCCCACCACCAACCTCATCCACCACTGCACCAAGTTCGCCACCTTTTTCATCAATGTCAATGGGGAGTCGTCGGGCCACATCACCCCCTCCAGGGGAGTTAGGCAAGGCTGCCCCTTATCCCCTTATCTTTACATTCTCTGTGCTGAAACTCTCACCATGATCCTCAATGACAAAGTGCGGCAAGGTAAAATCAAAGGTCTCAAACTGAGTAGAGGCGGGCCCAGGCTCACCCACCTAATGTTCGCTGATGATCTCATATTGTTGGGTCGAGCTACCCCTGGAGAGATGGACAACTTCCTTAATTGACTCAACCACTATGAGCTCTGCTCAAGTCAAGCTGTCAACCTAAACAAATCCAGCATATTCTTCAGCAAGAACACAAAGCAGGATGATCATCAACTCCTCTGCTCCATGACCAAGCTCAAAGAAATGACTTTTACAGACAAATATTTGGGTATCCCCTCCATGTGCAGCATGCTAACTAGCAGGGATCTCTCTTTCATTGAGGACAAGTGCGCCTCTAGACTTGCAGGTTGGAAAGGTAAACTTCTCAATTCTGGTGGTAGAACCACGCTTATTAAATCCACCCTCTCTGCCATACCCCTTCACATTATGTCCACCCACACTATTCCCAAGTTTGTCCTTCAGCAGCTCAAGAGGGTCCAAAAAACTTTCTGGTGGGGTCATTCACCAAAAACTAGAAAGATGCAATGCATTCATTAGGACAAAATTAAACTTAGCAAGGAGCAAGGAGGATTAAGCATTTGTGATTTCAAACTTCTCAATCAAGCTCTTCACATGAAACTTGCTTGGAGGCTTGGGCACTGTCAAGGACACCTCTAGGCAGAGGTCCTAAAGCACAAATACTTCAGACACATTGACCTCTGGCGGGCAACCACTTCTAAGAGGTGTTCCTCAGTTTGGAAGAATATATATGAAGCTACCAACCTCATTAAGCAAGGTTATATTTGGAAGGTGAACAATGGGGCTAATATCAACATCTAGAACCAACCCTGGATTCCCATTCATCCCGGCCCCTTGGCCTAGTCAAAATACATGACACCCAAAAATGGCATGTTTCGAGTAAAATACATGAAATAAAATCGAACAGACAAGTTGGATCTACTGTTCACCAATGGGCTGAACAAGCTCATTAAACCTTATTGGGCCTGACTGATCAGACGATGGCCCGATAACGATCAGGCACCACCAGAAGGTTCACTTGACTTCCAAATGAACAATGCTAGAGTCAGATCGAAAATTCGACCCGTATTTGGAAAGTTATGAGAAAAACACTGAAAGTCAATTTTCAGGTGGCCTTGTCAGGGGTATATTGGGCTCAAAAGATAAAACAAGTGAGTCCATGGGACTGTATCAGTCGAGACCTTCGCAATGGTACCCCAATTGTCAAAATTCGATTTCGGTTGGACCTCAAATAGTAAAATGGCCGCTTTCACCCTTGGTGGGTACAGGCAATTCGGGATAGGTCCGATAACATATTGGCACATCATTGGGTCTGCCTAACTCCAACTAGAGCAACATTGAAGTCAGATCGAAAATCTGACTCATATCCGGCAAGATATGGGCAAAACAGTCAAATAGACTTCTGGGAAGTCTTTGAAGGGCTTAATGGTCCCATATGACCAAGCCAGTAGGTCCACGATATAGTCCTGGTCATAAGCTCCGCAACGGTACCATGAATGTCGGATTTCGACTCTGGATGAAAAAATGACCGCTTTGCCCCTATTGGGCCCGGACAAATCTGAACAGGCCCACTAACATTCAGTGCTGCCAAAATGTCCACCCAACATCCAGAAGAGCAATGTTGAAGTCGGATCATCAATCCGATCTGTATGTAAGAAGTTATGGATGAAATCTAAAAATTTGCAGAGTTCGCACTACGGGCAAATCTGTCCAAACAATCTTTGGATAGGTTAATTTTGCATGAAGATCAAAGTTCTAGTGTATATTTATTTGATTACATTTTACAGGAAATTTTTGAGGAATTTTTAAAGACCGAGATCATACCGATCGAAAATTCTACCAAATCGGTGATCTTCGAACAATTGGAGGGTTATCGACCGTAGATCTGATTGTACACAAAATCAACGATTATCGAGACATCTACTGGATAATTCCGATCAATTTAGAGTTAATTTAATTGATTTCACCCGTAATTAATATTGAGTGTTGGATCGGAACCATCTTGATCAAACTTAGGTCAAATTTGATCTAAATTGCCAGCCGCCACTCCCTTTCTCCCTCCTGCCACCATACCTGCCAACTCTCCCAATATGAGAATGCCTATAATATAAGAAGGAATTGATACGAGGCATTTATCTTTCATTATCTCTTTTTTTAAAAAAAGAAGAAAAGGAAAAGGACGGAGAGAATCGATTAATTCCGATTTCGATTTCGACAAGTTATCGCAATATTCGATTCTGATAGTTTATAGGATACAAAAACAAATTCTAAATCCGTTAATTTTTATCAGAATCTAATTGAAATATTAGAATATTAGATTTCATCTACACCCCTAATTATAAGTTAAGTATAATAATTTTTTGTTCTAAATTTTAAATATATTGATATTTTATAGTCATAAATAAGATATAATAAATCTGACATAATAAATAGGGTTGTTCATGTTATAATTATTAAGTATTATTTGTATTATATTTATATATTGATTATAAATCAAGTATAATAATTTGTTGCTCCAAATTTTAAACATGTTAATATTTTATAGTCATAAATAAGATATAATAAATATGATGTAATTAACATGGTCTAAGAAATAAATTTATTTTAATAAATTTTATTATATTTAAATTTTTATATAAATAAATTATAATTTGTTCAAAAAAAGAATCTACAAAAACGTGGGAGCAATTGTTTTGAAAAGAGTCAAAGCTGGACCCTTAACTGTTTGTCACGTACACTCCATTCCCGATGCTGTATGCTCTACTCG
Organism: Cryptocoryne crispatula var. balansae; assembly: GCA_036172225.1. Lineage (NCBI taxonomy): Eukaryota > Viridiplantae > Streptophyta > Magnoliopsida > Alismatales > Araceae > Cryptocoryne > Cryptocoryne crispatula. Next base: position 33,151,982 of record CM069929.1, on the reverse strand, counting down.
CACACGTACAAAAGTGCTACTATGCTAATTCTTTTTGAAAGGGTGCTATTGTGTTAAAAAAAATTTCGAACGAGGCTACTTTGAAAAAAAAGCCCTGTTGGCTCGTTTGAAGACATGTGCCAATTTGGTACCAAAGCAACAGCCGATTTGGTGCCAAAACGGGTGTTGGCTCAGTCAGCAAACAGACCCCGACCTGTTGCAAATCAGGTCGCCAATGTCCAAGAAGCTGAAGATGGGCCCTCCAGACCCACATGGTGCAAGTTAGGCTGAAGACGGGCCCTTCAGACCCCGGCGTGGTGCAAAGCAAGCTGCCAAGGCCCGAGGAGCTGAAGACGGCCAAATTGGCCCAATCGGGCCATGAAGATATCAACTCGGCCCAATTGGGCCACGAGGACTTGAAGTCGGTCTTATTGGGCCGCCAGGGTCCAATATGCTGAAGAAGGGCCTAGCCGGGCCATGAAGATATGAAGCTGGCCCTAATGGGCCATGAGACACAAAGCTGACCTTGTTGGATCTTGTACAAAAAAAATCAACTTAAATAACAATCTGAAATGCAAAATGCAAAATTAAATAAAGGGTGAACCAAAAATTTTGACCACCTTAGGATGGCTATTCCAGCTACGTCCCTGGTAGGCGCTCCTGGGCGTAGGCGCGAGCTAACTCCCGTTGCAGACGGTTCCTTCCCACGACGCGATGAGTCAAGTACTTGTTGCGTCGGATGGGTAAATCTCCATTTCGATCGGAAATAAGGTGGCATGCTGTTGAAATTTCCCCGATCTTATGGAAACCTACATCTCGGGGAGGAATGCCGACACATTGTTCAAACTTCATCAAGTGCACACTGACATTGCAAAATTCAATGAAATTCAAGTGCCGATGTGGACTATTGCAACCAGGCGTCGATGCTAGCCCGACAGGCCAAATAAGATGCGGACTTAACATAAATAAAAAGATAAAATAAATCTGAAAATACCATGACACACATCAAATTAAATCTGAAAATCAAGAAAGAAAATCATATTTTTAATAATCTGAAATTTTCAATTAAACTCAATTCAATGGAAGCCCACTTCTTAAACAAGTAAAAATTAAATGATTCAAAATAAATTGAATAAACCACATTAAAACACTTTAAAACTTTAAAAATTAGTCATAAAATAAAAAAAATAAGATTCTTAAATAATCTAAAATTTAAAAATCAACTAGGTCAAATCTAAATTTAAAAATGTTTTAAAAACATCGAACATAATCAAACCAACATCAAAATATCAACAGACAAAAAACAAAAAAACACCCTAATTCAAACGTCAACCAAACTAAATAAATCAGATTACTTAAATCATCAAAATCCATCAAATTACAAGCTCAAAATAAAGATAACTTCAATCAATTGAAATAAAATCAACCGAAACCAAAAATCAAACCAAATCAATTCAAGTAATTCAACTTGAACATAAAATTCAAATATAATTTAAATATGAAAATTCACAATTCAAACCAAATAAAACCAACTTCACATTAAAATCAAAAGTCAACTTCAAAACAAATAAAATCAACATCTATCATATTTAGAACAACTTGTTCGCATCTTATCGGGCCTAAAAAGCTAGGCCCTTTTTGAGTTTTCTTTTGTTATGTGGATGTGCATGTTCTCTCAAGATAGATTGCTATGGCAGTTAATCAAGGGCGTTCGAGTAGTTGCTCGATGTAAGTTAACGCCGGGTATTCGCACCAACTGGCGGAGAGAGGTCAAAATAAAAATTTCAAAGAACCCGAATCTCGGTTCTAGTATTTTTAAATATATCATCGGACTATTTAATGTATTATAGGCTACCACCTATTTTCCTAAGTAGTCCAAAGGAGATACGAAAATTATTTTGATAAAGGAAAAACGAGGTTCTCACAATACCCCAAACCCCTACCGCATTGTGAGTGAGCTCATCTTGGATGGGACCTGGAATGAACCCCTTATCACCTCAGGTCCTCAACCTTCCACCAACACTCAGCCCTAGCCATCCTTAGAATTCATCTACCCACCCCTAACGAGGAACCCGATAGAATTGTGTGGCCCTACACCTCGGATGGTCAGCTCTCCACCAAATCAGCTTACTGGTTCCTTCTGGATAGACCCATCCCTCCTGGCTCATCCAATCTCCAAGTATGGAGGAAGTTTTGGCACCCAAAGATCACCTCTGCCCTCCCACCTAAAATTATCATGTTCCTTTGGAAGTGCATTAGAGGCATCCTTCCCACCAATGCGCTCATTGCCAGGAGATGCAAGATTGCCTCCCCAATCTGCTCCATTTGCAACACTGATGATGAATCCATCGAGCATTTGTTCTTTCATTGTTCCTGGGCCAGGGCTACTTGACTGGGTTCCACTCTCGCCCTCGCTGACGTCGATAATTGCAATCACATTGGTGACTTCCTCACCTCTTGGGGATGGACATTGCACTTCAAGCTAGCGAGGACAGAAATCGCTTACTCACCTCTGGGGTCACTACTCTGTGGTGGATTTGGAAGACCCGATGCACCTTCCTTTTCCAACATACCAAACCAAACCCAACTAGCACAATTAGGCATGCTTCAGCCGACGCGGCCTTCTGGCTCTCTCAATGCAAAACTCATCATCAGCCCAAGACGAACAGTTGGTCACCACCACCCCAGAACTGCCTGAAAATCAATGTCGATGCCGCGACCAATAAATCCCGCGGAGCCATTAACATGATTGTTAGAAACCCCGACGTCGCCATCCTCCTCTGTCGCGCTGCTCGAAAACGGGAAACAGACTCGCTAACGCTTGAAGCTCTTGCCGTCAAAGAAGCCGTGCTGAATGCCACCAAGCTCAACCAACCTTGCATCATCGATTGCAATTACAAAGTGGCAGTGGGCGCCATCAACTTTGGCCGTAATATCCACTGGAAGCTCAGGGAAGTTGTCAGCCAGATCAGGGGAAGCCTTCCTTGCGCCAGGGCGTCTGTCAATTTCTGCTTCAGGAAATCTAATGAAGCTGCGCATATCTTGGCTCATTTCGCCTTACTTTCTTATTTGTCAACTGACGGACGTATTCCGCCCCCGTGTTTGTTTAACACTGTTTTGTAAGGATTCCTTAAATTTACTAGGAATACTTATCTTATTGACCAAAAAAAAAACTTCTCGCGCAATAAGAACTTTATAGCACGGTGACTAGGTTTGAAAGATAAAAGCAAAATACAGGTTTCGAGGGGAAGGTCGAGTGCGGTGCGGACTTGAACGGAAGTTCAAATTGGATTCAAAGGAAACGCCCCCGCGAGGGGGGGTGGAAGATAAAAGGGGATTCCCGTTTTACGGGCACTTCTTGCGTCGGCGTCATCCCGTTTCTAATTTATCCTTTGCAGCGAGTAGCGATCACCGGGTGAGGTAACCCTAGCTAGCTCACTCTCTTGCATCGTCCTCGGTTTTCTGGATCCGAAGTATCTCTTTCCATGTGATCTTCTCTTCCCTGGTTCATAGCGGTGCGATGCCTTGAACCGTTGCGGTTTTCTTTTGTCACCTGCAGGCGCCATGTCGGACGAGGAACATCACTTCGAATCAACCGACGCGGGGGCGTCCAAGACGTACCCGCAGCAGGCTGGGACCATCCGGAAGAACGGCTACATCGTCATCAAGGGAAGGCCCTGCAAGGTGAGCCAAGCGGGGGTGTAGATTTGAGGTGATTTGTCTTTGAATGAGATGGTTGGATTTTTTTTGTGGTAGTGTGATGATCTTAGCTCCGATTGATGCTAAGTTTTTAGCTGTTTTGACGTTGATGATTACTGAAGCGACAAGGAACTTAACATGTTCAAAGTTGTTATCTCCACTTAGGCCACAACGCACCCAAGATGTATAAAGGTTTCCATGTAGGTGACATGGGGGCTGTTTAGGCATAACTTAAGCGATATAATTTAATGTTAATATCATATATATACAACACTATATGTTACTCATAATATGGTTTGGGTTCTAGACTTTTAAAAGTTTGGGTATAAGAGAGGATTTTGCATATAAGTATATACTTATTATATGTTTATGATTAAAAAATTTAAACACACATGATTCTATAAGTGATGATGAATAATTTTAATATAATTTTACTATCATTAGATTGGTGTTAATGATTTTCAGCTCGTCATGGGCTTCGGTGCCAAGGTGGATGCCTCGGTCATCTAGGTGGGCACTTTGGGTGCTTTTTAGTTCCTCAAAAAAGGCTCCCTTTCGCTTTTGACCCGAGGAAGTGATTTGATGACTTGGTGGTGCCTAGGGCACCTTGACAACTATGAGCTAATCCATTTTGGATTTTTTTTTTCATTAATTATCAGATAAGCAGAATTGACATGCACTTAGACAATGATTTAGAAACTGTGGATGCCGGTATATGGTGACAATACTTGTTCATGGCTTTTGATATTTGTGTTAAATGGTTATAAATTTTAGCTTGACTGTCATTTTCTGCCAGTGGTGCGTAGTTTCTGATTTTCTGTCTTACCATGAGTTATTATTAGATGGTCGATTGATGATCATAGGATTTTTCTGGTCGTAACAGTTTTCATAACTTGAACTGTGCTGTGTATTATAGTGCCTTCTTCCTCTTATTTTTTTTGATTTGTTTCTCTCAAAGAAGGTTCATCAACTTTGCAATACTAGCTATTTGGAAACTCCGGTGATGTTATGGTCTTAATGGTGCCGAGTATTTCAGTCTACGAGAGCACATTCTTTTCTTGTTTTTGTTTTGAGCAATCTTCTCACCAAACCAAACACACCCTTCTTTAGAAGCATCTTCTCTTCTGCATACAGAAAGAATATAATGTATGATGAATTTTAAACAACTCATTTTTGAAAATGCTAAGGATCATGCTAACCTGTGAGCATTTTTGTGTAGAATGTAGATACCAGCTTTACACTGGCTTCTCTTCCTGTAAGCTAAACATATAAGGTGCCTTGTTTAACCAAATGCTAGGACATTTTATGATCAGTCCTTGGTAGGATGCTTGCTGTTAACTGAAATATCAACATAAATTTTAGCTGAGGGTTCATCCTCTTTACAATATACTTTATTCAGGGGAGATGTACGAGGGATTTAAGGCTATTTTGTGAGTTTCTATATTTAAGTTTGTTCTAGGCCATAGTTTTTAAGGCAATCAAGGCAACATAGTACTATCTTGTTGCTTAGGCGAAAAGGCGAGGTGTTAGGTGACATCTTTTTATAGTAAAATTAATCGAATAACAAATATACAAGTGACAAATAATACATAAAAAGTAATAAATAATTATGACAATATGTGAATAAATGAATAATGTGCAAGTACATAGTTAAATAGATTAAAGAACATGAATGGAAGTACTATATTAAGTTATTTTTAATACTTAATTTGTATTAACTCCTAGTAAATATCTATGAAATTACTTAATCCTAAGTATTATTCCATCAAAATGTATATTTATAATCAAATTAACTATTAGAGCTAGCTGTTTTTATTTCAAAATCACACAATTAAGTGATATTGATATTTAATTAGAACTACTTATTTTTAAATTAGACAAAATAAGAAAAATATTATGCTGCCCGCCTTGGCACCACTCATCTTGACAGGTGAGGGGGTGCCTTGTCACCTAGGTGATGCCTTGAAAACAACATCCTGGGCTTTGTTTGTTCTGAGCTTTCACCACCAGCATCTATGTATACGATGGATCCTGTGAGTACTAGTTTGAAAACATCTTTTTTGCAATCATTTTATGGACGTTGCATATTGAGAGATGATAGCAACCCTTGGTTTTAAGGCTGATTATATGCTTACTCAGTTACCTTTTTGGTACATTGAGCTTTCACAAGTACACACGATTTTTACATTTTATGATCTGGACGATTGTTCTATTTCATGGCCAATCCCTGGCCATCCTTCTCCTTCATGTATCTTTCCAAACATGTCATGTTTCCTATTCATCCATATCTACCTTTTCATATTTGAGTTGTGCAAATCTCACCTTGTTTCACCAGATTAATTTTCAACTTTTTCATGGATAAATAACATCTCAATTTATAAATCTCTGGTGTTTGCAACTCTTTTTTTTTATATCATGGTGAAGATCTCCTTTATATATTTTACATTCAAATTAGGTCCAGCAGATTTTATTCCATTGTTAACTCTCAATGATGAGTTTTTATGTTCTCTATTTCTTCACTTCATGGCAATTATGCAAGTCATTTATTTGATATATATAATTTATTTATAAATTATTTACATATTAATTAATATTATTAGTAAATAGGATCTGTTGTTTGTAACTCTGCAGTATGGTAGGATTTTTGCACCCTTAAGAACAACATAAATGTAGATTTTCTTGTTATCTTTGTCTTGTCTTCTCTGAAATTTTCTCCCTGCTTCCCATTTGGCAGGTTGTTGAGGTTTCGACCTCCAAAACTGGGAAGCATGGCCATGCTAAATGTCACTTTGTTGCCATTGATATCTTCAGTGGCAAGAAGCTGGAGGATATTGTGCCTTCTTCTCATAACTGTGACGTAATTGCCTGCTTCTTTGTCCACTGTTGTTATGCATATATTGTTAAAATAGTATTCTCCAGTATGTTGGTTGACTTGTTTTTTTTTTCAGGTGCCTCATGTTAATCGTACGGACTATCAGTTGATTGACATCTCAGAAGATGGATTTGTATGTTACCTTGTTTTCTTTTTTATTGACTGATTTCTTCCCCATCTGGGCATCAGTTTTATTCAGGCCAAAGTAACTTCATGCAGGTGAGTTTGCTGACTGAAAATGGGAATACCAAAGATGATTTGCGCCTCCCGACTGATGATCAGCTGCTTGCTCAGGTAAGATTGTAGGATGTCTTTCCATTCATCTTACTTAATGTCTGATAAATCTGAATTATTTAATTAGAGGTATTAACTGTTTTGAAATATGTCACCCTTATGTTTTGCATGTTCTAGATATCTAATTTATATTTAAACTGGAGGTTATATTTTTGAAATGATCAGTTTTGATGTTTAAAGTGTAAGTACTACTGTGCTGTTCATTTTATGTATGTCCACCCTAGGATTTTTGGATCATGACCATCTAAATCGATCCACAAAAAGAAAAATCAATCCAATTGAAAAGAACAAGAAAAATCTAAACAAAGGTCCTAGCACTATCCATGGTGAAAAGTGTTTGATCCTATGGCCTTCGCATCCATTTGGTGGAGGGACATACAGTTGTGAAGGCAACAAGGTGCCTAAGGCATTCAAAGGTGTCATTTGGTGCTTAGGCGAAAAGGTGGCCACTTGACATCACCCGGTAAAATCAGATGTTAATATTATATAGAAATAAGTAAATTTATGCATACGTAATATATATAGAGCTCAAAAAAGTATATAGACTTAAAGGATTTTGGATATAAGAGACAGTTGTACATATAAAATATGCACATTTGCATGTCATAATTGAATGTGTATCATGCGTGCGTGCATGTAAATGTGTGCGTGATTATGTATATATACATTTTCGGAAAAGGGGTAATCTTTATAAACTAAATGAGAGGAAGAGAGAAAAGGGGGTGTTGAGAGAAAACTTTATAAAATTTAGTATATATTTTTAATTAATTTTTTTTTGAATTTGATTAAAAAATTTCAAACATATATAATAATATAAGTGATAAGGAAAGATCTGAATGTTACTTCTTATCATAAAGTGGTAGCCATGATTTACAGAAAAAGGATGCCCTCTGAAAGGAATCCTGGTGCCTTGGTCCAGCAATGGCGCCTTATGCCTTGACAACTATGGAAGGGTGGTGGTGCCACTACCCTTACTTCGTTCGTATTGGGTCCACTAGTCCCGATACAATTAGATCAAGTAACTTCAAGTTACTGGATTGTTAAATTTTGGCTCTAGACCCGATATTCCCAGATTTGATAACTTTGCGGTATCGTTCAATACTGGGGCTACGAACCAATTTTACTCATTGCCCCTCTGCTGCCTCCCAGCTTCTGTCTAAACTTGTCTGGAATCAGTTAATCTATAAGCCGATCCAGAAGCTCAGAGCCCAATCCCGGCCTAAACTCCTTGCGGGATGGGGCTCCTCCCTGGTCAGCATTCCATTAGTTTGAAATTGTGTTCTATGTAGCTGATTTTTTTATTGACAAATGGATTTATAGTCGTAGAAATAGCAATAGCATGATTAATTGGATCTGAAATCACTCATGGACTGATTATAGTGGAGTATGTTCTCTAGTGGTCAACTTTTAAAAGTCAAAAAGTAAATTTGTTGTTGTTTTTGTATGTATGGAAATGGCATCAACATTGTTTAAATGCAATGTCTTAACCACATCCTAGGAATGGGATCAATATTGTTTAAATGCAATGTCTTAACAACATCCTGGGAATGGGATCAACATTATTTAAATGCAATGTCTTAACCACCTCCATGTGGAATCAAGGCACACTGATTTTTTGCTTTTCCTTTCCATATTAGAATAATCTACGTGTTGTATTACTTCGGTAGATTTGAGCCTTACCTTTTTTTTTCTGTGAAGAGGCCTTGTGTTGGTTGTTGCAGACTTTTCATAGGGCCTGTTTAGTTGGAGTGGGATGGGGCCTTTATTGTGCCTTATTAGGGGAGACGCTTTTGGGACGAGGAATTAGTCATTCTGCTTGTGCTGCTGCAGAATTTTATTTGCTATCATATTCCAAATTCGTCCCATTCCCAATTTTTATATCTTATTTTATCTAAAAGCGACTTGGTATTTCAGCATCTTATTGCAAAAATAAGCTGCTTCATGAACCAAACCACTTTGACATAAGTGAAACAACATTTCTCTTCTATCACTTAGTCCACTGAGTTGCCAAATCTAAACATCTTGATTCCTGAATTCGTATGGTATTACTAATTCTCCAACCTTATTCAGCACGGCTAGTTATTTGGCAGTGTTAAGGTAAGAAAACACTTTCTTGTCTGATACGGGGTGTAAAACGGGCCGGGCTTTGTGAGAAGTCTGTTGGGCAGCCTGTGATGGGTTAAAGTTAAGACTGTTAAACATGGTTCATGATTCATTTGTCCTATGTGTTAAATGGGCCACAGGATAAATAGCCTGTTTTTTAAACAGGTTAGACAGACTTGGGCTGGGCTGGCCCATGGGCCATCCATAAGAATGGGTATCCTCTGTTCTCATGCTCGGTGGCACGTCTCCACTACCACCTTCATGTGCACAGCCGAACAGGGAATAGGATGATAGTTAGGGGGGCAACGGGAAAGATTGCAACTTACTGGGAAGGAGGTGAAGACGGTGAAGAAGATGCCGAAGCTGAGGATGACAGAGTAGCCGACTCCTTGGTTGAGCACCACCTTTACCCTGAAGAAGCTGGCCTGTGTTATCGGAACCTGTGTTATCGGAGGCAAGCGCCTTGTTCACTGAGGCAATGAGGCAAGGCAAGGCCGCAACACTTTGCTCCGGTCCTTGTTGTGACCACTGTTGCCTCCTCCGGTGCCTTCTCTGCCTCCGCTCTGCCCTATCGGGTGGGGACGAACAGCTGCCATGGAGGCTGTGGAGGATCACCTCCTTCGTCAAAGGCGACGAGGCTAGGTGAGAGGTCCCTTGCCTCAGCCGCCTCACGCCTTTTACAACATCAGCGGGAGCAAGAGCAAGATGGTGATATGCAGCAGCTGCTGTTGTTGGCTTCACCGGCAACTAGGTGGGTTTGGTCTAACCATACTCATGGCAGCCGGCATTTTTGTCGTGAGGCAGAGAGATGCAGGAAGATGGACGACTCGGGGCGGACATTGATTGGATTGGTCGATTCTCACCGGGTATCCACTGGTCAACCATGGGTGGAAAGCAGTGGTGGCCTGGACCCTGACAATTTCTGCAACATCATCAGCGGGCCACCAGCACCGTGCTCCTCCCCCAGATCTCTAGAGTTGATCTTGCCAGCTGCTCCTTTTCACTGTCCCCCGCGACGTCTGACGTCGACAGGCTCCACCGCTCCTACCAGTGACAGCCCTCCTATGAGAAGGTCTTCGACAGATGCCCACCAGGCCACAAGAGATGAGACCGCCACCGCCTGCTGGACTTCACCATACTGCCAAGGGACGAGGTGGGGAAGACTGAGGGGTTTGACGACGACATACTGCGGGCGCCAGTCGAGAACGCAGTCGCGGTAGTTGAAGTCGAACTTGTCGTCGGTGCTGAGCTGGGAAGAGCAGGACATTGGTGAGCTGATGGGACCGTAGCACCCATGCCTCACCAACGATGGCATGCTCCTCTGCCTCAAAACTCGGGTCCATCTAGTACTCAGGTGACTGATATCCGTTATCACCTTGAGGACAATGGCACCATGCTGGCTCAAATGTGCTATCGGGCTCAAACTAGCTAACGGGCTTTGAAGGGCTAAAACCTATTTACATAATCTAGGCCCATTAGACCTCCTGCTTGGGCTTGGGCTTGGGCTTGGGCTTGGGCTTGGGTTTTACGTAGGTGGGCTGAATCGGACCCTCGCGGGGGTCCGGAAGCTTTGCGGTACCTCGCGGAACCCTTGCCACTCTCGTCGGCGGCAACTCTCGCCGCTTCCATCGGCGCCTGAAGGAGTCCACAGCGTTTCATCCTCGGCGCTCCAGGCTTCCCGGTGCATCTCTGCATCAGCGCGCTACGCCATCGGTTTTTCTCCGGCAACTCTCTGCAGCGTTTTCTTTCTGATTTTTTTCTCATATCCTCGGTTTTTCTGTCGGCTTTTCGTTGAGTCTTCTTTTCTCTTCCGGCCACTCCCATCTGATCTGGATTTCTTCTTCCTCTTCGGTAACCTTCGACGTTATCGTACGTCTCGCTCCCCTTCCCACCATCTATTTGCCCATTTTTGATTTGCCAACTTAGCTTCTGCGCATCAGATTGCCGGACGTTTGTTTTTTCAGTTATTTTGAGAAAATTTTGGGGAAGGGAGGGGGTGGATCCCCCTCCCTCCCCTAATGTTCTGTAAATATTTTGTTTTTGTTCTTGTTAATCCGCTCATGTTCCAGTGTTTTTGTCCTCAAGTATGCTTAGGTCTTTTATCTTCTATATCACTGGATCTGCGGTGTTTAGCATATCTAATAGGTTGTTGTTTGTATTGTCTGGTGTTGCTGTCTGTCCATCGGTCCAAGTCTGTCATGTTGTCTTCTGATGGCTTTTACATAGCCTTCATCGTTCTTACGAGATCGATAGCCTGGGCATTATTCACACCCGTTTGGTGTGTTCTTCCGATCTCGGGGCAGCTATCAAACTCCTACAATGGAGTCTTTGCGCCTGTCGAGCAACTTTATAGGCACTGCTTTGTGCGAGTTGCTCTATGGCTATGTTTTAGTGTGTTGAAGATGACGTTCGACAGGTTTTCAGCTATCTGCTGTATATTGGTGTGTTTTTACTCCTCTTTTCTTTTCAACATCTGTGTAATCTCATCAATGTACTCTTGGTTTCGTTATGAATGATAGTAGGATGCGGTGTTTGTTCAAAAAAAGAGTTTTCGAAGTTGGTCATGTGCCACTTCTTCATTTAAGGGGCCCCGAGAAATCTGAAGGTGTGCCGATTCTGGATGTGCACAGATAAAAGACGGATTCGCGGAAGGGAAGGACCTCGTTGTGTCGGTGATGTCTGCTATGGGTGAAGAGCAGATCTCCGGCCTCAAGGACATCGGTCAGAAATAGAGAAACACCTGTGGAAGCGTTGCTTTGTCGTCATCTGTTCGAACGGGAGATTGATATTCGTGCTTCAGTCGAGACGGAGTTTGCGGGGACGGACATGTAAATTATGTTATGGTTGTTTTCTTTGCGAGACGTAACATCGGAAAGAAAAAAGGATTTTGCCTTGTATTTGCTATGAGTTTTGTTTTTTGGTAGGGGTGTAAACGGAATCCGATATTCCGATTCGATTTCGATAAAAATTAACGGATTTGGAACTTATTTTTGTATCCTATAAGTTATCGGAATTGGAATCGGATATTCCGGTAGCTTATCGGAATCGGAATCAGTTGGTTCCGTTTCCGTTAATCCGATTTCGATAAAAAAATAATTATATATAAATAAAATTAAATAAAAAAAGTTAAATAAATTATAAAATACAATATATAAATTGATAAAATAATAAAAATAAAATTTTAATAAGATTATATCAAAATTTATTAATTATATGTAAATTATTGACTCACTTTTGAATAAAAATTAATATTTAATATGCATTTCGGATTTTATCGGATTCGGTTCCGATTTCGATAACGGAATCGGAATCGGATCGAAATCGGAACATAGTGATTCCGAAATTATCGGAATCGGAATCGGAACCCCTTAACCCTTATCGGAATCGGAATCGGATTCTGGTGAATCCGCTACCGAATCCGACCCGTTTACAGCCCTATTTTTTGGGTTCTCCGTCCGAGTACTTGTGCCGTTCATGTTTGAATGTAGATACGAGGAATTATTCTGATTGTCGAGGAAGTAAAGGTCAAGCGTTGACATCAATGCTATTGCGGATACCTGTACGGCAGAGGTTGTGCTGGTGTGTTTTTTGTGTGGGAGACGTGATTTATGTGGTGTTTGGATGGGTGCATGATAAATTGGGCTTTTATCACTAACATATCGTTTTCTAACAAAATTTGTCAAAAGTGGTGTTTGACAACTATTATGAATTTATATTTTTAAAAGGGATCTGTTCTTGGACAAAACTAAGTTGAGATTCTCTTGTGGTCCGTTACCTTTTTTTGGTCATATATGGTTTCTATTTTTTTTGGTTATGACATCCTCCTAAACATGACAACTTTGCCATATTTTACTTTATATTTTAATTTAATATAATTTTAACCAAAAAAGAATTTAGGGTGCAATCGAACACACTATTATGGGGTGTTTGGTTGCATGATAATAATGGTTTTTATTTTAATTTTTAAAAATTATAAGAAAATTTGTTAAAAGAGGTGTTTGGTAATCATGACAATTTTATGTTTTAAAAGTGATTTTCTTCTTAAATAAAAAAGAGGGTTTCATCCTTTTCTTTTTTCTTGTGGTCCCCACTTTGTTTGATCATTGTAATCACATCCCTCCAAACATGATAATTTTATGTCATGAGTTGGTTCACTTTTTATTTTAATACAATTTTTTATCACGAAAATGTACAAAAAATTATTATGCAACCAAACACCCCATCAGGGAATGCGGTGTTGTTTCTGTTGTACACGTGTTAGCGAGTTGGTGTCGATAAACGTTTGGGGTGTGGGCGTTTCAGATCGTTTTTCTGATGCTCATGAAGACGAGAACCTGCTCCACAGAGTAATGGTGGAGCTGGATATGCTCCTTTTTTTTTGGTTCCCATAACTAATGCGCTGTTTGGTGGAGTATTAAAAAATGATGTTGTATCAATTCTAGTATTGGTCTTTTTAGAGGATACTGTATCAGTACATGCGGTCATTTGCATGTCTAATACAAATTTTGAAATTGATAATAGTACGCGAGCACTGATCTACATTAATATCAATTTCAAATTTAAGAGTAGATGTTTTAATGTTGTCATCCTAACAGGCTACAGATTTAGCTGTCTGGTGACGTGTACGTGTGTCAGTTGAAGGGGAGGGGGGGGGGTGCATTGTAAGAAAACAGGTACAAATAAGATTCCTTCACCTGTCGTGTTATTGTCTTAGAATGTTCAAGTAATATATATATATATATATATATCTAACTATCTATTAGAAGTGCCAGTAGCCATTTCGTCGACAAGCACCCGGATGATTTTCCGTCTATATACATTCTTATACGTAGCATCCATCGTCCGCCGTCCACGTCATCCCAACAGCCATCGTCCGCCGTCAATAGGCAGAGTGAAGAGCATCCTTTCCGGAATAATCCCAGCCTATTTTGCCGTGCCAGCTCGCCCGCGTTATCCACCCCTCACCCGACGGATTCGCAGCACACCGATGCTTCCGCCCTCCATGGTTCCCTCGGCCTCCACCCGACGAATGCGCGTCCCTCTACTCTCGGCCGTTCGCTTCATTCCTAGCGGCCGTCCCCCCCTGCTTTATCGCATACGGCGGCCCTCGCGCTGATCGATCCATGCGGATCCGTCCTCCGCAGTCCGCCATCAGCCCTCGGCCCTATCCATCCGCCTTCCGCACTCCGCCTTCCGCCCTGTCCTCCGCGGCCTCCCGATAGTTTCGCCTCTCGCACCGATTGATCCATCCTCCACACTCCGTCATCAGCCATTCCCTCTGCCCTCTGCCTCCCGATGCTTCCGTCCCCTCCTCCGCGTTCTCCCGATTGTTTGGGCTGTGTCATCGGCCGCATCATGGCGCTGGGCAACGACTCCGCCCTACTATGATTAGGGATCGCCATCCAGTTATTTGCCATCCCCGCCGCCACCGCAGCATCGGGCACCCGCCGGCAATCCCCACAACATACACCATGAATGGGACGTCGACAAGCGCCAGAGCCCGCCGCCTATCCTTTCTCCAGCTCGCATAGTGGCGCGGCCCGGCCCGCATCTCTACGGCAACCCTCCGGTGGAAATCCGATGAGGCTCTTCTGTCCGTTACTCCGCGGCCTCCCGATCATTCCGCCTATGACATCGACAACTCCAAATTCTCCTTCCCGTTGCTAGCACCTACCTGATCCTCGCTTGCGTTTGGAGTTACGTCACCGTTGTCCAGATGGCCACCTCCGCCGCCGACGTCTACCACTTCGAAGCGGTCAACACCCTAGCCAACCTCACCCTGGACAACAACCGCAACAAGAAGATTATCGTGGAGGAGGGTGGGGTGCCGCCCCTTCTCGCCCTCCTCAGGGACGCCGCCGCTTCCCCGGAGGCCCAGGTCACCGCTGCTACCGCCCTGTTCAACCTTGCCGATAGCCGGGAGCGTGTCCTTGTGATCGTCGCCAATATGGGCATTCCGATCATCGTTCAGGTGCTCTCAGAATCTCCGATGAGGCTACAGGCCCGCCTTGCCTCGCTGGTAGCGCGCATGGCCGCCCTCGACTCAGTCGCCCAGGAGGACTTCGCCAGAGAGTATTGCGTGCAGCCCCTTGTCACCCTGCTCTCTTCCGAGGTGACCCTCGGCGACCCAACCATACCTGCTCCCAGCAGAGCCACCAGTATCCATTCCCTGGTCCAGGCCAACCGCGAGCAGCATCATCTAGCAGCGGCGGCGGCATGTCACAATGGTGGTGCCAATTTACGTCACCACCATCTGCAGCACAACTCAGCTGGCATTAGGAACAACTCCTCCTTCAATAGGGAGAGAGAGAGAGAGAGAGAGAAAACGAGGGCCTGGAGATAAAACTGCAGCTAAAGACATCCTGCACAGAAGCACTCTGCAGGCTTTCTATTGGGGCACTGGAGTCGAAAACATTCAGAGAGGCTGGTAAGAAGAATCCAAAAGAATCTATGCTGCAGGATTCCGAAAGAATAGAAGTCTAACATGTTAACCGTTTTCAGCTCGAAGTCAATTCAAAGATAGCCAAATAGTAAGTATTATGCTTTATTTAGTGCAATAATTTTATGTGCCTTATATGGATCATTAATGAAATTATTTTGACGGATCTTACTTAGGTGTAGCAATTTGTTTATGAGATGTTAAGTACATGGTACTCAATTTTAATGAAAAGTAGCGTGGGATTTAAACAAATTGTAATCGGACCAAAATGACCAGTTCAATTTTTTTGTTCAAAAAGACAGTAGACAACCTTCGAACTGTATACGATACAAAAGATTGTTTGATATATCATGTTAGGCAAAGGCATTTATGGCATTGTACTTGCTATTTGCTTTTCTTTTGCATCACAATACATGAATTGTAATTAGGGTTATAAACGGGTCAGATTAGGTAGCGGTAGAATTTGATTTCGATTCTGATAAGGGTAAAGAGGTTATGATTCTGATAATTTTGGAATCACTATGTTCCGATTTCGATTTCGTTATCAAAATTAGAACTTAATTTGATAATTTTCAAAAAATATATTAAATATTAATTTTTATTCAAAAATAAGTTAATAATTAACATATAATTACTATAATTTAATATAATTTCTTTAAAAAATTATTTTTATCATATTATATTTAATATTTTATCATTTATTTAACTTTAGTTTATTTAATTTTATTTATATATACTTATTTTTTATCGAAATCAGATTAACAAAAATGGAATCAACTGATTTCGATTCTGATAAGCTACCAAAATATCTGATTCCAATTCCGATAGCTTATAGGTACAAAAACAAGTTCCAAACCCATTAAGTTTTATCGAAATCAAATTGAAATATTAGATTCCATTTACACCCCTAATTGTAATATGATGTAATCTGCACTATTTTATCTTTAACCCACTGAAAGATGACACGGATTATGTTGATCCTAAACCAATTCTACATGAAGGAGATTAATGAAGGAATATCTTTAACCCAATACTTCTGAAGCAGGTGGAGTCCAAGAGCCAGGTGAATGGCGGGGAAGACTCGAAGAAGGACCCGTTGATTGTGCTCCATCCAACAGCAGGGTTAGTTGTGGTAACTTATTTTTCTCTACTCACTTTTTCGCTTTCAAATTTTGAATATTTTTTTTATAGTTTGTTGTCTTTGGCATTGGGAAGGAATTGATTCTCTCATGCCATCTGTCGGAATTAGATGGACGAAATTGATGGAAACAACGAGCAATTTAGAATGTTTCTTGTTGTTTCTATTTTGAGGCGTTTGTTTGGTCAGTACTCGCAAAATATATTCTCTCGAAAACTTCCAAATCACGGTTTTGGAATATATTCCGTTTCACGAATTTTCGTTCTCTAATCCATTTCAGACAAAGGCCGGTTTTTGGATAGAGCTAATGAAGGAAGCATCTATCCCAAATAGGGATGTCAACGGGTCGGATACGGGTCGAATAATAGTATTATCCGTATCCGTATCCTATAAGAAAAAGGTGTATCCACTTGCTGTTCGTTAACTATCGGTATTAGGTGTATCCGCGAACCGCATTGTTCTATCCGCTTAAAAACGGTTTACGGTCGGATAACGGACGGTTATCGAATATATAAAGAGATAACATACGTATAATACAACCTAGCAAAATAAAGAAGTAAAGATAAATTTACCGATAAAGACACACATAAAAAATATATATATTACGATTAAAAGTATCTATTTATAGCAATAAACAAAAAGAAAATTCTTAATTATATATCTACCACAAAACATGAGATATAGAAAAATAATTTACAAGTCCATAGTAAAATTAATTTTTGAGTCTGTAGTAAATAATTAGATGTGCAACACAAAATATGAGATAGAAAAAAAATCTTAATTACATGTCCAAAATAATACATGTCCAATATAAAATATGAGATAGTCGATTTGCAGCAAAAGTGCGTACGTGGATTGCACCATCAAGAAGCAGAAGAGGATGAAAACATCACTGTTAGACGTCAAGACAAGGGTTATCCAATGTTAAGATCTCAAGGAGAAGGGTGAACCGGTGAGTTAAGAACAATAAGATTTTCTAGATGGGTCATATATACTTAGATGTCATAAATTGTGAGTTATATCATATTATGTATTAGTTAGCGAATACGGATAACGGTTTTCGGATTTGGTTTATGGTGTATCCATGACCGCATCCGCTAAGATAACGGTTAATCGGTAAACGAATGCGGATAGCTTATTCGGAAAATTTAAACTATCCACTTACTGTTCGTTAACTAACGAACGGGTCGGATAATCGGATAATCGGTAACCATTGACATCCCTAATCCCAAAGGATGGAACTGCACATATTGTCGCACAAACGTTCACTTTTTGTGAGCTTGCAACTGCGACAAAGAACTTTATACAGTACTGCCTTTTGGGCAAAGCGGGGTCGATCATGTATATAAGGGTCGGTTGGAGAGCACTAGGCAGGTTAAATTTTGAATCCTTGCTGTTCAATTTCGTTGATTGATTGAACTATGTGAGTTGGTATTCTACCAACTATTTAGTACGAAGATTGAAACATTCAATATAATTTTTTTACACAGGACGATGGTAAATAATTTTTATTTGTTTTAAAAAATTTCAAACTAGATTGGTTGTTTTTGAGAAGTATCAGCAATATATTTTTTAACTTTGTCGGGTTGTTATAGTCAAGCAGCTTGATAGCAATGGCCTCCAGAGAAATCAAGAAGTTTTGGTCGAGGTGTTAATGTTAAGCCTATTGCCATTACCGACTTTTTATTTGAATGTTTTTCTAAGGCATTCTCGAACAACCAACACTGCTTTCCACATAGGTGAGGAAAACATCTCATGTTTAACAACACAAAAATTCTTACGTAGAGAGATATTTGACTCGTAACAGTTAAGTCCGCGGAGCACCCTCTTTTTCTAAGAACCTCCAAGTCATTTTCAATATTTGAGTTTGGTTAATTAGAGAGAGATCTATGATCCTCATACCTCCTTGAAAAAGTTTCTCAAGTTGATTTTGTCCCAACTAGGTGTAACAACGGTAAATCTATATAATGTCTCAGCATGTTATAATCTTGAATTTTCTTTAATCAGAACGGTTAAATTCATGTAAATGTCTCTCAAATCAATGTCAGTATGTAAACGACACATTACAATTATAAATATTTGTTGGACTTGTTCCATATACCAAATTCTATTAAATTGGTGGTGATAAAAATTTTGAACTTAAGCATAATCTATTGGAAGAAACAAAAATCCGATTATGATTATTGATATATGTGTATATTTGAGAAATAAGATATAACATTTATTATCTAACTTAGTTTTATAATGTATTTATCATATATATGTCATAAGAATTTATCTCAACTATGAATTTATATATAATCGGTATATAGTGTATTATCCGAACAAGTGCGAAGCACGTAATTTGACTAGTATATATATATATATGTTAGTTGCCTTAGTTGAGGCGTTTTAAGAATTTAAATTTGCTTGATTTTATTTGAACTAGACAGTGGATTGCGTGAGACTGACATTTGATGGATCTCAAACTTGGTATTATTTGCCATAATATTTTGAAGTATATATCAATTATATCCTCTGGTCATGGTCCATTAAACAACGCTTCCAAAATACATAGCATCTGTTCTATGGCGTAGGCCGTTAGTAGCAAACAGAAGCAAGGTATTTGAAAGTCCTACTAAGCCAATTTCGTCATTACCATTTATTGTATTTTCTATCGGTAGGTTTCTGATGGCCAATATCATTAATTTTTTTGATACTCAATTGTCACCATATTACTATAGCATATTAGTTGCGTGAACAAACTTTTCGGCTTTCTTTCGATCCGGTATTTCGATATTCTAATTCAACTCTAATAAAAATTAAGGGACTCCAAATTTTTTTTTCATGTTTTATAAATTATCAGAATCGAATATTTAGATAACATATTAAAAGTGAAATTAAAATCAGTTGGATTCTATTTTTTTATTGATAAAAGATATATAATTAATTAGTATAAATTATAAAATGTAATATATAAAAAATTAAAATAATATAATAAAAGTTATAACAAATTATGATAATCATGTGTAAATTATTAGATTGTTTTTTAAAAAAGTAATATATAATATGTATTTTAAAAATTATTTAATTTAATTCTAATTTTGATAATAAAACAAAATTAAATTGGAATTGGAGTATCTTAATTTTGAAATTATTATAATAAACATTAAAATCGAAGCACCTTAACTCTTATCGAAATGATAATTAAATACAAAAAATTCTAGTACTAAATCCAACCCAATTTGCTGCCCTAAATCAACGCCACTCTCCTAGATCTATAATCTCTCCCTCACTTTTTGCATTAACACTTAACTAGATTGATTTAATTTTTTTTGACTTTGAATATTGAGCAATTTTATAACATGAGTTAGTGATGATGACCCATTAAAAAATAAAATACATATCAGTTTAGAAAAATGTAACGTAAACTGTATCTCTGGCTCCACCCTTGCCCTCTTCTCCCTCACCCACCTCAACAACCTTCAGGGCCCTTCGCTAGAGATATGCGCTATGTCTCGGCCAGAGTCATCCACGCTAAGACACCACTCTACTCCATTTACAAGGATTGGATACAAAATAGTTAATGGGGTGTTTGGTTGCATGATAATTTTTTGTACACTTTTATGATAAAAAATGTATTGAAATAAAAAGTGAACCAACTCATGACATAAAATTATCATGTTTGGAGGGATGTGATTACAAAAAAGAGCAACTACCACACATGACCAAACAAAGTGGGGGACCACAAGAAAAAAGAAAGAGGTGAGACCCCCTTTCTTTGTTTAAGAAGAAAATCACTTTTAAAACATAAAATTGTCATGGTTACCAAACACCTCTTTTAACAAGTTTTCTTACATTTTTTAAAAATTAAAACAAAAATCTTCATTATCATGCAAACAAACACCACCTGGTGTTTGTTTCGGCTTAATGGGATTTTTGAAATCATAATTTCGTCTCTACTCTATGTGGTGGAACACAAAATTTTAGTTATCGCATTCGAAAAAAGATTATCATGATCCAATTCCAATTAAGAGATTTATCAAAAAATTATTATTATATTTATATATGTTACCAAGAGTTTCAATGTCTTAAGTTTTGATCCAACATCAATCAAGTCAAATAAACGGACCAAAGTTGATAAAGATATACATTTATATCTAAATTGTCTGATGAGAATTATATGAATGCTGATAGCAAACTTAACAAAAGTTTTTAATATTGTTACCAAATATGTTGGTATATTACGAAAAGATTAGTAATCAATATTTTATTTGTCACGACTCGGATTTTTAACATGCACAGCGGAAGATAATCCAGCGACGTAACAGGGAAAGATATCAGTTTAGAACCAAATAAGACTAAAAATCATAATCCAAATTCATAATTTCAAACTTTACAACTTATTAACATAATAATCAAACATCTATCTAACAAATTAAATACCAACAATGGTTAATCTGCTACCTCTCCTCGGATTCCAAAGCACCACTATGCTTCCGCTGCGCTAACCTGCAATCCTGAAAATATTAACAACGGAAGGGGTGAGTCACCACAGACTCAGTAGGACTTACACCCGAACTATCCTACTATAATAATGATTCTCTATTGATATTATAATGATAAATAACCTAAAAATCAGATTATAATACATAGGATTTAAGCTAATTATATATCTTCAATTAAATGATTACAAGATCATTCTACTACCCCATATGATAACATGACTCTATATGCACTAAAACCAACATATCCTGCACATTAGACTACACTAGGTATGCTCATACCACATACACCTGACATAAAACCAAAAACACAACTAGACCACTAACATCTATGCCAAAATGCACAACTAAATACCTGTCTGAGTAAATATCATGCTCCATTTGAATAATGTAGTCACATCACAAAACTAGCACCAGATTTACCATATAGTAGGAAGTAACATATAGTAAACTAAATCCCATAGTACCCCATAGGCATGGGAGTACTTAGGATAAACCGCGGTATCCGGGATCGACGGATGCTCCGGATTGTTCTAATTCATCTGCTGCCCACAGGACCGAATTATAGTCTGGTGAAGTACATTTCCATCACAATGCAGCTCACTGCATTAACCACATTTCACACAATGCAAGCATATAAATAACTCAGACAGTAACCATGAACATTTAATTGGCAAATCAAACATGAAATACATAGATGAACACCCATGGTTCTATGCATCACATATTTGCATACCATACCACAATTTAACACAAACTAGATGCATATAAATAGGATCATGCAATTTATAACCTAAACATAATCATCACATACTTAAACAGAACTATCTATTGCATAAAATAAAATAAACTAACCTCTACCATCACTATGCCTAAACCTTAAACTTTACATCGGCTTTTTATCAAATCGGGATATACATGTTTAAGATTTACCGCGATGCAAACAATGCTAAACTAACTAGGTTCAACTATAAAGACATACCTAACATGCATAATTGAATAATTATTCAACATGATGAATCATCATAGATATTGAACAATCTAAACATGTATGATTAAACAAATTAATCTAAATTCTATCTAATCATGCTAATAAATCCAAAACAGCCCATTAATTACAATCTTCTAATCCTGATGATCTAAGCATGATTTTTACGGTTTAATCAAGTATATTAGAGTGCTAAGAATAGCCGAGACGCCTACCTTTACGGTGACGACGAACGGCGCACGGAATTGCAAGGGAATCAAACCGGATGACGAGTATGTTGCCACGGTCATGACGGCGATGAAAAATCAATCCGGACAGATGTATAGACAAATTGTTGGAACAAGGGAGAATAAGATAAGAGAAACAATATAATAAAAGAGAGTGTGATGCGATAAGAGAGAGAGAGGATATGAGAGAGAGAGAGGTACCGCGGAGGGGACGGGGTGGCGCACCGGCGGCGCACGGCGCTGCGCGGCCGGGTGGGCGTCAACCGGGGGGGCAGGCGGCTGGCGGTCAACGGGGAAGACGCGGGCGAGCGCTCGGCGGCTGCGGCGGCGGTCAAAGGGGAGACGCGGTCGTGCGGCAGCCGAGGCGGCGGGCGGCGCCGTCAACGCGCGGTGGCGGGCGGTCAACGGCGGGCGGTCGCGCGGCGGCCGAGGACGGCTGAGGCGGCGGGGACGGCGGGCGGCACGTGGTGGCTGGGGGCGGCGGGGCTGACCCGCGTGGGCGGGCGGCGCCGGGCGGGCGGTCAACGGATGGCGACGGCCGGGCGGGTGGCGCTCGGGCGGGCGGCGGATGGTGCAGAGGGTGGCGGCTGCGCGGGGCGGCGTCACCACGCGGCAGAACTAGCAAGGCTCGGGAAGACGCCGCGGCGACTGAGAAAAAGAAGGAAGGAGAGAAAAAAATAGGGCGCTCCCGGGGGGGAGAACAAAGACAGCGGACGGGAATTGATGGGGAGGAAGGGTAATCGACGGAAGGATTAAATAGGGAGAATAATAATAATAATAATAAATATTTAATAAACATATTTTTTTTAGAAAAAAAACAGTAACGTTACATTATTTGGTTAGAGAGTTAAAAATAATATTATGTCAACTTTGATATGATAATTATAGATGAAAAAGCATCAATAACAAAATTGATACACACATTTGTATTGTGATTTTTACCATGTCTGTATCATAAAATATAAAAATTGATTTCGTTAACCAAACACCTTGCGACGATTTACATCAATATCAATTTAAAAAGTAAGAGTGACAGAGCTGTTTAGTGTATTATTGACTAAATACGGCATACGGTCTCCAACAAGAAAAAAATAAATAGGTTCACGCAAATATATTTTATCTGTTTTTGGTTTTTAGTTTGCAACAACTGAACTTGAATTTTATGGAAGAAATAGATAAACCCATCTCTTTCATTTTGTTTTTCCAAAATTATCGAGGGATGGGTTGTAAAAATTATTTTTTCGATAAAATTTTCCAGATACCGCCAAAGAATTAGATGCAGAGCAACGGTTGGCTCTGATGGATAAAAAGAAGTCAGAATAAAAAAAATCAGCAAGATTATAAATAAATGCCGACTCCATAAATGGAGTTGGAGTTTACTTTTCGTTAAGTAAAGGTATAAGCTCAAGGAAAGTAATATTTAAAGTGCCGAAAATCTGATGTTAACTATTTCTAATAAGGTGTTCCGTTGACAATTTATTTTTATACATTTTTATGATAAAAACATTTTATTAACATAATGTGTGAACTAACCAATGACAATGGCATAAAATTGTCATGTTAGGAAAGATAAGATAACAAAAAAGATTGCAAGCCACCAAAAGAGGTGGGGGACCACAAGAAAAAAAAAAGTGAATCTCATCTCTTTCTTTGTTCAAAAAAAATCTTTAAAAATATAAATTTATAATAATTGTCAAACATGTATTTTAACAAGTTTTGTTTTAAAAACATAAAAGTATAAAATAACTTTATTTATTTTACAACCAAACACTCCAAAAGTGTCAAACTTACTCTCAGTACTAAACTAGATATATGTTAAAAAAATAAAAAGAATGCTTACCGGTATATATGGATATATATGATATACTTAAAATCCGGAAAACCATTTTCTTCATAAATTTAGAGTGAAAAAAATCACAGTCTCTATCCAGAACCAGGTTTTGTACCTGGCCGTCCCTCCCACTCCCTATCCTGCTCTCATCCTCCCCCATGGCGTTTCTTGCATCCGCCTCGGTGGGAATCCCGGCCGCCGCCGCGTCACCTTACCCGAGGCCGGGCCCTCCGGGGAGCAGGATGGTCCGCCTTCGCATGTGTCCGGCCGTGCAGCTTCCCGAATTCGCGGGTCTGAACTCCTGCAAGCTGAAGCCCTGCCTCCGGTCACGGGGACGGTGTTTACGGTCCCCGGGTTCGCTGGCTTCCCCGGTGGCTGAGCGCTGGAACGGCGAAGGTGAGACGGTGGAGGAGGAGTCTATGAGCACGGACTTGCTGCATCGCTTCGTCGATCTCGTCGTCGGCAAGTGGAACGGGCTATTCTATGTGCGTCAGTTCCCGCCCCCCCCCCTCACCGACATTTGTAAATTTCCTCCCATTCTGAAATTGTGTTCCGCCATTTGTTTTAATCAAGGCAGCAATTCGATGCTGAAGGTAGTATACTTCAAAATGTGGAGACGAGGCTCGCGGCGAGCTCTTACGGAGAGAAGGAACTGATTAGCCTCATCCAAACGTAAGTCAATCATTTGGTGCAACATTCTTATATCTTTCTGCTGATGTTGTTCGTGTAGAAAAATAGGTTCAAGTGATTTCTTGTTCGATTAGAGTGCGTGAGTAGTTTTTGCTGCGTTTGCAGGTTGTACATAAAACAACCGCCTTCCAGAACATTCGTTTCAGATTACGAAGATGAACCTGAGTGGTTAGAGTACAAAATCAAGGAGACTAACATGTTCACTGTGGACAAGTATCAGCAGGTGAACTTCAAAGGCTTACTAGTTGACACTGTCGCATTGCACTGGTCTCAGCCCAAAGCTTTGATAAAGCTCTTCCTGTCTCTTAACCATTGTGTAGCTTTATACACAGCCAGCCATGCTGCATTGTGAATAGATCTTTTCCGTATGTTCTTATATATTCACTGGTTAGATTGGTCTATGGAACCTTACATATAAGCCATGCAACTTAACCACTTAGAAATGCCAAATTAGTATATGCTGGAGCTTTTTTTTAACAACTTGATTTAAAACATATTTATCTCCGCTTGTTTCTGAGCATTTAATTTGGGTAGTCCACAGATTGGTTTTTTTCAAAAGGAGAATGCATTTTCTCTGAGATATCAAACTGCTGGAATGCTTGAAACTGTGCTTAGAGCTGGAGTTCTTGGTGAGGATGACACAGGTGAAGATTGCCCTAGGTGAGGACAAGAACCATAACCAGGTCACATATTACTATTTGCTATTACATCATTTCTCCCTGAAGTATTCCCTTATTCTGGAAAGTAAAGGACACAATATCACAACATATTTACAATTCTCCATTTTTTATGTTTTTTACTGGAGTTCAAAATAAAGAAGTAACTAGACTATTTTGTTACAAGCACTTATTCTACCAATGCTTTATCATCAGTACTTAGGAAGACAAATTTGTTTATTTTTGTCAGGATTCTTGTATCATTTTATTCTGAAGAAAAGACCATGAAGATCTCTTTAATCTTTTTATTTCTCTGTTGTTACTGATCATTGATTCTGCTAACATAAGGAAGGAATTTGGTTGCAACCGCTGATTGTATCATTGTTCATTTCAGTGTCTTCACTAGTCTTTTTGAATGATCATTGTTAGCTTCTTTTTTGACGTTGATTCTGCTAACATAAGGAAAGAATTTGGTCACAACCACTGATTGTATCATTGTTCATTTTAGTGTCTTCACTAGTCTTTTTGACTGATCATTGTTAGCTACTTTTCTGACACCTGTTCTTATCTGCGTACAAGCATTCTTCATATTTAGTACCCATAAATCCTTCCAGTCTACACTAGTGTTCCAAATAATGGTCACTATTTGTGCCTTTTGATGAGTTAAGTAGTTTATTCCCCACTTTGCACCATTTGGATTTACTAATTTATGACAGTACATTTGTCATGACATTAATTTAAATACTTTATGCAGGAACCTGAAGCTACCTTCTAGTCGCCCTTCTGTTGTATGTGAGAATTGTCTTTATTCAATGGAAAATGACATACGTGCAAGAGCCTTCCATATAATGGACCCAAAGGGTTCTCTTGAGATGCTTATTGTCTTTCTTGAAGAAAGAGGAGATAATGTGTCACTTAGTTCTCTAGGTGAATGTATGCAGGTAAATTCTGTGACAGTTCTTGTTGCCTGTTTTTAAGATGAAATCCTATATAGCCATGAAATGCTAAAAAATATCTGAAATATTTACTTTCAATACTATCCAAGTTGAACATATTTTGTCTAAACTTTGTACATTGTGAGAACAATATTACTGAGGAAACATGTCTCACAACAAATTGGGTATGGTCCTTGCTATAGTTTCTCATGTGTTTATTCTCTTAACCTACAGAATCGTACAAATAGGTTGGCGCCATTTCTTGGACGATGGGAAGGACAATCTGCGACCAAAAGAACTGGTGTTTATGGAGCCACAATAGCAGTAGCTGATACCATTGCTTTGCTGGAGATGGATGACAAAGGACAGCTGATTCAGGTCTGAGACTTTCCAAACTATCACCTATTCTAGATGCTTCGATTTTTGATTTGCAAGTTTTTTCTGCAATGCACTGTAACATAATTGTCAATGTGATTACAAGGGATGTTTCTTCACTTTACTCATGGTTCTTTTTCTCTCATGTCTCCTACTTTCTAAAAGGTTTTACTTGGATAAAAGATTATGTGCTTTATGCAGTAGTTGAGCTTTCATGAGCACAAAACTATTTTGTAACACTCCTGATTTGTAAATATATTAACAACTCTGGTTAACTACTTTTCGGAGGTTGAGTTGAAAAAATTCTGAAATTAAACATTTTTGTTGCTACCCCAAAGATGGATGGCTTTCTGAGAAAGTTGCTAATTAGCACATTTGTTAAGTCACTTAAGTCATTTAATCACTACATATGATATTAGGACATGACCTAGTCGAAAGGTCTATTGTGACTTGTCTAGGTATGTGACATGTGATGTGTGTGATCTTGACGAGTATGTCAAGTTTTTAAGGAGGTAAATTGTGATCAAGGATCGTGGGATCGAAATTGGAGTTGGGATTGGTGGGCGCTGATCCAATCTAGGATTGGATTGGATCAGATCGGTTTGATCCTGACCAATCCACCGGAACAAAGATCAATTTGGAATCAATCTAGATTGGTCCTCTTTTTTATTTTTTTGTTTCCAATAAATTCATAAAAATTAGAAAAAATATAAAACTACGGACAAATTCTAAACCTTGTTAACAAAATAAATTGTGCCATTTATCACATTTCACGTAATTATAAGGGATTTTAACAGAAATGGATACAAAGTTATAAACTAACACCATTATGTATTTTATTAAATAAATAAAATGGTACAAATCATGTGTATTAGAAAATATACCTTCCAATCACCACTCAACTACAAAATTGCCCATCATAATTTGTCCTACTCCTCATTTATTTGGATTTCCCACTGACTCTAATCACTCACGATTGACCCATAACCAAAAAATAATAATGATTGAAACATGTGTTGAATATGATGTCGTATACTCATCAAAGACATTTATCTTATTCCAACGTCCGCCGCAGCTACACCTTCTAGTTGAATGTCTCCTATTATGCGTGCATTATTAGTAGAACCACTCTCATCCTGACTTCCACCTCCACCTCCATCTACCACACTTTGTTGTTGTGTGGGTGGAATAAATTCTTTTCTCTTCTCATCATCTGATGAATGTGCTTAAGTAGTATATGTATCAAAGAGATGTTAACATTTGGTATTTAACTTTATCCTCTTCAAACTTTCTTGTTCTTGAGTACATTGGTGCATTGGCTGGCAAGTTTTCTTTAAGGTCTTGAATAAGTTACTATTCTTCTTAGTGGTAGAAGGCCCTACACTTGGTACTTAAGCTAGTGTTGTGACTAGAGTTGGATCTGGCTCTGGGGCAGTTGTACTTTAGGATTGGAGTTGTGCATGGAACCTAGATTTCTTGTCCTTCATACATTTCTTCGTTCTCACCAAAGATGTTGTCAAGCTCACTTTTGGCTAATGATCTGTCATTCAGGTCAAACTATGGCTCTCACCCAGTGTCCTTGTCTTCCATCTATGCTACAAGTGAATGTTTTCCCTGAAATAGACATTTCAAGTCAACATCATTTTGTGACAAGTCTTGATTGGCTTGAGCTCTCTGCTGGTACAATCTACCTACAAATTTAGCAATCCACCTACAATCCATAGATGGATCCCTCTCAATGTCCTCTAACATTAAATAATAAAGTGTGTAGCACAGGACACCCAAAACAAGTGTGATCAAGTCTCCATAAGTTTTTTCTCTGCATCCTTATATGATACTTCATTGTTAGTAACAAATTGTACAATATTCTCCTCTCCAATCTTCTCCACCATAGTGTTCATCAAACCAAACAAGTTATATGCATTTTTCACCTATTTTGATGCATCAATGGATTTCAAGAATGTGATACCCTCAGAATAATAAACAAGAAAATTTATGAGAGATCTCCTTGTGATTCCTGTCCACTCATCACACATTACAATGCACCCCTTTTCCTTCTAGATAGATTTGAATTCATCTATACAAAATCTTAATTCATCAACCACCTCATCCAACTTATCCTTGTATATGTATTTGAAGATTTGGGACTTTCAATCTTGGCATAGTCTCACCAATGGCATCTACCATTATTTGGAAATAAGGATTAATGGTTACATGTTCTGAGACACCTACATGAACCAAAATAAGTACATCGTTATTAATAATTGTTTAAAAATAAAAAGTATCTTAAACATACACTTAATAAAGCTTAACATTTTTATATACCCGTATGTAGGAGGAATTTCACCATATGCTTGATTACTTTCTTCGTGAACCCTGTCTTAGTTTTAACTCTCTTTAAGGCACGCTTTATCGATCTTTGGTCTCTATCACTCTGTCTATGTATGGTGGTGTCTGCCATTAGCCGAATTGAATGCAACCGAAAAAAATCAGTATCTCAGATAGGGCGAGTGCCTTCCCCGATGTTAGAGCGTTTAGTAGTGGCACTTGAACCTCTTGTCCTCTGCTTCTTTCGTCATCCCCACGGGCTTGAAGATTACTAGCATCTATGGCTCTTCTCATCTGAGCCTCCTTTTCATCATTTGAAGATGATGAATCAACATGGACACGAGCTTGTTCTTTTCCTTTCTTACTATTCCTAGATATGATATCTGATGGGGACATTTTTTTGATATTTTGGATTTTTCTTTTAATTTTGTGTCCTTACGAGGACACGTCTGTAAATAGCTTACTTAGGGGGTCTTTCCTTTAATTTTCTCCTCTCCCTCTATAAGAGGAGGATCGATGTACATAGTTTTTTAACAAGTGAATAGAGATTGAATTTTTGGAAGCCCTTCGGGCACTGGTCTCTCTCGCGTAGGGGGCTGCGGCCCCATCTTCTTCCCCACCCCGGCGATGGAGTGCCGTTCTTCCCCTTCACCTCCGGCAGTGAGGCCGGCGTCTCCTTTCCTTCCCCGATCGGCCAGGAGGGCCCTTCTCCTTCCACCTTCCAAGCACGGCAGGTAGCCGATCTTCTCCCCCTCCTCATCCTCTGGCCTCCGTGCCATTCCTCTTCCCTTCCTCTTCTCCGTTCGACAACGACGCAGCCGCATCGACCTCATCGACTGCCCAAACCACCCCTCTGGAATCTCACCTTCAGATCGGAGAAGAAGCAGGAGAAGAAGAAGAAGGAGTAGAAGAAGCGTGCTGGAGGAGGGGGCAGATCCGGCGATCCTCGGATCTGTACCCCTCCCCCGGTTCCACCTCGCCCGCACGCCGTAGCCGCTGGATGCAGCCGCCATCTCCTTCTCCATCGACCGCGTGCGGCCGGACAACGCCGCACTACGCATCTTTCCCCCCCTTCTCCGCGGCCTCGGATCCGTCCGGTGCTCCTCCCCTGTCCCGCCTGCGCCCGAGCACCACGGAGACGACGACGATTTCGCGAACGGCGCGCGGCCGCCTCGCCGTTTTGTCGCGGGCCGCGGCTCCCTCGCGTCTCGCGCGATGCCTCCACGGAGACGGGAAGGCGACGGCCGGATGGCCGGCCACGCGACCAAGCGGGAGAGGAGCCGGAATGCGCCACGACCCCCCCCCCGACGCTCGCGCCCGCGAGAGCGGGTGACGCCCGCGGCCGGCGCCGGCTCGCCCGGTCGCCGGTTCGCGGCCCAGCCGGCGGTTCAGCCGGTTTGATCGGATCCCGGCCGGTTCGACCGGTTTCTGATCCGGTTCGGGCCGGTTCACCCCGGTTCAGTGCCTAAACCGGCCGGTTCAGGCCGGTTCAGGGTGTTCTGAGCCGGTTTAACCCGGTTCAGACCATCTCGAGCCCGGTTTGGGGCTGGTTCGGTCTGTTTCGACACCGGTTCGTTCCATTTTGGGTTCGTTAGAGTCTGTTTAGGGCAATTAGCGCCGGTTTAAGTCGTTTTCATTCGGTTTGGCCGGATTAGCCGGTTTGTCCCGCATCAATATCAGTGTCTCTCCATCCAAGTAACTCATCATGAAAATCTTACCTATTTCTAATTTTAATTTCCCTTTGTGATACTCTCTCAGTTAAATATCTTCTCATTTCTTCCCTAAACTCAGCCGGAACCTTATCACACTTCTTTACATTTCTATCCACACCGGTTATATGTTGCTTGAAGTGGTATACACCTTCATTCATATCTTTCTAACATTATTCTCATCCTTTTTTTTCTCAGCATCTAGTAAATACCCATGTTGCCATTTAATGTTGCGATGTGTAGCATCACCTTACTTCTCATCCGACATTTTATTTACATGCAAGCATGATAATTTAAAATTGGTAATCAACATTTGAAAAAAAATGTCTATGAACTACCCCTTTAGGGTAAGGGGTGATTTACATTCACCCCGAAGGGGTGAGTGTTGTACACATCACTCCCGAAGGGGTGTCTTACTTATTGCTCACCCCTTCAGGGGTGATTGTAGTGTAAGTGGAGGAGGGAAAAGGGGGGATCAGGGAGGGGGATCGCTAGAGAAATTGCTGGATTGCTGGAGGGTGTGGCCAATTTGCTGGAGGGAAGTCCTGGAATGAGGGAGAGTTGAGGGGGAGTTGGAATGGGGCGAGTGGGGAGATAAATCGATTCGATCCAAGAATCTTTTGATCTCAATCTGGATTGGCTGATTTTGCAATCGATGATTGTAATATCTAGTTTGTGAATATGTTAAGAAATTAAATTAGTGGGTCAACAACTTTGGTTAATTATTTTTTGGAGGTTGAGTTGAAAGAACTTCGAAATTATGTGTGTTTTGTTGGGAGTTGTTTGAGGATTAGTGACCTCTCAAGAAGGTTGTTAATTAACATGGTTGTTGACCTAGTCAGCTAATTTAATTGTTACAATTTTCATCTTCTACCATCTACTACCATCTATCAATAACCCATTTTCTTTCTCTGTGTGAACTGGATTCGATCATCATTCACAAATGGGCAACCACATCCAAACGAGTTACTTTACGGTAAAAATGTTTGTACATTATTCTATTGTGTGAAAAGTAGTTCTTCCATCCGCTTGGAAAGACTCGAGTGTTCTGTACGTAGAAATACCGTCTTATATTGCTAACGAATGACTGTTGCTTTCAGGACATAACAACTAGTAGAGAAGGAAACCCTTCGACCAATGTCCACTGGACAGGTACGGTATTGAACAACTTGGTCATGTTTGATGGAGGCTATCAGATGACGTTGTTACCCGGTGGATTGTACATGGGATACCCATGTGATATTGGCAAAATTGTGGCTCAATCACAATCCTTCCATTTGGAATTTTGTTGGATGGAATCCCCCAACAAGAGACAGAGGCTTGTCCGCACCTATGATGCCGAGGGCATGGCAGTCTCCTCCACATATATTTTGGAGACGAAGGTGCTAGGTGCTCAATAAAAATGGTACCTTCTAAAATTAAAATAATCGCTTCAACGTTTCTTCATTAACTTTTCTTGGACATAATAGACAATAAATTTTTCATTTTTTAGTGCTTTTTTTACTATTTTTACCTGACAAGGTTGTCCTTTTCTTCTCAACGTATCAATGCCGGAATTACCAGACTAACCCCAGGGATTGAAATATCTGTACTGGATGATTCATACCTCTCTTTGATCAATGATCGTTATCAAGCTGATGACTGAAATTCAAAAGCTCCCTGTGATTTCATTACCATGATCTGACGGTTTGCAAGGATGACATGCTTCTGCTGATTTCTCTGTAGAGCCATTCCTTTGCCCATTCAGTTCTTTCAGCATCTTATCTAGGTCATCACAGGTAATTCATCATCCATGTCTTGTAGCAATTTCTTGTTGATTCATTCACTTAACATGTGATGGCACAATAGCTGTGTAATATCATCATTTTTTTAGATAACTATGTTATACGTCTACCTGCATGGTACATATTCTTAAACATCATCAATATAAATTCAAATTTTTATCTTTCAGATGGGCTCTTGAAAGGGGTCGCCACTCGTCGGTCAAAATTGTCACTTGTCACTGGTCAACGACCACTGCAACATCTTCTTGACTCGAACCAACGAGCTTTGATTCAGCTATGTAAGTACGAGAAAAGAACTAATCTTATAAACGTTTTTTTATGCATATATTCATATACATCATGGTTACCACCTTACTTGTCGATTCTTGCCTGCTACCATGCGTGTTACGGATAAAAAAACGAACGTAAATGTGTTCCCCCCGAAAATGGAGTTGGGCTGGGTGTTATATACCTTGGCTAGCTAGTTGGGCTGGGCGCATTATCAAACCGGATTGAAAATTGTTGACATTTGTTGGAAAGAGAAAATTTTGGTGCGTTATCCAGCAAAGCCAATGTGCTGAAAATTATTGCCTTTTCGCTTCAATTTCGGTTCTAGCAACTTGTTAGGATATTGGAGAGAATTTTTTTTTGAACCATGTGATATGATCAACATGGATCAGTCCACCCGGATTGATTTGACTGTTTTAGTCGATCTTGAGCCACTTCATCAATTCCTCTCTCCAACACGATTGAGACCATCAAAATTTTCTGTAAAGTCTGATCTGACTCGGGCTTGATTCGCTTGAATTTGCATTGACCAAGAAGAGGACATTTCTTCTGGGTCAAAGGCTCGTCATATAGTTTCAACCTTTTCCTTGAACTTCCGATGGCACCACAAATTCAACTTACGGGATGTTTGGTTGCCCAATAATTTGTTGTTCATTTTCGTGATAAAATTTTATGGTAAAATAAAATATAAGATAGCAAAAAAATATAAAATTATTACGTTTAGTGAGATATACAAAAAGAGTGGGAGGACTCTCACCTCTTTTTTGTCTTGGAAGAAATCTTCTATAAATTTATATTTTTATAATGATTATTTTTGTAACAAACTCAATTTGTCTCACAACCAAATACCTCATTAGGTGTTGTTCGTTGTAGTGTGAGATACGGTAGATAGTTGCAACTAGTTGTGTTTTGAGTTTTTTTTTCTCAAGTTTGGAGTGCTTCAAGTAAATACAGAACATGTACCTGATAACTTGTTTTGGTGGATTTTAAATTTTGCCCTGCAGATCTTTCCTCAAACTGATATATGAAAACCATGTGTTAGTATTACAACTTCAGACGACAACATCCATTTTGAAAGGTGGAATAATTTTTTATAGTTATTGGTTGTTGTCTACCCAATTATTCAAAAACAAACTACTCAAGGGCTAATAAGGTGTTTGGTTACGTTTTTTTTTCTTCTCTTTGATCTAAATTTTAAAAATAAAAGAGATAAGGTGTTTGGTTGCACCTTTTAACTACCGTCTCATTTTTAAAAGTGAGATACGCTATGTAGATAATCTCTTCTAAAATTAAAACAAGGCAGGAGTTGTTTTATTTTCGAGATAGACGCGGAGGCAGGACGTGGGAGGCGAGACGTGCGCGCGGGGGGGGGGGGGGGCGGGGGCGCTGGCCTCCGGGGCTTCGTTGGCGGGGGGGGGGGGCGCGGCGGGGGGAGCACCGCGGAGGGAGGGCTGCCGGCCGGGGGGTGGGGCACGGCCACCGGCGGAGGGAGCGGGGGGCTTCGTTGGCGGGGGGAGCACCGCGGCGGGGGGGGAGCACCGTGGAGGGGAGGGCTGCCGGCCGCCGGGGGGCGGTTCGTTGGCGGGGGGAGGAGGGCCGCCGCGGGCGGGGGCCACCGCCGGCGGGGGGGGAGGGAGGGGGACGTCGACGCCGGCGGGGGAGCGGATAGCGCGGGCGGGGGGAGCGCCGCCGCGTGGGGGAGGGATGGGGACGTCGACGCCGCCGGGTGGGGGGGGGGCGCTGGCCACCGGCGGAGGGAGCAGGGGAGCTTCGTTGGAGGGGGAGCACCGCGGCTGGGGGCGCCTCCGCGGGGGGGAGGACCGCTGGCACGGGGCCCACCGCTGGCGGGGGGGGGGGGGGGGGCGGCGACGCCGGCGGGGGGGGGCGGAGGGCGCGGGAGGGGGGAGGGCTGGCCGGCGGGGAGCACCGCCGCGGGGGAGGGAGGGGGACGTCGACGCCGATGCGGGGGGGGGGGGCGCTGGCCACCGGTGGAGGGAGCGGGTGGGCTTCGTTGGCGGGGGAGTACCGCGGCGGGGGGCGCCGCGGCGGGTGGGGGGGGCTCTATTTCGCTGGCCGACGACGACGCGACCTTTTGCCCGCCGCCGCCGCAGAGGGGAGGGAGACAGACGACACTACGGGGGAGCCTTCGCGGAGCTGCAGGTTTTCTCTACGAAGGGAGTCCGAGAAAATTTTGCAGAGTCGCTGATCATAACCAAACACTACTGTCTAATTTTTAAAAATAATGATGATTTTGCCAAACACCAAATAATTAGTTTGTTTTGATTTTAAAAATAAAATAGAAAAGTCGAATAAATTTGATTTCAAAAACAAAGTTATCTTAAAATTAAAACGTTACCAAACACCCTATAAGCTTGGTTCAGTGGAAGGTGCTCATCAGCCGCATTGGTAAGAAGCATGCAAGCAAGCTGCCCTTTGTAAGTAGGTGATAAGTTAAAATTAAAGGATATTTTTCTTATTTTTTCAATGCTTGAAAATATATACGATGATAAGAATTCAACTAAATGCCCAAGGCTCTATCAGATTTCGTGTGAGCTCCATTATTTAGAAGGAGAAGATGAATATACTTGAGATGATGACCTTTATATAATCTCAAAGGCTCTCGCGAAGAGAGACTTTAGAATATTATGAACTAGCACATATGATACGTCACATCTAATTTTGACTGGACACTGTTGGAAATTTAGGCACTATTTAATTAAAAAATCTTTATGTAGAAGCACAATTAGAGCGTGAAAAATAGGTGTGTTCATATATATATGTATATATATTTTTTATCAAAATTTTTAATTGATATTTTTTATTTGTTCTTGTGAAAAGAATATCTATATGTATGATTTTTGCTACATTGTACATCTTAGATAATATTTTTTGTCTCAACCTTTGGCTTATGCACCTGCTATCCTCTACTCACCTTATTCTTATTCAAGGGCAAGCACACTTAGCTTGGACTCAGTTGCACCGGTCCCTCTCAGTCTTTGGGTCATGTCTTTAGTCTGACCTCTTTTGCTAGGCCCTCACTTTGCTCATGGGTGGATCCCACTCACTTTAGCTACACCAACTAGCCACACTCCTATTCAAGTACCTTCTACATGTCTCCCGGTGTAGTCTCTTTCTTTGGTCTCTTGGGAATCTTCGGTTAATTAGGCCGCCAAAATTTCTATTTCCTCTCTTCCTTGCATCCCTGCTTCCCAAACATCAACTTATCGCTGCTACGATGACACTAGTAATCTATTACTTATGTCCAAGATTTTATGTATGCATTTTCTTAGACAACAAAATGATCAGAAGATTCTTGCCTTCTTTTTTAGTTGATCATTGATGAGACAAACCTATAATAGTTTTGTTCACTCGACCCGGTAGATATGAGCAACTTTGATATAGTTAGGACCTAATTTTTATAGAGATACAAGAATCATGTTGCGCTAGCATATTCATTTACCGATTTAATGGTCAAAAAATGAGAGAGGATGAAACATTCACACAATATGTCGATAGATGGAGACTAAGGGCCGAAAATCTTACATATTCTGTTTTCAAGCCGAAATTAGTCAAGATAATCCTTGCTAATACCATACCAGCTTTAAAGAATATTTTTGCATTGTATTATTTCACAAATATGCATGATCTGTACGAATGGGCAAGATATATTTAAACTTAACTTAAGAATACACTAATTATCGATCTATACAATCTAAAACATCATGTCCTCAATGAAAGTGAGAATTTCAATATTGTAGGAGACCTAATGGAGAACCCTAGGTACCAACTTAGGAGCCCTCCACACTATAGAGTTACTCCTTAACAACTTTATCAAACTCATCAAAATCATCTTCCCAAATTGATTGCTCAACCCATGCTCCCTTTGCCTCGACTAATCCCTTAGCCCCAGTTGATCATACAATTTATGGATCATCCTCTTTAGTCAGTTGCACAACACTTGACTTCTCAACCTCAATTAATTGTTCAAACATCGACTATTCAACTAGTTGCACCTCAACTGTAGCCAGTTGCACAATCCATTAATTTTCAACAACCTCCACAACTAATTGAGTGCAATCAAACTTGTCCAATCACTTGTGCCTCAATCCTAGCAGTAGAATTGGCTCTTCTTACTTGTCACCTAGTCATGATAATCTCGATTGCATCTCAGGAGCAAGTTAATCATAAACAAAATCAACCAGTGGAAGAATATGAACTTGAAATCGATAATTCTCTCATATTTGACTATTAGTCTGCCTCTCCAGTGCCCATTGAGCTCGATACATGATCTGCTTGAATCTAACACTCAATTGATTTTCTCTATCTCTCAAAAACAACTCGTAGAATAAGGTGCACTTTTTATTATTGAACAACCTAAGGAAGAGTTGTCATTTAGCAACACATGATGGAGAATCATACAAATACTTGGATATTTAGTCGGCAAGAGCTCTGGCAAAGAGTTATAAGGGATAGCACATTTGGTGCAACCATTATTTTTTCTAAGGGTAGGACTCAGCTACCAAGAATCTACTCTTTAATTAAGGAAAAGCTAGGCAATGTTAATCCTTATGAATGGGAGTTTAAATGATCATGTTATAGGGAGAGTAAAAATCGAGAAAAGAAAACATAACCTGCAATTGGCCCATCAACCCTTGAAGATACTAGGGCCACCCGTGAAGCAATCAATCAAGAAAGCTGAGGGGAGGAGGACATCCAATCGCAAATCGATTAGGGTTGGATTATTCAATAATCATTTGAGTAGCAGGGTTTGAGGCAAAAGAATTCTAAGACCCCCTCCAACTAGGTCAACCTTAATGAGGCAACCTATTAAGGCCAGGTTAGTCAACAATCATCTGAGTAGTTGGGTATAGGGCAAATGATTGTTAGTATCTCCTCCAACTAGGCAAGTCCTCTTCCAAACTCTCTTTTCAAGGCCATCTCTACCTTCTAAGCCAAGCCCTAGGGTCTATTTCAATCAATTAGGCCACAAAGACCACCTTCAACACCCAGGTTTACAAGCCCTTTCCCATTCTTCTAAATCGGGCCATGTGCCAGCATTCATTTTTCTAAACCGGGCTTAAGTGTCCAACATTCTTCAATATCGAGTCCATGTGCCCATCATCCCACTCAATTGGCCCAACATGCCCACTTTTTTAAATTAGGCCCTTGTGCTCATCACTCTTTTGAATCATGTTTGCGTGCCAGTTTTTTATATTGGGCTCTCGTGCTCATCACTCTTCTAAATTGGACCCACGTGCCTTTCTTCCTAAATTGAGCCCTTGTGCTAAACACTCTTCCAAATCAGTTTCACACGATCTTCATTCTCCTAAATCTAGCCTATGCACCCATCGTTCTTCTAAATTGGGCCCACACGCCCATCATCTTCCTAAGTTGAGTCTGCATGCCTCTCCTCCTGAATCGAGCCAGTGTGCCCACTCTCTTAAATCGGGTCCTCGCACCCGTAAGTCTTGATCATGCCCACACATCCCTCTTTCAACACTATCATCAATTATTGGGCCATGACTTGCACTTTATCCATTCTAATCAGGCTCATGTGCCCACCATCTAGATCGGGCTCACACGCCCATCATCCAACTCAATTGGGCCGACATGCCCATACTTTTAAATTAGACTCACATGCCTAAGTTTCTAAATCGAGCCCACATGCCTAGCTTCTGAATCAAACCCTTGTACATATCCTTCCAAGTCAAGCCCATGTGCCCATCCTCAACAATTGGGCCCTCGCACCTGTCGACTCCAGAAACGTGGGTTCCGGATCGGCACCTCAATATAAGAAGGTGAAAGATGGAATGGGAGAAAAATGGAGTGAATCAGAAAACACTCGGAAAGCAGTAAAGACTCCTCACCTCGATCCCACACTCACATTGATCCCCGAACTTTCATCTCACAGCGTCGCTCGAGCACCGAAGATGGTTCGGGTCATGTGGGAGGAGAGTGAGGAGTGAATTAACTTAGAACATGAATAAAAAAAAGGTGGTTGCCAGGAGCCGCGGGCTCCGCTTTATGTATTGAAAATAGAAAGAAGTTGAATTTGACCGTGTACCTTAGCGTGGGAGAAAGTGTGTGCGGGTTCAACCTTCTTCTTCTTCGGCCGGCCGATGAAGAAGAGTCCAACCGATGCTAGCTTGATGTATTTGTGCAACTAGAAGACAATAAGACAAGAAAACAAGTGAAGAAGGATTAGAACTGAGTGAAGTGTAGAAACTTGTAAAAACAATAACATAAACGACAACTGGAAACAAACTCACCGGATTCGGGGTTAGCCCTAACCCTTTTTTTGGTTTTTTTGTGATATATGAAATGATGAAAATAGAATAAAATGATGCTTAAACATGAATTAAATGATATGAATGAAGAGTTAGAAAAGAGAATATGAATGGTTAAACACAACCCAGGCAAAGTGGCAACCGGGTTGGATAGATTCAATGTAAAGCTAACGCGGCTACGATACGAGAGATCATAACGAACAGCAAAAATGTCGAATAAAGTGATGTTTGTTTTAAAATAAATAGGACTCACCGAGGGTGGTTTGATATGAAGACAAAATTGCTTGAATCTTATGATAAGTAATCTGAATTTACCTGATAATTCGGATCTTGGACAATGAAGTTCTGGAAACTCCCAGCACAATGTCGATGTAGGACATGCTATGGGAACCACAGATATCCAAATTAAATGATTCTTGTTGGAGATAAAATATAACTCACCGGGTAACAATTTCTATGAAGGATGTATGGGCTGAATCCACCATTAAATGTACTGAAATTGACTGAGAAAACAATGACTTAGAAGAGAAGACTTCGGATCTGTCTGTGCAGCGCCGGTGTTGAAGCCATAACAAGCAGAGGAAATGTCAGAATTGATCTATGTTTGTTGGAGATGAAAGATAACTTGATTAACCACACTTCGTATGAAGGAAGTCAGGCCAGAAAATGACTATAAATATCTGTAGAAGCCGATGATAAGCAGTGCAGCACGTTGGAGCATAGACCGGCTTCTTCTTCACTTTGGGATGATCTCCGGGCACCGGGACGAAGATAGAACTATTTGGGGAGATTGGTAAGAGCCTAGGGTGGCTGGAGGACGAAGAGAGAAGTGCTGGAGGATGGGGATGCCCTCCTTAGGTCGTTCATATGAGTCTCCCTTTATAGGGGAAGAGAACCAGGTCAAAAAATAGCAAGTTTTGATACATCCGACCATAGGTTGGATTTCCTTCAATTAATGTTGCTGATTTTAATCCTGAGGTATCTAGAAACTTACCTAAATGATTGAGGGAGATTGAAAACCGTGTATCACCATCTCCATGCTCAAAATATGCCTCCACTTGAAGAGGAAGCAAATCTGGTCCAAAAATGGCAAGTCTTGATACACAAGACAACAAGTTGGATTGCCATCATTTGATGATGCTAATTTCGACCATGAAGTTTCCAGATGCTATACCAAGTGATATGGAGGAGGAAAAAGGAAGGTAAGGTCGTGAATTGGTCAGATATGTGCCCAATGGGCTGGGCTTGCATGCAATTGGGCTTGATTGGTGCTGCGTGCGGACAGAACTGCACATCTGACTTCCAAAGGGTGTTGCGGACAAATGGGAGATCAGAATTGAATGCCATTTGTTGCATTGAAAAGAGGACTCAGAGAGGAAGATTATTGATGTTGAATACTTCTTCATTTGATGTACACATAATCCTGTGAAAAATTTTAAAGTAGAGGATATGCTGGGAAAAGCATAATATGGCACACCACCAAGAGTCTCTTGTTCGGCAAACACGGATTTGATTAGAAATTAGAAAATCATCCTCATATTTCCAATAAGCACCTCAGCTCATCCAAAATGGTGGTTTATCATGATTTTGATGGTCTAAAAGAGATGTTGCCAATGAAATAATGGTTTAAGCTCTAAATAAGGCCACATTGGCGTGTCTACAGCTTGTCTCGCCTTGATGTCGGCTTTGCAAGGGAATGACATGTAGCGTAATGGAGTGAAATGTAGAGAAAGCGTAGCGAAGAGAGATGGATCGTAGTGGAATGTAGTGGAGTGAAATGGTGATGGACTGAAAAGGTGGCATCAAGGTGTAGATATAGACACGCTTAACGACCAGATTCGGCAAGACGAATCTTCTCAAGTCTCCTGGTTAACCTCCATGTTTCATCAAGTCTTCCTATGTTCGATTGGTAAGAGATGTGCCATTGGCACGAGAGAAGA
The DNA here is from genome assembly GCA_036172225.1 of Cryptocoryne crispatula var. balansae. Classification (NCBI taxonomy): domain Eukaryota; kingdom Viridiplantae; phylum Streptophyta; class Magnoliopsida; order Alismatales; family Araceae; genus Cryptocoryne; species Cryptocoryne crispatula. The sequence continues at coordinate 33,110,957 of CM069929.1, read as the reverse complement.
ATAGCCAACCCCCAACGCGGTGGGGAGTCCCCGAAACATGGGTTCGTAGGTTCATCATCAGCCGGTAACCCGATCTTTGCGGTGTTCCTGTACTGTGACGGGCTAAAATTTAAAGAGATTTGTTTTGAAAAAGTAAAAGAATACCAATCGAGCACATTCGGGCTCTCTGATTCATTTAAGTCTTTCAAGAGACAAGATTCAATTCGGAATGGAATGATCTCAGATTCCGAAAGGCAAATGTTTATGCATAAACCGTGAAGATATTGACGGTGCAAGTTCTGACCAAATAGAAGGCCCTTGGCGGGAGGAAGTGACTTCCATGGTAGGATGAATAGCAAAAGAGTTACAGTGGCCATAGTGGGGATAGAAATAAAAGATTTGAAGGCACAAGGTGATTACCGAACATGGTGGGATTAACAAACACGGTGGGATATTAGAAAGGTTGGTGGGACTAGAAAACACGGTGGGATTAGAAAACACAGTGGGATTAGAAAACATGATGGGATTCAGAATGATCGAGAATTAAGATACAAGAGGGTGAGAAGGTAAAGATTATGAAATGATGTATGCAATGACAACACAAAATGTAATGCAACTATCGCTACATGATGCATACTGGGCTCAAGAAAACAAAACAAAAATTGTATAACAAATAGTTGAAGATATATATTGCCTATGAGGTCAAGATACCCATTCGGGAACCATCGTCCTTCATAGCACAACTTTGGGCTTATCCGTGAGCACAAAGAATGACCCGACCGTCGTGGATTTTGATGTAGGGGATCTCGGGCCTGGTCTTCTTTGCATTCACGGTCTTCAACATCAATGCATAAAATAAATAGTAATGCACCTAACATATGCTAAGAAAGGAAATGATAACAGTGAGTTTGTAATGTTATGACATGCATTCTCACAAAAGAGTTCATGTGTCCTAATGAGGACACAGAGTGAAAGTTTCTCGGCAAAGTTGAGGCCGAGGTTATGATGACACCTCCTCCTGAGAATCCTCAGAGGAGGGAAGTGGTGAGCATTGACTTATTAAAAATTTAAAAAAAGGCTCCTCGGCAAAGTTGGGGCCGAGGTCATGGTGACACCTCCTGCTAAGAATCCTTGGGGGAGCGAAGTGGCGAGCATCGCCTTGCTATGCAGTTCTCCTTGTTTGTTCTTTATGCCTGAAACACTCAGAAAAGGAGATTAGAATGACAAGATGGCATATCCCCCTTGCAAGTTGCAATCTGCGTTGACCTTTGTCAAGGGGTGTAAAGTTTTTCTTGTGCCTGAAACACTTAGAAGGAAGAGATTAGAACAACAATGCGGCTTATCCCCTTGCAAGTTGCAGTATGCCTTGACCTTTGTCAACGTGTATAGCCTTCTTAGGAGTGTAAAAATCAAGTAGCAAATATGCAATGAAGAATTTGAAACATGAGAGATTGAAACTAAATATGAATGTAAAGACGAAAATTCAAACCAAGCATGGTGATAAAATATTTTAAAAAGTTTGAAATTTTTTGTTGAATTTGAAAAAGAAGTTTTCTTTTTTGTTGAAAAGATTCAATTTTTTTGAGATTTTTGAAAATGCTATTTTTTTGACTTTTTGAAAGTATTTATTTTTTGGAGTTTTTGAAGATATTCAACTTTTTTTGTAGTTTTTTTTGAAAATATTTTTTTTGGGTAGAGAAAAATCAGTATTGATACAAGTTCTCATCACTTGGTTGTTTTTCTAGGTTCGTTGGTAGACACCATGTGCAAAATGGGGTTCCTTACCCAAAATCTTTCCGACCTTCAACCTTTGATCGGCTAGAGTTTAGCTTTGATTTGGTTGGTTCACCCACACCTTGGGGGTAAGAATGAAGAATTGAGGGAAAGTCCTTGATAGACTTTGGAGATGTCAAGAGGGATTTCTCTACTCACACCCAATTACCCGTTGGGGTTCGGCCTCTTCGGGTCTTTTCTTCTTTATTGAGCCATTGTAGCGATGGTAGGTTGGCATTTGTGATGGGGGGATGTAGATAGTATAGAGGGGAAATTCGACGATTTCTTTATCCTTGGCAACAGGTGGGGAGGAATTCCCCAGGGGGTGTGCATGTGGCACCTGGATGGGAGGGTGGTGGGTTGGTGTGCAAGTTGAAGAATGACCCACAATGGAGTGAGTAGGTGACGTAACATGGCAGGACTGCCCAGGTGGGGTTGTGGTAAGAGGTTGAACTGCCGATTGGGGAGGTTAGGCAGCTCGGTTGACTTTGGCTGCACCATGATTAATAGGCATCTTGCCCTTCACTATAGATTGTATGAATGACAAGGTATTGGGATCAAGATGAAAAGATAGATCCTTAAGAGCATGTTCTATAATAAATGAAGTGGACTGATGGGAATCCCCTTGCACTTCAGGTTCCATAGCAGCATTGACATGGCTCTCGGGTTGTTGTTGGAGCTTGTAGAGACCTTCCCCGTACTCTTGTTGCTTGTAGTAGTCCGACATCTTGGCGTGTCTTCCGGACCTTAGCATCATGGGCATCATGTCGATCTTTCTAGAAAGATGGTTAGAAAAGAGAGCAATCAAAGCACACAATTGAAGATTTTTTTTATGTTTTGTTTTGTTTGATTTTGTTTTGTTTCAATTTAGTTGTTTGGAAAACAAGTTGAACACAAAATTAAAAAGGTTTTTGTTTTGTTTTGTTTAGGTGTTTTGTAAGAAATTTTTTTTGGTTATTTTCAATTATTGTGAGCAAGCAAGTTGTGCAAACAAGTTTTTAAAATGACTACTCGACAATTTTTGGGTTGAAACCTTAGATTAGATAGATTGTTAACAATTGTTCACTCAAGTAGGTATGGTTCCTATTGCTTCAATCTTCAAGACCTAAGGTTGTCACTCAATCACCACGAGTAGGTACTTGGGTTCTTCGGGTTTTGGGAAAGTGGTACAACCGGCCCAATCGTGCGGAGAGGAATACTCCACGGATGGGGACTTACGGAGGTCTTGATGGAAACCACCAAATCAACTAGGAAGCAATATCCCGAAGAGAGGTAAGAATCCACCAAGAAGGTGTTTGGAGGGTGAGGGTGTCTTTGGGAGAGAGAGCCCCCGCCTCGAATGCCCTACGGATCGGAGCAAGTCCGGTACCCGATGCAAAAAGCTAATGCAAAAGTAAAAATGGAGGGTAAGAGGAGAAGAAGCAATCAAAAAACATGTAATGAAATGAAGTAAATAGAGCATGCAATATGCAAACAAGACAAGCAATCATGCAACAAAACAAACAATCTAGTGACTAGAATTGAATTAGAATGAAAATAGTTGCACAAACAAATCAAGCTAGCATGGTTAAAGACATTGGTTGTCCCACCGTGGTCGCCAAGAAGCTGTCGACTCCAGAAACGTGGGTTCCGGATCGGCACCTCAATATAAGAAGGTGAAAGATGGAATAGGAGAAAAAGGGAGTGAATCAGAAAACACTCGAAAAACAGTAAAGACTCCTCACCTCGATCCCACACTCACATTGATCCCCGAACTTTCATCTCACAGCGTCGCTCGAGCACCGAAGATGGTTCGGGTCATGTGGGAGGAGAGTGAGGAGTGAATTAACTTAGAACATGAATAAAAAAAGGTGGTTGCCAGGAGCCGCGGGCTCCGCTTTATGTATTGAAAATAGAAAGAAGTTGAATTTGACCGTGTACCTTAGCGTGGGAGAAAGTGTGTGCGGGTTCAACCTTCTTCTTCTTCGGCCGGCCGATGAAGAAGAGTCCAACCGATGCTAGCTTGATGTATTTGTGCAACTAGAAGACAATAAGACAAGAAAACAAGTGAAGAAGGATTAGAACTGAGTGAAGTGTAGAAACTTGTAAAAACAATAACATAAACGACAACTGGAAACAAACTCACCGGATTCGGGGTTAGCCCTAACCCTTTTTTTGGTTTTTTGTGATATATGAAATGATGAAAATAGAATAAAATGATGCTTAAACAAGAATTAAATGATATAAATGAAGAGTTAGAAAAGAGAATATGAATGGTTAAACTCAACCCAGGCAAAGTGGCAACCGGGTTGGATAGATTCAATGTAAACTGCGCGGCTACGATGCGAGAGATCATAACGAACAGCAAAAATGTCGAATAAAGTGATGTTTGTTTTAAAATAAATAGGACTCACCGAGGGTGGTTTGATATGAAGACAAAATTGCTTGAATCTTATGATAAGTAATCCGAATTTACCCGATAATTCGGATCTTGGACAATGAAGTTCGGAAACTCCCAGCACAATGTCGATGTAGGACATGCTATGGGAACCACAGATATCCAAATTAAATGATTCTTGTTGGAGATAAAATATAACTCACCGGGTAACAATTTCTATGAAGGATGTATGGGCTGAATCCACCATTAAATATACTGAAATTGACTGAGAAAACAATGACTTAGAAGAGAAGACTTCGGATCTGACTGTGCAGCGCCGGTGTTGAAGCCATAACAAGCGAGAGGAAATGTCAGAATTGATCTATGTTTGTTGGAGATGAAAGATAACTTGATTAACCACACTTCGTATGAAGGAAGTCAGGCCAGAAAATGACTATAAATATCTGTAGAAGCTGATGATAAGCAGTGCAGCACGTTGGAGCATAGACCGGCTTCTTCTTCACTTTAGGATGATCTCCGGGCACCGGGACGAAGATAGAACTATTTGGGGAGATTGGTAAGAGCCTAGGGTGGCTGGAGGACGAAGAGAGAAGTGCTGGAGGATGGGGATGCCCTCCTTAGGTCGTTCATATGAGTCTCCCTTTATAGGGGAAGAGAACCAGGTCAAAAAATAGCAAGTTTTGATACATCCGACCATAGGTTGGATTTCCTTCAATTAATGTTGCTTATTTTCATCCTGAGGTATCTAGAAACTTACCTAAATGATTGAGAGAGATTGAAAACCGTGTATCACCTTCTCCATGCTCAAAATATGCCTCCACTTGAAGAGGAAACAAATCTGGTCCAAAAATGGCAAGTCTTGATATACAAGACAACAAGTTGGATTGCCATCATTTGATGATGCTAATTTCGACCATGAAGCTTCCAGATGCTATACCAAGTGATATGGAGGAGGAAAAAGGAAGGTAAGGTCGTGAATTGGTCAGATATGTGCCCAATGGGCTGGGCTTGCATGCAATTGGGCTTGATTGGTGCTGCGTGCGGACAGAACTGCGCATCTGACTTCCAAAGGGTGCTGCGGACAAATGGGAGATCAGAATTGAATGTCATTTGTTGCATTGAAAAGAGGACTCAGAGAGGAAGATTATTGATGTTGAATACTTCTTCATTTGATATACACATAATCCTGTGAAAAATTTTAAAGTAGAGGATATGCTGGGAAAAGCATAATATGGCACACCACCAAGAGTCTCTTGTTCGGCAAACACGGATTTGATTAGAAATTAGAAAATCATCCTCATATTTCCAATAAGCACCTCAACTCATCCAAAATGGTGGTTTATCATGATTTTGATGGTCTAAAAGAGATGTTGCCAATGAAATAATGGTTTAAGCTCTAAATAAGGCCACATTGGCATGTCTACAGCACCCATGTCTCTAAATCGGGTCCACATGTCTATGCTTTTGAATCAAAGCCCTTGTGCTCATGCTTTCAAGTCACACCCTTGTGCACATCCTCAACGATCGGGCCCTTGTGTCCATGTCTCTAAACTAGGCCAATGCACCCAACTCTCTCCTCTTTTACCGGGCCCATGTGCCCAATTCCCTCTTCTACAACCAGGCACAAGTGCTTCGTTCCTTTCTTTGCTATCGGGCCTACACGCCCCATTCCTTCCATTTATATCGGGTAATTGGGTACACATGCTCGTTACCATCCTTATAAATCAAGCTCATAGTCTCAACTTCATTTGCTCAGCCAAGCCCTCATACCCAATCTACTATAATATGGCCCTTAAGCCCAATCTCAACCAGCAATCCCCCACATGCCCCTTTTCTCGCTTAGGCCCTTATGCCCGTCCACTTTCTTTAAAATTGGGCCATCACCTACATCCTTTGGATCGGGCTCATGCATCCAACACTCCTCTAAATGGGCCCTCATTCTCATGTTCCTCGATTAAACCTCGAGTGCCCAACTTCTTCAAATGGGTCCACTTGCCCAACTCCACTACTAAATCGGGTCATCGCACCTATGACACCAATCGAGTCATTGTGCCCATATTTTTGAATGTGTTTTTTCAATTAGGTTATTGCACCCATGTTTTTAATCATGTTTTTCAAATTGAGCCGTTGCATCCATGTTTTCATTTATGCTTTTTCATTCGAGTCTTCATGCCCATGTAATTTTCAATCAAGCCATCACACTCTCATCTTTTTAGTTAGGCCATCATGCCCTCATTGAGCTGTTGAGTTTTCATCTTTCTAAATCGAGCCGTCGAGCCCTCATCTTTTTGAATCAGGCTACCGCACCCTCATCTTTTTGAATTGAGCTATTGTTGCCTCATCTTCTCAAAATCGAGCCATTGCGCCCCCTATCTTACCAAATTGGGCTCATGGTCCTATAAATCCTTTCAATTGGGCCCATGGCCCATCACCCTTCTCAACCGGGCCCACAACCCCATCGTTTGTCTCATCCAAGCCTAAGAGCCTTTTATCACCCAAATTCGACCTATAAGTCTATTTTTGTCTTCTTGACATAGACATTTGTGCCCAACTCCTTCAACAGGCACCATGTACTTACCACCTTCAACCTAATCTTTATGGCTCTCGACCTCCCAAATCAGGCCCTTGCGGCCCTCATCTTTCCAAATCTGATTGTTGTGTTCCTCAAGCCTCAAAATGGGCCATGTGCCCCTTAAGCCTCTTGAATAGAGTCCAATAGCCTATCATCATCAATATTTAGGGCCACAATCCCATTTTGTCTTCTTAAATTGGGTGGATGTTTTCCATCTCTTTCAATTGGACCCACAACCCACCTCCTTTTTATCGGGCTCTTAAGCCCTTTTTATTAGTTTAGGCAACAACTTTTATTCCAATAAGATTGAATTTTTTCATGATGTTATCTCAACACTTTCTTAACACTATGATCAATGCCAACTCTACAACTCTTTTACATCCTTCCATCATCATGTCAACTAAGCTATTGCCAAATGGGAAGAAGCAAAAGTAGCAAAGCAGATTAATGCATCAACAAGCGCCAACATTAATGTTTTGGCAGCACCGTTACTAACAAAAGACTTTATCTTCTCTCAGGAATTGCATACATCTATTTATCATCATCATATTATTCTCAAAGCAATGTTTTTGAAAGAATTTACGAATCTAACATTTTTATTCAATCATAAGACATGGAAATATACTCAATTTTTTTCGCTTACGGAGGATAACCAAGAGAGAGTTCAAATTAAATGTTGTTCAAACATATTTTCAATCAGGATGAAAATGTCAAAAAGATAACAATTGGTGCAAGGCTGAGTGAATCATTGATGAAATTGATTTTACTTAATGTCTTTTAATAAAAATTAAAAATATATATAAATACATAAAATTTAAGAAGATGACCATCCTAACTTGAACTCTATTTGCTCTTAGATACACCAACTTGTTCTTTAAGAATAAAGGTAAACACTATGCTTCACAAATCACAAGCCTAGATTTTGGAGTCTCAATGATCAAAAATTGAAAAGAAAGCTAGGCAAAATTTGGAGAAGGAACGATGACCCTATCATATTCTCTTGTATTTAAAGTCCAAGGTAGACGTTGGGGACTAGAAAAAGAAGTATTGAATGTGTCCGACTATTTAAGAAGATCCAACTTCTTAAAAGAAATTGTGCCCAAAGATGAACAGTGACCCATCAGGTTAAAAAAAGAAAAGATTAAAGTAAATGAGTACCACGAAAATAACTTAGAAAAAAAGATGTCAAAAGATATGTAATGAACCCATCATGTCAAGAAAATAAAAAAGATATATATGAATATATGCGAACAGGAATATATGGGCAAGTCAAGAAAGAATGAAGGAATCGAAGAGGCCAAGTCTCAACGTGTAATTGGACATTAGTAAAGAAACTGATATGACATCCCCGAAACCTATCAAAAACTTACCCATTTATTTCTTCTCTCTTTAACCTCTTAAAATGGGGCACTGATCAGATCTAGACATAACTTTAGCTAATTCAAGGTCAAAAGTCCAAATGATTTCGAATGAAGATACTCTCTTCTTGCACGTGGTGCGTGCTCTTGCTCTTTAGAGAATAATTAAGGACACCCATCTCATGTAGATTAAGACAATGACAATCATTCTTTTTGCACAACAAAATTTTAAAAAATCCTTGCTAATGACTAAAGGTCCCTCCGAAAAATGGGTTCGAGAGCTTTTATTCTGAACATCGTAAATGTAATATATGGTGAACGGCTATGCTAAGCCGTTTTTAGTTCTTGTACGGTGAAACCGTTGTTAGTGATTAAAGGTCCCTCGAAAAAATAGGTTCGGGAGGTTTTATTTTAAACTCACAACTGTTGAAGCCATTGCAAATGTAACATATGACTATGGCTATATTAAGTCATCGTCATTTCTTGTATAGTTGTGCTGTCACCATTACAATGTTTTGTTGCAGGGTGTATATGTGTGTGTGTATATATATATATATATATATATATATATGTATGTATATATATATTAACAGTCCAACAGACTACTATGACGATACGAAGATCAACAATTACACACCAAAGAAAGGGAATTCAACTTATTTTTCATATGGAGTATGCCTTAATATCAAGGATCGTCAGGTCCGGGGTCGCGACCAGGTTGCAACTCGGGTCAAGCCCATTATTTTAATGTTTCTTTTGAAAAAATTATAAAATGCAAATAAATTGAAAAAATGTCCAAAAATTTAAAAAAATAACATTATGTCAACAAATAATTTATCAACTTTATTGTTATGTGACATGATTTACATTTTCTATGAAAGAAATATACTCTTTTCATATCATTTGTGTTGAGTAGATAATATGGTACATATGTACATGATGATTGTACTCATCACTCCTTTAGGTAATCACTTTAAGACTAGATCCCAAAGAATCATCGTAGCTATCATAGTCATAGATTGATTAGATCGATGTGTCGGATGAATCTGCATAATTTATTTCATACTGCTCTTGGCCATACGTAGGGAATCAAGGGCCTTAAGATAAATCATTTGCATAGTTAAAGGCGTCGTGGTATTGGCCTCCAGCTCCATGGGTACGATGAGATAATTAAGTCACTAATGAAGTAATTAAGGAACTAATTAAGTAAATAAATAATTATTTTGAATATCTATTTGACTAACAAACTATTAAGTAAAGTAATTATTAACTAATTATCAAAGTAAAGCTAATAAAGTAATATAATTACTAATTACGTAATTAATGAAGTAAATAAGGAACTAATTAAGTAAGTAAATAATTATTTTGAATATCTATTGGACTGACAAACTATTAAGTAAAGTAATTATTAACTAATTATCTAAGTAAAGCTAATAAAGTAATATAATTACTAATTACGTAATTAATGAAGTAGATATCAAGTAATTATTAAACTAATTAAATGATGTGACGAAGAACTTAATAAACTACTTGAATAACTAATTTAACAACTAACTATTTTATTTACTAACTAATTAAAACAACTAATTAAGGAATGAAATACTTAATGAACTAATTAAGTAACTAAACAAGGAAGAGAATATGAAATTGAGAGCAAGAGTGAGCAAGAGAGAGGTGAGAGACAATAGAACATCTTAGGGTCCTTAAATTGGTCTCCAAGGGTGTAAGGGGGGGGGTCCAAGAGAACACCCGGCGACCCCCCGTGACCCGGTGCTCTGGGCCACCCGACTGGGTCGTGATCGGGCCGGTTGCACCCATTTCTGACCCGGTTAGGTCTGGGTCGACACAGAATAACGTGCTTAATATTGTGATTCTTGTGATTATAATTTGAAAAAAGAGAAGAAACTTGTAGCGTACTTCCTTACAACACTAGATGCATATAAGCATGATCAAAATGGTATTGCATAGAGTTAGTTTTTTCATAAAAGAGGGAATACAAATATCCTATTTAGTGTATATACACATTACAAAAAGGAAATACAAATATTTGGTAAAATATTTTCAAAATGTTCAGTATTTAATTTCTTACAAGTCATTTTAAATCTCATGATAAAATTTTATGATGTATGAATGCCAAAAGTTTTTTAAAATAAATTTTATATTTTATAATAACTTATATTTTATTAGAATAGTTGACAACTTGACATATTGTAACTTATTTCAATAAACAACTTTAAAATAAGTTTTTCGCTTAAAGTACACTATAATTTAAATTAATAAATATTATTTATACATTCACATTTCAATACTTATAAAATTTATCAAATAAAATAAATTAATATATATTATTTACATATTCACAGTCTATCACGAGCTCCATCTGGAATCACCTGTCTTCGCATCACTTAGTCCGCCCAATCAAGACGAAAATGGCATCATGGAGGCTGAAATCAAATGCTCAAGATGGTTAACGAAATATGATTTAGTTGATTATCTATCAATTTCAATGTAGCCAAATAGGGTGTTCATAGTTTGGTTTAATTTGATTTAATTTTAAAATATTTTTTTCTCGAATCAAACTAAACCAAGCAATCTCTTAAATTAAATCGATCCAAATTAATTTGATTTCATTTTATTTGATCTGGTTCAAATCATATTTTATTAAAGTACGTCAATATATAATTTTATTTTTTATTTTAAATCATATTCTATTAAAATTTAGTGTATATATTTGTACAATTCATTAATTTTATCTTAAAAATTTTTGAATCAATTTTTTTATAAAAGTATACATAAGTATTGTATTAAATAAATTTAAAATAAAATAGTTAATTTAATTCAGATTATTTTATTTTGATTTTAAAGATCTTAAAAATTAAATTAAATCAAATCAAATCAAATCATTAATCTGATTTAGTGTTTCAGGGAAGAGAAACAGCTCCGCAGTCAAATAACAAAGCTGAAAAGAATATGGGAAAACATGACCCGGTCTCACTTCAACAAAAAAAAGAAGTATTAATGATAACAGGATAAACTCATCGCCAAGAAGGCAAATGACTGTTATTAAACTAGTTTGGGACGGCTTCGAAGCTGTTCCGAAGTCAAAGGATGAGATAATGTGTTTTAATTAAATATAATATTTATTCTCTAATAATTGACCGATGAGATTTTCACTTTAAGTATTCTTTCGAAAACCCATTATTTTTACTCATTTTCACTAGAAAACACTTAGGCCACGTTTGGTATCAGGATAAGGTGGGATAAACCTGGTTTATCCCCTATCCTTCGTTTGGTAGACAAATTAAATTCATCTTAACCTGGTTTAATTTAATCCGGTTTATCCTTGAAAATGTGGTTAAACTCATGGATAACCTATCCTCTCTTTTTAGTGGGATAGAGTCCATGTTCCGGGGATACGATTCTCGCGCGGCTGGGGTTGGACGCTCGCCGGCAGACTTCGCGCGGCGAACTCTGGTGCGGTTTGGACGTTCGCGCGGCAGACGCTCGCGCGGCTGGGGTTGCTCGCGCGGTGGACGCTCACTCTGGTGCGCCGGCGGGAGGCGCGGGGGAGGGGGGGCGAACGCCGCGGGGGCGGGACACGAGCGCCGGCGGGAGGGGGGTGCGAACGCCGGGGGGAGGGCGGGGCATTGCGGCCGCGTCGCGTTCGCACGGGCGCGCGACGGGAAGAGGGAGAAAGAGAGCGGGCGTCGCGGCGATGATGCGGCGGCCGGCCGAGCGCGCGGCACACGGAGGAGGAGGACGGCGGCCGCGGCGGCGGAGGCGACGATGACGGCGTTGAAAAGGAAGGGAAAGAAGAGGGAGGGCCGGATCAGGAAGGGAAGGCGGCGGCAGGGAGCTCGCATGGAAGCGGTAAAACAGGGGAGACGGGGAATAGCGCTCCGGCGGGAGGCGCGGAGGAGGGGGGCGAACGCCGCGGGGACGGGGCACGAGCGCCGGCGGGAGGGGGGGAGGGCGGGGCACGAGCGCGCCGGCGGGAGGCACGGGGGAGGGGGGCAAACGCCGCGGGGGCGGGGCACGAGCGCCGGCGGAGGGCCGGGGGGGACACCTCTCGCGGGGGAGGGGGCGGTGGGGTCCGTGGGAGGGGGGTGTACGGGATGGGGGGGCGGACCGCCGGGAAGGAAGGGGGAGCGGGGGGAAGGGGGGCGTCCGCCGAGGAGGGGGGACCGCCGGGAAGGAAGGGGGGGGGACACCTCCGCGGGGGAGGGGGTGGGGCCGCGGCCCCCTGTTCGCGGGCCGCCGGGGGGGATGCCGTATGCGGGAACACACTTGTTCCCCGTTGGAATCGGAAGAAGAAGATGAGCAAATGGCGAAGACGGTTCCGGACGGGACGGGAAGGGGGGAGATGAATCGTGCGGGGTAGGCGAAGGAGGGCTCAGACGATTTCGGGAAGCCGGGGGCGAACTTGCGGTGACCGTGCGGCGATGGAGGAGATCCAGGATGGTGCGGGAAGGACGGTGGAGGGCCGTCAGAGGGAGACGATGAAGTCTCTGGGATTGACAGCAGTCGGGAAGGAGGCCAGCCGTTGCCGGAGGCGGAGAGTGGCTGGAATCGGCCGGCGGCGGGGGGTGGAACGGAGGCCGGCCGTTGCCGGAGGCGGAAATCCAACCCTCCCATAGGGGGTGGAGGCCGCAGGCCAGTCTTCTCGCCGGAGGTGGAGCGAAGATCGGAAGAGCTGATCGTCGAAAAGTAGGAGGACCGCGTGGATTGCCCTCTCCGCGGCGCCTCCGAGGTCGCCCAAGAACCTTTGGGAACGCTGGGGACGTGGAGACAGAGCACCAGGATAGCGGGAGCGGACCGGAAATCAATATTTTCTAATTTAATTAGATTTTAAAAACAAATTTCAAGTCTGATTTGCACTATCGAATTTTTAAAATTATACTATTTATATCTTCAAATGTATTCTTATTTATATTTTTAAATTATATTTTATATTTATTATATGAATATATAAGTTGGTTAAGATCTTTATGAATATGTTATAGGAAATAAAATAAGATTAAAAATAAAAGTTAAAATATAAAGTTATCCTCAAATTTATTGTGAACATACCAAACATAGGATAGGTTATCCTTAAAATTTATCTCAAGTCAAACCAAACATGGTGGGGATAAGATTAGTCATAAGGAGTGACTTATCCCTATCCCCTATATTTTTATCCCGATACCAAACGATGCCTTAAGTATCCTTGTTCACAGGAGAATTAAAAAGAATCCTCTTCAAAACTTATTATTTGTTCATTATTGAGTTCAACATGAAAATTTTAATCAGTAACTTTCTTAAAGGATCACACATCCCAAGGAAGGTTGGGTCGCGGGTCGCGAGACCCCCAGGCTGACCCAATCACAACCTCATTTATTATTATTTTTTTTGAAAAATTTAAAAATTTTAAGAACATGCAAAAAACATTCAAAAAAATATAGAAAATTGGGAAAAATAAATGACATGATTTAAACAAATACATCAATTTTATTTCAATGTGACATATTCTACATTTTGTAAGTAGTTGATGTGCTTTCCCCATGTCAATTGGGTTGAGTACATAGCTTGATACATGTACACATGACGCTCATATTCGTCAATCCCTCGGAAAACTATCATAAGACTTGATCCAAATGAGTCACCATAACTATAGGTCGATTGAATCAAAGTATCTGATGACTCCACATAATTCATTCCACAATACTCTTGATCGTATGTAGGGAACCAAGAGCCTTGGGATGAATCATATGCATAGTTGGAGACATCGTGCTATTCTGCTCCAACTTCATGGCTACGATGACCTCTTCTACCTTGCGGCCTTCTACCATGATTGGCGTCTTGGGTCGCATGAGTATATTGCTCATCGCCGGTAAAAACGTAACGACGTTGTAGGAGATATAGGAGGATCTGGGGTCTCTTGTACTTGTAAAATGTTCGCGCCCCCGTATCTAGCACCATCATCGCTGCTACTCTTTGATGATGAATCCTCGGACGTCTGGTACTACACTCGAATGTTCAGCTCCGGCGTATCTTCTCAATCGTCTTCGACCGTATCAGCATCTGCAATATCAAAAGGATTAGTCATAACTTGTTTACCTTTTCTCTTACTTTGCGTACCTTGACTAGTTCCTTCTCCGGTCCTCTGTCGCTTTGCTAGAGCGGGAGGGATCTGGAATTTTTCGGCCAAAGGGACATCGTCAAGCACTCATTCAGCCCATTGTCAATCTTCTGGGTTGAACTCCGGTTCTCCCAACCCTTCTCGGTCATTGACCCAAGCTTCTAAGGAGTTCTTCTCGTAGAATATTTGATCCAAATCGATGTCCTCCTCTTCAATTTGCGGCTCCTCGACCGAACGTCCTGCTGCCTATGATATCTAACTCTTTTGTTCCATCTGGTTCTGCTTCATTCTCTCTAAATTCCTCAACTTTAACCTCATGTTGTAGTGACAATACATGAGGTCTTCAAGTCTCCTTGATGTCAACCTATTTCTTTGTTTCGTGTGAATCAAGCTGAATGTAGACCAATTTATCTCGTAGCCCGAAGCCGAAGTGGTTTGACTTAGGACCCTGATGACTACGTTCGCCAAGTCCTCGTACCCTGGTACTTTACCATGGTCCATTCACCAATCAGCTACATAAATTGAATGTCTTACATTATTATCTAAGTAAATTTGATTAATTAAGTGATGAAAAACAATGCTACGTACCCGAACTTAGTAGCATCACAGCTCGTTCAACTTTGTTTGTTCCAAAGTGAAAACTCCGCATTCTGTAATCGTACATCTTGTTGCAGGCGATAACAGCCCGGTCGTCGTCACCAAGCAACCACCAGATGACACTCTTCATGTCATCTATTAGCTCGTTCGTTACCTTGAACTGTGAACTATAGCAATACCTTGGGTTGAAAAAGTAACATGTGAACCAAATAGTATTAGTAAACAACTTATACATATCTGACATTAAAAAAAAGATTAGTAAATATTTAAGAAAATATACCTGCTGCATGTATGGGGTTGATGTAACGTATGTTCCCAGCGGCGATCTATGATATCCCACCACTTGGCGAAGTCGGACACGGTCTTGGAGATTTATTCCTTCGCTCTCTAAACCGCATCGTATAAATACCCCATGTCTGCTTTCCTATCTCCGTCAACTATCCTTAGTACATTCACTATAGGTTGGACAATGTCTAACGTCTTCTTTACAACTTTCCAAAAATTTTCACTCTCTATTGTCTCCTCTACTTTTCTCCTATTTCTCTTATCCGATGAGTTACATCTAGCTATCCAACTACCCCAACCCGGTGAAATGACCATCTGAGTTAGAGCTCTCCTTTGACTCAACAAACTTTCTAACAAAATATAATGGGAGGTGAACCGAATTGCACCAAGCCGTAAGAACTCTCACCCCTTGGTGTGTTCTCTCATAAGTGCAAGGACAAAGTTGTAGTTGTAAATAAATGAAGAAATAAACTGGGCTAGCTTAACTACCCTGTCTATTTGAGGATCCTTGCATATATCCTCCAACATCAAGTCTAAGGAGTGGGCGGAACAAGGTGTCCAATACAACTTTGGTCTTTTGACCATAAGCATCTGTCCGGCCGCTTTGTATGCGGTCGCATTGTCTGTGACTACTTGAACTACCCAGCTCTCTCTTATTTCTTCTATCACTCCATCTATCAATTGGTAAAGATACTCTGCATTCTTTACCTGTCCTAATGCGTCGACCGACTTTCAAAAGACCGTGCCGGCTTGATTGTACACTAGGAAGTTGATCATTGTCTTCCTAGTTATACCTGTTAAGTATAAGATATTAACTAAGTTATACCAAAAAGAATGTTTATACATTTAATATAAATGAGTAAAAGAAAATATACTTACCGGTCCATCCGTCGGTCATTAATGTGCAACCTCGTTCCTCCCATATTCGTTCAAATGATACCACATACTTCTTTATTTGTTGCACCTCCATAGGAAGATATACATTGTATATCTCCTTTGAGTTTGGACCAAGCACTCCCCTCCTGATGTCTGCGATCGTGTCGATCATGTTCTCATAGTATGGTCCCCTCACGGCATTTGTCGGAATACTGTGGTGAAAGAACCACCTTGACGTTGCCCAGCCAATCTTCTCCTTACATAATTTTAGGTTCTTCATCGCCGTCGTGATTGTCGTTTGACGTTGTCGTGGTCTGGTGATTACGGGATCCACGAGACCTACTGCTAGGTCGTCATCTTGGGTGAGATCATGAACCTCATCTTGCGGTTGGTTGTTAGATCCTCTTCCACTTTCTCGACCACTCCAACTTCCAGACCCTTGGCCCATCATTCGGCCGATGCGTCTATGTAACTCTTCGTCAGCGAATGATATTTAACTTGCTTTCATTCCCCGCAAGAGGTCATCTATTTAAGAAATATTCAACTACTTAATTGTCTTTCAAAATAGAAGAATGAACTACGTTTATGAGTAAAACAAACATACCCTCGTACTCGTCGTTCCAAAAATATCTGGCTTCTCTTGTCCGGTCCCGTAAATGTGTACGGAACATCTCCCCGGTTGTAGCAATTCTTCTCGGATGGTCTCCTATGCCGTTTGCTAGTTTCCTTCATTTGCTCCATCGCTTGTAGGTGCCTACGAAATTGATCTCTGACAACCGGCGGAGTCTGTGTGCAAGGAAGAACGTTTCCCTTCATTCCTGCACGATGAAACTTTAAATGATAAATACCACCGAATATTACTTTGTCGCAATATTTACATTGCACTTTTCTCTCTGCCATAGAGATCAAGTTGCAATGTAACCAAGTCGGATCACTCCGGGTCACGCCGGCAGTTTGGGTTGTTTGGCTTGGAGAAGATGTTTTTTTACTAAATAATTAGTTAAGTAAGTAATTAACTATTTAAAAAAACTAATGACGTTAATAAGTGACTACTAATCTAAGTAAGCTTTTAATTATGTAAAATAAATGACTAAATAATTATGTAACTAAATAAGTAATTAACTATATCTTCTAACTAATTATGTACTTAAGTAACTACTAAACTAAATATCTAACTAATCTTCTAGCAAACTAACTATGTAAGTAAGTAAGTATTAAAAAGAAGAAATCATTTAACTAACTAATTAATGAAACAAATATTAAATAAATATACTAAATGAACTAATAAAGTACTTAATGAAATAATTAGTAAATGAAAAATAAAATGAGAGCAAAATGCGAGCTTGAGCGTGAGAGTGAGGGGTGGGAGCAAGGGGAGCCACTTGGAGGCTTTCTGAATAGGGGGGGGGGGGCTAGAGCCCCCCCTAGCTGTTGGCCGGGTGAGTCGGCCCGGCCGGGTCGCAACCGAGCCGGTCAGGCCCAATTCCGACCGAGTCGGGGCCGGGGTCGGGCGAACCATGACACATCCTCCATTTACTCCAAATAGTATACGTTTAACTTTGAAATTATTTCAACTCTGTCTTAAAAGAATAGTTAGTCGGAGCTGTTGGCAGTCTATTAACTTAATTTATTAACCTATTCACGAATCAAAATGTTACAATTTAACTCTCTCAAACATTTGACATCATCGTGAAAATCACACGTTATGAGGTCACTTAGATATCTTTGACCTACTCTTGAAAAGAGTATGTTTAATTTTACAATTCTTTCGACTTAACTTCTAAAAAAATAGTTAACTGAAGTCGTCTCTAATTTACTGGTTTAATCTCATAATATATTTACAAATTAAAGTGCTACAAATTATATATAGTGTATTTTAATAAAATATATATTTTCTCTCAAGTGATCATTGAAAATGTTTCACACAAGGGTAGGGGAGATGCATGGTAGCCGTCTGGTGGCAGCTCCTGCCACCGGAGGGGATCCAGACTCTTCAAAAAGAGAATAAGTTGGAGGAGATGATTCTCTAGGTCTGCGCCTGCTGATAAATTGTATATTGACATTCTTGATTTTGTCCAGAATATTGCCAAGAAAGTAATGCATGCGGTGGACGTACGGGAGAAAATTGAGGTGTATGACCTGATTATTCTAACCAGGAAGAGTGTTCTAGACAATGATATATACATATATATATATATATGCGCTAGCTAAAACGTTTGCACAACTCCAGATGCTTGATGACTGATGATGATCTATATGACGTAATGCCCAAGTGACACCTCAACCTCTCCTTTTTCTTTTTCTTCTTCTTTTCGGCGAAGGCCCTCGGGTATCTATCCATACATGCAGCTACAGTGTAGTTGTTGAACGGTGATCTCACCACACAACACCAACAATCAAAAGAAAGAAAAAGAAAAGATAGAAAAACGGAAATTTTTTTATCCGGACAATATCTGATGATGTCGTAACACATACATCTAAACGTAGATATTATTCATTTGTTGATTAACTGGAGCAGTGATCAGTTCACTTCATTTAAAAGCTATTTAGAAAAGAAAAACTTGCTATAATACATACGTACATAATGCATAGAAATTTTATTTACAAATATATTTAAATATTCTCTAATATACACGTGTGTGTGCCATGTTATTAACACAGATAAATGTATGATAAATCAAGATTATTAAAAAATTTAAATTGAAGATCATTTACAATTATAAGCGTCAGGGCGTGATTAATATTTATCGGTCCCCGCTGGAAGCATGTATATATTTAGTTTATAATATATAGCACACACTGTGCTAGCTCCTGCATATTGCTGAATATATATAGATAAATGTATCTTTCAGATCATCTTGAAATTAACACACACAGGAAGGCTCCCAGCTGGACTCCCGCGCCGGTGGATTAATCTGGCCAGTCTGCAGCGTCGTCGGTCTCACGTATCTGCTTCTCGCTTGAGAGAGATCACACCGTCGTACGTATACATAGTTTTTTAATGGACATAATTAGGGGAAGCTCCCAGCTAATCATATGTAGCTAGCTAGCTAGCCTCCCGATGGTACGCAAATGGATCCGTTGCTGGCCGAGCTTTGCTCGGTTGGCAACACCCGGTGGCCTCCTGGAGATATACATTTATATATATATATATAAATGTCAGGGGTGCAAACGAACCAATACATTAACAAGTAACTCGAAGCTCGGCTCGATAAAAATTTGACTCGGCTCGTTTATTATGTTAAATGAATAAGCTTGAACAAAAAATAAAACTCGACTCATTAAACGAGTCGAGCTTGAACAGACTCCTGCTCGGCTCGATAAACTCGCGAGCCGCTCGATTAAATATTATATTATATATTTATTTTTAAAAATTAAATTTTAAATTTTAATATTTATATATTGTCACTTAAATATATTAAATAATTTAAAAATTGAGTTTAAACTTAGATTGAGTTTCATAAGTGAGTTAAATCTAAAGTTTCACAAATGACTTTTCCTTGATTTTGGGTTTATAAAGGTGTTTGTATATAGCTTAAGTTTGAATATGAATTGAATTTTAGTCTAACTACTACTCGAGTTCGAGCTCGACTCGGCTCGATTAATAAACGAACCAAGCTTGAACAAGGGTTCCACATACTCGCTAAAACTCGAGCTCGAACTCGAACTCGTGTAAAATAAACGAGCCGAGCTTGAACACCATACTACTCGGCTCGGCTCGGCTCGTTTGCACCCCTAATAAATGTATATCTCCAGGAGGATGGAGGCTTCGTCGACGTCGCATTCCAGGTCGGCACGCGGGGTTGGCGAAACCGCGTGGAGATGGATGGATCCATCGATCAGGCACATCCCATCGTGTCGATCGTCAGCAAGTCCATGATCTCTTGATCTCCGATGAGCTCTATACATGGCCCCGTTTGGTTAGAGTTTTAAATTTGATACTATATCAATATTGATATTGATAATTTTAGAGGTTGAAGTATCAATATCAAAATCGATACAAATTGACACTTGTATTATGCCCTGTTTGGTAACACTATTAAGTACCTCTATCACTATCAATTTTAAAATTGATATTGATAGGAATCATAAAGAGGTGTTTGGTTAATTGTGTCAATTTTAAAATTTATAGTGCAAACAATGCATATTATGTAATACAAGTGACAACTTGTATTACTTTTGATATTGATATTCCAACATTTGAAAATATTAATATCAATATTGATATAGCACCAAAAATGAAACTATAACCAAACAGGGCATTACATAATGTGCTTTGTTTTCACTACCAATTTCAAAATTGATATTACTAACCAAACACTTCTTAGTTATTAATAGGAATATCAATTTTAACATTGATAGTGGTAGAGGAGTCAAATAGTGTTACCAAACAGGGCCTATATATACATATATATATTTATCTAACTTAATATAAGAAGTGAGAGTGTCGATTTTTTATCCTGCCTTCCCGATCGTCCGATTTTTTTTGTCCATCCTCCCCGATCATCCGATCAATCTCAATTGGTTGCATCCTACTCACCAATCGTCCAATCTGCCTCCCCTTGTTACTCCGCAAGCCCGGCTGTCAATCTCCGCCTCTGGTTCTTCCACCAACAGTCCTTCGTTACTCTACAAACTCAGCTGTCCCTACAGTTACGGAGCACACACTCCGGTGCCATTCCAGTAGTTCGTCGGCGGCAATTTCTCCTCTGTATCTGGCCTATCAGATGATTTCTTGTTGCCTCCCTGATCGTCCAATCAATGTTCATTATCCCATTTTTCCGCCAACCGACCTCCCATTACTCCGCAAATCTGTTCGTCCCTACGGTTCTGAAGCGCCACTGTGAGAACCTCGTTTTTCATGTTTGATTAATTTTCAAAATGATTTTTGTATCTCCTTTGGACTATTTAGGAAAATAGGTGATAAGCCATTAAAAAAGCTAGCTAGTCCGACGATACATTTAAAATTATTAGAATCGAGGTTCGGGTTCTTTGAAAATTTGATTTCGACCCCTCTCCGCCGGATGGTGCGAATACCCGGCGTTAACTTACATCGAGCAAGTACTCGAACGCCCTTGATTAACCGCCATAGCAATCCGTTTGGTAGAGAATGCACGTCCATACAAAACAATAAACTAGAGGGCTGTAGCCTGACGAGCCCGATGAGATGCGAACACGTTGCATTATGTTTAGTAGACGTCGATTTTATTTGATTAAGACGTGATTTTTTCCAATTGATTTAAATTTGATTTTCAAGTTGTTTATTTTTTAATTTGATCCTTCCATTAATGTTTTGATTTAATGGGTTGAGTTTGATTTATTTGTTTTGTTGAATTTCAATTTGATTTAGATTTTTTTTGGACTTAAGGTTTAGTTAAATGAATTTGATATCTTATGATTTGAGATTTAATGATTAACGCATTGATTAAGATCGTTTAATTTCATATTGCTTAAATTGCAATGTTGATTTCAATATGTTCCAAGTATTTTAATTAATCTAAGATTTGGTTAAGTTGTTTAAGAATTTTTTTTATGTTTTTTGAAATCTGATTTTTGAGGTTTGCGGATAGGTTTTTAATATATTAGAGATTGTTTATTTAATTCTATTTGATGTTATTTAATTGTCACTTAATTAAGGAATTTAGTTCCATGCATTACGTATTTTCTTAGGTTGTTTAAAAATCTGATTTTTATGCTTTTAAATTTGATGAGTGTTTTTTTATTATTTTTATCTTATTTATTTAATTTGAACTCGCATCCCATCCGGTCCATCGCGCTAACGTTCGGTGCTCGGTTTTAACATCATATGTCAATGCTAAAAATATAATTGAATTTCATTGCATGCCGGGTTACATCGAGTCGGTGCCGAAGTCCAAGGTTTGAAATTTCTCTTCCCCGGTGCGCTTCTCACAAGATCGGAGGAAAAATCGGCATTTCGGTAGTATGCCGGCCAGTCCTCGATCGAGTGGGCTCACCTCCAATACGACGAAGTCTTTTGACTTGTCGCACCAGGGAGAATGGAACCGTATGCAACGGGAACATGCCCGCGCCCACGTCCAGGAGCGCCTACCCGAGACATAGTCGGAATAGCCGTCCTAGGGCGCTCAAATTTTGAGCTCACCCTTTATTTAATATAGCATTTCGCATTTCAATTTTTATTTAAATTTATTTTGTGTCGAACGCCTCTTGGGCTTGCTACGAGTCGACTTGGCTAAGTCGAGATGGTCCATCGGTTCCGGCAACTTCCATCGGCCCGATGACCACCTCTCCTGGTGGGCTCCACAAGGCGCAGTGGTCTCTGGACCACTCTTCTTGCGGCGGTCGACGCTGGGAGGACCGTTTCTCCCTATGCCGTGCTGGGAGGACCGTTTCTCCCTATGCCGTGCCGTGGCGCGCGCAGCCGCGATCTCTCCTCGTCATTTTTTTTTTGGAGAAATTAACGTCCGATCCGTTTCAACGGACCTACTTTCACAGAAGATCCGATGTGAATTCCAGTTTAACATAAGGTCCCATTTTCAAATTCCTCTGCACTTTCGCTCCAAAAATGACGGTAAGAAAGATAGAGACGTTAGAAGTCAAATAAAATGTCTTTTATGCCCCTCAAAAGCTGCGAAAAAGGAGAGACTGTAGTTGACGTTTTGTCACTGCACGTATTTTCTTTCAAGGCCTCGTAAAATTATTAAATAGATGATATAATAAAAAGATTTAAGAACATAAACATTGAATACTATAATATCAATAAATATAGAGTCAAATCAAGTCTACCTAAACAGGAATTTAATTCAAAAAAAAGTCTACCTAAACAAATAATATATTTAATTAATTATTCAAGAACATCAAAATTTAATTATGATATTTGATATAATATAAGTTCATCGGTCAGT
The DNA here is from genome assembly GCA_036172225.1 of Cryptocoryne crispatula var. balansae. NCBI lineage: Eukaryota > Viridiplantae > Streptophyta > Magnoliopsida > Alismatales > Araceae > Cryptocoryne > Cryptocoryne crispatula. The sequence continues at coordinate 33,088,138 of CM069929.1, read as the reverse complement.
ATGAACTTAAAACTAGATAATCATAATTTACTATATATGTTATATTTAAATTTTAATATAAATTAATTACAATATCTTTTACGTCAAACTCAAACATGGCATAATAAATAGATTAATATGTATATTATATTTAAACATTGATAAAATATAATGTAATAAATATTTGGCAGGACATATTAATATTTTATAGACATAAACAAAAGATAGTAACAATGGTTTGATAAATACATTTTTAGTTGTAATATGTTTTGACTCTAGACATTACAGGTGATTAAAATCATATACAATAATTAACTACTTAAAATAGAATATAATTAATTATTTAATATGCACCCTTCACAGACTTGTGTTCTTGGGAGTTGGAACAAGCCACTTAAATAAGCGCCTATAGGAACGTCCAGCAAAATGGTCATTTGGATGGGTGTTTTTGGCATTTTAACATTTCTCTGGCTTCAGTTTCACAGAATGGATCGGAGGTTACAGTTTTTTTTATTATCGGACTGTTCATTAAAAACTTTTGGTCAACGGACTAATGATAATAGTCATTTTGTTAAATCGAAGGGGCTTCGACGCCTTCTGTCCAGGGGATGCCGCAAGCGCGGCGGAGGTCTCCCCCCCTTCGTGGCCATGGCCGTTGCCACGAGTGTGCTCCAGCAGCGTCGCCGCCACCATGCTTCGTCGCCGACGTTGCTGCTGGTCAACCGTGCTCGGGGACTTCAGGACAGCGCCGAGAGGAGTGTTGGCGTAGGAGCTCCTTCCCCCTTCACCGAAGGGGGAAGGCACAGCCGGAGGTGCCTTGATGGAGTTTTTTTTTTCGACGACTCCGAGCCCTCTGTAACCCTCGTCGGTACCCCCCTTGCGGCCATCGGTGGCGAAGGGAGATCCCTTCGGCAACCGTCGGGACAGAGGAGGTCCTCTCGCGGGGCTTCTTGTCGCTGGGGACATCGAAGGATGCTGCCACTGGTCCGTCGGCATGGTCATCAGAATCGGGTTCCCTTACGGGATTCCTCGCCGCTGGAGGGGCTCCGAGGGAAGTCTGCCATCACCAGGGGATGCTCCCCGGCGAGGTCGTGAAAGGTGCCATCGTCATCGTCGTCTTCATTCGAACCCGTCGTGGCCGCCGTAGGGGTCGACTAAGGCCACCGCAAAAACCCCACTGTTAGGCCAGCAGTTGTTGCGGTGGCCCTCATCGCGGTCGACGTCGCGAAGGGCCGTCGGGAGGGGTTGCCTTTCACTTAGGCCAGCGGCTGTTGCGGTTACTGTCGTGGTCGACGTCGCGAAGGGCCGCCTGGAAGGGTTGCCGCTGTACGCCGTCGGTGACTCGAAGGTTGTTGGTTGTGGCTGAGGAAGATGCGGACCGGCAGCGAGGCCATAGCTGCGGCCGCTATAGTCGAAGAACCAAAGAGAGGGGAGGAGGCACGTTCACGATGGTGGTTAAGCCGCCATCATCCTTTTACCTTATTGCTGTCTTCTCCTCCTTCAACGTGCTGCCGCGATCGCCGCCTCCGCACCGTGAAGAGAAATCCTTCTTCACCCTCCTTTTCTTCTGCTCGGGTGGAGAATGGAGATTGCCTCCTACTTTTTTTTGTCCGCCCTCTCTCTCTCTTTCTATCCCCCTCTCGCGACCCCCCTTTCTCCCTCTTTTTATCCTGCGATCGCCGCCCTCCAAAGATGGGAAGTTAGCGAGCTAACTTGCCCTCCGGCATTTTTGCGATCCCGTCTTTTTTTCCTTCTTTTGGAATTCCCAGTCCATGACTTACTCGGGGAAACTGCTGTGCGCGGGAGGCTGGACGCGGCTGACTCTCCTTTCACTGATTACTCGTAAAATTTAGGAGCCAATCAAGAGAGCTGAGGTGGTTGCTACCGCACGGAGGAGATGGCTTCAAAGAGGGATATTAGGGTGCGTTTGGCAACGTCCTGGAAGCTCTTCTAGACCACTTCTCCTTCGATGAGAAGTTCTTTTTTTTTTCAAGGAACCGTTTGGTTTCACACCAGTACCCACTTCCACTTCACGTTGAAGGTAGAAGTAAGAAGGAGATTTTTTCTCCTTCCACGTAAAAAGCTCCTCCTGGAGTTACGCACGTCTTAACTGTTGGGTCGTCTTCCTGAAAATCGACAAAAACACAACTATACGAACAGATTAAAATTAAATAAATGAAGTTAGAAACATAGCCTGTCGGGTCGAAGCGCGTAATCGCTAGAACTAAGAGTTCTATTGCCAACCGACGTGCGGTTCTCGCGGCAACGTCCTCCTAGAGATACGACGACCCTCGGGTAGGCGAAACCCTTCTCTCCCGTCAACACGTCCTTCAGGAGAGCTATGCGAACCGATCTTACTTTGAGTGCTTCTAGCGAAGAAGAAGAAGACCTCGGTTGTTCGTTCGAACGCTCGAACGAGAAAACTGTTGAAAACCGAGAGAGAGAGAGCTAGCGAGCCAGAGAGCGTCTGCGAGAGGGAGAGCGTGTGGGCGGAGCAGAGAACGTACGCCAAGAAAAGAGAGCGAAAAAAGGGATAAAAAGTATCCTCTTTTTAACGTTGGAAGTAGGGATGTCAACGGTTACCGATAATCCGTTTAACCGACCCGTTCGTTAGGTTAACGATCACTTATAGGATAACCCGATAAGATCCGATAGCTTAACGGTTTCGGTAACGGTTTATCCGTTTTGTTAACGGTTCGAAAACGGATACACCATAAACCGAACCCGTTAACAAGTATCCGCAACCGTTAACCACACCATTTTAAATCAACGGTCTAGATTAATCTAGGTATTCTCTCTTTGCTTCGTGTGCCTCTGCCCCGACCTCCCAACCCCCGCATCCCCATTCCTCGCCCAGCCGCCGCACATCGCAGCAAGCTGTGAGCCAGCCAAGGAGTGCACCAGCATTCCGATTTCCGCACGCGGGCATCGTCGACCCGGACCTGACAGGCTGACCTGCATTGCGGAGTACCTCCACGGGCGCGGCAAGCTGCCCATCATCGCTGGCAGCCGGAGGATCTAACCTCCACGGGCGCGGCAAGCTTTACATCTCCGGACTCCGAGCCCTCGTCCAGCCGCAGTCCAGCCGTGAGCAGCCCTCATCTTTCAGCCGCAACCCTGTGTGTAGCAGCCATCCGCGCCGTGCCTCCCGGTCCATAGTGCCTCCAGGCTCCATAGACCGCCGTGTGCCGCAGTCCCACTCCCCAGCCTGCAGGCGTCGCACATTCACAACGCCAGCAGGTAGCAGCCGCAGGCCCGCAGTCCTGTCCCTGCGCAGTCTGCATCCAGCCGTGAGCAGCCCTTCCAATCCAGCCGCAGTCCAGCCAGCCATCAGCCGTGGCCATCAGCCCTTCCAGTCCAGCACCAGTCCAGCCATCAGCCAGTGGACAACGCTTGCACATCCCCAACACCAGCAGCCCTTCGCGTCCGGCGTTCGCACATCCCTAACTCGGAAATGCTCCACGAGTATGAACTTGATAGAAGTTGTTAAATGTGTCTCTCAAGTTGCTATTGAAGAGAAAGGGGATGCATAGAGAAATGGTTAGTAATCCTTATATTCTTTTTTTTATAACTTTTATTGACTAATTTAACTTGTTCATGTTTATTGTAACTTACACTATTATCATTTTTATGATAGGTTTGCTGGTGGCTTGTTGCATGAGCGCTATGATTTGTTTCAATTATGCTCCCTAATTGGAAAGATGTTGGTGCCAAAAGAAGCCTTAGTTTGTTGCCATTTTTCCTATTTGTATTTAGGGTGTGAACTTCTTGAATGTTTTTTGCCATTTTGTAGTGCATGTTTTATTTCCATCTTGAAGTACATGGAAAGGCTTTGAAAATGTTTTATTACAGTCAATCTTTGATATGCACAAGGCTCTCTTGAATTTAGAAGACTTTGTACGTGAACACGTACAGTTTGTCTAACTATGTATGTTGATGTATTTTATGCATGTGTGCTTTATTTATGGTGTGTGATTAAATGGTATCAGCTCAGTGGAATGCGTGCATCTGATTAGCTTCTTTAAAGTGCCAGAAATTAAAGATTCTGAGCAACTGTCGTCTTCTTTCACCAGATCAGCTCAACTGTAGATTAGTTGAGTGATGTCCACGATAAGCATTCTAATCAATATCTGATTTTATTTATATTTCGTAAATAATTTCTAAGATATGCAGGGTCATTGGTGAATTTATTTTCGCTCCCATCAAACTTATTTTGTTTCTTTGGATGTGTTTATATGTTCGTTAACCGTCCGTTATCCGACCGTAAACTGTTTTTAAGCGGATAGAGCAATGCGGTTCGCAGATACACCCAATACCGATAGTTAACGAACAGCAAGTGGGTACACCTTTTCCTTATAGGATACAGATACGAATAACACTATTATTCGACCCGTATTCGACCCGTTGACATCCCTAGTTGGAAGGCATCCAACGGTAAGAGGCAGAAAAAATGGGAAACCGATGCGTGAAGCCCGCGTGGGTGGGACGGTCACCCGACGCGTCCGTCGGGTGACACGTTCTTTCCCTTTTCATTTTTTTATTTAAGAAAATACTTTAACATTAACGTGTTTTGGACGTGGGGCTCCTGTGTGGGGGGGGGGGGGAGAGAGACGTGATGATATATATTTTAACTTTAATAAATAGATGATAATACTTGTGGAGAGAGAGACTTGATGAGATGTATTTTAACTTTAATAAATAGATAATAATAATATCATAATATGTGGAGAGAGAGACGTGATGATATATGTAATTTAACTTTAATAAATAGATAATAATGATATCATAATGGGTGGAGAGAGAGACGTGATACATTTTGACGTAAAATAATAATAATAACATGGGAACCAAAAACAATGTTCGGTTGGTGACCATTTGACTATAAACATTTTTTTTTTGAACATCCCTTCGCCATCTCCACGGAACGAGCAACAGTTGGCTAAGAACTTTGAGAAAATAGATTTAAATGGGCCACAAAACTCCCAAATGGGCTTGACCGTCGTGGAGATGGGATTTTTTTTAAAAATTAATATGGTGATAACGAACCGCTTCGGAATGATAACTCCCCTTCACAAAATTGAGTGTTCACAGCCACCTACCGTGCCTCCAGTCGTTGTCGTTTCCTTCTCCAGCAAGCCCTATTGTTCCTCTGCAAAATCTCGCGTCCCCATAGCTAAGCAGCACACCCTTCATTCACTCCGAAATGGCATTCCTCTCCGGCAGTTCCAAGTAGCTATACTTCTAAGATTTTAGTGTTTCCTCATTTATCAATGGTAAGTTTCTCCTTTTCTTGATCTTACGGATTATTTGGGGTTTTGTTTTCTCATAATTGCTGAAGAAGGAAGAAAGGTTCGGGTCTCGGTCTCCGAGCAGGTCTCCGACAAAAGTTTTACCTACCTTTTCTTTTCTCCAACTCCTTAATACCAAAAACTTGGTCAGGGCTTGCACACTTGAGGTCAGTTTGAGATTTTCAAGCGACTTTTTGTCTAAGCGTCGTTCTGCTCTAAATCTTTTTACCTTTCCGTGTTCTACCTCCCTGTTCTTATTAACACCTCTGTTTTTCAATATTTCCATCAATTTTGGCCGTCTGAACCTTCAATTTTTACTGTCTGAACCTCCATCCTCTGCAATGGTGTGTTCGGGCTGCTCTCTATGGCAGCGGCGATGGATTCGTCTGGATTTGTGCATCACAAATTCACATTCGGTTCTGGTATGTGCCAACGTACGTAAGTTTCTCTTTTTGCCTTGGAATATTGTTCAACCGAAGGATACATATTCGGATACATAGACCCTTAACATCTCTGCCCTTTTTAATTGGGGTATTAAAAGTGATGAAATATTAATTTCATCATCAATAATTATAATAGTACACAGTACCAACAACAAAATTGATGGGGTCAATAATTGTGCTACATTAATTCGTGATTTATTTATATTACAAAATATAAATTTAATACTCGTAGAGATGTTCGATTTTGATTTGATAAATCTTGTATGTTTAAGAAAGAGTTCTTTAGTTGAGCTTTCAAGATTTGAGGATCTTTTTATTTACGGCAGATCCTCATCTATGATTGCAAATGCCATGGTGGATTTTGGAGCCGGATTGTGGTTTTGTGGGAAAGTTTGCCTTGTTTGAGGAACAACAGGCAAAGTCTTCGGCGGCATGAAGATCTCAAAGAATTCTGGTGATGAACCTAGAGTTATTACTAAGATTGTCGACAAGGATATTGGCGGAGTTCTCGAAGGCATGAAACAGGTTATTGGTGCCGCTACTTTGTGGAATGCACTTAGCAAAGTAGAAGGGGCTGTGGGCTCTCTCTCACCTGTAGTCTTCATGGTATGATTCCCTTCCTTGTTCTACTTCTTTCCATATTCGTACCCACGTCGAGTAATTTATGTCCGGTTGTCTGGTTTTTATCTGTATATACTGTACACACTTTGAACTTCCGGATTTAGAAACTTCAGAGTTTGAGAGTTCCCATATTCACTTTGGATTTTGAAGCCCCAATTTAGAAGAAATTGAAATTTTCTTGTTCTTATTTTGGATCCCACAGTTTCTGGTTTAAGGAACCCTTTTTTGAGACTTTGGTTTTTTACTTCATATATGACACTTCAGCTTTTAAATTTCAAGAGATTGAAGTTTCAAATTTGAAGGTTGATTTAAGATCCTTTGAGATTAGTTTCTGACTGTGCAGGTCTTTGAGATTTAAGAATTTTGGATTTTTTTGATATCAGATCTGATATCTCTAATAATTTCTTTTGTTGGTCCCTTTGGAATTCAGAATGTTTGCAGCCCTCTGATCTGGACAAATTCGGAGTTTTTTGATTCTTCGGATCGGCGAAATATTTTATACATTATTTTTTTGTTCATCTTCAGCCTTCTGCAATACCTAGCCCAACTTGGCCTAGGACAGTTCTTTCTCACTCATATAATAAGATATATTGTGTAGGAAGTACATTCTGTTTTCATCAAAGTTTACTTTGCGGAGTGATACATACATACATATATATATATATAATTGACATAAATGGTTAAAAATTAGACATTTAATCAACTGGCGTAGATTGTATAGACATTTAGACATGGGCATCATAGGAAATTCCAAAAAAAGTGCAATCTCGCATATAGCAGATCTAGGTATGCACATCTCAGATAAGTCTAATCGAATTGTATTACTTTTGGCCTAATTATAGTCTACTTTTTTAATCATAATTTGATTCTGTTTGATTCCTTAAGATTTACCATGCCAAGAAACATGTAAACAAGTTAATACATTCTTTAGAACATGCAGATGGAAGGTATGTAATGTTAATTTATAGTCACTAAGTCTTGTGGTATTTAAGCAAAAGTAATGTCATTTTTATTTTATTTTCAGATTTTGATCACAGATTTGGATTTTTTTTCATTCTTGTTCAATTTGCTAAATTGACCCTTTTGGTTTTGTACAGAACCCGTTATATATAGTTCAACACAATCCTCGTACTTTTGTGAACTCCACTCCATTCTTGCGTCACCTAAATTTTACGGTCAGTATTGCAATGATTAATACACCAATTATCCAACAAAGTGAGAAATTACAACTAAGCAATTTTAAATATGAAAACTCTACATCTTGTACTAATGTTTATTCTTACCTTAATGTTAATTCAATTCTGATGAGATGCAGTTCAAATTTTAAAAGAGCAACATGCTGAGTAATTTAGCTTAATCTATTTTGTTCCTTCAGCCAGTCTGTTAGTGCAAAATAAGTTAGTGTAATAATTTGGTTTATATGATTTGTTATCAACGCCTAATCTACCAATTATCCAACAAATTGTAAAATTACAATCAAGCAAAGTTAAATATGAAAACTCTAGATCTTTTAGCAATGATGATTTTTCCCTTAATGATAATTCTCTTAATGAATTCTGGTTAAAAGATAGGTAATAGGTGATATTAAAAAACTAATTAGCTTGTTGTTAAGATTCAAATTTGATGATTTTATTTTGTTGATGTCTTTTAAATTTTAAGCTTGATTGATTGCGTATTTGCTGTTTGTCCTTGTTTATTATGTTGTCTGGTGTGTTTTTATATGTTTGTTTGAATCTTTTTAGAGCAGCATACTTAACAATTTAGTCTAATCTATTTTGTTACTTCAGCCAGTCTGTTAGTGCAAAATAAATTAGTTTAATAATTTGGTTTATATGATTTGTTATCAACGCCTAATCAACCAATTAGCCAACAAACCGGAAAATTACAACCAAGCAAAGTCAAATATGAAAACTCTAGATCTTTTAGCAATGATGAATTTTCCCTTAATGATAATTCAATGATGATAATTCCCTTATGAATTCTGGTTAAAAGTTCGGTAATAGGTGATATTAAAAAAACTAATTAGCTTCTTGTTAAGATTCAGATTTGATGATTTTTTTTGGTTGATGTCTTTTAAATTTTAAGCTTGATTGATTGCGTACTTGCTATTTTTTTTTTGTTTTATTATGTTGTCTGTTGTGTTTTTATATGTTTGTTTGAAACTTTTTAGCCTTTTTTTTAAATTGAACCCTCTTCTCATTTTTTATATATGAGGATTCTGGAACTAATCTGATCTGCTCTGGTCATCCGATCCTCTGATTTGAGGGTTTGTTGTTTGAAGACCTTTCATCCCAGGTTATCAGATTTGGTAATTTTTGTTTCTATTTTGCTTATCTGACATTTTGCACATAAAGATTTAATCATGTGAAATATTATTTGGATAATCTCTACTTAATGTGATTTATAAATCAGAGTATGTATTTTAATTCATGTATGTTTTTCTATTTAATACGAGCATCGGGTAGTTTAATTCTTGTTAGTACTGTCCCTTGGATTAGCTAGAGTCGATCCCTATCTTTAATGGGACCCAAGCATTTTATTTACTGTAGGAGTTGAAATTTCAATGTATATCAAAATTCATATGATTTTTTTTCCAATTTTTTTTTTGAAAATTTGTAAATCCTGGCAACTCAAGGACTTGAGAATTTTTTCTGAGACTTGAGAATATTTTTATTTATCATTCAATATATAACTCACTATATAATTGATATTTAAAATTATCAACAATTTAATTTCTTTGTTCACCCGTACACATGCGAAGCACGTTCCTTGACAATGAAGGCCAAAAGTTGTGATATTATTTATTTATATTTGTATGCCCATATCTGTAGCAGAGAATGGGTACACAGTCGGGGATGAATTTGCCCCTAATCAGTGCTCAGATAACGAACTTTCTTAATTTTGTATTGGAGAGGTTTGGTAACTCATCTTAATTTTATATTGGAGAGGTTGCCCCTAATCAAAATTAAGCAGTGAACATGCTTAATTTTTTATTGGAGAGGTTTGGTAACTCAGCTTTTATCTCACCAGAATGTTGTTTCTCTACATATAAAGTAATTAAGAAATGAATTTTGGCTCTAAAATTGGAAACTAAATTCAATAATGATACTAACACTATTTTTGTTGGATAATGTCAATCAAAATTTATCTACTCAACGATGCTCAAAATATGTAACATTAGAACTAAATTTTTACTGATGCCTTGCTAAGTTGCTATGTTTTCGGATCTTCTGTAAATGATCACCAGCAGTAATTACTTGTGAACCCTCCCCTACTATTATCTTTTCATATCTATTTTTGTCGGTAATAACTTTTGTTCACCTACAACTTGCAATACCTTTCAGGATCATGCAAGGTGCATCTAAACTTTTTGTCTGTTGGTCCAATGTAGTGCGTATTACATTCTAACACAGAGAAAATTATCTTTGTGGGTAGCATGATTTTGTCGGAGAAGCACTGTTTGTGGACCGAACCTGATATCTATCAATAAGGTTTATATTTCCTGATAAAATTTCCCTTTATTCCAATTGTCACGCCCCGGATTTAATCCTGCACAGCGGAACATAATCCGACGACGTAACCGGGGAAAATAACCCCTAAAATATATCGGTTTGGAACGAATGAAAACAACTAGATCCAAGTTCATAATTTCACAAAAATTCAATTGAATCAATACATCACCAATCCCTACAATCTAAACAAAACTAAATACCATTTAAAGACATAATGATCATCCATTTGCTTCTTAGGAACCGATCCATCACGCTTCCGCTGTGCTACTCTGATTACCTGAAAAATTGTTAAAATGATTGGGATGAGTACGACGACTCAGTAGACACCCCATTATCCGCCAAATCGGATAGCTAAAAGGCCCTAGATGTTAATTAAACAAGTACCCAGACCTACACTCAATTATATAAGTATAGACTAGTCAATATAATAAATATTTGACTTAATCCACGCATTTTAAACCGCCAACCAACACCTATAGACACACCAACCAGCACCTATAAACATCTTAAAATGACACGAAATGGTGAGAAAAACCCATGCGTAAACACCTACTATATGCTGCATAAAATGATATGCTATAAATGGGACAAACCATGCATACACCAAACAACTGAACATGACAATTTAGATAAAAATGAAATACATCTCTAGACCACCTATACCACACCATGCAATAAGTGCACCTATCTTCTAATAGAAGACCACATTCACATAGATGCACCTATCCTCTGACATAAGAACCACACCTTTTTTCTTATTAGCAAGGAATGCGTCGTCTTGCCACCTCAACCGGCTACCACCGGATCTATCATATATAAAGCGTACCATATAGCTAAACGAAATCCCATAGTGCACCTAGGCGGTGGTGGCACGGGGACAAACCGCGGTATCAGGGATCGAAGGATGCACCAGATGACTAACCTCCCGGCCCTCGGGTCACGACTAACTAGTCTGGTGTAGCTGTTTTCATCATAATTTCAATGCATCATGCATCCACCTCAATCATGCCATGCCATGATACACTTATGCAAGATCAAATGATATAAACTATACCATGCAATGATTAAACATACCACCAATGCAAATAGCATGATCAACCACACCTGAACCACCTATGCATGATCTAGAACCATAAAATGACAAGAATAAGTAAGGACTAACATGATAGGAAGCAGACCCAATCGAGACCTATCACCTAAATTAATGACAATAACATATCCAAAACGGATGGAATAAACTAGATAAATATTATCTAATCTTATTAACCTATCACCACACCTATATAACAAGTTAACTCAGACCGTATAACAAAAGGGTAGTTAAAAACATACCTACTAAAAGAACTAAAATCAACTAACAATCTACTAAATTAATCATGATGAAGATGATATAATAATCTTCCTAACAAGGGCCCTATTATGCACAACATAGAACAAGTAGACTAACCATGCTAGTTAATCACGACATACAACACTAAACTGGCTAATTAACTCAATAATAATCACTACAAGTCATGGAGGATTAAGTAGAAATTTAATGATAATTAATAGACACGTCAAGGATGCCTACCTGAATCGACGCGGGAAAAGTCGAGAACGTCGGCGACGTGATGCACAGATCGAACAAAATCCAAACAGGTTATCTCCCTCTATCAGGATTGCTGAAAAAAAATAAAAGATATAGAATAGAGGGTATGCCATCGGATCCAGGGAAATTTAAAGAGTAAATTTAGAGAAAATAATATCATTATCATATGAGAGAGGGAGAAGAAGAAGATAAAGAGAGGGAAGAGGGTCTCACGGCGGATAGGGGTGGCGCACGGATGGCGCACGCGGGTGATGCGTGGCGCGGCGGAGGGCGGCGCACGGCGAGGAACTTCCGCGGGCGCTGTTGCTGGCCGGCCGAGAGGCGGCATTGACCGGGGTGGCGCCGGGCCTCCATGCGCACGCACGCGCGTGTGCGGGTGAGGGCGGAGCTGGGCGCGAGCGGAGGTGCTGACATCGGCGGTTGCATGGCGGGGCCGCGGCAACGCAGAGGCGAGCGAAGAGGTGGCGACGTCCAAGGGGGGGGGTTGACGTTGGCGTCGCGAGCAGTGAAGGGTGGCGTGCGCGGGAAGTGGCGCGGGTGGGTGGCCGCGCAGCACAAGGCGGACGGCGACCACGGGTGGCTGGCTGCAGTGGCGGCTGGGGAGGGGCGGCAACGCGCGAGGAGGCGCGGTCGCACGCAGGGGGGCTTCGAGGTCGCGCGAGGTCGTTGCCGGCGCGGGGCAACGGCGACGGTGGCGTTGTGGTGGCGGGCGGCGCGCAGACAGCGGCGGCGGCGATGGCCGCACCGCGAGGAGGCGGCCGCGGAGGCGCTCGGGCGTGACGGAGAGAAGAGAGAGAGAGAGAGAGAGAGGGGTTGCGGCAGGAAGAAGGAAAAACGGCGAGAGGGAGAACCGCAGGAGACGGCGGTTTTTTTTTTTTTTATGCTAGGGCATCGGATGAGATAAAAACGGAAGGGATAGGAAGAGAGCATAAGAATAACATTAAATATTAATAATTCTAAAAATTTTCTTTGACGTTACAATCTATCCTCCTTATAAAAATTTCGTCCTCGAAATTTCAAAATTCTCGCTAAAAAAAATCTTAGGTGAACTAGTTCTTTCAACTTCCTTAATTTAAATCCCTCAACATATAATAACCCTCATTATTCAACCTCGAGATACATATAGTCTTATTATGTCCTCCAAATCGAGATTTACAAATGTTTATCATTGCCTAAATTATATTCAAGAGGTGATAGTCAAACATCAATTGTTTGTATATATATATATATATCAACCAAAATTTAAATTCTCAACGAAACTTTACATACATCATGCATCAGACTGGTCAAAAACAAAAGTATACAAATTCTAAACCTTCATTATGCCAAATCATAGCAAAACATTCATATGTCGTCATTCCTATACCTCTTATATCTTAATTTTTAAGATTATCCTTACTTGATTCCTCATCATTTTTCTTATTCCAACTAATGGTTTTAACACAATGTGTACATCAGCATTTCCTTCAATCACGAAATTTTTTTTTTCAAACTCATTTACTAATTCTCATAAATCAAATATGATGGAAACCACATGATTATTATCAATACACAATCGAACTAAGATTCTCTTATCCATTTGATTTTCCTTTAAGATAATCATCCAATATTATAAAAGTATAATCTAGCCATCCAAACATCACAATAAGAATTTAGCGTAGTTGTACCTCTTTGGATAAGCAACATCCCAAATACTATTCTCGAAAAGAGTCATCAATAAAAAGATAAACCCTGTCTTTTCACATTCGTACATCCTGAACATACACTTTTTCAAAATAATCTATTTGAAGATCATTTCTAATAAATTGAGGTTCAACTAATTCTTCTACTACAATTAATCATAATTCAAAAATCAATCTATCACCATCTACTCAAGTCTAAATCTAAGTAGGAGAAAAAAAAATACTTCTAGCTAAGTTTGTAAATCAAGATTTGAAGAGAGAATGAATTCTCAGATTAGATAAGCCCAAATCGGATCCTGGTAGATACAAATAACTCGTGAGTTCAAGGTTGATAGATAATAGATGATGATCTAGATAATATGATCATGCTCTAAAATCTTAAACTAATTACAACTCTATCTAGATAATCGCCTATGCTCTAAAGTTTATATCTGATCTTCTATAAATCTCATCTTCAATATCAAAAGATTATCAATGCTATGCTCATGCCTATGATCTCATAAATCTATTCCAAAATTCATATTGGTAATTCATTCTCTAAATTTGATATCTTCTCATCTCTCTCATACAAAGCTATAACAATTTCATTCAATTCAACACAATTTAATATTAATGTCATGTTCCCATTTAATCTTATAGCTAAAGCTTCACAAAATAATGATGCCATAAGATGAAGTATAACTCAAGATTTATGTTATCCACTTATCCAAGTAATGTAATTATTCTTAACCTCTATATCATTCATACACATGATCTGAATATAATCACCTCATACCATCTATATTATTTAAGTCTCAAGAAGACCAAACCTCTAATTTCCCAAGTAATTCTCTACGAGTTTACTACTTTTAACAATATTAACATCACATAAACCATAAGGATTCAATAATCAAGTATATCATCATAATCAAGAATAAATAAATTATCTCTAACCTTCATCATAAGAACAATATCTATTTGTAATCATATATAATCAGAAAAAGACTCTCAGTCTTAATGAGTTCTCAAATCTCCTCTTCTACAAATCTATCTCTATATCTACCACTCTCACGATTCGTTCTCATTTCTTCCTTAAAATAAGTTTATATTCATATTCTACTTTGCTCCCCGAACAATTAACAAGATATATCCCATCATCATGTTATCTCTATCTAATTTAAAAGGTCACTTCCAATAGACCAAGGTCCAACTTCACATAAAATCAACCTATGAATGGCCACAACATATAATTAAGATGATCTAGAGTCAAGATTTGGCTAGATTGATCAAATAAGATATAGCAGAATAAAGAGTTCAAAATTTTGAGCATAAAGATGAAAGATCATGATTGAGGAGTTTAAGCAATAGATAGCACCTAACCAACTCTTACTATAATCATACTCAAACTACCTTTTAATTCTCAATGATACTAGTACTAGAATATCACATCCTTATGCTTACATGATCTATAATTCATACTTGATTGCACTGAAAATACCACTTATTCAAAGCATGATAAAATTCTCTTAATCTTACTTTAAAATTTCAAATTGATAATCTTATTCCTATGTCTCATTTCTTTTCCATTGGAACCATATCGCCGTAATACATCAATCACTATTTCACCTCACATCTAGATAAATTCAATACCAAAATCACATATCATCTCTCATAGACCATTAAATTAAATCAATTTAAAGATTCACCAATCTATCATTAATCATGTGATATAATCATATAATATCATCATGATTCCAACCATTGAATTTACCATCAATCCAATCACTAACCATGTTAAATCTGAAAATTCAAACTTAAAGTATAGACCAACCTAATAATGATAGAGCATCATATATCAAGCACTTGATAATCTGATATATATAACCCAAGAATCTTGCCTTAAGATTGATAAGAAGCAAATTTTTTTTCATCAAGCCAAACCATAATATCGAACAAACTTGAAAATTGGTCATCAGAAATTAATTATTCAATCTAAACCTCTAATGACTCGATCACTCTCTAATATTAAAATCCAACAAATCAAATTTGATAATCTTATCCTGTAAACATAAATCCAAACTTCCAGATCCACTAAATCTGAAAATTAAATCATCATAAAATGATACATGTAATTATCCAGTGTAGATCTCAAATATTCTAACACCAACATCTATGTCATTCAATTCAATAGTCAACAAAAATTATTCGGTCTATCCAAGATCATTTTCTTCCAAATATCGATTCCATCTAATCCAAACCGATATCATAAACTCGGGCTAGTCAAAAATAGACCTTAAGGCCGAGTTAAGGCTCTGATACCAAGCTGTCACGCCCCGGATTTAATCCTGCACAACGGAACATAATCCGACGACGTAACCGGGGAAAATAACCCCTAAAATATATCGGTTTGGAACGAATGAAAACAACTAGATCCAAGTTCATAATTTCACAAAAATTCAATTGAATCAATACATCACCAATCCCTACAATCTAAACAAAACTAAATACCATTTAAAGACATAATGATCATCCATTTGCTTCTTAGGAACCGATCCATCACGCTTGGCTACTGCTACGATTACCTGAAAAATTGTTAAAATGATTGGGATGAGTACGACGACTCAGTAGACACCCCATCATCCGCCAATCGGATAGCTAAAAAGGCCCTAGATGTTAATTAAACAAGTACCCAGACCTACACTCAATTATATAAGTATAGACTAGTCAATATAATAAATATTTGACTTAATCCACGCATTTTAAACCGCCAACCAACACCTATAGACACACCAACCAGCACCTATAAACATCTTAAAATGACCTGAAATGGTGAGAAAAACCCATGCGTAAACACCTACTATATGCTCCATAAAATGATATGCTATAAATGGGACAAACCATGCATACACCAAACAACCGAACATGACAATTTAGATAAAAATGAAATACATCTCTAGACCACCTATACCACACCATGCAATAAGTGCACCTATCTTCTAATGAAGACCACATTCACATAGATGCACCTATCCTCTAATAAGAACCACACCTTTTTTTTCTTATTAGCAAGGAATGCGTCGTCTTGCCACCTCAACCGACTACCACCGGATCTATCATATATAGCGATGCCATATAGCTAAACTGTGAAATCCCATAGTGCACCTAGGCGGTGGTGGCACGGGGACAAACCGCGGTATCCGGGATCGAAGGATGCCGGAGAATTGTTCTAACCTCCCGGCTCCCTCGGGTCACGACTAACTAGTACGTGTATTTTTCATCATAATTTCAATGCATCATGCATCCACCTCGATCATGCCATGCCATGATACACTTATGCAAGATCAAATGATATAAACTATACCATGCAATGATTAAACATACCACCAATGCAAATAGCATGATCAACCACACTGAACCACCTATGCATGATCTAGAACCATAAAATGACAAGAATAAGTAAGGACTAACATGATAGGAACGGACCCAATCAGACCCTATCACCTAAATTAATGACAATAACATATCCAAAACAGAGATGGAATAAACTAGATAAATATTATCTAATCTTATTAACCTATCACCACACCTATATAACAAGTTAACTCGAATAGTATAACAAAAGGGTAGTTAAAAACATACCTACTAAAAGAAGCTAAAATCAACTAACAATCTACTAAATTAATCATGATGAAGATGATATAATAATCTTCCTAACAAGGGCCCTATTATGCACAACATAGAACAAGTAGACTAACCATGCTAGTTAATCACGACATACAACACTAAAACCGGCTAATTAACTCAATAATAATCACTACAAGTCATGGAGGATTAAGTAGAAATTTAATGATAATTAATAGACACGTCAAGGATGCCTACACAGAATCGACGCGGAAAAGTCGAGAACGTCGGCGACGTGATGCACGGTCCGAACAAAATCCAAACAGGTTATCTCCCTCTATCAGGATTGCTGAAAAAAAATAAAAGATATAGAATAGAGGGTATGCCATCGGATCCAGGGAAATTTAAAGAGTAAATTTAGAGAAAATAATATCATTATCATATGAGAGAGGGAGAAGAAGAAGATAAGAGAGGGAAGAGGGTCTCACGGCGGATAGGGGTGGCGCACGGATGGCGCACGCGGGTGATGCGTGGCGCGGCGGAGGGCGGCGCACGGCGAGGCTTCCGCGGGCGCTGTTGCTGGCCGGCCGAGAGGCGGCATTGACCGGGGTGGCGCCGGGCCTCCATGCGCACGCACGCGCGTGTGCGGGTGAGGGCGGAGCTGGGCGCGAGCGGAGGTGCTGATCGACATCGGCGGGTGGATGGCGGGGCCGCGGCAACGCAGGCGACGAAGAGGTGGCGACGTCCAAGGGGGGGGGGGTTGACGTTGGCGTCGCGAGCGGATCGAAGGGTGGCGTGCGCGGGAAGTGGCGCGGGTGGGTGGCCGCGCGGCACGGGGCGGACGGCGGACCGCGGGTGGCTGGCTGCGGCGGCGGCGGGAGGCGGCAACGCGCGCGGGAGGCGCGGTCGCACGCGAGGGGGCTTCGAGGTCGAGCGAGGTGGTTGCCGGCGCAGGGCAACGGCGACGGTGGCGTTGTGGTGGCGGGCGGCGCGCGGCGGCGGCCGGCGGCGGCGATGGCCGCACCGCGAGAGAGGCGGCCGCGGAGGGCGCTCGGGCGTGACGGAGAGAAGAGAGAGAGAGAGAGAGAGAGGGGTTGCGGCAGGAAGAAGGAAAAACGGCGAGAGGGAGAACCGCAGGAGACGGCGGTTTTTTTTTTTTTTATGCTAGGGCATCGGATGAGATAAAAACGGAAGGGATAGGAAGAGAGCATAAGAATAACATTAAATATTAATAATTCTAAAAATTTTCTTTGACGTTACACCAATCATGGTATTATTTTTAATAAATTGAATTCAATCTTTTCTTATATAGACTGTGTGCTTGTTTATATTTAATATTGTTTCCATTACAATCTTTCTTGTTGAAGAGAAGAAATTTATATATTGCTGTCACCTTCAACTTATTCTATTTTTGTTCACTGGGGAAGAAGTACGTCTTATTTCGTGTATTTTTAGTTTTTCTATTCTATTTTGTGAGAGCATTGAAAAAAGTTAATCAGTTAGTAACTTCCTTTGGGATAAATTCTTTTATCCCATTGATTATTTTTTCGTGTTTCCGGTCGCTTGCAACATGAAGGGAAGTTTCACATTGTATATATGTAACTTGTTGCATAGGTTGCAATACCGCCACCTTGGAAGTGCAAAATTTGATATTGAGCAATATACAACCCATATTGATATTTATTATATGAAAGTTTGAAACCGTGGATTACGTTACCTTATTTAATTAGATTCGGCCATAATGAGATTAGTTGGATTGGGCACTTCTTATCTGATCTGCCTCAGAACAATGATCCATTCACAATCTTATAGATCCAACCTTTCTCCAAAGTTGATTCTTGATGCATGGGACCTCTTGTGATATTTTCAAAACTTCATCTAATTCATCATATACGTTTGTTGTGAGTCTAATTTGGTGTAGTGTGCCTATATAATAATAACCTCAGAAAGACTAACAAAGAATGGCTTCTATGAAGTTATCTTCTCTAAGGTACTTCTCTTATGTGGAAATTTTGATGCCATGATGACCGCTGGTCATAGAATTTTGTAAATCTTTAGGATCCTTTGTCGACGATGAATGGTGATTCTTTTTCCAATCTTTTCTTTGGCTCAATAGAATGAATGTAGATTTTTTGAATGATCAAAGTGATTGTAGATATGTGAGAGGGAGAAGCTAGCTGTATGCTGGATACACTCACTATCTCATCCTGGGTTCGTATATGCTTGTTTGGATTGAGTCCTTTCTGCCCCCTGGTTTGACTAGGCATCAAGCAGAGTTTGGGGGGGGGGGGGGGGAGAGGTAGGATGCAATCATCCATTAAAGGAGGGTACTTTTGGGGGGGGGATGAATTTCATCTCAGGATTAGGTGCTTTGTCCATAATTTGGGAGGAAATTTTGTTTTCAATGAATGATAAATAATTACTTAAAATTCTTGTATTTGAAAAGAAGTTTTCTTCTATTTTATGGAACTCTTTGGGCTACTCATCAATGTGTATTTTCTAATTTAGAGAATGATCATTTTTGGTATTTTACGTCTCACTTACATCATTACCTGTAAACTCAATTGCCCATCGTATGTCCTTGCAAACTGTTGCTCCCAATCCTTTGTTTTCTTCCCGGCAACTTGCACAATGCCTATGAGTTCTTGCCTACAGCCCATGCCACAGTGACTGTGCCTTTGGAGTTTGGTCCCTTATGCCTGAACGCTGCATCCATCTTAGCTTTGGTTCCGGGGGTTTCCCTTGGTTGATGTGGAGTTGCATGCATGAACTAGCTATCTTAAATGTGGACAGAGTGGTGGCCTGGAGATCCATGTTACTTGTCAAGTTACGGTAGCTGATTTTGCAGTGTTTCATGCACATGTCTGATCATTTAAAGAAACTTGCCTAATGCCTACCACTATCACATGTGACTAAGTTCCAGAGACCAATGCACACATTACTTCTCTCAGTGTATCCTTGTCCTTCAACAACTTCCCATTTTAAAATAAAAACATGATTGTTGTTGTAGTGAAGTCATCCAATGAAATAGGCTAATTTTATCCTGCATTTCTAACAGACCAAAAAAATAAACGCATAGCCCTTAGTGAAGAAAAATTCATGTAGCTTATGCTGCCATTACTCATGATAAAGTTTTAGAGATGATTTTTAACTTCAACACTGTATGATCTGAGACTGTGCCCATTGGTAGAATTTTCGATTTATGCATCTTTCTTTAGCTGGTTAATGTTAACTGGAGACCCACTCTGTATCAAAATGAAAACATCTTAAGTATAAATTTTTTGCAGTGTTTCCTTCAAAGCAGATATGGTGAAATATGTAATAACTTACAGTGCATTTTTCTGAATAAACATTTGTTGTCCTATTGTCAACCTTTTTTTCTCCATGCCAGCATTTAGCATGTGTAGTCAAGTAGGCATCAACGAATAACTTTTTGTTAGTAGAATATGCCTTTAATGTTACAGCATATTCTACACATATAGTTTCTTGTTTACTAGGTTCCACCGATTACAATAAATTAGGAGCAAAGTTACCCAGGGGAGTCGTTTTAGTTGGTTCCCCAGGGATATGGAAAACACTACTTGCATGTGATGTAGTTGGAGAAGCCGGAGTCCCATTCTTCTCTGTGTCTGCAAGTGAATTTGTTGAGTTGTTTGTTGGAAGAGGAGTAGCAAGCATCAGAGATCTGTTCAAAGTAGCATGGAAGTATGCACCAGCCTTAATTTTCATTGATGAGCTTTATGCTATGGGAGGGAAGCATGGAAACAGTTTTAATGATGAGATAGACCAAACATTAAAACATGCAAGTTTTTGAATAGTTTTCCCTTAATTTCTAGCAGTCTATTTACGTAATTTCAGTAGAAAACATATTGGTGCAATTGTTGACAGAAATGGATAGATTTGAGACAGCCACGAAGTTGATTCTTATTGCTGCAACTAACCAGCCTGAAGCACTAGATCTAGCTCTATGCCGCTGTTCTCCAAGAAAGTGCTTGTTGGAGAACCAGATTTTCAATCCCTACAAAATAGAAAAGCAGAACTTTTTTTTGCCATTTCCATTTTAAAATGACAGAGACGTTGGAGTAGGAAGCCAACTTTTTCCAATGACTATGTTTTATCTCAATTTCCGAGGAGTTGAAGCGGACATCAACTTCGATATTACCGACTGTGCTAACGATATGAAAGAGGTCATTGTGCTTCTTGGTTCACAGCCTCCTTGTCCCATAAAATGATTACGGTGTCATGTTCAACAATAAGGGCATCCGACTACAGAGCACTGCTAAATGAGATTAAGAATTTATCAAAGAAGCCATAAGGGAGTATTTCCATCAAAGATTCATTTTTTATCAAACATTCATCGAAAGAAGCAACTACAATCCCTAATTATATTATCTTTTTTACTATTGAATAAGCGAAGAGTGGTTGTTTTATTTTTCTACCACTTCTTTGACATCTTCATGTAATCTTTCATAACCTATCATCTATGACAGGGTTCATATCAATGGTAGTGACACGGTTCTTTTTTAGCATCAATTACAACAATTCTACGTGTTATTTGAGATGTTGTTGTTTATGGTATGGGTGTTTGCTAGACTTGGGAATAATGTACGATTCCATTTTTAAAATTTTTTTTGGAGATGGACCAGAAAGAAAGTCCCACAGTCAAAGTCAATTTAATTATTTAATAAACTTTATATTTTTATTATTCCTAATGTGAGTCGTACACATGTGAAGCACGTTGTTCTATGACTAGTATATATATGTATATATATATGTACGTACGTACGATAACATCACACGGCCGTGTGGATGCTGCTGCATCGTTATATATACCTATAATTAATTAATCTCTGTGCTTCTCTGCTTACATATTAATTAATTTCACACATACACATAATTAATTAATACGACTAATTTAAATTCATCTCCACCTACCGCGCGCTGGAGAACACAACTGATCGATCTTCATCCAGACTGCAGCCCTTGTATTAGGCTGGTTTTTGGATTATGCAAATAGGATGTGCACAAAACGGTTCAAACGTGAATCCTAGTCGATTTGATTTGATTTGATTCAGTTTAAATCACGAATTTAATTAAAG
This sequence comes from Cryptocoryne crispatula var. balansae, assembly GCA_036172225.1. Lineage (NCBI taxonomy): Eukaryota > Viridiplantae > Streptophyta > Magnoliopsida > Alismatales > Araceae > Cryptocoryne > Cryptocoryne crispatula. The sequence goes on along the minus strand of CM069929.1, from coordinate 33,066,326 downwards.
TGATTTGAAAACCAATATAAAATAAGTATTATATTATTAAAAAATAATTATTTATTTTTAATAGAATACTATTTATTTTAATTATTTAAGATTAAAAGTAGAAATATAAATGTAAATAATTAAATATTTTTGAATAATTAATCTAATCCCCGTGTAGATGTGCAGTGGCGAACACCGCGTCGTCGAGGCACTGCTCCTCCCCGAGACATGCTTCCTTTTCGATGGACTCGAAGAGTTGCCTTTCTTTCTATCTACCACGTGAAAATCTTCTGATTCAAAATCGGTGGCATATTGTGTCCTAGTTGCATATCTTTTTTTTTTCTTCCTTGGTGGAGAAATCGATCGTTAAAGTCTCCCCAAGTGTACCGAAACAAGCTCTATGACCGTTCAGAAGAAGATTTATCAGCTTGAAAACAAGCTGAAAAGGGAGTCCCGATGAATACCCCAGGTGTATGTTTGTTGAGTTAGCAGAGATTGCTTGAAGCCCGTGCACAAAACACATTGAGTTAAGAAATTTTCTAATTTATGGGCGGTCTAACAAGGCATGCATCAGTTTTCATGTAAAGCTGAGTGCATGACTTGGGTTTTCAGGAAAAGTTAATTAAGGATATTGTTTGATTGCATGTAAAACCTTGGTCAAAGAAAAACACGCTTTTGACCAAGGTGAAATCCTGATTCTAGCATCACGAAAAGTTGGATGGAGGCCGATTTTAGGAACGCTCAAGCGTTTCTCCTTTCACATGGTACAAGCACTTTGGCTATCATAGTTTAAACTCATTTCTTTAAGAAACACCAAGCTCTATTACTAAACCCTTGAGAATAACTGTCTCTTTAGCACCTCCACTATAGTAATATACTCAATTATTGTTGTTGAAAAGCAACTATATATATATATATTGTAACATAGTCTTCCAACTGACAGGACCTCCACCCGGAGTAAATATATACTCTATAGTGGATCTCCCCTTGTCAAGATCACCTGCACAATTTGATTCAACAAAGCCAAATGAAGATTAGTACTGTTGGTGCCCCTCTAAAATAATAAAATAAAATTTGATGTACCCTTTAGGCAGCGCAAGAATATTCATTTAACTATATTCTAATGTCATTTGCTTAGATTTAACGTATACTAGCTAACAACACTAACTACATGAGACAAATTCAGTGTAGTGTAAACCATAACATACATCAGATAATCAATTGTATTAGTATATAAAATTTTGAGCATTTTCTAATGTTTTTTTTACTTAGGACATTGTTGTAATGCCATTCTAAAATGCTGATCTAAATGTGTGCTAATTGACTTTGAATCATTCATATTAAATTTAACCAACAACTTTCAAGATAACCCTTTTGGGTTAACCAAAGCTCACCAGCTTCACCATCTCTATGGATCTCTTGGTCTACGTTTTTCGGAGCACCACCTAGGTCTTTCATTTCAAATTTTAAACTGAATTTCTATTATACTTGACAATTTCTACTATATGCTTATAGGCAATAAATATATCAACATAAAGTATCAGCAGAATAATAGAACCATTATTGAGTTAATGAAAAAACATAATTGTCATATACTTATTTTGATTATAACCATGTACCAATATAAAAGTATAAAATATTTTATACCATTGACGTGGAGCCTAGTTCAACTCATACAGAGACATGTTTAATTTGCAAACCAACTTCTCATTACTTTTTTGAGCAAAACACTTTGGCTGCAACATATAGATTTCTTCATCAATATTGCCATGTATAAATTTTATCTTTACATTAAGTTGAACTAACTCTAAGTCAAACATAGCTATAATAGCTAGCATGACACAAATAGATCAATATTTAACAATTAAAGAAAATTTTTGTGATGTCTAACTCTCTTCCTTCAAGTGTAGTATTTGACTAAAAGCTTTGCATTGTACTTTGATGGTTCTCTATCAAATAAAGCATCTTTCTTTCTATACACCCATTTGCAGCTAATTGCTTTCTTACCTTTGGGAAGTCTAAACCATGGTTCGCCGGGTCGGGATCCGGGTCGCGACCTGGGCCCAACCCGGTCGGTTTTGCTCCCGATCGGCCTGGTCGCGACCTGATTGGGCCAACCCGGCCGGTCGGATCGAGGCGGGTCGCACGACCCAACCAGATGACTGTTGGCAATGGTAGGGGGGCTATTTAAAGCCCAAGGGGCTCTCCTTACCCACACTCTCCTTGCTCTCACTCTCATTGCTCTCAAATTTTGCTCAACATTGTGCTCTTTTCTTCTTCATTTACTTAAATTTTTTTTATTAAGTACTTCATTAGTTCGTTTAGTATATTTATTTAATACTTGTTTCATTCATTAGTTAGTTAATTAGTTCATTCTTTTTAATACTTACTTCCTTACTTAAATAGCTAGTTAGCTAGATATTTAGTTAGATATTTAGTTTAGTAGTTACTTAATTAAATAATTAGTTAGTCATTTATTTTACATAATTAAAATTTTACTTAGATAAGTAGTCACTTACTAACATCATTAACTTTTTAAAGAGTTAATTACTTACTCAAGTAATTATTTAGTAAAAAAATGTCTTCTCCAAGCCAAACAATCCAAACTACCGGCGTGACCCGGAGTGATCTGGCTTGGTTACATTGCAATTTAATCTCTATGGTGGAGAGAAAAGTGCAATGAAAATATTGTGACGAAGTTATATTCAGTGGTATTTACCATTTGAAATTTCATCTTGCAGGCATGAAGGGAAACATTCTTCCTTGCACATGGACTCTGTCGGAGGTAAGAGCTCAATTTCGTAGGCACCTACAAGCGATGGAGCAAACAAAGGGAGCTAGCAAACGACATAAGGAGACCATTTGGGAAGAACTGTTACAATCGGCAAGACATTCCGTCACATTTACGGGACCAGACAAGAGAGGCCGAATATTTTCGGAGATGAAGACTACGACGACGGTATGTTTATTTTACAACACACGGCGTAGTTCATTCTTCTATTTTAAAAGATAATTAAATAGTTGAATATTTCTTAAATAGATGACCTATTACGGGGAATGGAAGCAAGTTGAAGATCTTTCACTGACAAAGAGTTACAGAGACGCACTGGCTAAATGATAGGTCAAGGATTTGGAAGTGGGAGTGGTCGAGAAAGTGGAAGAGGATCCAGCAATCAACCGAGGGATGAGATTCATGATCTTACCCAAGACGATGACCCGGCAGTAGGTCCCGTGGATCCCGTTATCACCAGACCATTACAACGTCAAACCACAATCACGATGGTGATGAAGAATCTCATACTGTGTAAGGAGAAGATTGGCCGAGCAACGTCAAGGTGGTTCTTTCACCACAGCATACTGGCAAATACTGCGAAAGGTTTGTACTATGAAAACATGATCGACACGATCGCAAACGTTGGGAGAGGAGTGCCTGGGCCAAACCCAAAGGAGATATACAGTGTATATCTTCCTATGGAGGTGCAAGAAATAAAGAAGTATGTGGCGTCATTTGAATGAATATGGGAGGAACGAGGTTGCACATTAATGACCAACGGATGGACCGGTAAGTAAATTTTGTTATAGTCATTTATATTACATGTATAAATATTCTTTTTATTATAACTTAGTTAATATCTTATACTTAATAGGTATAACTAGGAAGACAATGATCAATTTTTTAGTGTACAATCAAGTTGGCACGGTCTTTTGGAAGTCGGTTGACACATCGGGACAAGTAAAAAAACATAGTATTTTTATCAATTGATAGATGGAGTAATAGAAGAAATAGGAGGGAGCTGGGTAGTTCAAGTAGTCACAGACAATGTGTCCGCATATAAATTGGCCGGACAGATGTTTATGGTAAAAAGACCAAAGTTGTATTGGACACCTTGTTCCGCCCACTCCTTAAACTTGATGTTGGAGGACATATGCAAGGATCCTCAAATAGACATGGTAGTTAAGCTAGCCCAGTTTATTTCTTCTTTTATTTACAACCATAACTTTGTCTTTTCACTTATACGAGACATACCAAGGGCTGAGAGTTGCTATGGCCCGGTGCAACCCAGTTTGCCTCCCACTACATTTTGCTAGAAAGTTTGCTGAGTCAAAGGAGAGCTCTAACTCATATGGTAATTTCACCAGCTTGGGATAGTTGGATAGTTAGATGTAACCAATCGGGCAAGAGAAAGGGGAGAAAAGTAGAGAAGACAATAGAGAGTGAAGATTTTTAGAAAGTTGTAAAGAAGATGTTAAACATCATCCAACCTATAGTGAAGGTATTAAGGATAGTTTACAGAGATAGAAAAACAGACATGTGGTATTTATATGATGCGATTGAGAGAGCCAAGGAAGAAATCTTGAAGACAGTGTCTGACTTCACCAAGTGGTGGGACATCATAAATCACCACTAGGAATGTTACATTACATCAACCCATACATGCAATAGGTATAATTTCTTAGACATTTATTAATCTTTTTTTTAAATATCAGATACATATAAGTTGTTTACTAATATTATTTGGTTCATAGGTTATTTTTTCAACCCAATGTATTGCTATAGTTCACATTTCACGGCAATGAACGAGTTATTAGATGACATGAAGAGCGCCATCTGACGGATGCTTGGTGACGACGACCGGGCTATTATCGCCTAAGATGTACGATTATAGAATGCAAGTATTTCACTTTGGAACGAGCATAGTGGAACGAGCTATAATGCTACTAAGTACATATATACAGCTAATTGGTGGATGGACCATGGTAAAGTACCAAGGTACGAGGACTTAGCAAATGTAGCCATCAAGGTCCTTAACCAAACCACTTACGATTCGGGTTGCGAGAGAAATTGGTTTACATTCAGCTTGATTCACACAAAATAAAGAAACAGGTTGACATCAAAGAGACTCGAAGACCTCGTGTATTGTAGGTATAACATGAAATTAAAGTTGAAGAATTTAGAGAGAATGAAGTAGAACCAAATAGAGCAAAAGAGCTGGATATCACAGGTAGCGAGTCGTCAAGTCGAGGAGCCACAAATTGAGGAGGAGGACATCGATATGGATCAAATATGTGCCATTTATGACGACATATTTGGGCTTTTCCTCGTCAGAGCCATCGTAGGCCTTTAGTTCCTTTGCTAGACGATGGCCTATAACTTCCATAATGCAAAGATCATTGTTGTAGACTGACTGATGAGGTTTGAAGAGGGCTCCAAGGAAAAGCATCCACACAAATGGGGATTCCATATGCCATGGTTGGGATTCTAGATGCCACAAGAATGGAGGGTGTAGAAGAGAGGTAAAATGGGGCAAGCACAAAAAAACTTGAAAAAGAAAATAGAGCAGACAATGTATTAGGCAGGTAACTTAAAAGGTGACCGGGCAATTTTCAGTTTTGGATGTGCAGGTCAATTTAGACATAATAACGGAAAGGATGGTCGACCTTGTTTTTTAATAGCCCATGGCTTAGCCTCTCACATGGCCTTTTTGCCATTTCTGATTTGTCGTTGAGCCATCCTACCGATCTATGCACCTTTAATACAAATCGGGAGATCCATGGGATGATAGAACAAGAAATAAAAATAGCAGCACTCATTAATGTCTACAATGGCTAAAAGGAGGATGAAGAGAAGTATCACCCTTTTTGGCCGTCTGACACTTCTCATGGATCTCGTAGATTGTGGCGGAGAACTTACGGTAGAGAAGGCGGCCGACATAAAATGCCAACAAGAGTGAAAAGGAAGGATTGTCCTTTCTGGAGAGGACTTCAAACTACAGATGTGGTGCCAAAGTTGCTCTATGCCGAGATCTTCACACTTCGGAGAACTCCACTAGCGCATGGGGCATGTCGAAAGACTGAGGCCCGGGCACTATATCAATTTCAATGCAAGGTCAGACTTGTATTGATTTCAAGACATATTTATACTATCACTTTTAAAATTAATATTCATAGTCAAACACCATTTCAACCTCTCTGTTAATATCAAAATCAAAATTACTATAGATATTAGACCTTGATAGAGTTACCAAACATGCCACAAGATAGGATTTATAAATCATAATGAAATTTCTTCCCTTTTTTGGGTAAAATTTTGGTGTCAAAAATGTTCCCACGGGAAATTTTCTAGATACAAAAAGTGGAAGGGAATGTCCCGTGAAAAGTTAACATTGGCATGGCTTCTACCTTCCATGTGTCATTTGAGGATAACAAAATGTCGTTTTTGCACTTCCAAGGTTCGTGTGAATTATTTACTTCGAACTAAACATGGGTTTTGCTTAAAGTTTCTACCTAGTTTTTGGTTTGTGTGCCGACTATGGCTAAATCTTGGTTTATTGAAACTGTGATGCATTTCCATGGCCTAACATGCATGTTTTTAGGTCACTGGACCTGTTCCTAGGTTTTTGACTATGTAGCAGATCCCTAGTCTGAAATTCAGGTTTTACACGGAATCAATCTTGGGATTCTAGACTTGTTTTCAAGTTTCTGAGCTGAATTCCAGAGTTCTAGACCTATTGGCAGGGTTCTGGAATTGAGTTCCCATTTATAGGTTTTTGGAGTGTGTTTCAGATTTTCTGGGCCCACTCTCTAATTTTCTAGACTAGAACTTTAGGTCGACTGATTGGCTTCTAGGCTAAATTCCAGGAGATTTTGACTTTTTGAGGTTTGCCTATAGGGAAGACAGAGCAAGCCTCTCCTCATATGAAATGTCTTTGGTGTTATTAGGGTGCAGGAGGTTATTTGGGCACCAAAGGGTGGAGTAGAGGTGTTAAATTGGAAAACAAGAGGTGGTCGCCATGAGTTTAGAAGCATTGAATTAATAAAAACTGACATGTACTTTGAAAGACGAGATGTGGGTGTTAACTTTTTCCTCTTTAGCTGGCTGAGGATGAGGAGTCCGAAAAATGCCTGTAATAGACGTGGTCCATTCAAGGGTGTGTCTACTAGATGTGGTCCCAAACAAGGGGTGTATCTACCGGTACATACCAATAACATAAAAGAAACATGACCTGATGATTAGAACTAGGGAAAATGTAAAATACTTGTAAAGAATGTTAATGAAAAACATAATTGGAAGAGGAATAACCAGATATGGGCTAAGTCTTTGCCCTATTGATCTTTTAACATTATCGTATTATGATGTAATGATCGCGTAGGCATATCATTATATTTTGATAAACTAGCCAAAAGTTTTGTAGCTATTGTTAATAGTTTACTCCCATCTATCATTTCTACATTTCTAAGTTCATGATATATATAATCCCTCATCTATATTGCTATCACTCAAGCTTATTGTATATTGTGGAAAGATTCTAAATTTTAAGTATTGGTAAATTAAATTATTGTGTATCATTCCTATTATTGATTGTGCAAGATTTGTAAATATTTTGTCTACTATTATAATAATTGTAGGAGAGTTTATTCCTTTCCTAAAATTTACTTTTGTAATTAAGTCTATACATCCTATGTGTAAATATTTTATTTTTCTCTTCTTTGATTTGATTTTAATATTTTATTTATTTTGTTATTTATAATTTGTATGTTAGTAATAGTTTTATTTGTGTTTGCAAAATTTATTGTTTGTTCAAATCTTTTTACTAATGTCTTATCTTTTCTCTATAGGTTCCATTTTAGCTTATAAACCTTAATTTTTTTTATTTCCCAAGGTGCATTATGTATTTTATTATAAACATTTTCATTAAATATAATTGTTTACTTTATAAAAATTTTATTATTTTTCTCTATCAAATAAATTTCAGAGGTGGAACCTTCTCCTTTAACTATTTCATCTGATGTCATCATATAAATGTATTTTATATTATTTTGTTGAAAATTATCAAATTCATTTATTAATTCATCAATATCACTATTACTATTATCATTCTCTTCTTCTTCCATTATACCTTCTTCTTCATATAATATATCATTATCTTCTTCGGTAAATAATTTGTATTAGTAATTTTCTGGATCAAAAAATTGTCTTCTATTCCTATATCACACATTTCTTTAATTATATTCATATTGATTGTATTTATTTTTTTTCTTTTACACGTTAGCATAATAACATTCTTCTCTACATTCAAAACATTTATATTATTTATTAATATTTTAAAATATTTTTCAGGGTGAAATAAATTTTTTTTGTATTTTATATGATTTTTTTATGATAAGGATATTTTTAGGTTTGTGTTTTTTGTAATTTTAATATTTTTATATTGATATATGTATAGTAATATTTTTTGAGAGGTCCACCACGTTTGTTGTGTATTGATGTATATAGAACTGTTGAGAGAATTTTCTCACAACAGTTGGATAGATTTAATGAAGATCTATATTTATTAAATAAATATAAGGACTGATGGATTGAATAAATTAGAGATTATTCTTTACAATAATTTATAAATAATGTTATTCTTATTTAACTATTTCATTTTGATGCCATCATATAAAAGTATTTTGTATTATTTTGTTCAAAATGATCAAATTTATTTATTAATTCATTGATATCACTATTACCATTATCATTCTCTTCTTCTTCTTCTTCTTCAGTTATGTCTTCTTTTTCATACATCAACTTCTTCTTCAGTAAATAATTTATTCTCCTAATTTTCTATATCGGACAAATTGTCTTCTATTCTTATATCATAAATTTCTTCAATTATATTTATATTGATTTTATTTATTTGTTTTCATTTTAGACCCATATTAGCATAATGATCTTCTTCTCCACATTTAAAATTTTTATTTTTTTATTTTTTACAATATTTTATTTCAAAGTAAAATATTTTTTATTTTTATATAAAATTTTTTAATAATAATATTTTAAAATTTTTATTATTTTTATAATTTTAATATTTTTATATTGGTATTTTTATAGTAATATATGTTGTGAGAGGTCTACCATGCTTCTTACATATTGGTGTAAATATAGGAGTGTCGGGAGAATTTTATCACAACAGTCAGATAGATTTAATGAAGATCTATATTTATTAAATAAATATTGTAACTTATAGAATGATTGAATTAGAGATGATTCTCTATAACAATTTTTAAATAATTTTATTCCACATTCATACTTCTTACATATTGGTGTAAATATAGGAGTGTCGGGAGAATTTTATCACAACAGTCAGATAGGTTTAATGAAGATCTATATTTATTAAATAAATATTGTAACTTATAGAATGATTGAATTAGAGATGATTCTCTATAACAATTTTTAAATAATTTTATTCCACATTTTATCTTAATAGATAAACTATAAGTACTAGCCCTCCTATTTCCTGCTTCTGTTAAAAAAATGATAATATTCTTTTAACTTGACATCCCATGGTGGTGGGAACTTTTTGAAATATTCTAATTCCAAATGAGATCAATCTTCAGGAGGTAATCTCCAAACTTTATTAGAAAAATCAGTAGAAAATTCTATTATGTAACATATATTGCATAATCTCAATTTTTCTAATATAGTTTTATATTTTCTATGTTATAACATCATGTTTAGTTGAAGCTATAAAAAATTGTGATAATATAATTTGCAATTAGAATAAAATTGTTTCATTGTTAAATATCATTTTTATTTTAATTAAATATTTTATGGTATTATATGTTATAAATATTTACTATCTATTTTAAATTATGAAATAAATGTAAAAAATAAAATTAAAATAAATTAAAATTTAAGATAGCATACTACAGATGGACAGGTTAATATCATTACTTTCGATAGCTACTCTAGCCAAAGTATATTAGTTTTGAAAAATATTTTTCAGTGTGTCAGTTCTGCAATTTTAATTAATTAAGTGTTGCTTTAAAAATTTTCTCTCCATCAATCTATACCCTCTCTACTCCTAACCTTACCTGAGTGTATGAACATCAAAAACCATAATGACACCGCCATTCACCATGACAAGCCCTAGGCCGAGGCCTTCAACCAAGCGTCACCCGGCGCCGCAGACTTGATCCAGCCATTCGTCCAGCCGCAGAAGAGCACGGCCACCATCATGGGCATAGACATGCCATTTGTTAACTTTGTTTTTAAACGTGGACAACTTTGTGTGTATGGTTGTTTGTTTTATTTACATGGATATATATGGACATGATATGCATATACAATGTATATGGACGTGTATAGATGTACAGACACAGGTGTCTTGACAAGTTTTTTATGTGTATACATGAACATGTATGACAGGTTCTTTAATTTGTTGTATGGACGGATTGTTTGGTGTACGTGTGAATAGATTGTTTCTGTGTATGGTTTACCGGCAATGTTTTTTTTAGCATAACCTTTATTTATATAAAAATTATTTTAAAAATTGTTGGTGTAATATACGGTATTTTTTTGATAAAAAGTATATTATTTGATTTAAAATTAAATATTTTATTTTTAGAACTCTCTATTGTTAAGTAAGTTATGCATGTGTTAATCTCTCTTAATTCTTCTCTCACCGACGTTTTGTTGGAGTCTTATTAAAATATAAATTTTACTATTTAGCAAAAGAGAATTTATTTTTATATAACTTAGATATTTTTTGTTATCTCTTCATATTTTGAATTTATGTCTATCTTTATTATTTCTTTTCTTAACCATATTTCTTTCCCACTCATGAAGGAAATCACAGGGATTATTATCCTGCTTAAACAACCCATGAAACCCTCCGTCGCATGCATGCAACTCCTTCCCCCGATGCCCAACACAGCCAGCGCCCGCCTCCTGTCAGGAGTGTAAACAGTTCGGTTCGATTTAGTTTGGCTATTTTTTTTTCAAAGTAAAATCGAATCGATAAAGGGAATTGAACCGAACCGAACCAGTTCAGTGAAGTCTAAACCGATTGTGGTTCGATTCGGTTCGATTTATCGGTTTGATGTATATTTATATAAATAAAAATAAAATAAAATATACATTATAATAATTATTTAAGATTAATATGAAGACTAATACTTTATTTATAATATATAATTATATCTTTATACTAATTAACTTAAATTTATAATAATATATATTTAAAATTTATATAATATATATTTAAATATAATATAATATATAAATAAAGTGGGTCAAACTTAGTCAAATCGGGTCAACCGGTTTACCGATTCGGTTCAGTTTGGGGAGGTACTGAACCGAACCAAATCGATAAAAAATTATCGGTTCGATTCAGTTCAAAAAATTGAATGAATAACCCGTCAAACTGAATAGAACCAATTAATTCGGTTCAATTCGATTCACTTTACCGATTTTTCGATTTTACTCGAAGTTGAACACCCCTGCCTCCTGTTCATGAATTCTCTCTCTCTCTCTCTCATCCTGCGTGCATAGCCGTGCGCTCTTCCCGTTGCCAGCCCATGCTGTGTAGAGTATCACCACGTCCGTCCGCGCGCACGAGTAGTATCACTTTTGTCTTTCTCTTTTGCCCTCATCTTTTCTATTTTATTTTACCTTTTCCACTCTATTTTACTTTTACGCCTACTTTTTTCCAAAATTACACTGATCTGAGCCCCCTTTGCGGTGCCCTAGCTGCCGCTCTTCCTCTCCCTCGCTACTACGGAATCCGCCGCTCCCCCCCCGCGAGCGAGCGCCTCTTCTCCCGGTTTCACCCGCCGTCTTTCTCGTCTACTCGCTTGTCGCCGCGTGCAGCGAGCAGCCGCGGCCATCGACCGAGCACCCCCACCCAAGAGACCCGGCTTCTCCCTCGCGTGCGCAGCCGTGGCCCTCGGTCGTTGACCCGCAGCCGCCCCCGCGGCCCTCGTTGACACCTCCCCCTCGCAGCCATTGCCCCCTCACCCCCCCCCCCGGACCCGGCCTCCCTCTCTCGCGCACACAGCGCGCGGCTTCCCCGGATCTCTCTCTCTCTTTCTATTTCTGTCTCTCTCTCTCTCTCTCGCATCTCCCCCCCTCCCCGGATTTCTCTCTCTCTCTCTCTCTCTCTCTCTCTCTCTCTCTCTCTCTCGGTTTCTCCCGCGCGAACCCCCCCTCTCGGCGCCTTTCCTCCCGTGTGTGTGACCCTGCGCACAGCTGCGCTGCGGCCGCAGCTGCCTCCCCCTCCCCCCTGGCGCGTGAAGGAGCGCTGACCAGCGCTCAACTGCGCAGACGCGGCTCCCCCAACCCGTGCGCCCCCTCGCTGCAGCCCGAACCCCCCTCTGTTGCGCGCTGTCTGGCACCGTTCACCCGCGCAAGTGTGCGCAGCCACGGCCTCCAGCCCCCTCGGACCCCACTGTGCCCAGCCCCCTTCCTCCTGCATGTGCCAGCGCCGGCGTGCCCCTATGCGCCGCCACATCCTCCGCCCCGTCCAGATTGCTTCAGTAAGCAAGATTTGCCAGCTTTCTATTTTATTTTTCACTTCCTCGTATCCTCTTTATCTTTCTACTCTTGTATGCTTGCAGTTAGCTTAGATTGAGGAGTGAAATCTTTATTAACCGGTCAAGGCACATGCTAATCTCGGATCGGAAATCGTCGACTCCATTTTGGTAGGCATCTCAGACATGTCTAATATTATTAAATTTAAATATTTAATATTCACTAATGACTTGTAGATATCAATTTATATGTATCGGGTTGATATTGGACGTGGTGATTATTTGTAGTTGTATGATTTAAATTTGGTAGATACATACAATTTACATAGTGATCTTGATAGTTAATTAATTTTATTATGTCCAAATTATGTGTATGGCATTTGGTATAAATTTTGGCGGTTAGTTGTAAACTTGTTTGATTTTGTTCAACTTGATTGGGTCTATTCTATATGTTGTTGCAAGTTAATTAGATTAGGCAAAGTTCTAAATAATTCATTAGACTCTTCTATGTCTAGTTATGTTAATCTTGTTATATATGTTTTTGGTTGTAGGTTAACAAGATTAGAGAGAGTAGCTATTTTTTTTATTAGATTTGATTTTTGTTATGTATATTTGTTTTTAAATCAAGTTAAGAGGTCTTAATTGTGCATAGTCTTATCATGGCATATGATGTGTATGTGCATATCATGTTGGTATTTGTCTAAGCATGTTAATTGGAGTTTTAACATCATGAGCATAGTATTTAGGTGGTGTTTAATAGATGGTAACAATTGCATTGTTAATGTATGTCATTTTAGTTGTCATATTAGTATGATGTTCATTTTTTATAGTGGTTAGTATAATAGTATGCCATTGGATGGTGTATGTACATAGTGCTTGAGATTGAGCATGACATAATATGAGTTATTTGTAAGTAACTCATGGTAAGGCATGAGGTGTTGTGAATGCATGTGTGCATTAAAATCGTAATTTGAGACTGAGCTAGACCAGCCTAGTAGTTGTGTCCATGGGCAGCAAAGCTTAGAACCGTCTGGTGCATTCTTCGATTCCAGATCCCGTGGGTTATCCTAAGTGCCACCCCTGCCTAGGTGCACTACGGGATTTAACTTAGCTATATAATTACTGCTATATATGGAAGATTTGGTCCTAGCTCGTTGAGATTGCAAAATTGCGCATTCCTTGCGAAACAAATGAAAATATGAATGTTTCATATAGAGGATATGTGCATTGTGGTATAATATTTGAGTTAGCAATCATGTAGTGCTCATTAGCCTATTTAAACATTGTTTTGCATGGTATGCATGGCATGTTTCAATAGTTGGTGTTGTAATGTATGGCTCATTCATAGTATTATGTCTTGGTGAGAAGTCCTCATTGGTCAAGGTTTTGAAGGGTGTTGGTTATATGCTTTAAAATACATGAAATGTCAAATTATTTATATATTGTTTAGTTTTATATTTGTATAAAACAGGTATAAATTGGGTACTTTAAATTTATCATGATAGGGCCTCGTTGGCTATCCGATTTGGTGTTTCTTGTACCATATACATTGTATACATCAGATTTTAACTTCTATATATTATTTTTATGTTAGATCCTTTTACAATTTTAGACATTTGTAGGCCTCTTAATGATATTGGGAAATATCTGTTTTATAGTTTGTAAATTCTGACATTATTTAACTTCTAAAAACTACAGTTGTTAGGATATTCTAGTTTGTATATTGGCTACTAACTTAATCACATCCAACTCAACTCAACTCAGCATTAGTCCCAAATTACTTGGGGTTGGCCATATAGTATCTTTTTCTCCATTCATATCATTTTTGAGTCACTTCTTCAGATATATTAAATCATCTAAATCATATTGAACTAGTTTTTTCCAAGTTACAAATAAGTCTTAAAAGACTGAAAAGCAAAATAAATCCAAAATCTACTAAATTGGATCCCCATCATTAAGGCAAAAAATAGCGTTTTATTGGTTTTCTATTGCTCTTTGCCTTTGATTTATGAATTTACCTTTTTTGCTGGGTTTCCACAGGTCTATATTGCACTTTCTAGATGGTATGCATCAAATTTTAACTTTTATTGATTATACGTACATTAGATGCCATTTTATACAGTCATATATATACACACATTTATGTATATATTTGCAGGTCTTTTTGTGTTACCAGATGATGTTTACTTTTATAGGTTTTTATCATTTTATAATATTTTAATTTACAAAAAAGTGTTTTATGATATTCCATCCATAGTGAATAGCATATAATCCCAATGCTCAATTTACCCTATTTAGAGCCTTCACTCTCAATCCTCCTTTCTTGTACAATGCATGAAAATTTTATGAGGATGAGGTGGTATGTTTCTCATTAAAAATAGTTATTGTATATATCATATATGTGTGTTCTATCCCTTCTTTTCCGATATCTAACTAGTGTGTTCAACTTGCAGATTGTTGGTTGATTCTGTAGGATGGGTGATTGGTCTGAACTATCATACGACTTGCTGGTGCCTCTTCTTGGTAGGTTGCAGCTACCATATTTTATTAGATGTAAGTTGGTGTGCAAATATTGGCATTCGGTTTCTGAACAAATGAGATACCCAGGCAGTGCGCCTTTGCTGGTCTTGGGCGATGATGACAAAGAGGACATGACACGAGGCTTCTTTAGTATCACAGATCAAACGACTTATAGATTGAAACTCCCTGAAGTTTATGAGAAATATTGTTGTGGATCATCGAAGGGGTGGCTTGTGACCCTAGATATGAACTTTGAGATGCATCTGCTGCAGCCATTCTCCAGAGCTTTGATTCACCTGCCGTCACCTCCACTTTACGACATAGATGAAGATGAGTATTACACTCGCCAACATTTGTGCTGACTTAAGGTAATGAAGGTTATCCTTTCAGCAGATCCGATTGCAAGTCCTGAAAAATGTGTGGTGATGGCGATTCAGGAGGGGAGGACATCATTAGCTTTTTGCAAGTTGGGAGACAAGAAGTGGACATTAATAAAAAATAATTTTGGGGTATACTGGGATATTATATTTTATAGGGGACAATTTGTGGGAACAACTAGTGTTGAACCGGTAGTTGTTGCTTGGGAATTGGGAGAAGTTCCCAAAGTAAAATTGTTTCCAGCAGTGCCATTTGCTGATAGACATAATATGAGATATGTGGTGGAATCAGAAGGGGAGTTGTTGTGTGTTGCAAGATCCAGAGTTTTGTGTCATAGAGTTGATGTTAGCTATATATCACCTGACCCGGATGATGTTGTTGACTGTGATGACCTTGTGACAAATCGATTTAAGGTTTACAAGCTTGACGATAAGAGTAGCACATGGGTGGAGATGAAGAGTATTGGGGATAAAGTGTTGTTTCTGGGGCAAGGTGATTCTACATCATTTTGGTATTATGAGGTACCCGGATGTAAGAGGAACTCGATATATTTTACAAATGATCTGGATCATAGGGGCATAAACTATGGATACTTCGATATAGGTAGATACAACATGGAAGATGGTACGGTGGAACCGTATTATCCAAGTGATGTCTGCCATCCGCCGTATTCCCCACCAACGTGGTTCGATCTTTCATTCACGAGAGATGTCTTTGCAAGATCTATATACATGATGCAAGAGAAATGATAGTACTGTTCATTTTTTTTAGAGTCAGTCCGTCGTTTGAGTTAAGATGTGCCTTGGTCTTACATGTTGACTACGTGCTCATATGTATACATGAGGGGGAGAGAGGTGTTAAAAGTAATATATTGCCATCTTTGTTCCAACGAGAAGTTATATTGGTCTTTCATTTGGTTAGAAACCTACTTGCTTTGGAGGAAAGGAAGCACTTGATATTCATAACTTTAGTTAATTTTTTTTAAATTGGTAACTTTACCCTGGAAGCTTCTAACTCGCCTTGGATTGACTTTTGTTGATCTTGGCAAGAAAATGTCTGGGATACGTAAAGATGACTTTCATACGAAGTTAAAACTGAAAACAATCTGCAGACCTGTCAGACATTTTTTTTTAAGAATATCTTTCCATCTTTGGAAGCAAGAGCTTTAAACGTGTAGGAAGTTGAAAATCTCTGATCAAATCGGAAGGCGTCAATCCAAATATTTCTCTCTGAGTATTTTTTAATGATTGCAAAGACAACTCATTCCATCAAGGTGGAATGAAATAAGTGGGTTAAAATTTTCTAACTGCCAAACCATCCATGTCGGAAAGTATTATGACCGAGACTCATTTCTCCCTGGATGTATTATTATGGACGACTACCTTAAATTCTCTTGAAAATAGTATTCAAGACTTACGACTTAACTGTAAAAAACATTCACTAGCTCCTAATCATGCATCCACTTCAACCTGTGTCTGTCTCTCGCAAAGCGTGCCCGCGAAGAACAGGGGTAGAAAAATAGGGAAACAAAACATGCATAGTAAAACAGTTTGTGCGAGGAGGTCGTCGGATCTCGTCGGTTTAATGGCATAAATTTGTTGGCAATTGGGCATTAGCTGGCTTAGAGGTGGATCAGAAGTTGTGATTATTTTGTAAATTATTAAAACTTAAACGGTTCTTTATGCTTATGTTCATGTCTTGTAAATATATATGTTGTTTTATTTTTCTTATAAATCTTTTAATCGCCGCTAACTTCCTGTTACTGTTAGCTTGTAAACAGATGATTTCAAGATTTTATGTTCATTTTGAAAGAAGAGGAACAAATTAAGTTAAGTAGACTGGGATTCCAAAGAATTTGGCAATGTGTTGCAAAATTGACTAATTTATAAATAAAATATAGAAAAAATTTAAATAAATTAAGTACAATTATTGTATTAAAATTTAGTGTGCGTATATATATTCTTAACAAAAACTGTAAAGTCACATCTCTCTGAAAAGCCTTTTATATATTTTTGGTACCTTTTGGTTAGTTCATTTACATCTTTACCATGACTTGCTGGTGTATTAATACAAACAAAATTTACAGTATACACTTGAAAAGTCTGCTACAAATGCTGGAAATTTGTTCACAGTTTCATTATTAAAAAATTAAAGGAATTAAATAAAAGATAACATTCGAGAGATAAAAAAGGCAAACTCTTTTGTAACGGTAGATCTGAAATTATTTTACCATAGTACACAATCTGCAAGTGGCGTCAACAAACAAATTTCTATGTCAATATATGTCGCATGTTGTTACGTGAATTCATAGTCATGTTGCTTTCTGCCAAGGCATTTTGGTGTCCAGAGATCCAAAAAAGTTGCTGATAGTGCCTCCAAGTTGAAAGGTACCTCTTGAGATTTATATAATTCTCCATTCTTGCAAGTTTATGAATTTCATTTTTTTTACCAGACAGGACCAGTACGAAGCCACAGACCTCAAATTATTCAAGTAAAACAGTCGAAGGTCAGTATTGTGATTTGTTCAGTGTTACATCTTGAGTACTAGGTTAATTAGTTGTTAAAAGGTGAATTGTGACCTTTGATTCAAGTTGTGTTTCTGCATCATGTTTCAGATGTATGATACAATTGAATGTAGTTCTACCTCTATCACTAGGGTAATTCTTCGTTTAAACAAGCTCGCTTCAAAACTGTATCTCTGTCTGCTTTTTACAAATTATTATGATTATGATTATGATTATTATTACTACTACTACTACTGTTCCAAAAATGGTCTTAGTCAAAGTTTTAATTAATGCAAGGAAAATACAAGTCAACAAGCGAAAAGAAAAGTCTAGGAAAGAGGGGTGGGGGGATGCTCTGTCTACCAAGGCAGTAGACGGTAGAAAATTACAAAAAGAACAGAAGGCTTAGCTAGCCTGTTTGTAACAACTTGAGATAGAGGAACCCCGGAATGAGCCATAGTACAATCTTTTACACACGAAGACAGAGAGGGGGAACAATCTTAGACTCTCCAACAAGTCTTCAAAAACCCTTTTGTTTGGTGTACACCAAAAAGACCATAGCATAGCTGATAAAATGAGTTCCCATAGGATAGTATCTGAGTCCCAAGGGTCTCAACTGGGCCACAATACAAATTATTTTATGTATTTGATCATTGTAAAGGGAGTTGTTAGAGACCTTCTACTTTTATCTTAGAGAGAATCATGATTTGTTAAATTGCATAAAAAAGTTCTACCTCTCTAATCCTGCTGGGGTCAACTGATCCCAGGTTGATTCTGGTAGATCCCAAGTCAATCGAGATAATGATTCGTTCTAATTGATCCATGGTGACTTTGTTGACCTTCAAGATGGTGATTCGTCATATCTTTTATCACTTCTACCCTGAAAGTTATATAGCATCAGGCAACCTCCAGTCCACAACATAGACGTACTTGCTTATTCAGTATAGGCATTCTTCAAGTGATGTCTAATAAATGTCATTTCATTCTACATAATTTTGTTATTGATTCTTACTATGACTGTAATTATCATAGTCAGCCTATGATGGTGGCTAGATAGAGGCTAACATGTCTCTTTTGCCAAATGTTAGGGATAGAGAGTGGTCACCATTGTGCCTCTACCATTTATCTTTCATGTTTCTTCATGTAGACATTTGCCTATTTGGCCATCAGTTACCCATGGAGCTTGTCCACGGCAGAGGTTATTTTATTAGTGAATGTTTTTTAACCGTTTGTGCATCTTGCCTAATGTTTGTTGGATTGAGATATGTTATATCTTTGTGCTTCTTGAATAGCCTTGTATGTGGATGTAAGGCAGCTTCCATGGCATAGTAGATCTAGACAAGGGATCTAACTTGTCCATCAATTCTTTTTCTCCGTACTATTGCTTCTCTTTTTTTTCTTCCCTTTTTTAACTAGCCTAACCCCCTTCCGAGTTTTCATGCAGGTTAGCCACTATCTCCTTTTGCCTACACAACCTTTATGGGTTTTCATGCATTAGACTTTCCCATTTTAGCCTAAGGTTCCCTTCTACGGTTTTCATCTTAATCAAGATATTTTGACAATTTTCACCCCATTGTCAGAGATAATGAGTCAAGTCCTTTAAGCATCTCAATTTTTAGTCTTCCTTCCTTCATTTTTTTAAATATTTTTACATCATGATTCTTCTATATAAGGGAACTCAGCTCCTTCAAGCCGTGGAACATTCAAATGGTGGGGAATTAGGGCTTTCTTTGAGGGGTCATAAACTTTGGAATTTGATACTTGCAGAGGATTAAGACTTACCTCATATAGACATGCAAAATTGGCCTAATTCAAAACTTAAAACTTTCATTCTATGCACGATATGTATGATTGCATCATTTAAAATCATGTCTGGTCACTTCTAAGACAAACCAAGGATTCTCTAGATGGAGTCATAATTTTTCTAAACAAGATCGTACCCTCCAAACGAGTGTTGGGCATTAATCATGGATGTATGAAACTGGCTTGATGATCGATATGTAGAGTAATCTTTGAAGGCTATAATCAAGTTTTTAGCACAATATATGCATTCAACTCACCACCCAAGACACTGCATAGTGATGGGGACATATTTTGAATATTTTGGGTTTTCCTTTTATTTTTATGTCCATACGTGGACAAGTCTGTAAATAGGGAACTTAGGGGTCTTTTCTTTAAATTTCCCACTCCTTTATAAGGAGGGTCGATGTACAGAGTTCAGCAATCAACAGTGAGAATTTTTGGAGTCTTCCCGGGTATTCCCGCGTGGTTTGGTAGTGTAGTTTAGGTTCGCGTAGCGTAGCGTATCCTAATGGTAATGGTAGCGTAAGGCTGTAGCCAGATCGTCTTCTTCCTCCGGCGACTAGCGCCATTTCCCCTTCCTCCTCGGAGCTCTCCCGCGAGGCGTAGCAGCGACTGCGATCTTCTCCTCCGAAGAGGAAGGGGAAATGGCTCTGATACCAAACTGATGCGGGACAAACCGGCTAGTCCGGGCAAAACGGAACGAAAGCGACTTAAACTGGCGCTAATCGCCCTAAACAGACCTAAACGGACCCAAAATGGCCTAAACCGGCCTCGAACCGGTCCAAACAGGTCCAAACCGGGCCCAAGATGGACTGAATCGGCCTGAACCGACCCAAAACACCTTGAACCGGCCTGAACCGGGCGGTTCAGGTGCTGAACCGGCCTGAACCGGGGCCGAACCGGATCAGAAACCGGTCGAACCGACCAACCGGCCGGTCTGGGCCGCGAACCGGCTGGCCGTGAACCGGCGCCGGCCGCGCGGTCGACCGCGCTCGCGGGCGCGAGGGGCGGGGTGTCGTGGCCGCGCGGTGGATCGCCGCGTACCCCGACCGGGGTGATCTCCTTGTCGTCGCCGCAGGGGGTCGTGGCGTCCGTGCGCAGAGCCGCGGAGGGTCGCGTGGCCATGCGAGGGCCGTCGCCGTTTGCTGCCGTGGAGGCATCGCGGCCCTCCCTCGCGGAGGCGCACCGCGACAAAACGCGGGCGAGCGCGCCTCGCCCTTCCGCTCGCGTCGCCTTCGCTGCCCGGATTCGCCGCGCTCGCGACATCGTCGTCGCTGCCGACCGGACGGAGCCGCAGCAGGCGACGGTGCAGAGGAGACAGGGGAAGGAGCTCGCGGCGCCTTCGCCGTCGTCGTCGTCCCGTCTGGACGGAGCCGAGGTCTCGCGGGGAGGAGAAGGAAGAGGTCCGGCGTTGTCCGGCCGGCGGAGGAGGCGCAGGTGGAGGCTGCCATCGCCATGGAACACCGCCGGAGGGGGATCCGCGTCGCCGAGGCAGGAGGAGGAGATCCGGGGATCGCCGGATATTCCCTCCCACGTCTGCCTCTTCTTCTCCCGCTTCTTCTTCTCCTCTCAACGATCTCGCGCCACGGAACCGGTGGAAACCGGCTCCAGTCCGCCATGGCTGGGAAGAAGGTACCGAAGGGGATGCGGGAGCAGAGTGCTAGGGGGAAGAAGCCGCGCGGGAGAGCCGATGCTCTGGGGTGTTAATGTCGGACGAAGGTGCTCCCGCCGACGATGCAGATCCGTGAAGGAGAAGAAGAGGTGAACGGCGCGGAGGCCGGAGGATGAGGAGGGAGAGAAGATCGCAGTCGCTGCTACGCCTCGCGGGAGAGCTCCGAGGAGGAAGGGGAAATGGCGCTAGTCGCCGGAGGAAGAAGACGATCTGGCTACAGCCTTACGCTACCATTACCATTAGGATACGCTACGCTACGCGAACCTAAACTACACTACCAAACCACGCGGGAACACCCGGGAAGACTCCAAAAATTCGGAACCTACGGAACAGCCGCTGCCAGTGACGTGGAATAAGGACGTTGAATGCATAAGGCTCCAAGGTATTCCGCAGTCGCCACCATTGAAATAGAAGAAGAAGAAGGGACGTCGGTAGCAGACACCATATACACCCAGCTGTTGCCGCCGTGGGAAATAAACCCTCCGAGGAAGGTCGAACAGGTGGTAGGAGCAGGAAATACGGAAGAGTTGAACTAGCTACGCAGTGGCATGCTAATAGCAAGAAGGAACATTCTCTAGATCTATGATAGAAACGCTATTGGAATACTATTAGCAAGAAGGAACAGTCGCTACGGGAAGAAGAAGAAGAAGACGCTACGGGAACAGGAGATGCACAAACGGGAAGAAGCGTATTCTCTTTTATCACATCAAAGCCCTCTCCGTCTCCCCTTTAATAGGAGCTGTACATGAAAAAAAGAAAAAGAAAAAACAAGGCCAAAGTGTATTGGGCCCGTGGCGCCAAAGGGCTACGGAAGGCCCATACGCGCCTGTGCAACAGTAAGTGTCCAAAAATAAAAAACATACCTACGTAATGGGCCTATAAGGGGGTTTTACCCAAATAGCCCAATAGACTCCATATGTAAAGCAGAAACTAAGCCCAAATTGAAAACAATGGTGGCCCCAATGAAAAAAAATAAAGAAATTATTGTAAAACCCTCTTTCTTTGACGCCGGTAAAATTTCCCAAACCGATTTGGGCCAATGTCCCCATTAATTCCTCCGGGCTGCAAAGGATTCGACTCCGTCGAATCAAATCTCTCTAATAAATCAGGATTAAGTTGTTGTAGCTCTGTTCTTGACACCCAAGAATCATCAGTTGTAGGTCTACTCTTCCAGCGTACTAAGTACCTCTGAATCAGTCCATCCGAGGATGTAATTACCTGCTCGTCCATTATACGCTCTACTTGCTCATGCTCAGAGATTTTAGGCTGTTCAAGTGGACTCTCAGAAGTGTCTCTCGGATTGAAGGAATTAGGCAGAACAAACTCACTGGGTAAAGTAGTTGGCGGTTGAAAAGCTATCAAATCGGAAACGTTAAAGGTTGAACTGGATCCATAATCTAATGGAAGATCGAAACGTAAGCATTGTTACCAACCCTTTTTATGATCTTAAATGGTCCGGCTCCCCGGTTATGCAATTTCTTAACAGTCCCGGAAGGAAACCGTTTAGGACGAATCCTGATGATAACAGAATCGCCAACCTGAAATTCTTTTTGTCTTTTATGAAGATCAGCAAGATTCTTATAGAGTGTATTCTGTGTTTCTATATGCTGCCTAATCTGTCCATGCAAACTCCTAATGTGTTCTGCTAATGCTTCAGCTGATGCAGACAATTTATGCATGAGAGGAGTGTTTACAAGATCAACAGGTCTTCTAGGCCTATATCCTGAAACAATTTCAAAAGGAGATAACCCAGTGGTTCTGTTGACAGAATCATTATATGCAAATTCGGCCAATGGGAGGATACAGTCCCAACTCCTAACATGCTCTTTGACTAGACACCTCAATAGATCTCCTAAGCTTCTATTCACAACTTCTGTTTGCCCATCAGTTTGAGGATGATAGGCACTGGAAAATTTTAATTTTGTGCCTAGTAAATGCCAAAGTGTTTTCCAAAAATAACTGACAAATTTCACATCTCTGTCAGTCACAATAGTCTTAGGCAAACCATGAAGTCTAACCACTTCCTTTAAAAACAATCTAGCAATGATTGAAGCGTCAGATGTCTTGGCGCAAGGAATAAAATGTGCCATTTTAGAAAACCTGTCTACAACAACGAGAATAGAATCATACCTCCTAACAGTTTTGGGAAGACCTAAGACAAAGTCCATGCTAAGGTCTTGCCAAGGTCAATCTGGGACAGGAAGGGGAGTGTATAATCCAGTGTTCTGTTTCCTGAATTTGGAGGTAGCACAGGTATAACATTGAGAAACAATCTTGGCCACATCCCTCTTGACACTTGGCCAGTAAAATCTGTGCTCAACTAATTCTATGGTCTTATTGCGGCCAAAATGACCACCAAGACCCCCACAATGAAGTTCCCACACTAAGAAATCTCTTAGTGAGGTACGAGGTATACAAAGACGATTACCCAAGAAGAGGTAACCATCATGAATGAGAAAGCCTGGAAAATCTCGGGATGGTCCATTAGTCAAACTGAAATATATGTCAGCAAAGTCTGGGCAATCATGATATTCTTCCAAAATCTGTGAAAATCCAACAGTTTCGGCACTAAATGAATTTAGCAAAATGACTCTTCTGCTAAGAGCATCAGCAACTCTGTTTTCTGTTCCAGGTTTATGCTTCAAGACAAAAGTGAAAGCTTGGATGTACTCAACCCAACGACTGTGTCTTGGGTTAAGTTTCTTTTGGGCCTGAAGGTACCTCAATGCTTCATGGTCAGAAAATAAGACAAACTCCTTAGACAAGAGATAATGCCGCCAGTATTTTAAACTCTGAATGATGGCATAAAACTCTTTATCATAAGTAGAATATCTTAATCTGGCATCTGATAACTTCTCACTGAAGAAAGCAATAGGATGACCCTCTTGTGACAGAACACCCCCAATACCAATTCCAGAGGCATCACAGGCAACTTCAAAAACCAAGGAGAAATCTGGAAGTTTAAGAACAGGAGATTGGGTCATGAGTTGCTTTAAAGAAGCAAAGGCAAAATCAGCTGCCTTAGACCACTGAAAGTTGCCTTTCTTAAGGCAGTCTGTGATAGGGGCTGTTACAGTGCTGAATCCCCTAATAAAACGTCTGTAGAAAGTGGCCAGACCATGAAAACTCCTAACATCATGGATGTTTTTAGGAGTAGGCCAGTCAAGAATGGCTTTGACCTTCTCTGGGTCTGCAGAAACGCCATCCTTAGAGACTATGAAGCCCAAGAATGTAACAGTGGGAGTGAGAAAAGAGCACTTCTTAAAATTCCCAAACAATTTTTCTTCTCTTAAGGCTTGACAAACCTGTCTAAGATGTCCTAAATGTTCAGTTCGTGATAGGCTATAAATCAGAATATCATCAAAATACACTACCACAAACTGACCAATAAAAGGCTTAAGGACAAGGTTCATCAACCTCATGAAGGTGCTAGGGGCATTAGAAAGCCCAAACGGCATCACAAGCCATTCATAAAGTCCATCCTTAGTTTTGAAGGCTGTTTTCCACTCATCGCCGGGTCTAAGCCTCACTTGGTGATACCCACTCTTCGGTCAATTTTAAAAGATCATCGCCCAGCCTAACATGTCGAACATGTCATCCAAACGAGGTATAGGAAAACGGTACTTGACAGCTATCTTATTTATCGCCCTATCGTCAACACATGCGCCATGTTCCATCTTTCTTAGGAGCAAGCAATGCTGGAACAACACATGGACTCATGCTCTCTCTAATGTAACCCTTCTCAAGTAACTCCTCTACTTGCCTCTTAAGTTCCTCATGGGACTTCAGATCCATCCTATAATGTGGCAAATTTGGTAAAGTGGATCCTGGAACCAGATCTATAGCATGCTGGACTTCTCTCATGGGAGGCAGTTCAGTAGGAAGTTCATCAGGAAAAACATCAGCAAATTCAGTTAGAAGTTCTTGAACTTCTGGTTCAACCTCAGCTTTGGGGTGGGTGTTTTCAATCTCTTTGGCTATCACAGCAAATACCGGCCCGTTTCTTGAACTTCTGGTTCAACCTCAGATTGAAGTCAATCGTCTTTCATACTTTCTTTAGAGCCAAAGGGAAGGTCTGTAAGCTCATCATAGATAGTGGAAGTTGTATCAATGCAATATCCACTAGTACCGTTTTGAAACTTGGGCTTATTCCTTCTGACCATCCTAACCCCTATAGAGTCTCTTGGGTAGATTCCACATCCATTCCAGTACAAAGTAGGTGCCTGGTTCCTATCCAACTTCCCCCTTATTCTGCTAGCATTTGGTGTGATGTGCTTCCCATGGAAGTGGGAAGTATTATATTGGGGCGCCCATGGCTTTTTGATGTTGATGCTACCTTGCATGGTAGATCAAATGTTTGTGAATTCACTTTTGATGGGAGACAGATTGTTCTCTCTCCTACTCCACCTTCTTTGCCCAAGAGTTCAAATGACTCTTCTAACTCAACTTCACAAAGAACACCTTCTGTTAATCCAAATGACACTTCTAAGAAGACAGAAGGAAAACCTCCATCCCAGAAATCTGACCTAGAAACTGAGAGCTTAACCAAACCCAAACTGGTCAAAGCTCAGTCAAAATCCAAAGGAAAAGAGGTCTCTTTAGTCACCATTGGAACACCCAGACTTATACACATCTTGGGAGAGCATGAATTCGAAATTGAAAGTAGAAACGGGCCGGTATTTGCTGTGATAGCCAAAGAGATTGAAAACACCCACCCCAAAGCTGAGGTTGAACCAGAAGTTCAAGAACTTCTAACTGAATTTGCTGATGTTTTTCCTGATGAACTTCCTACTGAACTGCCTCCCATGAGAGAAGTCCAGCATGCTATAGATCTGGTTCCAGGATCCACTTTACCAAATTTGCCACATTATAGGATGGATCTGAAGTCCCATGAGGAACTTAAGAGGCAAGTAGAGGAGTTACTTGAGAAGGGTTACATTAGAGAGAGCATGAGTCCATGTGTTGTTCCAGCATTGCTTGCTCCTAAGAAAGATGGAACATGGCGCATGTGTGTTGACAGTAGGGCGATAAATAAGATAACTGTCAAGTACCGTTTTCCTATACCTCGTTTGGATGACATGTTCGACATGTTAGCTGGGGCAGTGATCTTTTCTAAAATTGACCTGAAGAGTGGGTATCACCAAGTGAGGCTTAGACCCGGCGATGAGTGGAAAACAGCCTTCAAAACTAAGGATGGACTTTATGAATGGCTTGTGATGCCGTTTGGGCTTTCTAATGCCCCTAGCACCTTCATGAGGTTGATGAACCTTGTCCTTAAGCCTTTTATCGTCGGTTGTGGTAGTGTATTTTGATGATATTCTCGATTTATAGCCTATCACGAATCGAACATTTAGGACATCTTAGACAGTTTGTCAAGCCCAAGAGAAGAAAAATTGTTTGGGAATTTTAAGAAGTGCTCTTTTCTCACTCCCACTGTTACATTCTTGGGCTTCATAGTCTCTAAGGATGGCGTTTCTGGCACCCGCAGAAGGTCAAAGCCATTCTTGATCGGCCTACTCCTAAAAACATCCACGATGTTAGGAGTTTTCATGGTCTCCGGCCACTTTCTACGTACGTTTTATTAGGGGATTCGGCACCGTAATGCCCCTATCACGGTATCGCCTTAAGAAAGGCAACTTTCAGTGGTCTAAGGCAGCTGATTTTGCCTTTGCTTCTTTAAAGCAACTCATGACCCAATCTCCTGTTCTTAAACTTCCAGATTTCTCCTTGGTTTTTGAAGTTGCCTGTGATGCCTCTGGAATTGGTATTGGGGGTGTTCTGTCACAAGAGGGTCATCCTATTGCTTTCTTCAGTGAGAAGTTATCAGATGCCAGATTAAGATATTCTACTTATGATAAAGAGTTTTATGCCATCATTCAGAGTTTAAAATACTAGCGGCATTATCTCTTGTCTAAACAGTTTGTCTTATTTTCTCGACCACGAAGCATCGAGGTACCTTCTGCCCAAAAGAAACTTAACCCAAGACACGGTCGTTGGGTTGAGTACATCCAAGCTTTCACTTTTGTCTTGAAGCATAAACCTGGAACAGAAAACAGAGTTGCTGATGCTCTTAGCAGAAGAGTCATTTTGCTAAATTCATTTAGTGCCGAAACTGTTGGATTTTCACAGATTTTGGAAGAATATCATGATTGCCGTACTTCGCCGACATATATTTCGGTGACTAATGGACCATCCCGAGATTTTCCGTGCTTTCTCATTCATGATGGTTACCTCTTCTTGGGTAATCGTCTTTGTATACCTCGTACCTCACTAAGAGATTTCTTAGTGTGGGAACTTCATTGTGGGGGTCTTGGTGGTCATTTTGGCCGCAATAAGACCATAGAATTAGTTGAGCACAGATTTTACTGGCCAAGTGTCAAGAGGGATGTGGCCAAGATTGTTTCTCAATGTTATACCTGTGCTACCTCCAAATTCAGGAAACAGAACACTGGATTATACACTCCCCTTCCTGTCCCAGATTGACCTTGGCAAGACCTTAGCATGGACTTTGTCTTAGGTCTTCCCAAAACTGTTAGGAGGTATGATTCTATTCTCGTTGTTGTAGACAGGTTTTCTAAAATGGCACATTTTATTCCTTGCGCCAAGACATCTGACGCTTCAATCATTGCTAGATTGTTTTTAAAGGAAGTGGTTAGACTTCATGGTTTGCCTAAGACTATTGTGACTGACAGAGATGTGAAATTTGTCAGTTATTTTTGGAAAACACTTTGGCATTTACTAGGCACAAAATTAAAATTTTCCAGTGCCTATCATCCTCAAACTGATGGGCAAACAGAAGTTGTGAATAGAAGCTTAGGAGATCTATCGAGGTGTCTAGTCAAAGAGCATGTTAGGAGTTGGGACCGTATCCTCCCATCGCCGAATTTGCATATAATGATTCTCGTCAATGTAACCACCGGGTTATCTCCTTTTGAAATTGTTTCGTGATATAGGCCTAAGACCCGTTGATCTTGTAAACACTCCTCTCACGCATAAATTGTCCGCATCACCGAAGCATTAGCGTAACACATTAGGAGTTTGCGTGGATGATTAGCAAAGATATAGAAACACAGAATACACTCTATAAGAATCTTGCGATCTTCATAAAAGACAAAAAGAATTTCAAAGTTGGCGATTCTCGTTATCATCGGGATTCGTCCTAAACGGTTTCCTTCCGGATCGTTAAGAAATCGCATAACCGGGGAGCCGGACCATTTAAGATCATAAAAAGGGTTGGTAACAATGCTTACGTTCTTGATCTTCCATTAGATTATGGATTCAGTTCAACCTTTAACGTTTCCGATTTGATAGCTTTTCAACCGCCAACTACTTTACCCAGCCGAGTTTGTTCACCTAATTCCTTCAATCCGAGAGACACTTCGAGAGTCCACTTGAATGACCTAAAATCTCTCGAGTACGAGCAAGTAGAGCGTATAATGGACGAGCAGTAATTACATCCTCGGATGGACCGATTCGAGGTACTTAGTACGCCCGAAGAGTAGACCTACAACCGATGATTCTTAGGTGTCGAAACGCAGCTACAACAACTTAATCCCGATTTATTAGAGAGATTTGATTCGACGGAGTCGAATCCTTTCTTGGGAGGAATTAATGGGGACATTGGCCCAAATCGGTTTGGGAAATTTTACCGGCGTCAAAGAAAGAGGGTTTTACAATAATTTCTTTATTTTTTCATTGGGGCCACCATTGTTTTCAATTTGGGCTTAGTTTCTGCTTTACATATGGAGTCTATTGGGCTATTTGGGTAAAACCCCCTTATAGGCCCATTACGTAGGTATGTTTTTAATTTTTGGACACTTACTGTTGCACAGGCGCGTATGGGCCTTCCGTAGCCCTTTGGCGCCGCGGGCCCAATACACTTTGGCCTTGTTTTTTCTTTTTCTTTTTTTCATGTACAGCTCCTATTAAAGGGGAGACGGAGAGGGCTTTGATGTGATAAAAGAGAATACGCTTCTTCCCGTTTGTGCATCTCCTGTTCCCGTAGCGTCTTCTTCTTCTTCTTCCCGTAGCCGATCGTTCCTTCTTGCTAATAGTATTCCAATAGCGTTTCTATCATAGATCTAGAGAATGTTCCTTCTTGCTATTAGCATGCCACTGCGTAGCAAGTTCAACTCTTCCGTATTTCCTGCTCCTACCACCTGTTCGACCTTCCTCGGAGGGTTTATTTCCCACGGCGGCAACAGCTGGGTGTATATGGTGTCTGCTACCGACGTCCCTTCTTCTTCTTCTATTTCAATGGTGGCGACTGCGGAATACCTTGGAGCCTTCTGCATTCAACGTCCTTATTCCACGTCACTGGCAGCGGCTGTTCCGTAGGCGGAAATTCATTTTAGCGCAGCTCCGACGATTTGTTGGTCTATCAGCAGTGTGCGCCAGTCACTGAAAACATCCAGCTAAGTATTTGTGTGCGATCTCAGTGGTTTTCGGTTCAGTCCAGCAAGTTCGTATTATCAGTATTTTCCAGATCTGCTGCACCTCCCATCTCGACGTTGAATGTCGGTGATGTCCTGCACACAGAACTGGTCCTGGCTGCGGTTTACCTTCATTCTTTGCTGATTCCTTCTAGATCCGAGAACATCCACTTGGTGGCATAGCCCCAGGAAGGAGATGTATCCGGGACTAGTCCAAACCTTGGTTTGCTGTGTTCCGCTTCTCTGAGCTCCTCCGCATGGTTCAGTTTTGGTTTCGGAAGTCAAGAAAAGATGACTAGTTCGCCACGAACCATGATGTCATTGAAGACAGCGTTCTGAGATCTACTGATCTATGATTGTTTGGTTGACGTTGAAGGCATGTGATGAATGCCATGGTCTATTAATATCAAGTCCGGGTTATCAGTTCAGTTGGTTTCATTACCTCCACTGGTCCATCTCCAGTGCGTAGCGCGTTACTTTGATCTTGAAAGGTGGAGTAACAGATATTACACTGGTCCCTTCCAGTAAAACTCAGATACTACACTGGTCCTATCCAGTAACCGCTTTCACCGGATTCACTAGTTGGAGGCGATGACTTCTGTTTCTGATAGTCCTGTCGATTTGGTCTCATTCCGGCTAAGGTACCGGTGACTCTACGGAGCTGCCTACTAGTCCGGTTTAAGTCCAACGGAATACGATCTAGTGGTGGCTGATCCCTTCAACGACCTCCAAAAACGAGCTGTGGTGGTTGCTGTTTGACATCCCATCGGTGGACTTTGCGGTAAATTGCCGGATCTTTGCTTTGCTCGTCAACCTGGTTGCAGTCACGATTCCAGATTGCTAGTTTGTCCTGACCTATTACCACCCAGTGTTCCCGCGTAATGGTAGCGTAAGGCTGTAGCCAGATCGTCTTCTTCCTCCGGCGACTAGCGCCATTTCCCCTTCCTCCTCGGAGCTCTCCCGCGAGGCGTAGCAGCGACTGCGATCTTCTCTCCCTCCTCATCCTCCGGCCTCCGCGCCGTTCACCTCTTCTTCTCCTTCACGGATCTGCATCGTCGGCGGGAGCACCTTCGTCCGACATTAACACCCCAGAGCATCGGCTCTCCCGCGCGGCTTCTTCCCCCTAGCACTCTGCTCCCGCATCCCCTTCGGTACCTTCTTCCCAGCCATGGCGGACTGGAGCCGGTTTCCACCGGTTCCGTGGCGCGAGATCGATGAGAGGAGAAGAAGAAGCGGGAGAAGAAGAGGCAGACGTGGGAGGGAAGATCCGGCGATCCCCGGATCTCCTCCTCCTGCCTCGGCGACGCGGATCCCCCTCCGGCGGTGTTCCATGGCGATGGCAGCCTCCACCGCGCCTCCTCCGCCGGCCGGACAACGCCGGACCTCTTCCTTCTCCTCCCCGCGAGACCTCGGCTCCGTCCGGACGGGACGACGACGACGGCGAAGGCGCCGCGAGCTCCTTCCCCCGTCTCCTCCGCACCGTCGCCCGCCGCGGCTCCGTCCGGTCGGCGGCCGACGACGATGTCGCGAGCGCGGCAAATCCGGGCGGCGAAGGCGACGCGAGCGGAAGGGCGAGGCGCGCTCGCCCACGTTTTGTCGCCGTGCGCCTCCGCGAGGGAGGGCCGCGATGCCTCCACGGCAGCAAACGGCGACGGCCCTCGCGTGGCCACGCGACCCTCCGCGGCTCCGCGCACGGACGCCACGACCCCCTGCATGATGGGGACATATTTTGAATATTTTGGGTTTTCCTTTTATTTTTATGTCCATACGTGGACAAGTCTGTAAATAGGGAACTTAGGGGTCTTTTCTTTAAATTTCCCACTCCTTCTTTATAAGGAGGGTCGATGTACAGAGTTCAGCAATCAACAGTGAGAATTTTTGGAGTCTTCCCGGGTGTTCCCGCGTGGTTTGGTAGTGTAGTTTAGGTTCGCGTAGCGTAGCGTATCCTAATGGTAATGGTAGCGTAAGGCTGTAGCCAGATCGTCTTCTTCCTCCGGCGACTAGCGCCATTTCCCCTTCCTCCTCGGAGCTCTCCCGCGAGGCGTAGCAGCGACTGCAATCTTCTCTCCCTCCTCATCCTCCGGCCTCCGCGCCGTTCACCTCTTCTTCTCCTTCACGGATCTGCATCGTCGGCGGGAGCACCTTCGTCCGACATTAACACCCCAGAGCATCGGCTCTCCCGCACGGCTTCTTCCCCCTAGCACTCTGCTCCCGCATCCCCTTCGGTACCTTCTTCCCAGCCATGGCGGACTGGAGCCGGTTTCCACCGGTTCCGTGGCGCGAGATCAATGAGAGGAGAAGAAGAAGCGGGAGAAGAAGAGGCAGACGTGGGAGGGAAGATCCGGCGATCCCCGGATCTCCTCCTCCTGCCTCGGCGACGCGGATCCCCCTCCGGCGGTGTTCCATGGCGATGGCAGCCTCCACCTGCGCCTCCTCCGCCGGCCGGACAACGCCGGACCTCTTCCTTCTCCTCCCCGCGAGACCTCGGCTCCGTCCGGACGGGACGACGACGACGGCGAAGGCGCCGCGAGCTCCTTCCCCGTCTCCTCTCGCACCGTCGCTCGCCGCGGCTCCGTCCGGTCGGCAGCGACGACGATGTCGCGAGCGCGGCGAATCCGGGCGGCGAAGGCGACGCGAGCGGAAGGGCGAGGCGCGCTCGCCCGCGTTTTGTCGCGGTGCGCCTCCGCGAGGGAGGGCCGCGATGCCTCCACGGCAGCAAACGGCGACGGCCCTCGCGTGGCCACGCGACCCTCCGCGGCTCCGCGCACGGACGCCACGACCCCCTGCGGCAATGACGAGGAGATCACCCCGGTCGGGGTGCGCGGCGATCCACCGCGCGGCCACGACTCCCCGCCCCTCGCGCCCGCGAGCGCGGTCGACCGCGCGGCCGGCGCCGGTTCACGGCCAGCCGGTTCGCGGCCCAGACCGGCCGGTTGGTCGGTTCGACCGGTTTCTGATCCGGTTCGGCCCCGGTTCAGGCCGGTTCAGCACCTGAACCGCCCGGTTCAGGCCGGTTCAAGGTGTTTTGGGTCGGTTCAGGCCGATTCAGTCCATCTTGGGCCCGGTTTGGACCTGTTTGGACCGGTTCGAGGCCGGTTTAGGCCATTTTGGGTCCGTTTAGGTCTGTTTAGGGCGATTAGCGCCAGTTTAAGTCGCTTTCGTTCCGTTTTGCCCGGACTAGCCGGTTTGTCCCGCATCACATAGGTGATCCAATGTTGATGATGGTTGTTGGTCTCGAGGCGTGGCTACCAACATACCTCTAAGTGGAGAAACAAGCATCAATAAATTGCAGGATAAGAACCAAAGTACTAGTCAAATATGTCTCGTCATAGGGGAGATGAAGCAAATGGTGGTGAAGTAGCGCCAACTAACATCGATTACCCCAGGAAGGCCGAGTAGGCTCCTTACGTGCCATCAATGGGAGAAGATTCGAGTACAAGTACTAGGCATGGCCTAGCACTAGGTACAAGTAGCTTTAGACTTGCAGAAGAAAGGCTCATTAGGCAATGAACACATAACCAAAGTGAAAGGTAAACAAAGAAAGAGAAAATGAGTTGAAGTCACATGGAGGAATGGAGTGAAACCACTAATGGAGACAACACCAACTTTCAATTGCAGACCAGAAAAAAGATGGATGAGCAATTACCCCGATGCAATCTCATCAACCTGGTCCAAGTTGACAGGCAAGGAAAGGAATCGCAAGTGGATGTGGTCCATCTTTGAGCCCAATAGCGGGCAACCGAAAAAGTATAAGATGTCTATATGGGGCAAATTCTGGGGGCAAATTCTGGCAATTTTGGTTTCCAGATTAACTTCCAGATATCCAAATTTGAGGTGCTAGGGGGCAAGTTTTTTTTTTCCCGAAGATGTCTATAGGTTGATTTGGTAGCAAAATTACCATTCTGTGTATAGGGCCAAATGATGACATCCTGATGTAGGTCCCGATGGATAGGGATTTTCAAAATTATGGTAACCGAACTAGGATCGAAAGTAGAATCCAAAACCTCCCTATTCCAGTTCCCATTGTTTATTAAGTCACCAACATAAGTCAGGGTCTGAGTCCTATGACATTTAGGAGCAGGGGGGCCTTCCGGTCCACAATCCACCTTTGATTCCAGATTTTGACTTTAGATCCCTCTTTTACTTTCCATAAGCATTCTTTGTTTAACACCTCTCTGGCTTTCAATATGTTCTTCCAAACATTAGAGTAATAATTTCTAATTTTGGCTTTCCAAAAATTGATCCTCTACAGATATTTGTGATGTAACATCCAGACCCACAGTTTTTAATTATCATGAATGAACAACCAAGCTAATTTCAATATGAGAGCCTGGTTCATATCAGAGTAATCCCTAATTCCCATACCCCCATAACTTTTAGGCTTTTTAATAGAATCCCAGTTGTAGAAGTGGACTCTCTTCTTGCCCTCATTAGAGCGAGCCCACCAAAACAAGTTCTGAATGCTATCCAACTTCTTGATCACCCCTTTAGGAATCCTCTTGATTGACATAGCATGAATAGGAATTTAACCCAATGTAGATTTAATTATGGCTGTTCGGCCACGCGTGGAGAGACAACCCATTTTCCAACCTGCTAGCTTCCTTTGGCAATTATCAAGAAGCCAAGAGAAATGATTTTTCTGGTTATTAGAGATTCCAAGAGGAATTTCGAAGTATTTTTCAGTCACATGTGCTAGAGAGAAACCAGAAATCCTGCATAAGTGATTTTGAACATGAATTGAAACATTTTTGCTAAACATGATTTTTGACTTGGAATAATTTATATCTTGTCCTGACATAATCCGGTAATCTTTTAGAATATTCAACATTCCTCTAATTTCCTCTTCTTTAGCCATTCCACAAATAATGATGTCATCGACGAACATGAGATAAGTAACTTTAGGACCCCCTTGCTGATAGTAAGTCTTGAGAAAGACACCTGTTCAATAGCCTTGTTGATAATACAGGATAAGGCCTCTTCACACAAAATATAAATATAAGGTGATAGGGGACATCCCTACAGGATGCCTCTCTTGGGTTTAATAATGCCTAACTTTTGCCCATTCAGATTAAGAGAGAATGTGACTGACCATCTAAGTATGTCATAGGCCTTGGTAATGTCTAGCTTGAGAAGGAAGCACCCTGTTTTGCCATCTTTGTGCTTGAAAGAATTTAATAATTCTTGAACCACAATAATATTATCCAAACCCACTCTACCCAGAACAAAGGTTTCCTGAGGTTCAGAAATCAAAAGTTGGAGCAAAATCTTAATCCTACCCGCCAGCAGCTTTTTAAAGATTTTGAAAAGAACATTACACAAACTTATAGGTCTATAATGTTCCAGGGAAGTTGGATTCTCTTTCTTGGGAATGAGAGAGATAAGGGTGTGATTTAAAGTTGGGGGAATATTTTGGGTAATAAACAGGCGATTCATAAAAGAGGTAATCTCATCTTCTATAGTAGGCCACAACTTTTGGAAAAAGATAGGGGGATGCCATCAAGTCCCGAACTCTTTTCCAGCTTCACAGAAAATAGGGCCCCCTGACTTCAGATGGACTAAAAGGCTTGATAAGGTTGGCAGCCTGATCACTATAGACAACCGGCAACCTAAAATTTAAATCTCCGCAGACATTATTCATGGGAGGGGGGAATAGAGGTGGGTAAAATAAGAGTAGAAAACCTGCTCAATATCAACCCAATTACAGGACCACACTCCATCCAATTTGTACACCCCCGGAATCTTGTTCCATCTCATGCGATTTAAAACTTTCATGTGAAAATTTTTGGTGCATCTATCCCCAATTGGTGCCAATGTAACTTGGCTCTTTGCCTCCAATAAACTTCCTCCATATCCTCCAGACATCTGAGCTGTTTTTCCAGTTCATTCTCACGATCAATATCCTTCTAGTCCGTAGGAGTATCATGAATATCCGCAAGCAGTTGCCGGACTTGTAGCATTTGATTCTTGGCATTTCCCAATTCTGTCTTTTTCCATGTCAATAGACCCCTTCTCAAGGTTTTAATTTTTTTATCATAATTTACCATCATGTTCAGACCCTGAACCCAAGCAGCAATAGCAGTCAACATAAAAGTATGATGATTAAACCAAGCTGATTCAATCTTAAAGGACTTTCTTCCGATAGCATCTTCTTACATGTTATCATGAAATGATAGTCTTCTTTTAGACCCTTTTTTTATATTTTCCTTTGGTATCGACCTCTTTGGACTTTAGTTATTACCTGATGGGGTAAATTTGGTTGAGCTGAAAACCATGGCATGTTCTGATATAGGATGTGAATGAATATTAATTGAAGAACCCACCAAACCTATATTAACCCTATACTCTGGATCATGGCCCATTACCAGTTGTCAGCCCATGTGATGCATCTAATTTGGAAAAACTAGGGGAGTACTCCCTGGCCTGACCGTAACAGTAGTATGCTGGAGAAAAAGTTGTCCCATGTTATAACTAGTATGTAGGGGCGGTGTGATTTGAGCTTCCTGGTAGATGAGTGAAGGTGTTTTGTCATTATGTGTCCTTATTGTATCAGATGTCAAAGTATGGTGGCTCTTGACTTGACTTTTGTCATCACTCATGAGCAAGGGGAGGCAAGATATCCTATGTGCTCGGTTGTAACTACCTCTAACCTTTTTTATTATTTATGTTTACACGTATTGACCAACCTCCAATCTCTCTTGTTGAGAAATGTGAACTCAAATGTCGTTATTTCTTGTACCTCTAACCATCTTTTCCTGTCTGATGTATTTCTGAGCATACATGCTTACCCGCTAATCTGTACTATCTTGTCAAGTCCTATCAAAGCGCAATATTTTAGACCTTATAAAAAGTATGAGTTGCCTTCTTTCTAAGCACAAAGCTAACGTGACTATCATTTTACTCACTTTTTGACGTTACTGAATGAGATTTCATTTTTCATTGTTTGCACATTTCTTAGAAAGGATTGTAAAATCATATCTGATCGGCAGGTGTCAGCAGACCCGACTGATCTGCTCATGCACTGAATCGTCTAAACTGTTGTGGGGTGGCTCTATGGCAGTTGGATAGCAATCGATTCAACCTGCTTAGGCCCACAGTTAGCCTAAGTATTGGCCGATCTTGGATGTATTTCATTTTATTATTTTTAAATTTTAATCTGATTCTATGTTAAGTTCTATCATAGAAACTTATCTATAATAAAGTCTATAAGGTTTATATTTGCAAATATATCCTTCTCTTCTCACAAACATTTTTGCTTAGAAACTTGTTAAGTGCTGATTTATGGTTATGCTTGTTGGAGATATGGATATATATATATATACACCTTTAAATGTTTGTTTTGTATCCAGCAAACAATGAAGGCAGTAAGGTAAAAGGTGTAACCTCATGCAATGATGGTAATGTATTATAGGGCATTTTGGGAATTATTTAAACTATTACTTAATTTATGACCAAATCTAGGTTTCTCATCTTTCTTTTTGGTCTTGAGGGGTTGATGGTTTTTTGACATCCCATGGAGGCAAGATGCCCTGCTCTAGGGCACTGCCATCTTCCCCACACTGCCCGATAGGACAGTGAAGACACCATGGAGGCACAGACGGGCATCTCTGCCTCTGGCTGCCCCTAAATCATTTGTCTCACTTGATCTTGCAGGAATCTCATCTCTCTGACCTATCCGAGACAAGATCGAGAAGCGACACAATATTCCTTGGACCAAATGGATATAAAGATAAAATCATAGCTGCAGAGAAGCTATTCCACCCCCCTTCATTTCTTGCATCATTTCTTACATTCATTTTTTAATGGACTGAAAGATTCTAATGTGAGCCACCTTTCTTGCTTCCTTTTCTTATTTTGGCTTCCCAGTTTAGTTTTTATGGTGGTAACTATATATAATATATAGAATATACTATAATGGTGGAATAATATATGCATACATGTGGTTAACAGACTCAAAGATAAGAAGATGGTTGGAGAATGCACCAGAAATAGAAAAAGAATCCTGTTTCGCTGCTCATGCCTGCTCTTCTGTGAGAATGCTTCTTTATTTAACACTATACTTGAATACCAACTTGGCATGTCAATGGCGATGAACATTCTCCATTAGTGTTTGATTTTCATTACACTTCAGTTCAAAATCTTCTAATTGCTGTATTGGGAGAAGCTATGTTATTAAAGGCAATCACCTTAGTTGCGTAGGCAATGAGGCGATGGTTGAAGACCTTGATTTGGTCGTGAATTCTTGAGGTGTTTGTTTCTTTTGCCTAGTCCGTCTTGCCTTGAAGATGGCCTGAACTGGGTAAGAAACTTGACTGGAATTGAATCAATTAAGAAATCTGGGTTAATAACCTCAACTCAGCCTTATCCAATTTCGTATGGTTATAATGGCTTTTTCCTCTCTCTCTCTCTCACTCTCTCTCTCTCTCATCCTTTCCGACCTGCTTCCCCTCTCAGTCCTACCCCTATAAATCTTGACCTCTTTGTCCTTTGCCACTGTTTCTCTCACAGTCCCTAAGGACCTCCTTAACATTTTCTTAGTTTTTTGTTACAAAAGTTGGCTGTATTTTATATTTTTGACATTTTGCATTTCAGTTTTAAGTTTATGATGCTCTTTTTTTTTGAAGGTGGCAGAGCCACAGTTCTATTAATCAAATAAAAGAAGAGAAATACACTGTATGATAAGTTGATGTTATTAGTGATTCATAGATGTTTTTGTAAAATAATAAATATAAATATATATTGAAAATATACTTTTTTAATGCTCGAGGCACCCACTTTAAGTGCCTAAGAGAAGGTGAGGACGGACAAGGCAAGGCCCTCCTTGCATTGTGCACCTCACTTCTCAGACAATATAGGGTAGTAGCTATTCATGATATTATGAATCATGTGATATATGACAAACTTTTAATATTAGTTGTCTTCAACTTCAACCTTGCTTCTTTATTTTGTTTTTAGATGGATTAAGCACAAGAAAATTTGCCCCACTATGAATAGGTAAATAAGTCAATTTTGTTAAGTGCAAGTACATTGTAGCAAGAAATGCCATCTTGCATCTCGACTTTGTCTCAAGAAGATTGGAGAGAAAAGACCTCAGTGAGATCTGAGATCTCAAAAAAAGAACAAAATTTTTTGGGAGATTAGACTTCGAAGATATTAGTTTAAGTGTATATATATTTATGTAAAATAGAAATTTTCTTTAAAAGTGGAGGAGCAATATTATTGAATAAATCAAGGTGAATACAAACTGTGAGAAGACAGAACAAAAGGAACTCTTCTACCAAGATGGTAAAAGGTAGACCTATCAATGGGTCAGATTCTAGCCTGAGGTCAGTGAATTTGGATCTGGATCCGAACATTTGAATCCGATTTTCACCTGAATCTGAGATCAACCAAGTCATTGAATCGGGTTAATAGTGAACCCGAAATATGCTTTGACGGTGGCTGCCCGCTGCTGGCAGAGCCTGGCGACAGAAGAACAGCCGCTACAGAGAGTGAAGGAGATGGAGATGGGGGCATTCATTGTAGATAATTCTTCCCCGGCAGCCCTCTATTGGTCATGACCTCTTGCAGCGTCGATAGGGTGATGCTGAAGAAGAAGTCCTCGAGCCAGGTGCTGCCGTCCCAGAACAGGAAGCTCTGGTGGAAGCTCTTCATGTGGAGTCACTGGAACCTGCACAAGCCCTCGAGTTCAAGCCAGTCGAGAAAGTTCGTTGCCGCCGTCGCTTTCAGCAACCCCAAAGGGGGAGGATACTCCTCCGATACCCTGGAGCCAAGCCAGCTCGTCGAGAGGAGAAATTTAAAGAAGTTGTAATCGACGGCGATGGCGAAGGTGACCCATGGCACTGGAACCAGTGGATGGACTTCCCCGGAAAATCGTCGCCCTTGGCAGCGGCGAAGGTGACCCATGGCGCTGGCAGCGGGACAATGGTGTGGTGCCCCGAGAGGTCCCAGAGCGGCTCTGGCCCTCTACATCGTGGATCTTCGAAATAAATCGGATTGTTTTGTTTTCAGGGAAGGTTAAACCCGAAAGCGACTCAACATATTCAGTTACCGCCTGAAACCTGACAAGTGGTTCGGTCTCAGGTTGGGACATCGGATCCAAAGATCCGTTGACAGGTCTAGTAAAAGGGACCAATTACAAGTAGTATGGCAAGGGAATCGGGTCGAAGATACAAGAAGGGCGACCATTATCAAAAAGAGACAACAAGGGATTTTATCTTGGATCTAGGTTTTATCTCGAGTAATATGAAATGATTTCAGAGTCATCTTTTTGAAACTCAAAAGTTTGATGTGACATTTATAATCACTTGTATATACATATAGGCATATAAAATGTTAATATAATACAAATAGTTAAAAGTAGGCGACAACAGCTAAGTAAGGTTTCAATGGATGCAATAATAGAGTCGTCAACATGCGTGTTGACGCCTAAAAATGCTGGAAAAAATCACAAAATAAGAAAAAAGTGGACAAGACGATACAATTCAGCCGACAAAGACGTAACGTTTACATACGTCCTCCGAATTTGTCACAAACGGCACCTCGTCGACAAGTTCAAATGACGACGAGGTTCGTACGAAGAGTGTCAAATCTCTCGTACGATATTCTGATGCGTCGACAGAAGGGAACCGAGAAGGTTGCAGTGATGTCCCAACAGTACCGACGTTTACCGAAGCTCCTTTCAAGGAGGGAATATTCTAAATGGCATGGATAAGCAAATTAAAAGTCAGACGTAACTGTCACCATCGGATGCTCCTACTGCACAAGGCCTATAGGAGGTGAAGGGCATGTAACGGAAGCTCATTGAAGCCCCATAACAATGAGGCACATTGTCAGCTCGGTAACGGCAGAGGAGGGAGTTACTTCCGGATGATCAATGACCGCCGCAAGATAAGGAGACGGTGGCAGCATACAGCAGGGGGGATTCGACGCATACAGCAAGGGGGTTCAATTCTACAGCAGAGGGCAAAGGAAGAGAAGGAGGAGAGGTAAGGTTTACCGGGGTGGATGGTGATCGTCTCCGGCTCCCTCCGCCGTCGCTGCGTCTCTCTCTCTCCATCTGCACCTCCGCCGTCGCCAAATGCACCTCCTTCCTCTCCTCTTCTGTCGTCCAGCGCACCTCCCCCTTCTCCTGTTCACCGTTGTCCGCCCGCGCGCAACTCCACCCGCAGCCGCAAGCCTCCCTTTCCTCTTCTGCCGGCGCTGCACGAGTGTCCCTCTCTCTCTGCCCACGGCCACGGCCGCAGTCCTTCTCCCCTTCTCCTGTTCACCATCGTCCGCCCGTATAGATGCTCCTTCGCGTCTCTCTCCTTCTCTCTGTCTGTCCGCGCATGCCCCTCTCTCTCTTTCTATCCGTCTGTCCGCGATTACACTCCCGCGCCCCCTGTTCGTCGTCCCGCAGCCGCACTCCACCGCGCGCGGCCTCTCCTCTCTCCCTCTCTCTCTATCCGCCGGACACCCTCTCGGCCAAGCGCAGCCGCCTCTCTCTCTCTCTCTCTGTCCGCCCGCGTGCAAGTCTGCCCGCAGCCGCGCGTGCCTCTCTCTCTCCCCACAGCGCCTCCTCCTTCCTCTCGCGGCCACGCGCAGCCTCTCTCCCTTTCCTCTTCTGTCTCCGCTAAACAGCCGCGGCCGCCCTTCCTCCTTTTCCTCTCATCTGATGTTCATTGTCGACGCAAACCAGCCGCTCAAACCTGTTCGAACCATCTTCGGTCGCACCCAGCTAACTGGCCATTGGAGCAGGATGATGACGAGTGGTTATGGCATCCATTGATATGAGATGGTTCAAATCAAAGTTTGATAAATTTTAAATAAAGTTCACAATCAAACCGATTTAAGACTAATTGGGGGCCGGTCCAATCGGGTACGCTCTACGTCTCAAATTTAAACTTAAAATAATAAATCGATCCAAGACTAATTGGGGGCCGGTCCAATCGGGTACGCTCTACGTCTTTGGAAAATAATCAAACAATCGAGGCTAATTGGGGGCCGGTCCAATCGGGCACGCTCTACGCTTCGGCATAATTTAAAAGAATCAAAAATAAATAATTTTTGATTAGCATATAAAGGTCAAAATAAAATGACCCCAATGCTATATCAATTTTTCCCATCAAGGGATTATTATATCAATTTTATATGATGGCTAAATGTATATGCATATATGCATGAATGCCAAAATATAAAACCGATATGATAGTGATTATATCGATAAATAACATTCATAAACCTTAGCCAAAGGTCGGTGTGTTATATCTATTATCGATGTGATCCATTCCATAATGCCTATCAAAGGCTCAATGGATTCAAACCGATTCGATTCATTGTAATCATGACATCATTTTATGTTCATCATATTTGTAAGTTGTACATTTTTTTTCAATTAATGGAAATTACATGGTGTATGTATTTTTGATGTCAATGGGAGTTAAAATAGCTCCATAAGTTGTATGGAATGTAAACAAGAAAAGAGTAATTTAAAGAAAGATTATATTAAAACCATAACAAAAAAAAGAAAGAGGAAAGAAAATTAATTAATTAAATAATTCGAAAATACCAAAAATTAATCAAAGTTAATCAAACTCAACTTTCATAACCTAAAATTAATCTTAAGATAATTTTAAAGTTAAAAAAATAAACCAACACATGAAATAAAACAAAACAAAATAAATTTTCTAACATAAAACACCTATTAAGAGTTAATACCAATTTAATTACAAAAATAAAGAAGATACATAAAATATACTAAATTAAGTTAAAACTAATTCTTATACCCTTAAATTAATCAAATATTAAATAATCAAATCTCTTAAATTAAACTATTAACTATTTAATTGATGAATTTAATTAAATAACAAAAAACACATATAATCATAATTGATAAACAATAATAATAATAATAACAAATAAATATTACTTCTTCAATTGTAAAATGATATTCAAAATAAATTAATTTTCTAATCTAAATATCTCTAAATAATTACATAACATTTGAATTAGACAAACTTAACAAATTTAAAAATCAATCAAATCAATTTTAATTTAATCATTTAATCAAATCTTAAATCAATCACAAAAGGTATTAAACAACAAATCAATTAAATCAAAGTTTTAAATCAAATCAAATCAAATTCAATTTTAAATATAAAATGTTTGCATTCCATCGAAGTTATGGAGCCGTTGCTCTTATTATGTTCATTTCATTTGTGGATGTATGCTATCGTTTCGAAATTGCTATGGCGGCGAATCAAGGGTATTCGAATGTTTTCGATATAATTAACATCGGGTCTTCGCACCACCCGATGGGGAGAGGTCAAAACGAATTTTCAAA
This sequence comes from Cryptocoryne crispatula var. balansae, assembly GCA_036172225.1. Classification (NCBI taxonomy): domain Eukaryota; kingdom Viridiplantae; phylum Streptophyta; class Magnoliopsida; order Alismatales; family Araceae; genus Cryptocoryne; species Cryptocoryne crispatula. The sequence continues at coordinate 33,023,426 of CM069929.1, read as the reverse complement.
GAAGCCAACCTTGAACTTAAATTTCTATGTATATCGTCGGATTAGTTATACTTCTATGGAATATCGATATTTTTATAGTTGTAAAACCGAAATTTGACGAATAAATTTTGGATGAGATTTTTGGGAAAATATTCTTTAAAAATCAAAATCCTTTTCATGTTTAAAGCTCAAATCAAAATTGTATTTTCAAAACATTTTGAAATACTCAATTTTTCAATTTTCATATATACATGTTTCGAAACACATGCACATACATGAACGAATTTCCAAATTTGATTTCAATCTCAAATTTTGAGGTTACATATACATATCTTCAACATATTTTTCAAACTTTCCAAATCACAATCACACCAAATTCCAATAATCACAAAATTCAAATTTCAAACAATGAGATTTTAAATATATAATTTTTCGAGGTTTCACAAATGGCACGCCCGGTGGGACCTTTCCTTCCCTTCATCTCTCCGCCATAGCAATTCAAGAAAACATACATTTTCAAATCAAATGTAAACCTTTACATCTAACGTGCTCGTCTTGCCATTTGCAGGAAGATGACGTACGAAGAGAAAGTTAGCTACTCCGAGTATCATGTCAACCGAGCTATGGGCTTTGGCTCTTTGCCAAATCCGATTGTGTTCGGGGCATTCCCGGAGGTAGTTCAGCCCTTTGACTGCTTGGGCGTGAAGTTATTGCACCCGATCGCCAATGATGACGACATTCATCCGAGGGAGCAGTTGCTCTTGGCCTCCATAGTCATGAATTCAGTCTTAGAAAAGGAAAACGTGGCAAACACACAGATAGTATTGTCCGTCAACACAATATCGAGCACTGAGCCACAGCTTCGAATGTTCCGTCCGGGCAAATCCAGCCCGTCGCGCGGATCGCGTCGATCAGTAGTAATGGGTTCCATGAAGGTTTATTGGGGAAAGCGTCATGCTGTCCCAATTTACACTCCTGCCGAGCTAAGACAACAAAGGTCGAAGCTCACCATCTTATCACTCACCAATCGCTTTGCCACCTTGGCTCGGATTGATGAAAAGAATAAGGTTGTTTCTCAACCTACCACCAACTTGCAGTCGTCTTCTCGGGGGAAGAAGAAATCCTCCACCCATCAAGACACAACTAGCCGATCAACGGCTACAATTGTTAAGAAGAGGTCGTAATGCTGTTCCTATTTACACTGAAGCCGAGATAGCACAACAAAAGTCGAAGCTCATCAATCTTCAACTCACCAACCGATTCGTCACCTTGGCTTCGTTGGATGAGAATAACAAGCTCATTTATCAGCCTTTGGTTCCTACAACTTCCAGAGTAAAGAAGGAATTAACTGTCTACCAAAGTGTCTCGGGCCGACCAGCGGTCCAATCTTTCATCACGAGGAGGGAGCAACCCTCAGCCCACCGTTTCAGCCATGATGGCCAATCAGTGGTCCCAAAATTTGTTCGGCAAGCTAGGAACCAATCCTATGTTCGTCGTTCAGTCGACATCATTCAACAACCAATATGGTTTCAAGAAGTTTTCCGGGCTAGGAATGAATCCAATGCCCAGGCTAAGTTTCGTCCAGGAGGGGCATCCTCCGACTATGCCCGAGTTCGGAATCAATCCGCAACTCGCTCTACATTTACTCCCGGTCGGTTTGCCAACCGGTTTCAAGTAGCTGTTCATTCGGCTAGGGGCAGACTCCCATGTCACCCTGGTTCGAATAAGTACAAAGATTCAACAACCTCTTATCATGTCAACAGGGGGCAGAGGAAGCAATCCTCTCCCCAGAGGAAGCAAATTTGGGTGCCGAAGGTGAAGATTTCCAGCCTAAAGTCTTTACCAGAGGCAAGAGTCCCCAGCAATTCCACACAACCAAAGGTCACTCCACCTCGACCCGCAGTTCAACTCGCACCTCCATATCGGCACCAATGTGTATACCATTATTATGATGATGGGTCTACCAGTCCGCAATTTTTTCCAGGGAACGAGTCAATCTTCATTCACCATCAACCCGTCCGTACTATTCCAAAAAGACAAATGACACCGGGGGCAGGAAGCAAGATTCACACTTATACATGTTTGGCCACCTCAAGCACAAGCAGGCAATAAGATGATGCTGATGCCCCACGAAATGCAACTCGCACCGGTGTGAATACCCGAAGTCAATCTGCTTTCCAAGCTTTAATGGGTAACCCCCCACGACAACCTTTAGCAGGCAACCCTCCGCGACAACCGTCGGCAGCCGACCCTCTGCAACAAGACAGATCAGAGGAAGAAGAAGCACATCACAACGAGCAAGAGGCAGTACCCCAGAACCTGGACTTGGCTGAGCTGTGGAGGGAAAATCGACAGTTGAAAATGCTCCTCAGCAACCTCGGGCTCTTCCAGTCTCAACTAGCACAAAGCTCCAGAGCAGCTGGAGCTCCCGAAGAATCACCACTGATCCAGGAAGAACAACCACCGGTGGCGCCTCCGCGGCCGACTACTCAACAACCTTATGTTCAACAACCAGCACAAGTAGGGCCACCAGAACATGAGATACATGTAACCTTGCCAACCTACCCATTACAACAAGACTATGCCACAGGTTCTCAAAAGGTTATGATTGAGCGCTTGATAGAGGCAAAGTTAGCCGAATACGATGATGGGCTTGCAACGGTGGATCTATACCGGGTTCCTTACCCTGTTTACCACCAATTCAAAAAGCTACCTGCTGAAGTTACCAAAATCCCCAAATGCCCCAGATTTGATGGGCGTGGGTCCCCAAAGGAGCACCTAGCTTTATATGTCACGCACATGGGTGAGCTAGCACTAGAAGAGTCATACCTTCTTAGGTACTTCGCTACCACTCTGACCGGGTCAGCCTTCGAGTGGTACTCCAAGTTGAAGCCAGGTTCAGTTTCAGGATGGGAAGACCTGCAGCGAAAGTTCATCGAACGGTTCAGGTTAACCGAGAGACCCTTCACGCTGGTTGAGTTGACCTCTTTGCGTCAACGTAGGGATGAGTCGGCCGTGGAATACATCAAAAGATGGAGAAATCTCTGTATGAAGTGCTCTAGCCCACCTGCAAATGAAGAAGCGGTAGGCTTGTGTAAAAGGGGGTTGCGGCCCGAAATGTTGGAGAAATTGCTGATAGCCAACATTCGCACTTTCGATGAGTTGAACAGGGTTGTCGCAGAGTTAGAACTATTCTACGCTGACAATCCGTCAGTAATGGCGACCAAACAGAGGATGTCCAAAGACAAGCAACCTGCAACCAAAGATGTGTACACTGTGGATTTTGCCCCAACTAAGGGTGGTAATAATGGGGGCAAGAAGGAAGCACAAGCGGCAACTTCGGCACCAAGGAATGTCAGTCAATCCGGTCCTCCAATCACGCTAGCTGAGCGGTTGAAAAGGCCTTATTCCTTTCGATGGGAGTACACCAAAAGATTGTTTGATATATGCCTTAAAGAAGGTCTTATCAGTCTGCCACAGCCAAAGCGGCCCGGAGATGTTAACAAGGTTAACGAGCCCAATTTCTGCCCATACCACAGAATGTTGGGACATCCCCTCGAAGACCGGCTATTTGTTCAAGGATCTGGCGGAAGCTCTCATCCGAGATGGAACCATTGACATGGGAAAACACATAGTTCACCCACCTCAGTCCCATGTGAGGCCAAAGCAGACACTCAATTTTACAGTGAATGTAATACATCGCAGGCGCTCACTTTCTACCAATAGGCGAGTACAAGCTCCGCAGCTTCAGCATGTGTTACATGACCACAAACATCCATAAATTTACAACATGGCTGCTAGAACCACCGCTATCTTGGAACGATTCCGCCAGAGGTGTGCCCGCTTGGAGCAGGATTTGAGGCTCACTATAGTCAACATGACGCCACTAATGACTGGTGAAATAACAGAGGAGAGATTGTACCCAGATGATGACAACGAGTCAATGAACTTCTCGAGTAGTGGGTCGCATACACAAATTCCAAAAGACACGGTGAATCGGTCCGATTCATGGGGATCATGGGGAGCATCACCGGGTGGAGATAATAGGGAGCAAGAGGTGTCCGATGCAAATTCGGCAATGATCCCTGACCTACAACCCCGAAGAAACAGGCCAGAGAATCCTCTCCCATTCCCTTACTATGCACGGTATTCATTCCCTCAGGGGATGACTTATTCACTGTTCCATTATTGTGCTAGAGCGAGTTTGATTGCCCCTCACTCCCAAGATGAACCACACAACTTCTCATATCCACGGGAGGGATGCATATATCACCACACCATGGAGCACACATTGGAGAGTTGCAAGGCTTCAAGGGCACAGATTGAACATCTTATAAGGAGTGAAGTCCTCAACTTGGGATGTCACCTTATTCAACCACCACGACCGCATGCCATCAGAGGGTCACACCCCACGGCTTATGTCATACATACAACATCTGAAGCAAATGTGCAACAAGGGCGTGTCACAGGGGGCACGTCACAGAAACTAACACGGCCTAAAGTCTACTCAGCATATCAAACACTTCCTTCTGAAATTGTTAAAAGGAATGTTGAGGCTGTTAGTAAGTTCTGTCAGGAGGCAGCTGAGGGAGTTGTTCCCGAGGAGTCAGATCAACCATGGCAAAAAGTCCCCACTCGAAAAGAGAAATCAAGCTAGAGCAGAGGCAGCCCGCATAAAGGCTGAAGAGCAAAGCACACAAGAAGGACAGGCCACTGAGGCCCCACAACCAGCACCACCCCAAGGACCAGTAAATCAAACTTACCGAAGGAAGCAAATGAAGAATAAAAGGAAATCAGATAAAAGAAGAATGAGACGCCAAGAGGAGAAACTACAGGCGATGGAGGCACGCTTGCAGAGTCCGACACCCCTACAAAAGCTGCAGAAACTGATCGACCAACTGGAAGAGTACGAACCGAAACAACCTTCAGGGCCGGTCCCCCTCGATGCATACATCCCTTGGGAAGAGTGGGCTCAATATATTAAATTCAAGAAGTGGCTCGTAGCATTCAGAAAAAGGATAGCTGAAGGCGATGAACTGTCAGATGCTGAGGTAGCAAATCTTTGGGGAAGCGATGAAGACGAACTTGATGTGCACGAGCTTATGTCTCGTTTCCACGACTTGTCTTGTAACATGGCAAGTATTCCGCCACCTTCAAATTTGTATGATAGAGGGAGGGAGAGAAGGCGAAAGACGAGCACCTCAACTCACGGCTACCTACCACAGACGAAACAATAAGAATGCTCAAAGAGAACGTGGGGGTCGAGGCCGAAACCGAAACCACGGCAATGACAGGGCCATTTACTTCAGAGGTGAAGAACCTAGAGAGGTGCTCCCACCACTGATACGACAACGCCCCAAAAGAGTCGTCCATTTTCAGCCCTCCTCAGATAATGAAGAAGATAATTGTGCAACAAGTACCACTTTTAAAGAGCCCAAGGAGTCATCTGAAGGGAACCAAGAGCAGCCTGTCAAGGAAGCCACTCAGCTGAGCCTACCCCACCAGGTCGCGGCAGAAGGCTTGGCGCAGCCTGATGAGGCACCCGAGCATAATACCCTACCCCCTCTCCCCGGGGTGAAAGAGAAAGTGGACGAGAAGGTGCTTTTTCAGATGAGGAGACTTCCTGTACGTTTAAGCTTGTGGGAAGTCCTTTCCCTGAGTAAAGAACTAAGGGAGGCCCTTATAGCAGTCTTACAAGAGCCAGAAGCCTATGAAGCACAATTGACAGAACTGGGACAGTATGAAGCATATGCGGCCTCGGTCTCTTTTACCGAGGAGGATATGATACCCCTCATCGCATTTCACAATAGACCATTATATATGAAGGGATTAATCAATGGACATGAATTGAACCGGATAATGATAGATGCAGGTTCAGCGGTCAACATATTGCCCCTTAAAACTTTCAAATCTCTGTACTTGATGCCGCATTTGCAGAAGGTCGCAGGAGTTACCATATCAGGATTCAATCAGGATTCTGAAGAAGCAATGGGCAAGGTCGAAGTGGATTTGGTCTTAGATGGCTTCGAAACAAAGGCGACGTTCTATGTTATAAATTCAGACACCACGTACAAAGCTTTGTTGGGACGTCCGTGGCTGCATGCAAACTGGGTTGTGCCCTCCACTCTCCATCAATGCATTAAGTATAATAGGGAGGGGATACAGTACAGGATAAACGTTGATCAGGCCCCTTTCGAGGTGGCCGAATGTCATCTTTCTGACCCCCATCTCTATCTTGAGGCAGAGTCTTCCAAGGCAGGTGCTGAGCGGGGGAAACAGAAACTGATCAATGACCAACTTGATGGTGAGATAACTATAAATGAGGCCAAAGAAAAGTTGCATAGGATGACGTTAAATGAACATAAATCCTATGGGAAAGTAGACAAAAGAGAAGGACATCCCACCAACTTTAACACCCATTCCGCCACCAAGGTATTTGAGGCTAGCATATTTATGCCTCCAGAGCTCATGTGGTTGACAGAGGAACGTGAGCCCCAAACGGTTGAAAGGCTGGAGACCTTCAAAGTCCCATTCCCCGATCAAATGCATGTGTTCCATCAGGAGGGATGGATTCCAAGACAAATCACTATGGACGACTTCGGCTGGTCAGAATACCCTAATTCATGTACAGTACCGGTTGAGCCAATAGCAAGCATGACGCCTCAAACACTGCAGTTATGCCAAAAGCACGAAATCCCTCAAGAGCAATCTCGAGAAAGAGATGGGATGTTTAGGCGGTTATGGCACCTCCAAAACAGACAAAAGGATCAAATCAAATACTATGGGGTGGGGTATAGTTTTGGCTACGAGCCCATTGTACATTATGCAACAAATACAACAAGTGTTCATGGGGAAAACAGTAGCGTGGACGAGATGGCCCCGGTCTATGACCAATCATCCGAGGATGAAGCAGAAGTGGAACATACTCAACAAGAGAACTCTTGTACTCAGCAAGATGACCCAGGGAACAATATAGAGTTGCCAAGACAGCAAGTTGACAGTGATTCTGTACAAGAGGAGGTCCATTATATAGAAGAGGAGGAAGAAAATTCTGAAGAATTCGTTGATTTGCGGCCAGCACCCGAAGAAATCGAGGATGGCGGACAGGCCACAGTTGATGATCTTTTAGAAATTGACCTGGGGACCCCAGAAGACTCAAGACCCATCTTTGTCAGTGCCCTCCTCGACGTTGAAGAAAAAGAGCAGTACAAGGCCCTACTACAGGAGTTCAGGGACTGTTTTGCGTGGTCTTACCATGAAATGCCCAGACTAGCCCCGGAGGTGGCAGTGCATAGGTTGGCCATCTTACCTTCAGCAAAACCAATCAAGCAAGGACAAAGGCGGATGCGGGCGGATTTAGAACTGAAGGTCAATGCTGAGGTCGACAAACTTATTGAAGTAGACTTCATAGAACCATGTATGTACCCTGCATGGTTAGCCAACATTGTCCCAGTAAAGAAGAAAAATGGGCAAATGGGCATTGACTACAGGGACCTGAACAGAGCGTGTCCCAAAGACGATTTCCCCCTGCCGATTCCTGAGAATATGGTGGATGTAACCACAGGGCATGAGGCTTTATCATTTATGGATGGTTCATCCGGGTATAATCAGATCCTGATGTCAACTGAAGACAAGAATGATACAGCATTCCGCACTCCTAAAGGAATATTCAATTACAAGAGGATGCCATTTGGTCTGAAAAATGCAGGAGCCACGTACCAGAGGGCAATGACCAAAATTTTTAATGAAATGTTACATAAAGTGGTCGAATGCTATGTTGACGATTTGGTCGTCAAGACCAGAAGACGACAAGACCATTTGAATGATTTAAGAAAAGTCTTCGAACGGCTACGGCAGTACGGGTTGAAGATGAATCCGATGAAATGCGCCTTCGGCGTATCAAGCGGAAAATTTCTAGGCTTCATAGTCAGATACCGGGGGATTGAGATTGACCCATAAAAGATTAAAGCAATCAGGGAACTTCCACCTCCACGCAATATTCGTGAACTGAGATCACTTCAGGGGAAAATTGCATATATACGTCGCTTCATCGCCAACTTGTCCGGCAGATGTCAACCCTTCTCTAGGCTAGCCAAGAAAGGAGCCCCGTTCAAATGGGATGATAGTTGTCAAGTTGCCTTGGACGGCCTCGCGCATTTACTGAAACCACCAGTTCTGGGGGCACCCATCAAGGGAAGGCCTCTCATTTTGTACATTACCGCATTGGATACATCTCTGGGTGCCATGCTGGCACAATTAAATGACGAGGGGAAAGAGCAACCACTGTACTATCTCAGCAGGAGACTGGTAGGTCCCGAGCATAAATACCCTCCAATGGAGAAGATGTGTCTAGCTTTGGTGTTTGCAGCAAAGAAGCTACGGCACTATCTTTTGGCCCATGAAGTTAGTTTAATTTCTAGATTTGACCCTTTGAAGTACATGTTAAAGCGACCGTCCCCACGGGACGTACGAAATGGGCCCCGATGCTAATGGAGTTTGATATCAAATACATTCCCCGTAAGGCAATAAAAGGGCAAGGAATGGCTGATTTCTTGGCCGCTCATCCTATCCCTGAAACTTCTCCCCTCAACCTCCTGCTACACGATGAAGAGACATTGAGAGAAGGAGTGCAAGAAGCCCAACAAGTTGATATAAAACATTGGCAGCTCTACTTTGATGGCGCATCCAGCACGGAGAAGAGGCCAGATGGAAAGCTCAGACCAAGGGCCGGCGCAGGCATTGTATTCTTAAGCCCAAAGGGTGGCGTCTTGCATAATTCATGTGCCTTGCCAGAAGCCCTCACAAATAATGAAGTCGAATACGAAGCTCTCATCATTGGATTGGAAATTGCCCTAGACATGGGGATCCGGTGCCTTCAAGTGTTCGGGGATTCAATGCTCTTAGTACAACAAATGCTCGGGATATTTGAAGTTCGGAAGAAGGAGTTGATGGTATACCATACATTGGCCATGCGATTAACTGAGAAATTCTACATATTCAACATACAATATGTTAAAAGGAGGCATAATTCGCAGGCAGATGCCCTAGCAAAGCTGACTTCTGTGATCAAGTTGCCCCCGGCAGGGAGATTAGAAATCACAGTCAAACACAGGAGGTTGTTCCCTGCATCTGCCATTGATGGCAGCAATCTCACTGCATGGGAAGCAAACGTTGTGGAAGAAGGGGGAGATGATCACCCTGGGGAGATTGATTGGCGACAGCCAATTATAGATGTCAAAAATGGGGTGTTACCCGAAGAACGAGCCAAACGAGTCTAGTTGACATGCAGGGCAGCCTCTTATCAACTCATAAGTGGGGAGCTATATCGCTTGGTACCCGAAAAAGAAAGAGCCATCCTAGTCAGGTGTTTGTCTAGGCAAGAGGCATATGAAGTGATGAAGGAAGTCCATGCAGGGTTGTGCGGAGCGCATCAATCCGGGCCAAAAATGAAAATCGCCATCAAGCTTAAAGGATATTACTGGCCAAGTATGTTTTCATACTGCGAAAAGTTTGCAAAGTCGTGCCATGTGTGCCAGGCGTTCGGACCTATCCCGAGACGACCTCAGTCACAGCTGCACCCCACTACCCCAACATGGCCGTTTGCCGAATGGGGAATGGACATTGTAGGGCCCCTCAAGCCATCTTCCAGAGGATGCAAGTTCATACTTGCGGCCACGGATTACTTTTCTAGGTGGGCTGAAGCTATAGCAACCAAAGAGGTGACGGGTGAAGTGGTCGCACGGTTTGTCCGCCAGAACATCATTTACAGATATGGAGTGCCGAGCCGCATCATGTCTGACAACGGCACCCCATTCAAAAACCAAACCATATACAAGTTGGCTGCCAAGTTTCATATTGATTGGAGGACATCCACCGTTTACAATCCGCAAGCAAATGGCCTAGCAGAGGCATTTAACAAAACTCTTTGCAAGCTCTTAGTTAAAGCAGTTGGAAGCAAAAAGAGAAGTTGGGACGAAAAGATGCAGGAAGCGCTTTGGGCCTACCGCACCATATACAAGACACCCACAGGCCACAGGTTGCTCACCCTTCTCCTTGGTGTATGGGAATGAAGCAGTCATACCCGTAGAGATAGAATTGGCTTCCTATCGGGTAGCGGTCCATCACGGCTTACCGACCGATGAACCGGATGAAACGCAAAGAAGATTCATGGAGCTAGACAAACTGGAAGGTGAGAGGCTGAAAGCCTATGAACACCTCAAGATGTACCAAGCTAGAATGGCTCGAGCCTACGACAAGTTGGTAAAAGAAAGATCATTCCAAAAAGGAGACATCGTCATGGTCAAACAAAAGGACACAATGGCAGGTCGCCCAAAAAACAAGTTCCTCCCAAATTGGCTCGGCCCGTATGTCATCGACAAAGTGTTCGAGGGAGGCGCATATACTGTAGTCGATTGCCGAGGAAATATTCTTTTCCCTCCACTCAACGGCAAGCATATCAAAAAGTATTATGCTCCCGAACATGAATTCCATAGGGGCCCGATGGAGAATGAAGAGTAATAAAAAAAAGAGAAGAAGAAAAAGATGGACTAAGAATAAAGATGTCCGACGGACTTAGCCACTCTCATCGATTGGTTAAGGGCAAAAGCGTCAAGAAAAACTCGGTTAAAGTGAAAACCCGAATAGGGCACTTTAAGCAAAAATGGGTTACCCCGCTATGTGAAAACCCTGTATAGGGCACATAGGCAAAATCCAATGGGGGACTGGTTTGGGTGAAAACCTCGAAAGAGGCAGTCAAACTAGTTAAAAAAAAACAAAACAAAAAATAAAAAAACGAAAACAAAAAGAAAGAAAGAAAACAAACAAACAAAACAGGGCTGACTCCCCTAACCCAATGGGTTGGATGGGCGAGTTTCCCCCTAATTTTATTAGGGAGGAGGTCCGAGTTGCCAATGACGAAACGGCTCCCATAAAGCTCATCTACCTTGTAGTAGAAATATGCTGGGGAGACCATACCTGAGGCAATGAGGAAGATCACCTCCCGCCTATAAAATTTTCGGGAAGTCTCACACATCATCACAAAGGGAGAAGGGATAATGCCTTGCCCAATAAAAAAAACGATAATAACAAGTCTTGTGACCCGACGGCCATTTCGGCGCGAAAGGTCCTCGCTTCCAGGTACCACCATGGTTCCCCTGGTCTGTGGTTATTAAAACCAAATCCTATACCGTCATGGCCCTTTCGGTCTATATGGTTCTAATCCCATGCCAGTGTTGTTTTGGTCCATACGCCCCAAGTCCCACCGGTAACCTTCAAATCTTGAGCCTTCAAAACCCAAGATCATCTCAAACTCATAACCAGGGATTAAGTATGGTTATCTCGTACTCACATACCCCACCCATTTTGCGGCATCAAGCCACCATGTTTTCTTGGCATCAAGCCATAGTGTCCTTTTGGCATCAAGTCATAATATTCTCTGAGCATCAAGCCATCACCATATTTACACTCAAAAAAAAAATTTAAGTACGATTCCCCCATACTTACATGCCATGCTGGCCATTTTGGCATTAAGCCACCACCCTAATAGGCCAAGCATGACTCCTTCATGTTCACATGACCTACGGGTTCTCCTTGGCATTAAGCCTTCACATTGATACCCAATGGTCCGAGCCTCCTTCATGTTCACATGACCCACGGGTCCTTCCTGACAATAGGCCGTCACATTGATACCCAATAGGCCGAGTGTGACTCTTTCTCGCGCTCATATGCCCTACGGGTTATTCGGCATCATGACATTGTCATTTGGCATCAAGTCACCTCGGCATCAAGCCACTACCAAAATCAAATCCTAAAAAAAAAACTGGGCAATGTCATATCAATGTGGCTCTTCGCATCCACAAGTCTGCGGGTAAGGCGATGTCATGTCCCCTTAAGTTGTACACCCTAAAAATCAGGTACACGTGCAAGAATTGAGCCGCTCTAGCTCGTAGAACGAAAAAGATGGTCTACGGGGCAGCAATACCTGGAACAAGGTGCTAGCAATTAAATGGACGACAATGTCTGTTACATGATCACAAATTGCAAAAAAAAATGAGAGAGGGAAAAGAGAGAGAGGAAGAAGAAACTGGGTAACATTGAATTGCATAGTTAATTCACTGAATACTCATACAAGATGTGTAAGAAGGAGAAGAAAAAATTCACTATCACTTTATTGGATTGAAAATGACCAGTTTGACAACAAAAACAAAGAAGAGAACTACAACTGTGGCATGGGACAGCCTGCCGGTCGAAGCGCGTCTAACTCCTGCAATTCCTGCCGCAAGCGCTCCTCAGTAGTAGCAAATAGGGTGCACTCCTTCAATGTGGTGGCCAAACCCTCACATACACGTGTGTGTTCAGACTGAGTGGTGGCAAGACGACCTTCCAGCACTAGTCGTCGGGCATCTAGCGCAAACAACTCCGCAAGAACCACACTGATAGCACTCTTTGCGTGAGCTTGGTCGCTGCGAAGGGCCTCTAGTCGAGACTTGCTCAATGCTGCAACCTCCGCATTACCCTTTATAAGGGACAGCTTCTCCTCGACCAATGGAAGGAAGACGGTATTCCACCGCGCCCGAGCAGTCTCTTCTCGAAGCTGATCGCAGTATTGTCTCCAAAGTGTCTCAACAGCTGATATCCACGGCTCCATGGGGCAGCCGAGGGAGTGATACATAGAAGTCAACGCCCCCAGTTCAACCCTCATACTGTCCACTGGCAAGAGAGGTTGCAGTAGCCGATCCAGGGTCCTAAGCATCTCTTGGCCGACAGGCTCGGCCAACCTCGAACTCGCAGAAAGAGCAGAAGGCCAAACCAGCCCCAATGTCGGTGGGATGTCCTCTGCTTCCGCCACCTCCACACCTCCAGGAGGAGAGAGTTCTGCCACAAACAATCAAAAGGGAAGTAAGCATATCAAATTGCATACATTTGGAAGGCTCGTGATTCAAAGCTTACCCTCAACCCACGGCAATGCTAGGATGGAGGATGACTTGGCCCCATTGTTATCTGGTGAGATAACGATGAAGTCTCGAGGTGTCTGGAGGCGGTATGGCCGAGGGCAAATCCGAAGCCCCTTTAGCAGCAGACGAGTTACTCACGTCACCTGAAGAACGGGCAAGCAAAAGGTTTTGAGAGAGCAATTGTTGGTTAAACGCCAATCAAGAAAGCCATACCTGGTAACGGGGAAGCTCGAGTGACCAAACCCTTCGGAGGAGACATAGGCACCGTGACCCCCACCAGGGCCAAGTCAGAAGGGGAGGGAGACCGCATGGTAATGGGCTCGATGAAGGGGTAGTCCTCTATATCAGGAGATGACACCATTGGCGATGGCGATCGCATGACAACACCAGGTGGTGAAGGCGCATCAGCGATAGCCTCAGTCGCTAAAGCAGGAGATCCCTCCGCAATGTCAACAACCTTATCCGAAGTCACCGAGCTGGTAAAATGTCGCCCCTCAGTCAGAGGAGGAGCGTCATCCTCGCAAGTAATGCCCACGTCAGAGGAAATAGGGCTCGCCACTCGGGTAGAAGAAAAGGCTGCAAAACATATAAAGGAGGAAACAAGTGAAGAAGATGGAAACATGAAAAAAAATATACTTGGCAAGGCAAACAAAAGAGAAATAACATACCAGGAGCCTCTGTGGCCGATACAGGGGACAAAGACCTTTCCACAAGACGCACCCTTTTGCGAGGGTGTGCGGCATTTGCCGGTCCTCGAGAACCTTCGGCTTCAGTAGCAACAGCATCAGCAGGAAGAACTGTTGAGAAAAATAGGGCAGTGGAACAATTAGCATCAAAAAAAAAAGAAGAAGGGAAGACGACACAACGATACAAGGAGGGAAGGAAAGAGAATAAAGGAAAAGTGTTCCAGCACCTGGTGTCGGGAGGTCCGGCGGAACAGATACCAAAAGCCCCGCGTCACGCCCTACTTTGCTTGCGGCCTCTATGACAACCACCTTTACATCTCCAAAACAACGAGCCTGCTCCAGGTCAAGGGCATCCTCTAAAGGACCCCAAGAAGAAACCAGCCGGCCCAAATGCTCGAGCCAACGATGGATGGGACCCTCAGGAGGCAAAATTTCCCTTGGAGGAACTTGATGACGACCCAAACAATCAACTGTCATCCGATTGAACCAATCGACAACTTGGGGCAGCACTATAGGGGGGACACAGCGAGAAGCCCGAAGTGGCTCCACCAAAGGGTCGATCATCCCGGTATAAGAAATCTGTGGCGACGAAGTCAATCGGCCCATTTTTGCCCAGTTGGCACGCCGTGAAGTAACCTGGTCCTTAAATGACCTAAAATGGCGCCAAAGGAAATCAGCGTCAATCTCAGGGGGAGCTCGGTCCTTCAAGCCAAGACGAGCCTTTTCCATCTCCAGTATAAGCTTAGGCAATTTCCTGTAATTCTGACTGCGAGCAAGCCACCAGTTACCATAGCCAATATCAAAATCACCAGAAGTGTCCAATGGGGGAATATCAATTTGACCTTTGTTCTCAGCCCGACAAAAGTAATTCCACCATTCGGCTGCAACCAAATGATGGTCTAGCTGGCTATATACCCGAGCGGTGATGGCAAAATCTGCATTAGGGGGAAGCCCCTGGTCATAGCCAAAATTCCTCCCAAAACGGTGCGGATAGTAAGGTTCGAGGAGGACCCTACGGCCTTGACGGAATACCAAAACACTCGTGCGGATGCATAAATGCCACTCCCAGTTGGCCAACACATGAGGCTGGTTCAAAAGAGGATCAACCCATATACGCCGGTTCCCGTGGTTGGCAGCTATGTGTGGGCGGTGACCAACTGAGCAATGAACAAATCTTAGGCCCGTGGCCCCATCCACAGGTAATGTAGCAAGGAGTCGGCGGCCGGTGACAAGATCCTGTTGCTGCCGTGACCTGGGTCCACCGATGAGCCTAGGAACCAGGGCACCATAAGGAGCCAGTCCCTCTCCTAGGGGAGGAAGCCTGTCAAACAGAGAAGATGCCCATGCGCTAACGTAATGGGTCGCCATCACAATATCACAATCTCGCGGTGAAGGGTGGGAGGCGATTGCCCCGAAAGAATGGTATATGGTAGGAAGGGCGGCTGGCGAAATGGCAAGACGGGTCCCACAAGCCAGTCTACAAGCAGGATACAGTACATCAGCCCTGATAATGTTGGCGTTATCAAAGGGGATAGCAAATGTGGCGAGCCAGAAAGCTAGATAGGCGGCAAGATGGGTGATTTCCCCAAGCTCCCAGGGGTCCTCTGTCTCAACACATGCCTCCAGACCCATATAAACATCATCAGAATGAGGCCTGTCAAGTTGCACAAGTGAAGTTCGGTCCTTCCCGGGGATAGCAAAAGTCTCCATGTAACAGAAAGGTCCGCCATAGAAGTAACGCAGCCATGCTTCACAAGTTACTTCGCAAGTGCCGGAAGAGGAGTGATCTCTGTGTGCCTCGGCCAAGTCACGCCATACCTTCACAAGGAACCGATGGCAATAAGGCAGAAGATAGTTCCCCTGCCCATCTGTTCGACATCTGTGGAGGTCATCGAGGACAACCTCCTCGTACGGCTCACCGTGAATGGGTAGACCAGAAATCATGTGAAATGCCCATAAGTCCAAACAAGTTTCTCCCTCCGCAGTAACAAAAGTGTTCCAACGCCTGTTAAAGCGCTCAGCCAGAGCCTGGATGTAGCCCTCATAACATGGATAGTTATACAATGCGGCACCGACAGCTGATTTCAAACCGATATGCTCCAGGCGAACACTGAAATTGGCCAATACATATTCGAGCCATTCGCTTGCTCCGGCCCGTGGGATGTGAGAACGCCTCACCGACAAGTGACCATACCAGCTGTCCACGTGATGTGCTAGAATATCATCCAGAATGCAACGGCCATCACAGCCTTCTCCATTGAAGCGGGAGCTGCAAGGCATCAAGAATAACCCCTATCGACGCCTAGACGCGTCCGAATAGCAAGCTCGGTCCAACTTCCAAGTCCCGGGCTGAAAATCACGTAGTCGGAAAAGCTCAGCTGTAAGATCTCCCAAGGAACCCATGAAATAACGGGAAGGAACCTGCTGATGATGAAAAAGCCCCATGGGAAAAGATGGGTAAGAATATATGACAGAACCCCGCAAGCTGTCTCTATCTCGCAGTATGGCGCGTTCCAAACAGAGCTTCTCTGCCAATGTCAAACAATCGGATGCAGTAGAACCCCGAGCAGAAGGGTGCAGAATGAACTTCATAATGGCCTCATCGGAAGGAAAATGCACTGGATAGTGAGTCGGTAGGGTATAAGAGAAGTGGCCGCGCTCACAATATATCAACGCAACATCCACAACTCCGCTGTCAAGATCAGCCCCAGTGGGCTCTTTAGCCACTAGATGATGATCGTACTGCCCAAGTTTACTTCTAGGCATCTGACTGGACGCAGTCATGGGAGAGGACCTCACATCAGAAACTCTCTTCTTGGCCATTGGAGCACCTATGAGCAAGAAAAGATAACAAACAGAGAAAAGTCAAAAAGAAGAACGGCTGGCACCTTCACACGGGCGATTCCCCGTTGACTTACGTTTACCGAGAAATCCCCCGTGGGGGGCACTTGTCAACACCTAAAAAATTGCAGAGTGGTCGATAATAAACGAACATGTTCTAAAAGTGGTTTCTAGTTGTGACACTATAGTGAATACGACTATTCTGGATGCGTATACAAAATGTAACAGGTTGGAAGATGCCAAAAGGGGATTTCGGTCGCTGTCGGGACACCACCTGCAGTCGTGGAATTGCCATGGCTGTTGGTCACGCCGGAAATTTTCAATTTCGACGGACTTCGGGGTTATTGCGGCTCACTAATGATTCTGGTATAGCAGTTGGCGAAATCGGTTTATCTGGTGTTCTAAGAGCGTGTACAGGGGCTAATAGACAAACCGTTGGCATTTAGATCCATACTTTAACCGTTTAAAAAAAAATGGAGTATTGGTTGAAGCATGCTAATCGGACGTGCCAAAATGATACCATTTCTTGGAATACTACAATTTCAGCTGCTGAACAAAATAACAAAAATGCTGCGTAAAAAAAAGAAGGGAGGAGGATAATTCGAGATTACCGATGTCGATGTCAAAGACCGCCCAGAATCCACGTAGTGATGTCGACACCCCGCAAGCAGGTTCTGAACCGTCTTCCAAGCAGCAAGCCGTCTCCGATTTCCCCCCTTCGCGGCACCGTCGAGAGCCTCTTTTCCTCCTGGAATCGCCTATGAGAGTCTCACACCACCGCGCAGTCCCAGTTGGAAGCGGGACGATAGCTCCTCCTCGACCCCGCAGGGTAGCCGCGCGCAGCCAGTAAGACAACGGAAAGGCAGAATTATTTCGTCTCCCACCTTAGTCCAGGTCAACATAAATGAGCGCCCGCAGGATTCTCCAGCTAGCAGGGAATCCGTCGCGGAGGGAGGGGATCGTCGACCCCCCTCTACAGGAAGGCCAGTAGCTGCAAAACGCGGCAGGACTTTCCTCTCTACCGAAAGGCCCTATGGGGCAAGTCGCCGCGCCAGGGGATCCTCCATCCCGCAATCAGTGCGGGCGAGATGGTGTTGGGGCGACATTCCATATTTTGGCAAAGGGCCTCGGACAATAAAAGGGAAAGGAGAGGCAGAGAAGAAGGGAGGAAGGATTCAAAAGGAGAGGCAGTGCGAAGATTCAAAAAGGGAGAGACTGAGCATCGCGGAGAAGAGGAGAGGAGCAGAAGAAGGGGAGAGAGGGAGAGATAGCAGCGGCCGTAAGGTCGTTCAAACAGAGAAGGGTGGCGAGGGTTACCTCTTCCCGGTGCACCTTCGGGACCTTCTCCTTCTTCCCACGAAGCCGGCGAAGCCCCCCTTTTCTCCGCCCGACGACGCTATCAGAGCTGCTCTCCTCCGCTCGTGCTGCCGTTGAACTCCCGGTCCTCTTCCAGTGCGGACGTCGGGACTTTAGCCCTCCTCGCGTCGTCGAGCTCTCTCCCGCAAGGTTTTCTTCTCCCGCCGTCGAGATCCCGTCGCCGGAGTTCTCCCGTCGCCGGAGTTCCGCCGTCGCCGCGGTCGTCGGGAGCTGTCCTCCGTCGGGCTTGCAGGCGTGGCCCGGGGCGAAGGAGAGAGAGGTCGGGGGGAAATAATACCCCCCCGAACCTAGATCCATGGTGGAAAAAGGGTCCCCGGGCCCGCAAGGAGGGTCCGCGTGAGACTGTTTGACCCGCGGGTCAAATAGGCGGTGGGGCCCACATTCAAAAAGTGGTTTAAAAAAAAAGAAGAAGAAGAAGAGGAGGAGAAGGAGAAGGGGAGCCAGCAGACGCATAACCAAATGACACAAAGAAAAAAAAAATGTGTTGAATTTGAATAAAAGATCAAATTAAAAGGATCTTCACCCTTGGGTCGTTGGACAGTCATGCGCTAAACCATAGATCGACGAGGTGGTGTCCTTGGGAGATCCTCCACAAGTCCTTCTGGACCGGGGCTACTCTCCCTCAATTTGGTTAATAATAATTATGGGGTTAATTTCTGAATCCCCAAAATTCATTCAATTTTAAGTCTCTTAATGCCTATAAAAGGTTGTATGAGATTTAATCTTCATTGTGGGGTTAATTTCTGAATCCCCAAAATTCATTCAATTTTAAGTCTCTTAATGCCTATAAAAGGCCGTATGAGATTTAATTTTTTTGTGGGGTCGATTTCCGATACCCAAAATTCATTTGAGATAAATTTCTCGGCTCTCACAAAGAGCTATGAGAAATTTAATCTTAAAAAAATGGAGTTGTATGCAAGTTGAGAATCAACCCGGAATTATGTTTTCATGGAACATCTCCGGAATATTCATATGCCCCCTCTGTTAATAAAATTTCTTGGCGCCATTAAGAAATGTCGTCGATCCTTTTCCAATCCGACCTGGCAAACAATGCAGAGAGAGAGAGAGAACAAGAAAAATAAAAAATAAAAAAAATATAATGATAACAATACCGATAACATACACATCCGCAGGTTTTTACAAAAAAAAAAAACAAACAAAAAAATTCTTTACAACAAGTGTCAATCCAAGCTTCGGTGGGATGATGATTTCAATCATCTCCTCTCGACTTCTATTGTTGTGGAAGCCTAGCTCATGTCACCTGCAGGAAATCTCTTCGCCTTGCCATGTCAAGCAATTTGCGGACATTACTTTAGTCATTGGATATCAGTGTTGAGCTTCCTTGAACAAGCCATTCAACCTGTGACCAATGATGATCTTGACTTAGGCTGTGCAGCAATCGAGCAAGCTGCAGCAGGAAAGGCATAAGAAGGAGAAAAGGATCAATGGCCGCGGTCATTCCATATTTCAAAGAATTTGGGACTTGCAAGTCAGATCATAAAACATATGCCCCAGGGCAAAATTTGCCAACTTTGCAGAAACCAGAAAATAATAAAATCAGCCTATTGGAATGAAGATTCTCAATTCAATTAAAACAAACCTGTCCAAAGCAATTTGAATCAAACCATGATTGAGCTCAACGGATTGGACCCCATAGCCAAATTCTGAATTCGATTCTCCTTTTTCTGAAACATAACATCCGGTTCTAATTTCAAGGTCCAAACAACTAATGCACATTTAATCTAAGGCAAGCAGAGATTCTCAATCAAGATTCGACTGGGAGATAATACAAATTAAATCACCTGAATCAGATTTGAAATTCAAAAAGCCAGAAGTCTGAGGTATGAATTTATGTGCCGAATCGCCATCCGAAATCCCAGGTCCGAGATCTGAAAACCTTTAAAACCTGAAATTTGGACTTAAAGCATGCAGGTCTTGAAGTCCAAAACCCGTATTGGATCCAAAAGTCTGAACTTCACATTTAAAATAAGGAATCAAAACCTGAACTTTGCAACTAAGGTCTGAGATTTGAAATAAATCTGGACCCCCCCCCCCAAATCTGAAAATAGGAAGTGCAGAATCTGAACTCCAAAATCCGAAATTTAATCCAATTTGTAAATCTGAATAAGCCAACCTGTAAAAAAAAAGCACAGAGAATTCTGTAAGGTCCAGAATCCGCAATCTGGATGTTCTTATCATCCTCATCACAAATCCATCAGCGGACTAAGTCTGCAGATAGACTAATCAGCTCAAATTTGATCATTCTCAAGTTCAAACATAATCAGTCCAGAAGTAAAAAAAAAACATCTGCGCTTGAACTTCAAGAACAACCCAATTCAAAGTCAATTCAAGTTAACTAAAACAAATTGATTCAATGAGCAGATCTAACCGCAACCCAAAAAAAGGAGCAATTAGCAAACTGAATACAACTCAAACTAAATTCAAACCAATTCAACTCAAATTAACTCAGGCACAGGCATTCTAACAAAAGTTCATAGGACCGTTTTTCTCTTATGTGAACGTTTATTTTTGTGGATGCATGTTTTCTACTTCAATAAGTTGCTATGACGATTAATCAAGGGTATTCGGGTTATCTCGATGTAATTAACGTCGGATCTTCGCACCATCCGACGGGGAGAGGTCAAAATTAATTTCAAAGAACCTAACAACCTCAAATTATAATTTTATAAATATCATTGACCTTAGTTAGTACTTTTATGAAATATCATCTATTTTCTTACAAAGTCAACACTAAGGTCAAATCAAATTTAATTCAAAACCAAATGGAAAATGAATTTCCGAAACCAAAAATCTTTTGATTAATTTTGAGGTTACATCATCAGGCTGCCCTGGATGGGCTGAAACAGTATCTCTTAAATCCACCAGTTCTAGGGGCACCCATCAAGGGTAGGCCTCTCATTTTATATATCACTGCATTGGATGCATCTTTGGGTGCTATGTTGGCACAGTTAAATGACGAAGGCAAGGAACAACCATTGTATTATCTTAGCAGAAGATTAGTGGGCCCCGAGCATAATTATTCTCCCATGGAGAAAATATGTTTAGCCTTAGTATTTGCTGCAAAGAAATTGAGGCATTATCTCTTATCCCATGAGGTCAATTTGATATCCAAAGGATAATCCTCTGAAATACATGTTGAAACAACCTGTCCCTACGGGACGTCTGGGGAAGTGGGCTTTAATGTTGATGGAGTTTGACATTAAGTATGTGCCCTAGAAGGCAATTAAAGGTCAAGGAATGGCAGACTTACTCGCTGCCCATCCTATCCCTGAAAATTCTCCACTCAATCTCCAGCTACCTGATGAGGAGACCTTGAGGGAAGAAATACAAGAAGCCCAACAGGTTGAGGTTAAGTATTGGCAGCTCTACTTTGATGGTGCCGCTAGTACAGAAAGAAGACCTAATGGAAAGTTAAAACCAAGGGCTGGTGCAGGCATAGTGTTCCTGACTCCAGATGGAGGTGTGCTTCACAATTCATGTGCTCTGCCTGAGACCCTCACAAATAATGAAGTAGAATATGAAGCCCTTATCATTGGCTTAGAAATGGCTTTAGAAATGGGAATTCGATGCCTCCAGGCATTCGGGGATTCAATGCTGGTCGTGCAACAAATGCTCGGGGTTTTTGAAGTCCGAAAGGAGGAGCTGATGGTATATCATGCAATGGCCACTCGGTTGGTTGAAAGATTTTATATTTTTAGCATACAATATGTCAAGAGAAGGCAGAATTCACAAGCAGATGCCTTAGCAAAACTAGCCTCGGTGATTAAGTTACCACCGGCTGGAATGCTAGAAATTGTGGTCAAACACAGGAGGCTATTCCCAATTTCCATCACAAATGATAGCGGTTCCACATCTTGGGAAGCTAATGTCATTGAAGAAGGTGAAGATGATCACCCAGAAGAAGTTGATTGGCGGCAACCGATCATTAATGTCAAAAATGGGATTCTGCCTGAGCAACGGGCTGAGCGTGTTCAAATGACACGAAGAGCGACCTCCTACCAGTTGATTGGTGGAGAATTATACCGCTTGGTTCCAGAAAAAGAAAGGGTTGTTCTAGCCAGATGTTTGTCCAAAAAGGAAGTAGCTCAAGTGATGAAAGAAGTTCATAGTGGGTTATGCGGAGCACATCAATCCGGGCCCAAAATGAAGGTAGCGATTAAACTCAAGGGATATTATTGGCCTACCATGTTCGCCGATTGTGAAAATTTTTCAAAGGAATGTCATGAATGTCAAGCTTTTGGACCTATCCCCAGGCGTCCTCAAACGCAGTTACATCCTACTACCCCAACTTGGCCTTTCGCCGAATGGGGAATGGATATTGTGGGTCCTTTCAAACCATCTTCCAAAGGGTGCAAGTTCATACTTGCAGCTACTGATTATTTTTCCAGATGGGCAGAGGCTATACCAAAGAAGGGAAGTCACTGGTGAGGTTGTTGCTCGGTTTGTCCGGCAACATATTATATACAGATACGGAGTGCCAAGTCGCATCTTATCAGATAATGGTACACCATTCTGAAACCAGGTAGTCTACAAGATGGCTGCTAAATTTCATATTGAGTGGAGGACGTCCACTGTCTATAACCCGCAGGCCAATGGATTGGCAGAAGCTTTCAACAAAACTCTTTGTAAACTTCTAGTCAAAGTGGTTGGAGATAAGAAGCGAAGTTGGGATGAGAAGATGCATGAAGCTCTTTGGGCATACCGCACCGTATATAAAACCCCTACTGGCTGTTCTCCATTTTCCCTAGTGTATGGGACCGAAGCAGTCATACCAGTAGAGGTGGAGTTGGCTTCTTATAGAGTAGCAGTCCATCACGGTCTTCCGTCTGATGAGCCCGACGAAATGCAAAGGCGGCTCATGGAGTTGGATAAGTTGGAGGGTGAAAGGTTGAAAGCCTATGAACACCTTAAAGTCTATCAAGCTAGAATGTCTCGAGCTTATGACAAATTGGTGAAAGAGAGAACGTTTCAAAAAGGAGATTTAGTCATGGTCAAGCAAAAGGATGCAATGGCAGGTCGACCAAAGAACAAGTTTCTCCCAAATTGGCTTGGCCCCTACATTATTGATAGAATGTTTGAAGGCGGTGCATATACAGTGGTGGACAACAAAAGGAAACTCCAATTTCCCCCACTAAATGGCAAGCATATCAAGAAATACTATGCTCCAGAACATGAATTCCGTAGAAATTGGCCAACAAATGAAGGTTGATGCAATTACATGCAAGAAAAAAAAAGAAGGGAAGGAGAAAAGATGATGATGATAACCCAGTTAAAAAAAATCCTTCGTGGTTAAAGAATCTTCATGTTTTCAAATGTATACCACTATAACCCTCCTGGTATATGTGGTTACTAAAGCCAAAATTTTGGGTCTTCATGACCTTTTCATAAACCTTGCAACATCATGACCATGCTGGTCTATATGTTTCTTTTAATTTTCATGTCGTTCAATTTGGGCACAAAGCCATTCACTTTTTCTCCAAGTCCCTAGAAATATTTGAAATTTAGGGTTTGGAGACAAGCTCTGATTTTTAAAAAAATAACATTTATCTTAAATTCATACTCCATGAGCCGAGCATGATTATTTCATGATCATATGTCTCACGAGTATAAACAGTAAAAAGCCACTTCTTCTTTGATTTACGAGGCCGAATGTGATCCTTTGACATTCAAAAGTCTTCAGATTCAATGTCAGCAAGACGTTTCATATCATTCTATTTTGGCATTAAGCCAACATATCATTTCGGCATTAAGCCAACACATATTTTCAGCATTAAGCCAGTATAGCTTTTCGGCATCAAGCCAACACATATTTTGGTATTAAACCAACATATCTTTTTGGCACTAAGCCAACAAATCATTTTTGGCATCAAGCCGATATATCTTTTTAGCATCAAGCTGATAAATCTTTTCGGCAATAAGCCATCCAAAATTCGGACCCTATAAACCGAATGTTACTTCTTTACATTCACATGTTTTAAGGGTTATGTTGACATCAAGCTACCTAAATTCTATACCCAATGGGCTGCATGCAACTCCTTTGCATACATATGTCCCACGGGTTCCTTCGGCAGTAAGCCATCCAAAATTCAAACCCCATAGACCGAATGTTACTTCTTTACGTTCACATGTCTTAAGGGTTTTGTTAGCATCAAGCCATCCAAATTGTATACCCAATGGACCGCACGCATTTCCTTTGCATTCATGGTCCCACTGGTTCATCCGGCAATAAGCCACCCAAAATTCAAACATGATAAGCTGAATGTTACTTATTCACATTCATATGACTTAAAGGTTATTTTTGGCATCAAGCCACCTAAATTTTATATCCAAAGAGTTGCATGCGACTTTGTCGCATTCATATATCTCACAGGTTCTTTTTGGCATTAAGCCAATTAAAATTCATATCCCATGGGATAAGTTTACCCCCAATGTTAATATGTTATAAGAATTTTCTTAACACCAAATCACCATATTCAATAGACCGAGAATGACGCTGTCATGTTTACATGTTTTGCAAGTTCATCTTGGTATCAAAAAAAAGAAAAAAGAAGAAGAATGATGATGAATGAAAAAGAGAAAGGGAAAGAAAAAAAATGAGAAGAGAAAGAGACGGAAGAAAAAAAGAGAGAGAAAAAGAGAAGGAATGACAAAAAAAGAGAGAGTGATAGAAAATAAAAAAAAAGAAAGAGAGAAAGAAAAAATAAGAAGAGAGAGAGAGATATATAGAAGAGAGAAAAGAAGAAAAGAAAAAGAAAGATAAAAAAAGAAGAAAAAGGGAAAGATAAAAAAAGAAGGAGAGGAAAGTCTACGTTCAGCCGGTTGTATGCGATTTTTCTTTTGTATATAATTTGTTGTATAATCCTTTTTAACATCAACTCGTTCACGTGTTGACAAGGCGAATTTAAAGGAAAAAGAGGGATGCTAAGTCAAAGGGCACAAGCCCTTCTCGATCCTAAAATATTTGAATGACCGCAATGTCAATGACAAGTGTTGGATAGCGTTATG
The DNA here is from genome assembly GCA_036172225.1 of Cryptocoryne crispatula var. balansae. Classification (NCBI taxonomy): domain Eukaryota; kingdom Viridiplantae; phylum Streptophyta; class Magnoliopsida; order Alismatales; family Araceae; genus Cryptocoryne; species Cryptocoryne crispatula. Next base: position 32,998,564 of record CM069929.1, on the reverse strand, counting down.
TTGTGCAACAAGAAGCTGGAAGTCAAGAATACTTAAAGAAGATGCAGATCATTGCATTTTTTTTTTAAGATAATAGAAGCAACAACACTTTGTAATAAAGAAAGACAAATACAGCAAGGAATAAAGGACTACAACTCTGGCATAGGACAATCTGTCGGGCGAAGTCTATCAAGCTCTTGTATCTCTACCGACAGGCGTGCCTCAGTGGTGACAAGTAAGGCATACTCCTCCTCCTTAGAGGCTAGACTCTTACGAGTTTGTTCATCACTAAGCTGAGCAAGAGAAAGTTGGACCTCTAATACGCGTCGCCTTGCATCTAAGGTAGATAGCTTCCCACGAATTTTCCCAACAGCACTCTCTGCTTTAGCTTGATCACCACGCAGAGTCTCCAAATGGGTCCGTGCTGAGGAGATGGCATCGGCATTGACCTTCTTCATGGCTAGCTTCTCCTTCGCCAGAGGAAGAAGAATCGTGTTCCAATGAACTCGCATCTTTTCCATATGAAGCTGATCACAATACTGCCTCAATAGTGCTTCTACAGCTGCTATCCATGGTTCCATAGTGCAACCGAGACCATGATAACAAGTAGTTACATTCTTCAATTGAGCCCTCATTTCTTCTTCAGGTAGCAAGGGATGTAGAAGTCGATCCAAAGCTTTGATCATACTTTCTTGCATAGGCTCAGCAAGCCTCATGCCAATAGCAAGTGTAGAAGGCCAAGTTAAACCCAACTCAGGTGGATCAGTAAGCATAATAGCCAATTGAGAAGAGTCGCCAGAAGGTGCAGCAGCTACAAGAAAAGAAGAAAAGAAGAAGAATTAGTCAACAAGTATACATTCAAATAATGATGAATAAAAGCATGAAAGAAAAGAATTCACTACATCACTCACTAGTAGACAAGACAGGGGCTATAGGTTGGGTGTCATCCCCCGAGGCACTACCCTTCTCCAGAGCTGAGATCATGCTATCATTATCTGAAAAAGAAAGAGGAAAAGAAATGAAATGAGTGGAAGTGAATAAGATAGCTCAACAAAGTGGATAAAAAAATGCAAATGATCCACAACATACCTCCAATCATGGGTGAGGTTGAGGTAACAATCAAGTCACTCTCATCACCGCCCAAACTATCCATGTCAGGTGCTTGGGCAGGTGAATCCAGTTCTGCCAATGGTGGGCTAGAAATCACTGCAATAAACAAAGAACCCACATCATTTATAAGAGAGGAAGGTTAGAGGTTTAAGATTTAGTTTGCTAACACAAAAATAATGGCACTCCATATAAATGCAAACTAGAAGCATTATACCTTGTAAAGAAACTGCCCGAACAATCACATCACCCGTCAAAGTCAAATCCTCTATGAGAGATGGAGGTCTGATGGCAATGGGCTCAACAATCAAACAATCCTCAATGTCTGGGGATGATCCTATAGGAGAAGGAGAGCGTATACCGGCAGCCATTGAAGAAAACTCAAAAGAAGGGGCAGTAGTCGCCAAAGAAACATCAACGGCCAATGGGATCGGAATCTCGTCCGTATCAACATCTCCACTCGGCTCTCCTGGAGTAAAAAGATGCTCTTCCCTAGTCGTGGGAAAGACGTCATCCTCCGTACAAACACCCTCGTCAAAAGGAGGGGGTGGATCCGTCTCTCGAGCAGGAGAAAAGGTTGTATACAAAAGTAAAGAGAAAACATGCATAAAGATGCTCGATAAAGCAAAACATGGTATGAACTAGACCAAAAAAAAGAATGAAAGACATACTTGGAGCACGGTCAACTGGCGTAGGAGATAAAGATCTCCTCATCAAGCGTGCCCTCTTTTTAGGTGGAGTGTTTCCTGCCGATCTACGAGAACCCTTAGCACGAGTGGCAGAAGAGTCTGCAAAAGCCACCTTTGAAGAAAGAAGTAGACAAAGAAAGAAAAAGGTAAGATAATACGATGATCAACGTCATACAAAAAAAAGGAGAATGATTGGGAATATGAACATGATAGCAAGGAAGAAAATAAAAGTTAAATACTGGGTGATGGACAACTAGGTGGACGGGAGACCAATATCCCGGCGTCTATATCCCAACAACTAGGTGGACGGGAGACCAATATCTCGTCCAACCTTGCTCGCAGCACTCATCACAGCAACTTTCAGCTCCCCAAAGCATAAAGCTTGTGCCACATCAAGTGCGTCCTCAAGGGGTCCCCAAGAGGATATCAACTGCCTAAGATGATCGACCCAAACTCTAACAGAGCTGGTCGGAGGTAGAAGCTCCCTCGAAAGAACATGCCGGCGCCCCGTGCAATCAATCTCCCAAAAAGAATACCAGTCAGCAGGCTGCAAGGGGGCTGGTCGCCGTGCCCGTTGTGAAGCTCGAAGTGGCTCCACAAGAGAGTCAATGGTCCCGGTGTAAGGATCCTGGGATACTGGAGGTAGCAAACCCCATTTTCCCCAAGATTTGTATCTGGCTAACAACTTGTCTCTCCGAGACCTGTAATGGCGCCAAAGAAAAGATGAACTGACATCTGGAGGAGCACAATCTTTCATATCCAATCGGGCTTCTTCGGCTGCAGCTATCAAATGTGGTAACATCCTGTAGTTTTGGCTACGATGAGACCACCAATTGCCATAAACGACATCAAATTCGCCGGTAACCCCCAGTAGTGAAATCTCAACGTGATCCTTCGCCTCTCGGCAAAAGAAATACCACCACTCCGCTGCAACAAGGTGGCTGTCCAAATGAGCATAAACACGATAGGGGATGTCAAAATCGGCATTTGGAGGAAGCCCCTGGTCATAACCAAAGTTTCTACCAAATCGGTGCGGATAGTATGGCTCTAAAATGGTGCGCCGACCTTGCCGAAATACCAGAACACATATACGGGTGCACAGATACCAGTCCCAAGCAGCCCATGCACTGTACTGGTTCGTCAAAGGATCCACCCAATGAAAACCACCAGCATGCTGTATGGCAGTATGTGGGCGATGACCCACTGAACAATGGGCAAAACTCAAGCCATTGCCACCATCTAGCGGCAATGTGGACAGTAACTTCCGCCATGTAGTAAGCTCCTGCTGCTGCTGTGAACGTGGACTGCCAATAAATCTGTAAATCAGTGCACAGTGTGGATCCCGTCCTTCTTTCAGTGAGGGGAGGCCAGTAAAAAGGGAAGCAGCCCAGACACTCACATAATGCGTAGCCATCACAATAGCACAGTCCCGACGTGAAGAATGGGATGCAATCGCTCCAAAAGAATGATATATCGCAGAAAGAGCGGCTGGAGCAATAGCTAAGGTGGTGCCACAAGCAAGTCTGCAAGGTGGTACGTAACCTCTGGTCTAATCACATCTGCATCCTCAAAAGGAATCGCGAAGGTAACTAACCAATAAGCCAGAAAAGCAGCCAGATGTGTAATCTGACCAAGCCCCCATGGATCCTCTGCTTCAACACAAGCTTCTAAGCCAGCGAATCTCCTGTCAGAACGTGGTTTCTTGTGGCGTACTAAGTCGGTCCGTTGTTTCCCCAACTTGGCAAAACCATGTTTATAACAGTAAGGACCGCCATAGAAGAAACGCAGCCAGATGTCACAACTCACTCGATAACTGACATCAGAAGAGTGGTTCTTGCTGACCATAGCTAGATCACGCCACACTTTCACCAAGTACCTATGACAATAAGACAATTGATAATTACCCTGGTCATTTGTCTAACATCTATGAAGGTCATCCAAAATGACCTCTTCATAGGGTTCCCCACGAACCGGTAAACCAGAAAACATATGAAGGGCCCACAAATCAAATGAAGTCTCTCCCTCGGCAGTGACAAAGGTGTTCCACCTCCTGTTGAACCGCTCTGCTAAAGCTTGGATATATCCTTCATAACAAGGATAGTCATACAAGGCAGCACCCACAGCAGACTTCAAGCGGATTTGCTCCAAACGAGCACTGAAATTGGCTAGAATGTATTCTAACCATTCACAAGCACCATCTCTCGGGTGGTGAGAACGTCTCGAAAATCGGCCATACCAACTGTCTGTGTTATGTGCCAAGATACCGTCAAGTATACACCTGCCATCAAAGTTTTCCCCACTGAAACGAGGACTGCTGGGCTGCAAAAACAATCCACTGCGGTGTCTAGATGCATCTGAGGGACATGCTCTATCCAACATCCATACACCTGGCCGAAAACCATAAGAACAGAAGTGCTCGTCCTGAAATTCATTCAATAAGCCCATAAAATGGCACGATGGACTACACTTAAAATGAGGCAAACCCAGTGGAAATGATGGGTATGCATAAACAACAGTACGCCGCATCAAGGAGGGAGGGGTCGCGGGTCGCGACCGGGTCGCGGGACCCCCAGGCCGACCCGGTTGGGACCGGGTCGCGACCCCATTTTTTAATTTTTTTTTTTTGAAAAATTCAAAAAAATAAGAAAAATCTGAAAAAAATCTGAAAAATTACAGAAAAATTGGAAAAATAAATGACATGATTTAAATAAATAATACATCAATTTTATTCCAACGTGATGTGTTCTACACTTTGTAGGTAGTTGATGTACTCTCCCCATGTCATTTGGGTTGAGTACAAAGTTTGATACATGTACACATGACGATCATATTCGTCAGTCCCTCGGGAAACTATCCTAAGACTTGATCCAAACGAGTCACCATAACTATAGGTTGATTGGATCGAAGTATCAGATGACTCCACATAATTCATTCCACAATACTCTTGATCGTATGTAGGGAACCAAGAGCCTTGGGATGAATCATACACATAGTCGGAGGCATCGTGGTATTCTGCTCCAACTCCATGGTTACGATGACCTCCTCTACCTTGTGGCCTTCTACCATGATCGGTATCTTGGGTCGCATTAGTATATTGCTCCTCGTCGGTAAAACGTAACGACATTGTAGGAGATATGGGAGGATCTGAGGTCCCTTGTACTTGTAAGGTGTTCGCGCCCCCGTATCCAGCACCATCATCGCTGCTACTCTTTGACGACGAATCCTCGGACGTCTGGTACTGCACTCGGATGTTCGGCTCCGGCGTATCTTCTCGATCGTCTTCGACCGTATCAGCATCTGCAATATCAAAAGGATCAGTCATAACTTGTTTACCTTTTTGCCTACTTTGCGTACCTTGACTAGTTCCTTCTCCGGTCCTCTGACGCTTTGCTAGAGAGGGAGGGATCTGGAACTCTTCGGCCAAAGGGACATCGTCGAGCACTCCTTCAGCCCATTGTCGGTCTTCTGGGTTGAACTCCGGTTCTCCCAACCCTTCTCGGTCGTTGACCCAAGCTTCTAAGGAGTTCTTCTCGTAGAATATTTGATCCAAATCGATGTCCTCCTCTTCAATTTGCGGCTCCTCGACCGAACGTCCCGCCGCCTGTGATATCCAACTCTTTTGTTCCATCTGGTCTTGCTTCATTCTCTCCAAATTTCTCAACTTTAACCTCATGTTGTAGTGACAATACACGAGGTCTTCAAGCCTCCTTGATGTCAACCTCCCATACCTTCGTACTCTTCGTCTCCAAAAATATCCGGCATCTCTTGTCCGGTCCCGTAAATGTGTACGGAACGTCTCCCCGGTTGTTGCAATTCTTCTCGGACGGTCTCCTTATGCCGTTTGCTAGTTCTCTTCGTTTGCTCCATCGCTTGTAGGTGCCTACGAAATTGAGCTCTGACCTCCGGCGGAGTCCGTGTGCAAGGAAGAACGTTTTCCTTCATACCTGCAAGATGAAATTTTAAACAATAAATACCACCGAATATTACTTTGTCGCAATATTTACATTGCACTTTTCTCTCCGCCATGGAGATCAAATTGCAATGTAACCAAGCCGGATCACTCCGGGTCGCGCTGGTAGTTTGGGTTGTTTGGCTTGGAGAAGACATTTTTTATGTAAATAATTACTTAAGTAAGTAATTAATTATTTAAAAAGCTAATGACGTTAATTAGTGACTACTAATGTAAGTATACTTTTAATTATGTAAAATGAATGATTAACTAATTATATGATTAAGTAAGTAATTAATTATACCTTCCAACTAATGATGTGTTAAGTAACTACTAAACTAAATATCTAACTAATCTTCTAGCTAACTAACTATGTAAGTAAGTAAATAAGTATTAAAAATAAGAAACTACTTAACTAACTAATCAATGGAACAAATATTAAATAAATATACTAAATGAACTAATGAAATAATTAAGTAAATGAAGAACAAAATGAGAGCAATGAGAGCAATGAGAGCAATGAGAGCAATGAGAGCAAAAATGAGAGCTTGGGAGTGAGAGTGGGGGGGTGGGAGTAAGGGGAGCCCCTTGGGGGCTTTAAATAGCCCCCAAGGGGCTGAATGGGGGGGGGGGCTGCGCCCCCCCCATGACCGTTGGCAACGGTCATATGACCGTTGCCAACGGTCAGCAACGGTCATATGATCGGGTCGCGCGACCCGGCCGGGTCGCCGACTCGCGCGACCCCTGCGCGACCTCACGACCCGGCCGGGAGAGTCGGCCCGGCCGGGTCGTGACCGGGCCGGTCGGGACCAAACCCGACCGGGTCGGGGCCGGGTCGCGACCCGGCGAACCATGCCTTGCATGATTTCTCTGCCTCGCAGTATGGCACATTCAAGCTGGTTCCTCTCCTCTGATGACATAGAACAAATGTCGGCATTCCCTAAAGGAAAAGGGCGCCGAATAAACTCCAACAGAGCTTCTTTAGAGGGATAATGAAGAGGGTAATGTGCTGGTCGAACATATGCAAAGGACCCGTGCCCATGTTGGATCAATGTAATGTCGACGTCTCCAGCACCAGCCATCAAGCCCATGTGCTCCAGGGCAGCCAAATGATAGTCATGTTGCCTGAATCTGGTCTGGATCAGCTTATTTGGAACCGGCATACGTGATGCTGCAAAATGTCTTTCTTCCTCAGAAGAACTATCATTCGCCATATTCCTAGAAGAAGCTCCGTGTCGAGCCATGAAGTACCTATCAGATTTCAAAGGAATGATGACGATGAAACATGATGAAATATTTTCAACAAAAGAAGAAGGGAAAATGCAATGGAAAGATGGGTACGGCACGTGCGATTCTCCAACGGGACCCGCCTTTGAAAAATCGCCCGTGGGGGGCAATTGTTGACGCCTAAAAATGCTGGAAAAAATCACAAAATAAGAAAGAAGTGGACAAGACGATACAATTCAGCCGACAAAGACGTAATGTTTATATACGTCCTCCGAATTTGTCACAAATGGCACCTCGTCGACAAGTCCAAATGATGACGAGGTTCGTACGAAGAGTGTCAAAGCTCTCGTACGATATTCCGACGCGTCGAGGGAAGGGAACCGAGAAGGTTGCAGCGATGTCCCAACAGTACCGACGTTTACCGAAGCTCCTTTCAAGGAGGGAATATTCTAAATGGCATGGATAAGCAAATTAAAAGCCAGACGTAACTGTCGCCATCGGATGCTCCTACTGCACAAGGCCTATAGGAGGTGAAGGGCATGTAACGGAAGCACATTGAAGCCCCATAACAATGAGGCACATTGTCAGCTCGGTAACGGCAGAGGAGGGCGTTACTCCCGGATGATCAATGGCCGCCGCAAGATAAGGAGACGGTGGCAGCATACAGCAGGGGGATTCGACGCATACAGCAAGGGGGTTCGATTCTACGGCAGAGGGTAAAGGAAGAGAAGAAGAAGGAGGAGAGGTAAGGTTTACCGGGGTGGATGGCGATCGTCTCCGGCTCCTTCCGCCGTCGCTGCGTCTCTCTCTCTCCGTCTGCACCTCCGCCGTCGCCGAATGCACCTCCTCCCTCTCCTCTTCTGTCGTCCAGCGCACCTCCCCCTTCTCCTGTTCACCATTGTCCGCCCGCGCGCAACTCCACCGGCAGCCGCAAGCCTCCCTTTCCTCTTCTGCCGGCGCTGCACGAGTGTCCCTCTCTCTCTGCCCACAGCCACGGCCGCAGTCCTTCTCCCCTTCTCCTGTTCACCGTCGTCCGCCCGCAGAGATGCTCCCCCACGTCTCTCTCCTTCTCTCCGTCTGTCCGCGCGCGCCCCTCTCTCTCCATCCGTCTGTCCGCTATTACACTCCCACGCCCCCTGTTCGTCGTCCCGCAGCCGCACTCCGCCGCGCGCGGCCTCTCCTCTCTCTCTCTCTCTCTCTCACCTCCGCCCGCAGCCCCGTAGCCGCAGCTGCCTCTCTCCCTCTCTCTCTATCCGCCGGACACCCTCTCGGCCAAGCGCAGCCGCCTCTCTCTCTCTCTGTCCGCCCGCGTGCAAGTCTGCCCGCAGCCGCGCGTGCCTCTCTCTCTCCCCCACAGCGCCTCCTCCTTCCTCTAGCGGCCACGCGCAGCCTCTCTCCCTTTCCTCTTCTGTCTCCGCTAAACAGCCGCGGCCGCCCTTCCTCCTTTTCCTCTCATCTAATGTTCATTGTCGACGCAAACCATCCGCCCAAACCTGTTTGAACCGTCTTCGGTCGCACCCAGCTAACTGGCCATTGGAGCAGGATGATGGCGAGAGTGGTTATGGCATCCATTGATATGAGATGGTTCAAATCAAAGTTTGATAAATTTTAAATAAAGTTCACAATCAAACCGATTTGAGACTAATTGGGGGCTGGTCTAATCGGGCACGCTCTATGTCTCAAATTTAAACTTAAAATAATAAATCGATCCAAGACTAATTGGGGGCCGGTCCAATCGGGCACGCTCTACGTCTTTGGAAAATAATCGAACAATCGAGGCTAATTGGGGGCCGGTCCAATCGGGCACGCTCTACGCTTCGGCATAATTTAAAAGAATCAAAAATAAATAATTTTTGATTAGCATATAAAGGTCAAAATAAAATGACCCCAATGCTATATCAATTTTTCCCATCAAGGGATTATTATATCAATTTTATATGATGGCTAAATGTATATGCATATATGCATGAATGCCAAAATATAAAACCGATATGATAGTGTTTATATCGATAAATAACACCCATAAACCTTAGCCAAAGGTCGGTGTGTTATATCTATTATCGATGTGATCCATTCCATAATGCCTATCAAAGGCTCAATGGATTCAAACCGATTCGATTCATTGTAATCCTGACATCATTTTATGTTCATCATATTTGTAAGTTGTACATTTTTTTTCAATTAATGGAAATTACATGGTGTATGTATTTTTGATGTCAATGGGAGTTAAAATAGCTCCATAAGTTGTATGGAATGTAAACAAGAAAAGAGTAATTTAAAGAAAGATTATATTAAAACCATAACAAAAAAAAGATAGAGGAAAGAAAATTAATTAATTAAATAATTCTAAAATACCAAAAATTAATCAAAGTTAATCAAACTCAACTTTCATAACCTAAAATTAATCTTAAGATAAATTTAAAGTTAAAAAAATAAACCAACACATGAAATAAAACAAAACAAAATAAATTTTCTAACATAAAACACCTATTAAGAGTTAATACCAATTTAATTACAAAAATAAAGAAGATACATAAAATATACTTAATTAAGTTAAAACTAATTCTTATACCCATAAATTAATCAAATATTAAATAATCAAATCTCTTAAATTAAACTATTAACTATTTAATTGATGAATTTAATTAAATAACAAAAAACACATATAATCATAATTGATAAACAATAATAATAATAATAACAAATAAATATTACTTCTTCAATTGTAAAATGATATTCAAAATAAATTAATTTTCTAATCTAAATATCTCTAAATAATTACATAACATTTGAATTAGACAAACTTAACAAATTTAAAAATCAATCAAATCAATTTTAATTTAATCATTTAATCAAATCTTAAATCAATCACAAAAGGTATTAAACAACAAATCAATTAAATCAAAGTTTTAAATCAAATCAAATCAAATTCAATTTTAAATATAAAATGTTTGCATTCCATCGAAGTTATGGAGCCGTTGCTCTTATTATGTTCATTTCATTTGTGGATGTATGCTATCGTTTCGAAATTGCTATGGCGGCGAATCAAGGGTATTCGAATGTTTTCGATATAATTAACATCGGCTCTTCACACCACCCGATGAGGAGAGGTCAAAACGAATTTTCAAAGAAGTCAACCTCGAACTTAAATTTCTATGTATATCGTCGGATTAGTTATACTTCTATGGAATATCGATATTTTCATAGTTCTAAAAGTGAAATTTGACGAATAAATTTTGGATGAGATTTTTGGGAAAATATTCTTTAAAAATCAAAATCCTTTTCATGTTTAAAGATCAAATCAAAATTGTATTTTCAAAACTTTTTGAAATACTCAAATTTTCAATTTTCATATATACATGTTTCGAAACACATACACATACATGAACGAATTTCCAAATTTGATTTCAATCTCAAATTTTGAGGTTACATATACATATCTTCAACATATTTTTCAAACTTTCCAAATCACAATCACACCAAATTCCAATAATCACAAATTTCAAATTTCAAACAATGAGATTTTAAATATATAATTTTTCGAGGTTTCACAATGCGTTACAAACTTAACAATGTCATCTAAGTGAAACAATAACAAGAAATAGAATGAGAGAGTGGTAACGATATAGTCATTTTGCTTTAGTACTGATTTGAAAAGTTAGATAGCAACATGTAGATAAAAATAAAGGATTAGATATATTTGTATAGATATTGCAGCATGGATTATCTTGCTTCTCATAGGTGTGGAGAAACAAGGATTCTTGGGAGGTCTCAAGAGATTGCATTCCATATGTTGTTGATTTTACGTGAGCTAATGCCTAATGCCTTCTTTGGTTAGAGTATTAAAAATGATACTTTGATATTAATATTTCTAGAGGATAGAGTTTCCATAACAAAAAAGGTACGGGTGGACACCAATGTCTTGTTTATACTACAAATTTTAAAATTGATATTAATAACCAAACACTTAATGATGATTTAGATCAATATCATTTTCAGAATTAATGGTGATTGAGGTGTTTTATACTGTTACCAAACAGTCATTATAGCATGGTTATTGGGATTTGCGAGGCTCAACTAGCCTTTGATAAGAACTGCTTAGATAAAATGAGGGGTGGGGAGGATGTGGGGCTTATGGTGAAAACTATGCTGATAAAGATCTCTGGATGGCTCCAGTACTTCATTTATTGCTGTGTTAGTTTATGTGCTTTTTTGCTTGTTTTACACTTTTTAAGTAATATTGACAGATGGACTTGCAAACAAGAAAAAATATGACTGTTAACATCAGTAGTGATTCAAACATCCTATTCCTGTTGAAGACTGTCAGCGGTCTTAGTCTGAGCTGAGCCTGGTTATTTCCTTTTTTTTTTCTTTTCTCTTAAGCTCCTTTTCCTTCTATCCGAACAGGTGCTCATCTCTGCGGTCCAACTCTTATCCGTATTAACTGCTTTTTTGTGTTCACACCAGGGCCAGCGGTCCCGACATTTGCATTTAGACTTGGCTTGGAGATGGTTTCCTGCCGGATATATCATAACACGCTTGCATAAAGTCAATGCAATTGTGTTTCTCTCTTGTATTTTCTTCTTTTCACATGCCCTTTTATTTTTTGGGAAATAGTTAGCCGAGTGATCGACGAGTACAGCATTCTGCAAGCTGTACATTCTTCTTGAAGGGTTTACACCGTACACAAATCATCCTTTTTCATGTACTTTTATCAACTTTCCGTACTGGGATATAGGACGAGTTACCGGCTACTGCGATCTAGTTTTGGATCACCTCCATAAGAACTAGCCGTTTTGCACTCGCGATGTTTCCCTTCTCTTGTTGTGAGGAAGTGGCGGAAGTTGCTAATATGCACGCGAAAGGGGAAATAAAAACCAGCTGGCGGGAACATCACGTGGAAGATTCTTTTGCCTTCCACATTTCCTGCTCCACTATTCTTCCTTGTTTGAAGCTAAAAAGAGCTCGTGTGCGTCGGTATGTTTTTTCAGGGATTCTTTAGCTGGCCTTTCTTCTTTCATAATTCTTGGGTTTCTTTTCAGACTCTTATCAAGGATGTTAGATCGATGGGATGCGCCCTGACGCTTATAATATTAAATATTATTAAAAAAATTTAGGTTTTATTATTGAATTTCTTAGCAATTTACAAATCTATGCACTTTTAAGAAATTTGAGTTTTAAACTTTTCAGCTTTCATTTTATTTTTTTATTTTTCAGATGATAGAAATTTACAAATTCAAAGATTTTTTGGTTTTTCTGATTTTTGTGCTTTAGATTTTATATTTTTCAAAAAATACATAATTTGCAAATTTTGGACCTTAGAATCTCTGAATATTCCAACCCGTAGAAATGTTTAGATTTTATGATTAAATATTTTATAAATTTTATATTTACGCACTTTTAAGAATTCTGAGTTTTTCAGAATTTTCAGACTGTATTTTTTTTACTTCTCAGACTATGGCAAATCACAAATTGATAGACTTTTAAAAATTTTTTTAGATTCTCGGTAGAACTTTTCAGATTTTATGATTGATTTTTTTTATCAATTTTCAGATTTATGCACTTTTAATATTTTTGAGTTTTCAAACTTGTCAGATTTTATTTTTTTGATTTCTTAGATTGTGGCAATTCACAAATTCATAGATTTTTGGTTGTCTGATTTTTGTTTTTAGATTCTATATTTCGCATAATTACATAACTTGCAGATTTTGGATCTTGAAATCTTTGAATATTCTGATATCTAGATTTTTTCAGATTTTATAATTTAATCTTCTAACAATTTTTATACTCATGCAGATTTTACCATTCAAAGTTTTCCAAAATTTTTGGATTTCACTTTTATATTAAAACTTCAAATTTCAGAAATTCTCAAATCGTAACTTTTTCTATTTTTTAATTATATATTTTCAGAATTATTAAATTTATAGATTTTAAATTTTATAATTTATAGATTTTAAATTTTATAATTTTTAAATTTTACTAATACTAAAAGCTTTCACAATTTTGTAGTATTTTTTGCTGTTTTACGAAACTCAAGTTGATTGGGCTGACGGGTTATTGCGGGCCGAAGCTCATTTACACAACTCTAATTCATTGGACTTTCTAGTGGGCTTGGGCCGGGCCAACCCAAGCCCGGCCCATTGACACCCTTGCGCCTGGTGGCAGCTCCTGCCACTGCAGGGATCCAGACTCTTCGAAAAGAGAATAAGTTGGAGGAGATGATTCTCTAGGTCTGCGCCTGCTGATAAATTGTATATTGGCATTGCCCCCACAGCTTGATTTTGTACAGAATATTGCCAAAAAACTAATGCATGCGGTGGACGTACGGGAGAGAATTGAGGTGTATGACCTGATTATTCTAACCAGGAAGAGTGTTCTAGACAATGATATATACATATATATATATATATATATATGCGCTAAAACGTTTGCACATCTCCAGATGCTTGATGACTGATGATGATCTATATGACGTAATGCCCAAGTGACACCTCATGGGTGTTTGGTTACATGATAACGGAGATTTTTATTTTAATTTTTAAAAATTGTAAGAAAATTTGTTAATGTGGTGTTTGGTTGCATGATAATTGAGGTTTTTATTTTAATTTTTAAAAATTGTAAGAAAACTTGTTAAAAGAGGTGTTTGACAACCATGACAATTTTATGTTTTGAAAGTGATTTTCTTCTTAAACAAAAAAGATGGTCTCACCTCTTTCTTTTTTCTTGTGGTCCCCCCACTTTGTTTGGTCATGTGCGGTAGTTACTCTTTTTTGTAATCACATTCCTCCAAACATGATAATTTTATGTCATTAGTTGGTTCACTTTTTATTTTAATACAATTTTTTATCATGAAAGTGTACAAAAAAATTATCATGCAACCAAACACCCCATAAAAGAGATGTCTGACAATCTCGACAAATTTTATGTTTTGAGAGTGATTTTCTTCTTAAACAAAAAAAAGATGGTCTCACTTTTTTTTCTTGTGGTCATTCACTTTGTTTGGTCATGAATGATAGTAACTCTTTTTTGTTATCACATCCCTCTAAACATAATAATTTTATATCATGAGTTGATTCATTTTTTATTTTAATATAAATTTTTGTCATGAAAATGTAAAAAAATTATAATGCAACTAAACACCCTCTTTAACCTCTCCTCTCTTTTTTTCTTCTTTTCGGCGAAGGCCCTCGGGTATCTATCCGTACATGCAGCTACAGTGAAGTTGTTGAACGGTGATCGCACCACACAACACCAACCATGGAAAGAAAAAAAGATAGAAAAACGAAATTTTTTTTATCCGGACAATATCTGATGATGTCGTAACACATACATCTAAACATAGATATTATTCAATTGTTGATTAACTGGAGCAGTGATCAGTTCACTTCATTTAAAAGCTACATAGAAAAAGAAAACTTGCTATAATACATACATAACACATAGAAATTTTATTTACAAATATATTTAAATATTCTCTAATATACACGTGTGTGTGCCATGTTAACACAGATAAATGTATGATAAATCAAGTTTATTTAAAAAAATTAAATTGAATATCATTTACATCTACTAATATCCGAATTTCAATATTGTATCGAAGTTGAACCGTAAACCGAGCATCTCAATCCCAGCAAAGCCTCTGCTAAATTGCTGGCCAAGGAAAACAGTCTTTTTCTTACGATCAGGGGTGTAAATAGAATTAGATATTTTAATATTTTAATTCGATTTCAATAAAATTAATGAGTTTGAAATTTTCTTTTGTATCTTATAAATTATCTACATCAGAATCGAATATTTCGATAGTTTATCGGAATCGAAATGAGAATCAATTAATTTCATTTCTGTTAAATTTATTTTTATAAAAAATATATATAAATAAAATTAAATAAACTAAAGTTAAATAAATAATAAATAAAATATTTAAAATAATAAAAATAAAAATGTTAAATAAAATTATATTAAATTTTAATAATATGTGAATTATCAGATTCGATTCTAATTTTGATAGCAGAATCAGAATCAAATCGAAATTGAAACATAATAATTCCAAAATTATCTAAATCGAAATCGAAATCTCTTCACTTTTATCGGAATCGGAATCGCATTTTGATGTTCTTGTTATCGAATTCGACCTGTATATGGTCCTACTTATGACTAAGGTCTAATAAGGGACAACCTCGTCTCCCATTCGTAGGTACAAAAACATTGAATGGCAGTCACTGATCGAATTACGACAAAGCATTCGTCTCATCGCGATATTTTGTGTCTGTAACTCGAGAAATCAACTGATGGAACTCGGTCTATTGTTTCTTTGATGAGGAGGTGCTGGCCCGGTGCGGCAGAGACCCAAGACCCGATACGAAGTTAGTTCCAAACTCTTCCAGCTTCTCCGACCATAGTTTCAGGGCAGGTCCTTTCCCCCGGCAGGGTGGCGGTGTCGAGTGTAGGGGTGTCAATGGGCCGGGCCGGGCCCGGCTCGAGGTCGGCCCACTTAGGGCCCGGTCCAAAATATATTAGCCCGGCCCAATTCGGCCCACACTACATTATTGGCCCGGTCCGACCCGGCCCAACTATATATTTTATAAATAAATATTTATTAAATATGATAAATTTAATTATTTAAGATAACATTAAAAAGTTAATAATAATTTAATTAAAATATATTTTTAATAAGTAAAAATGACGTTTTTGATATAAAAAATTGAAAGTTATTTGACCCATTTTAACTCGCTTCGGCCCGTACGTCGATCCGACTAAAACCCGTAGGTCAAAATTTTTGGTCCGTCAAATGATCTGCAGCCGACTTTGCCGGCAAACCCGTGAGCCGGCCTGGCCCATTGTCACCTCTAGTCGAGTGTCCGACTCCGGGGCCGGGGACGGCAAACAAGGAGCCATGCGCTGCTGGGTTGCTGGATGCACGGCCACGCCGGACGCTGCAGCTGCCGCAGAGAGAAGAAGACGAAGGGAGGCGGTGCCCGTGCTCCGTCTGTTCTCCGTGCAAGAGTGAACGACTCGCTTAGGCGCTGTCACTTCCCACGTGCACGGGTGGCGACGGAGACCACCGTAGACTCTGTCAGCGTGCAGACGAACCAATACCCTAACGGTGTATGGGTCGGATTTGATTGCGGGGGGGGGGGGGGGGAACAAATATTCGATTTTGATTCTAATAAAGATCAAGTAATTTTGATAATTTCGGAGTTACTGTGTTTTAATTTTGTTTTGATTTTGATTTTATTATCAGAATTGGAATCGAAATCCGATAATTTTTAATTTTTATATTAAATATTAATTTATATTCAAAGATAAGTTACTAACTCACATAAAATTGCTAAAATTTGATATAATATGTATAAAATTTTATTTTCATTATTTTATTAATTTATGATTTATTTGACCTTATTTTAATTATTTTAATTTATATATATTTATCTTTTATTGAAATCAAATAAACAAAAATAGAATTACCTAATTTCGATTTTGATAACTTATTAGATACAAAAACAGTTTTCAAATTTATTAATTTTTATAATTAAAAATTTAAAATATCAGAATTTATTTACACCTTTACAATACACTTGCGACTAAGTTTGGAACCCCATTAGATAAATATTTGACTGGACAATGTTATACCGACAAATTTGAATGAAAAATAATATTTGACTGTTTAAAATTTAATTTATAAGTATAATAAGTATATATATTTTCACATAAACATATAAAATAAATTAGATAAATTTTTATTTTAGTTTAAATATATTTTTATAAATTAGTTAAATTTAGAATTTCATACGGACTCCAATTTTATAAATAAATTTTTATCGAGTTTGAAAGTGAATGTGGACAAAATTATCCCACAAAAAGCAAAGGATGGTTTAACCATGACATTAACCTCACTTTTAGGAATAAACTAGATTAAATAAATTCATGATAAGATAAAAATTATTCACCTGCCAAACATAAGATTAGGGATAAACTTGATTTATCCTAGGTTATCCTCGTACCAAATGTAGCCTTAGAGTGGGTGCAGATCTAGGAGATCTTGGAAGAGATTAACTCTAATTCATTTACACTTTTACGTGGTGTTTGGTTGCATGATATATTTTCATGATAAAAAGATTGTATTAAAATAAAATATGAACTAACTAATACATAAAATTATCTAAGTTTGGAGAGATGTGATAACCAAAAAAAAAGTATCATACATGACCAAATAAATTGAGAGACTACAAGATAAAAAAGTGGTGAGATCTTTTTTTCCTGAGAAAAAAAATATTTAAAAAACATAAATTTATAAGGTGAAATGAACTCCCACTCCTGTTTCAGTCAAGCTCTTTATTTATTAATTCTATTATTGAAACTTTATTAACTCCCACCCCTGCTAACACGTCACATTGTCTAGAACCGCGAAAATTCCCATTTCACCCGTTGCTATCCAGTCCGCGCGGGTAATAACGTTGTGACCTCTTGTAAATTCAGTTGTAATCATGCGAAAATATAGGGTTGGAGAAAAATCAAAATATATGTAAAATATTTTCAGAAATTAAAAACATGTTCTTTGGTTACACCCAATATACTTTTTCTTATAAATGCAGTTAATCATTTATTTTTTGGGTATATTATTTTTTAGTTAATCATTTAATTGTTTGTAGATTGTTTTTTTTGAAAATATATTTATTAATTTAGATACATGTAACTCATTTTAAAAAATATATTTCATGCAATGAAATAATATAAATTTTAAATAAATAGATTTTATTGTTATTAATTATTTATTTATCATTATAAATTAATTGTATAATGATAGCTAATTGCTAACTCATTTATTAAAAATATGCATTGAAATACATATAATGGATATGCTTATTATTTTTATCAAAATATTTTTTTAGATCCATATAAAGTAAAAAAATACACATAAGAAGAGTGATGTTATTTCTCTTAATTTTTGTTGGAAAAATATTTTTTGCAACCTTAGGTGGTATTATTTTTCTTGATATCCTCTAATAATCTTTCAATAAAAATATTTATTTAAAATATGATTTAATAATATTACCCTTAAATAAATAATTTCTGTATATCGTATTTCTCTTATTTTATCCAGCAAGAGGGTCGGCGGTTTGACACGGTTCAATCCGAAACTGTTTCCTTCGTTATCGAGGGTCTGAGGAGGGAAAAGTTGGGATTTTAAAAAGAAAAGAAGAAAAAAATGACGGAAAAGAAGGAAACATAAATTTTTAATGGATGTAGGATTTAAAAATGAGGTAAAGGAACGGTTGGATTAAAAATAAATTAAGACCTAAAATAAGACCAAAAGTCAAAATCCTTAAATTTATAAGAGTTGTCAAATATTTTTTAACAAATTTTTTTATAAAAACATAAACCTAATTTATCGTACAACCAAACATCTCTATTTAAGATGTAAATAGAATCTGATATCTTAAAATCTCAAATCGGTTAAGATAAAAATTAACAGATCTAAAAATTATTTTTGTATTTTATAAGTTAACGGAATCGAAATCAGATTGAAATTGAAATATAATAATTTTAAAATTATCGAAATCAAAAATCTAATCTTTGATGATTCCGGTGCAAGATCCGATCCGTTTGCACTCCTACCCAAGATTCAGGCGGAAGAGACAATTACGAGACAGAGACAACGCCAACTCTGTTCACCCGTGAGTGAAATTGGCGGCCCAGAGATGAACTGTGTGTTGAACAGCGTCCATCTGCCCAAGCGGTCGACGCCTTCGTCTCGTCGTTATGTTTCGTTTCGTGTTCTGACCGCGCATGCTACGTTATATCTGACCATCTGTCCGTGACCTATTACCATCTTCTCAATAGAGAGAGAGAGAGAGAGAGAGAGAGAGAGAGAGAGAGAGAGAGAGGAGACAGCTGAGGTTCACTACAGTAGCTCCTGAACACAGATGTTGCTATGACCGGTTGGAAATCTCTCTCTCTCTCTCTCTCTCTCTCTCTCTCTCTCTCTCTCTCTCTCTCTCTCTCTTCATACATGTACCTTAGAATCTAGACGTTGGATTAAGTCAAGGGCATCCACTATTCAGTTCAACAGCTAAAAAAATAAAAAATCAAGCTGAATAATTCAGTTCAGTTTGATTTGAGCTAAATGATTGATCCACGTGGTTGGATTTGATAAAATTTTTCAAAGCAGACTGAACTTGTAAACCAAATAAAATAAATTTTTATTTTTATTTTATGTATATTAACAATATTTTCATACATTTTTTCAAGTAAATTGAATATTTTAACAGTTTTCAAGGAGAAACTAATCAAACATACACATATACACTAAATCTTAGCACCCGTATGTTCTAACTCAAGTAATGTTTGAGCTCTGAATCAGTCCAAGGCTAAGGGTCCGTTTGGTTGCCTGTAAAACCGGCTGCATGCGCTGCTTTTCCCGTTTTTTTTTCCACAGCCTTATTTGTTTACCTGTAAAATTTAAGGTCAATGGAGAACCTTCTCCTTGGCCGTCTTATCGCGGGATTTCAGCCTCCGGAAATTTTGAGCGGACGCCGTTTTCCGCGGAGAGCCTTTTCGAGCCAGGAGGCGAGGGTTTTCGCGAGGAGGCTCGAGGCAGCCAGGGCTCGACGAGGAGGAGAGCTCGACGAGGAGCTTCCGGTCAGGAGGTGACGAGGAGGAGAGCTCGACGAGGAGCTATCGGCCAAGAGGCGACGAGGAGGAGGAGGGCTCGACGCTGTGACGAGGAAGAGGGGTCTACGAGGCAGAGGTTCAACGCTGTAATCTACCTCCTCCTACCCTCCCACCGCCGTGATTTTCCTATTTCCTCTTCCTTCTTGCACGTTCGCGCATAGTTTCCGCGGCACGGATTCTCTAAAAGAGCCTTGAGCGGAGGGGGGACGCGAGAAGCGGAGTCAGGGGGCAGAGAAGAGGAGAGGGGGGGCAAAGGAAAGGGGGAAGCGGGGGAGGCGAGGCGAGGCAAGCGGGGAGGGGGGAGGGGGTCTCTCGTCTCCTCCCCGGGCCCGAGTTCGCCATGGGGGAGTCGAGCGGCTCTGTCTCCATCGACATAGAAAGGATCTCGCTTGGTGGGAAGGTAAGGCTCCCGAACCCCCCTCACCTCCATCTGTCGAGCATTCATGGGTTCCTAGAGTTATTGGAACGGCGTTTGCTTCCTCGCCCTCCATGCCCTCCACTTTTGTCCTCTGTCCCTTCTCTGGTTCGGGTATCTTGCGTGGAGCATTCTCCACTTTATTAGGGATTTTGTGCTTTTCCCTTTTGTTTGTCTGCGGATTTAATAAGTTAAATGCCTCTTTATTGGAGAAGTAGAGGCTTTGGCGGCAAATCTATTGTTCCACCTTCCATTCCTTCCTTGTTCGGAAGGGAGATACCAATTTCTAGAATGTTTGTTTGTGTATAACATGTTCTGTTGTCATTTCTAAGCCTTTAAGCATAAATTAATACACCAAATTTATACTTTCTTTGTTTTCCGCCAATTGTTGGTCCCTATTCCTTCAACATGCAAGAATGATAATCGACGATCGATTATCATTCTTTTCGAAATAGTTTGGCCTTTTGTCGATAGAACAGTGGAGCTCTCGTTTCAAGCATATCATCCACAGCCTCTTAAATTCCTGATAATCTGTTAGTCAATTTTCAGAACTCCACAAAACGATTAATCAGGCCTGCAATTATTCTGGACACGAACTCATGTATTTCTGTAGAACTCGAGACACTTGAATACTGAATCAATATATATATATGGATCATCTTTGTTCTTCGTGTGTATACATTTTACAATCCATTAGACTTGAGCATATAATTGCACAGTATTTGTAGTTTGTGTGGCAGCGTGTCCGATGTAGGTGTGCTGAGGCAAGGGGAATATATTAACAGTTTTAGGGGAAAAGGTATGGCTCGTGAGGGACTTTGTGAACTTGTAAATGTAGGGAATCGTCCATTAAAATTTGGTGCAGCGGAAGCGACGATTCCTATGGGTTCCTTTAGAATCCGTCTCAATCAGAACTGAACGACGAAAACCGAAAACCGATCAAATCGGGTTCGAATATACCTGATAGGGATTCATATAATCCCATGGAGAGGAAGGAGATGAGCTTCTCAAGCTCTCCAAACCGTTCAAGCGTCCGGTCTCCAGCAGTATCCACACGAACTTCACCCACAGCAGGTTCTCCCTTCGCGCCAGCCTCGAGAACTCTTCCCGAACGGAGCTCCATCGACCATGGACACCTTCTAAAGAGAGGAGGAAGTAGGGAGGAGGCTTGGGACGTGGTTTTCACCCTTGGCTTGATGGGGTTTGGCTGAAACCATTAGTATTTATAGAGAATTATGGAATTTTTCATAAAAACCCAAAATCTCTATAAATTACGTCCTTGCCCCTGTACTTGTGGATAAGTCCTTTTGTGTGTGACCCACTAGGCCCAATAACCTATTTGGTTGAGTCCTAAATAAAATAGAACAATTCTATTTAATTTTAATTAAATCTGTTATCCGATAACAGATTAATCGGCCTACCGATCATGAAGGGTACAAGCCACATCCCATGATCCCAAATGGCTATGGGGATATTTTCATCTCCATTGAGCCTTTCCATCATCAGTTACCACATGGATATAAACCCTCATCCATCCAATGTCCCGGTCGGAAAGGAGTACGGCATCGACTGTCAACTCCTAAGGTGTACCGACTCTATAGGATCATGTACTCGGAATTGGATCAATTGGAAAACTCCTTTTCCAATTATCCTATCTACCCTGGCCAGGGATTTAGAGTACTATCCCATAGGACATTCACTCTCACTTACCGAGAGTGGATGATCCATTGTTGTCCGCTCAATTGCCTCCAACGGATTTTCCTTGTACCCGATCCATCGCTATATAGGACTATCTAAATTGTGATCCATAAGTCAATGGTCAAAGCACAAGTTCCACCCAACAAGGCATCTTTGGCGACTCAGGTCAAAGGTCCAACCATGCAACCGTGATGATAGAAAACCCTGATAGACAGTTCGGTAAGATACTATTCAGGGTTTCTAATTCGGTCAGTTCAGTGAACTCATTCAACTAATGAGCACCTGCATGTGTATCTCAGTGTCTCCACACTAATGACCAATGAGATCGGTCGTCCTCATCACATGAGAAGACATCACATACACTAGTCTATCCGGATCCTTGATGTCCCGTCTCAAGTATCCTATGACTAGGAACATTTAGATCAAATACCTCTAGATGATCAATCTTATTATCATGATCTCATCATGATTTAATCATCATTGTATTTGATCAAGGACTTCATTATTATATTCGCATCTAATAAGAGCTTATAATGAAGATTTGCCTAATTAATTGAATAAGATATTTCTAGAAATGTCGAATCATATCATATATGATTGGCTTGTAGGGCATACATTTCTATCAGTAAAGCTGCAATTCCAATACCATCACTGTGAGAACGCACAAGTTTACCGTTCTGATATGAAGCCTCTGTTTCTCGTGGGCTGCAAGGCTCTGTAAATTGGATAGTCTTCTGTGTTGTTGATCAGCTCGGGGTCCTCTGATTCCTCGGTCTCCTGTGCATATGTAGCCTGAAAGATGCATGTTGCTGCTGGTACCCCCATGCCACCTGTCGGTAACCTGGCACATATCCTGTCTAGTGTCAGTACCCCATTGCCGGAACTGCATATGCAGCTGGAAAGCTCCATGATATCTGCTGGTACCCCTCATGCTTGTGTCATGGCCGACAGTCCTACTCCCTGCATAATATGTTTCAAACTAAGCATCATAGTTCTGAACATACCATTACTTATGCTCGGGTGATTCACCTTGATGCCACCAGCTGTTGAAAGAACTGTCAAAAATGTTGTAGTTTTATTAAGAGGAAAAAGAAATAAAAAATAAAATCACACTCCAAATAAGCAAATGTAAGAAGCAAGATTCCCTGCCAGAATGTGCACTTCTTATGAAACCTTTTACTCTTGATGGGGGATGATTACCTTATCTGATAATCTCTTGGTTTGACTGCTATAAGAAACTGTAAAAATAATCTCATGTAGATATACGGTAGCATGTGACTTTCTTCCTGTTTATCTTTGTTGCAGTCATTGTTATGATTTGTTTACACTTTTATCATTTTAATTTATAGATGGAGGTCAATAATTTCACGTACGAGGATGAAGTTGATGCTATAGTTGTGGGAGCTTTAGCAGCATGTGTTGGTGCATTGGAAATTCTTATAGAATTTAATGAAGAGGATAAGGAAATAGAAAGCATTCCAAGGTTCTCTTATAACAAACGAAATGAGATTAGAAGAAAATACATGCATAGTATTATCGGTGTAGATGACACAACGTGTATAAAGATGATAAGGATGAATAGGATGACATTTTACCAATTATGTGGAGTTGTGCGTCGAAAGAACTTGCTACATGACACCATTCATGTTACTGTACAAAAACAATCTTTAATGTTCCTACATACAATAGCACATAATGTGAGAAATGGAGTCATGAGTGTAAATTATCATCGCTCTGGAGAGACCGTTAGTCGTTATTTTAATCAAGTTTTAAAGGCTATTCGACAATTGCACAATGATTACATACACCCACCGGATGCATCTATACCAAATGAGATTCAAAGCAGAGATATCTATTGGCCGTGGTTTAAGGTAATTATTAATTGATTGTATTTATTCTTAATAATAATTTTTGATAGATGCTAACAAATTTTAGTTACAAAACAAGATTGTATTGGTGCCATTGATGGTACTCATATTTTAGCATCAGTTTCATCTGATATTGTTGCAAGATTCTGTGGTAAAACAAACAAACTAACGCAAAATGTACTAGCTGCTGTTAGATTTGATCTTACATTTTCTTATGTTTTAGCTGGTTGGGAGGGTTCAACACATGATATGCTTGTTTTAAAAGATGCACTTCAAAGGCAAAATGGGCTTAAAGTGCCAAATGGTAATATTATTTTAAATTTATGATCATGTTGACGTTGTTTGCATATGTATATTATAAATCTCATTATAAAATTATTTTTGGATGTAGGAAAATATTTTCTTGTTGATGCTGGTTATTCCACACGGCCCGGTTTTATATCTCCTTATCGTGGTGTCCGATATCATCTCAATCATTTTGGTGATTACACCCCTACTAATAAGAAGGAGTTGTTTAACCTTCGGCATTCCTCTTTAAGAACTACTGTGGAACGAGCTTTTGGCCTTTTGAAGAGACGTTTTCGTATCATTAATGAAGCTCCGTGTTTTCCATTTACCACACAAGTAGAGTTTGTCCTTGTATGTTGCATATTGCACAATTTTATTTTGGGGTTGAACCCAAATGATGAGTTGCTTACCGAGATAGAGACAGAAGGGTTTTCTACTCAAGTGAGGTCACAACATAGGACAAGAAGAGAAGAAAGAGAAGACAATGCAGTATGAGTATCTATGAGAGATAGAATGGCAAATGAAATGTGGCATGCGTATACTATGTAATTTGTATTTATGTAATGGTTTATGTGAACAACATTGCCTTTTATGTTAGTTATGTGCTTAACTTTTCCTTTTATGTTGGATAAGCTATTTTGCATGGTCTAAACAATGTATGTTTATATGAAATGACTTCTCCTTATATATGTTTGTTCAGATGAAAATTTATTTTGTTTGATGTGAAATATCTTGTAGTTTCTTTAGGATGGATAGTCTTCAATCTCAAGAAACCACCTCATACAAGAAAGGTAGAACCAATTTTAGATGGACAAGTAGCATGTCAAAATATTTACAGAAGTGTTTGATGGAACAAGTTAGCAATGGGATGAAAGTAGACAAGTCTTTCAAGAGACCAGCTTTTGTGGCTACTGCTCGTGCAGTTAGTGAGAAGTTCAAGGTGAATTGTTCTGATTCTAATGTAGAGAATCATTTAAGAACATTGAAAACAAAATACATTGCCATCAAGAGATTGAAAGATTTGAGTGGAGTTGGTTGGGATAATGACAAGAAGATGATAACCATGGATGAAGATGCATTTAATGAATACATCCATGTAAGTTTCTTTGATATTTTCATCATTTATTTAAATTGTGTTGCAAGTTTATATTTAACTTATTTGTTTTTTATTTTTGTAGGCACATCCAAAGGATGAACCATATTTGAATAAACCTATTGACTTATATGAAGAATTAGTGGCCATTTGTGGAGATGATCAGGCGACTGGGAGTTTTTCTCGAGCTATGGCCGATCCCATGGTTGATGTGGAAGGCATAGGGATACCTATAAATATTGATGAGGATACGGCGGAAACTACACCATCTAGGAGCTTAGATACTCAATCTACTTCCCAACAAGTGAAAGGGGGTGGGGGAAAGAGAAAGAGAGAGCTAGATTTAAAATTTGATCATTTGGCAAATAAAATTGATGAGTTAGCTTCAGCCATCTCAAAGAGTAGGAATCGTGATAAATCAAAAGAATTATATGCAGAAGTGATGGGATGCAAAGGTTATGATGAGATAGAGTTGGTGAAAGCCTTTGATCATCTTCTTGAAAATGAGATACAAGCAAGATCTTTTCTTGCTAGAAGTGATGCTCTACGTCAAAAATGGTTGGAAGAGTTTTTTTGGTTACGGTCCACTTTAAGGTCAAACATCTATTTTCACAACTTGTCAATATCTTCTTTCATTATGTTTGAATAGATCATGTTTCCTACTCTACTTTTGTGATTTCACTCTCCATTTCTTGTTTCAGGCGTATAGCAATCTTAGTGAAATGGAGGGTCTATGTCGCATTCAACCAGCTGTCGGGTACTTAGAAATGCAATCTGATTTATTTTCCAGCTGCCGGGTACTTGGTATTCAATACCAATGCGGTAATATAGTGAGTGATATTAAAGCATTTCACCTTTTCCATTGCTGTTATGAGCAAGTGAATGCACGAATATGCTCGGAAGGCCTTTGATGTTGAATTATCGATAGATATCTACATTGGACATCTATTTCTTCGTACACGTATACATCTGAGTCTGATGAGCATTTTTATGCTGTCTGTCTGTTTGAAACTTGGAAGAATCTCATATGATAGGGCCTTATTGTCAAATAAAAAGCTGATTTCTGATTGCATATATATATATATATATATATCTTGATCTTCCTAGTCCTATAAAAAGCTGACAGGGTCAAGTAGATACAAGTTATCATCAAGCATGCAATCTGATTTTTTTTTGTATTTTCAGATGTAGAAACGTCTCCATCCAAAGTATACCGGGAGCTGGAGGTCTTGCTGAAGCAAATCGTATCTCTTGAAGAAACTATTTTTCCTTTTTTTCTCCATCTACTTCCATTTTGTATTAGTGAAAATGTGGGTCTTCTTGGATTAACTCGTGTGGGAAGTCGAAGAGTTGTGTTGTACCAATTTTAGCTGGCTTCATGATCTTTTTCTCTACTCTAGGTCTGCGGCATCTGTCTCCCATATATCATTGCATTTACTTATTTTTTGAGATGTTTGATTTTGGGACATGCTGATGTCATGGTTGGCTTGCAGGAAAATTCGGGGTCATCTTTGCATCAATTCTATTTCCAATTTTTGCTGCATTATACTGTGTGTTCGCTGATATATCAACTTGGTTTATAGCTGTTGTGTTTCAGTTGTTTACAAAAATAGTATTTTAACGACTCCCATATATCATGCTCACAATGTAGGCAATGGACAAACCACATATGTACATACTATTATTTTCTTTTTGAAGGGTCATGAGTTAGTTTTACAGTAGCGAGTTATTTTATTTTAATTAAATATTATGTTCTTAGGCTCAATAAATGGCAGGGTTTATCATCAGTTTAATTTTAGTGAATTTTATTAGGCTCAATTTTGACTTCAAAACGTAAAATATTTTTTACTTTAATTATTAAAAATGTTTAAATTTTCAATAATTTCTATTTTTTTAAAATAATGTTATATTTTATAAAATTTATAATAATGGATATGATTATTAATTGTTATAAAAATTATTTTTACATATTTTTATTATTTTAAAAATTTTATATCAAATTTTAAGATATGAAATCATTGAAATAGATTTACAAACAACCAAACGACCGAAAATGTTTTCGAAAAAATAATTTACAGACAACCAAACGCCCGAAAATATTTTCATGGAAAATAATTTACAAGAAACCAAATGGTAGATGTTGTTTTTGATTTCCTTGGAAAAAGTACTCCACGTAAATCAATTTCATTGATTTTAGTTTTACCGGGAACCAAATGGACCCTAAATATTGAAATATTTGGTAAAATATCTCGATACAACAATAATTTTTTGACAAACCACTTAATTTTAAATATTTCATTAAATTTTTTGATTTTTAGAGATAGATAATTAAGACTTTGTGTTCCCAGGGGATATAATAGAGACTAAATTAAGATTTTAAATATTTTATTAAGTCAACTTAATTAAATACCATCTTAATAAATATGATTGCAATTAAACTTAATGAAACAATATTTTGGTATCTATTACACCTTAATAAAATATTATTTGAACCAAATGATCCAAACTAAACCAAAGTAGTTTGGTTTTGTTTAATTTGATTCAGGAGATATGTTCAGGTGGCACCTTGTTTTGACTTAATAGGTAACTCTTAATTTCATGTCTAACCTAATAATTTTTGGTAAAATTAATTATTTAATAGGACATTTAATTTAGTCATATGCTTGAAAAGTAAAATGTTAAACTATACAATTTATTTTTAAAATATTTATCAAGATATAATATATATATTTAGAATTTAATTAAGTGATTAAATAAAATAGTCTGAATCTATCAACCTTTCACCGACTTAAAGATATAGACTTTTGAGTTAATTGAAGTTTTTAGAGATGTACAAAAGAAAACAAATATTTACTGAAAATATTTTATCCGGAGCTGAACAGTTAAAATTAGTTTCATAAAATGATCCTTATATGTACCAATGAAATATTTACTTTATTATTCATAGAAAATTAGTTTTAGTTAGGTTAATTTCTCCAAATTTTATTTTACTACAAACTTTTGATATCTTCACCATAATGGGTTGGACAAGATGCTCTTGATAAATATAAATTATACTATAATTAATTTAAAATATAAAATATTAAAATAATAGTTGTAACCGTGGTAAATAGGTGTTTTGGAGTTAGTAAATTTTGCTCTCATTTTAGTTTGGAAAAAAAAATCTTTAAAAGACTTGCATGATAAAATGACTTGAAAATCTTTTAATGAAAGTATTTTCAAGAAAATCAACTTTGGATGTACCAAAGAAGTGATGTGTATTTCATTTTCTACTAAAAGTGAATGCTTTGTAAAATATTTTCAATGTCGTTCATTTTACGTTCAACCAAACGAGCCATTAGTCTGATTTGAGTTGGAAAACAAATGCTCAAAATTCAGATCAAACTAAATCATAAATATCCCTAGATTAATGAGGTGTTTAACTAGTGCTCAATCCGAGCCTTGAACATCCCTGGGCACAAGATAAAAAAGAAGGTGAAATCTGCTCTTTTTTTGTTTAAGAAGAAAATTATTTTAAAAATATAAAATAATCACTATTGGTAAACATTTCTTTTAACACTTTTTATTTCAAAAACATAAAATTATAACAAAAATTCGAATTACGGTCCACCCAAACACCCCGCAAGGCTATTTCTTTTACTCTAATTGAACCGGAATGTCCTCCCTCTCCAGATCAAAGAGAGTCCTTCATCGTCTCCTCTTACACTTAAAAAGCATGTCAACCCAGCGATTCATCATTCTCACAAGAACACCACTTTCTACATGTTGCAGTCGTGCACCAGCTACCCAGTTGATCCATGATCCCATCGGTATTTAACTTTCCCTATTTTCTTATCTACCTCCTCCGAGATCATTAAGGCCTCTTGAATGTTTGCTTCTCTGGGCGACATTGTAAGGCCATTAATCGAGATTGTACGCAAAGCATTTAACACATTAATTTGTTTCTTCCAGGGTTCATGTCATGGTGGGTTGCAAGGTACCCTCCTCCCACCAAGGCCACATATTCAAGAGAGACTTTTAATTCCTTCGAGTGTACCAATTCGTTTTGCAAGAACAAACAGGCGGACAACAACCCCTTTTTTTTTCTAACGTAGATCCAAACAGTTCTCACCAGCAGTGCAGCAATGCCTCGCGCCGCACGCTGGCCACCTGCCAGGTGACGTTAGAGGCGCGCAAGGGACCCGTCAAATTCGTCTATTTTTATTTTATTGCAGGTAGGTACCCATGCTTCCTCCTCCTCCTTATCTTCTTCTTCTGAGACAGCGCCGAGCAGAGCGGTTCGAAGGAGTCTGTGCAGCTAACGGCGGGGGTGGAGCTGTTGACGATGGATTTGGACGGACGGGCCCGCGGGCGCTTCCTTTTCCTGCCGTGTTGATTCCGGGGTTTGTCTGGTGCACAGCCCTGCATGATTTAGACGGCACTCCCTTGCCACCCACCCCACCGTTCCACCCTCCGTCCCCGCCAATCTCGCAACAGGGGTACAGGGGGAGGGAAGATTGGCAGGAAGGACCGGAAGATGGAAGACTGACGCTGACGCGAGAGACGCCTTCCTCGTCGTTCAACGGAGGTCAGCATAGCAGTGGAAAAGACCCCGTCTTGATGCCATTGAGGTGCCGGATCGCCTCACGGCATCCCCCAACCAGTTCCCTCACTCCACTCCCTCCGCCAAAACCCCTCTCCTTTTGCTTCTCATCTGCAACTGTGTGAAATTTCAATTGCTGACCAGTGGCCATGCCTTAGTTTTGTTCTGTTTCACACTCTGGGGTGATTGTAATTGTAAGTTCCTTCCTTCATTTTCTTTGGTCTTGCCGCTGTTATCCATATGATCTTCATCTGGCTGATGCAAGTTTGGCCCTCCCTTGGAACGTAGTGCCCATTCCGCATCTCCTGACCTGATCAGGTCTGGGCTCAGGTGTATTGGGGTACCATGGGCTGCATTGCTTCCAAGCACGTCGTATCTGTCACCCCTGCGATCAACCACTCAATCAGGGATCAGAGTCAAGGTGGGATCTTGGCTTCTTCTCTGAGAAATCGGGTGGCTCATGGTGGCCAGGATAGGAAGAACTATGAAGATATGGACTCCAACAAATCGATCGAGTGCGGGAAGACTAACTCTAATGGCACCAGCACTCTCAGTTTCCAGCTGAAGAACCTGCACAAGTACCTGGAGGGTGAGCAGGTGGCGGCGGGATGGCCCTCCTGGCTCAGTGCGGTCGCCGGAGAGGCCATTCAGGGATGGGTGCCCTTAAAATCTGAGGCCTACGAAAAATTGGAGAAGGTAATAGGGAATATATCTATTCGCTGTCCTTTGTCACTCCTTCTAGTAGCGGTAAAGTACCCCCTTTTATGGCTTGGTGAATCAGTCTCGGTTGGAAATCATGGTAATCGTTTGAATTATTTTGTTAGCTAGAGGATTCTTGTCTGCTTATGCCAATAATTAAACCTATACTGGTAAAATTTCTTCATGCAGGCCTATAAAATTTCTTCATACAGACCTACCGAAGTGGTTCAATCTTGGCATTTAGCATGTTGAAATATGTAAAAAGTTTGGATATCAACCAATTTCTCACATGCTTCACATGCTATGTTAGTTCTTTTTTTTTCTTTTTTTTCTTCTGCTCCTTGTGAACAGCTTCAGAATTTTTTACTCACTTCGTAATGCTTTTCTCAACTAGTCTACCGTGATAATATCCAGAGTTGCATGCTAAACTGCGTTACTATAAGATACATTGTGGACCTATGGTCGTATACAATGCATAAGTTGAGAGTTACATGAAATGATAACCATAATAAAGTCAATTTTTAAGTATACTATGTTTAATTTTGTGCTTTACTCGAATGCTTTTTCCTGTCATTTACAGCACATGCTAACAGATGATGTGCACATGTCCATCTATCCATCTCGTACAAACTGCAGGTTTTAATATGACTATATGAAAGGGGAAGGGCTGTTACGGCTTGTCAATAACTTTATAGTATTAACCATTGCATTGTCTTGCTCTTTTTCTAGTTTCATTTTGTCTTGATTTGAAGGTGAACTAATCTTATTATTTGTTTGGAATCAGGCATTTCAATTTTCTGGTGTCTACTTGTTCTAAGATTGTGTTTGGTTGGGATTGTGGAGGGAATTTTAATCAGTAAAATCTTTAATAAGGTACAGTCTCATCCAAGTGTACCCATTATTTTTGGTTTTTGTGTGGCATTAATTGAACTTACATTTTTAGGAAAGAGATATAGATTCATTCCTTTCCTTCTCTCTCCAATTCAAAAAGCTACAAAGAGATGGATTGTAGAGATTTATCAGCCATTACAAATACCACTTTTCTCAAAAGTGGAAAGGAGGAGATTGTTTTAAAAGTTCTTTTCTACACAGTCCCTGTCAAGTGCAACCTAAAAATCATGTTACTTTTTTTAGTTTCTTAACTGAGCTGCGTGCAGAATGCAGTTACATTCAGATAATGGTTTTTACTAGTTTCTTAGTTACATGTTGATGTAATCATGACTTGTTTTCTGATTCTGAAGATTGGACAAGGCACATACAGCAGTGTATTCCGAGCACTTGAACATCAGACCGGAAAGATGGTTGCCCTAAAGAAGGTGCGCTTTGACAATTATGAACCTGAGAGTGTGAGGTTTATGGCCCGAGAAATACAGATACTTCGCAGACTACAGCACCCAAATGTTGTCAAACTGGAAGGCTTAATAACTTCCAGACTATCCTGCAGTATATATCTTGTATTTGAGTATATGGAACATGACCTTGCAGGACTATTATCCTGTCCTGACATCCAATTCTCCGAACCGCAGGTTAGTCTTTGACTCTTTGTTCAATTATTGCACTGTTAATTTACATATGGGGATTTTTAACTTCTAGATTTCTTTTTTCTTTTCAATTTACATTCTCAAACGTGTCCTACACGTCCTTGGAGACTATATGCTATTCCTCGTACATGCAGGTCAAATGCTACATGCACCAGTTGCTATCTGGGCTTCAGCATTGCCATTCACATGGTGTCATGCATCGTGACATCAAGGGAGCAAATCTTTTAGTCAACAATGAAGGAATTTTGAAAATAGCTGACTTTGGTCTAGCAAATATTTCTACTCCAGGAAAGAAGCACCCATTTACAAGTCGTGTGGTGACCTTGTGGTACCGTCCGCCCGAACTTCTCCTAGGATCAACAGACTATGGTCCAACAATTGATTTATGGAGTGTTGGATGTGTATTTGCTGAACTATTTCTAGGAAAACCTATTCTTCAGGGGAGAACAGAGGTAATCTCTATAAAAGCTTCTTTTCTAGTGAGAAAAAAAATCTTTCTTGCCTGCACATGTTCATCCTAATTGTTAAAGATTGTTAAAGATTAAAGCTAAATTCCTAATATACACAAATGGTAACATAAAGTCTTTTTATATTTTCACATCAGGGGGCAGACATGTTAGCTACCAGAAATGGTAGTTTTAGTTTCAATTAGGTTGTTGAATGATTAGGTGCTTCTTCTGTTATGTTCTTGTAAAGCAGTTGGAGAACACTGAGATTCCTTATGTTTGAGAAAAAAGTTTTCTCTTGATGTATTCAATCTAGCATGGAATAAAGTCATAAAACTGTGGACAAAAAAAGCTGACTGACAAAAATAGGACTGAGCCATCAATCTGTAAATTGTGAAAGGAAAACTTGATAAACAAGATTAATAACTGTAGGGGCTCTCTGACCCTTATACTTCAGCAAAATGAACCAGCTTTTTTCTCCATACACATTGCTCTTTGTTTAGTTTTGTTGAGGATATTGAGTTTGCTTTAGCTTGCAAGTTATGAGACCATGAACTGCTGTATACTGCCAGTTGTATACTACTAGGTTCAGCCTATTATGGCATGAACCATAATAGGATCAAGAACCAGATAGCCCATTAAATCTGATCTGGGTGTGCCGACTCAAATCGATGATATAACCCCTCTCATGCTCTCATACCCACACCATCAGTAGGCGTAGGTTGTGTCGAATGTGATCGACAAAAATATGGGTCAACTTTGGACTCTCCTGCTCCCCTCTTCCTCTCCTCATCCTCCTTTTGTGTATGCTTATTTGCATGTCTAGTTTTCTTTAGTTCAAAGTTTGTAGATGAGTCGTTACTCTTAGATTGAGTCTCAAGCTCAGTTCTTGCCTTCTCTTTCTATTTAGAGGTTGACATCTCTTTCTTCCTCCTCCCTAGAAGTTCATCATGCAAATCCTCTCTTTTCTCGATCTTAATCTCCCTCTATGAGACTCTTCCCGTGAGGTAACCTTTATGTCTTCACTCATCTCCCTGGCACATTATCACATTTTTTAACATTGCCGTCAATCTTGAAAATGTGTTATTTCAGTCGATACACTTCTTTATTCACCTCCTTCTCACACCACTTGCACTTCACCATTTTCTTGGCCATATCCACCATATGTCCATGCTCCCACCCAACATCACGCGCAGGTGCAGCCGCTGTAGGAATATCGCCTTCGCCATGGTCAGCCATTGGTTGTAACTTCAAGTAAAGAAAAATCAATTAAAAAATTAAACAATCAAGTTAAGAAATGAAATAATTAAATTGAAATGGAGTATGAGCTATTTAAGGAGTGGCCGGGAAGAGAACAACCCCTTAAAAGAGGCTATTCGGCTATTTAGGGAGTCGATGCCCGATGGAAATTGAACTCCTCCTTGAGAAGGCAGTTCAGGCTGTTTAGGGAGTTGATAGAAATCAAACTGCCACCTAAGGAGCTATTCAACAATTTAGGAAATTGAACAGCCCCTTAAGGGAGCTGTTCAACCTTACGACAAAGTGTACGGGGGGTTGGGATGGGGTAGGGAACCCTAAACACATTTTTAGAGGGTTCCGGGAGAAGAAAACTCATAAAGGACTTGAAACGATGGATTGTTGAAGAATAATCTCCGTCGAATACACCACACGATGTTGGAATTGCCACCGGAATCATGTTAGAAGAGTTGGATCGCTAGAATTGTTGGGATTGCCCACGGAATCGTTGGATCACCGCAAGAATCGCTTGGATCACCCAAAGATTCGCTTGGATCACTGTCGGAATTGCTCGGATCCTGCCATAATTGCCTGATGGTCGTCAAAATCGCCGAAAATCAGGAGCCCTAGGTGTGAATCAGCCCTTTGGGACCTATATCTATATCAGCCTTAAATGGCCAATATCGGATCGATGTTGGGTTTGGTTCGAGCTTGATATCGATCTACTGTTGGGACTTAAGTTATTCCAACGGAATCGATTGGATCGACCAATTCAAGGTCAGAATCAATTGAATCGGATTGATCCAAGCCGATTCAACCTATTCTGACTAATTCCTCCAGAACTGTTCCTTCCACCTGTCATCGAATCTAGGCTGACTAATCTGATGCAGGAATTGGCCGATTCCAATCCGATTTGGCCGATTCCATGATCAATGGCTTTCATAATCTTCTTTCTCTTGATTCTTCTAAATGCTTTATTGAGACATGTCTATCATTATTGGCCCATATCAATTTATAAATAATGATTAGGTCATTTGACTAAAATCATACACTGTAGATATTGGAGGTGAGGATGGATAACAAGACTCCCAAGTCTAAAGTAGCCAAGGATTGTGAGATTGGGATAGGTATTGATTCGATCCAATCCTAATCGATCTGGTAGAAGAGATGGCGATCCGGAGTAGGTCCAGATTAGCTAATTTTTTATTTTTTATTGTTTCAAAAAATACATAATAATAATAAAATTTTTGAAAAATTTTAAAAATGTGAAAAATTTTGAAAAATGGAAAAAATTATTTACTACATTTTCATGTAACTACGAGACACTAAGGATTGCCATCTCAGATTTCAACTTCATCTCGGGGGGGGGGGGTGAAAGAGAAGAGATTTCGGAGAGATTTCGAAAAAATCTCGGGAGATCGGATCTCGGATCAAAATGTATATATGTATGAAACATAACATAATATCTTATAAAAATAGGAGTACATTAATGAATTTACATGAAAATGTATAACACATTTTGTACATTAACTGTGTGAATGAATAATTACAAAGCACTTTCAATACCAAAAGATGATATTTGTGCTTCTAAAAGATTTAAACTTGTATATAATCTTATTTAAATACTAATATGGTATTAAACTTGTTACACATTTTTATGTGATAGTATAAGTGATAGTGAAATATATTAAATGTGTTTTCACTATCATAAACGGGGTGCAGAATAGTCGCGGATCGTATCTTGGCCTTTTGGCGAGACCGAGATTTTCGCGAGATCTTGCGAGATCTCGGCGAGATGGAAAACCATGTGAGACACTAGCACAAATAGATACAAACTAACATGAATACATTCTATTAAATAAGGGAAATAGTACAAGTCATATTATATGTATTGAAAAATAAAAAATATACCTTCTAATCACTACCAACTACGAAATTGCCTCTCATAATCTTTCTCATGCTCCATATTTTTTTGAATTCTCTATTGGCTTTGATCACTCATGATTGACCCCTAACCATATAAAAATAATGATTGACCCATCTTAGTAAAATCATATAATCCATCACCGGCTCGAGTTAGAGAAGAGGATGGATAACTCTATTTGCATCTCACTCTCTTCCTTTCAACATTCAATAAGTAGCCATGTTGTCATTGAATGTCGAGATGTGCAATGGCACCTTGCTTCGCATATGACATTTTATCTGCTTCCACATGTAACAATTTAAAAATTGTGATCAACATGAATACCCCTTCGGGGTTGACTAAGCATCACCTCCATTCGGGTGTGAGAAAATTAGAAAACCACCTCTGAAGGGGTGACTGTCATCAGCCACCCCTCCGGGGGTGATTACATGTCATTCTTAAAGGGGTTCTTGTGCCTTTGGGAGAGCCCCCTTCATGGGTGGGGGTCCTGGGAAAAGGGGGATCGGGGAGGGGGAAGGGGTTTCTACTTGTTTTAGGAGGGATTGTTGGAGAAAATGCCGGATTGCCAGAGGGGAAGCCCAAATTGTCAAAGGGAGCTCCATAGGGAGGGGGGAGTTGAAGGGGAGCTGGAATCAGGGGGGAGGTGGGGGGAGAATTAGATCGATCTCCACCTCCATAATAGTGTCTTGCATCGACCTAATCCCGGATGTTTCTGGATTTCGGCAAACCGGTCGGGATCGATTGATTCATGATTCGATCCAGTAGGATCGGTCGATCTGGGACCGATCCTATTGATTTCGACCAATTCGGCGAAAAGTCCATGTCAGATTGGTTGTTCGAGAGAGAATCAGATTAGCCATGACTGATCCAATTTGAGAATCAGCCAATTTCACAATCCATAGAAGTGAGTTCTGGATAATTTGTCGCTATACTCATAAAAAAATTTCATTTGATTTAGATGGAGACTTTTTTTTGCTTGAATGCTACCTCTAACTTAAATCACCAGGCCCTACCCCAGCCATTAAACAACCTCCTCCTCCACCTCTACCTCCACTTGAACCTTTAATATATTGTTGTTGTCAAGTCTTTGCTTGACAATTAACTTTCTCATCTTCTCTACTACTTATTCTTGCATATCTTATCCAATACTACACTGGTAGACCTTATTCAATGATTTGAATCCTGTAAATCTTTCACTTCTTTATGAACTCTTTTGAGTAGTAGAATGATTTGCACTTGAAGCGGCATGAGAAGCTGATGCTATGACTAGACTTGGCTTTAGAGTTGTAGTTTGAGGTAGATTTAGAACTAGAGCTGTACAAGGAACCTCAATATCTTGATTTTCTTCTTGGATCTCTTCATCCTCGCCAATTACACCATCAAGCTCACCTTCGGCTTATGCTCGTTAATTTGGGTCGAACTCTAGCTCTGGTTTTGTATCTTTGTCATTCATCCATGCTAAAAGTGGATATTTTTGGAAAATTTATTCTAAGTCAACATTATTTTATGATAAACCTTAACTTGCTTCAATTCTTTGCTTATACAAATCACTTACAAATTATATACAATTTTCTTCAGATAATTTTTGACATTCCTTGATGTTCTATATTCTCAGTTGCATATTATGATGGCAAAATACAAGTTTTTCTAATCTTTCAATCTTCAGCTTGTTCATTCTTTTTATGTGTATAAGGCTGAGGTGCTTCAATTCCTCTCACACTACAATGAACTAATACTCTAACTCAATACCCGAATTGCAATAGCGGTGAGTGGATTCTATCCACTTCTATTGGTGACTTTCCACCATCCAGCTGTTAAAAGACAAGTAGTAGATTTTGATCTCTGTAGACTTCAATTCAGTGTTTATATGATATCATCTAAAGTACGATATGAAATATAAATAAATCTATTGGTCCTTGAAACTCAATAAGTAAATAATAACTCAATTCAATTTCCACTTATGCTTTATCTTGTAGAGTCTTAGTTAAACGTTGTATCACTGACAATATACCACACACGACCTCTACATCATTGTATACTTGTCTGCCATATTACATACTTAGGTTCAAAAAATATCCTGTCAGAATGGAATCCATCCATTAACATATTGCTACAACAATTGAATGTAATATCATAATAAATAAATATTTACTACGTGAAGTGTCTTATTCTATATGTTATCTACAATCTTCCACCATTTTTTTATAACTCCTTAGATGGTTCTCCTTGATTTTAATCTATGCTTTGTCCATTGCATTGGACAAGTATCCTTTTTGATTTTGTCATTAGAATCAACCATAAATTGCGGAATTGGCTGATCCGGTTCTGGATCGGCCAATTTCTAGATCAGATCAGCCATTGTCGATCTTATTCTTGGCCGAAGGACCAGTATGGAAAACTATCCCGGCGGAAGCAACCGGGATTGACCGTACCAGTTGGGATCAGATCAGAATCAAATTAAGATTGGAATTGGATTGATTTTTTTTTTCGATTCTGGTCGAATCAGCCAGGATAAGCCAAATCAATCGGGATCATAATAGGATCATCAATTGTTTTTGCAATTCTGGCTAGATTGGTTGGGATCAGATCGGAATCGATTTTTTTTTAAATTTACCAATTTTAGATTAATTTTTGTTTTAGTGGATAGGTCGGGATCGGACCAATCCGATCCGATCTGGATCGGATCGATACCCACCGATCCCAACTCTGCTTCTGATCTCGCGATCCTTAGAGTTAACCAATTTCAACACTTGTCTATCACAAATGAGTAATACTTAATTCTCTTCCACCATCGATTGTCCTTAATAAGATGTTCCATCTTATCTAAGATATCAAATTGCATCGCATTGTATTGTAGGTTAGTTATATAATTAATATATACTGATGAAAGTGTGAATCTTTTCAACTCATGTCGATGCCTATGTAGGCTCTCTAATACAATAAAATGTGTTGCAAATCTAGTGGGGCCAAGTCACATTGGATCATGATCATCGGTATGCTTTCTCATGATGTGTAATCGTCTAGGATGCCTATGTATGAAGGATGTAATCAACTAATCTTGACTTACCAAGGACCTCACAAATTACTCATTTCTAATATTCTCCAACATCAAATCTATGTAGTGTATTGCACAAGACACCAAAAACAAGTGTGGCATGACCTCCTTTAGTTTCATCCCTATATTATAAGATGCTTCATTATTAGTCATAAATTGTACAATATTGTCTTTATCAATCTTCTCAACAACATCATTCATAAGACCAAACAAGTACTTTACATTCTTGATCTAGTTTGATGTATCAATAGACTTCAAAAATGTGATGCCCTTAGTATAATAAACAAGAAAGTTGATCATAAATCTCTTTATAATTTTTGTCCATCAATGGCATATTACAATGCAACTCATTTTCTTTCATATCACCTTGAATTCATCTATTTATGAGGTCAACTCATCGACCTCTACATTCAACACACCCTCATATATGTACTTGACTGCTTTCTTTGCAACCCTTGTCATAGCTTGAACTCTTTCCAATGCCTACTTGATCGTCTTTTGACTTTTATCACTTTGCCTATGCATGGATATGTCCATCGGCCGAATTTACTGCGACAGACGGAACTCATCATTTTGGCCTGACATATGGGTAGGGTGAGTACCTTCCATATCTAACTATCTGACAGTAGATCTTCTTGCCCTTCTTCTCTCCTCGTCTCATATATCTGAGTCTTGTTTGTATGCATTGCTCTCCTGACTTGTGTTCCCTCTTCATTGTCTAAACTTGATGAATCAACCTCAACATGAGCATATAATATACCATTTTTATAATTTTTTGATATGATATTTGTGTCTTTTCGTCTGAGCAACTCGTCATGCAGGTCGGCTCTCGGCTCACTACGTTTCTCCCTTTGTGATACTCTCCTGGTTATATATGCCATCATTTATTCTCTGACCTCTACAATACTCTGTCACATTTCTTTACATTCTCATTAATCTCACATATATATTGTTTGAGATATTAAATATCTCTATTCATTTCTTTTCCACACCACTTACATTTCACTCTCTTTTTGTCAATATCTAACATGTCCATGTTGCCATCCCATATCATGATGTGCAGGGGCACTTTGCTCATTGTTCGACATTTTTCCTAATCATAGAATAAATAAGAAAATGTTTAACTCATATTAAATAAGGATTTTTGGACATGGGGGGACAATCGGACAAAGATCCGGTTTCAAATTCCAACTGGGAAAGCCGGGGTGGGGGGTGGGGGTAAATGGATCACCCTTTTGGGGTGAGTTCTGCAGGGTCCCCCCTACGAAGGGGAAACCAGACACCGGTGGAGAGGGGGAAAGTCTCCCCCTGATCATCCTTAAAGGGGGGGGATGCTGATCAACTGATTTCTCTCCTTATTGGGGGGAATCAAGTCTAGAAAATGGGTCCGATTATGGTCTTTCCAAGTTCCTTGGGAATCAGCGTTTCCTAATCCAATCCTACAAGATAGGCTGATCCATAGCTAGCCGATTCATGCCAATTCCTTTGGGAGTTGACCTTGAATTGGTTGTTTAAGGGGAAAATCGGATCAGTAGGTGCAATGAGATCCAAGAATTGGCGGATCGCATCTGGATCAGCTGATTCTGCTAACTATGCTCTCCCTACCATTATCTTCCTCCATTTCCCCAAGATATCAATTTTACCTCATCCTAAACCATGGTTTTCAGGGACTGCCAAATCGTATTCACCTAAACCAGAGGCTATCTCTAACCCTGCAATTCTTGTGCTAAACACGTGTTTGCATTCTCCTCACACTTAAAGCTCCTAACGTCACCTATCCTCATTCTGGACCATTCTTCTCTCTCTCTCTCTCTCTCTCTCTCTCTCTCTCTCTCTTCATCTGCCAGTCTCACCCAACAATCTCTTGCATCATTGCATAAAGCCATAAACTACCAGACCCCTTGAATGCCTTGGATGTGTCTTGTTGTCTTGACAGCTACGGTTCTTTTTATGAGTAACTTTTAGTAGACAAAAGATTATTAGGGTTGCTGAAATAATTTACGTGCTTGATGCATCATCATTTCACTTGCCTAGTTTTCCTGTTTGGAAAAACAAAAAACTAGTGACTAACAGAGAGGATAACCTTTTATGTACGCAAACTAAGATTCTCATCTGGCAGTCCAGTCTTGTTTTCCATTTTGCTTCTATATGAAGTTAACAGATGTTGCTTTCACAATGATCTGTTTCTTCCTTTTTCAAAATGAAGCAAAGATATTCTCCATATATGGGATGTAGTGTGCCTTTAACCTTCTTTCTCTGGCATGACTTCAGTTATCTTTCTTACTTCTTTGATGCATCAAGAATTACCTTCAAATAATGCACTCGGAGCTAATCAATTGGTTACGTTCATCTGCAGGTTGAACAATTACATAAGATTTTTAAGCTTTGTGGTTCACCCCCTGATGAGTATTGGAAGAAGTCCAAGCTGCCACATGCTACTATTTTCAAACCCCATCAACCTTATGAAAGCTGCCTTAGAGAAGCATGTAAAGGTCTACCAGCAAATGCATTAGGTTTGGTAGAAACTCTGCTTTCTGTTGA
Organism: Cryptocoryne crispatula var. balansae; assembly: GCA_036172225.1. Classification (NCBI taxonomy): domain Eukaryota; kingdom Viridiplantae; phylum Streptophyta; class Magnoliopsida; order Alismatales; family Araceae; genus Cryptocoryne; species Cryptocoryne crispatula. The sequence goes on along the minus strand of CM069929.1, from coordinate 32,957,555 downwards.
ATCTTATAAACGTGGAACTGCTTCTTCTGCTCTTGAATCCGAGGTAAAGAATGTTCCCCTCATATTTTTTCCCTCGTAATTCCTAATGCAGTTGGCTATTTAGCATTTCAACCCAAATTGTTTTTAAAATCTATTGCCTTAATATCTCTAGGAGTTGTTAATGCTTTTATCTCTTGATCAAGGAATTCCTTTTACATGCATTTTAAGGTAGCTTCAATTTTAGGCCATCTGATCAGGTGATGCTAGACAGTATCAGATCAGCAAGGAATGTAATTCTGGTATTCCTCTAAAGTATTCACCTTTTTCTGTAATTATGCCATCAAAATGCATGTTAACCAATAACCACGTAATATTCATTCTATTATTTCTAGGTGAATATATGGTTATATGAATGCAAGAAATTTCAAGTGTTATTATAAAACGTAAAAGCAATATGGAAGTGACATATCTCTGATGTTCCCAAACCGTAATAGCTGCCCGTTGCCTCATGGAGCTAACTGGATATTTCCTTTTGACAAGGAGATGTACCTTTAAGATGAGTTAAGAAACACAAAGGAAAGAAGAAAGAGAGCTACGTTGTTACCCACGCCTTGGCAATTCTGACTCATGAACAAGAAGGTAAATTTAGCTCTCTCTACAATAATATGTTTGATTCATTTTCCATCACAACCAAGAATATTGTTCATCTGTCCAACTACTCAACTCAACAAAGCCTCTTAGACACTGCATAAATTTACGATCCATTTAGCACTTTGCTCAAGTGCATTGTAGATTCATGCACTTTGCTTTTGCCATGGACAAGGAATGCAAAATCGTGATTGGATTGGCTGATCAAGGGAAGAAAAACAGATCCATAATGGGTGCGGATTGGCTATTCCAAAAAGTGAATAACATAAAAAATTACAAAGGATGGAACCTAGGCTGATGCCGGTCTGATTTGACCCCGATCCAGATCAAATCAGCACTGGAAATACCCATCCAGGGTGGTGCTCCGCCACCCTGCTGCTGGAACCTCTCCCTCACCTGTATTTATCCAAATGGACCTGATACGACAAGATCCAGTCACTTAGTGATAGATCAATGAGGATCCAATATATGCCGGATCTGGTCACTTTCTATTGTATGATACGGATTGGGAAGATGGAGGGAGCGGTGTTAGCTGTTTCTGAAGTAATTGCCCTGAAGCGAGTGATTTGGATCTTTATTGGCCAGAATCAGGTGATCCATGATTGATTTAGCTGATTCTAGAGGGAATCTGATCTTGGATTGGACTCCCCCTCTCTGGATCAGGTCAGCATATATATGCCAATTCAATCCAAAATCGGCCGATTCTTATCCAGATTGGCCGATTTTGCTAACCACGCATGGACAATATTTTAAATGACTTATAGGCTTTTTCATAGTCTTCAAGGGACTAGCCTGAGATCTTGCTTTTCTAATTCATGATCACATTCGACAAGGGAGCAGAGGAAATCAGATTCTTCAAGTGTTGTGGAAGTAAAGAGGTAGCCCAAGCATGTCTCATTTTCTTCAATACTTGGACAATACTATTCTTTTGATAGGGCCCATAGGGGTATAGGTGTTGCAGATGTAGTATGTTAGGTTGCTTCTGGAGATCTTAGAAGAGATTGACACCCTTGAGGTAAGTATGATAAATGCAGGGCGCTCGGAATCAATGTCATGGGCCAGTCCTTGCCAAAACTTCCTTTATTTTTGGTTGTCTGGTTGGAGAATTTCCTATTAACTATTTAGAGCTTTCTCATCTTTGCAAGCTATTTGTATGGCTGACTGACATCCTCTTATTGACATTGTTGAAAATTGGCTACTTGGATGAGTAGGCTTTTTCCAGTTGGCAGAAGGCTGATCCAATGTAATACAGTTCTGTATTTTCTGCTGATTCAATTTTTTCTCCATATTTAAAATGTCCTCAGCTGTCATGTCATCTTCGGACACAATTTGAAGATGCTTCTTTAGGTATGACAGCAGCGATAAAGATAGAGGATGATGACATGATGTTGCTTGGGAAAGAATATTGAAACCTAAGGATATAAGGGATCTAAATTTAAAAAAGCTCAACAGATTTAATTTGACGTTATTGAGTTATGTACACGCTTTACTGTCCTATTGAGTACTATTCTGGACAAATATTTCTTAAGATCTCTTTCTAGGTACCTACGTTTGGTTCAATCCTCTAGAGTTTCATTGGTTTGGGAAGGCATTCCATCGCAGCAGATTTTTGTGTTAACCCAGAACTAGTTTCATGTTATGCAATGCGATTATGAGAGTTACGTGTGTTAACCCCGCCAAAAAAAAAATGTTGATAAGAGGTGCAGTAGATAAGGGCAACAGATTAAACTTTTTTGTTTCTCTCATTTATTGATTATAAGGTTAAAAAAATGATGAAAAGGATCAAAGGAAAAAAAGGAAGAAAGGAGAAAACAAAAATGATAGATGAAGTAAAAAGAAAAAAAAGGAAAGAGGAGAAGGGATGATAATTACAATACGGAGAGGAGGAGAAAAACCTTGTAAAAAAAAGGAAGAAAAAAAGAAGAAAAAAGAAACCGCAAGAAGAAAAAGGAGAAAGAGGAGGAGAAAATCAGCAAAAAAAAAGAAGAGGCAGAGAAGGAAAAGAAAAAAAGAGGAGAAAGAAAAAAATGAACGATGATGTCCGTTAGAAGAGAAAAAGAAAAAAAAAGATAAAAAAAGAAGGAAAAATGTAGAATAAGAGAAAATCAGCAAAAAAGAAGGAGTAGAAAAAAAGAAGAAGAAGAAAAAAAAGAAAATGATGGATGAAGTAAAGAAAAAAAGAGGAAGAGGAAAGAAAAAAAGGGGAGAGATGATTTTTGTTAGCAAAAAATAGAGAGAAAGAAAAGAAAAAAAAAGAGAGAAAATAAAATCAGAGAGAGGGGAGGACAAATAAAAAAAAGAAAAAAAGAAGAAGAGAAAAAATGTAGAATGGAAAAAGTCAGCAAAGAAAAAGAAATAAAAAATATATAGAAGAAAGAAACATTGAGTTATGTCATGAGTTAAAGGAGAATTTTTATTTCATCTCATATCAAATGGGCCACTAACTTGTATCTCATTGGGCCGAACTTGCCTCTTAACATATCCAAGTTTGTTGGAATTTTTTTTAGAGAGATTAGGATCCCTCTAATGAGCCCCAAATGGGCTTAACTAATGGTGATTTATCCATTGGACCCATGCACATACATTTGGGCCTCTATTTTGGCCATTTGGGCCTCAAATTTTCAAAAGGGGAAAGCCCAAAATCTGTCCCAAATGGGAGATCCGAAAATCCTCTTGAAAAATGATTTGAGGGACATTTTGTGTAATTGGCCACCCCAACCCTCCATAAAGGTGACCAAAGCCCAAAATGCCCCCACCTTTTCCCCTCACACCTACCATAAAGCAAAAGCAAGGTGAAGTATTTCCAAAGTTACCCTCCCCTCACCTCACACCATCAAAAACAAGGAAAAGTTGGGGCATTTTGTGGACCAAAATGCCCCTCTCTTTTGGCATATAAAAAACCAAGAAATCCTCTTGGAGAGGAGAGAGGCAACATTTCTCCCCCCACCCCAAGGTGTTTCACGTAGAGAGCTCAAGGCTCTATAGGCTTCTCCAAGGGAGGCTCCAAAGAGAGGAAAGAAGGCTCCAATCAAGTGGTCCATCAAGTGGGTTCACCAAGAGGGTTCATCAAGAACCATCAAGGCAATCAATCAAGCTTCATCAATTAATCAAGGAAGCTCAAGAAGAAGGTCAAATTCAAGGCATCAAGAATTTGGTTAAGTCCCAAGGCACTCTAAGGAGGAAACTCAAGGCCCAATTACATCATCCCAAAGTCCAATGGGCGATGGAAACATTCATCTCATCAAAGCCCATTAAGGCTCTCAAAGCCCAATTGGCCATCATCAATGGAAGGCCAAGACCATGTGACCCCATTTCAAATGAACCAAGTCCAATCAATTAAGGCCCAAGTAGGCCTTAACCAATATGAACAAGGGACCGATCCAAAGCCTATTAATGTGGGAGTTAGGCCCATTAAGGTCTACAAGGCCCAATCAACCATCTTCAAAGGAAGCTCAATACCATGTGACTCCATTCCAAATGCATCAAACTCGGTCCATTAAGGTCCAATCCGGTTTTAACCGAGATGAGCATGAGATCGATCCAAGGCCCATTAACATGGAAAGTGGGCCCATTAAGTCTATGATGGCCAAAACTCCAACTAAGCCCACATGAACAAAAATCCAACTCCACTATGAAAGAGAAAACCTCCCAACGGTTCAAGAAAGACCACCCAACGGTTGGTGGAGGAAAGAGAAAACCTCCCAACGGTCCAAGGAAGACCACCCAACGGTTGGTGGAGGAAAGAGAAAACCTCCCAACGGTCCAAGAAAGACTACCCAACGGTTGGTGGAGGAAAGAGAAAACCTCCCAACGGTCCAAGAAAGACTACCCAACGGTTGTTGGAGGAAAGAGAAAACTCCCAACGGACCATCAAGGCCCGCCAACTCGGTCAATCCCCAATCGGGAAATACCGACTGGCGGATGAGAGAGAAACCCCCAACGGTTGGTGGAGGAAAGAGAAAACTCCCAACGGACCATCAAGGCCCGCTAACTCGGTCAATCCCCGTCGGAAAATACCGACTGGCGGATGAGAGAAAAACCCCCAACGGTTGGTGGAGGAAAGAGAAAACTCCCAACGGACCATCAAGGTCCGCCAACTCGGTCAATCCCCAATCGGGAAATATCGGCTGGCGGATGAGAGAGAAACCCCCAATGGTTGGTGGAGGAAAGAGAAAACCCCCAACGGTTGGAAAGAGAAAACCCCCAACGGTTGGTGGAGGAAAGAGAAACACCCAACGGTTGGTGGAGGAAAGAGAAAACCCCCAACGGTTAGCGGAAGAAAGACTACCCAACGGTTGTTGGAGGAAAGAGAAAACTCCCAACGGACCATCAAGGTCCGCCAACTCGGTCAATCCCCAATCGGGAAATACCGACTGGCGTATGAGAGAGAAACCCCCAACGGTTGGTGGAGAAAAGAGAAAACTCCCAACGGACCATCAAGGCCCGCCAACTCGGTCAATCCCCAATCGGGAAATACCGACTAGCGGATGAGAGAGAAACCCCAACGGTTGGCGGAGGAAAGAGAAAACCCTCAACGGACCCGAAGACCCACCGATTCGGTCAATCCCCGATCGGGAAGCGGCAGAATTAGTGGATGAGAGAAAGTTCCCAACGGCTCACCCAAAAAAAATCTCAAATTTCATCAACTCGGCTTGCTCTTAAACGGGCAAGGCCGATGAAAATTTCAAGGCCCATTAATCCGGTTAATCCCCGATCGGGAAATACCGGGTAGTGGATGAAAATTCCAAGACCCATTAATCCGGTTAATCCCCGATCGGGAAATACCGGATACTGGATGAAAATTCCAAATCCCATTAAATCGGCTCGCTTCCAAATGGGCAATGCCGAGAAACAAATTTCAATGCCCATTATTCCGGTTAATCCCTGATCGGGAAATACCGGGTAATGGATGAAAATTTCAAGCCCCATTAATTTGGTTAATCCCCGATCGGGAAATACCGGGTAATGGATGAAAATCCCAAATTCCATCAACTCGGCTCGCTCCCAAACGAGCAATGCCGACAAACAAAATTTCAAGGCCCATTAATCCGGTTAATCCCTGATCGGGAAATACCGGGTAGTGGATGGAAATTCCAAGACCCGTTAATTCGGTTAATCCCCGATCGGGAAGTACCGGATAATGGATGAAAATTCCAAATCCCATCAAATCGGCTCGCTCCCAAACGGCCAATGCCGAGAAACAAATTTCAAGGCCCATTAATCCAGTTAATCCCCGATCGGGAAATACCAGGTAATGGATGAAAATTTCAAGACCCATTAATCCGATTAATCCCCGATCGGGAAATACCGGGTAATGGATGAAAAGTCCAAGACCCATTAGTCCGGTTAATCCCCGATCGGGAAACACCGGGTAATGGATGAAAACCCCAAATTCATCAACTCGGCTTGCTCCCAAACGAGCAATGCTGACGAACAAAAGTCCAAGACCCATTAGTCCGGTTAATCCCCGATCGGGAAACACCGGGTAATGGATGAAAACCCCAAATTCATCAACTCGGCTTGCTCCCAAAACGGGCAATGCCGATGAACAAAATTCCAAGGCCCATTAATCCGGTTAATCCTCGATCGGGAAATACCGGATAATGGATGAAAATTCCAAATCCCATCAACTCGACTCACCTCCAAACGAGCGATGCCGAGAGCCAAAAATCATGAAGCCCCGTTAAGTCGGTCAAGTCCCACTTCGGGAAAATACCACTTAGCGGATGATGAAGACCCGTTAGGTTGACCAAGCCCTGTTTCGGGAAATGTTGCCTAATGGATATCAAATCAGTCAAATCATGAAGCCCCGTTAAGTCGGTCAAGTCCCACTTCGGGAAAATACCACTTAGCGGATGATGAAGACCCGTTAGGTTGACCAAGCCCTGTTTCGGGAAATGTTGCCTAATGGATATCAAATCGGTAAATCGCGAAGCCCCGTTAAGTCGGTCAAGTCCCACTTCGGGAAAATACCACTTAGCGGATGATGAAGACCCGTTAGGTCGACCAAGTCCCGTTTCGGGGAAATGTTGCCTAATGGATATCAAATCAGTTAAATCATGAAGCCCCGTTAAGTCGGTCAAGTCCCACTTCGGGAAAATACCACTTAGCGGATGATGAAGACCCGTTAGGTCGACCAAGTCCCGTTTCGGGGAAATGTTGCCTAATGGATATCAAATCAGTCAAATAATGAAGCCCCGTTAAGTCGATCAAGTCCCACTTCGGGAAAATACCACTTAGCGGATGATGAAGACCCGTTAGGTCGACCAAGTCCCGTTTCGGGGAAATGTTGCCTAATGGATATCAAATCAGTCAAATAATGAAGCCCCGTTAAGTCGGTCAAGTCCCACTTCGGGAAAATACCACTTAGCGGATGATGAAGACCCGTTAGGTCGACCAAGTCCCGTTTCGGGGAAATGTTGCCTAATGGATATCAAATCAGTTAAATCATGATGCCCCGTTAAGTCGGTCAAGTCCCACTTCGGGAAAATACCACTTAGCGGATGATGAAGACCCGTCAGGTCGACCAAGTCCCGTTTCGGGGAAATGTTGCCTAATGGATATCAAATCAGTCAAATCATGAAGCCCCGTTAAGTCGGTCAAGTCCCACTTCGGGAAAATACCGCTAACGGATGATGAAGACCCGTTAGGTCGACCAAGCCTCATTCCGAGGAAATGTTGATGGATATCAAAGCGATCGTCATGAAGCCCGTTAAGCCTCGGTCAAGTCCCGAACGGAAAATGCCACTTAACGGACGTTGAAGACGTTAAAGTCAACCAAGCCCTACTTCGGGAAATGCCACTGCCCTAAAGCTCATTCAAGGAAATACATGTACAAAAGAAAACGAAAGTCAAGAAAGTCGGCATGTATATTCATTCAATCAAGAAAAGAAAGATTGAGCATACGATCATTTTTCAACATTCAAATCGTCTTTTGCAAATATGTTGTTATGGCAGTTAATCAAGGGTTACTGAGCCGCCGCTCGGTGTAATTAACACCGAATCCATTCGTGGATTGGTGGAGAGAGGTCCGATCAAATTCAAAGAACTCACTACAACCTTGCTAAACATGTATGCCAAAAAAAGAGAGAGAAGAATCAGGCCGGAAGCAATGTTGCTGTTATCGTCAAAAAAGGGATGTCCGCGCCACAACAAACAAAAATCATCCATACATATTTCCATCGCCTATATATTTTTGAACGATGGATGAAGTAAATCGCGAGGTTCGTACAAATGGCACGCCCGGTGGGACCTCTCTCTCCCTTCATCTCTCTGCCACAATGACATCGCAAGACGAACATGTTGATCGGCAGCTGCCGCAAATCTTGACTTATTTTATGAGCTTGATGGAGGATGTCAGTGAGGAGCTAAATTCTGGAAGCCATCTCGGTTGTCTCAATCGAAGCAAAGGTGAACACCACCCAATGAAGCGGCTTGCGTATTTGGGCTCTTGTAATAGGACTGTCCAATCGTCAAGAGATGAAGCCAAAGATGGACCAAAGCTTGTGGCCCGAGGAAGTTACCTTCATCATCAACACGGCCACCATATGCCACCAAGAACCGAAGACTGGCGGTTGCGAAATGGAAGATTGTCGCGATAACATCACGTGAATCCTCCACCATCAAATGCTTGATGGCTTACATTAATGGCAAGCTGTGACAGTACGGTACCTTGTGCATGCCCAAGCCTTTCATGGCGCTCTTTAGTTACTACGAGGTGTAGGGATTCTATGGCAAAGCATGAATGTTGTAGGCAAAAGCGACAAGGATGATATCCCATCTCCAAGAGATATCCTAGTACACCAAAAAAAATCACTAAGGCTGGGGGCATGTCATTCGAATCATTTGCTCAGCAACCCCAAAGGCCACCAAGGTTGAAAAAAAAATGTCCAAGGAAAACAACTTAAGTTCGAAAAAACTACAAGTGACAAAGGGGAGATATTCTCCTGGGTATAGCATGTGATGAAACTCCAAAAGTCACAAAGACAAAGAGAAAAAATAATATATATGCCAAGACATGTTCCAAAAAATTAGAATAGCCAAAGGAGATGGACTACTTTGAACAAGGTTTGGACCATAAAGGTCGCAAATATTGGGGCATGCCATCTTGGTTGACTTTACGATCACTCATTGGCTTTGGAGGAGGAATACCAACTCGGGGGCCGTCCGAATGAAAACAAAATGTGTTCTCCAACCTCGAGGAATGTTGGGAAGAAAGAAACTCGCCCCAAAGTCGCAAATATCGGGGGCAAGCTATTACGTTAAGCATCCATCACACCTCCAAAACCCATCAAGGCTGGGGGCAAACTTTCGTATCAAATATCCGCCATACCTCCCAAAGGCTACAAAGTTCAGGCATGCCGTCCGGATCACACGCTCGCAGCACCCCCAAATGCCACCAAGGATGGGGGGGGAAGTTTTCAAGGAAAGTCAGCGTAGACCCTAAAGACTACAATGATAGAGAGGAGATATTTTCTCGAGATGCACACATCTTGATTATAGCAAGTGGCAAAAAGAAAAATGATATTCCAAGCATGTTACCAAAACGAAGGAGTTGGGCTACATCAGGAAAAACTAGTCTCAAACCCAAAGCCAGAAACACATGGGTCATTTCTCCCCAATCAACTTTACAAATGCTCCACGGGGATGATGTCACCTTCAAAAATAAAAGTCAAGAATGCCAAAGACCTATGGCGGAATTTGATGTCAAAAATCTACCTTGCCTATGAAAGCCACGAGCACCAGGGAAATCTTACCTAGGTCAACTTTCCACCGGTTTCATAGTATGAGAGGAGGAATGCCGACGGGGGCAACCGTCTCGCGCATAGACAAAAGAGCATGATATGTCATCTCGCGAGAATGTCAAAAGAGGGAACTCCACGAAAAAAGGGGGTCGAATCCAATAGTCACCCCGAGAAGGTCATCAAGATCGGAGGGCAAATTTCAACATTGAACATTTACTTCATCTCTGGGAGCTACCATAGTCAGGAACAAACTTATGTTCTGATCATCCACCTCACCTCCAAAAGCCATCATGGCTGGAAAAAAAGAAGAAAAAAAAACACATTTTATACCATGCTCCTACTTAAATTATAATGGCCGCAAGGGCGAGGGAGAAATGCAATGACAGATGTCTACCTTAGGGTTAATGAGAATGCTCTATTCTAGGTACATCTTCAAACCTCGGGTCGAAGGATTGTGGGGGATGCTTGGTGCCGAACACCAATTTAGACCACGGTGAAATCTGCAAAACTCGAATGGAAAGTATTGTTGTGCGTACTCGAAGCCAAAGGTCATGAAGACTAGGGAGGAGAAATACATACAAACACTCATTCAGCACAGAAAGTCATTCAAGCCTAGCGAGTGGTGAGAATCACAAAGTGAAATCGATTTTCGCTCAATTCTAAAATCCACTAAAGAAAATTTGCGAAGGTAACCTAGTGAGCTCGAATGCCATGAAGGTTGTGGGGAAAAGACTTTTGAAAATATTCCTATAAATTAAATTAATTACAAAAGATGGGGGAAATGAATTTTTGAAATATACACGTGTCTCAAATTCTAGGGAAAAAAGCTCCTAGGATTATTTCAGCAGACCCTAAATGTTCTAAAGACCAAAGGGAGAACAAATTTCAAAAAAAATATCAACACCTTGAAGGTCAAGAGGAGGGGATTATCTGAAATATCCCAGTACACCTCCGAATATAACAAATATGGAGGAAAGAATGCCAAGTCGAAGGAATGAAGCATTTGATCTCATGCCAACTTATTGCCGCCAAGTCCTATGCAAGATGGTCGGTCGTCGACCTCGAATGAGGGTGATAATGGCATTTCAAGCTCTGCCCGACCCATCCCTCCTCAACAAGTTCAATTGTTCGCAGGTGTGCTACGAGGGTGAAGTGTGAAATAGCCAAAATTGAGATGAAAAATGTCATCAGTGACTAGATGATAAATGTCCAGCTCCGAATGCCACAATGACTAAGGGTGAAGAAACATCTAAAGACGCCTCAAGCTACATCTTAAGGAAGAGCCTATTCAGCATGTGTAATAGGATCGAGTTGATGCCCGAAGTGTCCTGATAAAGATACGCATGTTAATACCCACCCTACCCTCCACACTGATCGTAGAATGGGCCATATGATCCACGATGATCAAAGTCAAAGAATGAAAGACCTTGGTCTTGTTTAACATGGATAGCATCAACTATTTCGGTCGGCCAGAGCCATCCAAGAAAGGAGAAAGTGGCGCATTCAAAAGAGCACAAAGTTCCAATTTCCTTGAATATATTGCCTAGTCTTCGGGCATCTCGTTTGCCCGAATTGGCCTTAATCCTCAATGGAAGCAAATCCCTACAGGGGACGAAATGCAAGCTTGCATATGCCACCAGTTTAGTCCAAGCAATTGACTTGACAAAGTTCTAAGAGCGACCTAACCAACGCTTTGTTCGAAACTCATCAAATGGGGTTAAAAGTAATCAACTGTCACATTAGAAATACATTGTGACCTACATTTGTGGCAATGGCACATCACAATGATCACACATTCGAAAAATGGATGTTTGGGGCTTAAGATGTGACAAGATGGCTAAAGGAGACATGCTCAAACAAATGGTGACTTCATTGTGGTGAAGTAAAAAGGATGGCATGACAACTTGCCCGAGGTAAGCCCGAACACGTGATAATTGGCAAAGCATGCTGAAAGCAAAAACTCACATGGTTATTGACAATAAAGACCATAACATGCATACTAAGGAAGTGTTATGTGATTAAGTGTGAAATTCAATAAAGTAGTCAAATCATGGTGATAATCTCCATCAAGATTGCTCAGAAGTGTATCACGGCTGAAAATTTTATGCCCATATGTCACATGTATCCAATGGGCGGATTATGCGGTTCACATGCCAAATGGTACCAAAAAAAGAAGTCCATGCCTACATGGCTTTTGTCAATGGCTTCCAAATAAAATTTCCATGCCTACAAAGTTAATATGCCCTAGTAGGGCTTCGAGGGAATCTTGTGCCCTCATACGCCGTGCGTAACTCCAAGGAAAATTTCATGTCCGTATGGATTCCATGCCCTACGTGGCTACAAGTCTGATGACTTATTTCAAAAAGAAAATGCTATGCACAGCGGCTCACATGCTCAGGGTCTTCCAAGCACTTTCACGATTGACATGCCCCGACGGCCCCCTACGGAGAAATGTCATGCCGATATGGCTATTATGCCCCACATGGCTCTAAAGTTTCATCATATCTTCAAGAAAAATATTTTTACTACAGTTAAGATGTTCATGCTCGGCTCGATGGTGGCCTCAGTTAAAAATGGGGGCACATCTACATGGCTTGTATGCCCACACAACCCGAGAAAGTTTTATGCCTATACGGGTCGCATGCTTAAAGGCTCTTGAAAAAAGAAATAAAGAAAGATCGTAGCATATGACATTCACACTTGGATGGACTCGATGTCTCATGATGGCATCAAAATTCTTGCCCACAAAGTCGAGGTACTCAATGACTCGTAGTGTATGTATGCGTATCGGATGACTTCCAAAAAAAAGAAGAAGAAAAAAAAAAGTGCATATATGGCTCACACACCTCGTGAAAGAAAAGGGGATAAAAGAAGAAATCTATTCCTACGTGGCTCTTATGCCCCTATGGCGATTGAGTTTCGCTTATCCTCAAAGGAATTCATGCCACAATGCTTAAGAAAATTCATGTCTATATGACATTCGTGCCCTGCTACAAAGAAGAAAGTCATTCGTATGTGTGATTTTCATGCCCGCATGGCTCGAAAGTCACTGGGCGGATCGAAAGTTCATGCCTACGGGCTTAATAAGAAAAACCTTGCATACATAGCTTCCATTCCGGTAGCTAAAAAAAAAAAGAAAGAAAAATTCAATCGTGTGTGGTTTTCGTACCCTATGGTGCTAAAAATTTCTTGATGCTTCCAAAATACTTTATGCTTACACGGTTATGACTCTTAGGCCTCACGGCTTCAAAATTCTCACGTTTGCATGGCTTACATACTATACAACTCAAGAAGAATGTATATCCATATAGTCGTCTTGTCTGATGGCATCGAAATAAAGGAAAGGAGAAGTCACGTGCCCGCAAGGTTCGCATGCTTGTCGGCTTCCAATGAGAGACTTCACGTATATATGGTTTAATAAGCTTGATAGCTAGAAATAAAAACAAAAGGAAGAAAAAATTCAGGCGTGTGGGTTCCACGTCTAGATAGTTTCGACATCTCAAGATGATTTTCGACGTTCCGTGCCAACACATCTATGGCTCTTGCATCAAGTGGTGACTTCAAAGCTCTCACAACAACTTGGTTATAATGCCTGCTTTGAAATTCATGCCGGCATGGTTTCGAGCCCAACGGTTTCAAAATTCTCGCGTCAATACGGCTTTTATGCCTGACGCCTCTAAAATTCTCATGGCTTGGCTTGTATGCCCGCACGGCTCGAGAAATACTATGCCTACATGCTTACATGCCTATTGTCTTTCAAAGAAGTTGTCACACAAAGTGTAGCCGCTGGATGGCTTCAAAAAAAGAAGAAGAAGCATGCCTATATGGCTCGAAAGATATATCCCATGCGGCGCCGCGTGCCGGATCATTCACGAAAGAAAAGGGGATCGTATGTATGCATGGCTTACATGCCGGTCGTCAAAGAAGGAAATTTATACCTTGAAGTTCTATGCCTATACAACTTACATGTTGGAAGGCCCTTAAGAGGGAACATTTTTGTGCGCCTACATGGTGGCATGCCCGCGCTATTCTATCGCCCACTCTGGCTACAAAGCTCACGCTTTCAAGGCATTTGTGACTACAAGGTGCCAATGCTACCTAACACAAGGCTCGCATCTTTGGATGGCTCAAGAAGAGAAAAGGAAGATGAAACGTGCCTAATAGGCGCTTAGACTTTGTGCCCGGTTCTAAGACCTACGCTTATATAGCCCCACAAAGGAAAAGTCGACACTCGAGGCTCGCGTATTTCCATACCACGACAATACGGAAGATTGTCATATTTCATACATTCACATGTCTACTACACCGATAAGTGTTTATGCGGCATATGGAAGAAACCAAATCCCCGTGGCTTGGAGGCAAGCCTTAACCCTCCACAAATATCAAATCAAAACCCAAAAAAATCCCACGTGGCACGGAGGCAAGCCTTAACCCTCCACGAATACCAAATCCGAAAATCCGAAAAACCCCATGGCCGGGGGAAGCCTCGATTCCTCACCGAATTTAAAAATCCCATGGCCCGGAGGCAAGCCTTAACCCTCCACAAATATCAAATCCAAAACCCAAAAAAACCCACGCCAGGGGAAGCCTCGATTCCTCGCAAATTTAAAATCTCGTGGCGGGAGGCAAGCCTTAACCCTCCACAAATATCAAATCCAAAACCCAAAACCCAGGGCCCAGGGAAGCCTCGATTCCTCGCCAAATTTAAAAATCTCGTGGCCGGGAGGCAAGCCTTAACCCTCTACAAATATCAAATCCAAAAACCAAAACCTCGTGGCCCAGGGAAGCCTCGATTCCTCACCGACTTTAAAAATCCCATGGCCCGGAGGCAAGCCTTAACCCTCCACAAATACCGAATCCGAAAATCCAAAAAAACCATGGCCCTGTGGGAAGCCTCGATTCCTCACCGAATTTAAAATCCCATGGCCCGGAGGCAAGCCTTAACCCTCCACAAATATCGAAATCCAAAAACCCAAAAAACCCGTAGCCCGGTGAAGCCTCGATTCCTCACCAAATTTAAAATCTCGTAGGCCGGGAGGCAAGCCTTAACCCTCCACAAATATCAAATCCAAAAACCCAAAAACCTCACGGTCTGGGGAAGCCTCAATTCCTCACCGACTTTAAAAATCCCATGGCCCGGAGGCAAGCCTTAACCCTCCACAAAAATCAAACTCACGGCTCCTGGGGCACGCCTTAAACCTCCCCAAACTCTCAAAACTAAATTTTCATAGCTTGGAGACAAGCCTTAAAACTCGACAAAACTCAAATACCAAAAGTCATGGCCTGATAGAAAATCTTGAGCCTCCACAAATCTCAAAAAAAAAGGTCAAATCTTATGACTCAAAGGAAGCCTTAATTCCTCGCAATGCAAATATTTTGCGGCTTGAGAGAGCCTAAATTCTCTTACAAAAAAAGAAAAAAAAAGAAAAAAAAAAGAGAGATGACTGACTGACTTGGCTCGTCATCTTTGATGATTGGGTCAAGGGTACAATTGTCAAAATATCCCGACTAAGGCAAAGAACTCGAAAAGGCACCTTAGGCAAGAATGGGCAACCCGTTGCACAAAAATCCCAAAAGGGCTTGCAGAAGTGTGAGAAGGGGGCTAGCCTATGTATTAAAAAAAATGAATGAATAATGAAAGGGCGGTCATCCTAGTCAAAAAAAAAAGGAAAAAAAACGAGAAAAAGGAAAATGAGCAAACAACAAGAAGGAGGCAACTCGGGGACACGAGAGATCACCTGCCGACTCCGTCTAGGAGATCCCCCGGGGCGGGGGCACCGATTTGTTAACCCCGCCAAAAAAAATGTTGATAAGAGGTGCGATGAGAAGTAGACGCGAGATTAAACTTTTTTGTTTCTCTCATTTATTGATTATAAGGTTAAAAAAAATGATGAAAAGGATCGAAAGGAAAAAAAGGAAGAAAGGAGAAAACAAAAATGATAGATGAAGTAAAAAGAAAAAAAAAAGGAAAGAGGAGAAGGGATGATAATTACAATACGGAGAGGAGGAGAAAAACCTTGGAAAAAAAAGGAAGAAAAAAAGAAGAAAAAAGAAAACGCAAGAAGAAAAAGGAGAAAGAGGAGGAGAAAATCAGCGAAAAAAAGAAGAGGCGAGAAGGAAAAGAAAAAAAGAGGAGAAAGAAAAAAATGAACGATGATGTCCGTTAGAAGAGAAAAAGAAAAAAAAAGATAAAAAAATAAGGAAAAATGTAGAATAAGAAAAAATCAGCAAAAAGAAGGAGTAGAAAAAAAGAAGAAGAAAAAAGAAAGAAAATGATGGATGAAGTAAAGAAAAAAAGAGGAAGAGGAAAGAAAAAAGGGGAGAGATGATTTTTGTTAGCGAAAAATAGAGAGAAAGAAAAGAAAAAAAAAGAGAGAAAATAAAATCAGAGAGAGGGGAGGACAAAAAAAAAGAAGAAAAAAAGAAGAGAAAAAAATGTAGAATGGAAAAAGTCAGCAAAGAAAAAGAAATAAAAAATATATAGAAGAAAGAAACATTGAGTTATGTCATGAGTTAAAGGAGAATTTTTATTTCATCTCATATCAAATGGGCCACTAACTTGGATCTCATTGGGCCGAACTTGCCTCTTAACATATCCAAGTTTGTTGGAAATTTTTTTTTAGAGAGATTAGGATCCCTCTAATGAGCCCCAAATGGGCTTAACTAATGGTGATTTATCCATTGGACCCATGCACATACATTTGGGTCTACATTTTGGTCATTGGGCCTCAATTTTCAATAGGGAAAGCCCAAAATGCGTCTCAAATGGGAGATCCGAAAATCCTCTTGAAAAATGATTTGAGGGACATTTTGTGTAATTGGCCACCCCAACCCTCCAAGGTGACGAAGCCCAAAATGCCCCCACCTTTTCCCCTCACACCTACCATAAAGCAAAAGCAAGGTGAAGTATTTCCAAAGTTACCCTCCCCTCACCTCGCACCATCGAAAACAAGGAAAAGTTGGGGCATTTTTGTGGACGAAATGCCCCCTCTCTTTGGCATATAAAAACCAAGAAATCCTCTGTCGGAGAGGAGAGAGGCAACATTTCTCCCCCCACCCCAAGGTGTTTCGCGTAGAGAGCTCAAGGTTCTATAGGCTTCTCCGAGGAGGCTCCAAAGAGAGGAAAGAAGGCTCCAATCAAGTGGTCCATCGAAGTGGGTTCACCAAGAGGGTTCATCGAGAACCATCAAGGCAATCAATCGGCTTCATCAATTAATCAAGGAAGCTCGAAGCTCAAATTCAAGGCATCGAAGAATTTGGTTAAGTCCAAGGCACTCTAAGGAGGAAACTCAAGGCCCCCGATTACATCGTCCCAAAGTCCCGATGGGCAATGGGAACATTCATCTCATCAAAGCCCATTAAGGCTCTCAAAGCCCATTACATCATCGATGGAAGACGAAGACCGTGACCCCATTTCAAATGAACGAGTCGATCGATTAAGGCCCAAGTAGGCCTTAACCAATATGAACAAGGGGACCGATCCAAAGCCCATTAATGTGGAGTTAGGCCCATTAAGGTCTACAAGGCCCAATCGACCATCCTCGAAGGAAGCTCAATACCATGTGACTCCATTCCAAATGCATCAAACTCGGTCCATTAAGGCCCAATCAGGTTTAACCGAGATGAGCATGAGATCGATCCAAGGCCCATTAACATGGAAAGTGGGCCCATTAAGTCCATGATGGCCAAAACTCCAACTAAGCCCACATGAACAAAAATACAACTCCACTATGAAAGAGAAAACCTCCCAACGGTTCAAGAAAGACCACCCAACGGTTAGTGGAGGAAAGAGAAAACCTCCCAACGGTTCAAGAAAGACCACCCAACGGTTGGTGGAGGAAAGAGAAAACCTCCCAACGGTCCAAGGAAGACCACCCAACGGTTGGTGGAGGAAAGAGAAAACCTCCCAACGGTCCAAGAAAGACTACCCAACGGTTGGTGGAGGAAAGAGAAAACCTCCCAACGGTCCAAGAAAGACTACCCAATGGTTGTTGGAGGAAAGAGAAAACTCCCAACGGACCATCAAGGCCCACCAACTCGGTCAATCCCCAATCGGGAAGTACCGATTGGTAGAGGAAAGAGAAAACTCACAACGTTCCATCAAGGCCCGCCAACTCGATCAATCCCCAATCAGGAAATACCGACTGGCGGATGAGAAAGAAACCCCCAACGGTTGGTGGAGGAAAGAGAAAACCCCCAACGGTTGGAAAGAGAAAACCCCCAACGGTTGGTGGAGGAAAGAGAAAACCCCCAACGGTTGGCGGAAGAAAGACTACCCAACGGTTGTTGGAGGAAAGAGAAAACCCCCAACCGGGAAATACCGGATAATGGATGAAAATTCCAAATCCCATCAACTCGACTCACCTCCAAACGAGCGATGCCGAGAGCCAAAAATCATGAAGCCCCGTTAAGTCGGTCAAGACCCAGTTCGGGAAAATACCACTTAGCGGATGATGAAGACCCGTTAGGTTGACCAAGCCCTGTTTCGGGAAATGTTGCCTAATGGATATCAAATCAGTCAAATCATGAAGCCCCGTTAGGTCGGTCAAGTCCCACTTCGGGAAAATACCACTTAGCGGATGATGAAGACCCGTTAGGTCGACCAAGTCCCGTTTCGGGGAAATGTTGCCTAAAGGATATCAAATCAGTTAAATCATGAAGCCCCGTTAGGTCGGTCAAGTCCCACTTCGGGAAAATACCACTTAGCGGATGATGAAGACCCGTTAGGTCGACCAAGTCCCGTTTCGGGGAAATATTGCCTAATGGATATCAAATCAGTCAAATAATGAAGCCCCGTTAAGTCGGTCAAGTCCCACTTCGGGAAAATACCACTTAGCGGATGATGAAGACCCGTTAGGTCGACCAAGTCCCGTTTCGGGGAAATGTTGCCTAATGGATATCAAATCAGTTAAATCATGAAGCCCCGTTAAGTCGGTCAAGTCCCACTTCGGGAAAATACCACTTAGCGGATGATGAAGACCCGTCAGGTCGACCAAGTCCCGTTTCGGGGAGATGTTGCCTAATGGATATCAAATCAGTCAAATCATGAAGTCCCGTTAAGTCGGTCAAGTCCCACTTCGGGAAAATACCGCTAACGGATGATGAAGACCCGTTAGGTCGACCAAGCCTCATTCCGAGGAAATGTTGCCTGATGGATATCAAAGCAGTCAAATCATGAAGCCCCGTTAAGTCGGTCAAGTCCCACTTCGGGAAAATGCCACTTAACGGATGTTGAAGACGCGTTAGGTCAACCAAGCCCTACTTCGGGGAAATGCCAGCTGGCCCTAAAGCTCATTCAAGGAAATACATGTACAAAAGAAACAAAAGTCAAGAAAGTCGGCATGTATATTCATTCAATCAAGAAAAAGAAAGATTGAACATACGATCATTTTTCAACATTCAAATTCGTCTTGCAAATATGTTGTTATGGCAGTTAATCAAGGGTTACTGAGCCGCCGCTCGGTGTAATTAACACCGAATCCATTCGTGGATTGGTGGAGAGAGGTCCGATCAAATTCAAAGAACTCACTACAACCTCGCTAAACATGTATGCCAAAAAAAAAAGAGAGAAGAATCAGGCCGGAAGCAATGTTGCTGTTATCGTCAAAAAAGGGATGTCCGCGCCACAACAAACAAAAATCATCCATACATATTTCCATCGCCTATATATTTTTGAATGATGGATGAAGTAAATCGCGAGGTTCGTACAACGTGTTATTGGGAGGATGTTCGGTGTGCTCATATGTTGCTGCACGATGTTTTTCTGTTTTACTCACTTCTTTTCCAACTTCCCATGGTTGAAAATTACGTAGTGACAGAGTTTTTGATGAGAAATAATGTGGATCTTTTTTGAGTTTTTAGTTTCTTTTGTCATAAGGGGATATTTGTAATATATTTGTTTGGGATCTAATGTCTTTGTGGGCTCTGTAAATAGAACTTATCTTGTTTTTGTACTCACAAAATAGAAAGGAATAGAAGAAATTTTTGGAAAGTTAGTTCCTGCAAAGGAGTGTTGCCCGGTTCTAAGTCCTTGCACACCCCCACCTTCTCCTTCGGTCCTCCTCTGGCACCATCATCATCGCATGACCCTGCCACTCTCCCCCTTCCAGTCATTTCCAGTGCCCTCATCATATGCCCTTCTGGCTGCCCTGTTCCATGGTATGAAGCCCCTACATTGTCAGTAGTGTCATCGCGCACGCCCCTGGAAAGTTGTTTGTTGCCTTTTCAGCATCATATGATCCAGGCCAGTCAAATGCTGGCTGGTTCAGGTTTCTTCCAGCCCAGTTCGCCCAGATCTTGGGTCTCACCCATTTGACCAGTTCAACTTGATTTAAACCAACCCGGTTTGTCCTGGTTTGGTCTATTTTAGTTTGCTTCCAACTTATTTTAGTCATTGTTTCTCGCTTTGTCCCACAAAAGTATTGGCATGGCAAAGGCATGGATGCAACATAGTTTCCTCAATTTAGGAGAAATCTTAAGGATGGAGAGATTAAACAGCTGTTTGACTTTACCTTTTGCTTCAGGAAACTAAACCATCATCTAACAGGAGGTTGTGACTCTTGGTGAAGGAGGCATATAAAGTTCTGCTTTTTGGTTGTGTGGGTTTCCTTATCTAAAACCTCTATTTCCAAAGTTACTCTCATTTTGAGAATAGCCATTGAGTGCCTTCCCGTGTGTGATCGGTTACAATTAATTCCTTCAATTGATTACATTAGAGATGTCTTTTCTGCTAAGAGGGGATTGAAACAGTTGACCAACAATTTTTGTAGTGTTCTTTTACTGCTACTTTATTAGATCTAGTTTTTGTAAAGTTGAGATAAGGATCGCGGGATTGGAGTTGTAGCTGAGATCGATTGCTATTGATCTGATCTAGACTGGATCGAATTGGTCTGATCCCTACTGATCCATTGAAACAAAGACCGATCTAAAATCGGTCTGAATCGGTCCTTGTTTTTTTGTTTCAAATAAATTCTTAAAAATTAGAAAAAATCTAAAAAATGAGTAAAACAATTTAAAAACTTGTTAACAAAATAAATTGTGCCATTTATCACATTTTTATATAACTATGAGAGATTTTAACAGAAATAGGTACAAAGTAACACCAATATGCATTCTATTAAATAAAAAATATGATACAAATCATATGCATTAGAAAATATACCTTTCAATTACCACTAAGTATGAAATTGTCCATCATAATCTTTGTCATGCTCTTCATTTTCTTAGGTTCTTCACTGACTCTGATCACTGATGATTGGCCCATAACTATATGAAAATAAAGATTATGTCATATGACTAAAATCATAAACTCCACCTTAGTTGGAGCTATATGAGAGGGTGGATAACAAGTCTCAAGTTTGAAGTGGATATGATGTTATGTACTCATTAAAGACATTCATTTTATTCTAACATCTGTTGCAGTTGCTCTTTCCGCTTGAATGTCTTCTATCAATCAAATCATCTAGACTTGCTTCACTCGTGCGTTCATTGCTAGTTATGAACTACTTTGCTTGCGCCTTGCCAAGGTGCCCACAAGGTGCTCAAGGTGCCTGCCTTGGTGTATAAGGCACCTAGGCTAGGCACCTCAAATATTTATAGACAACAAAATTTTTTTTCTTTCGGGGAGCTTGATGTAACCTCAAAGATTTAAAAAATTTGAAAGATTTTGGTTTTGGAAATTCATTTTTTTGTTTGGATTTGATTTTGATTTGATTCGACCTTAGTATTGACTTTGTGAGAAAATAGATGGTATTCCATAAAAGTACTAACTAGGGTCAAAATTATATATTGAGGTTGTTAGGTTCTTTGAAAATTTATTTTGACCTCTCCCCGTCGGATGGTGCGAAAATACGACGTTAATTACATCGAGATTACTTGAAAACCCTTGATTATCGTCATAGCAATCCATTGGAATAGAAAACATACATCCACAAAAATAAACATGCATACAAACACATAGGATAAAAAAACCCCATGAATTTGATGGAAGGCAAGCATTTAATTTGTTTGAATTTTGTTTGAAGTGGATTTTGCTGGGATTGAATTATTTAAATTTAATTTGATTTAAGTTGAATTTAATTTTTTGCCTTGTTTGATTAATTTGGATTTGTTTTCATTAAATTTGACTTAAATTTAATTTGGAAAGTTTGATTTGTATTTGAGTTGATTTGATTTAGTTTGAATTTGAGTTTTATCTGTTTGAGTTCATTTGAATTTCACTTTTTATTTAACCGATTTGAATCTGTTTGGAGCTTAAGGGTATTTTTGATTTCTTTGAACCTGGCAGATCATGATTGACTTGTTAACCTTGAATTCAGTTTGCTTGTGGATGTCAGTTCGGCTTGCTTAAATTAAATTTGTTCAATTTTGATTTAGAAAATTGGGTGGAGTTGCTTAAGATTTTGAATTTGTTGAATTAAAATTGACTTGGACAGGTTGTTGTTGGTTTGAGCTTATGGGATTTGGGCTTTACTTGCAGAATTTGATTTGTTTTGATAAATTGTGTTTGAATTTGGTTTGTTTTAAATCAAATTTGTTTGCTGGAATGGATTTAACTTGATAAATTTGGGTTTGATTTTTAAGCTTCTGCCTTGATTTTCTTTGGTCTTATGTAATTTGGGTCATATCGGATTTGCTTGGATCCTCTGAAGAAAATTCTTAATCCCACAACTTTAATTTACAGATTTGTGCAGGTTCTGATTTGGTTTGGGGTTTGATTTAAGTTGTTTGAGGATGCTCTCAATTTTGCAGATTTCAGATTTATGAATTACAGATTTTTGAAGTGTCGGCTTCCAGATTTTTCAAGTTTTACAGATTTCAGACTACTGATTTCAGATTTTCAGATTTCTCTTGCAGATTTTACAGGTTTCGGTTTCTTGTTTAAACGTGAAGTTCAAATTTTCTGGATCTACTGTAGATTTCGGACTTCAGACCTGTATATTTTAAGTTCAGATTTCAGATTTGAAATGTTTCAGATTTTATACATTCTCACTTCCAGATTGGCATTCTTTGGATTCCTCTTCTCTCTTTTTTAGATGATAGATCCCGGATGTTTTCATTTGCAGATTTTTGCATTTTCAGAATTTTCAGATTCCAGATTTCAGGCTTTCCAGATTTTAAATTGTCCAGCATATTTCAATGGATTTCCATATTTTGGGCATCCGGACCTCAGCAGATTTTTCTTAGTTCAACCTCTTTCAAATTCAAAATTTTCAGATTTGAAATTTCCAAATCTTTGTTGCGGGTTTTGTAGATGACAATTTATGAACTTTTCAGAGTTTACAGTTTTTCTGGATTTTATGTTCTGATTCCTGATTTTCATGTTTGTTTCAAATTTCAGATTTTTAAATGGCGGTTCTGCACATTAGATTCAGATTTCAGATTTTTTTGCTTTGCTTCAGACTTTGTTTATGTCAATTTTTGTTGTCTTGCCCTCCGGAAAATCTCAAGTGATTGTTCTCTCCTTGTAGCATCGACATGTGCACTCAACATAAGCTCTTTATTGTTCTCTCAATATGAGACATGATTACAATTTGACCAGAAATTCGGTCCTTTGAATCCTTGATGGACATGTAGCCTGTTTGATGATGAAAAAGCACCCGGTCTTTGATAGACTTGTGGGCACTCCTCTCACTGATTTGAGATTGAATACACCCGGCTTTTGATAAGCTTGTGGGGACTCATCTCATGATTAATGAACCTCATTAGCTCATAGTTCGGCATATCGGCATGTTGATCATGCACAGCCTTTCCATGGCATAATGGGTAAGTAACTCCCTCTTGGGGCATGGTAAGACATTGGGATCTTTTTAAATAGACCTTTGTATGTCCACCTTAAAGGGTCAAGGGGCGTGCTTAAAGCCGGCTCATTGCTTTCCCTATTTGTTTTGAATTCTTTTAAATTAAGCCAAGACCATGAGGCGGGTTTTCAGCCGGCCGGATGCTCGCCTCGGTTTGTTGAATTAATTAATAAAATTTTATTTAATTTCTGTTTATTGTTTGTTTTATTTTATTTGGTTTTTGAATTATGGGTCAAGAGGCGTGCTTGAAGCCGGCCTATTGCTTTCCCATTTATTTTCATTCTTTTAAGTTATGCCGAGACCATGTGACGGGTTTTTAGCCGGCCAGATGCTCGCCTCGGTTTGTTTAATTAATTGATGAATATTTATTTAAATTTTACTTGAGGATTTGTTTTAAGAAATCTGTCTTGTTGGAGAAAGTCCAGCGGGACACTGTTCAGCCGAGATGGGAGGCTTGCTCCACTGTTTGGACCGGCCGGGGCATCCCTGGACCGGCGGATGTTTCTGGCTTTCTGCGGGGGCCGGCCGGCTTTGCCCGGTCGCGCTCCCTCTTTTTTTTTTGCTTTTTCTTCACCGCGTGGGCCCCGCTGTTTTTCCACGCTGGACGTAGGTTCGGGGGGCATTATTTCCCCCCGCTACAGCGTCTTCCCGGCAGCCTCCGGCTCCCGACGGCACCGCGACGCCATTTCCGGCAGCTTCCGGCCTCGTTCGATGGCAGCGACACCGGTGGAGGAGAAAGGAGGATCCGGCAGTCTTGGGGGAAGGTAGAAACCCTCTCCGGCGACGGCGGCAAGGACCAATAGGCTCGATGGCATCCGCTGCGGCCCGTAGAAGAAGCGACGGCTTGATGGCCTCCGGGGGAAGATGAACCCGACGACTTAGCTAGCTCCGGCGAAACGGGGGATGGCAATGTGAGTCGACACTCTCTCCTCCCTCTCTCCCGCTTCTTCTCCCTTTCTCCACCTTCGACCCCTGCGCAACGTCGGGCTCCTCCCCTCTTATAGGCTTCCCGCTGCCGCAGTTCCGTAAGGTAATTGAGAACAACCGTTTGAGTCCGACTGGGAGTCGAACTCTCTAAGTTTTATCGGAATCCCCCTTTTATACCCGGCCTTCCTTCATTGAGGATTACTCCGTCTCCGAGAGAGAATCGGAATGGCAACTTGAATCCGGGTAGAAGTCGGCCACTGCGTGACCTCCGGAACTACCCTGGGTAGACCTTCCGACTTCTAAGAGGAGATTCCGGCTATACCATTGAGTCCCAATCGGACTTGAACTTCCTCTTGCTTGACCGAACTCTGCTCTCCCTGATTATTTCCATTTTTTTTGATGACGTGGTCTCCTCCAGTACAAATCTGTCGTAGAGGGAACGGGCCAGAATTTGGTATTCCAATGGGTCCATTTTGCACCTGAATTAAACCCCTTCAATGGTATGTTTACCCACCAATAAATTGGCCTAGAAGTGGGCCTACAAAGCTCATTACATGCATGGAAATGGGCTTAATTAAAAAAATCGGTGCCAACAGAGCTTTACCCCATGATACCCCCCATAAGGGGCACCGCCCCCCTTGACCTGACCGCGCAGGTTGATCCACGATTCCCATGCACCAGTTTGTAATAGTGTAAACATATTAATATATTTTACTATCACTTATGCTATCATATATATATATAAGATTCGTAATTATAAATATATGTTACATACTTAAATTTTATAAAAATCTATTTTATTTCTCTTTTGTGTGTCTTACACACATCAAGTTTAATAAGATTAATTATTTATCAAAATAAATATATACATATGCATAAATAATTTCATAAATAAAATCACATTTAAATGTATGAACACATAAACATACATATTTAATTATAACATACAAATATAATTATATTTATGAATATATCTTTGCATGTATGTATTAATATATAATATTAACATCTAATTATATATATGATTATGTATATGTATATACATGTATATATTAACATCCGATGTTACTGTCTTGACCACTTAAGTAGCGTCTAAGTAGCCGCCTTGTCGCCTAAGCAGAATCGACACCCTTCAACATGTTGGACGACTTGTCGCCTTGACAACTATGCTACTAATAGAACCACTTTCACCCTCACCTCCACCTCCACCTCTCACACCTTGTTGTGTGGGTGGAATAAATTCTTTCTCATATGATGAAGGTGTCTGAGTAGTATCTGTATTAAGGAGATGTCAGTGTTTGGTATTTAGCTTCCTTCTCTTTAAACTTTAGTATTCTTGAGTACTTTGACGTGCTTGCTTGATAGTTTTCGTCAAGACTTTAAACAAGCCACCATTCTTCTTGGTGGTAGGTCCTGCACTTGCTACTCAAGCCGGCATTGTGGTTGTAGCTGGATCTAGCTCTATAGTAGTTGTTCTCTAGTGTGGATCAAGAATTGGAGTTGTGCATAGAACTTGGTTTTCTTGTCTTTCCTACATTTCTTCGTCCTCACCAAGGATGTTGTCAAGCTCACCTTCGGCCTATGATCTATCATTCGGGTAAAACTCTCAGTGTCCTTGTTTTCCATCTATGCTGCACATGGATGTTCTTCTTGAAATAGATATTTAAAGTCAACATCATTTTATAACAAACCCTTATTGGCTTGAGCTTGAACTATTTCCTAGTACAATCCGTTTGTAAATTTTACGAAACTTTTCTCAGATGTCTTTTGCTTATCTTTGATATTTTTTATTCTCAATTTCTTATTGTAATTGTAGAAAACTAGCTTCTTCAATCTTACACTTTTCAACTTGTCTTTCTTTTCATGTGTATAAAACTGAAGGTGCTTCAATTTTTCTCACATTGAGATGAACTGGTGCTCTGACTTAGCACCCAAACTGCAATAGATGCTAGTGAATTACATCCTTTCTTGTTGCTAACTTGAATCCACCACTCAACTATAAAAACACAAATAGTTTAGAAATTAGTAAGTGTATAATGTTCTCTTATAACAATGTTTACCATGTTCTAAATGTGTAATAGCTTACTAGGAGAAACTTTATAGGGTGTTTGGATACGTTTTTTTTATCAATTTTCTCTGTTAAAATAAAAAAACAAGAGTAAAAGATAGATCGGTCTTGTTTGGATCAACATCCCCTATTTTTGGGAGCATGTGGTCATCCCGTGTTAACCTATCTTGAGAAAAAAATAGCACTGGAGTTATTTTTTCTCCAAGAGAGACACGGACAGCCAGGTAGAGGAGCCACCATCGAATCTCACAGCGCTCCGCCCTATGCTCTCTCCCCATTGTTGTTGATATCTGTTGACACCTCAAATATTCAAACAAGATTGGGGTGATCAAATGTAGATAGTTGTCTAAATTTTTCATGTAGACGGCCTATAATGCGACAATATACGATGGTCGCCATTGCCTTATTCAATAGGGTCAGCCACGTACCTGGGTATTGAGGAGAGTAAGTCCTCGGCCAATAGGACAGGCTGTAGAAGAATTAAACACCACAGAGCTTCTTGAGTCTGAATCGACAGGATGTCTGTAGAAGGTGGTTTTTTGCAGCTGCTGGAAGGAAAGAAAAAGAAAAAGAAAAAGAAAAGAAGCTGGGTGGTTACGACCAAGAGTTGATCCGGTGGGAATGGCCCATCGATTCAATTAGAGGCTGGCCCATTTGTGCTCTTATGACA
Organism: Cryptocoryne crispatula var. balansae; assembly: GCA_036172225.1. NCBI lineage: Eukaryota > Viridiplantae > Streptophyta > Magnoliopsida > Alismatales > Araceae > Cryptocoryne > Cryptocoryne crispatula. The sequence goes on along the minus strand of CM069929.1, from coordinate 32,930,720 downwards.
GGCCTATTCCAAGGGAGTAGTCCACGCCGTAAGAAGAAATAAATGAAGAGAAAATGTCGGACAGAAAAGGCAGTCTGTGTAAATCGGGAAAGGAGGGGCAGGTCGATCCTGCATATTGCGGGGTTGCTTCGAGTTCAAAGCACAGCCGGACCCTGTATTGCGGAAGTCTTCAAACGGAGAAAGGGATCCCACATATATAGGCCCTCGAGTCTATCCCAAACATGGAGAGCGCTATTGCGGAAGGTCTCCAATATAGGAACAGGAGTCGGTTTGGTGTTGGTTAGACTCCCAGGTCTGTCTCGAAGACGGACGGGCCTTTCCGGGAAGTCTCCCAGCGGAAGAGGGAGATTGTGGGGGGCTTATAAAAGCCCTACCAAGCCGCGGAGGCAAGGCAGAGCGCAAGAGAGACAGAGGAAGGAGAGACCCCGGAGAGAGAGTAAGAGACACAGAGAGATCCCCCCGAGAGAGCAAACAAGAGAGAAATCCAAAAGAAGAAGGCCGAGAGAGAGAAGAGGGCAGACCGGGAGCCTTTCCTGCCGTTGGACCTCCTTCCCGCAGCTACTATCATCGTCGGAATCCCCTCCGGAGGTCTAGCACCGCCAGAGCCTTCTTTGGAGCCTGCCGCCGCTGCCAAGACCCTCTCCAGAGCCTGCTGTCACCGCCGGAGTCTTCCCCTCCTGAGGCTTCTGTCGCCGCCGCGAAGTCTCTCTTCTCCGTTGTAAGCTTCTTCCGTAGAGATGAACAGTGGAGGTCGGGGGGTTTTTCTCCCACTTTGGTCCACGGTGGACGCATAAAGGAGAAGGGGCCCGCCGGGAGGAGGAGCCGCGGGAAGAGGCTGGATGCGTGAGCCGCGCTTGCGCTTGCTGCCGTGGGAGGGTGTTGACACTCGGGTCAACGTTGATGTGGAGCCCACCAGGAAAAAGGTTTTGAAAAAAAAAAGAGGAGGCCCGCCGGACCAGCCAGCGGGCGCAAGGGGAGGAGATGGGCCGGGCCCATTAAGTTAAAGCCATGGGCGGAGTTAAAAAAAATAATTTCTCTTTTTAAAATACACAACCAAATGGAAATTAAATAAAAATCCACTAAGTTAATTTCACAAACCGAGACGAGCATCTGGCCGGCTAAAAACCCGCCACATGGTCTCGGCATAATTTAAAATAATCAAAATAAATGGGAAAGCAATAAGCAGGCTTTTAAGCACGCTTCTTGATCCATAATTCAAAAATAAAAATAAAACAAACCATGATCATAAATTAAATAAAAAATCTACTAAGTTAATTTCACAAACCGAGGCAAGCATCTGGTCGGCTAAAAACCCGCCACATGGTCTTGGCTAAATTTAAAAGAATTTGTGAGTCGGTTTTAAACCTTCCCCTTAACTTTCTAAGGTGGACATACAAAGGTCATTAAATGACCCCAATATCATACCATGTTCATTAAGGTATATGAGGCTGTGCATGACCAACATGCCAATAAGCCGAGTGATGCGGGACGAGGCGGGACGGACCGGCGACGTGGCGCTGCAGCGAACCGTGGAGGAGCTCAAAAGACCTAAAAATGCAGTAAACAAGCAAAACCGGATTTAAACCGGTCAAAACGAACCCCAAAATATGTCGAACCATGCCCGAATCGCTCAAAACGGGCCTGAACCGGCCCCAAAATGACTTGAACCGGCTTGAACCGGCCCAAAATGAGATGAACCGGCTGGTTTAAGGCTTGAACCGGCCTTTGGACCGTCGAACCGGGCCGAACCGGCCCTGAACCGGCCTAAACTGGGCTGAACCGGGTCTGGGGCGAACTGTGACCGGTTTGGCCGATGGGGTGGGCCGGCCGGGCGAGCGGGGCGAAATGGTGTCGGTTTGCCCGCGACTTAAGCGGGAGGGGGGCTGTGGCGTCGCGCGGTTGGCCGCGGGGGCAGGAGACGCGGCCGGCTCGCCGGCCGCTGCGTACCCCGTCGGGGAGCGCCTTCGACCTTGCGAGCGCGGACGCTCGCCTAGCGCGGATGAGGGTTTCCGGAGGGGCGTCTTCGTGCGGGCCCGTCCGCGGCGGAGGAGGCGCAGGAGGAGCCGACGGATGATGTTGTCACCGTGGAAGGAGGAAGAGGGGAAGGCCGGAGGGGCCGTCGTCGCCGCCGTTGCCGTCGTGGTTGGGCTTCGCCGCCGCCGCTGGGGTGGTCAGTGATGCCGCGACTGCAGGAGGGGGGGATTGGAGGCCCCGATGGACGCCGCGACGCCTGCGCTTGGAAAGGGGGGGGGCTGAGGGAAGCCGGCGGGAGCCAGAGCCGCGGCCGCCGGATCCCTAGCAGGCGGGGGTGTGCTCCCGCAACCGTCCGCGGCGGAGCTTCTTCTTCTCCTTCCTTCTTCATCTGGCAGTGAGGGGGTGTTAGGGAGACGTCCTTCCTGCACTTGGGAGGTTCGGTGGAGGTACTCCGGGGATCGCCGGAGGTGGGATGGACGGGGTGGAGGCAGTCGAGGTCGTCAGAGACGTCGAAACAGACGGAGACGAAGGTGAATGGAGTCGGTAAGGGTCGAACTCGAACCTGTGAAGGGGGAAGGGGCAAGAATGGCTCGGAGGCCGCTGGATGGAGGAGAAGAAGGCACTCTCGCCGGAGGGTCGCGAAGGAGACCGGTCCTCACCGGAGGTGGAGTCGGAAGACCTCCATCGTGGAGGGGGTGAAGGGGAAGGAGCAGTGCCCCCAGCACAAGGGGTAGCCCCTAGGGTTCCAAAAATTGACACTAAACTTCTCTCTCCATTCCAACAAGTGGCCCTCTTAAATAGAGGAGCCCATTACAAACAAGACATCATAAATGACTAATTACATACATGTCCTCTTGAGGACCCAAATAAAAAGAAAAGACCACAAATAAAACTCAAATATTTACGAATATGTCCAAATGGACGAAAATACAAGTAAACCCCAAAATGGACCGGACCGGGTCCCCATCACCGAGTATATACTAATGGAGTTCAAAGAGAAGTGGAGGGAAATACCCATAAGTCTGTGTAAGACCGGGTGTATTCCTTTCAAAGGATCGACAGACACCATATTCATCAAGGATTGAGCAGGGATGTTCTCAGAACATGTCAAAGTTGTGAAGTTGTATTTTCTGGACTGTCAACGTCCAAGACAGACATTCAGGAAACTGTACTGTTGATCTATGTCATTGAAAGGTGTCAATGATCTCATTGATCCGATGTGATGCCAAGCACTTAAAAAAAAGAAGAGAGAAAACAGAACACGAATCTGTAATTGAACCTGGAATCAAGTCTAAATTCTGGCCAATCCAGTTCTGATTTGCAAACAGAAATTTAACTTCATAAATCACATATATTTGAACAAACTCAAATCATAAGAATCCGTAAAAATCTGAAAATTGAAGTTCTGAGATTTGAAGCGTACAGAAAGTCTGAAAACATACAAATCTGAAAATTTGGAGTGAACAAAGAGCTGAAACTCAAATCTGTCCTGTACGGAATCACCACAAAATCTGAAAACTGAAAGAGTTCTCTGAAAAACTGTAAAAGATTTGAAAGTTTACAACTTAAACCTGTGAAACCGAGATCAAGATCTGAAGCCCCAGATCTGAAATTTGAAGCAAACATGAAAAATCAGTAGTAAAAAAAAATGTAAAAATCCAGAATCTGAAAATTTGAAATCAGTAAATATAAAATCTGTAAGACTTGTAAATCTGGAATCTGAAGCTTGAAAAATCTGCAATTTATAAGCCTGAAGTCTGCTAAAATGAGAACATCTTCAAACACCTAAATTCAACCCAAGTCAGGCCTGGGAGCTAGCAGGTTACGTAAAAAAAAAATCTCTTTAGAACCTGCAGATTACGTAGCTGAAAAGAGAGGAGAGGAGGATGTGAATCTTTTGGCTTCAATCCAGACTTGGGTCGACCGAAACTTGTTCAATCCAGTAACTTGTGAGTCTTGTTCAAGATGTGAGTTTAAGGACTGTCATAAAAATAATCAGGTTTGGAAGAAACAATTTCAGCCCAAATCAGGCTCAGTCAATAAATTCACGACGCCAACATATTTTGAATAAACCTGAAATCAAAAGGGGTTAGGGAGCCGAGGGTTCTGAGCCATCCAATCTTTAACCACAAACATCTATATCAATTTCAAATAAATAAATCAAATCCATATCAAGGTTGAAGCAATCTGTAGTTCAGAAAAATCTGCAAAGTTTAAAAAAAAAGAAACAAAGGGAACTCTTTCAAATCTGCAGCAAGCAAAGACGATTCAGATCAAAATCAAATTGTGAAGTGCATCAAATCTGAAACCGAATACCAAAGAGAGCTCCACCCAGTTCTGAATTCAACCAGAATTCTATAACTAGACCTCAATCAAACCAAATCTCATCCAAAACGTTCAAATCTGGTCATCTTTAAGTCAGTCCCAAGCAATTCATGAATTATGAAATGGATTAACCTTAAAGTTCAAGCGATTTTAAAGGGTAATCCTGATTGAACCATAATTGAACCAACTCCAATCCTTGTACCATACGTCCGAACTGAATTTTCTCCAGATCGAGTAAGATCCAAACATTAATTAAAAGAGGCTCAAGCAAACCAGAAACCCGAAAGTTTCAAGAAAAGATCTGAAAATTCCAATTAAACTCTTAAACCAGAAAGATCAACAAATTTTAATCCCAAAATAGGTTTCAAAATTCAAAATCTGGAATCTGAATATTCATATAATCAAAACACTCTTAAACCAGTTGCAAATTCAATTAAACCCACAAACAGAGTCTGAACCGAGCCATAAAGCAAATCCAAATAAATCTCAACACAGAACATTAAACCAAAATTGATAGCAGATCTGTTAAACAAAAATTTCAGAGTTTAAACAATCTGTCAAGCACCAAATCCAATTTTAACTAAATAAATTCAAATGAATTCTAATAAAATAAATTCAATTCAAATTAAATCAAACAATCCACCGAACACCTGCCCAAATTAAACCCACCAGATTCCACACAAATTAAGTTAAAACTTGTTAACAAATCTAAACAAACTCAAACTAAATCAAATCAACTCAAATACAGACCAAACTTTTCAAATCAATCTCAAGTCAGACTCAATGAAATAAATCCAAATTAATCAAGGCAAAATTCAAATTCAACTCCAATCAAACTAAATTTAAATAATTCAATCCCAACAAATCCCATTCAAAATCAAACAATAAACAAATTATCTCAGACTTGAATCCAAGATTCTTCCCCAAATAAATTCAAGTTGAATCAAACTTAAATCAATAAGTAACTCAAACAAATCAACCCAAACCAAAAGCAATTAACATATCAAATTCAACTAATCAAGTTTAACTCAAACTAAAATCAATCAATTCAAACCAATTCAACTCAAATCAATTCAACACAAATTAAATTCAAAACAAATTAAGTGCTTGCATTCCATCAAGCTCATGGGGTTGTTTTCTCCTATGTGTGTGTGAATGTTTATTTTTGTGGATGCATATTTTCTTTTCCAATGGATTGCTATGACGCTTAATCAAGGGTATTTGAGTAATCTCGATGTAATTAACGTCGGATCTTTGCACCATCCGACGGGGAGAGGTCAAAATAAATTTTCAAAGAACCTAACAACCTCAACATATAAGTTTGAACCTAGTTAATACTTTTATGGAATACCATCTATTTTCCTAAGAAGTCAATGCTAAGGTCTAATCCAAATTCAAAAGGAAAATGAATTTCCAAAACAAGAATCTTAAATTTTGAGGTTACATCAATATCATTAATATTATTGTTTTTAACAAATTGTAAGAGTCGCAATCGACTCATTAATTTTTTTGAATCTTAAAATGAGAGTTTTAACATGATTAAATTTCTAAAAAAAATGAAATCAATACATAATACTCTCACGTCTAACCCTTCTCAACTGCATATACATCACATACTTCATATACAAAACTTTAAAATTTATCCAATATGTTATATCCATATATAATCTTTGTGCAACTTGTATATACAATTTTCTTACTGTATAACTATTGAACTACACTATATACATTTTCTATAAAATTTGTACATTTATTTTTTATTTCATTTTTTTGAATTTATATATAACTTATTATATACACATGTTTAAAGCTTAATATATATACAATATGTATTTCATACAACCTATAATAATATGTAAAAGAGATTGTGGTAAATTATAGTTTATTCGTAAAATAGGTATTTTTTTTGGTTTGGGAAGTTGTTCCAAACGGGAATTGTCTATCTTTTACTCATCTTTTTATTTAAGTGAGAAAATGGTAAAAAACATATCCAAACACCCTAAAAACATATTCAAATGTTGACTTAATAAAAAATTACATAACAAAATTGTTTTTCAAATATGAGAAGATTATTTTATTAGGCAAAGTTGACGTGCATTGATCACTATTTGTCATTTTATATTTTTTTTTCACATTTACAAGTATTTGATAAAAATTTTAATTTTTAAATTGTTAGCAAACACTACTCTATAATTTTTAAAAGTTATGATATTTTTGCCAAACACAGAAGAATTGTGTTCCTATAATTTTAAAATTAAAACTAAGACATAAAATGATCTTGATTTTAAAATTAAGATTGTGTTAATATTAAAAGAGCAACCAAACACCCTATTATCATGTGAATACAAAATATCTGGATCTTCATAGACTCTAATTCTATGTTTGTACGAAGTCATCTAAAATATAATAACAAATACAATTATGTTCATCACTTATGTTCAAGTTCAATGCTTACAAAATAAGTAAAATTTATTCACTTCAATCTCAACTTTTGTTCTATCTTGTGGAATTCTACAAAAATGCTTGTTGACGTCAATTTTTCTTAAAAGAAAATCAGCAAAAAAAAGTGAGCTGGTTCGGCCCTCAATTGGGCAAATCAGTCCCTCCATGGGCCCATCGGCCCAAATTCTAGCTGAGCAGCCTTTTTTTCACTTAAATAATTATTTTCTGACCCTCCTTGAAACCCACCTACGTACAGCCCATGGGAAGAGAGAAGTGGGCTGTGGTCAAGGCCAATTGGCCCAGTCAACAGGGCCAGCTGACCTGTCCAGCTCAGCCGCCACCTCAGCAGGTCCCACCGCCCTGTCCACATCACCATCCACCTCATCTTTGACCAATAAATGACATGGGGAAACCCAAAGGGCAGGTCAACATGGGGGAAATCAAAGGACTGGTCAAGCATTTAAAATACGTGGGAATCCAAGGAGTTTAGTCAATAAGGGAGCATGGGAAAAGCATCCTACGTACACCACCAGATGGCGCTTAACATCCCCCCTTCTCCTATAAAAAGAGGAGGGCGCCCAAGAGAAAAAAAGAGGCTGAAGGACGCCGACAGGCTGCTGCCCCTCTGCCTGCTGCTGTATGTCTGCACCTGCATCTGCCAGCAGCCAAGAGAAGAAGAAGAGAGCTGCCGCTCTCCTCCTGCCCACGTGCATACCTGCCAGCGGCCAAAGAAGAAGGAAAGAAGAAGAAGAGAAGGAGAAGAAAAGGTAGGGGCATACACATATTAACTATGTAGCTCTTTAAGGGCACCCCTTCCTCCTCTTCTAAGTTCTCTTCTCAACCCCTCTCAGCCTAAACCGGCTTTCATTGTCATCGGCAATCCATGGCCTAAAAATGGTCTCTATCAGCCCCTGTTCGGACCATCTAAACCGCCCATGTTCAGCCCAAAAATGCTCCAAACAGGACCTGCTCATCCCCTTGCGCAGCTCCCCTAAACTGGCCATTCCCATTCCATCTTTGACACTGGCCTGGCCCACCGAATTACCTTTAAACAGGCCCATGAACAGCCCCTGTTCGGCCCACCTGCTGGCCCTTGCCGCCCGGTCCATCAACCAGAGCCCAGTTCGGCCCAATAACAGAACCCAATTCAGGTCCATGTCCAACCACCTATTGACCCCCCTTTACAGCCCCCCTTGTGGCCTGTTAAACAGGTCCATAACCTATCCAATTTTCTGCCCCCTTTGCGGCCAAAACCAAGCCCCGCTCAACCGAACACATCCCCTATCAGGTCCCAAATCAGACCCTGTCCTGCCCCTTGTGCAGATACCATTCCCACTCAAGAAACAGTCCTCTGAAATGCCCTATGTGCAGACCCAAAACTGGTCCACTCAAAGCCACCTGAACAGACCCCTTAAACAGGTCCGAAGCTGCCCTTGTTCAGCCCATGTTTAGACCTCAAAACAGGTCCCAAACAGCCCCCTTGTGGCATAGCCGGACAGACCTCTAACAGGTCCTGTTCAATCAAATAAAAAGAAGCAAACTCGAGGTCCCTTCCAGCAGCCCCCTTGTGGCTTTTCCGAGAAGAAGGACCAATCCATGAAGCTCCAGAAGTGGGCAGCACTACAACACTCAACCAGGGAGTAGAATCTGCCATTTTTCAGCAATGGTGGGTAGTGGTGGATGTCCCGGACCCTTTCGGAATCCGTACGACGGGCCGATCGTTTGTTCGGGCACGCCCCTACCCTACCATCAAGACAATGGAGGCGCAAGCACAAGTCCAGCAGGCCCATCCGGACCAAGATGGGCACCCCGAGCCCTACAAATTGAAGCCCGGCTTTGAACGCCGATGAAACATGGACCGGCCCGGAGTGGCCTCAAAAAAAAAATCAGAATGCGAAAGCAATATTTAAATCAAGGAGCTTCACCCCTAGCGGGGAACTCCACCTTGGACGAGGGTGCGGGCACGTTCCCGTAGCCGTCGATCTGGACAAGGGCGCGGGCAAGCTCCCGTAGCCGTCGATCCTTCCCCCAATTTTGGCTAAGTCATTGGCTAGCCTTGTTGGATGGGTAAACTTCACCGAGTTAGAAACTTGCTGGCATGCCGTTGTAATGCCAAAATTTTCTAAACCGGTGAAGAACCTAAGTTGGGGGAAGGATCATCACCGATGTACTCCAATGTACTCCAACTTCCAATGCAATGAAACCTTGATGTTTGTATTGATGCATGAAGCTGGGCACCCAACAGTAGCCCGATGGGTCGGAAGCGATGCAAATCGCCAAACTAAAGATAATAAAACCAAAACAGAAAACCAAATCTGGAAATTCAAACAGAAAACTAAAACAGAAAATTTAATCTGAAAGTCAAAAAAAAAATCAGAATTAAAAGAAATATGAAGTTCAACTTAAATTCATCCTGATTTAACCCAACAACCGAACTGGTTTTGAAACAAACCGAACTGGTTTTGAAACAAACCGAACCAACATCAGATTTCGATCAAATACAAGCACATAAAATTCAGATTCAAATCAAATCTGTCAACCACCAAAATTTCAGATATAAATCAAATATGTAAAAATATAAAAATGAAATCAGATAATCTGCCAAAATCAGATTCCAACTGATTTAAAACACATCCAAGAAGTCTGGTTTGATAAAAAAATCTGAAAATCCAGATCTAACTACAGAAAATTCAGATCAATGATAAAATCCAGAATTTGAAAATTCAATAAACCAACCAAACAACAAATACCAAAACTGCTTAAAACACTTTAAGCACATCAAAATCAAAACCAAAACTGGTTCAAAACAACCCAAACCGGTCAAACCCAAATCAAAAAGCAAAATCGAAACCAAAATAAACAACAAACAAATCAATCAAACAAATTGATTCAAAACTCAAACTCATTAAACCGACTTTCAAGTCAACCAACAAACAAATAAAACAAATCCTAAACAAATCGGTTTGAATCTCATCGGACCCAAAATGCCGCTGCCTTTTTGAGTTCTTTACTTTTTTGTGGATGTGTATGTCTCTAAAAACAGGTTGCCGCGACGGTTAATCAAAGGCGTTTGAGCCGTTGCTCGATGTAAATTAACGCCAGATACTTGCACCATCCGGCGGAGAAGGGTCAAAAATCAAAATTTTCAAAGAACCCGAACCTCGGTTCTAATAATTTTTAAACTATCACCGGACTACCTAATATTTTAGGTATCATCTATTTTCTTAGACAAGTCCGGGGATGTTTTTCTTTCTAAAGAACAGACGCACATAAAAAAGAGGTTCACACAATGCTTAATCATTGATAGTGTGCCTGAGAGTACTCCAACATCATTGCACACTTGCCCACCATACTACTTCATTGGGTTCAAGAAATATCCTATTAAAATGTAACACAATCCAATGTTTTAGGCATTAATACATCACTATGATAATAAAATGAAACACAAAAAATAAAATTATACCCGTAATATGAATATCGTGGTGAAATGTCTTGTCCTATTTATTGCCTATCACCTTTCACCACTTCTTAAAACTTTTAAGATATTTCTCTTTAATTTTTATCTTTACTTTGTCCATAGTATCGTATAGGTATTCCATTTGATTTTTTCATTTGAGTCCATCAATTTAAGTACTTCTACCCGGGATTCTATTACAGATAGGTAGTACTGCACCTTTTTCACCATCTGTTAGGTAGTCCATCAATCAGGTACTCTATCTTCATTGGAATATCATATTGGTCAATTGAGTTTTTGTAGGCATTCATGTACTCTAAGTATGTAGTGGATAGCATGAACCTCTTCAAATCAGCTCTATATCTGTAGAGGCTCTCCAACGCAATGAAATGAATAACAAATTTGTTGGGACCCAGTCGGACTAGATCACGATCATCGATGTACTCTCTCGTGATATTCAATACTCTAGGTCTAGGGTACCCATAAATGAAGGATGTGATGAGTTGTCCTTGATTCACCAAGGACCTTACACTTGGATCTTTCTCAATGTCCTCCAATATCAAATCAATAGAATGTGCAACACAGGGCACTCAAAATATGTGTGGTCTAGTCTTTATTAGCTTGTTTCCTACAACCTTATACAATGTATCATTGTCAGTGACAAACTACACAATATTTTCTTTCACAATCTCCTTCACCACAGTGTTCATCAAATCAAATTGGTAGTCAACATTCTTCACCTGGCCTGATGCATCAATAGACTTCAAGAATATAATACATTCAGAACAATACATAAATAAGTTGATAAGCGACATCCTTGTGATTTCTATTCACTCATCACACATGATATTGCACTCCCTCTCATTCCATATATGTATTTAAATCTATCTATCCAAAACTTCAACTCATCAATCTCTTTATCCAACTTTGTCTCGTATATGTATTTGGAGGTGGGGACTTTCAATCTTGGTGTAGCCTTACCAATGACATCTACCATTATCTGAAAATAAGGACTAGTGGTTGCATGTGCTAGAACACCTACATCAACCAAAATAAAGATATCATTTTAATATTTTTTTTACAAACTTGTATACATACAATTAATAAAACTTAACATCTTTGTATACTGTATGTAGAAAGAATTTGACTATGTGCTTGATTGCTTTTTTTGTGGCCCTTTTCGTAGTCTTAACTCTCTTTAAGGCCTTCTTTATCCACATTTGGCCTCTATTATTCTACCTATATGTGATAGTGTCCACCATCGGTCGAATTGAATACGACCGACGAAACTCAGTATCTCGAACAGGGCGAGTGCCTTCCCTCACATTAGAACATCTAGTAGTGACACCCGAATCTCCTGCTCTCCTTCTTTCCTCATCTTTACGGGCCTAATCCATACTAGCATCCAGAGTTCTCACATATGCCTCCTCTTCATCATCTGGAGATGATGAATCAAGTTGAACCATAAATCGCGGAATCGGCCAATTCAGATTGGAATTAGCCGATTCCTGGATCGGATCGGCCATTGTCGATCCAATTTACAACCGAATGACCACACACCCGGATGACCACACACCCGACCTCACTCCTGCCTCCTGGTGTGCTGTCGCCGTCGAATGACAATTTTGAAGATGCCACGATCCCAGACGGCTCCAACATGCTTAATAAACAGGATTTTAGGCCTTTAAAATTTAATTTCTGCACTTAGATTTTGATTTTCAGTATTTCTTTCCTATTAATTTCCTGCTTCTACGTTATTGGTCGTTTCAATCCTTTTAGTTGTTTTCGTCCCGCGTTAATTTGGAATCAGGACTTGGGATTGACTCGTTCTCACCAGTCAACTCTTGGGTGTTCTCGACTATATATAAATAAATTTGTGGAGTCAAAACTCGAGGTTGAGTTTTCTCCTGGTCAGAGAGAATGATGAGGACAAATTTTAAGAGATTTAAAATAATTTAAGATTGTTTTTTATATTGAGTCTAAAGGTCTGTAAATATCTTTTAAGGAGGTCTTTTCTGTTAAATGTCTAGCTACCTCTATAAAGGGGCTACCCATTTGATCGACAATAGAAATAGTTGAATTAAAATTTTTGGGAGTCTTTGGTTGTTTGCCCGCGTGCAAAGGGCCTTGTTCTTCCTCTTCATCTTCTTGTTCGGCCAAGGTGGCCTTCCCGATATTCTTCTCCTTCGGCAAGGTCGCCGTTCCTCTTGTCCTCCCTTACCTCTCCAGTCTCTGAGCCCTTCGTCTTGACTTCCCCCTTCTTCGGTTCCCCTATGACGACATCGCGACGGTGGATTTTTCTTCTTGTTTCCTTTTCGACGGCATCTTGACGGTCGACTTTAGCAGTGACAAATCCAAATGTTCCTAGAGCTGTTGTCGTCCACACTGTCTTCTTCACGAATGACGACGATACTTGCAAATTTAGAGATCACTACGCAAGGTCTATTAAGATTGTTGTCTTCCTCAACTCTGGCGATCCCCGGAGGATTTGAAGACGGCAAGATGACTTGTTACTTCGGAGATGACGGTAACGAAGGAACACTGCACTGACTGCTTAGACAATCGAAAATCTCCAAGAGACCGGTGTAGGTGCCATCAACTTGCTGACGACTCGCACACAAAACTCCACAATAGATCGCCAATCGAAAGCTCCTTCACGAGCTTCCAATGTAGCAACTTCGTCACCATAGGTTCAGATCTGGCCGACGACATCAAGGTTGGTCGCGATGGTCTCCCTCCTTCATGTTGTTAGGTGTGATATGCATGTTTTTTCCTTTGGCATCTCCACTAATGTGTTGTCTTCGCAATGCCATCGCCCCTATGAAGTTCTAGCACCTCTTTTTACGTCTTATAGAAGGTTCTCCCATGTGAGACCACAACGCGAACGCCACCTCTCTACCGCGTGAACAATCCCACACCCATAGGCAATCTTCATCGCTCATGCATTTTCATGCGTGATCAAACAGTCTTGCTGGAACTCCCCTCCCTTATCAACACACAGGTAGGCCATGATCCCAGCAGACTCCAACTTGTTGAATAAACAAGATTTTAGGCATTCAAAATTTAATTTCTACACTTAGATTTTGATTTTCAACATTTCGTTCTTATTAATTTCCTGTTTTTACATTAGTTGGTCGTTTCAATCCTTTTAGTCGTTTTCGTCTCGCATCAGTGTCTCTCCGTCCAAACAACTCATCATGTAAATCTGTCCTTTGTCTAATTCTAACCTCATTCTGAGACAATCTCCCAATCAATAACCTCTCATCTCTTCCCTTAACTCAGTCGGGACCTTGCCACATTTTTGACATTCTCACCAACATCAGCTATATATTACTTGAGGCGATATGCATCTCCATTCATATTTTTTTGTCACCATTTGCATCTCACCATCTTCTTCTCAACAATCAACATCCTATAAATGTTCATGTTACCACTGAATGATGTGATGTGCAACGATAATTTGCTTATTGTCTGACATTTTATCTATAAATACAAATATAACCACAATAATTTTTGAATTTTAATCAAATTTAGAAAAAACTAATAAACTAGACATCCCCGAACTCGAAGGGGTGATCACCCCTTCGGGGGTCGAGGAAAATATGCCCAAAGGGGTTCTCAACCAATAGGGAGCAGGGGAGAAAGGGGATCAAGGGAAGGGGAGTGGGATCGCCCCTTGGGAGTGGAGGATCAATAGATTCTACCTTTTCTAGGGGGATCGCCACCTTCACTGATGGATCCTTGTAGAGGAGAGGAGGAACCACCAGAGGGGAGCCCTAGATTGAGGGAGGTTTGGGGGGAAGTAAGAATTGGGGGGGATGAGGGAATCTGTCCGATCTCTCCCTTATGCGGAGAGGGGAGATTGGTCCGGAATCAGGTTCCGGGTCGACCCAATTTCGGAATTCACTGAATTCCAATGAATCGGTTAGGATCGATTATCCCAATTCGATATAGGAGGATTGGCCGATCCTAGATTGATCCTCTCGATTCTAACATATGTGGTCGGAACTTCTTGCGGGATCAGTTATTCTGGGTGGAATCGAATCGGCCATGATCGATCTGATCTAAGAACCGGTCGATCCCGATCCGGATAGGCCAACTATACAATCCATGGGTTGAGATGCTATTTGCTGCTTCTGGATATGGTATTATAACTCCTTATAAGTTAGATAGCAGAGAGAAAGGAAAAGGAGATACATAAAGTGTGGTAGGTGATCTTGTAAGCAACTTTTTGGGTGGTGTTGCAAGTATGTACTCAAGTTGGTTCAAGAGAGAAGCATCTTCTAAGGAAAATTTAGTTTCTTTTGTTTCCTTTAAAGCTTGTTAAAGCCCCTTTGAAACACTGCGGATTTGTGATACCTTCCCTTTCTTAGTGTCATAGCTTTGCACCATCTCAGTATTTTGTTATTTTGCGTATTTCTTCTCTTTTGCAGTCTCTTTTGTTGTCGGGATTGCTTTCATGTAGATCCTCTTTATTTATAGGTCATAGTATATATATATATCGATTCTCTCATAGATGGAACTGGTTTGTATGTTTTGTTGCTAGGATCTTATATATTTTTTACTTGGCAGTATTTTTCTGCAGAGCCTTTTGCATGTGAACCATCTAGCTTGCCAAAGTATCCCCCTAACAAAGAGATTGATGCAAAATATCGTGAAGAATCACACAGGTGAATGATTTTTTTATTTACTTATCATCAGATACCTGAGGCACTGTATGAAAACACAGAATAACATAATTCCAGTATTCCTTACGAAAATCACAAGGTGATAGAAAACACGTTTTGAGTTTTACTTCCATTTTGCTGGTGGTGTGGTCTGAGGCGTTACTAAACCTGGTTCCTTCTGGTTTCCTCCATGACCATATTACTGAAGCTTCAGAATATGCTTTTTTCCTTGTTCATTCCAAGAAGAAACCCTCGGTCATCCTTGGTATGGTAGTTTCCTGAACTGACAAACATGGAAAGAAATTCATTCCTTGGCCCTCCCTGAAAATTGGTGGGAAAGTTCACCACAAAGGTCAGAGTTGCAGGGTAAAGTAATAGTTTTGTCGTTGCCCCATAATGAACAAGAAGATTTTGAGTCTCTAAAGTTGTGCAAAACAATCCTGAGTTTTTCTCATTACTCATGAGGAGGTTGCCTATATGGTCAACAAATCTTATAGGGGAGATTTTTGTGTGAAAAAATTGTTTCTTGGGTGATCATGTTTTAATTTATTTTGAAACAGTATCTACATAGAGGACTCCTAATTTTTGTGTTAAAAAGTACCGGATTGTGTCTGAATCTAGTAATTCTAAAATCTCATACGTATCTCAGTTAAATTAACTGTTAATAGACTATTATTCAAAATTGCAGAAGCTGGGTTTCTCAAGAATGTACTTAGATTAAATTTGACAAATTGTTGTCCACTCAATGAGCTCTGCTCTTTAGCTGCCCATAGCACTTGCTATTTAGCACATTGAAACCTTTTTCTTCTGCAACGATTATGGGTATATTCTATCACTTGGAACAATGTAGCTGGCAGTATGCTGTTATGTTATTCTTTATCACTCGCTTGATAATAGCATGTCTTACTGTTATTTACGAAATTTCAGAAAGAGGGCTTCCGGCAGGGCAAATGGGTCAAAAGCAGTACGTGGAGCATCAAGGGCATGCCGAGTTATGCGAGAACCTAATGGTTTAAGTAGGTTGGCATCACGTGCAGAGGTAACTTTCCTAGCTGTTTGTTGGTTCATCTCGAAAGATAGTGCTTATATTGATCATTCTATATTCACAGGAGTTGAAAACTAACGTACATGGAGTTAGAAAGGACTTGCGATTGCTTGTTGATTTGCAACCAGTATCAACAATTAAACCACGAGCTGAAACATTGAAACAAGACTCTGGAGAAGGCATTCCCTTTTCTGGACCCATATTGCTTCCTTCTGGTGGATTTGCGTGGGCGAAAAACGCAAAGGATGGAAATGTGTGTTCAAGGTCAAACAGTAGGTCTAGCCCAAAAGGCCACGAGTCTGGTTCACTGGATGCTTCTAATGTATTACGGGCAAGAAATACCTTTGATTCAAAGGGGCTAGCAGATGGAGAATCCCTCCAGGAGTCTTGTATCGGTTATAAAGGTCATGAGGCAAAGGAAGTGGTGAAACAAGCTATTTTGAAACAGTGGAAACTTGTAGGGCATCCAGATTCCTTTGATGCTTCCGAAGTATTTCGCTCTCAGGGCCTGCTGGAAGAATTTTATTTCAGAGATGACGTTTCATCTAGGAGAAGTTACTTGGTAATCACCACATATTTGCAGATTTTCTATGCTTTGCCTGATGTGGTATTGATACTTAATTGCTCTTTGTTTGGGTAGAATTATCAACAAGATCAAGGAGACAGAGTGGAATTTTCTGGTCCACTATTGTCTCAGTCATGCAAGGTTGATCAGCTACTAGAAAAGCATGAACAGCACATTCGCCAAGCCATAAGGAGGTCTTGGTTCCAAAGAGGTAAAGAAATGTCAAGCTTTTGTTCATGATTACCCAATTACATTGCTTCTAAAATATAAAATAGCTGTAGTGATCCAATTCACTTCAAAAGCATATGAAACGGCGAATTCTGTTGGATTTTGAATTTCAATGCCATAATATGTTCCTAAGATCATATGGGCTAATTATGTGGAGCAAGATTAGTTTGTGTTGATTAGTTTATTCAGAAGCATTGACATTATTAAATTACTTGCCACTGAACTCATTGCAGGACGTGAAGAAAAGCACAAAGCCTGAGATGTTCATGATTGACTCCTCGTTTAGCCATAGTCAGCAGGAACAATGAGGTTGCCTTGCATCCTACAACTTCCTTGAACTGATAGCCTCATATTTGATGGCAACAGCCTTGAAATCCCATATCCCTCCAAGCAGCTGCTAATCACTATTGTCAATGTCACACAGTGGGGATTTGACAATGTAACTCGAGAGGAGGGACTACAGGGTCCTGTGCAGGCCCAGGCATTGATCTAACTTTTCATCAGTTGTCTCTCGGATTGCCAGCTCTGCGTAGGGTATCTTCATATAGAATTAAGAAGCATAAGCTCTCTCAGCATCATCTTAATTGAAGGGCTGTAGAACAGGTCATTGCCACTAGGTAAGCCTATTAGAAGCTGCAAGTTGAAGGGCTCGTGAACAACTTTCTTCTAGATTCGGGTGGACCCAATGCTTCTGAATTCTGAAGGATTAGTGAAATATGATGCTTCTAGATTCGGGTGGAGCATTAAATTATAATGATGGTTCAGAATCTGAAGGATAGTGAAATATGGAAGACGAGGACGCTAGAAAGACCCTCACTTCTTCTGCAGTGTTGAGAAGTTCTTCCTTCTGGGTGCCAAATCCATTCAGTGCGTTCAAGCTTCTTGTATGACTTTTATTCTTTTGACTTTTCTTTGGCCAAATTTGTAGATGTGTTGATTCAATGGGAAAAAAAACCAATGGCTACCTGGTCAACTATGATCTAAATATTGTTCTACGTGGTCGCTGCTATGAGCTCAGAAATCTGCCACTACCATGTCATGGAAGGGAAAAGTTGGTCTTTTCATGATGCAAAAGCTAAAAACACGGTGAAACTCAAAACTTAGTGCTGCCATTTGCTGATCTGCCGGCTTTATATAACTTGACCTGTGTTATCAAAGACTAGCAAGGCGATCACCTAGGCAACGAGATAAGGCCTCAGCGCCTCGCTCCGGCTCTCGTCGCCCAAGGCAACTGCCATTGCCACCTCCGGCATTCCGGGCACCTCCGGAACCTTCTCCTCCTCTGCAGTACCGTTCAGGTGAGGAAGATGGATCCACGGACCTGTTTGGCCCCATCTGTCAACCCGTTTGGCCGAGTTGCAGATCTGGTCCAAATGGGTGCTGAAATGGCCTGATCTGAGGGGTGGTTCAGCATCCAATGGCCAAACCCGCTACTGAATTTGTGGATCTTCAACTTACCAGCCAAACAGGGTTAGGGGATCGGCAAGTCTCATCGTCTCCACCCGAAATCATCGTGCTCTCTGGAGTTGTCCTGTTCGCCACTCCGTGGTGCCGGAGGTCATCTCCACATCGGAGGTGACAAGGCGAGGTGGTTGGGGCGAGGTGAGGGGTCCCTCGCCTCAGCAGCCTTATGCATTTCCCTCGCCTCAGCCAACTCATGCATTTTATAACATATAACTTGACTGTTGTATATAGTCCAGTACATGTTTGAGTAAATGTTGATAAGGTGCAAATGCCTGCACCAAAGAGGCTCCTCAGCACATAACAAGACCAATCATCTTCATAGATTTCACAAGCTCTGAGGACCCTCAGATCACGAATCATGATAAGTATGCAATAAAAGAATATGTGCGTGAAAATCCGTGAACACCTGCTTCAAGTTCCATCAACCACATCTATGCCGGAAGATCTGCAGGTGAAGTAGAAGACGGCATTCGTCGCGGAGTCCCCCAAGACCACAGCCGAGTACAGCAGAACGAGCAGGGGGGCCTCCCAGACAGTCCGGGCCATCTCTCCCTTGCCCAAGCTCCTCACCTTGTATTCCAAGCACCCCTCGACGAGGGTCATCCCGATCGTCGTCCCCAGGAAGATCAGGAACCCATATTGCGTCTGCCTCCTTACCAGGTGGAGCGATCGCAGGAGCGCCTCTGCCCCGGGTCTGTCCTCCAGAACAGAGATGACGCTGGCAAGGTTGCAGACTATGACTACATGGGCGTAGGCGATGGCGAACGCCAGCATGACCAGGAGTACGGGACAGAGAATCAACTCCGGAGGAGATCCCATGAGCACAAAAACGTTGCAGGCGGTGACGAGGAGGGACAGGAAGAGCACCAGGCAGCCAAGTGTTGCCATGCAAGAAAACAAGTACGTCAATACCAGATTCCTCCAGACCTTGCGGAGAAGTTTCAGGAACTCAGATGCCAGAATCTTTCTGCCGGCGTAGCGGCAAGCCACGGCGTAGGCGACGGCGGCCCGCGCTGGGAGAAGGAAGGCGAACAACAAGGGTAAGCAGGAGATGGCAGACAGCAGCGTGGCCACCAGGTGGGCGCACGCCCGATGGACGAAACGCGTAGGGGGGATCCCGCTGGAGGCGGCGAGCAGGGCGGCCCTGCGGGAGAGCATGCGGGCGAGCGAACGGTCGACGAGGGCGTCCGAAAGGAGCGCCACGGAGGCGGGGCAGAGGAGGAGGAGGAGGATGGCGGCGTAGGCCGGGCCATCGCGCCGAAGGAACCGGGCAGCCTCGAAGAGGACCTCCACGGCGGCGTCCATGGCGGGAGCGCGCTGGGGGGGACGTGGTCGTTGCTCTTCGCTGACCCACTTGCGCAGCGATCACTCCGTGCATCCGGCTGGAAGAATCGAACTCAGCGATGGTCCCCGTTTCGGCTTTTCTGCTCTGTTCATGAGCCGGAAACCGCCGGTAGCAGAGCAAGAAGCTCGCGGATCGGAGGGGAGGGGGCGGTGGCGTGAGGATGGGAGATGAGGAGCTCGTGAAGGGGGTGGTGGGGGCGCGGGGAGCGCACCTGGTTTGCCGCGCTTGCCGCCGCCGGAGGGGGGCGTTGGCTTCGTGATCGGGCGCCGGAGCGGAGAATCGGGGCAACGCGGGAAGCCGCCGGAGCTGCTTTGGGGGGGTGATGCGGATGGCGGAGAGGATGACCGGCCGGCCTGATCGAGGTCGCGGCTTGACTTTGACCATGCTATGCGCTTGATCGCGGTTTCTCGACGCTTGCCAAGGGAGCTAACGAAAATTATCTCCGGCGGTCGACGAAGGATGGCGGGCGAGCTTTGACAAAGAAGAACCGTGTTGCTGACGCGGTCCGGGCGTGATTTCACGTCAGCAGCCAAGTCAAACCTTCCGGCGGACCTAGACAGTTGACTAAGGGGCTTTGTTTACCTTGATAAGCTGCCCCATTTCGTCACTTTTCCTGAAAACGTTCTCATCGATGTGTTTGTTTCCACGTAAAACATATGCCAACGTAAAATGAACGATGGAATCCTGATGGCGTCCACTCACACGCGGCCGATGCCGTTTTCCCGGATAGTTGGCAAAATTGATTTTGAGGTTTTATTCAATTTTAACAAGTGTAAATTATTTAAAATTATTTTTATTTAAAATTAATACCAGTAGATAAAAAAATTATTTTTTTAAATAATATATTTTATTTATACTTATATACTGATATATGAATTTTAACTTATATATATATTAAATGATAGATTTTATTTTAATATGTTATTAAAATGTTGTCACATGTAATTCCTTTTAACATGATTTATTTTTATATGTTGTCAAATAAAATAAGTATTTTAGTAAATGATTATTTTATATTGTTTAGAATTTAACTAGGTAAATATCACGAGCAAGTTTTGTTGACTAAAATAATATTTGTGTGAACTATGTAATCAAAAAAATATAATATAATATTTTTTTAAAATGCTTTACAAATAATTAAAGGAAATTATTACTTATGGAAAAAATATTCAGAGCAACCGGATGTGATTATTGAGATTTCAAATTCTTCAGAAATCATATGCAAGGTAAAATATTTTCATTGAATTTATTTTTCTTTGGAATCGAAATGGATCCTAAAAATCAATTTATCCTCAAAACTTTATGGTATCAAACAGACCCTAAGAGTTAACTCCCGGTACCGATATCATTATAATAATGAGTAATGTTCCACGTTGATAGTTCATAAAAAAAGATTCACCTGTTTATAATTTTTGGAATCTTTCAACCTCGAAGTCATAGTTTTAGGTTTGTGAGATATTGGTAGGAGATTGCAAATGTATTTCAATTGTTCTATGTTTGGGGTGGATCCGACAATCCATGTGGACATGGTTTTACTTAGCTTTCTATATGAAAATCCATGTGAGCATGTCTGGTAATTGTCATATCCAGGGTGCAACAGAGACGCGTCGAGTGCCGAGTCGAGTAGTATGTTGACTCAATTTATCTCCACAAGAGGTGAAGTTTGAGTTTTGAGTACTTGTGAACCAACTTGATCCTTTTTTTTAAACTTGCTTTGTTAGTTAATTGAATCGAATTCAAACATGAGCTTGAGAGTGAATAGAAACTTCTCTCAAGTTCGGTCCAAAGTCAAGTTTTAATATAAACTCTTTTTTGAAGCTCTAATTTGATGTTGTTTAAAAACTTCTGCAAATTGAAATTAATATTTAAATTAAAATTTTAGTTTAATGTATTTAATTAATTTAATTGATATTATATAATTATAAATATTTACAATTGAGTTTTCAAAAATTATTACTTAATCAAATAGTTGTTGACCCACTAGGCCCAATTGTCAATTTGGTTAAAGTTTTAATTAATTTAAAAGAACAATTTCTTTAAATTAAATTAAAACTATTATCCGTTAATAGTTTTTATGACTTTTTAATCATAAATGGTAAAAATCACATCTTATGATCACAAATGACTTTTACGAGTTAAATAACATCTATTAAGCCTTTTCATCATCAATTACCATATGGATTTAAATTTTTATTCATACAATGTTTTAGTCAGTCAAGGGTTCGACACTGATCGTCAACTCCTAAATATTCTAACTGTATGAGATCTTGTAGTCGGGATTGGATCAATTGGAAAACTCTTTTTTCAATCATCCCAAGTACATTGGCCAATGATTTATAGTACTATCTCATAAGATATTCTCTCTCTCTCTCTCTCTCTCTCTCCTACTAAGAGTGAATGATCTCTTGTTATCCGCTTAATTGCCTCCATGGGTTTCTCTTGCACCTAATACATCAACTATAATGGATCATCAGGATGGTGATCCATAAGTCAATAATCAAAGCACAAGATAAATCTAGTCAGACATCTTTGACGACTCAGGTCAAGATCCAACCTTACTATTGATATGTAAAAATAACTTAATAGACAGTTCAGTAAAATACCAATCAGGTTTTTTCTAAATTGGTCAGTTCAGTGAACTCATTCCACTAATGAGCACCTATGTGTGTATCTCAGCGTCCCTACACTGATAACCAATGAGATCGGTCAATTTCATCATATAAGAAGATATCACATACAATAGTCTATTCAGATGCTTTATGTCCCATCTCAAGGATCTTATGACTATGTCCCATCACATACCTCTAGATGCTTGATATTATTATCATGAGCTCATCATGATTTAATCATCATCGCATTTGATTAAGAACTTCATTACGATGTTCATATCTAATAAGAGCTAGTAATGAACAGTTGCCTAATTAATTGAAAAAAAAATTCTTAGAAATGTCAAATCATATCATATATGATTAGCTTATAGGACATACATTTTTATCAAGATATTTGTATGATGCAATTGAGTGAGCTATGGATGAGATTGCAAAGATCATGTCCAACTTTGCCAAATGGTGGGGCCTTATTGACCATCAGTGGAAGCGAACATTACATCAACTAATATATGCAACAGTTATATTTTAGCAGTCTTCTACTTCATTCATATGTATTTCAAATATATGTTTTGGTTGATTATTAATATGTAGCTTGTTAGGTTACATCTTCTACCCTTTTTATTGCTACAGTCAACAGTTCAATGCAACAAATGAGCTACTTGCTGATGTTAAGAGCATCATCAGTAGAATGCTTGATGATGACAATTGATCAATTATCTCTTGCATCAAGATGTATGACTACAGAGTGCGGGGTTTCATTTTGGTATAGGAAAAGTTGAGCGAGTTGTCATACTTCTAAGTTCGAGTACCATACTATGTACTCTAGAATCTGGAGTATGATATGGACATGATTCATGTCCATATGTACCATACTATATACTATAGAATGGCATGATAAGAGTACATAGCTTATATAGAAGGTGTAGAATGTGTAAAATTTATGTAAAATGAATGAATATTTTTAGTGCATGCCTTCTATTTTTCCAATTTTTTGCATTTTTTATTTTTTTTAAAATATTAAAATAATGAGTCAGAATGGGTTGCAACCCAGTCTAACCAAGTTGGCCCTAGGCTGGGTGAACTCGGTTGCGACCTATGACTCATTCTTCCTTGGGATAACCTACCCAACCATCATCAAAACAATCAACAAAAGGGTGGTTCTTGTCGAAAAGAATAGGTCTTGATTGGTGCTCTTGATATAGTCAATGATATGATGATAAGAAACAAGATGCATGTGTTGTGAAGTCATAAATTTGTTACCATGATATATTGATGAGTAAAGCTAAGGTTAAGAGTTGCAATCAGGCTGGATTCAATAGTAACATTACATATTTTTTATTCCAATTCTAATAAAGATTAAGTGATTATGATTAATTAGAATCATAACAATCTTATTTCTTTTTGTTGCTGATTATGTTATAAGAATAGAGTAAATCAATAGTTTTTAAAAATTTATAATATTTACTATTTTATAAAAATTAATAAATAAATAAAATTTATTTTATCATTTTATATAATATGCCAAAGAATAATTTAAAATTTTAATATTTATATATAATAATATTAATAGTTTAAATTTTATTTTTAATAATATTAAATTTTACATGTATATATATATCTATTTTTGTTAAAATTAAATAACAAGATTGATTATTTTTACTTTCGATTTTAATAAGATCTTAAAATATTCGATTACAATTGGGAAAGCTTATAAGATATAAAAATTTATTATAAATATATTAATTTTTATTGGAATCAAATAAGAATATCAAATTATCAAAATTTATTTTCACCTCTACTCAGAATAATTTTGGATGGATGTAAAAGAAAAACAAAAGAAAAACTATTAGATGAGATAAATTGTTTAGAGAAATTAAAAACATGATTAGCTATTTGATTCCTACCATATGGTGTTGTTTCTTATTGTATCATCTATAACTAAATCTTATTAGATTATATTATATTAAATAAAGTAAGATAAAATGTAAAATGAGCCTAGTTTTAGGAGGAAGCAAATGGACCCTAAGATGAATACAACTCCCAATAAGATGCCAATAAAGAGTGAGATCTTCAAGAAAAGAGTCGCAAACAGAACCAAGTTTAAGATTCACCTCCATTGGAGTCGCAACTATAATACAGTTCTCTAACTTTGTAAGTTTAAACAAATATTGAAAATATTTTTGTTGTTTAAGATAAACACTAGCACATCAATATTGTGAGTTTTCATGCTAAGATAGTAGTTAAGATGTCCCAAATCATCAAAAAGAGAGGAGGTCTTGGTCTAGTCACAACCACTAGTAGCCCAAGATGCTTCAGTCCTAGGCATAACCACCAGTAACCCAAGAGACTCCATTCTAGGCACAATCATAAGCTATTGAAAGAAGATAAAACCTAGCAGCCACCATCAAATCAAGGAACTTTAGCCCTGGGTGTAGTCACTAGTAGTAGGAGAGGGTGACATCCTAGCAACCAACAATAGCAAAAATGAGGTCACACCTTTTGGTGTAGCCAACAACATCCGAAAAGGGTCTAGACCTAGGCAAAACCCCAGCAACAAAAGAGTCTTCAACCCTAGAATAAAGTGACCAACCACTATTGTATGCATACAAGGAGAGACACCTATTGTATGCATTGTTTCCTGTCACAAGAAGACAATCTTAGGTAGCGGTAGCAAGAAGATGCTCCAATCTTAGGTGCAACCACTAGCAACACAAGATCTTCAACCCTTGGCCCACCCACCAACAGTAGGAGGAAAGAACTTAGACAATAAGAAGTAGGAGAAAGGAGAGATTAATATCAACACCAAAGAAATGTAAGGAATCATACCATAGACAATGGAAGCAACAATTCTTCGGATTTCATTATTGTTGTCTCAATCAAAACTGAATGATATAACCAAAAAATAGATTTGAATTGATTTGAATATACCTTCACAGAATTCAACCAATCCTTCAAAACTGGAAAAGAATAAGCTAGCATAGGACAATTTATGCTCTCCAGCTGCCCTAGTGCACAACCTCTAATGGTATCCACACTAACATCCTTCACAGACAAGTTCTGTTGCACACTGGACCTTTCAACTCATCCTAGATGGAGCTCTACATATGAGCACCCGAAACGGATCCGGAGATCTCCCTTCTGTTCGTTTGTGGGAGAACCTACACTCTCTTGGAGGTAGATGGTGTGTTAATGGTTGTGGTTGCCAGGAGCTGAAGACTCCAAAGTGTAATGGAATGAAAAGAAATGTAATAGAGAATAAGAATGACCGTCGTATCTCGGAAGTGGGGGATTGTCGGGTTCCGACTTCTCCTCTCTCGACCGGCCGAAAGAAGAGAGTTTAGCGAGTCCTTCATCTTTGGTCTGGTTGAAGCTTTGCCTCAGCCGGATTTATCTAAAAGCGTCCAAGAGAAAACACAAAAAAACAAGTGAAAGGATCATTAGTTCTAGTGAGGACATAGCATAATGCTCAAATGCAAATCTTTAACGTACAAGAGGGGAGAAACTAACCGGATTGAGATTAAATCCCAAATTTTACTTAGGTAGGTTTTAAATATATATGAGGATGCAAATATATAACCTAATGCATGCTAAATGTCATGAAGATAGAATCTGGAATGAAGAAAAAGAGTAAAAGCTCAATCAGATAGGTGATCAGACTGAGAAAAAAAATCACCAAAACAATTTTTGCCCCTGCTAGTGCCCCGCTAATGGGGTGCTAGGAGCAGGTGCCCCATTAATGGGGCACATTGATTGAGGTCAAAGCGCCCCCTTATGGGGCACTAGGGGCTGGCTCCGGTAGATTTTCTTCCCTACTTCACGGCGCCACCCCGGAGTGTAGAGAGACCTTCAAGATGAGAGGGGAACTTCTTAAGGTGACCAATACACAAGAGAAGCCAATGGAAGGGTGTTTTGGCCCTGGATGTAAGGAGAATAATGTGTAGGGTCCCTCAAAGTCGGAGGAAAATCATATTTCTAAAGAAGAAAATTGTGGGTTTTCAAGTTTTTGGGGAAAGTTTTCAGGATGATCTAAGGGCTTGAGGGTGGGTTGTGAAGGCTTAAGCACGTAGTAGTAAATGAGATGAAGCTATGGACGGACTTGGGGTGGTCCAAAACCTCCAAATAGGCCTCCTTTTATAGCCAAAAGAAGGGTACTTTGGGAATATTTGAAAAATAGTTCCACGTGGCGAAGCACCCCGTTAACGGGGCGCTAGCATCATGAGTCAAGTCACCTCAATAATACGCTCGTCAAACAAGTCAAGTCGGATTGTCAAACCAATATGTCCGGGTGCCAGGCGCCCCGTATATAGGGTGCCTAGCGCCCTATTTATGGGGTGCCTGGTGCCCCATATATATGGTCAAAGTGCTCCGATTTTGCCCGAGATGCATCGAAAGTCCCTACTCTTCTGGAAAACTTGGTTCCCTCGAAAGGATACTCAAACACTCTTCATAAAAACAAGAATTTAAGTTCTCCAACTAGACCGAAACAACGTGTCTACACTATCGGCCACCGACGAGGTGGAAGGATATGTTGGTGAAGGCCAGCCACAAATTTTGTACCATTGGCTTGATATGGTTGAGCTTAAAATGCTATTATTTATTGAAATCAAAGTTTTTCATAAAAACAACTTAATTTTTATAAATTGCTTCCATGCCTCCATAATAATGGATCAATCATCATGTGTGTGAGCCATTAGCCCTATAGTGTATTTAGTTTAGGCTTAATAAAAATAACAAATTATTTTAAATTAAATCCATTAGTTGACAATAGATTTAACAGTCTTCTGATTACAAATGGTATAAGTCACATCTTATGATCTCAAGCAATTTTGGAGAGATCTCATTTCAATTAAGTCTTCCCATCATCAGTTATCGCATGAATATAAATCCTCATCTATCAAATATCCTTGTTGGATAGGGATACATCACCACCTGTCAACCCCCTAGTATTCTAACACTTTGATATCCTTTACTTGCTATCAAATCAATTAGAAAACTCATTTTCTAATTATTCTCTTTACCATGGCTAGGGATTTAGAGTACTATCTCACCGGATATTTTTTTTATTGAACAAAAGTGAACGATCTTTTATTATTCGCTCAATTGTCTCCACCAAGTTCTTCTTGTACCCTATTTATTAACTATATACTGGACCATTGAACATGATGATTCATAAGTTAATAGTCGAAGCACAAGATATGTCTAATAAGACATCTTTGACAACTCAGGTTAAATAATAGTGATGATAGAAAACCTTGATAAACAATTAAGTAAGATACCATTCATGGGTTTCTAATTTGGTCAGTTTAGTAAACTCATTCAACTAATGAGCACATGCATTGTGTATCATGACGTCTTTACACTAATGACCATAATGATTAATTACCCTTATCTTATAAGAAGACATCATATATATTAGTCTATCTAGATCATTTATGTCTCATCTCAAGGTTTGTATGACTAAAAATATTTAGATTACATGTCTATAGATGATTGATTTTATTATTATGATCACATCATTATTCAATTATCATTACATGTGATCTAACACTTCATTATGATACATGTATCTAATTAGTACATGTAATGAAAATACGTCAATTTAATTAAATAGTTTTTTTTAAATGTCGAATCATATCAAATATGATTGACTTATTAGGCATATATTTCTATCACAATTAACATGCGATCTCTTCCATCTAACCTTTGTATTTCATTGCATGACAAACATTGACCATCATATTTATATTTCAAAGATCTCCTAAACACTAGGTTTCACAAAAGAAGTAAAGTGTGATGTGACACGCATACAAGTTGTCATGTTTGTAGAATGCTATTCTAAATTAATTGGCAGAACAAAGTTCCTCAGGTGCATGAGCTTAACAATACAAATAACCTAAATTCATTAATTGTTACCCATCAACCTTCTCCAAAAGTACACATAACATATAATTTCTTCATTTGAAGATTCCACAGTGTATATAAAAAATAAACAAGGGATTACACTCTTAACTTGTTGAATTCAATGGCCAACTTCATAATACATACTCATTATCTTTGCTAAATAGTTGTTCAAGTTTGGTTCCAATAATAGTTAACTATTGTTTCAAGATGTATGTGAATATGATATAGTAAATTGAGTGTGCTCGCATCAAGAAATTTTCCCTACGGAGAGGCAACTAAAAATTTTGGGGACTTAGTAATATACACAAAGGGTTAGTGATAGGAAAAAACTAGGGAAATAATAATATATGTGTTAACCCCACCCAAGAAAAGAAAGCAACACACGGCGGTGATCGTGCCACGTCATAAATCCAACAGATCAGTGGAAGCACCGAATATGATCAAAATACTCCCCTTTTAAATGTAGGAAGTCACAACAAATGCTAAATTAAGCAGATCCAATCAGCACAAATTAACGTGATATTACAATAAGGAAAAGTATGAGATTCATGCACGAGACAGGAAACAAGGAGAAGTCAACTAGGAATAGCACAATTCCTATGCAAAGGAAAATGGAAATATGCTCATAAAACAATAACTGTTGGCAGAAATAAACAATCAACACATGTGCATGGGCCTCGAAAGAAAATGAAATAATGATAAGATCATTTTTATTCATGGGTATAATGGCAGCTTAACCTACTCGAAACAACACAAATCAAGGCCATGAGGTGATTAATAATTGTTATTGGTTTATTAAACCAACGAACCACGACCCCGAAGGGAATGGTCACCGGCATATGTCATCTTCATTTAGGCCGAATGCCAACGATCCTCTAATGGAGGGGTCGACGACTGCCTTCTTCAATCATTACCTAGCCATTCATTTATTTTAAGTCAACCGGCCATGGTTCCCCGAGGGGTGGTCGGTGACAAATGTCGTCTTCATTTAAGCTGAATGTCAACGATCCTCCATTGGAGGGGTCCATGAAAGCCTTTACCAATTTGTTAAGCTAGAAGGCAATAACCCCCCCTTCGGAGGAACTGACAACAGTAATGTCAAACGGATCTAAATTGAGCAGCAACAGTTCTTGATTGGAGAAGTCATCAATGGTCATATGGTGAATCTTTGTTTTCTGAGCTAAGCAGCCCCAATGCGATGACAGTTACATCATTCACGCCTGCTGAATAATTAAAGTCGATTACACTGTCGACAATCTTCCTCCAACCAGGTTAATGCCTATATGACGGTGCATACCGGTTGCAAAAAAAAAGAAAAAAAAAGAACAAGGGAGGAGCAGACAGGAAGACATACAGTGGTGGACACAGATACCCTAGAAGAAGTCGCTCCCCGATTCCAGCAGTCCTCACAATATGCAAAGGGTGGTCCGTCCTCGATGGTAGAACGCCGCCGCCTCGCTCGACGTCCTGGACAAGGGGTGTCCGCGTAAGGAAAGCCGCTGGACTCCTTCTCAGCTTCGGGACCCCTGCGCGCTGTGACTCGGAGGCAGCCCGGAGAAGAGAGGACAAGCCGCACGCCCTTGACCCAAAAAAAATAGAACAAATGAGACCCCAAGACTAAGAGCAGGACAAGAAGAAGAAGAGCGCCCTGTGAATTTTCAACATAGAAGGAGGAGGTAGCTGTGGGATGAAACGGAAAGGGACGGACCTTGTGAATGCTCGGTCGCGGAGACCTGCCGGTGCCAAAACCCGAATCCTAAAACCACCTCTCGACGCAGGAAGTGCTCCTCCCGACGTCTTGCGGCCGCAAGCTTGTTTGCGGTGTCGTTTCGGGGAACAGAGAGGAGAGACGATCGAGAAGCATGGCAAACCCGAGAGTGTTCTTTGACATCCTGATCGGCAAAGCGAAGGCCGGGCGGATCGTGCTGGAGCTCTTCGCGGGCGTCACCCCGAAGACCGCCGAGAACTTCCGCTGCCTGTGTACGGGCGAGAAGGGGATCAGGCGAGCCGGCAAACCGCTGCACTACAAGGGCTCCACCTTCCACCGCATAATCCCGGGGTTCATGTGCCAGGGCGGCGACTTCACCAGAGGCAGCGGCACCAGCGGGGAGTCGATCTACGGCCACAGATTCGAGGACGAGAACTTCAGGGAGAAGCACGCCGGCCCGGGGGTCCTGTCGATGGCGAACGCGGGTCCCTACACCAACGGCTCTCAGTTCTTCATATACACGGAGAACACCCCGTGGCTGAACGGAGAGCACGCGGTGTTCGGCAGGGTCCCGGACGGGTACAGCGTCGTCCAGGCGATGGAGAAGGTCGGATTGGAGGCCGGGAACGCCGGGCGGAGAAGAAGCTTTCATGCCCGTTGGCGAAGCCGAAGCCCTACGCCGACCGATGATAGGTCGATGCGAGGGAGCGTGGCAGAAACCAGAGCCGCCGCTGGACCCTCGCGAGGCCGACGAAGGAGGCGGAGGCGCGAAGAAGCCGGCCTGCTGCAGGAGACACGGCGCCGGAGGTGCTCCGAAGGGAAGCCATCGCCCTCGGCCGCTGCTGTACCGCCCTGGAGACGCCTGCACCCGAGTCTGCCAGCCGCCTGCAGGACGGGTCGAGCTCCAGAGGCGAAAAAGCCCAAAATGCCCCCTCCAGAAGCTTCCCCTTGTCGCGTACACGGCTCCGGGTTGTCGAAGAGGCGATTTTGACCCGATCAAAATCAAGCCAGCCCAATGGGAAGTCTCGGGCGCGTAGACTGAACCAAGGCAGATCAATGTCGATTAAATCAAGGTCGCATGGTGTGGCCGATTTTGACCAAAGTCAAAATCGAATGGACCCGGCGCTGAGGTGTTTTCGCGACGCCCCTCCAACGAAAAATAAAAAAAGTAGAATGAAATAAATGTCTTGATGGACAAGGCAATGAGAACAATTTTGACTTTGGTCAAAATTGAGGGGCATTCATTGCTTGGCTTCCAAAGGAAACGAGTAAACATGTATTTAAAATAAGATCTTCATAATCTTGAAAAGGATATAACATAAAAAAATCAAATCAATCAAGTTTCGTTTGTTCATCTTTTTTGTGAAGAAAAAAAAACGGTGAGAAGGATGGAATATGAGGTGACGGATAGAAAAAAAAAGAAGAAGAGAAAAAAAAACAAACAAACAGCAAGAAAAAAAAGGAGGAAGAAAAAATCAGCAAAAAAAAGCAGTAGAAAAAAAAGATGGAAAAAATGATGATGTCCGGTGGCAGCAAAAAAAAGAAGAAAAGAAGAAAGAAGGAGGAGAAAAGAAGATGAAAAAAAAATGATGTACGGTGGCATCAAAAAAAAAGAGGAAGGAAGAAAAAAAAAGGAAGGGAGAGAAAATAAGATGAAGAAAAAAGGAAGGATGGTTTCTGTAAAAAAAAAAGGAAGCAAAAAAATGATGATATCCTTCTGTCAAAAAAAAGGAAAGAAAAGAAAAAGAAATGAGAAATTCCTCTCATTGGATTATAACATTAAGCAGGGTATTCATTAGTAAATTTAAATTCGTTTAAATTTATAGGAAGGAAATAGAACCCCCCTAATGGTCCCCAAATGGGCCCAATTGGTGCTAATTTGTTCATTGGATCCATGCACATACTTTTGGGCCTCTATTTTGGCCATTTGTGCCTCAAATTTTCAAAAGGGGAAGGCCCAAAATCTGTCCCAAATGGGAGATCCGAAAATCCTCTCGAAAAATGATTTGAGGGACATTAGTGAAGTATTTCCAAAGTTACCCTCCCCTCTCCTCACACCATCAAAAACAAGGAGAAGTTGGGGCATTTTGTGGACCAAAATGCCCATCTCTTTTGGCATATAAAAAGCCATGAAATCCTCTTGGAGAGGAGAGAGGCAACATTCCCCAAGGTTCATCCTACGCAAAGCACAAGGCTCCCCCCTTTCCCCATTGTCCAAGAGAGTGCAAGGAGGGAAGAGAGTCCAAGCTCCATTTTTTATGGAATTGGCTAAGTCTCAAGGTATACCATGGGCTCAATCATATCATCTCATACCATGATGGCATGTGAAGCATCAAGCAATCAATGGCCTACTAGGCAAGGAAGAATATCACCCATTTCATCAAGGCCCATTAAGGCTCTCAAAGCCCAATTGGCCATCATCAATGTGGATCAAGATCATGTGACCTCACCTCAAGCAAATCAAGCTCAATTAACTAAGGCCCTAAGGAGAAAAAATCACTCATCAAAGCCCATTAAAGCTCTCAAGGCCCAATTGACCATCTTCAAATGAAGTGCAAGACCATGTGCTCCCATTTCAAATGAACCAAGTCCAATCAACTAAGGCCCAATTAGGCCTTGACCAACATGAACAAGAGACCGGTCCAAGGCCCATTAAGGTGGGACTTAGGCCCATTAAGGTCTACAAGGCCCAATTAACCATTTTTAAAGGAAGTTCAATGCCATGTGACTCCATTCCAAGTGCATAAAACTCGGTCCACTAAGGCCCAATCCGGTCTTAAACGAGATGAACGTGAGATCGACTCAAGGCCCATTAACATGGAAAGTGGGCCCATTAAGTCCATGATGATCAAAGCTCCAATTGAACCAACATAAACAAAAATCCAACTCCACTATGAAAGAGAAAACCCCCAATGGTTGGAGAAAGAAAACCCCTAACGGTTGGTGGAGGAAAGAGAAAACTCCCAACGGACCATCAAGGCCCGTCAGCTCGGTTAATCCCCGATCGGGAGATACCAACTGGCGGATGAGAGAGAAACCCCCAACGGACCATGAAGACCCACTGATTCGGTCAATCCCCGATCGGGAAGCACCAGTCGGTGGATGAGAGAGAAAGCCCCAACGGCTCACCCAAAAAATACCCCAAGTTCCATCAACTCGGCTTGCTCCCAAACGGGCAATGCCGAGAAACAAAAATTCCAAGGCCCATTAATCCGGTTAATCCCCGATCGGGAAATACCGGGTAATGGATGAAAAGTCCAATACCCATTAATCCGGTTAATCCCCGATCGGGAAATACCGGGTAATGGATGAAAAAACCCCAAATTCATCAACTCGGCCTGCTCCCAAGCGGGCAATGCCGACGAACAAAAGTCCAAGACCCATTAATCCGGTTAATCCCCGATCGGGAAAATACCGGGTAATGGATGAAAAATCTCAAATTCCATCAACTCGGCTCACCCCCAAAACGGGCAATGCCGATGAACAAAAGTCCAAGACCCATTAATCCGGTTAATCCCCGATCGGGAAAATACCGGGTAATGGATGAAAACCCCAAGTTCCATCAACTCGGCTCGCTCCCAAATGAGCAATGCCGGCGAACAAAATTTCAAGGCCCATTAGTCCGGTTAATCCCCGATCGGGAAATACCGGGTAATGGAAGAAAATTCCAAGCCCCATTAATCCGGTTAATCCCCGATCGAAAAATACCGGATGATGGATGAAAATCTCCAACGCCCATCGGTCCGGCTAATCCCTAAAAGGAAATGCCGGGTCGTGGGTATTATGTCCAAGACCTAGCAAGTCGGTTAATCCCGGATCGGGAAAATACCGCTTGTTGGATGTGGAATCACAAAGCATTGGATCAAAAAAAAAGAGGAGGCCGTGAGGCTAGATTCAAGGCAGATGCCGCCTTCTAGCCCCCCAGATCTTGTCCCCCCCAAAAAAGAGAGGGAAGCAGAAAGGAGACATGAAAGAAGAAATAATGAGAGAGGAGAGGCAGTGCCGATACTCCTGCTTGTTATTTCATTATTTATATTCAAAAAAAATAAACACATATTTTTCCTTGCATTTGTCCCGTCTTGAATGTGTTACCATGGCAGTTAATCAGGGGTTACTGAGCCGCCGCTCAATGTAATTAACATCGAATCCATTCGTGGATTGATGGAGAGAGGTCAAACCATAATTCAAAGAACCCACACCATAACCTTGCTATGTTATTTATAATAACTCTAATAATCATCAAGTTACTTTTTAATATCGAAAGAGGTAGAGCG
This sequence comes from Cryptocoryne crispatula var. balansae, assembly GCA_036172225.1. NCBI lineage: Eukaryota > Viridiplantae > Streptophyta > Magnoliopsida > Alismatales > Araceae > Cryptocoryne > Cryptocoryne crispatula. Next base: position 32,896,719 of record CM069929.1, on the reverse strand, counting down.
AGAATCTTGTCGTCATCGTTGTTGAGGATTTTTTCGCGCCAAAAACGATAAACGAGGGAAAAAGGTCATCGCACCCGCACAGTACCAATCTAATATTTTATTTTATCTTTCAAATAATTTTCACCAAAGATTAACCACAATTTCTGCCGAAAGAGAGTTTTTTTTTTAAAAAAAAGACGAGGCGGTGTAAAAAAAAAGATCGCGAGGTTCGTACAATATGCAAATGTTAGTACCTATAAAATTTTGAATAAATTAGGTTAATAAACGATTATATTATATGATTTTTCATGGTTTTTTGGGTTAATATTGATTTATCTTGAGAGTTAGTAATAAATGTAAATAGTTGGTAACATATGTAAAGTGTTAGCAGCTTCAAAATATGAAAGAATATGAGTTAGTTTCATTTTATTTTAGGAGTTAGTACCGAAAAAATTCTACAATGTTAGTAACATATATAAATGTTTAATAGGATTGGTATTTAAAAAAATTAGGATGGTTAGTAATATATATATAGAGGGTTAGTAAAAAAATAAAAGGTGACTTCTATTTGTTCACTGACGTCATTTCATCCCATCATGTGTGCAATTTAAGTAAAGGAGTATTGTGACCTCATTGTATTGGAGACTGTGGATGTTCCCTTCTTCAATTGCTTAAGGCGATCCAAACTCTATAAGTAATGTTTTACTATAAATGCATGTAAACTAAGCTATGTGGATACAAAGCATGGAGGGAGCACTATATTAATATTGATTGAGCTATGCAGATATTGTAGAGGTAGTATATATCAATTATAATCTTACTTATAACAATTACATAACCTTATTTATACAAATACTTATCTAGATCCCAACATATGTAATTAACTTAATTAAAAGCTGTCAATATGTATGACACTTTAACACATTTATTTGTTAATAGATGTACAATTCTAATTGATCTTATATAAATACTACTATAAATTTATATTAAAATATTTTTATGATAAATATATAACACATCACTCAGACTCGTGCTACTCAGAGGTACAACACAAAAGAAGCTCAATTTAGTAATATGTAAGTATTGATAGAACATCAATAAATATGCTACCTTGTAAGATTTCTTTGTCACATTTGTCTCCACTCAAATTTTCTCATTACAACTTACACATTGTAGTGAGGTTTTTTCATCTTGGTATGAGTGTTAAACAAGGCTCTCTTCTACACTATAATGAAAAGAATCAATTAGATAAAATGTCATGCCCAAAATTGAACTCATACACAACGGAATATAGTCCAATGACATAACTGGACAAACAACCTCTCAGAAGATATTAGTTTGAGAATATCATTAAACAATCATTAAAATTTACATTGTATTTGTGAGAAATTCTAAAACTTACCAATCCTTCAATAAACTTCTTGAATAATGATCCACTACATTTCTGTTGTGTTAAGCTAGCTCTAAAGAATCTACAGAAATCACATTTTAAAGGGAAATGGATGAGTTATATTGACTTGGTAGATATTAGTCTCTCCACTCTATAGTTAGTAGTAATAGAAAAATACTTTGCAATCATTCACGTACATTTGTCTTGTATCAATGTCAATAGATACTAAATATCACATGTTAGCTTTTGAACATGGTAATTTCATATAATATTCTTGTATATACATATTATGGTATGAAATTTAAAGTTATAATTGCATTATTAAAAGACATATCATACATCAAAATACTATTATTTATTTAATTTAAATCTATTAAACATGAAATACACTTAATATTTCATGTAACATTAATACTATTTGACTAAATTCCAAGTAACACATATAATCATTTCTATGGTTCTGAACAAAGTAGTTATACAGTTTATTGAATCCAACAAGCTAGTTGTTATAGATGAGCAACATGTAGGGTTTGGTGTACCTCGAGTGATAGCATAACAAATCAGCATGCCATATCATTGTTGGCACCAAAATTTTCCTCTTAGCTTGTTTGATACAGATTTCAGCAATGCCGAAGCCGGTGCGGAAAAATCCAACCCATATTCGGAAAATTCAAGAATAGATGATGCAAACAGGCTTTGGAAATGCCTTGGCATGGCCTTACATGCTACAAATGGCCAAGATAATGTGCTCATTTCATAGCCCCGGTCAAGAGCTTCGCAACGGTGCCCAAAACATGGAAAACGGACACCGGAAGGCCGAAATGACCATTTTGCCCCCGACACTTTGGGACAAATTGGGACTCTAACATAGAATTACAACTTTATCACATTCTCAAGGTTGGATAGAGCTAGGCAACGCTCAAAACAGATCGAAAATCCGACCCCCGGATGAAGAGATATGCGAGAAAGAGCAAATCTGGACGGAAAGCCGTATGTTGTCGCACCAAGGGCATAATGGTCCGATTAGCTCCGGATCGACCCATGAGCTGAAAATTTAAATTTTCATGGCCCAAAACTTTGATATCATGAATATTGATGCATTAAAAATAAATTTGGCCAATGGGAGGAGGCAATTGCATTCAATTACAGTTTCCGACATTATTGACAGTCGAGATCACACCGATCGGAGAAATCGGTAAAATCAGAGATCCTGGGAATTTAGGGAGATCTCAGCCACACATTTGGATGGATCATAATATCAATGGTTATCAATGATTGTCCCATATTTTTCTGATTTAATTTTGGGTGTGTTTAATCACTTTCTGGCCAGAATTAACAATAGCCGTCAGATTGAGAGTCTTTTAGATGAATGGACTAGATTGGGTCTCTCTCTTCCCTCCACATGCTTTGGTCAAACCTACCAGCTTCCTCTCTCCTTCCTTGTGCGCAAGAAGCCCTAGAAAATAGGGGAGGGAGGCGCACCCACCTCCTCCTTCCTTGGCTGGTGGGTCCCACTCAACCACTTCCCTCAACCACCTCCCATGGCCTATCCCTATCTCTCCCTTGGTTTATCTTCATCCTAACTAATCCTACAACTAACCAAGCTTATCCTCATCCAAGCCTTGGTCGAACCAGCCTTCTTGCCACATGTCATGTGCGCACATCTCCTTGAAAGTAGGAGAGGGTGCGCACCCTTCTCTCCCTCTCTTTCTAGTTGGCGCACAACCACCTTAACAACCTCCCTTGAGTTATCCTTATCATCCTCAACCTCCCTTGAGTTATCCTTATCTCCTCTCAACAACTTCCAGCCTTATCTCCTCCTGGAGATGGCGCCCCCCACTCCTATATAAACCCCCCTTGCTGGCCATGTGAGGACAAGGGGATCACCCTGCGGAAGCCCTGCCTCTCCTCCCTCTACCTTGCTCCAAGACATCTTATCATTGCTTGGACGTCTTCATCAGAAAGTCAGAAACCTCTCCAGCCCATTTGTGGTGTGCCAAGTGAGGAAGAAGAAGGAGAAAAGACCTCCCTCCAGTAGGCGCGCCAGCAGCAGGTGCAACCAGCCCACCTGATTGGTGTGCCAACTTCAGCAAGTGCAGCAAGCTCTCTTCATTCCTTTGCTCCATCCATCAACATCAGCAAGGAGAATACCCCCTTTTCTCATCCAACAGCAAGAGAATAAGGGTTTGGTGGCACCTTCAGCCCATCATCTTCAACACCACCTGCAGTGCAAGAGAGAAGAAAAAAACCGGTGAGTTGAAAAAGTGTGTTCCGATGTAGCCTTTTAATTCAACTCTTCCCCTTCTCTTCTCTACCCCTCTCCATGGTGGCATACCCTCTGAGTAATGCCCATTCAGCCCCTTTGAGTGCCCTTCACATTTGTCTACAGAAAGCCCCAAGTGTACCCTCTATTTGGCCATCACAAAAAATAGCCCCTTGCTGCCCCTTAAAACAGGCCTCTGAACCAGACCCTTTGTGCACCCTTTTGGCCCTCCATGTTGGCCTCTAAACCTTCTACTATCATGCTTGGTTTGACCCCACTGATAGTCACTTGGACATGCACCTCCTGCCTTTCCCAATCAGGCCCCGAATGGCATGCAAAACAGGCCCCCTTGCTGGCCCAAGTTCTGCCCCCTTGTGAGCACCCATGTCAGGCCCCTTTGATGGTCACCTAGTTTGCCCTATGTGCAACACACCCAATACAACTTCTACAGCACCCCCAAAAAAACCAAACATCCTCTTTGATGTGTGGAAGGAGGGGTGACAGCCCGGGCCTCTTGGAATCCGCCGGACGGGCCAAGAGTTAAGCCGGGTGGCCCTGATTTCTACATGTCAAAATGCCCTTTGTGCATTCCTAAACCAGTCCTAGTTCACACCTAAACCTGCCCTTTGTGCAGTCCTACCAAAAGCCCACCTAAACAGCACCTTAGCCAACCCGTTCCGGCCCCTCTGAGGCTCACCTATCCCTCTTCTACAGCAAGGTGTCAAGATGCAAAAAATGGAGTGCAAATCAGGCCAATCAAGCCATGGAGGTGCAAATCTGGCCCATTCGGTCATGAAGCTCAAAATAGGCCGCCAGGGCCCATGAAGCTCAAGATAGGCCAACTGGGCCGACATAGCATGAAGACCGGCCCATTGAGCCGTTGACATGAAGTTGCCCATTGGGCCTTGGACATTTAAAAAGCACACTTAACTAAAGTTGAAGGCGAAATGCAAAAATTAAATAAGGAGTTAGTCCACAACTGGACGCTTCATTGGGCGGCTCATCCGGCATGCACCGGAACGCTGACCCGGGCATAGGCATGGGACACGCTTCCCACTGCAGACCGATCCTTCCCACTACTTGGAAAGTCAAATGACTATGTCTTGTAGGACGGGTAAAATTCCACACCGATTGGAAAATAAGGCGGCATGCTGCCAAAATTCTCCCAATCAGGTGGATTTTACACCAAGGGAAGGACATTCTCACATTTGCACTTCAACAAGCATCATGGCATATGAACTGCCACATCTGATGTACACCAGCATGAACATGAATATTCAATGAACATTTCAAGTGCCGAGTTGATTGCATGTGACTGGGCATCGACACTAGCCCAACAGACCGGATGTGATGCAAACCGAACAAGAGTTAACCAAATTTGAAGTTAACTTAATTAAATCTAAAAATACATTCAAACCAACCTTAAAACATGCTTAAAAAAATCATTAAAGCTTTAACATCCAACAAAAATCATATTTAATACAATCTGGAAAAATTGATTCAATACATTTAACCCATTTGAATTCAAATGCTTAAACAAGTGCAAATCAAACCAATTGAAAAGAACACATAAAGAAAACATTAAGGTATATGAAATTCATCTTAAAACATGCCAAATTCAGATCATTAATAATCTGAAGTTCAAGTTTAATCAATTTGAACCAAACTTCAAAACACTTGAAACATACCGAACACACCCGAATTGGTATGAAAACACCAACCGACATGAGAAAATCACATGAAAATGACTCAACACATGTCAATTAAACTTAAACAAGTCAAAATTGATAAACACATCTAAAATATCAAGTTCAAACAAAAATAAAATAAACTTCAACCAATTGAAGTAAAACAAACCAAACAATTCAAACAAGCTCGAAATAAATAACATATAAATCCAAGTTAAATGGAAATATGAAATCAACATTTCAAACCACATCCAAATCAATTCATAAATCAAACATAAAACAACTTCAAACAAAATCTAATCAAACTTGTTTGCATCTCATCGGGCCTGAAAGGCCGGGGTCCTTTGTGTTCTTTATACGTTGTGGATGTGCACGCTCTAGTCAAACAAGATCTCTATGGCAGTTAATCAAGGGTGTTCGAGTGTTTGCTCGATGTAAATGAACATCGGATATTAGCACCATCCGATGAAGAGAGGTCAAAAAATATTTTCACAGAACCCGAACCTCGGTTCTATACTCTTCTAATATCACATGGACTATCTAGTAGTTTTTATGGTCTATCACCTATGTTACTAGAAAATTCAGGTACGATATTTTCAACATTCAAAAACAAATCTTTTAAACACATTTCAAGAATCAAAACGATTCCCGAGGTTCCCACAATCATGTAGTAGAATATATTGACATACTGTATCATGTAATAGAACAGATCTACATGTCGTAGCATGTAGCAGAACATATACCAATCATGAGCACATGTCTTTTCTAATCACTTTTCTTATTTATGCACCATATCTTGTTCATATCATTATGTCATGGACATGTTATCATTTCATGTATATCATCACCATTTCATGTGTAATTGTCCTCATCATTCTATGCATCAACACATCATTTCATATACTTATTCTTATCATACAATATATCATGTCATTATTTCATATTCTTGTTATTGTCATAACATGCATCATGTCATCATATGCTTATCATGATTATGTAGTACATCATATCATTATTTCATTATCTACCTTTTATGGTCATATAAAGCATCATGTTATTTATTTAATCAAGGGTAAACATGCTTGAACACAATACTAATATGTATGAAAATACAAAAAAAAGAGACATTGTTATCCTTCTTCCAATGAAGATCTCTAGCATATTCTTTTATTCTACATCATAGAGAACATGTATTTTTTTTATATAAGATAATCACACCATACCTGACAATTTAAGAGCATGCAATCTACTTAAACAAATAACATGAAAATAAAATGGAGCAATAGCATGCTTCTAAGATTTATTGTTGTCAAATGAATATTTTTAAGCATATATTTTTATTTTTTATTCATATAGAACATCTAAACTTTATCGATAAAACTAATAATGTCATTCATACAATATTTAACAATTTTAGATATATAATCTACTAAACAAATAACCATAGCATAAACATGATAATCTGACATTAACTAACAAATTTACAATCATACTTTTTTTTTCTTTTTTCATACTTTCTAATCAATTCTATAAAAATACTAGAATATAGATAGTTTATAAAATTTTCAAATAATCTCATACTATCAAATCATAATGGAGTCAAAAATTACTATACTGAATTTAAGACACACTACCAGAATTTATAGTGTTTTTAATTTTTTTTTGGATTTTTTGCTATTTTTGGCTTTCCTTTCTTTTCTATTAAATAAAACCTTGAGAAAATCCTACCAAACCAACGGGTAGACCGGCGATAGATTGGGTGGTTGGGCTGGTGATTGGACCGGGCTAGGCCAACAACTATGTGCTGGTCAATGGCCTCTTGTGTCCAAGGGAGGTGGATACATGCAACTGAGGGAGGTAGACGCATACATGGATAGACCTAGACATGGCAGTGGTGCAATGGAGGAGGAGATCATGATTTGCGGTGAGGCTATAGTACCGGGGCTAGTGGCCGATGGCACAAATGGCAATGATGGCCTGGATGGTGGTTGACGATGACGAGAAGCACCGATGATGGCAATAGTACACTAGAGGAGAGATGACAATGGTGGTGAGGTGAGGGTGACTAAAAATTAGGGACATCCTTATGATGGTGATGGCCAAGACCGGCAGTGATGGCTTTTGTGGGCGACTGAGGGCATTGGCCGGGCGACCAATAACTTGGGGGCACAAGTAGCGGAGGTGATCTCACATTGCTGGGGGTGGAGAGAGAGAGAGAGAGAGAGAGAGAGAGAGAGAGAGAGAGAGAGAGAGAGAGAGAGAGAGAGAGAGAGAGAGAGAGAGAGAGAGGGCCTCAAAATTTCCTTATATCATCAAATAAATATTACATAATATATGTGCTAAAATTTCTATCATTTACAAAAGCACGTATATTATATTTAAAGATGATTCTTCCTTGACTAGATTACACACAAACATCTATATTCATTTTTAGATAAAATATAAATTCTTAAACAAATCATACACAATATCATATATATGTCTAAAATTTTATCATTTGTTTCCATGTCTAAATTCTAAACTTTTATTCTTTAACTAGATCATATCATGTTAATTATTTGCTTAATTATCATATATCAGCCATGATCTATTCCATAAAAAGCATTACAAAAAAATTAGATAATTTTATCTTCACCAAACAATATAATCAACAAAATTCTCTTATCTTTTCTTTTCTTCATGATAATCTTTCAATATCATTATAATAATCTAACTATTCAAAAATCAACACTATTCTTTCGTTCTAAAAAACTCATAAAGTAATATCACCTATTTATTTCATTATCTTGAAGATTGATTCAATTATTAACATCATCAAGTAGCAGTAAATTTAATCTTTGAACTACTTCGTATCCTTTTAACCCCTACGAGTATATCTTGATCTTCATAAAAACTCTAAATGCTAAACTATTAAAATTTTGATTACTTCCAACCAACAAGAAAAATATCACGAGATTATTCTTCTAAATTTTTATCTCATCTAGAAGATCATCTCAGTTGAATCAAGATCAGAACTAATTATTCATAATCTGATCAGTCATGATACAAAATTCACTCATATAATTTATGTTTATCCAAGACATCATTTTAGTTAAGCTCGACAAATCAACAAATGAGAGATAAAGAGCCTATGATAAGAAAAAAATATGCAATGCTAAGGAAAAAATAGAATAATTGCTCAGACCCTTGATCGACAAATAACATATACAATAATATATTTCCATGTCTTGTCATATATGATAATAGCTACACTCATATAATCTTTATTTTCAAAACTTATACTAATAATATCTTATATTTAATAACATGAAAATACCACTTATACAAAGCATGTTAAAATTACTTTAGTTCTAATTCTAAAATTCAAATCGATAGTCTCATTCCCATATCCAATCTCTTTTTTCATTTAAATCACAAAAATTAAGTAATATTTCAATCATTTTTTCTAGGATAGACTCAATATCATACTCTAAATAATATATTTCATCCTATATATCCTCATACCACATTTATGTATCTTTCCATATATCACAATGATAAGTCAGATTATTGTTGCATATAGACAAAATTGAATAATCCATATTTATTCTCATACCATTTAAAAGAAATTATTCTCCAACACTATATGCATCATTGATACGATATCATCACCATATTATAAATACTCAATAATTATCTAAAATAATTGGAATTCTATTATCTTTATAAAACAAGATTATCAGGCATAAATTTTCATTTATTTTTTAAATGATAAGCCTCTACACCATTATCGTCAAACTATCACAAATATTCTCTTTCTAATACATTAGAATTTGATTGTCTTTGCAATAATTGTCAAGTTCTTCCCATTATCAAAGAATCATAATTATGACATTGGAATTGATCCAATTCAGTTTTAACATCCACATGAATGATTAGATCTCTATAACAATTCATATATTTAAATGATAGTTTTTCAAAATAAATTATCAAATTCCAAACCATTTCAAGCAACTAAAACTAATTATTTTTAAACTATTCTTATACACTTATATATAGAATACCACCTTAATAAACAAGATTCAAACTAATCTTAATTTAATCAAATTAGTTATAATTCAACATCAACTCATAATCATCAAGCATCATGAAATTCTATTCAAGTTAAGTTTGGTAAAATAGAAATCAGAGCAAGTTCTTGATGAAGAGAGGTGTACAAGAATGACAATATAGAAAGAAAATCTTATATTCTAAATTGATAGATAATGACTATAATCTCATATGCTTGATCATATCACCAAATGGAAAGATTGGGCTTAATAAGATATGGCTATAACTATACTAAGATAAATCATTCTCTACTAAATTGATAACCAATCATTTATGTGCCTCATCCATGATGCCAAACTACTACATGTTCAAATATGCTAAATTTTTATTTCTCAATAACTTAAATTGATAATCAACTATTCAATGCTATCATCTTTCTTTTACTATAAAATCACACAAAGTTCACTATCTATCTATATATCTATTTGTCTATATATCATATCGATGATCCATATGTGGTTGCATCAAGTTCTAACTATAATCATTCGGTTCATCATTATCTAAGTTACCAGATATATCAATTCTAAAATTGATCATCTAAAAATGTAACTATCCAATATGTCACTGATAAATGATCCACTCATCATATAGATTCAAATTGACATTTTTTACCTTAAAATTGATAAATCTTAGTATCATCAACCATAACATTAAGATCCACTAAATTTGAAATTCAACTTATAAAACATAGACTAATATGATATAGGTCAATTATCTCCTATTAAGCATCTAATAATCTAATAGTCACATATAGTTTAAATTTAATAACCTTGCCATAAAAAATTGACAAATTTGATTTCCATCAATCCTAACAACAAAATCAATAAAATTTGAAATTTGATTATTTAATTTGAGTCCTTAATAATCTAATCATTATCTAATATTATAGACCATCTGATTCAATTTGATAATCTTATCTAATTATCATAAATCCAAATACCATGATTCACTAAACCTTAAAATTGATCATCATTAAATGATACCATTAATTATCCAATCCAGACCTCTGATAACTTGATCCTCATCTAATTATCAAATCTAATTGATGCAAATAGATAATTCGAGAATCAACTCAAACTCATCCAACCCAACATCAAACACTTGGGTAGGTCACAATAGATTTTTTGGTCGGGTGAATGCTTTGATACCACTTTTGTCATGCCCCGAACTAAACACATATGCAATTGAATTTAGTTTGGTGACATAACTAGGGAACACAACTCCTCAGAAGATGTCAAATTGAGAACAAAGAATACAACATAAAATAATCATTAAAATTTACATTGGATTAGTGAACAATTCTAAAACATATCAATCATTCAATAAACTTCTTGAAGAGTGATAAACTATGTTTCTGTTGCACTACTCTGATCCTCAATTTATTAAGGTTGAGCAAGCTCTATAAAATATGTAGGAATCACATTTTCAAAGGGAAAGTGGTGGGTTATATTGATTTAGTAGGCATTAGTCCATTCACTCTACACTTAGCGATAATGGAAAAATAGTTTGCAATTATTCACGTACAATTATCTTTCATCAAAGTCACGTGATACTAGATATTAAATGTTAAGTTTTGAACATGACAATTTAATTCTAATAAACATGAGCACGGAAACAAATAACATTTTTTATAGATACCATATACTATATGTTAGCTTCTTGAACATGAAAATTTCATACAATATTCTTGTAAATACATATCATGGCATGGAATTTAAAGTTCTAATCACATGATCAAAAGACCTATCATATATCAACATAGATATCATCTATTTAATCTAAATCTATTAAACATGCAATCTACTTAACATTTCATGCAACATCAATGCAATCTGACTAAATTCTAAACCACACAAATAGTCATTTCTAAATTTATTTATACAATTTATTATATCCAATACCAATTGTTACAAATGAATAACATATAGGTTCTATTGTACCTCTAGTGGTTACAAAATAGATCAACATATTGTATTATGTAGTAGAACATAGTGACATGCCATAGCATGTAGCAGTACAAATTGACATACCATGACATATAGTAGAATAGATCGATATACCATAGCATAACAAAACATGTCGATTTACTCGAGTAGATATGAAATGTGAACACTTGTTTTATCACTTTTTTTTATCCATGCACCATATCTTGTTCATATCATCACATGGGCATGTTATCATTTCATGTACATATCATCATTTCATGAGTTCATGATTTCATGTACATATCATCATTTCATCTACTTGTCCTCATCATTCTATGTATCAAACCATAATTTTTATACACATTCATATCATACAATACATCATGTCATTATTCATGTTATTGTCATAACATTCATCATGTCATCATATCATCATATGCCTATCATGATCATATAGTACATCATATCATTATTTTATAATCTACCTATCATGGTCATACAAAGCATTATATCATTTATTTAATAAAGGATAAACATGTTTGAACATAATACTAACACATATGAAAATACAAGAAAAGAGATAATATTATAGTTCTTTATTATCTTTCTTCAAATGAAGATCTCTATCATACTCTTCTATTCTAAATTACTGAATTCTTTTATTAATAGATTAATCAAGCTAATCACACCATGCTTGACAATTTAAAAGCATAGATAACATGAAAAGAAAAGGGAACTATTGCATGCTTCTAAGATTTCTTACTATTAAAAGAATATTTCTTATGCATATCATTTTATTTTTCAATCATATAGAATATTTAAACTTTATCAATACAACTAATAATATCATTCATACAAAATTCAACATTTCAAGAGCATATAATCTACTATAAAAATAACATATCTATATCTAGAACATAATCATGTTAATCTGACATTATCTAACAAATTTACAATCATGATTGTCTTCTTTTTTATGCTTTATAATCAATTCTTTAAAACTATTAGCATATAGTTAGATTATAATTTTTTATTTTTTTATAGAATTTTAAGGGATATTTTGCGTTTTTCTCCTTTTTATTCTATGAAATAAAAACCTTGAGAAAATATTGATGAACTGGTACCTGGCACTATATAGTATGGGGCAATCAGGTCGGTGGCTAAGCCAATGGGACTAGTCCATAGCTCCTTGCCTTTGAGGGAGGTTGACGAGTGCGGTTGAGGGAGGTAAACATTCATGTCGATAGACCAAGACGTGACAGCAACAAGATGATGATTGGCACTGAGGTGATAGTGGGGCTGGTGGCCGACGACAAAGACAATGATAGCAGCGACAATGGTGATAACATGACAAAGGAGAGATGATGACGACAGTGAGGCGAGGGTGATTGGAAAGTGGGGAGGTCCTTGCGACGATGATGGCTTCCATGGGCACCTAAGGGTGTTGGCTAGGCGACCACCAATGTGGAGGTGCAAGAGATGGAGGAGGCTCGCATTGGCAGAGGGAGGTGTTGTGTGTGTGTGTGTGTGAGATATATATATATATATATATATATATATATATGATGTGGAAGTTAGAAGATAGGTGCCCAATTTCCCTAGAAATTATCTAGGTAATATTTGAGGGTTACTTCTTATCGAGTTTCAATTGTTGGTTGCATAAATTACGTTTTTAGTATTTTTAAAAATTATAAATCCTCTAACCTTTTCCATGTTAATTATGATGTATTTTGTTCTCACCTCCCTTTCATTATGTAAATATAGTCCATTTCCCAAGTTGAAGTTTCCGTAGGTCTATATTTCAATGTTTCAAATTGAAATGTCATACCTTATGCTTTTCTTTTCTGTAAGTTATTAAAAACATTACCTAGATTTGTATATAAAGTCTCAGGCCTGTTTGGTACCCGATTATGTCGGATTTAAACCAATATTATCTCCAAAAATTTTAGGATAAATCAAGTTTATCCCCAACTTAAACTGATACCAAATATGTCCCCAAAGAGCATTCAAGTTCCAATGAGATGGGCATATAGGTGTGAAATACTTATTTTTGAAAAATCCCCATGACAGGGACAACACAAACTTTGCTTCTATAGAACTAAAAACACCCAGAATTTTTAGTCTAATTTTGTGATTATCCAGAAATTTTACTAATAATGTTTTGGACCGAGGTGGACCTTGGACCGAGGTGGACCAGATGGTGTTGCCTGAACATATTTGGTTCGAAGAGAGATTTGTTGATTTAGAAATTTTGATTTAGATCTTAATTAGTCATTATATATTTTTATATCTTAATTAACCTGTTAAGAAAACTATATAATTTATTCTTTTATTTTTCAGACAATGTTTTTTAGAGGACACAAATAGCATAGATATTATATCTTAAAGTTAACACTAAATTAGTTAACATATGCATATCTTAATCGTACGTAATTTTATCTCAAACTAAGCACTTAGACATAAAATTAAGAATTTATAATTTTTATATTAAGTCAAAATAAACGCCTACTGAGTTTGCAAATATCCGGTGATCATTTCAGCCAGACAAAAAAGTATCTAGGATATATATACATGTAAAAACTAAAAAATAATTTTTAATGTTAGCGTGACTAAAATGAAGTCAATTTTTTTAATATTCTAATCAGATATATTTACTCAACCAAATCAAAGTCTAAGGTGAAAACGCATTCTCAGTATTGTTATTTAATGTCCTATTTAGTTAGAGTTTTATTTTTAGTACTATATCAATATTGATATTAATATTTTCAAATGTTGAAATATCAATATTAAAATTAATACACTTGTATTATAAAATATGTTTTATTTGTACTAAAATTTTTAAAATTGATACAACTAATTAAGCATCTTTTAATAATTCTTATTAATATTAATTTTAAAATTGACAGTGATATTAATAGGATTATCAGAACATGACATAATATTTCGACAAAATTAAAATAAAAAGAAAAGTCTAAAATCTTCTCTGCCGAAAGACGCGGCTGACGTAGCAACGTGTTTTGACGTGTCGCTTTCTGGTTCGTTAGAGACAGCGGCTAGAAACTTCCTCTGCCTTTACCAATGGTTTTCGAGGTAATCAGGAAGGGCACAGCTCTTCTTCTCCGAGCTCAACTTCGCCGCCCGACTCCGGCACCGCCGCCAACCATCTACGCCGCGATTGCCGCCATGGCCACAGCCGCAGACACGGCGATCACCGCTTCGGAGCCGCCGCCGGCGTCCTCATGGGTAAGCACGTTGGTCGGTGTCCTCTGGGAATCGAGGAGAATCGTTGCCGCGCACACCCGCCACTTCCTCGCAATTTCCGTCCTCTTCCTCCTCCCTCTCTCGCTGATCCTCGTCGCCTCTTATTCCCTATCGCCATCCATCCTCCGCCCATCCACCGCCCTACCCCCACACGAAACCCTCGTCCGCCTCGCTCCCCTTCCTTCCGCTGCCCGCGCCGTTGGCATTCTCGTTCTCTCGGCTATTGCGTCCGCTCTCCTCGCCCTTTGTGCCGCCGCAGCCGTTTCTCGCAGCGTCCAGGATGGCTTCTTCGGCCGACCCGTCAGGCTCGCTACGGCACTCCGTTCTCTTCCCTCTTCCCTGTGGCGTCTCCTGCTCACCTCCTTCGCAACCGCCCTCCTCTTTGTCGCCTACTCTGCCATCCTCGTTTCCCTCTTTCTGCTCTGTCTCCGTCTCCTCCCCCTCCTCGGCCTCCGTCGTCAGCACTTCTTTACCCCCATCTTCGCTACCGGCGCCGCTGTCATGGCCCTGGTAACTGTCTGCCTCCAGGTGAATTGGGCACTGGCTGGCGTCGTCGCCGTTTCGGAGTTGAGCTGGGGGTTCGAGCCCCTGTGGAGAAGCGCCCGTCTCGTCAGGGGAATGAGATATGGTGTTCTTTGCCTTGTGCTCTTCTTCTCCGCAGGAATTGGGCTGGTACTCTGGTGCTCGGACCTGGGATCGGCCGTGGAGGTGGACGACTGGTACGGGGCGATCCCTGTTGTTGTCCGGGTGGTCTGCGCCTCAGCGATGACGATGGTGCTGCTCCTGTATAGCCTCGTGTGTACCACCGTGTTATACATTTACTGCAAGGCTCTGCACGGTGAGCTTGCGGGAGAAATTGCAGAAGAATTCGCTCGGGAGTACGTCTGCCTCCCGTTCGACGAGCGGAAGGTGCCGCATATCATCTCGGTTGTTCGCCAGTGAAAACGATGCGGTCACTGGCCGGCGACGTCCTTGGAGAGGAAACCTCCTCCCCTTTGGTTTTTGCTTCCTCCATGTGGATTATTACGCTTGAACGAACAGTGTTTGAAGCTTGGTTTGAGCTTATGCAACTGTCATGTGACGTGAGATTTTGAAAGATGTAAAGCTCTATTGACATGTGAATGAGGGTTGAATTTATGCAGAATCAGGTTTTAAAATGAACTATGCGGGTATAAATTTTCCTGAAATTATCATCTTTAGATCCTTAGCCTTTCGGAAATACTGGCAAAGGTTGATTTGTTCATTGATAATCTGCCATTTGATTCACGAGTGCTTTCTTGTGCACTGTAAGTATGCTCACAAATATGACACGTTTCTTGTCTGATACAATGTTTCCCAGAACAGTTTCAAAATGAAAGAATATCCACAAGATGTCCTTCTAGTGTGGCAAATTAAAGCCAGTAGTTCTGGAAGAACGGATCTTGAATTTTGTGATCTTCTGGTTGAGAGGTGAAAACCAAGATCATAAGATTGGCTGTTCTCAGTTGTTTAAGCAGAACAACAGATTAAACAACCATCATTTTCCTTTTCAAGGTAAGTCTCTTCTACTTTGGTCTGTGACTTCAGTTTTAGATTGTGTGGTTGGATGTATTGTTTGGAAGTCTAAAATGTAAAATTTTTTTGACATTTCTTTTTAAGTTTTAAGCCACAGAAGTATTATGTTTAGTTTATGATCTTGCTACTTAGATTGCTTTTGTCACATGATATAAGTTCAGCGTCAGAATTATTTGAGAACGTATCGGACATTGCCCTATTAGACAACAGACTTGAGTGTTATGAAATGCCGCCTGCACTGATAACTCGAAAATTCTCTAATGCAAACAGGGAGAAAATCCTGGATTCGTCGACTGCTTGGAGGAATACAGGAAATGAACCCTGGTATCATATTCATGCTCTTCAATCTTCATCGCCAGACTGCTGTGATCAAGGCCTTAAGCATTTAGTAACCATGTCTTGGACCCTTGGTTCCCCAATCTGGGTATGAAGAGTATAAAATGCTTAGCACACTGCATGGAATGCCATCTCGCGAGATCTTGTCGAGATCTCGCGAGATCTCGGTCTCGACAAGGGGGCCGAGAAACGAGATTGCCGAGATCTCGCCCCAAGTAGCCTAGTCCGAAAAAAAAATTTCTTCAGGGGCCTTTGCCCCCCTGATACCATAGTTGTCAAGGCGGGCGCCTAGACGACAAGGCACTACTTGACCAGTGCCTTTTGGGATAGTGTAAACATATTAATATATATCACTGTCACTTATACTATCGCGGATAAAAATGTGCTACAAGTTTAATACCATATTAGTATTTAAATAAGATTGTATACAAAATTAAATCTTTTAGAAACACAAAGATCATTTTTTTGGTATTAAGAGTACTTTGTAATTGTTCATTCATATAATTGATGTATAAATATGTTATATATTTTCATGAAAATTCATTGATGTATTCTTATCTTTATAAGATATTATGTTGTGTTTCATACATATATACATTTTGATCCGAGAATCCGAGATCCGATCTCTCGAGATTTTTTCGAGATCTCTCCGAAATCTGTTCTCTTTCACTCTCCCGAGACGAAGCTGAGATCCAAGATGGCGAACCTTGGCACACTGGCAGTCTAACAATAGAGTCCTTTTGTAGGTCAAAGCTTAAGTGCTGTTCCCTACCAAAATATGTCCCCAAGCAGCCTTCCAGAAGATCTAATTTTTGAACTGGAGCTGATTCGGAGCTCATTCTAGCAAGGGCACTTACGGTTGGAGGGGAACATGCACTCCAGTAGTTGCTGTAAGATGTAGGAAAACTACTTAACCCCCTCCCTTCCTAACTTCATTTTTCATGTTTTTCTTATTTCAAATCAGTCATGATTTTGTGGTTCTGGCCTTTACCATGTTGTAAAATTGAATCAAATGTCCTGAATCTATAAGAGGACTTGGATTGAGAATTTCCTTCCCATGATCGAGTTGCTATTATGTTGTTGCGCGGTGATTTGTTCACAAAGCATAGAGCATTCTGGTCATGTTGACTTCCGGATCATTCAGTAAGCATGGTGGTGCCTGTTGCAGTATCATGTGAAGAGCTAGTGATCACGGATGCAGTTATGTATGCAGCCATAGAGTCCATCAACACTTAAGAAGAGTCTTCATGGATACATGGTGAAGAGACCTCTCTAGTTCTCACTTTGTAGTTAGCCCTAGAAGCCTAATAAGGTGTTTGTTTGCATGATAAATGAGTTTTTACCACGAAATCATATTTTTGTGACAATTTGTTAAAAGAATGTTGCAGCCGTTTACAACTAAATAAACATAACCCAGATGTTTGTGGTTTGAACTACCCGGCTCTCTCCTATTTCTTCTATCACTCCATCTATCAATTGGTAAAGATACTCCGCATTCTTTACCTGTCCTGATGCGTCGACCGACTTCCAAAAGACCGTGCCGGCTTGACTGTACACTAGGAAATTGATCATTATCTTCCTAGTTATACCTGTTAAGTATAAGACATTAACTAAGTTATACCAAAAAGAATGTTTATACATCTAATATAAATGAGTAAAATAAAATTAAATTACCGGTCCATCCGTCGGTCATTAACGTGCAACCTCGTTCCTCCCATATGCGTTCAAATGATGCCACGTACTTCTTTGTTTCTTGCACCTCCATAGGAAGATATACATTGTATATCTCCTTTGGGTTTGGACCAGGCACTCCCCTCCCGACGTCTGCGATCGTGTTGATCATGTTCTCGTAGTATGGTCCCTTCGCGGCATTTGCCGGGATGCTGTGGTGAAAGAACCACCTTGACGTTGCCCGGCCAATCCTTTCCTTACATAATTTGAGGTTCTTCATCGCCGTCGTGATTGTCGTTTGACGTTGTCGTGGTCTGGTGATTACCGGATCCACGGGACCTACTGTCGGGTCGTCGTCTTGTGTGAGATCATGAACCTCATCTTGCGGTTGGTTGTTGGATCCTCTTCCGCTTCCTCGACCACTACCACTTCCAGACCCTTGACCCATCATTCGGCCGGTGCATCTATGGAACTCTTCCTCGGCGAATGATCTTCGACTTGCTTCCATTCCCCGTGAGAGTTCATCTATTTAAGAAACATTTAAGTATTTAACTACTTAATTATCCTTTAAAATAGAAGAATGAACAACGTTTATGAGTAACACCTCCCATACCTTCATACTCTTCGTCTCCAAAAATATCCGGCCTCTCTTGTCCGGTCCCGTAAATGTGTACGGAACGTCTCCCCGGTTGTTGCAATTCTTCTCGGACGGTCTCCTTATGCCGTTTGCTAGTTGCCTTCGTTTGCTCCATCGCTTGTAGGTGCCTACGAAATTGAGCTCTGACCTCCGGCGGAGTCCGTGTGCAAGAAAGAACGTTTCCCTTCATGCCTGCAAGATGAAATTTTAAACGATAAATACCACCGAATATTACTTTGTCGCAATATTTACATTGCACTTTTCTCTCCGCCATGGAGATCAAATTGCAATGCAACCAAGCCGGATCACTCCGGGTCGCGCCGGTAGTTTGAGTTGTTTGGCTTGGAGAAGACATTTTTGTAATTAAATAATTACTTAAGTAAGTAATAAATTATTTAAAAAGTTAATGACGTTAATTAGTGACTACTAATGTAAGTATACTTTTAATTATGTAAAAATAATGCTCAACTATTTATATGATCAAGTAAGTAATTAACTATACCTTCCAACTAATGATGTATTAAGTAACTACTAAACTAAATATCTAACTAATCTTCTAGCTAACTAACTATGTAAGTAAGCAAATAAGTATTAAAAAGAAGAAACTACTTAACTAACTAATCAATGAAACAAAAGTTAAATAAATGAACTAAATGAACTAATGAAATGCTTAATGAAATAATTAAGTAAATGAGGAACAAAATGAGAGCAATGAGAGCAAAAATTAGAGATTTAGAGTGAGAGTGGGGGGTGGGAGTAAGGGGAGCCCCTTGGGGGCTTTAAATAGCCCCCAAGGGGCTGAATGTGGGGGCGCAGCCCCCCCATGACCGTTGGCAATGATCAAATGACCGTTGCCAATGGTCTGACAACGGTCACATGACCGTTGCCAGCCGGGTCGCGCAACTCGCGCGACCCGGCCGCGACCCCGTGACCCGGCCGGGGGAGTCGGCCCGACCGGGTCGCGACCGGGCCTGTCGGGGCTAAACCCGACCGGGTCGGGGCCGAGTCGCGACCCGGGTCGCGACCCGGCATACCATGGTTTGAACGAGAACATACCTCCCATTTTCCTTCGAAGGTAAGTCTCCTCTACGTTGGGCGGTTGACTTTAGGGTCCATTTAGCAGTGTAAAATAAAAATCGGTGAATGCAATGTACGTTGGAATAGCTTCTCATTGAAATAGAAATACAAATATTTTGTTTGGTACACTTGTTACCTAAAACTACGTACAATCAAACCTAAAGAAAAACTTTGATATGAATTTTTATAATGATTAGGTCATTAATTTTTTACTTTGCATAGAGTTGGAAAGGTATGGATGTTATAAATAATTTAGGTATGTTTGTTTAATTCATATGAGTTTTTTATATATTTTATTTATGTTATTTATTTTATGAAAAATTATGATAACTATAAAATTAAGAATTTTAAAAATTATAAATTATTTTTTATGATATAAATGTTATATCATATAAATATCATGTATTTTGTATTATGTATATGTGATATTTGACGATGTAAATGTACGAAGATCATAGATTTAGGAATAATTATTATGTGATGATGTTTAATTTGTGTGCATATGTTTAATGGTGTTTGCATGTCTCCTCCTCTCTTTATTTAATTTTGGTTGTACATTTTATCTCCCTTTGTTAATGTACCCTCCTTGGTTAAAATCAATTTTTTATATCACATTATGTATATTTGTGGATCTATGCACCCTTAAGGCAGTTCATGAAGGAGGAAAGATTGGGATCACTTAGAGAAATGTTCTTCTGGAATTGGAGACATACCTACATCAGTGTCAGATGCTAACTCTTTTAGTTAGCATAATTAGGGTTATATCTTAGATATACGATATTCTAAAAGTATGTATATTATAATTAACACATATTATTGATGAGACAAAAAAATCTTTCTTCATTTTAATTAGGTTGATAAATGTGAGTCATTAAAAAGGACCCAAGTAGCAATATGTTGTTATGGTCTTGATGAGCAAATCTTATATTACATTAATTTGTTGTATTTCTTATAAGACTCATTCAACAAGAGATTAATGATCATGACTAAAGTATTTGTTGAACTCTGGAGTGGACCATTGTCATAGTTTTGTTGTGTGTTATGTTAAAAATCTATTCTCACAACATGACAAGTAGATTTTGATAGAAATGTATGTACTACAAGTTAATCATATATGATATGATTTGACATATCTAGATATATCTTATTCAATTAATTAGATAAATCTTCATTATAAGTTCTTATTAAATGCAAATATCATAATGAAGTCTTTGATCAAATACAATGATGATTAAATCATGATGAGATCATGATAATGAGCTTGATCATCTAAAGGTATTTGATTTAAATGTTCTTAGTTATAGGATGCTTGAGATAGGACATTAAGGATCCGGATAGATTAGTATATGTGATATCTTCAAATGTGATGAGGATGACTGATCTCATTGGTCATTAGTGTGCAGACACTGAGATACACTGACAAAATAATAGGTGTTTATTAGTTGAATGAGTTCACTGAACTGACAAAATTAGAAACCCTGAATGGTATCTTACCGAATTGTCAATCAAGATTTTCTATTATCACGGTTGCATGGTTGGACATTTGACCTGAGTCGCCAAAGATACCTTGTTGGTTGGAACTTGTGTTTTGACCATTGACTTATGGATTATTGTTTAGATGGTCCAGTATAGCTATGTATCGGGTACAAGAAAAACCCGATGGAGGTAATTAAGTGAACAACAAGGGATCGTCCACTCTCGGTAAGTGAGAGTGAATGTCCTATAGGATAGTACTCTAAATCTTTGACCAGAGTAGACTAGATAATTCAAAAATGAGTTTTCGAATTGATTCAATTCTAAGTACAAGATCCTATAGAGTCGGTACACTAAGGAGTTGACAGTCGATGCCATACTCCTTTCCGACCGGGTCATTAGATGGATGAGGGTTTATATTCATGCGGAAACTGATGATGAAAAGACTCAATGGAGATGAGATTATCCCTATAGCTATTTGGGATCATGGGAAGTGGCTTGTACCTTTTAGGATCGGTAGGCCGATTAATCTGTTATCGGATAACGTATTTAATTAAATTAAATAGAATTATTCTATTTTATTTAGGTCTCAACTAAATAGGCTATTGGTTCTAGTGGGTTACACATAAAAGGACTTATCCACAAGTACAATGGCAAGGGCGTAATTTATGGAGATTTTAGGTTTTTATGAAAAATTCTAAAATTTTCTATAAATACTAATGGTTTTAGTCAAGACTTATAAAGTCAAGGGTGAAAATCACGTCCCTAGCCTCCTCCATACCTCCTCCTCTCTTTAGAAGGTGTCCATGGTCGATGGAGCTCCGTTCGGGAAGAGTTCTCGAGGCCGGTGTGAAGGGAGAACCTGCTGTTGATGAAGTTCGTGTGGATACTACTGGAGACCGGACATTTGAACGGTTTGAAGAGTTTGAGAAGCTCATCTCTTTCCTCTCCATGGGATTATATGAATCCCTATCAGGTATATTCGAACCCGATTTGATCGGTTTTTAGTTTTCGTCGTTCAGTTCTGATTGAGACAGATTCTAAAGGAACTTATAGGAATCGTCGCTTCCGTTGCACCAAATTTTTATGTACGATTTTGTACAGTGGTATCAGAGCCCGGTTCAAGTCTCGGTCAAAACCGACATCAAATCAACATTATTTCATGTAATTTATGTGTTCCCGAATCTGTGCAAACGTCTGTTTTGTCGAGGCCACCATAATCTTTATATGATTCAAATAAAATATTGGTTGGCTTCGGTAGAATCTCATGACATAGGGCTTTCCAATGCCACAAACCGTTCACAGTTTAGATCTCTGTAGAGTTCGGGAGAAGCCCCAAAAGTTGGTGTTTTTGTCATGCCCGAACCGTCACCTGGATTTGGGGATCTTGTGAAATCTCCGTCCACAGAAGAACTTGAGGCTTGGAAAAGCTTTAGAAGATGGGTAATGTAATTACGTAACCTTTTATCTTGATCTCCAGCTTTGAACGGCGGCGGAGGGAGAGAATTTTTGATTTTTCCGATGAACTAGGGTTCTGCGGAGTCTAGTGGCGCCGACCTATTTCTCCTTATTTTTCCATTGTTAGAGAATTTTTCTATGAAGGGATATATACATATTTGGAAACTTCATTTTATGAGGATTTTAAATTGTATTTTTGGAGAATATTTGGCTTCCAGGATAAGGAATTATCCTTGTTGCAAAATGGTGATTTCTGCTATGGAATCTTGGTGACCGCCGCCTCTTCTTCCTCATTTTGCAGTCGATTGTAATTTTTCTTGGATATGGGGCCGACTGTTTTAGAATCCTTATTTGATGATAATTCCAACACATGTTTTTTGGATTTTTATGAGCATGGGATATGGAGATATGTCTGAATCAAGGGGGGACATATTTCCTCGATGAACAGTGACGGCGCGTGCGTAGAAGATGGCACAGGTGCGGGCGCACCGGCGGCGTAGACGCCGCGGTTGTGACGGTGGCACAACGCACTAGCACCAGCACGCAGCGGTGGCGCACACTGGTGCACACCGGCGTGGCGCAGTGCACAGACGCGCACGGCGCAATGCGCCAGACAATATATTTTATGATTTTAAAATGTTTAAAATCATAGAAAATTTTGAAAAATTGTCATAAAATTCTAGAAAAATTCTTATAATATTATTTAACATGTTTTAAAGTGTTTAATAACATGTTATATGATGTTAAGCTCTATTTACATAGATTTACTCATGGTTAAATTTTAAAATTGTTTTAAAGGTTTCCCACAAGGTTAAAACTCTAGAGGCTGAATGACTAAGAATTGCATGAGTTGCAATTGGTAAAAGTTATTTACTTATTAAGTATGGGATGACTTGTTGTGTTTCTCACAAAGTCATCACCATAAAGTTAATAAGGTCTTAGTCTCCACTAGGATTTCATCGTGATATCTCATCTTTGCATAATGAGGGTTATGCAAATTCATCGAAAATTAGTGGGAGCATATATTAGGATGAATGACCATATCTTAATTTTAATGAATGTCTACAATATTATATTAATAAAATTATATCTTAGTTGTAGAATATTATAATAAACCACCATTAGTATGGTATACTAGATGTCAAATAGCTTAACGGCTCACACTTCTTAGACTGGTTTAAAACTAAGAGAGTTGTTCTCATAGTTGACCAATTAACTATCCTACTTGAGAAGTAGGTGTCTCCTAAATTATCTAATGATGTGAAAGAAAGATAAGATCTTATCTTATAGACAAGATGTATTGTTTGCCTTAAATTAGATGTTAGTCTCTGTGAGATATAAATTGTAGAGACAATATAGATAGATGGATATGAATTCCATCATGGCTCATAATGATGAGCTAACTATGGGCAAGTTAGAACAACAACACATCTTAATTATTTTTTGTTGGTGAGACCAATAGGAAGAAGTAAAATCATTAGATAGAAATAGGAGATAGTTAATAGTAAAAGAAGGTGGTCAAAATAATAAAGTGAGAATAAGACAGAATTCTTACACTATCATGATGATGGTAAGTGAAAGAGGAAGTACAAAGTGTAATGTACATAATGCAAAGGTGGAGCTTAAGAAGCTTCATGTATCCAAGTCATTGACATTTACTTGTTTTAAATATACACTTAATAGTATTAGATACTATATGTGTATATCATAATATTAGATACTATGGATGCATCTAATGGTATGAGATACCGGATACGTAT
Organism: Cryptocoryne crispatula var. balansae; assembly: GCA_036172225.1. Taxonomy (NCBI): domain Eukaryota; kingdom Viridiplantae; phylum Streptophyta; class Magnoliopsida; order Alismatales; family Araceae; genus Cryptocoryne; species Cryptocoryne crispatula. The sequence continues at coordinate 32,872,158 of CM069929.1, read as the reverse complement.
CTTATATCTACAAGGAGTTGTAGATGATGACAAGTAAATACAGCCTTAATAAAAAAGATGTTGACCTACATATGAAATGGTGCAAAAGTTGTATAATTATTAGTGGGAGGTACAAATCTTTAATAGTCTTATGAAGATGTCTTAATAATTAAGATTGCTATTATATCCTTCTACAAGAACATTATATGATTTCCTACTTCAATAAATGTTGATTTATTCTAAGCAATGGAATTGATAGATGTTCTAAAAGATTGAATGGCTAAGTGTTTGTCAGTGAGAGCTTAATGAATTATTTAATCATATTTGATATGTTAACTCTCATGTTATGTGTGAATACTCCTTTTAAGAGGAAATATGTTGATTTAAATCAATCTACACTTTAGCTTTATATAAACATGGATAATGGGTTAATGAGTTTTTAGAACTTGTACATCTAGGTTTATGTTAGCCCATATCTAATAAGGCTAAAGAAGAATATTTCTATATCATTTTTTCAAAGATGATGTCTTTAGGTATAGATATATGTACTTTATGAAGTACAAATCTAAGACCTTTGAGAAATTATCTAAGATTAAGTATGAAATAGAGATACTAATGGAAAGAATATTAGAACTCTTTGATGAGATCAATGAGAGGAATACTTAAGTGCATAATTTACATATCATTGAAGGATAATAGAATCTAATAGACACCTCTTTACACATTTTAGCTTAATTGAGTAGCTAAAATGAGAAGCCATATTATGTAGGACATAATATGAACAATGACAAGCTTGCAAAACTCCTTTTTGTCTATTTTGGGCTAAGTACTCATTATAACTACTTGATCTTAATAGGTACCTTCTAAATCTATTCTGATTATTTCATATACGATATGAAACAGGGGTTAAAACTTGACCTTAAACAAGTTATTCAGAATGTCCAACATAGTGAAGTAGTATAACCTTTATTAGTTGGAATATGAGATTACGAAGTGTTGGCTTGTGGGATATACTAAAGAAACTTTTAGATATTAAATATACAACCCTTATGAACAAGAGTATGTGTTGCTCAGCTCATTATATTTCTAAAGGAAAAGTTCCTTCTTAAGAAAGATAATAGGAGCAAGGTATATATGGAAGATGTTCCAGTCCCACAACCCAATGACACTTCTATTGAGGTACCGGTTAATAATTACATATGATAGTTCGTAGGTCTTTTCTTGTGTCCATTCAACCTAAGAGATATGTGAGACATATCTCTAATAGATGAAATGAGACATAAGATAATAAGGATATTGATCTTAAGATCTATATGGAACTAATATGAGATATTGATTCATAAATGGAAAGAGACAATAAAATTCGATATAAATTTTATCTATTCTAATCAAGTTTAGAACTTGATAGATCCACCTGAAGATATAGTATCCATAAGAAATAAATGGATCACTAAAGAATAGATTGGAGTGGATTAGAAGGTAGAGACCTTCAAAGGTGAGAATAGTTGAAAAGGATATCATCGAAGTCAAATGGTTGACTATGATGAGATCTTTTACCTATTCCATGGGTTAATCCTTTCGGATTTTGATGGTTACACACTATGATTATGAGATAAGCTAATTTGATGTTAAGATAGTGTTCCTCTAAGGTATTTTGAGAAATAGGTGTATATGATACAACTATAGGGAATCAAGTCCCAATAACATCCAAGAAGAGTGTGTATTAAGTTCATTTATGGACTAAAGTAAAACTTCTCATAGATCGTATATAAAGTTTAATGAGATTAAATCTTATGACTTTGTTAAGAACGAAGAGGAGCCTTGTGTATTTAACAAGATAAGTGGGAGTGCTGTTACTTTCTTGACATTTTATGTGGATGACGCACTATTAGTTGAGAATGAAGTAGGTGTGTTATCATAAGTGATTTTAGCTATCAAATTAATCCTCCAAACATATTTTGAGTTTTGAGATCTATGGAGATAGATCTAAAAGCAATGCACAGTTAATGTACGTAGTCACCATGGTTAAAGGGTTTGACATGATGAACTCCAAGATAGGTTTCTTACCTATGTGGTGTGGAGTTGATCTCTCTAAAGTGATGTCTTTGAAGATTTCTTGAGAGATAAGGAGATCACATTAATAGATCCCTTATACCTTTGTCATAGGGCCTATCATTAATGTGATGCTACGTACATGATATGATAAATGCTCTAGGTGAGAGTCATTGGATAGTTTAGAGATATATCATTTGGTACTTGAGAAGTACTGAGAATATATTTTCTATACACTGGAGAATAAGACTTGAAGTCTTGTAGTTTTACAAGCACAAGCTTCTAATCAAATAAGTTTGATATTAAGTCAGAATAATGGTGGTGCAGTGAGCTGGAAGAGTTCTATGCGATATAACACTATAAATTCTACAACATATGTAAACAAGCTTACGTAGTGGTTGCATACTACCTGAGAAGTAGTCTAGATGTAGATTTTCATCTACATCTTAAATATGAGATTGTTTTAATTTTTTCTGAAAGTGTACCATTATTTTGAGAAAATAATGGGGTAGAGCCGTTGTCTCATCAGAAGTTTAGAACTTCTATGGTGATACCATACAATTAGAGAGATTGTAGTTTATAGAGATATAATTAAAGATAAAGTATCTACCGCTAATAACATTGCAAATCCGCTAACTGAAGCAGTTACTCAAAGAGTGTTTGAGCTTCACCTCGAGTTGATACAAATCATCCAGATGGGTGATTGGCTTTAGTGCAAGTGGAAGATTGATAGAAATGTATGCCCTACAAGCCAATCATATATGATATGATTCGACATTTCTAGATATATCTTATTCAATTAATTAGTCAAATCTTCATTATAAGTTCTTATTAGATGCGAATATCATAATAAAGTCCTTAATCAAATACAACGATGATTAAATCATGATGAGATCATGATAATGAGATTGATCATCTAGAGGTATTTGATCTAAATGCTCCTAGTCATAGGAAGCTTGAGATGGGACATCAAGGATCCGGATAGACTAGTGTATGTGATATCTTCTCATGTGATGAGTATGACTGGTCTTATTGGTCATTAGTGCAGAGACACTGAGATACACATACAGGTGCTCATTAGTTGAATGAGTTCACTGAACTGACCAAATTAGAAACCCTGAATGGTATCTTTCCGAACTGTCAATCAGGATTTTCTATCATCACGGTTGCATGGTTGGACATTTGACCTAAGTCGCCAAAGATACCGTGTTGGGTGGAACTTGTGCTTTGACAATTGACTTATGGATCACCGTTTAGATGGTCCAGTATAGCGATGGATCGGGTACAAGGAAAACCCGATGGAGATAATTGAGCGGACAACAAGGGATCATCCACTCTCGGTAAGTGAGAGTGAATGTCCTATGTGATAGTACTCTAAATCCCTGGCCAGGGTAGACATAATAATTGGAAAATGAGTTTTCTAATTGATTCAATTCTAAGTACAAGATCCTATAGAGTCAGTACACTAAGGAGTTGACAGTCAATGCTGTACTCCTTTCCGACCGGGACATTAGATGGATGAGAGTTTATATCCATGTGGTAACTGATGATGGAAAGGCTCAATGGAGATGATATTATCCCTATAGCCATTTGGGATCATGGAATGTGGCTTGTATCCTTCATGATCGGTAGGTCGATTAATCTGTTATCGGATAACGGATTTAATTAAATTAAATAGAATTGTTCTATTTTATTTAGGTTTCAACCAAATAGGGTATTGGGCCTAGTGGGTCACACACAAAAGGACTTATTCACAAGTACAGGGGCAAGGGCATAATTTATGGAGATTTTAGGTTTTTATAAAAAATTCTAAAATTCTTTATAAATACTAATGGTTTCAGCCAAACGTTATAAAGACAATGGTGAAAACCACGTCCTTAGCCTCCTCCCTACCTCCTGCTCTCTCTAGAAGGTGTCCATGGTCGATGGAGCTCCGTTCGGGAAGAGTTCTCGAGGCCGGTGTGAAGGGAGAACCTGCTGTTGATGAAGTTCGTGTGGATACTACTGGAGACCGGACATTTGAACGGTTTGAAGAGCTTGAGAAGCTCATCTCTTTCCTCTCCATGGGATTATATGAATCCCTATCAGGTATATTCGAACCCGATTTGATCGGTTTTTAGTTTTCGTCGTTCAGTTCTGATTGAAACAGATTCTAAAGAAACCCATAGGAATCGTCACTTCCGCTGCACCAAATTTTTATGTACGATTCCTTACAGATTTGACTTAAGTAGAGTATATAACTTGTTATATTTCTCGTAAAGTTATAACTTTAGAGGTTGAATGATTAAAAGTTACAAGAGTTGCAACTAGAAAAGTTGCCTACCTATTTAGTATAGGATGACTTGATGTATTTCTCACATGGTCATCACCATAATGTTAATAAGGTCTTAGTCCCCACTAATATATCATCGTAATATTATGTATTTACATAATGAGGGTTATGTAAATTCATTAAAAAATTAGTGGGAGTATAAATTAGAATGAAAAATTATATCTTAATTTTAAATGAATGTTTGTAATGTTATATTAATGAAATTATATCTTTGTTGTAGAATTAGATGATAAATCATCAATAGTAAGCATATTAAATGTCGAGTAGCTTAATGACTCATACTTCTTAAACTAGTTTAAAATCAAGAGAATTGTTCTCATAGTTAGCCAAATAACTAACCTACTTTAGAAGTATGGACCTCATAGAGTATGGACCTCATAGACTATCTAATGATATGAGAGAAATATTTATCTTATAATATCATATAGAGATTATGTATTGTTTGTCATATACTAGATGTTATCTTCTATAAGATACAAATTGTAGAGGTGACATAGATAGATGAATATGAGATCTATCATGACTCATGGTGATAAATTAATTAAGAACAAATTAGAACAATAATACAATACTTTTAGTTGGTGAGACTAATGGAAAGAAGCAAAATCATTAGACAAAAATATGACATAGTTAAAAGTCAAAGAAGACAGTCAAGATAATAAAGTTTAAATATGACACATGATAATTCTTCTACTGTCATGATAACGGTAAGTGAAAGAGGAAGTGCAGTGTGTTGCATATAAAACAAATGTGGAGTTTGAAGAGCTTCAAGCATCCCAATCATTGACTTACTTGTCATATATATTCACTTAATGGTATTAGGTACTATATATATCATAGTATTAGATACTAAACATACATCTTATGGTGTTAGATACTAGATTTGCATTTCTTCTATGAGATACTGGATGTGCATTCTTTTATAAGATATTATAGATGCATCTCTTGTTATAAGATATTGGATATGCATCTTATGTCTACAAAGAGTTGTAGATGATGACAAATAAATGAAGGTATAACGAAAATTGACCTACATATTAAAATGGTCAAAAGTTGAATCATTATTAATGGGAGATACAAATTTTTAATAGTGTTCGAGAGATATCCTAATCATTATGATTGCTATTATATCATTTCATAAGAACATTATCTATATTTCCTGTTGTAATAAATGATGATTTATTGTGAGATGTGGAAATGATAACTATTTTATGACTTTGAATGACAAAGTGTTTTTCAATGGAAACTTAATAAATTGTTTAATCATGTTAGATATGTTAGCCTCAATGATATGTGTGAATACTCCTCTTAAGAAAAAATAGGTTGATATAAATCAATCTATTTTATCTTAATGTAGATATGGAGAATGGTCTAATGAGTTTTTAGAACTCATACAAATGAGTGTATGTTGGCTCATGCTAATTAAAGTGAAAAAAGAATATTTGTACTTTATTATTTTCAAAGATAATGCTTCTAGATATAGATATATGTATTTTATGAAGTATGAATCCGAGATCTTTAAGAAATTAGTGTAGATTAACAATGAAGTAGAAATACTAATGAATAGAGTATTAAAATTCTTTAATAGAATCAAGGAGGGAAATACTTAAGTACATAATTCACAAAAAATTTAAAAGATAGTATAATCTAATTTTAATGGGCACCTTCATACATTTCATAGCTTAATTGAGTAGTTAAAATAATAAGTCATATTGTGTAAGACAAAATACAAACAATAACAACATTTGTGAAATTTTCTTTGCCTATTTAGGGTTAAGTAATTGATATAACCACTTTATCTTAAACTAGTTTTTTCTAAGTCTATTCCGATTATTCTATATGTGATATGGAAAGGGGTTAAGTTTGACCTTAAGCAAGTTAATGTTTCCGAATATCTGATTCTAGTGAAGATGTATAACCCTCACTAGGTAAATTATAAGGTTATGAAGTGTTTGCTTATGAGATATCGTAAATAAACTTATGGATATCAATCATACCACCCTTATTGATAAGGGTATATGTTACTTAGCATACTATATTTTCAGAGGAAAAGTTCCTCCTTAAAAAATAGTGGAAGCAAGGTAGATCTAGAAGACTTTCTAGTCCCACAACCTGAGGACACTTCTACAGAGGTGCTACTTGAGTGTTGCACAGAAAATTCATAAGTCTTCACTTGAGCCCATTCAACCTAAGAGATACGTGGAACATATCTTTGATAGAAGGATTGAGGCATAGAGTAATGAGGATGTTGATTTAAAGACTAATGAACAATCAATATGCAATATTGGTTCTAATGGGGAAGTAACAATAAAATCTAAAATAAACTCTATATATGCTATTCAAGTTTAGAATTTGATAGATCCACCTAATGGTATAATATCCATAAGGTATAAATGGATCACTAAATGATAGCTTGGAATGGATTGAAAGATACAAACCTTCAAAGTAAGGATGGTGAAAAAGACATCATCTAAGTCAAATAGTTGACTATGATGAGACTTTTTTTCCGAAGCCATAGTTTAATCTATTCAAATTTTGATTGTTGCACACCATGACTATGATATATGTAAATTAAATATTAATATGACATTCCACAATAGTAATATTAAGGAATATGTGTATATAATACAATCCTAGAGAATCAAGTCACAATAACATCCAAATAAAGTGTGTATCTTGTTAAGGTCCATTCTTAGATCGAAATAAACTTCCCATAGTTGAATTATAACTTTTGATAAAGTTTAATCTTATAACTTCGTAAAGAATAAAGAGGAGCCTGTAGACACACAATTTTGATCTAGTTGGAGAGCATAAATTCTTATTTTCATGAAGTATATTTGAGTATTCTTTCAACGGAACCAAGTTTTTCAGAAAATCGGAAGTTCCCTGAAAATTTGAAATCGGTGAGGTTGTGCTTAAAAGAATATTTGTTAAGCCAGGCGATCCCCGCTCCAAACTTCAACCTAATTGAAAGGGTCTGTACGTAATCTCAGCCGTTTATCCTGGTAATTCATACAAGCTAGCTAATATAGAAGGTGAAGAATTAGCTCATCCTTAGAATGGTGTATACCTAAAAAATATTTCCCTTAAAGCAAAAATCACAAAAAAATCTGTAAAACCCAAAGGTATGAAGGATGGTAGTAACATCTAATGCTTGCTTGTTTGGTGCTTGTAGACATGCCAAATTGGCCTGATTTGGAGCCCCAGACTCATATTCCATTGGCGATATCCTTTATTTGACCATTATAGGATCCAAATTACCTCGTGGAGATGATCTAAGGACGTTGGTGGAGCCCCTCGCAAGTTGGGAATGGACCGATGATTTTCAGAACAATGCCGTAACCTTCAAGCGAGAGCCACACATGAACCGTGAAAACACGAAGCCTGCTCAATGACCGAACTTGAATGGTCCATACTTGAACGTCTTGGGAGTCACGTGTGTGTTCCGTGACATTCGGGGTTTCCGACAAGTCATTTTGGTAGATGTTAGTCTATAACGGTTTCTTTGTTATGGCTTTTTGATTCGTACTGACATAGCTATCCTGGACCATGTGTTAGGCCTTTTCGGTCATCACCGGGTCTTTTCAGGTCATCCGGGCCGATCCTAGCCGAATATTTTCATCAATCAAGGCCATACGGCTGTTTCGGTCGATTTTAGGGTTTCTCGGTTATTTCCAACTTTTTCGAGCTTCTGTTCACATTTATAGGGTTAATCTTAGAATCTTCGATGATTTCAGGTTTTATGATCATACCATACATGTTTGGTCACCATTTTAAGTCATCCCGAGTTGACCCGAGATTCCTCGACCGGAACTGTGCCCTTTCGGATCTTCGCCATGGTTTTTGGCTTTTCGCGAGAGGGTAAACCGGTAGAAAGCCCCATGCGAACATCTCGGGAGTCATGTCAGTTGGTTTACCAACTTGAGGAGGTGCGGTTGAAGGCTCTCTCTCCAACGCAACAAACAGGAGCCGAATCGGACATCCCATTTGCAAGTTACAGCACGCGGAACACGCGCGTAGGAGAGAGAGTGTAATGTGCCCCCGTTCCCCTTGAAATGGGAGGGCGTGCCCTGAGCGCCCTCAACCTGGGAGCGCGCTCACCGCGCCCTCAGTCCGGGGGTGCGCCCTGTGCGTCCCTGCTTTCTTTGAAACGCGGGGGCACGATCAGTTTCCAAAAATCAGAAATTATCCCAGTTTACACCTTCTAAACCGGATTTTTGGAAGGTTTCCGCCGCTAATTATCGATTATTTTGACCGTGCCCCCGGGTCGGGGGCGCGTTCATCTTATCAAGTCGGAATTTTAGCAAGTTCTGGAAGATTCCGACGGTTTTTAGCAATAAGACGCGTAACGCGCCCCCGCTCTCTTTGAAACAGGGGGGCACGCTGACCGCGCCCCCATGCCCTCACCTCCTTTGAAATGCGGCGGCGCGGTTGGTCCGCTTTCTATATTTTGCACCGGTTTCCATTCTCTATAAATTGAAGGCCATTCTCAATGACCTGAGGTTGAACCCCCCCGTGCCTAGCTCGTCCTGAGGTCATCCAAGTTCCCTCCCACAGCTGTCCCGAGATCCAAAGCCGATCCGACGTCGAGAGATCAATCCCGAAGCGAAAGAGAAGGCTCAATCTGTGTGCTCTACATCAACCGACTTCATCAGCTTCTGTAGAAAATTCGGGGAATTTTCTGCCAAAGTTATCAACAGAAGAGTTGTTCCTCTCTTCGTCCTCTTTCATTTGCAACCATACTCAATTCCGACTTGTCGTCTGTCCGTGGCGATTGCTGCACTGAGGGCGCACATCCAGGTTCTGTTTTTCCACATCCGCCCACTTTTAGATTTTTTATAGACTTATACATAAGGATTTGGGGGAAGTCGTCAATAGAATGTCTCTTCCTCTCCGATTTCTCCATCCATAGAAACAAACGACACTCGATTCTGACATTGGGGTCATCCATAAAGCAAAAATGTCATTTTTGTATGTGGTTAATAGGTCATCTGTGCTGACGGTTAAAAATGGAGTCCAGATCCCCTCAGTTCCACGGTGGAGAGAGTATCCTTAGTCCTCAATCATAACATGCCACAACCCTCTATCACTTAAGTGACAATTTAGTAAGAGCCAGTTCACTTGTTACTGAAACCAGGTAGTACCGGGTCGGTAAGGCTTAGTAACAAGTCAGTAACAAGTTATATTGGCTTCAGTAATAGTTCAATAACGCTTTAGTAACGGTTCAGTAAGATTTCGATAACAATTCAGTAACGGTTCAGTAACGACTTGTACAAGCTTCAGTAATGATTTAGTAAGACTTCAGTAATGGTTCGGTAATGATTCAGTAAGTGTAGACACGCCAAATTGGCCTGATTCTGAGCCCCAGACTCTTATTCCATAGGCGATATCTTTTATTTGACTGATTATCTGATCCGGATTACCTCGTGGAGATGAGCTAAGGACATTGGAGGAGCCCCTTGTGAGTTGAGAATGGACCAATGATTTCTGGAATTATGCCGAAACCTTCAAGCGAGAGCCGCGTGTGAACTGTAAAAACATGAGGCCTGCTCGATGACCGACCTTGAATGGTCCATAATTGAAGGTCTTGAGAGTCCCGTATGTGTTCCGTAACATTTAGGGTTTCCGAGAAGTCATTTTGGTAGGCGTCGGTCAATGACGGCTTTCGTTATGGCTTTTTCGATATGTACTGACACGGCTATCCCGGACCACGCGTTAGGCCTTTCCGGTCATCACCGGGTCTTTTCGGGTCATCCGGGTTGATTCTAGCCGAATATTTTCATCAACCGGGGCCATATGTCCGGTTCGGTCAATTTTAGGGTTTCCCGACTTTTCCAAGTTTCGGTTCACGTTTACCGGGTTAATCTCAGATTTTTCGATGACTTTGGGTTTTCCGATCGTACCGGACTTGTTCGGTCATCATTTTAAGTCATCCCGAGTTGACCCAACTTTCCTCGATTGGAACCGTGCATTTTCGGATCTTCACCATGGTTTTCGGCTTTCCGCAGGAGGGTAAACCGGTAGAAAGCCCCGTGCGAACGTCTCGGGAGTCATGCCGGCTGGTTTACCGACTTGAGGAGGTGCGGTTGAAGGCCCTCTTTCCAACGCGACAAACGGGAGCCAAATCGGACATCCCGTTTGCAAGATACGGCTCGCGGAACACGCGCGCAGGAGAGAGAGTCTACCGCGCCCCCGCTCCCTTTGAGAAGGGAGGGCGCGCCCTGCGCGCCCTCAAACTGGGGGCACGTCCTACGCGCCCCCGGTTCCTTTGAAAAGCGGGGGCGCAGTCATTTTCTTTAAATCGCAAATTACCCCGATTAGCACCTTCTAAACCTGATTTTTGGATGGTTTCCGGCACTGATTTTTGATTATTTGTACCGCGCCCCCGATTCGGGGGCGCGTTACGTATATCAAATCGATTTTTAGCAATTTCCGGAAGTTTCCGACGGATTTTAGCAATGAGACGCGTACCGCGCCCCCGGTTTCTTTGAAACTGGGGGGCGCGCAGACCGTGCCCCCGAAGTGAGGGCGCGCCTTGCGCGCCTTGCGCGCCCTTGGTTTGAGGGCGTGCCTAGCACGCCCTCATCCCCTTTGAAAAGCAGGGGCGCGGTCGGTACAGTTTCCATTTTTTGCACCGGCTTCCTTCCCCTATAAATTGACGGTCATTCTCAATGACCCAAGGTTAATCCCCCGTGCCTAGCTCGTCCAGAGGTCGTCCAAGCTCTTCTCCAAAGCCGTCCCGACATCCAAAGGCGATCCAACATTGAGAGATCGATCTCGAAGTGAAGGAGAAGGCTCGATCCGGGCGTTCTGCATCAACCGACTTCACCGACTTCTGAAGAAAATCCGTTACTGCTGCTGCAGAAGCCTTCAACATATAAGTCGTTCCTCTCTTCGTCCTCTTTCATCTCCAACTGATGGCACTCAATTACGACTTGCCGTTCGTTCGTGGCAGTTGCTGCACCAAGGGCGCGCATCCAGGTTCTGTTTTTCACATCCGCCCACTTTCATAATTTTTACAGACTTTCACAGGAATATTTCGGAGAAATCATCAACATAGGAACTCTTCCTCTCCAAGACCTCTGTCTACTACAACAAACGGCACTCGATTCTGACATTGGGGTCGTCCATAGCATCCTCTGCACCAAAGTCGCGCCATAAGGGTGCAAAGGCTACCCGAACCGGCCTTCTTCAACCAACTCGGCTTCAACTCAAGCCGATCCGTTCCATAAGCTTTCTCAACTACCTTAACTCAGTTTATTTATTGTTTTAAAGCATCTTTTAGTTCATTTACATCATTTTTACATAATTAAAAATACACAAAAAGGGGGTTAGGACTCGCCCCAATCCGGTGAGTTCGATTCCAATTGCTTCTTTCTCATCTTCTTACTACAGTTACTACACTTCCCATAGTTCTAATCATTTTATTCACTTGGTTTATTGTTCTAGTTGCACAGGTTGATCAAGCTAGCTTGGTTGGAGACTCTTCTTCATCGGCCGGCCGAGGAAGAAGAAGGTTGAACCCATATCCCGATCTCCCATGCTAAGGTACACGGTCAAATCAACTCAATCTTGTTGTTATTCTACAAAGCGGAGCCCGCGGCTCCTGATGACCACCTTTCTTTTTATTCATGTTCTAAGTTAATTCACTCCTCACTCTCCTCCCACATGACCCAAACCGTCTCCGGTGCTCAAGCGACGCTGTGAGATGAAAGTTCGGGGATCAATGTGAGTGTGGGACCGAGGTGAGGACATTTTACCACTTTCTGAGTGTTTTAAATTCACTCCCCTTTTTCCCCCTATCCATCTTCATCTTATCTTGAGGTGCCGATCCGGAACCCGTTTCTGGAGTCGACAGTAAGGTTTCAGTAATGTCTAGTAACAGTTCAGTAATGGCTCAGTAACGAGTTACACTGGCTTCAGTAATGGTACAGTAACGAGTAACGGCTCAATAACGAGTTACACTGACTTCAGTAACAGTCCAGTAACAAATTACACTGATTTCAGTAACAGTTCAGTAAGACTTCAATAATGGTTTAGTAATAGCTCAATAACGAATTATATTAGTTTTAGAAATAGTTTAGTAATGGACCAGTAAGCGTTCAGTAGCAGTGAACCGGGGTTCAGTAACAGTGAGGTGGCTAGTTTAATAATGGGTAAACTAGTTTTTACTGAACCATCACTTAAGTGACCTAAGGGTTGTTGCTATCTGATTGGGGGCTGAGATTGTTCCCTCTATTGGGGCACTGAGGTGATCCGGACTCTTAAAAATGGAGCGTGTGCAAAAAATAAATTAAAAAAAATGAATTTTATATGTTAAATTGAAAGTTGACAAGACTTTGTATTACAACGGATTTGTTGAATCGGACCTTATGTTTATATAAATAAGGTGATAATGGGCAGCCTTGACGAATTCCCCTTCTTGGGAAAATCTTATCAGACATCATTCCATTCCAGTTTAGAGAATAAGAAACTATGGTAGTGCATTGCATAATAAGATTGACAAAAGTAACAGGAAATCCCCATCGGGTAAGAACCTCTTGAAGGAAACTCCACATGAGCTTATCATATGCTTTATGTATGTCTAATTTTGCCATAAAGTAACCAACCTTACCTATCTTGCACTTAAAAGCATTTTTGATCTCCCGGACAATGATTACATTATCAATGCCATGTCTTCCGGGTACAAAAGCTGACTAGAGTTCCGATATCAATGAAGGCAGCAACTGTTTGATCCTATTAGCAAGAACTTTGGTAAGAAACTTAAACAAAAAATTACACAAGCTAATAGGCCTATAATGCTCAGGAGAAAAAGATTTGTCCCGCTTAGGGATTAAAGTGATCAGAGTATGATTCAAAGATAAAGGAATAAATGCCATGGTAAACATAGTGTTTATAAAACTGTGAACCTCTTCTTGAATATGAGACCAGAAATGTTGGAAAAATAAAGGGGGAAGACCATCAACCCCTGATGTTTTATCCGGTTTCATGGAAGAAACAACATCCCTAACTTTCTCCAACGACGGTGACTATAACAATAAATGCTGATGTTCTAAATAAATAGTATGAAATTGCACAGAATCAAGCATGTCAGCCACCGAAAAAGAAGCATCTTCATGAAAAATATGCATAGAAAACTGACTTTATATCTTCAGGATGTGCCGACCAAGAGTCATCAGTTTTATAAAACACCCGGAATTATATTCCATTTCCTTCTATTCAGGACTTTAGTATGGAAGAATTTAGTACACCAGTCTCCCAAAGTATGTCAGAACACTTTGGCCATTTACTTCCAATACACCACTTCCATATCCTCCAAGGAGGAAAGATGTTCCTCCAATCAAACTTCTTTCAAAATAGTGTCCTCCGTAGGGGTTAATTTTTTAATGTTAAGCAAAGCCTCTTGAGTTTCCTTCATTTGGCGCCTAAAACACCCGAAAACCTCCTTATTCCAGGTGGACAGATATATCCTAATTTCTTTCATTTACAAGCCATAATGATCACTAAGCTTGGGAGAATGCATCCATAAATCATGTACCCAATTAGTAAAAGAGGGGTGTTTTAACCACATAGCTTCCAATCTAAACCAGAATTTTGACTACTGGACGAGGGGAGTAGTGTTCAAGTACAAAGGACTATGATCACTTGACAAAGCCAAAAGAACATGAAGTTGAGCATGGGGAAATATTCAGAACCAAAGGTCAGATATCAAACATCTATCCAACTTTTCACGAACATGATGATGGAAAGATCTTCTATTAATCCATGTATAGATTGGACCATCATTTTTCATCTCAACATTCTTGTTGATAAAAGATTCAAAGTGATCCATATGAGATTTATGAGGCTTTAGACCTCCCCATTTATCTGACAATATCCTAATACAATTCCAATCGCCAATAAGGCAACTAAAAAGAAAAAGTTCCTTCATCAGGGCAGACAGGTCATGCAACATAGCCACCTTATTAGCATCCGAGCAAGGGGCATAAACACCAATAAGTAACCAAATAGAATTACTAGAAGGGTCCTTGATAATTCCTACAATCCAAGAAGCATGAGAAGAAATAATCTGGATATGAATGGACGGGTCCCACCATACCCAAAGACCCCCCTTCTTGGACAAAGAAGGCACTATGAAATAAGTTGAAATATTTCCATCCATAAAGAACTTTTCCCCAGCTACCATGGAGCACTTGGTTTCAGATACAAAGAAAATTTGCGGCTTTATGGATTGGACTAAATGGTCTAGATGACAAATTGTCAGGTGTCCATTCGCTCCTTGACAATTCCAAGCAATTAGCTTCATTTGGACTTTGACGGCTGTAAGGGGCCAGCTGCCACACCCTTCTCAGTATACTCCAAATGAGAAACCTTCTCAATTTTGATAGGAATTAATTTAGTTTCAGACTCAAGCCATGATTGACGCACCGCTTGGTTCAACACCTTCCATTTATTTTTCTCTCTGAAGCTTGATTTCTTCATTGGGATTTTTACCGGTGAAATAGTAAGTTTAGGTAAAGTAGTAGTTTGTATAGGAGCAAACTCAATAGAAAACTTGTTGATCGCAACATACTAGCCAAAGGAAAATCCATAACTAAGACAAGTACTGATAGGCAAGAAGGATTAGCTATAGCACCCGAAAGGGGGAGATTTGATGCACCGCCTGTAGAAAAAAATAGAGATACATGTACTATCTTTACCAACATCAGATATTATGAACTCCAACTTGTCTACTGCATTGGGAATAGGGGCTTCTGACAATGATTTCAAGGAAGGAGGAGGTAGCTCCAACAGAGGATGAGACACAGCAACGGGCCACCCAGAACTATTATTAGGACGATGTTGGGTGGAAGAAGTTTCCCCCTATTCTTGAACATCAGCACAGGATAAAGAACTATTTATCATAGGTCGGGAACCACCATGTGCCTGCCTTCCAGATGTTGTGAGCCAATCCCCATAGTAGAAAACCAACTGATCCTTCATCAAAGACTTTAAATGATCAAAAAAGTTAGACTTAATAAATGATGATATATGAGACAAAAAACCACAATCCCCATGCACATGGCCTAGCTGGCCATAAAAATAGCAAAACTTTGTAATTTTTTAATATGCAAGTTCAAAAGATTTTGTGATACCCATGGGAAGAACGACCGAAACATCAGTAGTAAGAGGATTTAGGACATCCAGTCAGACTTTAATTCTAGCAAACAAACACCAAGAGGCTACAATATCAAGAGCTAGATCCCACAGAAACCCCACTTAAGAAACAATCTACATAACTATATCTTTAGTGAGTAGTTTTTGAGGCAAATCATAGATGCTCACCCAAAGGTCTACAAAATGGGGCTTATATTCCGAGGGAGTAGTAAATGGCTGGGCTTTCTCTAGTAAAAGTAAGTCATTGTTAAAGAACCATGGAGATCTCCGACAAGCCCTCTCAACTTCCTTTTCTGACTGAAAGGTAAGAAGAAAAGCGTCATTGGCAAAATCCAATAGTGACCACGGAGGAGCAGGATTCCACATACGATGAATCCAGTCCTTAAGACTGGCCAATCTAACTTTACTGGAAGAGAACACCTTAAAAACCAAACACTTCTTCCATTTGTGGTCCTCACCGGCTAAAGAATACTCAACCTGAACAGGAGGCAAGGAGACAGTGGTTGAAAAAGCTTCTTAAATTTCAATAAAATAGCCTCTTCATCCAACTCGTTGGAATCCATGGACTAAAAACTAGGAAATAAAAAGAAAAACCGAGAAGAAACACCTAAAAATATATGAATAGTAAGCCAAACCCCTCCACAAGACAGAAAAAGAGTAGAAGATACCCAAAATAGAAGACTGGAAAACCTACAATAATGGAAACCCCTATTAAACAAAAACCCCCAAACTCTACCTATAAAGAAGAAAAAAAAACCTAGACCCACAGCCGACAAACTAAATCCCAGATTAGCTAGAAGGACAATAGAGTATATCCGAAGCAACCTCAGGAAAGATGATAAACAAAATGAAAAAACGGAGAAAGGAAGCCCTCGGCGAACTGAAAACAACCTCCTCGTGATACCAGATCCAGACATGAAGAGGTAAGGGGAACAAGGAAGAAGAAATAGCTAGAAAACTACACTACGCGAAGTCGTAGGGATTGAGAAAGTCGCTTTGCAAGAGCTTCCGAGATGAGAACATTTGGTGAGATATTCATGGAAGAGAAATTGAACATCTTCGACTATCACTAATAGCACTTTTTGGCTTCTTCTTACAAACAAAGAAAAGAAGCCAATGTTAGATATGAATGAAGTATTACATGTATATTTTCAAGAATTGCTATGATGGAGAGATAAAGGGAAAGAGAGGTCTCATCAGATGTGTCAATTTGTGAAACCTCAAAATTTGAAAAAATATATTAATATAAAAATATGAACAGTATGACTTGAAAATTTATTTGACTATTATTTATTTGGGGAATGAAATTTCATTGTGTTATCTTTGGCTACTATGAAAATATATGATATTTTATAGAAAATATTAGCCAAAATATGTGGTATACATATAAAATATATATGATGAGGTTAGGGTCCATGAAATTCATTTTTAGACCTCTTTCCATCGGAATGAGCAAATTTTCGACATTAATTACATCGAGATTATCAAACATGATTAACTATCATAGTAACTCATATAAAAAGAAATATTATCTACAAAACACAATCACATCCATGAACTCAAATTTAACGCAAACTTAGTGTTTTAAGCTTGATTTGAGTTTGATTGTTTTATTTATTTATCTTGAGGTGTGTTTCAAAGATTTCATTCACTTAAGGTTTATGTTTCTTAACACATTCTTAAATGTATATTTGACATATTTTTTTTTGGAATCAACTCTTTTAATCCAAGATCTTTTATTAAGACATTTTGAATTATTAGAGTAAATCCATATCTGAGCATATTCATATCAAAATTTATCGTAAACTTTGTTTAGATTCCATATAAGTCTTAACATCTTATACTTGATGAAATTTGCTTAAATCTATTTTGTATGGTATCAGATTGAGCGTGTTCATGGTTATCTCAATTATATTGATTTTAATTATACATTTTAATATTAAATACTTAGAATCATTTGTTTAAGCTTAGCATTTTAGACTTAATGAGAAATCAGATTTTTATAATATCTAATTGGAACATATTCATTATTATTTCATTTGTTGTATTCTAAGTCTTTTCATTCTATATTTTAGACTTGTCATTTCTTCATTTTAAGGCTTAGTTTTTTTTCTTTGAAATTTTATGGATCTGAAATCAATCATGTAAAAACCTAATCCTATGCGAGTCAAGTTGCATTCTTTTAATTCATCCATGGTAGAACCCTTTTGGGATTGAGTATTTGAAGTTCATATCTCAACCACTTCATATGAGCTCTATACAGCTATCCTTTATAACTTATTCAATCATTCAAATCCTGTCGAGAGGACTTGGCGGGTTTTCAGACCATCCATACTCATTTTTACTCTCCTCTCACCTTCCAACGGGCATGGATAGATCGCTTAAAAGTTTTCTCTTTATGGCCTTATCTTGTGACCTTTAGACTAGGGTTTAGATTTAATTTAACAATCCTCCAGCTCTGAGCATATTTGACCTTGAGTTGATGCCTTGACTTTTCTGGACAAACATGTTAAGAACCAGACCTATGGGTCATCCAATCTTTCAAAATTATAAGGGTGGTATCAGGTGAACTCATCAAATAAAATGAATGTTATAAATGGGCTACATTGATTCTTCCAATTTCTAAATTCATATGACCTCACACTTGATATCGGGCTTGATCTCTAGACATTGATGGGCACTACCACAGTCCATCTTCCTACTAGCTCATGCTAGGAGCAATTATGGAAATGGTAGGAGTTTGGGGTCGGAGAGTACCAAACCATGTATGGCCTGACTTAACTATCCATGGAGCACTCCTGACTGATCTTATTCAAACATGCACCATTAGATTTATAACATCTTGATTTTGGATCCCACCAGATTGTGATTCTGTCAAATATGTCATTTTTCTGAATGTTAGTTGTATTTAAGTATGAAAACTATCATTTTTATATTCTTGAGAATATCAATCTCAGATTTAAAATTTTAAGTTTGACTTCTTATGTTTGCATTTCATATAAGCTATGTGGGTTATGTAATACTCCCAATTCATAAGATAGAGAATTCAAACATAAATATCATTGATAAAGCATGAGATACATTGGATTACATCGATATATGAGGAGGCTTATATAGCCATGGAATGCCGGGTCGCGACCCGGCCCCGACCCGGTCGGGTTTAGGCCCGACCGGCCCGGTCGCGACCCGGTCGGGGCGACTCGCGCGACCCGGCCGACCGGGTCGCGCGACCCGGTCTGGCAACGGTCTCAAGACCGTTGCCAACGGTCATGGGGGGCGCAGCCCCTTCATTCAGCCCCTTGGGGGCTATTTAAAGCCCCCAAGGGGCTCCCCTTACTCCCACCCCCTCACTCTCAACCTCTCATTTGTGCTCTCATTGCTCTCATTTTGTTCCTCATTTACTTAATTATTTCATCAAGCATTTCATTAGTTCATTTAGTATATTTATTTAATATTAGTTCCATTGATTAGTGGGTTAAGTAGTTTATTCTTTTTAATACTTATTTGCTTACTTGCATAGTTAGTTAGCTAGAAGATTAGTTAGATAATTAGTTTAGTAGTTACTTAACACATAATTAGTTTGAAGGTATAGTTAATTACTTACTTAATCATATATTTAGTTAATCATTCATTTTATATAAATAAAAGTATACTTACATTAGTAGTCACTAATTAACGTCATTAGCTAGTTAAATAATTAATTACTTACTTAAGTAATTATTTACTTAAGAAAATGTCTTCTCCAAGCCAAACAACCCAAACTACCGGCGCGACCCGGAGTGATCCGGCTTGGTTGCATTGCAATTTGATCTCCATGGCGGAGAGAAAAGTGCAATGTAAATATTGCGACAAAGTAATATTCGGTGGTATTTATCGTTTAAAATTTCATCTTGCAGGCATGAAGGGAAACGTTCTTCCTTGCACACGGACTCCGCCGGAGGTCAGAGCTCAATTTCATAGGCACCTACAAGCGATGGAGCAAACGAAGGGAACTAGCAAATGGCATAAAGAGACCGTCCGAGAAGAATTGCAACAACCGGGGAGACGTTCCGTACACATTTACGGAACCGGACAAGAGAGGCCGGATATTTTTGGAGACGAAGAGTACGAAGGTATGGGAGGTGTTACTCATAAACGTTGTTCATTCTTCTATTTTAAAGGATAATTAAGTAGTTAAATACTTAAATGTTTTTTAAAAAGATGAACTCTCACGGGGAATGGAAGCAAGTCGAAGATCATTCGCCGAGGAAGAGTTCTATAGACGCACCGGCCGAATGATGGGTCAAGGGTCTGGAAGTGGGAGTGGTCGATGAAGCGGAAGAGGATCCAACAACCAACCGCAAGATGAGGTTCATGATCTCACACAAGACGACGACCCGACAGTAGGTCCCGTGGATCCCGTAATCACCAGACCACGACAACGTAAAACGACAATCACGACGGCGATGAAGAACCTCAAATTATGTAAGGAGAGGATTGGCTGGGCAACGTCAAGGTGGTTCTTTCACCACAGCATTCCGGCAAATGCCGCGAAGGGACCATACTACGAGAACATGATCGACACGATCGCAGACGTCGGGAGGGGAGTGCCTGGTTCAAACCCAAAGGAGATATACAATGTATATCTTCCTATGGAAGTGCAAGAAACAAAGAAGTACGTGCAGTCATTTGAACGCATATGGGAGGAACGAGGTTGCACGTTAATGACCGACGGATGGACCGGTAATTAAATTTTCTTTTACTCATTTATATTAGATGTATTAACATTCTTTTTGGTATAACTTAGTTAATATCTTATACTTAACAGGTATAACTAGGAAGACAATGATCAATTTCCTAGTGTACAGTCAAGCCGGCACGGTCTTTTGGAAGTCGGTCGACGCATCAGGACAGGTAAAGAATGCAGAGTATCTTTACCAATTGATAGATGGAGTGATAGAAGAAATAGGAGAGAGACGGATAGTTCAAGTAGTCACAGACAATGCGGCCGCATACAAAGCGGCCGGTCAGATGCTTATGGTCAAAAGATCAAAGTTGTATTGGACACCCTGTTCCGCCCACTCTTTAGACTTGATGTTGGAGGATATATGCAAGGATCCTCAAATAGACAGGGTAGTTAAGCTAGTCCAGTTTATTTCTTCATTTATTTATAACCACAACTTTATCCTTGCACTTATGAGGGAACACACCAAGGGGCAAGAGTTGTTACGGCCCGGTGCAACCCGGTTCGCCTCCCACTATATTTCCTTAGAAAGTTTATTGAGTCAAAGGAGAGCTCTAACTCAAATGGTCATTTCACCGGGTTGGGGTAGTTGGATGGCTAGATGTAACCCATCGGATAAGAGAAAGGGGAGAAAAGTAGAAGAGACAATAGAGAGTGGTGATTTTTGGAAAGTTGTAAAGAAGACGTTAGACATCGTCCAACCCATAGTGAAGGTACTAAGGATAGTTGACGGAGATAGAAAAGCAGACATGGGATATTTATATGATGCGATTGAGAGAGCCAAAGAAGAAATCTCCAAGACCGTGTCCGACTTCGTCAAGTGGTGGGATATTATAGATCGTCGCTGGGAGCGTACATTACATCAACCCATACATGCAGTAGGTATATTTTATTAAACATTTACTAATCTTTTTATTAATCAAAGTTGTGTATAACTTGTTTACTAATATTATTTGGTTCGTAGGTTACTTTTTCAACCCAAGATACTGCTATAGTCCACATTTCAAGGCAATGAACGAGCTATTAGATGACGTGAAGAGCGTCATCCGACGGTTGCTTGGTGACGACGACCGGGCTATTATCGCTTGCAACAAGATGTATGATTACAGAATGCGGAGTTTTCACTTTGGAACGAGCAGAGTTGAACGAGCTGTGATGATACTAAGTCCGGGTACGTAGAAATGTTTTTCATCACTTAATTAATCAAAGCTTACTTAGATAATAATGTACGACATTCAATTTATGCAGCTGATTGGTGGATGGACCATGGTAAAGTACCAGGGTACGAGAACTTGGCGGACGTAGCCATCAGGGTCCTAAGTCAAACCACTTCGGCTTCAGGCTGCGAGCGAAATTGGTCTACATTCAGCTTGATTCACATAAAGCAGAGAAATAGGTTGACATCAAGGAGGCTTGAAGACCTCGTGTATTGTCACTACAACATGAGGTTAAAGTTGAGGAATTTGGAGAGAATGAAGCAGAACCAGATGGAACAAAAGAGGTGGATAGCACGGGCAGCGGGACGTTCGGTCGACGAGCCGCCAATTGAAGAGGAGGATATCGATTTGGATCAAATATTCTACGAGAAGAACTCCTTAGAAGCTTGGGTCAACGACCGAGAAGGGTTGGGAGAACCGGAGTTCAACCCCCAAGACCGACAATGGGCCGAAGGAGTGCTCGACGATGTCCCTTTAGCCAAAGAATTCCAGATCCCTCCCTCACTAGCAAAGCACCAGAGGACCGGAGAAGGAACTAGTCAAGGTACGCAAAGTAGGCGAAAAGGTAAACAAGTTATGACTGATCCTTTTGATATTGCAGATGCTGATACGGTCGAAGACGATCGAGAAGATACGCCGGAGCCGAACATCCGAGTGCAGTACCAGACGTCCGAGGATTCTTCATCAAAGAGTAGCAGCGATGATGGTGCTGGATACGGGGGCGCGAACACTTTACAAGTACAAGGGACCTCAGATCCTCCCATATCTCCTACAACGTCGTTACGTTTTACAGGAGAGGAGCAATATACTCATGCGACCCAAGATACCGATCATGGTGGAAGGCCACAAGGTAGAGGAGGTCATCGTAGCCATGGAGTTGGAGCAGAATACCACGATGCCTCCGACTATGTGTATGATTCATCCCAAGGCTCTTGGTTCCCTACATACGATCAAGAGTATTGTGGAATGAATTATGTGGAGTCATTGGATACTTCGATCCAATCAACCTATAGTTATGGTGACTCGTTTGGATCAAGTCTTAGGATAGTTTCCCGAGGGACAGACGAATATGATCGTTATGTGTACATGTATCAAGCTTTGTACTCAACCCAAATGACATGGGGAGAGTACATCAACTACCTACAAAGTGTAGAACACATCACGTTGGAATAAAATTGATGCATTATTTATTTAAATCATTTTATTTAATTTATCCAATTTTTATGTATTTTTTCAGATTTTTTTTCGCATTTTTCTTATTTTTTTGAATTTTTCAAAAAAAAATATTAAAAAAAGGGGTCGCGACCCGGGTCGGCCTGGGGGTCCCGCGACCCGATCGTGACCCATCCCTCCTTGTATATAGCTATAATCTCATCATATCATGACATTTCATCTTATCCATCCCATTAAGAATATCCATTGCCTTATATAGGCATGAATTTCTCCCAAGAAAATTTCCTGCTTAAATAAGAGTTTTGGTCTATAATTGACCTCACTCTGGATAAAGTGAGAATTTTCCTTAGTGGGTTGAGTTTATATACTCTCTCCACTATGGGATCAATCGAGAACACCGAGTGCATGCTTGGAGCCCACATCTGGATCAAGCAGTTCAAGACGTACTGAATAATACTCGTCTAAGTATAATGAAAGTTACCTGAGTATAGACTCATGTTATTTATCTTAAGTATTTATTATGTGTCAAAATATTTAAGATTTTTCATTTTATGTCATTTGGGCCACTTCATGTCATCATCATATTAGGCATTTCCATCATGTCATCATCATATCTTAGTCTGGGTGACCAAGTCTTCATCATCTTCTATGCTTGGTTGGCCAAGACTTCATAAGTATCTACATCTTCATGGAATTTCATTACTTCATGAAGGCTACCTAAGGAAGCTCTTAGTCCATCATCTGGTTTCTAAGAGGACCGGATATAACCTTGTTTCTCTTTGGCTTTGCATCTTCGACATCATGAGCATATGGGTTCAGTTGAAGGAACTACTGTAAGGAGTCGTCCATAAAAATTTAGTGCAGTAGAAGCGACGATTCCTATGGGTTTCTTTAGAATCTGTCTCAATCGGAACTGAACGACGAAAATAAAAAATTATACCTGATAGGGATTCATATAATCCCATGGAGAGAAAAGATATGAGCTTCTCAAGCTCTTCAAACCTTTCAAATGCCTGGTCTCCAGTAGTATCCACACGAACTTCATTCACAGTAGGTTCTTCCTTCGCACCAGCCTCGAGAACTGTTTTCAAACGGAGCTCCATCGACCATGGACACCTTATAGAGAGAGAAGAAGGTAGGGAGGAGGCTGAGGATGTGGTTAATACTCTTGGCTTGATGGGGTTTGGCTAAAACTATTAATATTTATAAAGAATTTTGAAATTTTTCATAAAAACTCAAAATCTCCATAAATTACGCCCTTGCCCCTATACTTGTGGATAAGTCCTTTTGTGTGTGACCCACTAGGCCCAATAGCCTATTTGGTTGAGGCCTAAATGAAATAGAACAATTCTATTTAATTTAATTAAATGCATTATCTGATAACAGATTAATCGGCCTACCGATCATGAAGGGTACAAGCCACATCCTATGATCCCAAATGGCTATGGGGATAATCTCATCTCCATTGAGCCTTTCCATCATTAGTTACCACATGGATATAAACCCTCATCCATCCAATGTTTTGGTTGGAAAGGAGTACGACATTGACTGTCAACTTCTTATTGTATTGACTCTATAGGATATTGTACTTAGAATTAGATCAATTGGAAAACTACTTTTCCAATCATCCTATCTACCCTAGCTAGGGATTTAGAGTATTATCCCATAGGACATTCACTCTCACTTACCGAGAGTGGACGATTCCTTATTGTCCGCTCAATTGCCTCCATTGGGTTTTCCTTGTATACAATCCATCGCTATACTAGACCATCTATACGGTGATCCATAAGACAATGGTCAAAACACAAGTTTCACCCAACAAGACATCTTTGGTGACTCAGGTCCAAGGTCCAACCATGCAACCGTGATGATAGAAAACCCTAATTAACAGTTCGGTAAGATATCATTCAGGGTTTCTAATTCGGTCAGTTTAATGAACTCATTCAACTAATGAGCACCTGTATGTGTATCTCAGTGTCTCCACACTAATGACCAATGATATTGGTCATCCTCATCACATGAGAAGATATCACATACACTAGTCTATTAGAATCATTGATGTCCCATCTCAAGTATCTTATGACTAGGAACATTTAGATCAAATACCTTTAGATGATTAATCTTATTATCATGATCTTATTATGATTTAATCATCATTGTATTTGATTAAGAACTTTATTATGATATTTGTATCTAATAAGAGCTTATAATGAAAATTTTCTTAATTAATTGAATGAGATATATCTAGAAATGTCGAATCATATCATCTATGATTGGCTTATAGGGCATACATTTCTATCAACTACTAGGTGACTAGTATATGAGTTGAATGGGCCAAAAGTTTGACTTGTATAAGATCTCATAGGGGCTGAAATTGTGACCTCATGGGTTGGACATGTGACCGATTATGGGGTTGATATGGATTTTGGATATATGACCTGTTATGGGGTCGGTGTAGGTTGGAAAAGTGACCTGGTATGGTGTCAACATGGTCTGAAAAGATGATCTACTATGGGGTCAATATAGGCTGGATATATGACCAGCTATGGAGTCGATATATGGCTAAAAAAGTAACCTGTATATAGGTCAATATAAACTAAATATGCGACCAGTTATGGGGTCGGTAGTTTGTTGAAAAGATGACTTGTACATGGGTTAATATTGACTGAATATGTGACCGGTTATGGGATCAATAGATGGCTGGAAAGATGACCTTTATATGGGTCGAGATGGGAGCTAGTAGCTGACCTATATAGGGGCCAACAAGGGGCTGTTAGGCGACTTGTATGAGATCCTAACAGTGACATACAAGGGGCTATCCTTATGACCTAGGTATGGGTCGATAGGGGGCTGTATGGTGGCTTGTATATTGAACTTTTAAGGGAGCTTCATGATGACTTGTATGAGAGCCAAATGGGGGTGTATGGTGACCTACATATAGGGGGTCAAACAAAAAACATATGTGTTGTCATTGGGCCTTATGTGAGGTTTAGATAGAGGGGCTATGTGGGCTGTTGATTGACCATGGGGCATAAGTTGATGCATATGTTTGCATAAGGATACCATAGGGGAAGAAGCATAGGGAGGACATTTATGGCAGGAGCATCTGTTGAGAGCCTTGTATGAGGGACATTAGCAACGTCAAAGAGAAAAGCAACATGGCATCCTTTTCATTTTCTATGGGTGGAGCAACCTTTGTGGCTTCATAAGCCCTCACAATAGCACATGTCTTCATATGTAGATGGCCTATTGGTCATCAAAGGAGCTATAAACAACAGAATTTAAGACTTCACATTTTCTCCTCCTCTATCAGCATCTTCACTAGCACTAAGGGCGGAGGCAGTAGTTGCCAGACATACTCTCGAAAATCTTTAACAACAGTAGTAGCAGTGTGGACTTTGGTGATGGTAGCATATGCTGTAGCAGAAGGTAGCATCATTGGTGGGACATCAATAGCATGGAGAAGCATCTTCGGCAGCTTCTTCTTCTCCACGCACAACCTCACCAAGAGATAGGACAGTAGCAGGGTGTAGCATCAATCCTTTCCATCTTCAACATCGGTTGTTGCAGTATGATCAACTTATTTTTCTTCTTCTACTTCACGTAAGAAAGAGATGATATGCAGAGGAGAGGGCAATGGTGACTAGGGAGTATGCCGATGGCCTTCAAGAGCAGCCACGGTGTCAGTTTCATTGAGATCCTCATCGTCCATGTTTTTAGCATGTGAGACAGAGAGGAGAAGGCAAAAATGGTTGGAACTTATGCGAGAATCTCCCAACACCTCAAGATGATGCGCAACAGGCCTATTTATAGGGAGAGTTCGGATCACCTCAGGTCCCCCGGTGGAGGGAATACCCTCAGTCCCCAATGAAAATTGGCCATGACCCTAGGCCATTTAAGTGGTGGTTCAAATAACAAGTTTGATGAATTGCTACCTGTAGACACGCCAAATTGGCCTGATTCAGAGCACCAGACTCCTATTCCATTGGTGATATCCTTTATTTGACTGTTATCTGATCCGGATTACCTCGTGGATATGAGCTAAGAATGTGGGTGGAGACCCCTCGTGAGTTGGGAATAGGACCGACGATTTTTGGAATAATGCCATAACCTTCAAGTGAGAGTCACGCGTGAACCAAGAAAACACAAAGCTTGCTCGATGACCAACCTTGAATGGTCCATACTTTATGGTCTCGGGAGTCCCGCGTGTGTTCCGTAACATTCAGGGTTTCTGAGAAGTCATTTAGGTAGACGTTGGTCTATAACGGCTTTTCATTATGGCTTTTCGATCCGTGTTAACACGGCTATCCCGGACCATGTGTTAGGAATTTTTGGTTATCACCGGGTCTTTTCGGGTCATCCGGGTCGATCCTAGCCGTATATTTCATCAACCAGGGCCATACGGCTGGTTCAGTCAATTTTAGGGTTTCTCAGTTATTTTCAGCTTTTCCGAGCTTTGGTTCACGTTTACCGAGTTAATCTCAGATTTTTCGATGATTTCAGGTTTTCCAATCATATCAGACTAGTTTGGTCATCATTTTAAGTCATCCTGAGTTGACCCGAGATTCCTCGACCAGAACTGTGCCCTTTTGGATCTTCGCCACGGTTTTTAGCTTTCCGCGAGAGGGTAAACTGATAGAAAGCCCCATGCAAAAATCTTGGGAGTCATGCTAGCTGGTTTACTGATTTGAGGAGCTGCGGTTTAAGACCCTCTTTCCAACGCAACAAACATGAGCCAAATCGGACATCCCGTTTGCAAGTTACGGCCCGCGGAACACGCACGTAGCATAGAGAGAGTGTACCTCACCCCCCACAGCCTTCGAAATGGGAGGGCGCGGTTCTCCCTCACCCTGGGGGCGCGCCCCTGCTTCCTTTGAAACGTGGAGGCATGATCAGTTTCCAAAAATTGGAAATTTCCCCGATTTCCACCTTCTAAAGTGGATTTTTGAAAGGTTTCTATCGCTAATTATCGATTATTTTGACCACGCCCCCGGGTCGGCGGCGCGTTTATCTTGTCAAGTCCGATTTTTAACAATTTCCGGAAGGTTCTGGCAATTTTTAGCAATGAAACGTGTAATGCACCCCCTCCTGCTTTGAAACAGGGGTGTGCGCAGACCGCGCCCCCAGGGTGAGGGCACGCCCTGCATGCCCTCAGTTCCTTTGAAAGCCGGGGGCGCGGTCGGGCCAGTTTCCATATTTTGCACAGGTTTCCATTCTCTATAAATTGAGGGCTATTCCCAACGACCCAAGGTTGAACCCCCCCATGCCTAGCTCATCCTGAGGTCATCCAAGCTCCCTCTCAAAGCCATCCCGACGTTCAAATCCGTGCCGACGTCGAGAGATCGATCCTGAAGCGAAGAGGAAGGCTCAATTCGTGTGTTCTACATCAACCGACTTCATCAGCTTCTACAGAAAATTTGAGGTTTATGTTGCAAAAGTCTTCAATATAATAGTTGTTCTTCCCTTCGTCCTCCTTCGTTTGAAACTGATGGCATTCAATTCTGACTTTCCGTTTGTCCGTGGCGATTGTTGCACCGAGGGCGTGCATCCAGGTTATACTTTTCTATATCCATCCACTTTCATCTTTTTTACAGGCTTGTACAGATGGATTATGGAGAAGTTATCAACAGGAGATCTCTTTCTCTCCAAGTTATCCATCCGTATAAAAAAGCATCACTCAATTCTAACATCATGATCATCCGTATAATTTTCTGCACTGAAGTCGCGCCAGGAGGGTGCAAGGCTACCCGAACCGGCTTGTTTCAACCAACTCGGCCTCAACTCAAGCCGATCCACTCCATAAGCTTTCTCAACTCATTTCACTCAGTTTATTTACTGTTTTAAAGCATCTTTTATTTTATTTTGCATCATTTTACATAACCGAAAACACAAAAAAATGGTTAAGGCTCACCCCGAAGCCGGTGAGTTCGGTTTCAATTGCTTATCTCTTATCTTCTTGTTACAGTTTCTACACTTCTATCAAGTCTAATCAAACTCTTCACTTTGTTCATTGTTTTTAAGTTTCATAGATTGATCAAGTTAGCATCGGTTGGACTCTTCTTCATCGGCCGGCTGAAGAAGAAGAAGGTTGAACTCACATCCCAATCTCCCGTGCTAAGGTACACACGATCAAATCAACTTATCTCTGGTTTCTATTCTATAAAGCGGAGCCTGCGGCTCCTGGAGACCACCTCTTTTATTCATGCTTTAAGTCAATTCATTCCTCACTCTCCTCCCACATGACTCAAACCGTCCCCGGTGCTCGAGCGACGCCGTGAGATGAAAGTTCAGAGATCAATGTGAGTGTGGGACCTTGAGAATTTTACCGCTTTTTGAGTGTTTTACGATTCACTCCCTTTTCCTATTCTATCATCACCTTCTCTTGAGGTGCCAATCCGGAACCCATTTTTGGAGTTGACAGCTTTTTGGCGACCACGGTGGGAATAACCAATGTCTTCAACCATTCTAGCTTGATTGATCTGTGCAACAAGTTGTTTTCCGATTTAGTTCCCATGCGAACCGGTTTCTCCTTTACTGTTTCCATGTCAATTTACCTTTAAACTTGATATTTACTCTTCCTTTAAGATGTCCCCCATGTGGACTTGATTTACTTGTCTTTAATTTCAACCTGGTTCCCATGTGAACCACACTTTCCTTCTTATAAACCGGTTCCCGAGTGAACCATCTTTCTTTTCCAACCCGGTTCCCCGTGAACTAACTCATTTTTAGATTGGTCCCCACGTGGAACACCTCTTTAAAGCACCTTCAGATTGGCACCAAGTGGTCCTCTTTCCATTTTGTCACCTTTTACACCGGTTCCTGCGTGAACCACCCTTTTCTTCATAAAAACCGATTCCCGCGTGAACCAGCCCCTTTTCTAAACCGGTTCCCGTGTGAACCAACCAACTTTCAGATCGGTCCCCGCATGGACCATCCCTTTACACCACTTTAGATTGGCCCCACGTGGCCCTTCTTCCCTTTTCCAATCAAACAAACTGGTTCCCGCATGAACCACCCCTTTTCCTTCAAAAACCGATTCCTGCGTGAACCACCTACCTTTCCAAAACTTGGCTCCCGCATGAGCCACCTTATTTCCAAATCGGTCCCCACGTGGACCATCCCTTTTACATTCATTTCATTCATTTCAGATTTGTCCCCACTTGGACACTCCATCACAAGCCGGTTCCCGCGCGAACCACCTTTTAGTTGCTAGTTGCTAGTTATTTGTTTTACTTTATCATTGCTTGCATACTCTTGCTTGATTTACTTAATAACTTTCTTTCATTTTCATGCTTTTGCATATTGATTGCTTCTTCTCCTCCTACCCTCCATTTTTCATTTTTGCATTAGATTTTTGCATCGGGTACTGGACTTGTTCTGATCCGTAGGGCATTCGAGGCGGGCGATCTCTCTCCCAACACACCCTCACCTTCCAAACACCTTCTTGCTAGATTCTTACCTCTCTTCTGGGATATTCCTTTCTAGTTGATTTTGTAGTTTCCATCAAGACCTCCGTAAGTCCCCATCCGTGGAGTATTCCTCTCCGTACGATTTGCTTGGTTGTACCACTTTTCCAAAACCCGAAGAACCCAAGTACGTACTCGTGGTGATTGAGTGATAACCTTAGGTCTTGAAGATTGAAGAAATAGGAACCATACCCATTTGAGTGAACAATTGCTAACAATCTATCTAATCTAAGGTTTCAACCCAAAAATTGTCGAGTAGTCATTTTAAGAACTTATTTGCATAACTTGCTTGCTCACAATAATTGAAAAAAAACCAAAAAAAATCTTCTTTAAAAACACCTAAAACAAAACAAAAAATCCCTTTAATTTTTGTGTTCAACTTGTTTTCCAAACAACCAAATTAAAACAAAAAAATCAAATAAAAACAAAACATAACCAAACAAAAAATCTCTTTGCATTTACACTTTTTATTTGCTTTCTTTCAACTGTTTTGTTATAAAATTTGACAGCATGCCCATGATACTAAGGTCCGGAAGACACGTCGGGATGTCGGACTACTACGGGCAAGAAGAAGAGTACGAGACGGGTCACTATGAGCTTCAGCAACCCATGGTCCAACCAGAGGGCTATGTTAAAGCCGTGATGGAACCTGATGTCCAAGATCCCGCTCACCGAACTGCCTCACATAATATAGAAGAAGCTCTCAAGGATTTATCTCTTCACCTCGATCCTGAGACCTTTGCAATCATCCAATCCACAAAAAAGGGAAATATGCCCGCCAATCAAGATCCGGTCGAGGGAAATCAAGTGCCCTCACCACGTCAGGCCCCTGTCGTCAGGCCCCTGATCATTTCTTCTCTTGGGTAATCCTGCCATGTTTCCACTCACCCCATTGTGGGGCATTCACATAATGCTATTCCAGCTCCTATTTCCAACCCATTCACCTAAATACTTTGCTCCGATGGCTCAGGAATCCTACTTCACCCAGGCATTCAAAGAAAAACTTAACCAGATGGATGAGCATTTTGAAGAGCTGAGACACCGCCTCGATTCTAAAGCCACCCCAGAAATTTTTGTTCTATCTTTCCCGATCCTACATCTCCCTCCTTCTGAAATACCAATCTTCCAGCGTTATAATGGGACCGGGAACCCCTTTAACCACCTAAAGAGCTTTCTATACGACTCCACGTTCTAGAAGAATGACCGCAAAGCACTTGCCTTCCTATTCCGTCGATCATTGAAAGGATCCGCCCTTGACTAGTTTTATTCTCTCAATTCTATTGAGGCAACGGATTTTGATATTGTCTAGGCAAAGTTTCTGCAGAGGTACAAGGACCGGGTGGGGCCAGCCTACTCGATAACTGATTTAATTGCTGAGAAAATAAAGCCTGATGAATATTTTGCCAAATTTGCTAATCAGTGGAGGGGAATGGCTGAGAGGCTAATGGATATCATCTCAGAGGGAAAGCATGTGAGGATGCGCATCGGTAATACCACGCCTAACCTTTGCAACCTCTTGATCATGCACCACCCGACTACCATGAGTGAGTTGTGTGATAGCGCCCGTTACCTCCAAGCCCATTTTAAGGATGCTTCCATGATCAACCCCTTCGACCCTAAACCCTGTAACACTAGAAAGTCTACACCTATAGGGCCTACCACCGAAGGGGTAGTGAACAATGAGAGCATCAATGCCATGGGAAACCAGGGTGGGTATCGCCAAAGCCAATAGCGTAACCCACCACCCCACCAACAATACCGGCCAGCTCCTCAGCCAGCTCCTCAACCCCAACAACAACTTACATACAATCGAGCACCACCACAGCAACCCACCTACAACTGAGCTCCCCAGCAACAAAATGCCTACAACCAAGCACCTCAGCAACAACCTATCTACAACCGACCACAACCACAACAACAACAAGCTTACAACTAAGTGCCACCACCAGCCAACCGACCTAGGAGGGGGGACCCAAGAGAGAGTACTATCCTCAACTTCCATTCCCCCTCACCGATATTTTCAATGCATTAATGGCTGAATAGAAGTTGGAGCTTCCGAAGGAGAGAGAAGGATGGCCGGCGAATGCTGATATGACAAAGTACTGTGCCTACCATCGGTATCCTGGGCACACGGTGGAAGTCTGCTTCCAATTTAAAGACTACATTCATGACCTCAACGATAAGGGGAACATTAACTGGGGACTGATGGGAGAATCCATTCAAGTAGTGAAGGCACGGCAGAATCAACCATGGCGACTGCAACCTCAAGCACAACAGTAGCTTGGCCTAGGTATAGTTCAAGATCCACTACCAATACACGCACCTGTTCAAGCACCGACACCAGCATCGCCAAACTAGCGACTCGGCCTCGTCCACTCTGCCATCGAGGAGTCAACCCACCACTCCCAGGGTTGGCAGGTTAAGGATCAAACTGCCTCCATGCCCGCCAAACCAACCCCACCTACAAATCGCACCATACTCTCCAAACCGAGAGCTGCCCCCAGCCCACAAACTACCAAAACATCACAAAACCCAATCTCACCAACACTACCATCACCAGCCATTAACCCTCCATGGCGGCTATTCATTAGACCACCACCAGCACCCCAACCATCACCCCAACCTTACCCATCAACCATCATTCCTCCCCGACGTCTAATCATTAGACCGCTACCAACACCCTAAACATCACCTAACCTACTAGCGTCCACACCCCTCGACCTCTCATTATCCGACCATCACCCAACCTACCAGTCTCTACCACTCCGCGACCCCCCATCATCCGACCATCACCATCAACACCCCAACCATCACCCAATACACCGGCCTCCACTACCCCATGACCCCACATCATCCGATCCTCACCGCCCCTACCTACCACGGGCCCCTCAACATACCAACCAACCCTACCATCACCATCATCACCACCCCCCACCACGTTGTTTACTGGTACTTCGTAGCGGGAGGATGTTTCAAAGGGTCTTCCCCCAGGCTTGGATGCAACCACAGGAGCAAGTAGAAGAGGAGGTGGTAGAAGAACCGTTGCCTGGCACAGTATATGACTTGTTGAAGCACTTGGACAAAATGCCAGCACGAATTTCAATATTGGAGCTTATAAAGAGGTCAAAGAACCATCAAGACATCCTACAACAGTACTTGCAGTGGGTCATGGTCAATGAGGATCTCCCGCCAGAGAAAATCATTATAGTCTTGACCCCAAGGAGTGAGCATCCGGCACTCACGTTCACACAGGAGAAGTTGGCATGGCCGGAGATCAGAAAGTAGGCCTTGCGCATTGTAGTATCAGAGGCGTGGAGATTAAGTCCTGCTTGATTGACACTGGAGCATCTATAAATGTCATGCCGCTAGAAACATTGCAACTTTGCGGCATCTCTGATGAAGAAATCGAGCCTTCTGCCATCACGGTGATAGCTTATGACAACTCTCGAAAGCCAGCACAAGAAGTGGTTACATTAGAAGTAGGGCTCGGGCTGTGTGCTATCACCACCGAGTTTCATGTTTTATAAGTGGACCCTGTTGGCACCAAAATTTTCCACTTAGCTAGTTTGATACAAATTTCAGCAATGCCGAAGTAGGTGCAGAAAATCCAACCTAGATTCGGAAAATTCAAGAATGGATGATGCAAACAAGCTCTAGAAATGCTTTGGCATGGTTTTACATGCTAAAAATGACCAAGATAATGTGCTCATTGTATAGCCCCAGTAGAGAGCTTCACAACGGTGCCCAAAACATGGAAAATGGACACCGGAAGGCCGAAATGGCCATTTTGCTCCTGACACTTTGGGACAAGTTGGGACTCTAACATTTACCACATTGTCAAGGTTGGATAGAGCTAGGCAATGCTCAAAAAGGATCGAAAATACGACCCTCGTATTTAGAGATATGCAAGAAAGATCAAATCTAGACAGAAAGTCGTATGTCATCGCACCAGGGGCATAATGATACGATCAGCTCTCGGATCGACCCATGGGCTGAAATTTTTAATTTTCATGGCCCAAAACATTTATCTCATGAATATTGATGCATGAAAAAAAAAATTGACCAATGGGATGAGGTAATTGCATTCAATTACAATTTCCAGCATTATCGACTATCGAGATCGCACCGATCAGAGAAATTGGTAAAATTAGAGATCCTGGGCAATTTGGGAGATCTCAGCCACACATTTGGATGTATCATAAGATCAATGGTAATCAATGATTGTCCCATATTTTTTTGATTTAATTTTGGCTGTGTTTAATTAATTGTCGGCCGAAATTAATGATAGCCGTCGGATCTGGAGTCTTTTAGATGAACGGTCTAGATTGGATCACTCACTCTCTCCTCCCTCCAGTTGGCTAAATGAACTTCTCCCCATCTGCCATGCGCACAATCCCCTACAAGTTAGGGAGCTGGCCGAACACCCCATCTGATGGCATGGCTAGCAACTTTGTCTTATCTCCCTCAACCACCTCAACAAGCTCAACAACCCCCATGGTTTATCCTTATCCCTCTTAACAACCCATAGCCTATCCCCATCTGATGGCTGGCCAAACCAGCCTTCTTACTCCCTTGTGCATTCAATATCCTAGAATATAGAGGCTGGCCGAACCAGCCTTCTCACTCCCTTGTGCATTCAATCTACTAGAAGATAGGGGCTGGCCGAACACCCTTCTTTCCCTCTCTTTCTAGTTGGCGTACAACCTCAACAACCTCAACCATCTTGCCTTACTCCACTCAAAAACCTCAACCATCTTGCCTTAATCCACTTAAAAACCTCAATAGCCCTAGCTTTATCCCCTTCTGCAGATGGCGCCCTCAGCCCCTATAAAAGCCCCCTCAGCTGACCATGTTCAGGACAAGCTGATCACCTTGTGGAAGCCCTGCCTCTCCTTCCCCTCACCATCTCTGGTCGAACCAGGCCTTCCTCATCTTGCTTGGATGTCTTCAGCATCAAGTCATAAAGCTCTCCTACCCATTTTGGGTGTGCCAAGTGAAGAAGAAGAAGAAGAAAAAGGCTTCCTCCAGCAGATGCGCCAGTAGCAGGTGCAACCATCCCACCTAGTTGGTGTTACAACTCCATCAAGAGTAGCAGGATTCTTCATCATTGGTGAGGCCTTCAACATAACCAGGACCTTCATCTTCCTCCTCCAGCACCATCTGCACAAGTATAATAAGAAAGAAGAAGAAGAATAAGGGCATATAGTCCTTCCATCTTCAGCACCACCTGCAGCACAAGAGAAAAAAAGAAATGAAACAAGGTGAGTAGAGAAATAAAAGATGTAGCATTTCATTTCTCTTCCTCCCCTCTTCTTTCTCTACCCTTCAGCCTCTCCTTTGGCCATTCAAAATGCCTCAAAACCCAGCTATTCTGGTTTCTTTAAAAGCCCATGTGCTTCCCCTCAATTAGCCCCTTGCTGGCCACCTGAATGTGCTATAGAAAAACAGCCTTGCTGTCTTTTCAATCAACCCCTATGTGCCTCCTTGAAACTCACCCACAATCAGGCCCCTTGAGTGCCCCTAAATGCATCCACAATCAGGCCCCTTGTGTGCCTTAAAACCCTTAGCAATCAGGCCCCCTGAGTGCCCATGAACCTGTCCCTAATCAAGTCATCTAAACAGCCCCTTTGCTGGGCACCCAAACAGATCCTTGCATAGCCTAACATCAGTCCCCTTGTTGGTCATCTAAGCAGACACCCAATACAGCTCCTACGGCACCCCCGAACAAACCAAACATCCTCTTTGATGTGTGTAAGGAGGGGTGACAGCCCGGGCCTCTTGGAATCCGCCGGACGGGCCAAGAGTTAAGCCGGGTGGCCCTGATTTCTACATGTCAAAATGCCCTTGTGCTACCCCTAAATCAAACCCCATGTGTCTTGTTCTCCTTCCCCTTAGAGTATAGGAAGAAGGTTGACGCTTTGAGACTCTCAGAATCCGTCGGACAGACCGAGACTACTCGGGCGGGCCTTTAATTCTCATGCCCTTTGTGCATTCTTAAACCAGTCTTAGTTCACACCTAAACCTGCCCCTTGTGCAGTCCTACCAAAAGCCCACCTAAACAGCACCTTAGCCAATCCATTCCAGCCCCTCTGAGGCTCATCTACCCCACTGCTACAGCAAGATGTCAAGATGCAAAAATGGAGTGCAAATCAGGCCAACCAGGACATGGAGGTGCAAATCAGGCCCATTGGGTCATGAAGCTCAAAGCAGGCCGCCAGGGCCCATGCAGCTCAAGATTGGGCCAACTGGGCCGGCATGATATGAAGCCGGCTTTCTCAAGCCATAAGACATGAAGACCAGCCCATTGTTCTAGTGAAGATGGCCTATTGAGCCTTGGACATTAAAAATGACACTTAATTAAATCTGAGGGCGAGATGCCAAAATTAAATAAGGAGTTAGCACCACCACGTGGGCACTCCACCTTGGGTAGCTAGCCCAGAGCCATATCCGGTATGTTGACTAGGGTGTAGGCATGGGACACGCTTCCCATTGCAGACGGACCCTTCCCACTACTTGAAAAGTCAAATGACTATGCCTTGTAGGATGGGTAAAATTCCACACCGATTGGAAAATAAGGCGGCATGCTACCAAAATTTTCCCAATCAAGTTAATTTTACACCAAGGGAAGGGCATTCACACATTTGCACCATTGATAGCATTGAACATGGCATATGAACTGCCACATCTGATGTACATTGACATGGAATATTTTGAACATGAAATTTCAAGTGCCGAGTTGATTGCATGTGACTAGGCATCGACACTAGCCTGACAGACCGAATGTGATGCAAACCAAATAAGAGTTAACCAAATCTGAAGTTAACTTAATTAAATCTGAAGATACATTCAAACCAACCTTAAAAATACTTAAAACAGGTCATTAAAGCTTTAACATTCAACAAAAATCAGATTTAATACAATCTGGAAAAATTGATTCAATACACTTAATCCATTAGAATTCAAATGCTTAAACAAGTGCACATCAAATAATTTACAACCAACTGAATAAAGCACATTTAGAAAACATTAATGTATATGAAATTCATCTTAAAACATGTCAAATTCAGATCATTAACAATTTGAAGTTCAAGTTTAATCAATTTAAACCAAACTTCAAAATATTTAAAACATACCGAACGCAACCGAATCGGTATTAAAACACCAACCAACATGAGAAAATCACATGAAAATGACTCAACACATGTCAATTAAACTTAAACAAGTCAAAATTGATCAACACATCTAAAATATCAAGTTCAAACAAAAATAAAATAAACTTCAACCAATTGAGGTAAAATAAACCAGTTCAAAACAAATATCATTCAAATCCTAGTCAAATCAAAATATGAAATTAACATTTCAAACCACATCATAATCAACATAAGTCAACTCTAAACAAAATTTAATCAAACTTGTTTGCATCTCACCGGGCCTGAAAGGCCAGGGCCCTTTGTGTTCTTTATACGTTGTGGATGTGCACGCTCTCGTCAAACAAGATCGCTATGGTAGTTAATCAAGGGTGTTCGAGTGTTTGCTCGATGTAAATTAACATCAGATATTCGCACCATCCGATGAAGAGAGGTTAAAAATATTTTCATAGAACCCGAACCTCGGTTCTATACTCTTTTAATATCACCCGGACTATCTAGTATTTTTATGGTTTATCACCTACTTTACTAGAAAATTCGGATGTCGATATTTCAAAACATACAAAAACAAAAATT
Source organism: Cryptocoryne crispatula var. balansae (assembly GCA_036172225.1). NCBI lineage: Eukaryota > Viridiplantae > Streptophyta > Magnoliopsida > Alismatales > Araceae > Cryptocoryne > Cryptocoryne crispatula. The sequence continues at coordinate 32,834,335 of CM069929.1, read as the reverse complement.
CTTTTTAAAGAATCAAAATGATTCCCGAGGTTCCCACAGACCCCACATTTAAAACTATTTTGGGATGCCCATATCTTGAGGGAATAGGAGCTGTTGCCTCCACTAATCATCAATGTCTGAAGTTCTCATACAAGGGCCAGGTGATTAAAGTAACCAACATTCCCATTTTAAATGACGTGGATGACTCCTCTTCTGCACTACCAGTATCAGAACTTGTCCAGCTGTCGGTGTCAACTACAGAGCTACCCGAGGTCATGATGTTGACAATGCCTCCAGATACAGTTGCATGGCGGATGATGAAAGGGATGGGCTATCAGACAAGAAAGGGGCTGGGAAAGGAACTACAGGGGGTTGTGCACCCCATTGAAGTTGTACAAAGACCGAGAAGGCACGGGCTTGGCTATGAGCCCAGTTTCACTCTGAGGATGGTCTACCGGCCAAAAAATGCCATGGGACTCCAAAGATTCTTCATCAAAGGGGAGACCATGATGATGGCCAGGGATGAAGAAGAAGAATCAACCAAGAGGAGGAAGGCACCAAAGCAAGAGGAGGAAGTGGACAACCTGAGTTCATCTCTGACTCGGTTGTTCATGGAGAAGGAAGAACCAGGCAAGGGCGCGCCCATCCCTAAACAACTTGTCCACTCAAACTCACCTCCAATCAACATCCCGCATGAGCCGTATCCTACGGTCATGTACTTTAAAATCTTCACGCTCTCCCTCCTAAACTCACTCGATGGGCTTTCTAGCTAGGTTCCCACCTCTGGGTCGGCTTGGCCACCCAAACTGATCACTGGGCCTGAGAGCCCATTCAATTTTTCTTACTTTACTGGGCTTCGATGCCCATTTCAATTCAACAGCATTGGGCCCGCATGCCCACCAACCGGGCCCACGTGCCCTTTAGATTTCTTTTCTAGCTTTGGGCCCACGTGCCCACCACTTGGGCCCATGTGCCCCTTAGATCTTTTCCCAAGCTTTGGGCCTATCTGCCCATGTCTTGCCATTGTGGGGCTCGTGATCCCATTTTTCCCATTTTTTCTTAAGAATTCTATTTCTGCTCGAGCCCTACCGGTTCATTCTCTTTCCGTTATTGAAAACATCAAAAATACCAAAAAAAAAAATCTCCTCGTAAACTCAGTTTTTTGTTGAGGAGACGTCTCTACTTATCTCGGAGGGTGCTCCCAACCAGGGACGCTTCTTCTCTGACTCACTGATCGATCTACTCGATCTTTCACCCATTGTAGATACCACCTTTTCAATTTCGTCTTCTTTAGGAGTAGTTAGGCTAGAAAAGAAGAAAACTCGAGGTAAGCACGTTCCAGAGTGATATCTCCAACAATTAGCTCAGAAGTACAAGGAATGTGCAAGGCTGCCAAGGTTTCTGGAAAATTCTATTCAGCTTGACGAAATCCAATATGAGGATGAATTCAATGTAAATCATACACTGAGAGTTTAAGAGGTTTTATCAAAAAAAGATCCTGATTTCGAGGAAGGAATTGAGGACTTGGCTAATGTGTATGCATCTGGACTTAAAATGTTTGAAGAACCATCAGCCACGGTGGATGAACCGACAAAAGAATTAAATCTCAAAACACTGGAAGATTGTAAGACAATCCTCCTAAGTGCAAACCTCACTCCCACTGAAGAACAGAGTTTAATTAAAATTTTGAAAGAATATAAGGACACATTCGTATGGACATACGAAGACATGCCGGGGTTAGACAACTCATTGGTTGAACATCATCTAACTTTGAAACCTGGAGCTACCCTGGTCAAACAAAAACTAAGGAGATTCCACCCCGATGTTGCACTTAAAATGAAAGAAGAGGTCGACAAATTACATCAAGCTAGATTTATTAAGGTCGTTCTTTATCCACAATGGGTGGAAAAGATAGTCCCTGTCATGAAGAAGGATGGACGAGTTCGGATTTGCATAGACTTCAGGGACTTGAACTGAGTGTAGACATGCCAAATTCGCTTAATTCAAAGCATAAAACTCATGTTTTATAGGGTAATATGTGTGACTGACCTTATAATAATGCCAGGTCCTTTTAAAGTTCATTAGGAGCTTCGCCGAACGAAATCAGATGTTTTCCGAAGTTTTCCATAAAAGTCATAATTTTCGAGCGAAAGCCACACGTAAATCGTGTAAACATGGAAATTGGCTGAATGATCAATGCCTAATGATCATGCATTGAAGGTTATGGTCAGATTCACACACCGGACAAGTTTTGTTGCATACCGTGCCTTTCCGGTTGCCGTCAGAGTCATTTTGACCAGTATCGGATCTTCTGTTCACTGTCCTAACTTACGGACAAAATTATAAAGATTTGGAGAGTGTTATAGCTGATACAATGCAATGTATAGCTTCTTCGGCTTGTTATCTTTCCAACGCAACAAACGGCGTCGAATTCTGAGTTCGGGAGTGTTCGCAATTGCTTCCAGAAGAAGGACGCGCAAAACAGTCCCATGCGCCCGGGTCCCTGGTCACATGCGCCCAGGACCCAGGGCACATGACCATGCGCCCTAACCTTGAGGCACATGACCTTGTACTCTGACTGGAGGGCACATGCGCCCTACCCCTGAAGCACGAGGGAAACAGTTTTTCACCGGGACTCTACCTCTGAACGGATCGGACTAGATAAGATCGAAAATTTCAAAAAGATTGGACGTGCCCTCACTGGGAGGCACATGCGCCCCTCAGTGGGGTGCATGCGCCTTGCACCAGGGTGCATGCGCCCTGGGGTAGGGCTCAAGGCACCCTATTTTGTAGCCCTGATAAGACCGTCTGTTCTCCTATAAATAAACTCCAATTCCGGTCATTCCAAAGGCATGTGCATGACCCCCCAGGCATCTCAAGACGTCCAACCTCCCTCATGCATCAATTTTGTGATTTTTAAAGAGAGAATTTTGAGTTTTTAGAGAGAGAAAAGTCGGTTTAAGAGAGAGGAAGGCTGGTCTGCAGGTGATCTACCAAGGCTCTCTTCTTCGGCCTCTACAGCAGCGTGTGGACGTCTACTGCCCGAGCTCTCTTCATCAAAGTTCTTCCTCTCAAAGTCTTCTTAAGTTTACAATAAATGGAACATGATTTTAAGGTCGGGGCTGGTTGTGACGAGCATAGAAGCAAAGTCGCACCTGGCAGATCCTGGACTGCTGCTCGGCTTTTTCGACAACCTAGATTTGGCCATATCTCTCTCTATTCTATTCATAATCTTTCTGTTCTTTTTACTATCTCTTTGTTTCATGATTCTCCATCCTCCTATTATTTTTTTACATTTTTTGCATTATTTTTAGTCTGTTAATATGAAAATAAAAAAGATGGGTTAGAGATAACCCGAATCCGGTCAGTTTCTAGTCAATTGTGTGTTTCTTGTCATTTTCCTTACATATACTCTACTTTGTTTAGTTCTAATTGTATTTTTAACTTTTTCGTTTGTCTAGTTGCATAGAAGATCAAGTACCCACGCGTTGAGGACTCTTCTTCATCAGCCGGCCGAAGAAGGAGAAGCTTTGACCCACACTCTTCACGCTAAGGTACACACGGTCATCTTTAATTTTATAAATCGGAACCCATGGTTCCTGGAGACCACATGTCTTAATTTATTTCTTCTCACCCTCCTCCCACATGACCCGAACCGTCTCTTTGGTGATCGAGCGACGCCAAGGGATGAAAGTTCGTGGATCAATGTGAGTGTGGGACCGAGGTGAGAGTTGCTTTCTGTGCTTTCTTCCTTTCTTTCTCATCCCCTCTTAAGGTGATGATCTGGATTCACGGACTTCCCTGAAAGGGAGAGGCCCATTGAATTTTTAGAGTTGACACCGAGCATGTCTTAAAGATGATTTTCCTCTACCTCATATTGACGTATTGGTTGATAACATTGCTGGATTTGAGATGCTGTCATTCATGGACAGCTATTCCGAGTATAATCAAATCCGATTAGCCGAAGAGGACCAGGATAAGACCTCGTTCACTACACCTTGGGAAACCTACTGCTATGTCATCATGCCCTTTGGAATGAAGAATACTGGTGCTACGTATCAAAGGGCAATGATGACTATTTCTCACAACATGATGCATACCCTTGTAGAGGTGTACGTGGATGACCTAGTCGTTAAGTCCAAAAGCCAAGAAGATCATTCTGAAGTGCTAAGAAGGGTCTTGCAAAGGGCTAGGAAATATAAATTGAAAATGAACCCAAAGAAATGTACATTCAGAGTATCCTTAGGAATATTGTTGGGGTTCATAGTGAGAAAATTGGGCATAGAGATCGACCCAAAAAAGGCCAAAGCAATCATTGGTATGCCTCCTCCAAAAAATATGAAAGAACTTCGAGGATTAATCGGGAGGCTACAGTTTGTCCACCGGTTCATCTCACAACATTCCCAAAGGTGCAAACCTTTCTATGAGTTGACCAAAGTGGGGGCCGAGTTTAAATGGGATTCGAAGTGCTAGGATGCATTTGATGGTTTGAAAAGATACCTGGCTAGTCCCTCCCGTGCTTAGACCACCAATCCCTAGCAAGCCCTTAGTTCTGTACATCTCGGTTTTGAAAAATTCTCTTGGGGCAGTCCTTGCACAAGTGGATGAAGAAGGGAAAGAGAGAGAAACTTACTATTTGTCAAAGATTTTTGATCCATGTGAGAAAAAGTATACTGTAGTGGAGAAGACCTGTGTTGCACTAGTTTGGGTAGTTCAGAAGCTTAAACACTATTTCTTAGCTCATGAGGTCAATCTTATCGCCCGCATCAATCCCATCAAATTCCTCCTTGAGAAAACCATTCTAACTGATCGGTTAGGTCGTTGGCAGAGTTTCCTTTCACAATTTGATATCACCTATGTCCCCAAGAAGGCGATTAAGGGCTATGCCATTGCCGAACATCTAGCCCACCACCCTATACCCCTCTTTGACCTAGTCCAGTCGGGGCTCCCGGATGACGAACTAATGTTGATCCGATCTTCCCATCTTTGGACATTATATTTTGACGGGGCTTTGAATTCACACGATAAGGGAATAAGAATCATCCTTCTGTCACCCGAGGGTGTCACCATTCCACAGGCATTTTAGCTCGACTTCCCAGCAACTAACAACATAGCTGAATACGAAGCCTTGCTGGCAGGGCTGGAGGCCGCTCATTTCCATGGTACCACGGAATTGAGGGTGATAGGTGATAGCCAACTAATCCTTCGCCAAGTCCTAACCAAATACCGAACTTCTCATCCAAACCTCAAACCTTACCAAGAACTCACCTCTTGCTACATCAAACTCTTTTCCAAACTCACTTTTGTCCATGTTCCTCGAGTTCAGAACATCCTTGCTGATGCCTTAGCCTTCTTAGCTTCATCTCTATCAGTCCCACTAGGTGGACAGGTGCGGACTATCCATGTCCGTAGAAGGTCGATGCCGACGATTAAGGATGGTCGATTTCTGAGGGTCAAGGAGAGATTTGGCAGAAAGGAATATCTAAAGCAGAAAGAGGAAGTTTCTCTAATTGAGTTGGAAGAATTAGACAAGAGTGAGAGGCCTTGGTTCGATGAGATCGCAAGGTATTGTCAAGATTAGTCGTATCCACCTGGATCCAACGTAAAAGAAAAAAAGGCCATCAAGAGAGTATCCTAGAGGTATACCATCCTAGGAGGGGTGCTCTACAAGAGGAGCCTGAGCGGAATCTTGCTTAGATGCGTTGATGAAGAAGAAGCAGAATTGGTGCTTAAGAAAACACATTCTGGGGTCTGTGGGGGCCATGTTAATGCTCAAGCTCTTACCAAGAAGATCATCAGGAAGGGGTATTATTGGCCAACCCTAGAAGAGGATTGCTCCATCTTTGTCCGACACTGTCATTCTTGCCAACTCCATGCCGACAAGATCCATTCTTCCGCATCTTCCCTTCATCCGATTCATGCCCCCATGGCCCTTCGCCATGTGGGCTTTCGATATCATTGGCCCTCTAAGTGATCTTAACTCTAAAATCCATTCCAAATTGTTCATCCTGACGGCAACAGAGTACATCACCATGTGGGCAAAAGCAGAAGCATTCATGGAGATCAAGGCATCAACACTGTGCTCCTTCATCAAATGCAACATCATCGCCAGGTTCGGGATCCCTAGCGACATCATCACTGACAACAGACCACAATTTCTCTCTCAAGATCTGCGCGATCTTTGCAACAGGTACCGCATTGCGTTGCATCATTCATCTCCATACTACCCGCAAGGCAATGGTCAAGCAGAAGCCACCAACAAAACCTTGATCAAAATTATTAAGAAAACCTATAAGTCTAGCAAGTTCGCAAATTGGCCAGATAAGCTTGTAAATGCCTTATGGGCTTATCGTACTTCTGTACGGACCCCCACTGGTCAAACCCCGTATGGCATATGGGATGGAAGCGGTGGTCCCGTACGAAGTACTCCTTCCTTCACTCCGAGTTCAGCTCGAAAGTTACATCCCTGTCGATGAGAGACGAGAATCTCTCCTTGCACAACTTGAACTCCTAGATGAAAGAAGGTTGGCCACCTCCGAGCATGCCTGGACTTATCAGAACAGATTGAAAAGGTTTTATCAAAATAGGGTGGTAGAGAGAAAGTTCAAAATCGGTGAGATGGTAATCAAATGCATATTCGTTAAGTCGGGTGGTCCCCACTCCAAGTTGCAACCTAACTAGGAAGGATCTTTTGTTATTACTGAAAAATATCTAGGCAATGCATATGAGCTAACCAACGCCGATGGAGAAAAATTGAACCATACATGGAACGGCGTTTATCTCAAAAATTATTTTATTTTAAAAAAATGGAGAATTTCTGGTATGATATCAAGTCATCGATCCCAGAGTGTTCGCTAGAGGACAAGGGTAGACATCACCCTGTACACACAACACCTCCCGATCCCAAAATCTAGATAGCCCAATACTCGAGAGAGGCAAGGAAGAACCCTGAAAGCAGAAAAGAACCCTCACCCTATTCTCTTCTATTTGGTTCAAGATAGGTGAAGGAGACTAGAGGATAGTATCAAAAATGCCTACCGCCTTAGTAGGAGGCCGTCTCACAGAGTGCAAAAGGGTGCCAAAAGATGGGCAATAAACCCCACAGGTTTAAACAAATATGGGCCTGTCTAAATGAGTACCCAGAAGAGTAGAAGATGAAAAGAAGGCACCCAAAGATTGGCAATGACCCCACAGGTCAAAGACTTGTCTAATTATGTGCCACATGTAGAAAAGACCCGAAGAGGCCAAACCCCAATGGGAAATTTGGACATGAGTAGATAAATCCTCCTCAATACCCCCAAATCCTATCAAAGATTTTCTCTATTATTCTTCAATCTTAAACTACAAGGGTAGGGTAAACTGTCCAAACTCAGGGGGAATCCAAACCAATCAAAAGAAGAGGGCAAGAAAGATTCTTGGTAGAGAACCTTATTTTCACGCGGTGTTTATCGCTTGAATCTTGATTAACACTCAAAGATCGATGAATTGTCTCGATACTGGCACATTCTCCACAAAAATTCAAAAAAATTTAAATATTTTAAAATACAAAAAATTCAATATTTGCAAAAATCCAAAAACTGCATCATTTAATGTGGCATAACCTTGATTTTTGCCTTTGCTAGCATTCATGTTTATTTTTATGCCTTACATGTTTCCTTTCTGCATTGCACATTTATCTTTATTATCACCCCGTTAAGAGGGCTCCTCCCTTTGACCTAAGTCAAAGTTGGCTGTGGTAGGCAAGGGGATGAGTCGTTGTGAAGATATGATTCTCTTTTATCAAGTGTTTTCAGGGACTTTAAAGTAAGAGGGGAAGCTTCTCTCAATGATAGGTAAGTTCTCTTAACCATTTCATTTCGGTCATTTAGGTTATTTTTACACCTTGTTAAGAAGGCTCCTCTCTTTGACCTAAGTCAAGGCAGACAACAATAGGCAAAGAGATGAGTTATTGTGAAGATTTAATCCTTTTTTATCAAGTGTTTCAGGATCCTGAGATCAAGAGGGAGTAACTCTCGCCATAGCAGGTAAGCTCTCTTAACCTTCACCTTATTTATTTTCAGTCATTTTGTTTATTCTACCCTGTTAATAAGGCTACCCTCTTGACATACAAACAAGGCAAGATGACAATAAGCAAGGGGGTAAGCCATAGAGCAGATCTAAGCTCTTTATTTAGTATATCAGGAAAGAAACACGAGTCAAGGAGGGAGAAGTCTTGCCAACACGTAGGTTTCTTAACCTTACATCTACTGTCTTCTTCATTACTAATATTTACCATCTTTAAGAGGCTTCCGCCTCATGAAAAGCTTGCAAGAGGTCAAGCCGAAATGTGATACTAACTACCCTTTAGAGTGATGTCAAGCAGAAAAGAACAGTGCAAGTGACTTCGGAAAAGACAAAGATCTGATTACACCATCAAGTACTACAATAATGAAACAAAGCAACTACAACAGAAGAAGATTAAGCCTGCTACAGATATCAATGCCTACTGCTACCCTCTCCAGGAGAATGACCACGTGGAGGAGGCATGGTAGCCGTGTCTGCCAAAGCCGCTGCAGCCGCCTTGTTGCGGTGACGCTCTAAAGAAGTGGATAAGAACACAAAAGCACCACACTCGTGGCTCTGGCTTTGGTCACTTTGCCCCTGCTGGCTCTGACTGTGGTGACTCCAGCTACAAGCGGTGCCGCCACTCTGATGTGTACCACTCTGGTGGGAGCTACTCTGGTGGGTGTGACTTTGGCCCGACTGTGGAGGAATGCCCTAGCGGTAAACCTGCAAGGTTGCCTCCACCATCGCCGCACGAACCTGCGACTGTAAGTGCATCTGTCCCAATGATTGGATAGCCTGGCTATGCTCATGCTCTATCTCTCACAAGGTCCTCTCGTGCTGAAGGCGAAGATCCGAGATGATCATCTGGGAACGAAAGTCGGCTGGGGCGGACCGCCTGGTCTCCACCTCGGTCTCCAAGGACTGAATGCAGGTAGATGATGAAGCAAGGGCACCCTAGAGCTCGGCAACCTGAAAGAAGAGGAAGAACATGAACCAAGAAAAATCAACAACCAGAATAGAGAACAATGAAAGATACCTCTGCCTTCTTGGTCGTCGGGGCCTCTCTCGCCTCACTCAAACACTGGTAGAGCTCGGCCACCTCTTCCCTTGAGAGATAAGGAGGTGAACCCTCGGCACAAGCCTTCCGCTACGAACAAAAGAAAACAAGTCAGAGCAAGGCAAATATATGACGAGAGTAGAAATGATGGTCAAGGCAATGTTTACCTCAGTCTCCAACATGCCACGAAGAGTAGCCACCTCCTACCGAAAGTCAACAATCTCCAGCCTCTAGCGCAGTAGTAGAGCCCGAGCCTCCTAAAATGTCACAGAAGGTTAGAAGAGAACAACAACGCAAAATTAAAGAAAAAGAAGAAACATTTACCTGACCCTTAGGGATAAATAAGTTGTCGTACGTTGCCTCGTATCGGTGAAGGTAGTCTCGGCTGTCCTCTGTCCAGCCAATAACTACCTCGTCGCCTTCATACCACAGTGTGATCGAGGCATGGTACCTCTCCACCTAGTCCACGGGGAGGAGTAGGCTTCTAGGACGGGCCCCGACTAGAGGAAGAGAGGGAGGAGGCTCTAACCAGTCCTGCTCCAGGCCAAGGCACGTGCCGAGAACCGAAGCCACAGCGGTGCCAGCTCGTTGATGCACAAGAGGTGAAGATCGCAGCCGAAGACACGACCAACCTGAGCAATCCAGGGTTGTAGATGGTCGTCGGTCATAAGATATGGCCGCCAACACACCTGCAGAAAGCAAAATCATGATTATCAATACACCAAAAGAATATTGATGCACAAATTAAAAAACATACCTCAGTTTGTGGGAAGCGGAGCATCTGCGCACGGATTGAAGCTAGCTGGCTCTGATGGCCCTCAGTAGGGCGGATGGGTTTCTAGTGAGCCATCAGAACAAAGCAGAACAAGGGGGAAGTAAAGGTAGCTCCAAACCTGTAAAAAGCACAACTTGTCAAGAAATGCAGAACAAAGCAGAGCAATACAAGTGTATAGAAAGGAAAAGCTGCTAAAAGTCACCTGGAGAAAAAGAGAGAAGCCGATGACCGAAACAGAACCCGCCTCAGGCCGGAGGCCGCAGAATAGATGGGCGAGCATCACTATCCCCCACACGTAAGTGCCAACCTGCTACAAGTCAGCAAACAAAGGAAGAAACCTCAGATGGATGTAGTCCATCTTCGAGCCCAACAGAAGGCCCGAAGAAGAAGAGGAGGAAGCGGCGCAAGTCTATGTCCACCTCCAAAGAGCCAGGTAACCCGGTAAACGTTGCCGCAGCCTGGCCGACCATGCGGCAGAAAAAGCTGTCCTGGCTCTCACCACGAACACGCTCGACATCTACCAGGCCTGCCATCTCACCAGCCTCTAGTCTGGCGATGGTGCGTAGGCCATCCTCCGGGTCGAACTTTGGCTCATATGTGAAAAGGGCCCGGAACTCCCGTTAATAATCAGAAGAAGTGACACACACCACCGTCCTACCGTCAACACGGAGACCGGTGATGTGTGCAACATCCTCTAGGGAAGGTACCATGTGCCCCCAGGGAACAGAAAAATGAAAGAGTCCGGGTCCCGAGACTCGCGGAGCACCTGCACCAGTGGTAGGTCCTCCCAAAATGGAGTCACTCGGAGGATGGGCCCAAACCCCATCTCCTCCAACCGAACCTGCTGGAAGTCCGGTAGGCTGAGGTAGGCGGCGTGCACCAAGTCTCATGAGATCTGGGATTTTATCCGGGCCTGCAAGAGATTCATTTCATTAGTTTACTTAATTTTATCGTCAAAATGCAAAGGAACTAATCATTAAGTGCAGGAAAAAAGAAAGCGTACCTCACGGACTGCCGAGAGCTCAAGCTCCACGGAATCGGAGTCGTGGCGGTGAATGCGTCTTGGCATCTACACAAAAAAGGGAAGTTGACATCAAATATTATTATATAAGTTTATTTTCTATTTTATTTAAAAAAAATTGCCGAACGTGCCCTCCCCCTCTTTAGAGAGGAAGGGCATGCTAGGCACGCCCCTGCCCCATGTGGAGAGAGAGGGCGCACTGACTACGCCCTCCTCCTTGGGGCATGGTCAGCCCGCCCTCGAGTTGAGGGCACAGTCAATGCCCTGTGTTGACGTCACAACCCTCAACAGCCTGATTCTTATTTTCACGATAACTTGTTCAAATGAACTCAGAATCGTGTGAAACTTGAACCAAATCGAAGAGCATAACCTGATCTACATTTCTTATAACAGGGGTACTGACCTTTGAAGACATCCTAGACCTTTCAAATGAGTTAGAGCTCTGGAGCTTCTAAGCGAGGATAGTGTGCAGGTTGAAATGAAATATTCTTACCCTCAAGGGGTATTTATAGAGCATAAAAATGTAAAAATAGAAGAAATTTGAAAATATCACCCAGGGTTCATAAAATCAAGCTGAACGCGATGCCACCGAAAGAATCGCGATCCAATATGCGGTTTGCTCGAAATAATTTTGTGAAGAAAAATTCATCTTAAATTCCAACCAAAAATCCCTTATTTCACATAACTTTGAATGTCTTAGGTCCTAAATTAGCTAAGCATATTCATATTTTTTTATCATCACTAGCTAATATTTTCAGGTGACAGGAGAAAATTCTATGCATTTCTTAGTCAGAAATAGCTAAAAATGTATTTTTCAAGGCCGAAATTGATAAAAATGACAAAAATTTCAGAAGATGTCATGCTATTTAGAAAATCGAGCTGATCAACGTGTCACCGAAAAAAATCATTGGACTCGTGATTTGCTCTGAAATATTAGTTAAAGAAAAAAGGCAATTTAAAATCCATGAAAAATACTTCATTTCACATTAAAAACTTCCATGGAGTTGAAAAATAACAAAGCATATTCATCATAATTGTCAACATCTGTCTTGTAATTTTCTAAAATAGAGTAAATTTTCATTGAACTTTCACTCAAAACTGCTATATAAAAATTTATTGTTTATTCAAAATAACCACAACATGTATGAAAAGCTAAAGCAGGTAAAGAAGAATATCAGGAAAGCAAAAGTTTCAACTTGGAGATGTAGCGGCGCTTCCGACCAGGGTCCTCCTCAATCAAGAGGCCTGGGCGGCATACCCGACTCGTCTCCCACAAGGCAACTGTTGAAATCGTCTCCTCCTCATTGTCTGCAGAGCCAAGATACCTGCTATTGATAGGTGGCAGGTGGGACAGCTTGGGCAACTCGTACCGAGGCAAGCCAATCTGAGAGTGACAATGGTGGGCATTGTACAACACGAAAGTTAAGCCAATAACCAGGTGGAGATCCATGCCAGACGCGAAGCACACCTGGAAGTCCTTCTGCATCAGGGCAGTAGAAGAGTGCAAGAAGCTGGAATGGTTCATGGAAGCAAAGTAAGCAGGCCACTCTGGCCTCTTCTTCACCACTACATACCTGTTAGCAACTCTCTCGCCAAAGTCGAGTGTAGCAGCCTATGGGAACAAGGGGCTACGGCTGAAGAGTTGCGACCTGGTGGCTACCTCACCGGCTAGATTGAACTTGCAGTGGAGGTCGGCCTAGCAAGCCAGTAGAAGAGCACTACCGAAAGGAGGACGGCCCATGCAAGCTACGGACAACCGCAGTACAAGAAGTTTAGAACCGAAGGTCCTAGTCGTGCACCTCTCCAAATGCCGCTGATGCACAAGAGTTGATCAGGCTCCAAGAAGCCATCCTCTACAGGGAATAAGAACACCGTGGCAAGACAGGCCGCGAAACCCTTTATGCCGTATAGAATCTGGTCCTCGTCCAGACTAGGAGCCGTCAGAAGAGAAACTGTCCAAGCCGCCAACTTGGGAACGCTGATTCGCTTGCCGGCCAACAAAGAACTGATTTGCCGATCCTCGACAAAATCTTGCAGGAACTCCAGGCAAGAGAGGGGTCCAGAAAGAATGAACATACCTTCAGTTTCTCCCTTTTTAGTCTAAGAAAGGCCAAGAAGGAGCTCTGCCTCTTCAAGAAGAACCATTCATTCGAAACTGCTGAACAAGAACATATAAGTGTTGGGGTGCCACAACTTCACAAGAGCTCCTATCAAGCCGAAGTCAAGTGAGTAGCCTGAGTATTGCTTGGCATTGATCAAGAGCCCGATCAAGCCCCAATCCCGAAGAGTTGCTCTGACCGACAAACCAAGGACGTCGAGCAAGCCGGTAAGCCAAGGAGGAGAGCAATACCGGCGTGATCCTGGAAAGTTTGGGTAATCCTACACCCAAACAGGAGGTAAGAGAGAATTTCTTAAGAAAAGAAAAGAAAAAGTGGTTGAAAGCTAAAATTGGCAGCAAACTTACCAAATTGGCGCCGATTCTGGCCTTCAAATGACCCGGGACGCTTGAAATACCCCGAACTGAGTCAACACGTTGTTTCTTCAAAGGAGGAGCCATCCTGGGTGTTGATAAGACATTCTGGTCATCCTATGGGGTGTTTATATAAAGAAAATTGGCCCCGATTTGAACCAAATTCGGACCCGATTCAATTATGAAACTGGGACCAACGTGCCCCCGTGGTGGGGGCGTGCAGGTTGCGCCCCCATTTGAGGGCGCACAGGCTGCGCCCCTAGTTCGCGTTCGGTCAATTTTTAAAAAAAATCACAAAAAATTCCAAAAAAAAATCAGAAAAAATTACAAAAATTTGTTAAATCAAATTTGTTCATGTTTTTATCTTTATTGAAGTCGAGTGGACATCTCTGTTTATTCGGGACTAACATATTGATGAATGACAGGAATTTATTACGGAAAAGGAAGAATGGACATGGGAAACCCCCATTTCTTGACAGCTAACATTTAAGTCGTTAGTCGTGTATTATTATTCTATGCATTATTGTTGAAGACCGTGAATGCGGAGAACACTTGACCCGAGATCCCCTTGATTAAAATCTATGATGGTCGGGTCATCTTTCGTGCTCACGGATAAGCCAAAAGTTGCATTGTGAGGGACGATGGTTCCCGAATGGGTATCTTGACCTCATAGACAATCTATATCTTCAACTAATTGTTATACAAGTTTTGTTTTTGTTTTCTTAAGCCTAGCATGCATCATGTAGTATTAGTCACATTGCAATTTTTTTCATTATCATTACATACATCCATTCATGATCTTCTACCTTTTGTCTGGATATTTATGAACCCTACTGGGTCCCTTCTTCCCATCATGTACCCCAATTCTGATCTTTCTAATCCCACCATGTTTTCTAATCTCATCGTGTTTGTTAATCCCACCGTGTCTATTAATCCCACCGTGTTTGGTAATCACCTTGTGCCTTCAAATCTTTCATTTCTATCCCCACTGTGGCCACTCTCTTGCTATCCATCCCACTGTGGCAGTCAACTCATCCCGCCAAGGGCCTCCTATTTGATCAGAACTTGCACTGTCATTATCTTCACGGTCTGAGCTTCAACATTTGCCTTTCAAAATTCGAGATCATTCCATTCCGAATTGAATCTTCTCGATTGGTATTCTTTTACTTTTTCGTAACAAATCTCTTTTTAAAAATTTTAGCCCATCACAATACCGAAACACCGTAAAGATCAGGTTACCGACTGATGATGAACCTACAAACCCATGTTTCGGGGATTCCCCACAGTGTTGGGGGTTGGCTATTCTTCTCTCGTGCCTGTGGCACATCTCTTACCAATCAAACATAGGAAGACTTGATGAAACATGGCGGTTAACCAGGAGGCTTGAGGAGATTCGTCTTGCCAAATCTAGTCGTTGAGCGTGTTTATATCTACACCTTGATGCCACCTTTTCAGTCCATTGCCATTTCACTCCACTACATTCTACTATGATCCATCTCGCTTCACTACATTTTCTTTACATTTCACTCCACTCCACTACCTTGCAAAGCCGACATCAAGGCGAGGAAAGCTGTGAACACGCCAAATTGGCCTGATTCGGAACACCAGACTCCTATTCCATTGGAGATGTCCTTTATTTGATCATTATCTGATCCGGATTACCTCATAGATATGAGCTAAGAACGTGGGTGGAGACCCCTCGTGAGTTGGGAATAGGACCGATGATTTCTGGAATAATGTTATAACCTTCAAGCGAGAGCTGCGCGTGAACCGTGAAAACACGAAGCCTGCTTAATGACTGACCTTGAATGGTCCATACTTGAAGGTCTCGAGAGTCTGGCATGTGTTCTATAACATTTAGAATTTCTGAGAAGTCATTTCCGTAGACGTTGGTCTATAATGGCTTTTCGTTACGGCTTTTCAATCTGTGTTAACACGGCTATCCTGGACCACGTGTTAGAAATTTTTGATTTTCACTGGGTCTTTTCGGGTCATTTGGGTCGATCCTAGCCATATATTTCATCAACTGGGGCCATACGGCCGGTTTAGTCGATTTTAGGGTTTTTTAGTTATTTTCAACTTTTCTTAGCTTCAGTTCACGTTTATCGAGTTAATCTCGGATCTTTTGATGATTTCAGGTTTTTTTATCGTACCTGACTTGTTCGATCATCATTTTAGGTCATCCCGAGTTGACCCGAGATTCCTCGACCGGAACCGTGCCCTTTTAGATCTTCGCCACGGTTTTTAGCTTTACGCGAGAGGGTAAATCGATAAAAAGCCCCGTGCGAACATCACGGGAGTCATGCCAGCTGGTTTACTGATTTGAGGAGCTGCGGTTTATGTCCCTCTTTCTAATGCAACAAATGGGAGCCAAATCGGATGTCCCGTTTGCAAGTTACAGCCCGCGGAACACGCGCGTAGAAGAGAGAGTGTACCGCGCCCTCACCATGGGGGCGCGCCCTGCGTGCCCTGCGCCCCCGCTTCCTTTGAAACATGGGGGCGCGATCTATTTCCGAAAATCATAAATTACCTCGATTTCTACCTTCTAAACTGGATTTTTGGAAGGTTTCTATCTCTAATTATCGATTATTTTGACCACACTCCCGAGTCAGGGGTGCATTTATCTTGTCAATTTTGATTTTTAGCAATTTTTGGAAGGTTTCAACGATTTTTAGCAGTGAAACGCGTAATGCGCCCCCACCTACTTTGAAACAAGGGTCGCGCAGACCGCGCCCCCAAGGTCAGGGTGCGCTCCTTTGAAAGCCGGGGGCGCAGTCAAGCCAGTTTTTATATTTTGCACCAGTTTCCATTCTCTATAAATTGAGGGCTATTTCCAATGACCCAAGGTTGAACTCCCCATGCCTAGCTCGTCCTGAGGTCGTCCAAGCTCCCTCAAGCGATCCCGACGTTCAAATCCATGCCGACGTCAAGAGATTGATCCCGAAGCAAAGGAGAAGGCTCAATCCGTGCGTTCTACATCAACCGACTTCATCAGCTTCTATGTAAAATCTGAGGCTTCTTCTGCAAAAGTCTTTAACAAAAGAATTTTTCTTCTCTTCGTCCTCCTTCATTTTCAACTAATGACATTCGATTCTAACTTGCCGTTTGTCCATGGCAATTGCTGCACCGGGGGTGTGTATCCAGGTTATACTTTTTATATCCGTTCAGCTTTTATACATGCTTGTACGAATAGATTCTGGAGAAGTCATCAACAGAAGATCTCTTCCTATCTAAGTTATCCATCCGTAGAAAGAAACAGCACTCGATTCCGACATCAGAATCATCTGTATAATTTTCTGCCTGAAGTCGCGCCAGGAGGGTGCAAGGCTACCCGAACCGGCTTGTTTCAACCAACTCGGCCTCAACTCAAGCCGATCCACTCCATAAGCTTTCTCAACTCATTTCACTCAGTTTATTTACTGTTTTAAAACATCTTTTAGTTTAGTTTGCATCATTTTACATAACCAAAAACACAAAAAAAGGGTTAAGGCTCACCCCGAAGCCGGTGAGTCCGGTTTCAATTGCTTATCTCTCATCTTCTTATTACAGTTTCTACACTTCTATCAAGTCTAATCAAACTCTTTACTTTGTTCATTGTTTTTATGTTACATAGATTGATCAAGTTAGCATCGGTTGGACTCTTCTTCATCGGCCGGCCGAAGAAGAAGAAGGTTGAACTCACTTCCCAATCTCCCATGCTAAGGTACACACGATCAAATCAACTTATCTCTGGTTTCTATTCCAAAAAATGGATTCTGGCGACCACCTCTTTTATTCATGCTTTAAGTCAATTCATTCCTCACTCTCCTCCCACATGACCCGAACTGTCCCTGGTGCTCGAGCGACGCCGTGAGATGAAAGTTCGGGGATCAATGTGAGTGTGAGATTAAGGTGAGGATCAATGTGAGTGTGAGACCGATCCAAAACCCATTTCTGGAGTCGACACTACCAAAAAAGATTGAACCATTACCGATGCCTTACTAACTCACTACCCATTGGTAGCAAGTTGTATTAAGCTCGGAAGTGAGTTTGTAAGGCGTCGGTAGCAGTTCAGTAATGGTTCACTAACTTATTAACTCGCTACCAACAGGGTTAAACCGCTACCAACGCCTTACTAACTCACTACCCATCACTTAAGTGGCTAGTATCGTGGCCTTTTTTCATTGGGGACTGAGGGTACTCCCTCCACCCGGGAACTGAGGTGATCCACTTTCTTTATAGAGAGGGGTGACAACATCATTGTGGATACTGGATATAATGAAAAGAGGTGGACTTGGTCAAATAGTGATCATGGGAAGGTTTTTGGAGTTTTAGGAATACCTGACGACGATCCAAACTCCATCATGCTGCGAAAGTTGAAGAACGAGGAAGATCTGCAGGATAGGAATCGCCCGTTTCCTTTGGATGATCCTCTGGTTTCTTCTCTCTATTGAGCCTGTATGGTGCAACCGTATGGGGAGTCACAGCCCTACATGTGCTTATATAGAGAGGAGGGACCAATCCGAGTTTAACTAGGATTAGAATCTTGCCCATAGTAGGATCCCAAGCCAAAAGGAGATAAGGCTCAATAAGCCATGTTCCATCTTATAAACCTAATAGTGTGCTAAGTCGAGCCCAATAACAAGTGGATCACTTAAATAAATATCAAGTAAACCCAACATTCTCCCACTTGATCTATCTTGTTTCTTATACATCAAATCTTCTCTTTGAACTATACATATAATACTAATATATATAATTTCTAAAATAACTCTAGAAGATTTCACATCACGGGCTCAGACTTGAAACAAGAAAATCGGTATGCGCACACACGATAAAACAGAAAACTAGCACACTATCTCTATTAGATGGAACCCAAATTGCTCAAGTTATAGTAGGTCAAATGGCATGAATCATGGCGGTAAATGCATTCAGTCACACACCACCTTCCATGTACCACGTGTCACCAACTTTTCCATAATTAAACACTGTAAATGGTTGTCTGAATAAACATACACCTGATGTTTATTTGATAGTCACCACTTTAAGTTACAATCTGCATACCTGAAGTCCATTATTGAAGTGTACACAAATGGAACATGCAGAATATAACAACAATGAAGAATCAATCACACAACTGCATAAGTGTCAAAACTTAATCACAACATATCAAGAGAACTGACAAGACCAATCCGAATCACATGACTACAAAGATGCTAGCCAGTAGTCCTTTAGTGAGTGGATATGCCACCATGAGAGCTTTCTCAATATGTTCAATAGACATTTAATTGATTCCTCACTAAATCTCCAAGACAAAAAGTACTTTATGCCTAAGGTTCTACCACCCTTAGACGCCTTATTGTCCTAAGAGAACAAACTGTAGTGGAATAGTCATTGAAAATCCTTATAGGCTTCAAAAGATTACAAAAGGTAGAGAAACGACTAAATTCCATAACTGAATAGCCTGTGCACTAGCCTCATAACATGCATTGAATCTTGCCACCATGGTAGAAGTAACCGTAAAAGATAACCAAAAGTAAACTTTCGGATATCAAGCAACCACCATAGTCTGTATCGGCATATGCAATTATCTCTAATTGATATGACCTCCTTTATGTGAGCATAACACCTACGGTGCCTTTAAGATATACATGACCTTCAAAGTCATAATTGGAACACCGTAGCATACTAAATTATTATATTTTACAATGGGTACCTTATCGAGTGCGCAAGACTGCAAATAGAAACTTTCTAGAATGTTTAAGATGTAAGATTTCTAAGAAAGACCTAAGAAGCCTAATAGTCTAACTCTGGTGTTCTTTAAGCCCAAGATATACTAGGCTACACCTAAATCTTTCATCTCAAAAAATTTCAGACATTAAAATCTTAGTTTCATGTAACAAACAGAGATTACCACTAGCAAGTAATATGTCATCCATACACAAAAGTAAGATAAAATTTACTCCCACTGACTTTTAAGTATGAACACTTATTAAAAATGTTCTCTTTAAACTCAAAGAACAAAAATAACTCATTAAACTTGAGATACCTCTGCCGGGAGGCTTGCTTAAGTAAGTAAATAGATTTCCTTAACTTGCATATCAAATGTTCTCTTTATTCAACATGAAACCCTTGAGGTTGCTCTATGTACACCTCTTAATTTAGATCCCAAACTCCTTGTGGCATCCTTATTAGGCGTGTGTGTCTACTTTGCTTTAATGCAATCAACACAAGTTACAAAGTCTTTAAAGTCAAAGGAGAAAATACTTCTCTCACTAATCTTTGAAGCCTCTTAATGGAGATAATTAACTAATCTCCTATACCACAACATGGATGACTCATCTTATATGCTATCATGCTTATTTCCATTAAACTGAAGTAGGTAGGCTATTGTGGACATGTTAAACCATAGAAGATATACACAAATTCCACAAACCATCAAAAGATTACCAGTACCAAAAGACAATTGAATCTTTAATTAAATGAAAAAAGTTCCAAAACTGAAATGGAACCAATTACAATCAATTTTTGATACCGACACAAAATTTCTACTATATGATGGTACATAGAATGTGCCAATTAAATTCAAAACATATCCACTACTAGATATAGCTTAAAAGTTCCTATAACCTTCACTTGCAAGCACGTTCTATTCCTCAAGAGAATCGGCTGCTCACCTTTATAGATCGGCTTTCTGAATAGGAATCCCTACACAAAAGTGGCAACAAGCACAACATCCCTTGAGTCAAACCACTAAGAATCTAAAGAAATAATAACCAAATTGTAAGGAATCAATACATGACAGCAGAAAAATTTTGATTCCATAAAACCGTGATCTTTGCCTTGATCGATGCCGAACGAGTAAAACTGGGAACCGAATATGAAGTAGAACGAGAGTACCTCATGGGATTTCTAAAATCCCTCACCATGGATGAAGAGAGGACATTCCTCCTTGCTGAAAATCGTTCAAGTGTTCGGTCTCTAGCGGTATCCACACGATCTGCTTCAATAGACGAGTTCTCCCTTCCTTCGGGCCTTCAGAAACCTTCCAGATCCAAGCTTGACCATGGGAGATCACCTTCTAGAGGAGAGAGGAGGAAGAGAGGATGTTTGGGACGTGCTTCAGCCCTATGGCTTGTTAGGGTTTGGTTTCTTAAGCCATTTATATATAGAAAATAGAAATTTTCACCAAAACTCAAAACTTCTATAAAATTGCATCCATGCCCTCATCATATTGATCAGATCTATTGTGTGTGACCCACTAGGCCCAATAGTCAATTTAGTTGAAGCCTTAATTAATTTAAAAGAACAATTCATTTAAATTAAATCAAAACCGTTATCCGATAACTGTTTTTATGGCATTCGGATCATAAAGGGTACAAGTCACATCCTATGATCCCAAATGACTTTGGGGAGTTAAATAACATCCATTGAGCCTTTCCATCATCAATTACCATACGGATTTAAATCCTCGTTCATATAATGTCCCGGTCGGTCAGGGATTCGGCACTGACTGTCAACCCCTAAGTATTCCAACTCTATGAAATCTTGTACTCAGGAATGGATCAACTGGAAAACTCTTTTTCCAATTATCCTATCTATAGGACATTCTCTCTCTCCTACCGAAAGTGAACGATCCCCTATTGTCCGCTCAATTGCCTCCACCAGGTTTCCCATATACCCAATCCATTAACTATATAGGACCACAATACTAAGTGATCCATCAGTCAATAGTCAAAGTACATAGTACGCCTGGCAAGACATCTTTGGCGACTCAGGTCAAAGATCCAACCGTGCTATTGAGATGTAAGAATAACCTGATAGACAGTTCGGTAAGATACCGATCAGGTTTTCCTAAATTGGTCAGTTCAATGAACTCATTCCACTAATGAGCACCTATGTGTGTATCTCAGTGTCTCCACACTGATGACCAATGAGATCGGTCATTCTCATCATATGAGAAGACATCACACACACTAGTCTATCCGAATTCTTGATGTCCCATCTCAAGGATCCTATGACTAGGAACATTTAGATCACATACCTCTAGATGATCGATCTCATTATCATGATCTCATCATGATTCAATCATCATTGCATGTGAGCAAGGACTTCATTACGATATATGCTTCTAATAAAAGCTAGTAACAAAGTTTTGCCTATTTAATTGAATGAGATATTTCTAGAAATGTCGAATCATATCATATATGATTGGCTTGTAGAGCATACATTTCTATCACAAATAAGACCCATAACATATATAATAAGAGATCGCACCTTTCTTCTCAAGCCACTATTTGTATTTCTGACAATCTCTCTTTATGTGTCCAACCTTATATTAGAAGAAGCATTTATTATTCTTTCATTTTCTTTTTTTTTTCTTCTTATCTTTCATTTTACTTCTCATTCCTGCGGAAGTTGAAGAACGAGGAAGATCTACCGGATAGGAATCGCTCGTCTCCTTTGGATAATCCTCTGGTTTTCTCTCTCTATTTAGCCTGTATAGTGCAACCGTATGGGGAGTCACAGCCCTACTTGTACTTATATAGAGAGGAGGGACCCATCCGAGTTTGACTAGGATTAGGATCCTGCCCATAGTCAGATCCCGAGCCAAAAGGAGATAAGGCCCAATAAGCCATGTTCCATCTTATAAACCTAATAGTGTGCTAAGTTGAGCCCAATAACAAGTGGATCACTTAAATAAATATTGGGTAAACCCAACAGAGGTGGCATATGTGGATGGAAGTGAGGAGGTGGTGTATGTGGGAGAAAGTAGGAATAGAGAGCTTATCAACGTGTCTCTCAAGTACAGCTATGAGAAGGCTCCAGCTATAAGGTGGCAGACTTTTGAAGATTCTAGAACATGGGCCAAGATTGACACCATGATGAGCCATCTTTTGACATGTTAATAGGCCCATATGTGACTTCAAAGACAACCCATTAATATGCCATAAAATAGGTTACGAAAATGATATGAAATGGGCACATAAAGTAGGGCCTAAGTGGGCTATAAAATAACATTATTCATGAGTCTAATTTTATTTAAATCAGCCCAATGAGTGTATTGATGATGGACCCAAAAGTGAGTTCAATAACAACCCATTAATATGGTAAAAAGCAAGTTATGAAATGATATAAAATAAGCTCATTTAGCGATTGAAAAATAACTCAATGAAGGTCAAAACAAAAGGCTACAAAATTAGCAATGGGAATAGACTTAAAAGATTAGGCACAAGGATAGGCCTAAATTGAAATAAAAATTTGGCTCATCTGGGTCACTGGGTCATTTTTTATCGCTTGGACTATTTTTCCCTTGGCTTAGTGCATTGGCTAGAAATACAAATTTGGATCTTTTGCCCATAACTTTCTGGATATGGGTTAAATTTCGATCCGAATCATTTTTTTGCATGTACTAACTTTTATACATCATATGGGCCCACAAGTTTATTAATGGGCCGAGTATAGGCCTTTTGAATCCAATGTGACTGAGGAGGGACATTTTGGTCATTTGGACCCTCCTTGGGTGTTTTGTCCCATAACTTTCCAAATATGAGTTAGATTGCTAATCTAACTCCAATGTTGCTCAAGATGGAGTTGGGCGGACTCATTGATGTGCCAATATGTTATCAGATCCATCCCGAATTGTCTAGAACCACCAAGGGCGAAAGAGGCCATTTTGTTGTTTGAGATTCGTCCGAAACTAGATTCTAACATTTATAGGGTGTTTGGTAGCGTTTTTTCTCTCTTTTTTTACCTAAAATTTGAAAATAGGGAAAAAGAGGTGTTTGGTCACATCTCCGGCCCATTCCTCTTTTTTTGAAAACAAAGATACCTACTCTTAATATCTCTCCCGAAAATAAAATAGGGATGGAGTTGTTTTATTTTCGGGAGAGACCCGGACGTCTGTTCCCACTCGCCCGTCTCCCCCCACGTCTCGCGCTCACCACGGCGTGCGGGGGCCTTCCGCAGCGGGCGAGGCGGTTGCGGACCTCCCGCAGCGGGCGCAGCTCCACGGGGGGGCGAGGCGGGGGGGCACAGAGGCGGACTCCGGCAGCGGGCACGGCTCCGCGGGCCGGGGGGGAGGGGGGGCGAGGCGGCAGCGGGCCTCCCGCAGCGGGCGCGGCCCCGGGGGGGGGTGGACCTCTTGCAGCGGACGCGGCTCCGCGGGGGTGAGGCAGCGGCGGACTCCGGCGGCGAGCACGGCTCCGCGGGGGGAGGCGGTGGCGGACCTTGCGGCGGGCGCCGGCGGGGGAGCGGACGGCGCGGGGCGCACCGCGGCGTCGATGCCGCTACGCGGGGGGCTTCGCTGCGGGGAGTGCACCGCGGAAGGGAGCACCGCGGCGTCGACGCCGCCGGGCAGGGGGGACCGCGGCGGAGGGGGCACCGCGGCGGGAGGGCCGCCGGTAGGGGGAGCGGACAGCGCGGGGGAGCACCGCGGCGGACACCGCCGCAGGGGGAGGGGCCGCCGGCGGGGGGCTTCGGCGCGGGGGCGGAGCACCGCGGCGGACACCGCCGCAGGGGGAGGGCCGCCGGCGGGGGGAGCACCGCGGCGGGGGAGGCCGGCGGGCGGGGGAGCACCGCGGCGGACACCGCCGCAGGGGGTGGGCCGCCGGCAGGGGGGCTTCGCCGGGGGGGAGCACCGCCGCAGGGGGAGGCCGCCGGCGGGGGGGGAGGGAGGGAGGCGGATGACACTGCACTGCGAGGGAGTCTCCGGGAGTTACATGTTCGTAGAGTCGCTCATCACCAAACACTACTGTCTAAATTTTAAAAATTACGATGATTTTGCCAAACATCAAATAATTGGACTATTTTGATTTTAAAAATAAAATTGAGTAGTCGAATAATTTTGATTTCAAAAACAAAGTTATCTTAAAATTAAAAATGCTGCCAAACACCCTATTAGGGTATCGTTGTGAAACTCTCGATCAGTACAGTTCCATGAACCCACTTGTATTGTCTTTTAGGCCTAATATGCCCCTAATAAGCTATCTAAAAATTGACTTTCAGTGTTTCTCTCATAACCTTTTAAATATAGATTGGATTTTGATTTGATTCTGGCATTGCTCAACAATGAGATGGGTGAACCTGATGATTGTCACTAGGCTGACATTCGATCACCCAAGCCTGATAGGGAAAAATAGTTATTCTACCACCCAGAGTCAGATTTTGCCATTCAAGGCACTATTGCAGACCAATATAGTATCGTGGACTTACTTGTTTTGTCATTTGACCCATTAAGTCTACCAAAGGCCACTCGGAAGTCTATTTTCATTGTTTCTCCTGTAACTTGCCGAATACAAGTTGTATTTTCAATCCAACTTTGGCATTACTCAAGTTTAAGTTGGGTGGAAGAGATGTTGATGTTTGATTATTATTGAGCTGTCATCTAGTCGACTGGGTCCAATAAGACTTATTGGGCCTGTTTCAACCCTTGGTCCTAAATGTGGTGTAAAATGGGTCCCATCTATCTCGTTTTTATACTTTTCCCCAAAACTTGCCATATTTAGGTGCTTACAAATTGTTTTTTTGGTGCCAACAAAGTGAAATTCACTTTTTGTGTTATATTAATAAACAAAAAGGGTAAACATGATTTTTTATTCATAAATCCCTATATGTATCTTTGGGAGTTACCTTCTTTTAGTTTTTGAGAGATTCTTATATTGAGAGCCCCTCTGGTGGAACCCTCACCGGAGCCCCCTGATCCCTCGTCGGAGCCCACTTCTTCGGGGGAACGATCGCCAGATCCCCCTCCGGTGGAACCCTCGATGGAGCCCCCTTCTTTGGTGGAACCTTCGTTGGATCCCCCTCTTCTGGAGAGATTTCGCCAAGCGGAGAATGCTAGGCGTTGTTGGACCTCGCCGGGCGGCCGAGCGACCTCTTCTTCAGCTAAACCTTCGTCGGATCCCCCTCTAGCGCTTCATACAACGTTTGGCGGCCCTCCTCCGGCGGCTCCTTGTCCAGCTGTGTCCTCGTCCGCTCCTGGGTGGCTATGGGCGATTTTCCTTTGTAGGGTCATATGTTTCTGCTATTTTGAGGTTCATTTTGGTTTGGGAGGGAGGGAAATCCTCCCTCCCAAAAAATGTCTAGGCTTAGGAGTGTTGTTCCGATTGTAGTGCGTTGCCTAAATGTTCATTTAGGCATTTTGTCTCTTCTTCATGCACTATAGTTATGGAGTTCAGGTTCAGTTTGTCTTAGTTTGTTTATCTTTTGTTTCCTTTTGTTCTTAGTCAGTGTGTTGCTGTTGGGGTCTACCTTACTGTCCCTCTATGACTTTTTCATAGTCATGTTTTATCTTCCGAGACCGTTAGTCTGGGCAAAATCCACACCTCTCTAGTGTGAGTTTCTGGTCTCGAGACAGCTATCAAACTCCTTGAAAGGAGTCCTTAACTTTGCTGGCCGATCTTTAGTCATTAAGTGGCTATGTGTTGAGTTGTTAGACAAGATGGTCTTCAACAGAAATTTGTTTATCGTCTTGTTAATCAAGTTTTTATTTTCATGTAATAGTGTCACAGTTTGTCTGCTGTACTCCTTTTTTATAGTATAAATGTGTTTGTGTTGTCGTTGTTCAAAAAAGAGAGAGATTCTTGTATTGTGCCAATCTCTCTAATCTCTTATGAAATTCTTGTTGTACACAAGTCTATAACAAGCAATGCACTTGCTTGCACACTTAATTGATTAGTGATTTTTAATGATTAAAATCTCTTGATAAATCTCTACCAAACGCACTTAAGTATAAGACATAACGACCAGCCAACGTCCCGTCACTTTGTGAGTAGAGAAAAGAGCAAGAATAACAAACATAAATCAGTTAAAGCTATTTTATTTAACCATATTTTGATAATAGTATTAAACACTTTTGTCACTATTAATTTTATAATTAACATTGATATAAATTTTAATTTAAAATTTAAAATTTATAGTACGAATAAGATATGAATTATAATACAAGTAACCATTTGTGTCACCTCGTTATTGATTTTATGTCTTATAGAAATATCAGTCATATTATCATGTTTAACACTAATGAAACAAGGAATAATAAATAGGGAAAAATGACGCCCATGACGCAAACGGTTCATGACCAATCCAATTCGATCTTGTCTGTCTTAGGTGCTTTTTGCTTATCGTTTTAGAGACCACCTCTTTTAGTCTATATATTTACTTTTATCTTATCCATCCAAATTTACTTTGAATAATGCTTATATCACATGTTCACAGTGACATGGATTTTTGAAATTCAAGTCCATACAAGTTTCACCATAAAACTTTAATTAATACAAAATTAATCAAATCTCATATACATGATCGCTCGTACATGCAAATGTGAAAGAAATTAGTGCATCTTAATCGTATTTGACATTTTTAGTTATGTTTTAAACAATCAAGAAATAGCTAACATGTTTACGATGGGCCCCCTTTGTGGGCCTCGAGTCCCGTTATAGCGTACAAGCGGACTCGTCATGTCGGCAAAGCAACAGAATAGGGTGAGAAAATTTTTATCTTCCAACTCCTATTTAAGTAGCGACTAATAAAGTGTCGATTGCATTATAATTTTACTAAAAATTACACTTTATAATAAATAAATTTATTAAAAATTATTTTTAGCTACATATTTTTTATAAATAGTTTTTTAAGACAATAAGAGATAGAGCTTATTTTATTTTTTATTTTAGTCTCATATAATTTATTTAAATTTATAAATTCGTTAAAAATTATTTCATAGTCAACGATTTTACAAGTAACAACTGAGACGCTGTTGGTTTTAGCTCAGTTGATGTGTAACCTAAGAAGTTAGATGTCTAGACAGTTTGGTAAAAATTTTGAATACAATGCATGGTAATCTCTAAGAAAATCATTTATTATAAACAGCTCATTATACTTTTGTTTTCAGGATAGGTAACTAAGATCGTATGCTGCACGATAAAAATTAGAAATAAAATTTAGATTTTAAATATTTTATTAAACCAAATGAAGTGTCACCGGAGATTATCACCCTTTTTTTACGGTGAACCTACCTTGGAACTCGTTGCCCATCATACTCACGCGTTGTAAACTCCTCCAAGCAAATTTCTTCGAATCGCTTGTCACTCTTTCAAGAGGCTCTCTCGCGTTACATAGAAATGGGAAAGTAGAAAGCAAAGATTTACCTAATATCCATTAAATTTCGAGTATTTACTCTTATCAGACGTTTTTGCTTGTATATATAGTAATTAGCAACAAATAAACTTTTTTCTGATTCATGCCGTTATCGTTTCACACAAAATAAATTTTTAATTAAAATTGACGTAGCGACGGGTGTCAACCGAATATATTATCCATTAAAAGTTTGAGTCCTTGTTTTATCGTCAAGTATATGACCTCCCTTGTTGTCCTGATACATCTTTAGCTCACAGTTTACCACTGTTCAATTGATTAGTGCATACCATTTTATTATATCTTAGATAAATGATCTTTTATTATCCATATTTACCTTGGACTCATGATCCGTTCATAGTATCTTAAGTTTGTGACAAATAAATATATAAATAATAAAAATTTTGTTATATAAAAGATATAAAATAAAAGTAAATATAGGTGTAATAGTAACACATTTACCGTGGACTTAATGATCTGTTGATAGTATCATTAAACATATTAGATTAGATGTAATAGTAATATATTTACCGTGGACTTGTCTGTTAATTGTATCTTAGGTTTGTAATAAATAAATATATAAGTGGTTAAAATTTTGTTATATAAAGGATATAAAATAAAAGTAAGTATTAAAGATACTATATTAGGTGTAATAGTAACACATTTACGGTGGACTAAGTGATCCGTTGATAGTATCATTAAACATAATAGATTATATGTAATAGTAATACATTTACCGTGGACTCGTGGTTTGCTGGTAGTATGTTAGGTTTGTGATAAATAATTATATAAGTGCTTAAAATTTTGTTATATGGAGAATACAAAATAAAAGTAAATATTAAAGATACTATATTATATGTAATAGTTATATGATATTTATTAATTTATTTTTATATAGATTAATGTAAAATATACTTTTATGAATCAAATTATTTTGATTTCGATAAAAAAATTAAAATGAGGACAAAGTTTCAATTTATAACTAATCTTTTCATAATAATAGGAATATCCATGATCAAAATCTACTACCCTCGTGACATATTAAAATGATATTTTATTATATTGATAGCTAATAAAATGTACCATGAACTCTAAACTTAACAAGTGACGTCATTATTTTTCTTTATACGTCTCATTTTGTGTGTGTAAGAAATGCAATGTTAATCACCCTATTTACAAACTTTGTTATATAACAATTGTCAGCACCTCATCTTTAATAGTTGATATTATCTATTTTTAAAATAAAACTAACATTACATTCTATTATTTTATCGATTAGTATTATAATTTTATTTTGTGTAAATATAAATGCTATATCATTATTAAAGCATGATGTAAAATTAAAATATCTAAATTTATATATACTAAAAATTAAATAAAAGTAAAAAATGAAAACATTTAAAAAATGATAATATTATTGATAAATCTATTTATTACTTGGTACTTATTGTTGTCAAATAAGATTTAACAATATAATCTAACAATGAGATATTTTTATAAATGTGAAATCAGCAACGGTCCAGTAGTTCTAGGTTAGAGTAATGATAAATTACAAAATATTTACTAATATATTTAGGGTGACATAAAATTTTGAAAGCATCTTAATTATATGTATTCATAAAGTGTTTGGATTTTATTTTCTATTTGTGTAGCTTTATTTTTAAAAGTTATAAACTACTTTACGATCTTATAAAATTTAAAATAAATGAAAAAGAGTTTGATTTGTTTGGCATCTATTCATTCACATCTTAGCCTTGCTCTTGTATCTCACATGGTGTTTAGTTGTATGATAATTTTTTGTACACTTGCATCATAAAAAAGTTGTATTAAAATAAAGTGTAAGCTAATCAATAAAATATAATTATTATGTTGGGAAGATATGATAACAAAAAATAGTGGATATAATATATGACTAAACAAGGTGGGGGACCACAAGATAAAAAAGGTGGCAACTTCTCTTTTTTGCTCAAGGAAAACTCTTTAAAAATATAAAATTGTATTGGTTGCCAAACACCTCTTGTAAGAAGTGTTGTTACAAAAATAGAAAATTGTAACAAAAATCTAATTTATCATGCGACCAAACACCCCATTATGGAATTTGTTTGTGGTATTTCTTTCTATATAAAATACAATAAAATCAACATAAAAGGTTGGATTAGATTAAATTTCTTTCTTTCACAATTTCTAGACTGTCAAAATTTCAGATTTGTATCTTTCGGATGTTACCTTTTATGGTTTAAGAATTTCAAACCTCAAGGATTTTTAAACTTTTTAGGTGTTTAATCAATTTTCATATTTTCAATCTTTTAAAATTTCATTTTTTCAATTTTTTCAGATTTCCAAATTTTTGGAGTTTTCATATTTTGAATCCTTATGCTTTCAAATTTTTAAGATTTTCTAACTTTCGAATTTTTGATGTTTCCATAATATATATTTTTATAATTTTTTATTAATTATAATTTTCTACTTTGCAAATTTCTCTATTTTTAATTTATTTAGTCAATCATTTTTTAAGTTACTGAAGTAGGAGTTAGATACTTCCTACTGGGCTACACAACAGTAGCTTTGATCTCTATTAAAATGACCAAGGCACATTTGACTTATACCATTTCACTTCATGTAAATATACATGTTTAGTTTGTAATAAAAAATGTTATCATTTGAGCAACTCTCTCTCTCTCTCTCTCTCTCTCTCTCTCTCACACACACACACACACACACACATTTTATTGAAGATGTTGGGAGTGGAGAGAGTCGAATAAATGAGAAAACTTTGTTATGTATTTAAGAAATTCACAATTTTTTCGATACTTTCACATCTTTGGATTCTCATATTATGAGTTTTTTAGGATCTTAAAATATTTTAATACATCATAATGTGAACTAAGTCATCAAAGTAGTTACTTATGGCCTTTCACTAAATTTTCAAGGTTTTACATATATTCTTGTGACATTTTTATATACTAATGAGTAACCAATAAAAAACCTCTAGGTGCTTTCTAATTCAAACCTAACTAATACATTTAAATAAATAATCATGAAATACACAAACTATATAAAATATTGCCTTCAAAATAAAATATAATATGTTATTTAAACTATGTAAATTTCTATATTATAAACAAAGTTTGAGTGATACTTTATAGTATAAAAGAGATTAAAATTTTGTTTAAATAGCATTTAAGTCTAAAATACACAACACTTGTCACTCATATAAACATATTACATTGAACAAAATTCTATAGTTTAAACAAAAAATGCACCAAAGAAGAAAAAATGCATCTATTTGAAGGAAGAAAATATGCTTCTTCTTCTTTTCAATACGTTTGTTATTGCTTATTTTCGTTGCATCATCCTTGAATATGGTTAATGGTTTCAAATAAATATCTACCTATTTAGCTTATAAAATATACTTTTGAGCCTTCTTCTTCCTCGTCGTGGCATCATTGTCGCTTCCTTCCCCATCCACTATGCCTGGCCGTACTGAGCATCCCTGCCAAGTGCGCCCTGTCACCATGCCCATGTTGTTAAGGCATCTCCTCCATCGTTGCCTACTCTTTCACCATCACAAGGAAGCCATGACCCACCTTATCATCTATCTCTGTTTTCCATCACCTACTCACTTGTTCCAGTTTCTTGTCTTTCTCATTTTTACATTATTCTATTGTTCTAGCATAGGCTTTATCTTTGCACCAGTCGTATTGGCAAGGCTTTTGTGTTTCAGTGCACTGGGCATATATAATATCCTTCAGTGGAACAATCAAGTGTATCAAGTGCTCTCTTTTGATTACAGGTACAAATTCTTGAAGAAGACAGAGAAAGGTGGCTAAATGTCTTTGGGTGGAATTCTGCTATGCATAATAGGTAAACTTTGCCATGACTATCCCTAAAAGACTTGGCTTCTTGGATGGGTTTCAGTGAGCATAAGTGATGCATCAAAGTGATTATGTACTATCCAAAGCATCATAAAGGACATCTCAAACACTTTAATGATTAAAAAAATTAGAATATGACTTAACAGCAAAGAATGAGAGAAGTATGTTGTATAGATTTGAGAAATAACATGCCAAATATCCTTTGCTAATGGAAAGCAAGCAAGATAAATATTAATGTTGTTATTTGCTTATGAAGCATATTAGCTTAAGTTGTAAACTCTAATACATCCAATGGCCATCTGCAGGTTCAGAGGAACATGAAATCGATTTAGAGCACCCTTGCACATTTTCAAATAGTAGGAAAATGTTATTAGATAACAACCGAGATGCAGAACAATGTCTTCCCTTAGTCAGTCAACTTTAATTGCACTTGAGATTAATAGTAAGATTGGATTTCAATTTTTTTGAGTCAATCTAACTTCATACATTGAGCATGTTCATTCTTGTACTTGGTCCATACAAAAGATGGACAACTATTGTACATTTACTTGTTTTGTCACATACCCGTGTTGAATTTGTCCCTTTTAGCAAATATTTTAAAAAGTGACTGTCTATTTTTAAATTAATAGTAATATTTGAGTTACATGTACTTTATTGAAAAGAAGGAACACTTAACAAAGTTGACTGCACTATGAAAATACTTAAAGATATGATATATATCATTAACTTTTCTACCTTATAAAGACAATTTTGCATTAATTTTTTTTCATAACTGTTAGGAATTGTCTATAAAAATTTGGTGTAGCAGAAGCGATGATTCCTATGGGTCCCTTTAGAATCTGTCTCAATAGGAACCGAACAACGAAAACCGAAAATCGATCAAATTGGGTTCGAATATACCTGATAGGGATTCATATAATCCTATGGAGAGGAAGGAGATGAGCATCTCAAGCTCTTCAAACCGTTTAAATGTCCGATCTATAGTAGTATCCATATGAACTTCATACACAGTAGGTTCTCCCTTCACATCGGCCTCGAGAACTCTTCTCGAACGGAGCACCATCGACCATGGACACCTTCTAGAGAGAAGAAGAGGTAGGAAGGAGGCTAAGGACATGGTTTTCACCCTTGGCTTGATAGGGTTAGGCTGAAACCATTAGTATTTATAGAGAATTTTAGATTTTTTCATAAAAAATTAAAATCTCCATAAATTATGCCCTTACCCCTGTACTTGTGGATAAGTTCTTTTGTGTGTGACCCACTAGGTCAAATAGCCTATTTGGTTGAGGCCTAAATGAAATAGAATAATTTTATTTAATTTAATTAAATCCGTTATCTGATAATATATTAATTGGCTTATCGATCATAAAGGGTACAAGCCATATCTCATGATCCCAAATGGCTATGAGGATAATCTCATCTCCATTGAGCCTTTTCATTATCAATTACCGCATGGATATAAACCCTCATCTATCCAATGTCCTAGTTAGAAAGGAGTATGGCATGGATTGTCAACTCCTTATTGTACCGACTCTATAAGATCTTGTACTCGGAATTTTATCAATTGGAAAAGTCCTTTTTCAATCATCCTATCTACCATGGCTAGGAATTTAGGGTACTATCCCATAGGACATTCACTGTCACTTACCGAGAGTGGACGATCCCTTGTTATCCTCTCAATTGCCTCCATCAGGTTTTTCTTGTACCCGATCCATCGCTATACTGGACCATCTATACGGTGATCCATAAGACAATGGTCAAAGCACACATTCAACCCAACAAGGCATCTATGGTGACTCCAGTCAAAGGTCCAACTATGCAACCGTGATGATGGAAAACCCTAATTGACAGTTCAATAAGATACTATTCAGGGTTTCTAATTCGGTCAATTCAATGAACTCATTCAACTAATGAGCACCTGTATGTGTATCTCCATGTCTTCACACTAATGACCAATGAGATCGGTCATTCTCATCACATGAGAAGATATCACATACACTAGTCTATCTGGATCCTTGATGTCCCATCTTAAGTATCCTATGACTAGGAACATTTAGATCAAATACCTCTAGATGATCAATCTTATTATCATGATCTTATCATGATTTAATCATCATTGTATTTGATCAAGGACTTTATTATGATATTCGCATCTAATAAGAGCTTATAATGAAGATTTGCCTAATTAATTGAATAAGATATATCTAGAAATGTCGAATCATATCATATATGATTGGCTTGTAAGGCATACATTTCTATCAATAAAAAATATCAAACTCATGTCTATGTCTTCCCCATAGAGAAATATGATCGACAAACCCTTAAGTTCCATAATGATGCCACAAAGACTTGCTTTTGATAGTTCATGCACACAACCGATGATCTTTTGCTCAATGCTATCAAGCACGTCAAGCACCTCTCTATAAAGTGCAAGGAATCATTACATGATAGTGGAAAAATATTTGATTCCTTGAAACCATAATCTTTGCCTTGGTCGATGCCGAACGAGTAAAACTGGGAACAGAATATGAAGTAGAACAAGAGTGACTCATGAGATTTTTAAAATCCCTCACCATAGATGAAGAGAGGACATTTCTCCTTGCTGAAAATCGTTCAAGTGTCCAATCTCTAGCGGTATCCACACGATTTGCTTCAATAGACGAGTTCTCCCTTCCTTCGGGTCTCCAGAAACCTTCTAGATCCAAGCTTAACCATCGGAGATCACCTTCTAAAGGAAAGAGGAGTGAGAGAGAGGCTTCTTGGGATATGCTCCATCCCTATGACTTGTTAGAGTTTGGGTTCATAAGCCATTTATAGATAGAAGATGGAATTTTTTACAAAAATCCAAAATTTCTATAAAATTATGTCCATGCCCTCATCTTATTAACCAGATCTAATTTGTGTGATCCACTAAGCCCAATAGTCAATTTGGTTGAAACCTTAATTAATTTAAAAGAATAATTCCTTTAAATTAAATCAAAAGTGTCGGATAAACTGGGCCACCACTTCGCCTATGACTTCTCTGGCGGGTATTGCTTCTACCCAGCGTGAGAAAGAATCGGTGGCTGCCAATATGAACTTGCAGCCTTTGGAGGATGGTTGTAGGGGACCGACAATGTCCATTTCCCATTCAGCAAATGGCCATGTCGGCGTAGTTGGATGTAACTGAGCCTCCGGCCGTCTCGGGATTGACCCGAACGCCTGGCATTTGTGGCAAGACTTAGCGAAATTATCGCAATCAGCACACATGGTGGGCTAGTAGAAACCCTTCAATTTAATAGTGATCTTCATTTTCGGGCTAGTTATCCGATAATAGTTTTTACAACTTTCTGATCATAAAAGGTACTAGCAACATCCTATGATCCCAAATAACTTTGGGGAGTTAAATAACATCCATTGAGCTTTTCCATCATCAATTATCACACGAATTTAAATCCTCATTCATACAATGTCCGGTCGGTCAGGGGTTCGGCACTGACTGTCAACCCCTAAATATTCTAACTCTATGGGATCTTGTACTTAGGTTTGGATCAATTGGAAAACTCCTTTTCCATATATCCTAAGTACCTTGGCAAGGATTTAGAGTACTATCCCATAGGATATTCTCTCTCTCTTACAAGAGTGAACAATCCCTTGTTGTCTGCTCAATTGCCTCCACCGAGTTTCTCTTACACCTAATACATCAACTATACTGGACCATCAAGATGGTGATCCATAAGTCAATAATCAAAGTACAAGATATATGCGGTAAGACATTTTTGGTGACTCATGTCAAAGATCCAACCGTGCTATTGAGATGTAAGAATAACCTGATAGACAGTTCAGTAAAATACTGATCATATTTTCCTAAATAGTCAGTTCAGTGAACTCATTCCACTAATGAGCATCTATGTGTGTATCTCAGTGTCCCCACCCCGATGACCAATGAGATCGGTCATTCTCATCACATGAGAAGACATCACACACACTAGTCTATCCAGATTCTTGATGTCATGTCTCAAGGATCCTATGACTAGGAATATTTAGATCACATACCTCTAGATGATCGATCTCATTATCATAATCTCATCATGATTCAATCATCATTACATGTGATCAAGGACTTCATTACGATATATGCTTCTAATAAAAGC
This sequence comes from Cryptocoryne crispatula var. balansae, assembly GCA_036172225.1. Classification (NCBI taxonomy): domain Eukaryota; kingdom Viridiplantae; phylum Streptophyta; class Magnoliopsida; order Alismatales; family Araceae; genus Cryptocoryne; species Cryptocoryne crispatula. The sequence continues at coordinate 32,798,867 of CM069929.1, read as the reverse complement.
TAGTAACAAAGTTTTACCTATTTAATTGAATGAGATATTTCTAGAAATGTTAAATCATATCATATATGATTGGCTTGTATGGCATACATTTCTATCATAAAGAAGTTCCACTTTACTGATACTTATGAAATAAAGCACCATACCATTATAGACTTGCTCATGGTAAAATATTAAAGATGACACAGATAGTTGGCTTAATTCATAGCTATAGAAGCAATTTTAACATGTTAAATTGAAAGAGGCAAAGAAGCAAAATGACTAAATGTACCTCTTCTAACTCCCTCTCAAACCATTCTTGCTAAGATGGGCAAGCTGAGATGGGCAAGCGAATTACAAAACAAATGGTGGTAATTGAATGGACAAGTTATCAACAGGAGAATAACGGAAGAATGCAACCATGCTTCCAAATCTGTGAATATAAAGAGTAATAATTTTGGGGGCAGGAACAATAATCTTAAAAACCAATGAGAAAATAAAATCAGGTTGATTTTACAGAGAAAGCATGCCCAAAAAATCGAAGACAATTATGTTGTAATGAATGGCCACATCTAGTGGCACGGTTTGTTGTCGCATGATTTGAAAAACTCGGCTCCAAGAATATACCAAAAGAAAGTCCCTAAGGAGCATCAGACATGACCACCCTATGATATATATATATATATACACGTATGATAGATATATTTAAAAAATAAGTTAGATTATAAATGTTATATTTACTTCTCAAATATACACATGAATAAGTAAATATAATCATATTCTTGTTCCTTTCAATGAATCATGGTATACTTAAGTCAAATAGCTCAATTCTTTTACCACCACCAATTTTATAGAAGCTGACAGTTGGAGTAGGTCCAAGTAAGTACTATGATTATACGTATCAAGATTTCTGATTTTACAGAAGTATTAGATATGTGACCTCTTAGATGCAAGATTTTCTTGAAATTATGGAATTTTTTCATGGATTTATGATAACTTTTTGTAGTTGTTAGATCTCAAGATTTCCTAAATTTTGATATTTCTAAAGTTTTATTTAGAATTTATAAATTTTGATAATTTTGATTTTTGAGCTTTTTAGTTTAGATTTTTTTTCAAATACTGGATTTTTGCAAATTTTGAGTTATCATATTATACACTGATCAACCTCTGCTATCTTGCTCGTTGCATCATATAGGGCTAAAATTTTGTTTTTGTAGATTACTGTATTCCTTGTAGATAAATTTGGCTTTATGTGATGTGGTAGAATATCTATTATAGAAAAATAAAAAAATTTAATATTACTTTGGGGTTTAATAGCTAGAAACCTAACAGCAAATTGAAAAAAAAATGTTATGGTGGAAGCAATATGATCCTAGGTAGTTCAAGGCCATCACACCCGGTTACAATACAAGCTTTAGACAAGTTAGTTAGTAACAAAATATGAACCAAGTTCATATAATTGAAATTTATAATATTAAATATGATCCCAGGTAGTTTGTGTTAGTGCTCTCATCAAATATGGAAAAGAATTCTTTATGCTCCCAAGGTAAAAATAATTTCTTCCTATTTGTTGACTATCTATTATGTGTCCAAATAATTGGGTTATCTACACATTTTACTTGTGTTGTTAAAGTCTTTTAGTCACTAATTTTTTGTCTATCTATTATTTGCATATTCGTAATTTTTTCTCGTTGTTGTTATTTTATTGATTTTTACAGTTTAGTTTTGACAACTTATGCATTTCTGTGATTTTTACACGGGGGCAAATACAAGATTTACCTGATTCCTTTTTCAATTGACTGATTGACTCTAGAAGATCAGGCTTTAAAATTTTAAAATTAATCTTTAAGAAGTAACTCACTATACCATACTCTATAATAATTAAAGGAGAAAATCACGTCCCGTTTTTGTCCTTAGGAGTCTACACCAAATTCCATCAATTGAGAATCAGCCACGTGCAAATACTAAGTGAAATCGAGCAATCTAAGGTTGCACTATTAAGTGGAGGTAACATGATTGAAAATTTCAATCATTTTATGAAATCTTAAATATATCGAATCAGCTTCAAATCCAAAGTTGAAATCTCTGAAACCCCAATTTTGATGTGAAACTAACTAAGATTGAAATCTAATCAGATTTAATCCCAAAATTTAATTCTTTAATAGTAAAAAAATGAGATCTAATTCACACTGTTTACAAAATTTCTAAGAGAACAATATTAATTTATCAAGGAGTTTCTATATTTGATAATCTAATAATATAAGCTAGCAATGATATTTGTTGTTGCTCAAACATTAGCTATATCTTCATCTTACGATGAAACTCAAAATAGATGCATTACTGGACAAAGGGTTGTATAAGAGAGTTTTCCAATAATTCAACAATAACCAAAGATGGATGGTGATAAAGTGCCTTCGACTATGTTTATCTTTGATGGCGGGGGATAGTCACATGATCCTGAATGAAAAAGTGCAAAATAAGAGTCATGCTAGAAAAGGACAATCTAAAAAAGTATTTCTATTTTTCGACAAGAGAAGAGCTATGTAATATATTCCTCTTACTCTTATTTCACTACTATCCTCTATCAACTCCATTTTAGTGAGAGTTGTCATATTCAATAGACATATTTACCTATTTTGCATCGAATATTAATAAAAATTATTTATCCAAATGCAAAATATATAAATTATCTTATAAATTCGTATCTAATTGTTAAATAATATCTTAATTATACACGTGCGAAGCACGTGATTTGGCTAGTATGATTATAAACACGGGATGGCTGTCTTCCATATCTCATATATGATTATCTAACTCGCTCCTTCACGCGTAAACTCTTTAATTTCGACACGTGTATTATTATGGATGACGGTTGATCGGAGGGAGCCCACTTGTCGTTAATTTTGATGCCATATAAACTTTCCCGGAACGGTAACGTTAATATAGAGAGAATTCGACTTATAAATACAGACCTATCTCTCCTTACTATCCCATATTACACAAGATAAATATGTTTTTGTATTACCTACGTTATAAAAATTAGATTAAAATATTTTTATAGTATATCAAAATAAGATAGGAAATAATTTATTTCATATCTATTTAGTTAATTTTAATGTAAAAAAATAAGTCAGTAAATTGTTAATATAATACATATGTAAATTATTAAAAGTACATATATATTAACGTTTAAAGTAAAACTAAAACTAAAACTAAAACTAAAACTATATAATCTTATAATTAAATTTTAAAATGATATTTATTTATTTTTAATAAAACTGAATACATATTATAAAATTCAAAATTATTAAATTATTTTTAATTCCGATAAGTGAATGGAGTGAAATCCAAATATCATAGTTATGATTTAATTATAATAAAAATTAAAAATAAATAAATCTTTAATTCATCAGTATTAAAATACAAAATCGATTACTTAATAATAATAATATTTTCCAGGCAGGACGAAAAAAAACATAGAAGGGAGTAACAACGGTGGCCGCCGCCCGAGGCAGCACGGTGAACCCGGAGCCCGGTAACTCGGTCCCCGCGAAACGGACACGAACAGCTGCCCCTTTAAAAGAAGACGAAAAGGCTGTGCTCCTCCGCGGCAGCCGTCCCTTCCTCCACCCGCGGCGACGCTTTTCCAGATAAAACCAACCCCAAACCCTACCTAGCAGCTTCCCCCCTCTCTCTTGTTTCTGCCGACGGCATGCCCGTCCGGCCGGGTTGCCGGCCAACGTGCAGACACAGGCCAGACGAAGGCGCTGCCGGCTGCGCCCGTTTGTTGCAAGCTTTCCGCGATCGGGAGACGGCTGCCAAGATCGTATCTTTGGCCCCGCTCTGCCGTGTCCGATGGGGTCAGCGGGAGGCGAGGAGAGGGCCTTGGGCGAAGGCTTCGGTGGCGGTGACGGTGGCGGTGGCTTCGTGGAGCTGTTGAGAACCGTGGGCTTCGGCGGCGTCGGCGAGCTGCTCAGCATGGAAGAGGTGGAGATGGCGGGCAAGTCGGCGGGGCTGGAGAAGGAAGAGGGCGGAGGACCGGGCGGCAGGTTGGGCCTCAGGACGTGCGGCCGCTCCCCTGCGTATCCGCCGCCGCCGCCGCCGCCTCCTCCTCGCTCTTTCTCTCCATCCTCTTCGTCTTACAGGATGCTGTGCTTCGGCGGAAACGATGGCGCCTCCGACAACGGCGACAAGAGCAGTCTTCCGCAGAAGCCCAACGATACCTCGTCGTCGTCGTCTTCGTCCTCTAGCAACAACTCCGCCTTCTCCAAGTCCAAGGTCTCTCTCTCTCTCTCTCAATTAATGATTTGAGATGGAAATTAAGGAGACGTACCGGGGTCTCATTATCGCTCACGGTACACAGAAGAAGACGGTGGACGGGAAGCCGGCGACGGCGGCAGCCACGAAGCCGACGGGTAGGAAAACCAACGCCGCGAAGAAGCCGAGAAGAGAGCAGATAGAGGGGCAGCAACCGCCGCCGTCCTCCCAGCCCCGGACATCAAAGGTTTCTTTTTCCCGGTTCTTCTCTTCGCCGTCATATGATCGTTCGTCAAAAGATGGGCCTTTTTTTTCCTCATCTCCGTTCTCATCAGGTGAGGAAGGAGAAGCTTGGCGAGAGGATCGCCGCGCTGCAGCAGCTTGTTTCTCCCTTCGGCAAGGTAAGTCGTTTGGTCGATGTCTGTCTCTCTCTCTCTCTTCCCGCTCATGGACGACGGTGAACAAGAAGAAGAAGCAGAAGGGGGAGTTACATCGCAGAAGAGGGTTCAGATCGATTAGTCGAGGCATGGCCGACCGATCACGGGGAGGAGTTCTATCCCCTTTCTGCTTAGCTCTTTTTCCTACTGTGCACTGATGGGTTCCTGTCGTTACTGCCATGAATGGTGGCGCGGCCGGGCTCCGGTCCGCTCCGGCAGACGGATACGGCGTCCGTGCTTCACGAGGCTCTGGGCTACATCAGATTCCTTCATGACCAGGTCCAGGTACGTACGTCTCTCTTTCTCTCGGTGCCTGTCTGTCTGTCGTGCCGTTGGTCTTGCTCGGTGGCTCCGCCTGCATGTATGGTTGTGGCCGCGTCGATCGCCGGAGGAGCTAGCCGAAGAATAAAGAGCCCATATTTGGGTCGTGGTTCGCAGCTGCAGGGAGGGAGGGAGCAGGAATAGAAAGAGGAAGACGTCTGTGTCCCCGGCGAGCGTTGTTCATGATGACATCTTTCTTTCTTCCTTTCTCTGTCAGGTGCTGTGCTCGCCGTATCTGCAGCGGCTGCCGTCGTCTGCTCGTCTCCCCCACGTAAAGACGGGAGCTTTAACTTCTATTCCTCCTCCTTTTTTTTTTCCAAAACCTGCCTCTTGTCGTCTATCTCCGGCGTCGTTACACGCGCCGGTCTGACCGCCGCGGGACTCTGTGCATGCAGGGGGGCGGCGGCGCGGGGGCGGAGCCGCCGGATCTGCGCAGCCGCGGCCTGTGCCTGGTGCCCCTGGCGTGCACCACCCAGGTGGCGCCGAGCAACGGCGCCGATTTCTGGTCGCCGGCGATGGGCGGCGGCGGCGACCAGCCCGCCGTCTCCAAGCACTAGGCGACGAGGCCCCTCGGTCTGCGTGGCGGGCCGAGCAGCCGCTGCTTCCGATGGACGAGAGCGGAGGGAGAGAGACGCTGTACTTCACTCCCAAGGACCTTCGCTGTACGCTCTCCTCCCAATCGACGACCGTTCTTCATCCGTATCTCTAAACTTATATTATTTACGTACATGTCCCTGCCGTGCTTTCTCCTCTGTCTCCCGGCGCCCACCCCTTCCCGAGTAGAGGTATTTGCCGACCGGTTCAGCTCCAAAAAATCAGACCGAACAAAATTTTTGATTCGATTTGGTTATCTTCTTTTGGTCTCTTCCAAGATCGAACTTAAACTAATTCGACTATAATCGACCAGTAATGTATGGCGAATTATCAAATTTTACAGCCTCTGGCTATTTTATTGGTATCTAAAACCGTCGTACGACGTTTAATTCATGGTAAATTAGGTTTTCCTGACGAGAACGGATCTTTTTTATACATTTTTACCAGAAAGATTTGACGTTCTCGGTGAAAATATAATTGTGTTGATAAAAAGAGGGGGAATCTTGTTTACTTTGTCGCCATCCACTTTTTGTTTTTGCTTTTCGTTACCATATTTTGTCAAATGTGATAATTTTATGTTTATAGTCGTCTTACATTTTGTTATAATATATTTAAACAAGAAAGTGTCTAACAACATATTTTGCAACCAAACATCTCATAGTTTTCCTTTGAATTCCATGAGATTTATGATTTTGTATGGTTCAAAGCAAGGAAGGCGGAGTCGGGGTCGGGATCGGGCTGGTCGGGTCTAAAACTGATCCAAGTCGGTTGGAGTCGCGATCCAGGTCAGGTCGGGATCGAGTCGGGGTAGGAAAAAATAATAATAATAAATTTATTTAAATATATTAACCGGATTGATGTTGTGGGGTTGAGTCGGGTCGGTCGGCCAAAAAACCGACCCGATCGCCCGACCGGCTCGCCGACCTCGTATACCATGGTTCAAAGAGCTGGTTAAAAAGTACAAATCAGAGCAATAAATGCAAGATAAACATATTGTTTTTGAGCTATTTTGAGCTGATAAGAATTTCTAATGTTTTAAATGCGATGCCTTTGGAAGATGGAGAGAGGTAGGTGCCTTTTGTGTACCTTTTCTTTACCCATGGTCCTTTTTATATTCCTCATGATAAGGGCAGTGGCAACATCTGAAAAGCATATATCCATCCCCCCTATGAAAGCCCACTTGGAAGGTGGTTCTCTATCCAATTTAACAGTGAGGTAGATCTTGATCTTTTTAGAAAGCTCAGATACTCATATGTCCCCATCATGGATTCTGAGTTGCTTTTGGAGTGTTTGGCTTTAATCTGAATAAGCTGAGCCACAATTTATTCAAGAGGATGGGAGTTAAATGGGTGAGCTCCAAATAATAGTTACCATTGGTGTTGGGCTCTCTACATACATGTCCATGCTCTTATACCTTGCCCTATTCATGTAATACCACTAGCCTTTGAATGTCTAAGAAGCAGCTGCTGGTAAGTCTAAGGTTGTTTGGCTTTCTCATGATCATCTCGACCGTTGTTAACCATAAAATGTCTCAAATGGCATCTGATTTGGTTCTAACCATCCGCTGATTTTATCATAGGATCAATTTTTAAACCAATCATGTTTCATCCAAGGTTGCATTTCCACTGGGTTATTAACATAGCTTTGGCTTCCCCATTCTGTTAGAGATTTGTAGATTAAAATAGTTTACTTTTGTCTTAGGTGTTGTTTGATTGGTCTAAGCACACTTCTAACGGCTAATCTGTTCAGAGATTGGTGGATTAAGCCAATTTGGTTTAATTTCTTAATTAACATCTATGTACCTCTTATATCTTAATAAACCCCTTAAAAATAGCATGTATAGTTTAGGTTTTTAGTTTTCATGCCTAATCTAGATAGTAATTGTAAGGAATTGATTATAACAGGGATAGTGATAGTGTTCGATTCATTGATTTTCATAATCGTTGTCTTGATCGGAATCAAGCAGTGTAATTAAGAATAGATTCGAACATATGAATATACCTTTATAAGATTCAAGTAATTCCCTCAAAATCGGAGAAAATCGAGCATTCTTATGCTCTACGAGTGGTCAAATGTGTAGTCTCTAATAATGTCCACACGAACTTCTTTCATGAATCAATTCTTTTACATGTCGAACTTTCTGACCTGTTCCGGACAAAGTTCCACCACATAATAACGACCTCCATGTTTGGAAAGTGTACGAGGAGGTTAGCTATGAAATTGTACTCCTAGTTTGATAGGATGTGTGCTTAACTTCATTGGTATTTATAAAACTTGGTTTCTTCATAAAAACATTTAAATTCTTAAAAATTATTTTCATGTCCACGTACTTATAAATCAATCGTTATATGTGTGATCTAGTCCAAAAGCTCATTTAATTAAAGATCAAATCAAAATATATTTTTTTAATTAAATATATTTTTTAATAATATATTCAATGATTTTTCGATCATGAAAAGTACAAGTTCCATCTCATAAGTCTCAAAGATGATCTCATTTTTATTATACATTTTCATCATTAGTTATCACATCGATATAAACTTTTTTCTATCAAATGTTCTAGTTATAGGGATATGACACCAACTGTCATCCTCTTCATACACTGACACTACAAGATCTTATACTTAAAATTGGATCAATTGAAAAACTTAATTTTTTAATTATTCTTACTTTATACAATGATTTAGAGTATTATCTCATAAGATATTCTCTCTCACTTATCAAAAATGACGATTCTTTGTTGTCCACTCATTTACCTCCATCCAATTGTTCTTATGCTTAATCCATTAACTAATTAAATCATCGAATTAGGTGATTCATAAATCAATAATCAAAACACAGAGTACACTCGTCAAGAACATCCTTAGTGACCATCAAAAGTTCAATTATATAACCATGGTGATAAAATATCATGATAAAAAATCTTGATAGATAATTAGATTAAACACTATTTAGACTTTGTATAATGGTCAATTTAGTGAACTCATTCATTTGAAGAACATATGTATGTGAATTTTAATATTTTCATATTAATGACTAATGAGATCGATTATTTTTATCATACGAGTAGATATCATATACACTACTCTATCCAAGTATTTGATATCCCATCTCAATTATTTTATGACTATGAACATTTAGATTACATACTTATTATCATAATATTATAATAATATAATCATTGTATGTGATCAAAGATTTTATTACGAAGTTTATATCAAATAATGTAAGTAATAAAATAATATTATTTTATATTAAATAAACTATTATAAAAAATATTTGATCATATCACATATAATTGACTTGTATTATATATATTAATGAATATGATATAAATTAAAAATAATAATAAATTGATTATAATATAAACATATTAATGAAATTAAGTATTTTTTATTATAATTTTAAACTGTGGAAAAGTATAAATTTTAATCAATTCGATGATTGGTTGTATGCCTGGGTCCATTTGGTTTTATGTAAAATTAAAATCATGGAAAATTCCTTTCACGTAACATCTATTTCCATGAAATGGAAAATATAAGTTATCGTTCGGTCATGTGCAAAACTTAATCATTTATTGGCTATTAGCAAAACCCCTTAATGAGAACATGTCAATGATAGATAATTTTATCACCATTTATAAAACCAAAAATTTTCTTTTAATGGTATCTTGATCAAAGGAAATTTTAAGTAAACTTTTTAATGAGCTACTTTTTTGAATGAAATTTAAAATATAATCTATTACTTGGTTACTTGTTATTTCCTTTTTATAAGAGATCTATTATTTGGCTATTTAAAAATTGTTTTATAAAATTGTTTTTAACCATTTGGATATTTAAACATTATTTTATAAATTTATGTAAAATATACTAGTATCATTATTTATTTATTTAAATTTTTAGATATAATTACCAATTGATGATACTAAAACCGTTTTCAACCATAGCATATATTTTATAAAGAAAGCTTTCATTAAAATATCAGTTTACTTAAATTTTATAATTTGAAAACCAACAATATACTTTATGGTTGTACAACATAAAGTTTTTTTAGTAAAAGTATAATCAACAAAATAGTTTGGACACTTGCTAACTCAAGTTTTAGTCGAAAATTTCTTGATAAAATTATTAAAATGGGCATTTCATATGATAAAGTAACCTTTGATATTTGTCAAAGATGTAAAAATAATTTCAAATTAAATTATTTAATAACAAGAGTAAATATTCAAAATCTTATGGCCTGTTTAGTAATACTATTAGACAGTTCTATCATTATCAATTCAATAAAATTGATATTGATAGCAATCATTAAAAATGTTTGACTAATTATATCAATTTTAAAATTTGTAATACAAACAAAACATTTTATGTATTACTAGTGTGAACTTATATCAAATTTGATATTGATGATACAACCTCTAGAAATATCAATATCAATATTGACATACCATCATTTTTGAAATCCTAACCAAGTAGGTTATTAAGTATCATGTCTAAATCTAAACAAAGTGCGCTCATGTCTTCCGGAAAATGGCCTCCGCTAAAATTTTCTGGATGGTTTCAATGTCACCAATTTTTTTTTCTTTGACCGTAATTAAATTTACGTGCAAACAACAAATAATAACCTTAATCACATTTTCCTGAAAACCATGCATGCATGCACTCAGTTTTGCATGGAAACAAATGACCATAATTTTTGTAACAACACTTATAAATAAGAGTGCTCGGCAATCATTACAAACATACATTTTATAGAGTTCCCTTTTCGGACAAAACAAGGTGACAACTTTTTCTTCTTTTCTTTCTTGTTCTTGTGGTTCTCCACTTGTTTATTTCTCATGGTTCCTGCTATTTTTGTTTTGGTATGTCATCAAGCATGGTACTTCTATGTCTTAAATCATAGGTTTTTTTTTCTGAATCTATCCCTACAATTTATACCAACTTTGAACATATCCTTATATTATCAAAAAAAAAAGTACACATTTGAAATCTTGTTTCGTGATATATAATTAATTTATCCATTAATATTTTAGTTAAAGTATGAGTTGACAAAACACAACTCTATAGTTACATGATAAATTTCTATATATTTTCATGATAAAAATTTATATCAAATTAAATAGACTTAAGATGGATAAAGACATCAAATTATAATGTTTGGTGCTATATCATATCAAAGAGGGTGACACCATGTACGATGACAAAAGGTGGGAGAACACAAGAAAAAAAGTCTAATACTTTTTATCTAAAAATGGTCTTTATAAAAATATTTTCATATAATTAATGTCAAATATTTTTTTATCAATTTTTGATACTAAATCATATTCTTGCAACAAAGGCTTATCATACTAACTAACAACCTAGCAAACTTCTCTCTCTCTCTCTCTCTCTCTCTCTCTCTCTCTCTCTCTAGAACCACCCACCACATATAGAGGTTCATGGTTTTGCAGGCAGAATGAGAATCTCAATGGAGAAATGCGAGTGAGTGCCCTTTTGGGCAGCCCAAAAAATGGGTGCCCTTTCGAACAAGAACAAATGCACCCTGCTTGCCCTTTCTCACCTGCTTGAACTCCCCGTCAAACAGGATTTCACTTAACAGGGTCCTCCGCTAAAATACCGCAAATAGCTCCTCAGCTCGATAAGGCCGGCGAGAAGTAAACATGGGCCGCGGATGTTGTTTTCCAAATTGGACTTTTCAAAAATAATTTAGAAAAATAGAAATGTTAATCCAAATCTAACGAGGATTCACTATCCATTCTTTTCTTTCCCTAAAAACTTTCAATCCCCGGTAATAAAAAACAAAGAAGAGGGCGGCGCCATGACACATAGTCAAAATCGACGCCTCCAAAGCCAAAATTTTATATGACATGTCAAATTATATCAAATACGAATATGATTGGTTTGTACGTCATATATTTCTATCGGTTTATAGACTTAGCAATGAATAAAAATATCTATAATTTTGTGAAGAATATTCAAATGCTAGATGCTTATTCTTTTAATTTGAGTAGATGTGTAGATGTATAGTTGAACAATTAATGGGTTAAAAAATTATGATTGTCATATCATGATGTAGGTCGTTATTCTTTTGACATTTCAAGGTATCGTATCAAAGGATGTACGCATTGGTATTGTAGAATTATGCCAGTACTTTAAAATCATTTGTGATACGATTTTGGATAGTAGAATTTTGAGAGATTGTAAGGCTAATATTGCAATAACATTGTGTAAATTAGAATAAACTTATATACCATTCTTTTTTTTCATGTTGTGATCCACCTGGTTATGCATTTGGCATATAAGATCAAAATATTTGGACCAGTTCAATACCAGTGGATGTATCTAATTGAAAGATATTTAAATAAGCTCAAACATTATCTGGGTAACAGACACGAGTTGAAGATTCAATTGTCTAGGGCTATTCGATCGAGGAATGCTCAGTATTTATTTCTATATATATGTGAAATTTGAGCGAACATAATAGGAATCAAAATATTAATGGTGATCTATATGAAGATGATCACAAAGAGAGTTCAATATTTACACCAGGTGGTCATCTATTAAGATGCAGATGTGAGCCTAGAATTTTAACAAAAATAAAACAAGATTTATTTCATACATATGTCTTGAATCAAATTGATGACACATATTATTTCTATAAAGATCATAGTGATGCTTTTAATAAAGAAGAAAGTATAGAACAAAATTTTTCAGTATGGTTTAGATCATACATTTAAGACTTAAAGAATATAAACTCTTCTAGGTACATTAAAGAGGTTGAGATTTTGTCGCCCACTCCCTCAAGAGTTGCATCATCATTATCTTAGATGTATATGTAATATATTTAGATTTTGAACGATGAATTCAAATTCCATCAAATCAACTCAACTATGTGGTGTCATTATGAATGCCAACTTCAATCTAGTTGTGATGGACATTATGGATAAATATTAGATACTTGAGGTATCATTTAATAGGAGTAGTTGTTTAATACTTTTTGAATATAAATGGTGAGATGTGTATAGTAAGGATCTAGATTTTAAGATTAATGATTACATATTTATATCATTAAATATATAAAGAAATCTAGGGATAGATAAACTAGTTACACTTGCAAGTCAAGTGGAACAAATTTTTTATGTAGATGATAACTCGAATAAGAAATGAGTGTCCTACCTCATAACTATTATAACATATCAAACAATGAGAGTAATGATGAAGTAGGGTCACATCAAAAAAAACTTGTTAATGTACCTATAACCTTTGATATAACCAATGAAGGCATACAATTTTAAGAAATTCAACAAATACAACTAGAAATTTAACATTTATATTTGTATTAGTCATGCTTCTTGAAGTTGCTTTCACTATGGTTCTATTTTCATTTTTCAATATGTGATAATAGTTATGGGGTAAAAATTTTACCAATATAGGGATAGAGGTCTAGATCAAAATAGGGATAGAGATTGGGATAATGATATAGAAACCAAATCTAGTTTGGATTGGCCTAAACGACATTCAAAAAAAAAAACTTTGAAACCAAATCATGGCCTCTTAGACCAATACAAGCTAGTTATCAGCTTGGATTAGCCTAAGTGGCCTTAAAAACCAAAAAATGAGTAAGAAATTAAAATGTGGCCATTTAGCCTAATCCAAATCAATTACTAATTTAGATTAGCCTAAACAGCCTTAAAATAGAAAAAGAAGATAGAAATGAAGCCATGCCCTTTTAGGCCAATCCAAATAAGTTTAAATTACTATAAAAACCAAAACATAAGTATAATACCAAAATGTGGCCATTTAGTCCATTCCAAAACAATTATGGGTTTGTATTGGCCTAAACAACTATAAAAAAGTAGTATAAAACCAAACTGTGGCCATTTAGGCCAATTTGAATTGGTTAATCATTTAGATTAGTCTAAATAGCCATAAAAACCAAAAAAAAAGATGTAAGAACCAAAATTAGTAACTGGTTGGATTGGTCTAAATGGACATAAAACCCAAAAATTGAGTATGAAACCAAACGTTATCCTGTTAAGTCAATCCTAAATTGCCATAAAACCAAAAAATGAGTATGAAACCAAACAATGGCCAATTAGGGCAACCAATTTAGATTATCTTAAATAGCCATAAAAAGTGAAAAAAAGAGAGTTAGAACTCAAACTATGCCTATTCAAGCCACTAGTTTGGATTGACCAAAATAGTCATAAAAACTAAAAAAATAGAACCCAAATCGTGGCCATTTAGGCTAATCCAAACCTATTGTTGCTTTGGATTGACCTAAAAGTCTATAAAGAACAAAGAGTATGAAACCAAACGTTGGCTGATTAGGCCAATCCAAAGCAGATTTGGAATGGGTTAAACAACCATAAAAAGAAGAAAAAAGAGTTGGAACCCAAACCATGGCCATTTATCTAAATCGATTTGGATTGGGCCACAGTTTGGGTTCTTACTATTTTTTATGGCCATTTAGGCCAATACAAATCGAGGCTTAAATGTCCATAAAGAGCCAAAAAAGAGTATGTAACCAAACTGTAGCCTTTTAAATGAAATCAAATTGGTAAATCGGTTTGGTTTGGTTTCTTAGGCCTTTTAAGCCAAATTGGTTTGGTTTAGATTATATGACCCTTGTTAAATCAAATCAGATCAGTAAATTGATATGGTTTGGTTTGGCCTTAATGGCCTTTTAGCCGATAACTTGATAATTATTATATTTTATTATGTGGTAGATGGAGAACTTTAGTTAGAGTTGGTAGACATCTCAGCTACTACATTATCTCAGCCAGGTGAATTGTAGGGTCACTCAGGTGGATCTCATTCTCAAAGAGATCCACCTCCTAGTACATCTTAGGCAAGTGTTTCTCAACCTACATTGGGAACACCTACAGAGCTTGGACATCTCAGGCATTGGTTTCCTAGCTTACTTCAAGGACATGCATCTTCTTTCGCATCATGTATACATTTTGTTAAATTTTTAGGAATCATTATATACTTATCACTTTCTAATATGCTCTTATTTTGCGGTTAATTAGCTACATCCAATACATGTGAGAGACATATGGCCAAGGCATATAATATGGGAACATTAGGATACGGAGAGACCTTGAATGTCAAATTGGTACGAGGTCAGGTGTAAGCTTTAATGGTAAAGAATTTAATTTAAACATTGGAGTTTGCAATAGAATGAATTGTAATATATGCCAACAAAATTACTCACTCTTCTGCAAGAGACGAAAGGCACTATTTTCTAAGATATTAAGATAAATATATTGATTGTATTCATAATTTTAATTTATATATCATAGTTAATAGTGTATTATTAATGAATATCAATATGACCATTATGTAGCAACATTTTACATTTGAGTGATCAACATCAATATATATACGTAGGATCATAAAACATATGAGGGAGATACAAAAAAATAAACCATCTAAAAAATAAGGTAATGACACATATTTAGGTTTTTTCTCATTTTTGAAATTTAAGTTTCTAGTATTTTATAGTGATAGAAATGTATGCCCTATAAGCCAATCATATATGATATGATTCAACATTTCTAGATATATCTCATTCAATTAATTAGGAAAATCTTAATTATAAGCTTTTATTAGATATGAATATCATAATGAAGTCATTGATCAAATGCACTGATGATTAAATCATGACGAGATCATGATAATGAGATTGATTATGTAGAAGTATTTGATCTAAATGTTCCTAGTCATAGGATACTTAAGCGGGACATCAAGGATCCGGATAGACTAGTGTATGTGATATCTTATCATGTGATGAGAATGACCGATCTCATTGGTCATTAGTGTGGAGACACTGAGATACACATACAGGTGCTCATTAGTTGAATGAATTTACTAAACTGACCAAATTAGAAACTCTGAATGGTATCTTGCCAAATTGTCAATCAGGATTTTCTACCATCATGGTTGCATGGTTGGACCTTTGACATGAGTCACCAAAGATACTTTTTTGGGTGAAACTTGTGGTTTATGGATCACCGTTTAGATGGTCCAGTATAGCGATGGATCGAGTACAAGGAAAACCTGATGGAGACAATTGAGTAGACAACAAGGGATCGTCCACTCTCGGTAAGTGAGAGTGAATGTCCTATGGGATAATACTCTAAATCCCTGACCAGGGTAGATAGGATAATTGGAAAAGGAGTTTTCCAATTTATCCAATTTTGAGTACATGATACTATAGAGTCGGTATAATAAGGAGTTGACAGTCGATGCCGTACTCCTATCTGATTGGGACATTGGATGGACGAGGGTTTATATCCATGTGGTAATTGATGATATAAAGGCTCAATGGAGATGAGATTATCCCCATAGCCATTTGGGATCATGGGATGTGACTTGTACCCTTTATGATTGGTAGGCCGATTAATCTGTTATCGGATAACAGATTTAATTAAATTAAATAGAATTATTCTATTTTATTTAAGCCTCAACCAAATAGGCTATTGGGCCTAGTGGGTCACACACAAAATGACTTATCCACAAGTACAGGGGCAAGGGCATAATTTATGGAGATTTTGGGTTTTTATGAAAAATTCTAAAATTCTCTATAAATACTAATGGTTTCAGCCAAACCCAATCAAGCCAAGGGTGTTAACCACACCCTCAGCCTCCTCCCTACCTCTTTCTCTCTCTAAAAGACATCCATGGATGATGGAGCTCCATTCGGGAACAGTTCTCGAGATCGACGCAAAGGGAGAACCTGCTGTAGATGAAGTTCATGTGGATACCACTGGAGACCAGACATTTGAACGGTTTAAAGAACTTAATAAGCTCATATTCTTCATCTCCACAGGATTATATGAATCCCTATCAAGTATATTCGAACCCAATTTGATCAATTTTTGGTTTTCGTTGTCCGGTTACGATTGAGACAGATTCCAAAGGAACCCATAGGAATCATCGCTTCCGTTGCACCAATATTTTATGAACGATTCCTTACATATAGGACAATCACTAGAGGAGGCCTGTGAGATTGTGCCTCTACGTTGTCATTAGAACCAATGACAACATATGTGTGGCATATGAGCCAAAGATGAAATTGATAGAAATGTATGTCCTACAAGTTAATTACATGTGATACAATCAAATATCTTTCATTATATCTCATTCTAAATAAATGTCATTATATTCATTACTTGTACTATCTAAATACATTTATCGTAATGATGTCGTAGTTACATGCAATGATGATCGAATCATAATGAGATCATGATAATGAAATCAATCATTTAGAGGCATGTGATCTAAATATTCTCAGTTATAAGATCTTTGAGACGAGACATCATAGATCCATATAGACTAGTGTATATGATATTTTTTTCATATGATAAGAATGGCCGATCTCATTGGCCGTTAGTGTGGAGACATTGTGATACATGTATAGGTGCTCATTAAAAGAATGAGTTCACTGAACATACTAGTATAAAATCTTTGAATGGTATCTTACCTAATTGTCAATCAAGATATTTTATTATAACAATTGCATAGTTGAATTTTTGACCTGAGTTACAAAAAATGCTTTATCGGGTGTACCTTGTACTTTGACTATTGACTTATAGATCACTTAGGTATGTGATCCTATACAGCTAATAGATTGGGTACATGAGAAGCCCAATGAAGGCGATTGAGTGGACAACAGGAGATTATCCACTCTTGGTAGGAGAGAGAGAATGTTGTATGGATAGTATACTAAATCCTTGACCAAGACAGATAGGATAATTAGAAAGAGAGTTTTTCAATTGATCTGATTCTGAGTATAAGATTTCGTGATGTCAGAATATCTAAGAGTTGACAGTCGATGCCATACTCCTATCCGATAAGGATATTGGATGCATGAGAGTTTATATCCATGTGATAACAAATGATGGGAAGATTCTTTGAAGTGGAGTTCATCCCAGAACCCATTTGGGATCATATGATATGGCTTGTGCCCTTTATGATTAGTAGACAGTTAAATCTATTATGAGATAATAAATTTAATTTTAAAAAATATTTTAATTTTAAAAAATATTTTAATTTGGCCTCAAGCAAATGGTCTCTTAAGCCAGTAGGTTACATACATAAGAACTAATCCATAAGTGGATGTTAAGAGTGAAATTATAGAACAAAGATTGATTTTTCTAAAAAAACACCAAGTTCTATCAATAATAGCAAATAGACAAGTTCTATAAATAATAGCAAATAGAGCACAACCCTATTAAGTCATGGCAACTCATCTTGTCCCCAACCACACTCTTCATGTTTTCCCACCTTGGAGGCCATCGAGAGTCTATGGAGTTTCATTCAGGACAAGTCAAAAGGTTTGGTGCTAAAGATACCCGACTACGAAGGCAGTTTCTGTGGATACAACTAGACGCTGCACACTTGAGTAGTTAGGAGAGCATGTGAACATTTAATCTTCTCCAATCTATCAAGATTGTATGATTTCCACAAAGGTATGTGATTGAAATCGTTTTGAATATCAGTTCGATTGCATTGTTTAGTTCTAACCGAGACCAAGACATTGATATTTGAGAAATTAGAAAATTTTCATTATGCCAATCTGATTGGACAAATTTCTAATAGAAATAAGGTAAAAAAATATTATTTATTTAAAATTTTTATTTAAGCATGATGTTTTATCAATTATTAAACTCTTATAAATTTATTTATAGGCTATTAGTCAAATAAATAAACCAAATAGAGTTGCTCTCTAAATGTCTTAGAGAAAAAGAAGGGCAAATGTTCATCGATTAGAGATAAATAATTAATTTAATTAGTATTTGTTGTTGAGTAAAGTTTCAATGTATTATGATGCTTTTAATTATTTTGAACAAATACAAAGGGAAGGACATCATCCTATCTGTCTAGAGGTCCTCTAGGTGATGTAGACACATGAATACGGGGGATGGAATGAGTTCATGAACAAGTTTCACATACAGGTTTATTGAGCCCCCATCCTATATAAAACAAGTATGAATTCAAATGTTGGCAGATTAGCCCAATCCAAATAGGTTTGGATTGGCCTAAATAGCCATAAAAAGGAAAAAAAAGTTAAAACCCAAATCATGTCCATTTAGTTTGGATTGGGCAATGATTTGGGTTTTAACTATTTTTTTTGGCTTTTATGGCCATTTAAGCAATCCAAATCGAAGCTTGAATAGAGAAAAAAAGCAAAAAATGAGTACAAAACCAAACTATGGCCTTTTATATCAAAACAAATCAATAAATCTGTTTGGTTTGATTTTTAAGCCTTTATAGTCTAAATTGGTATAGTTTAGGTTATATGACCCCTTTTAAATCAAATCAAATTGATAACTCAATTTGGTTTGGTTTGCTTTGGCCTAAATAGCCTTTTTAAAAAATAACTTAATAATTATTATATTTTATTATGTGGTAAAAAAATAAATTTAGTAAGAGTTGGCAAATATCTTAGGTCGCTACATCAATAACAGCTAGGTGAATCGCAGGCTCACTCAAGTTGATCTCCTTTTCAAAGAGATCCACCCCCTAGTGCATCTCAGGCATGTGTTTCTCAACCAACATTAGGGACACCTACCAAGCCTAAATCATCTCAGGCATCGGTTTCCCAACCCACTATAACGACACATGCATCTTCTATCATGTCAGGTATATATTTTATTAAATATTTTAGAATCAATATACACGTATCACTTTTTAATATGCTCTTATTTTGTAGTTAATTAGCTACATCTAATACATGTGGGAAAGATCCAGCCGAGGCATATGATGTGAGAATATTAGGCCATGGAAAGACCTTGAACATCCATTTGGTAGAGGGTCGAGTGTAGGCCCACATGGTCAAGAATTTACCTCATAAATTGGAGTTTGCAATGGAGTGCATTGTAATTTATAACAATAAAATTACGTTACTCTTTTGCAAGAGACAAAAGAAGCCATTTTCTAAGATCTTGGTGTAAATATATTGATTATATTCATAATTTTAATTTATACATGATAGTTAATAGTGGATTGTTAATGTTTATCAATTTGATCATTGTGCAACAACATTTTGCATTTGAGTGGTTTGCATCTATAGATGTGACTATCTTAAACATGTCAGGGAGATACAAAGAAAGAAAAGAAATCATCTAAATAACAAGGTAGCAACACATCTTTAGTTTTTCTCATTCTTGTATTTTAAAACTAATGTAATTTGTGTTTCTATTATTTTATAGGGCAATCACTAGAGGTCCATGATATTGTGCCTCCACAACGTGATTTAAACCAATGATGTCATGTATTGTATATGACATAAAGATGAAGGTAA
The DNA here is from genome assembly GCA_036172225.1 of Cryptocoryne crispatula var. balansae. NCBI lineage: Eukaryota > Viridiplantae > Streptophyta > Magnoliopsida > Alismatales > Araceae > Cryptocoryne > Cryptocoryne crispatula. The sequence goes on along the minus strand of CM069929.1, from coordinate 32,778,972 downwards.
AAAAATATTCTTCATTTAATTTTTTTTTGTTTGAGGATAATATTTTATTAATTATTAAACTCTTTTAAATGTTTTATAGGCCATTAGTCAAAGAAATAAAATAAATAGAGTTTGTCTATCAATGTCTTATAGAATAGGAAGGACAAATATTCATTGGTTGGAGATAGATTTTGTAAGTATTTAATTTAATAGTTATTTATGGTTAAGTAAAGTTTCAATGTATTATGTTGCTTTTACTTGTTTTGAATAGACACAAAAAGAAGGACATCATTCTACTTGTCTAGAGGTCCTACAGATGATGTAGATGCATGAAGAGGCAGATGGATCGCTCATCTAAAGTAATAAAGAAAGTTATCAAATGATGGTAAATGTCTAATTTATTTGTATTAATACTATCTTTCATTAAAATTAAATTATTTAAAATTTGTGATTTTAAGATATATGCAATAATTGATGAATGTCCAACCATCATAGGAATCGGATGTTGAGATATATGCCCATCCATTCATTCCTAAGGATGCATTCATCATTGTTTTCGATCAAGATAGGTTAGGTCAAATCTGATGTGGGGGAAGAGTATAGACCCACAACACTTGGTATGGTGTAAGTAGTGAAAATGTTAGTACCTTCATGTCTCTGATGGTCCAGGACTTGATGAACAAAGTAGAGAAGAAAAGTAGTTAAATCAAGAAGTAAAATATGATAATTGATTCTTTACAGCAATATATGTCTGACAAACAATAAAATTTACAAAGACAATCAAACGACTAACACAACAATTACTAGGCAAGATTGATCAAAAACTCCACCCACTGGTTGATCCATCGAGTTCGAGACACCTTTGAGATAGAAAGAGCAAGATGATGAAGATTATGATGATGAGGACAATGAGTATGAGGCATAATTTGCATAAGATGATTGAGTAGCATTCATTTGCATGTTTATTTTTTTAGACACAACTATATTACTTTTCTTCTATTTATATGCAATGTAGTTTGTTCACAATGTGCTTGCACTTTTTTATTGGTGAATTATGTATAAAGTTTAAATTATATTTCTATAATTGTGTTTTGTAGATGTATATGAAATTGTAAATAGATGTTTCTTCACTTTGTGGCGTAGATAAAAATTGGGATTGTGAATGTGGAACCGATATTAGTATTTTTTATGAAATGTGGACGAAAATATACAGGTTAGTTGTATAATCCTCGATGGTTGTAATCTTACATGAATTTTTATTTTACAATATTAAAATTATTTTTTTCTTAACATAACTTAATGCTAATAGCTAGGCATCACTGGTGTCAGAACAATATCAACGATGGTTGAAAGCCATCACCTTTTACATGAAGAGACGTTGGCGATAGTTGCTAAGTGGTTGATTATACTCTTATTAGTGATGACTTCTTTATGTCGTTACCAATATCGTTGGCTATGGACTTGTTTACAACGGTCTTATGACATATTTGGAGTCGTCGCAAAGTAGCGTTGGCAATGGCTTTTTAATGTGACTTGATTCAAATGTCTAGATCTCTTAAATTGCTAAAAATTATTAAAATTATTTTACCATGAAATTTTGAAAAGTTATGATTTAAGAGTTACATATCACATTAAAACCTTTGCTCAGATGTTTTCTAAGCAATTTGGATCACTGGTTACCAAAAGGTTGACAAGCACAAAATTTTTAGTTTGTATATAGTGGAAACACATCATCCGCACATAAAATGGCCTCAACTAAGCTATGAAAGAGTCGCTCAACATAACTCATCACTTTCTAGAGGCATCAATAGCAACTAGGGTTGTGCACCAATCCACTGATTTGATTCGGCTTCAAGGACAGGTTGGGCTAAACCAATTTGGAAGTTTTCCAAACCAAACTAAATCGAACCAAACCAATTTAACTTAAAAATTATAAAACAAAATTATATTATTAAAATAATAATAATTTTATAAATTTCATAATATAATATATTTATTTTAATAATTTATAACTATATATAATTAATTTATTTTAATACTTAAATTTTTTATTTCAATACATGTGCAAGACATTTACAATATCGCAGAGGGTATAAGAGAGAGCTAAATCAGCAGAAAATTGGTTCAAGAAAGTAGTCATCTTTCTATGCTTATATCTCTACCTCATCATCACTTGGAATAGCCAGTTTAGACACAATTTTTGGAATGTTAGTAGCATTAGAAAAATGATGAACTAGGGCCCACTTCGTTATAGATGTGTGATTATTGAGTCGAAGCATCAAAAGGTTTCAAATTGTTGTTCATTATATATAGATCTCCCAACTGTGTATCGATCCATCATTTTATGATTCCAAATAATTATCTATAAGTTAGCTATGTTATGTTCCATATTTTGTATGACACTACAAGCTAGAATATAAAAAAATTGACGAGAACAATTTCTAATAATGGCACATCAGTTGCAAAAGCTTATCATCAATGACTGCATGATAATATTTTACACCTATATTGCTGGCAAGTGTCACACGATCAGGGATGTCAGAGCTGCAAAGTGCAACTATCAGCTAATTATTAGGATTTATCTATAAATCCAACATACCCTTCTACTCTACAACTGTCTAAACAAGGGCACGATCTTCATCCAAGGATGATCAAAATCATACAATCCAAGATATTGTGATATATCTATCTATTTATCTATATATAGACCTCTCCCTCCCCACGAACTCTTTTCACGTTTCAATGTGGTAGAAATAAGTAAATGCCTATGGCTCCTGTTCGAAACACGATCTTCTCACTATTTATATTCTACCTTTTTCTTTGTTCCATGTTGTATACCGCATTTCGTTTAGAATATCAGTTGAACCTTGAAGCAATTTCTGCAAAGAAAATGGTCTTCTCAGAATCAAAAGGTTTGTATCTCTGACCATACTTATTAATAATGTTCTCCCATGGGATCACCTGCTCCACAATTAGATTAATTTTCAAAGATATTCCATTCGTTTTGACCGATCATTTCCATCACCTGTCTTGTATTGATTATCATGCTTGTCAAACAATTTTATTTTGAAAAGTTCTATTGCATAACCATACTTTTTTACTTTTTTTAAAAAAAGAACTATCGTGTGATGCAATAACCCATACAAAAAAATTAATTATTAAAAAGAGTAGAATGATATATATACATTCCTGCTTATAAAGAGATCCATCCAGAAGAACACCTACATATACCTATCAATCTTCAGGCCTCCTGTTCATATATTAATCATCTGTATATATATATGCATATATACACTTGATGCAGGTTTTGAAAATTTTCAGTACTTGGAGATAACTCACTGAAGATTGTGCACACATAAAGACCGTGTTCTCCTATGCACCGAGATCTACCAGGTCCTGCCGAGATGTTAGCCCACAACTCTCTAAGGCAAGCTTATATGCATGAACATGTACTTAGGCAGTTGTAGGGCAGCACTGTAGCCAAGCACAACACCGACGTTGGCACCACGTAGTTGGGTCAATCGGAAGCCACGGTCCGCGTACCAGTGAAGGACATCCTAACAATCGGTAGCTTCGGGTACATGGTGTCCATCAACATGGGCACCCCTACAAACATTGCTACTCACAGCTATAGCTAATCTTCAACCTAGCCAAGTCAACCACGAGCTATCTTCAGTGCAATGATCCAACATGAAAGCATCATCGATGCCCTACCATGGTCAGCCCTGGTGGCTAAAGCAATGGTTGCAATCATCATGGTAGGTGCACCTACTGGCTAGGTTAGTTGAATAGTCCCATATTGGTTAGTTGATGGGAGGTTTTCGTTCTTAAAAGTTTGGGCCTCTCTAACCCAACACCACAGTTTTGGGTCAGTTAGCATGGTATCAGAGCCAAGGGTTAGTGGACCCTCCTCCGTCGACCGTCACCCGTAACAATGTACACGTGTCAAAGTCAGAAGAGCTTGCACGTGAGAGGGTGAGTCAAATAGTCTGATATTGGATAGTTTATAGGATCCAGCAGAGGTCGATTCCGGTGTCGAGGATGACGTATATCATCCTCCAAGGGGTGCTCACGTAGATGGGAACCATGTAGCCAAAGCCTCCCATCAGCAAGATGTCCCCCACCAATAAACGGGCCGTTGATGCCGATTGACCCAACCGTGTAGCATCAACGCTGCGGTTGGCTACGTGAGCAACCTGCAATCGGACTCATTTGTGCAGATGAGCTAGCCTTAGCAAGTTAGGGGCTATTGTGGTTGAATTGTTGACAAATCTAAATGTCCCAACAGAATTGTGTTGTAGCCGCATAACAGAGACAGAGAAGAGGCATAGAGAGAGTGAGAAGAGACTGAGAGAACTAGTAGGCTCAATTGCCCCACCATAATGTAATTCTTCTTTTATATATCAATGATAAATACAATTCAATGGTGTTTGGCAATTATAGAGATGTTACAATCTATGCAACGATTATTGAAAGACTACAGAGGGAAGATTACAAAATGTGTCACCCATGGTTGATTACAAATGTAACATGGTTAACACCCCCCTCCCAGTTGAATGGGGTGTGAATGTTCAACATGGACCTCAGGAATTTAAACTGATGTGTTGGTAATGGTTTGGTAAATATATCTCCAATTTGGTCCTTGGTGGTAATATGCTTAACAATCAATTCATTCTATACAATCAAGTGAAAATCTACCTTAACATGCTTGGTGCGAGCCTTTTTAACATTAGGTTTGTTGTTAAATAGATGGTGGATATATTATCACACCAAGTGATAGGTATGGAGAAGAGAGGAACCCTTAATTCTTTTAGTAACTAAACTGTCCACATAAGTTCAATCACTGCACTAGCAAGAGCTCTCATTTCTGCCTCAGTACTTAAACGGGCAACAATGTGTTGCTTTTTTGCAGACCAAGTGATGAGATTAAGGCTCACGACGATGCCAAAACCTAACATGGATCTTTGATCATATAGACATCTTACCTAGTCAAAATCTGTGTAAACTGATAAATCATAATTTGATGGTTTAATTTTCAGTCCAAACTAAACTGTGGCTTTGAGGTAACACAATATTTTTTCACCAGCTCCATGTGAGAATTAGTTGGAGAGGTCAAGAACTGACAGACCTTGTTCACAACATATGCTAAATCTAACCGGGTGATGGTAACATACTGCAGAGAACCAACCAGACTTCGATACAAAGTGGGATCTAAAATGGGCTCTCCCTCATGTTGAGACAAACCATTCTTTGTACTAATAGGAGTATACACATGTTTGGAATCTAACAATTGAGCTTTATGTAAAATATCTGACACATACCTTTCTTGACTTAAGTGAAACCCATATGATGTCTGAACAACATGGATTCCCAAAAAATAGTGAAGGTTGCCAAAATCCTTGAGAGAAAAATAGGAATTTAGTTTATGAATAAGATCAGGTAGAGCTATATAATAGTTTCTAGTCACCACAATATCATCCACATAGACTATCAAATAGATAAGAATTTTATCTTTGTGAAATAAAAATAGAAAGGGGTCACAAGTGGATGCCTGAAAACCAATTTCCAATAGATGAGAATACAATTTGAAGAAGCATGCTCTGGGAGCCTATTTCAATCCATATATTGCTTTGTGCAATTTTAAAAAAAATGAGGATAAGTATGATCTGTGAATCCTGTGGTTGAGTCATGTAAATGTCTTCATCCAAAGAGCCATGAAGAAAAGTGTCATTGACATCCAACTGTCTTATTTCCAATTATTTGTGATAGCAATATCAAGAATCAGTCGAATTGTAGAGGATTTAACTACTGGACTGAAGGTCTCATTGTAGTCAATCCCAAATTCTTCTTAGTTGAATCCTTTTGCAACTAGACGAGCCTTATGTCTAACAATGTTGCCTGCTAAATCTCTCTTGATTCTATAGATCCATTTGCATCCAATTATGTTGGCATGTGAGTGAGGATGAACAAGTGACCATGTGTCATTTAGTTTGAAGGGCATTAAACTCCTCATACATAGCATGCCACCAAGCAAGGACTTTGTTTGCCATAGTGAAGTAGGTCGGTTCAAAATGGTTATCCTTTTGTATAGATAAGGCATACTTGGTTGGCAAGGGTGTTGATGACTGAAGAATACTTTTGAGTGACATGAACTTCTTCAAAGGTGTGCAGCTGGCAAAACTATCAACTTGAATAGAGGACTGTTTTAAAGAAGAAACGACAGGAGATGTTGTAGTCATTGGTGACTGAGTGGGTATAGCAGTAGGAGCAGACGAGATGGCATTGACAGCAATGGAAGCTATGTGATTGCCACTTGAATGTAGTGTGCTCGTAGTTGAAGAAGGTGACTGATGCATGCTGGAGAAACGATAATTATCATTTGTCTAGTTGTAAGGCATTTTAAAGTCTGACATTTGCATTGTAAGAGTTACAATGGATGAAGTGGGTGAAGCTAAAAGTTCACAGAGCATTGTGTATGGGAAAGTATTCTTATCAAATACAACATTGGCAGTAAGGTAGGTTTTGTTCTCTCATGAAAGATAGCATTTATAGCCCTTATGCTGTAAACTATAGCCTAAGAAAATACAACATTATAAACCATAAAAGAATTTATGCTTGATGTAAGGCCTCAAATGTGGATAACATGTACACTCAAAGGTTTTGAAAATATGATATTCTAGTTGCATGTTAAATAGTTTTTCATATGGAGACATGTTTGTCGACTCCAAAAATGGGTTCCGGATCGGCACCTCAAGAGAAGGTGATGATAGAATAAGGGAAAGGGAGTGAATCGTAAAACAATCAGAAAGCGGTAAAATATTCACCTCGGTCCCACACTCACATTGATCCCTGAACTTTCATCTCACAGCGTCGCTTGAGCACCGGAGACGGTTCAGGTCATGTGGGAGGAGAGTGAGGAATAAATAACTTAATGCATGAGAAGATTGAAGATAAGTGGTCGCCAGGAGCCGTGGGCTCCGCTTTATGAAAGAAAAGACAAGATTGAGTTGACCGTGTGTACCTTAGCACAGGAGATGATGTGTGAGTTCAACCTTCTTCCTCGTCGGCCGGCCGATGAGGGAGAGTCCAACCGATGCTACCTTGATCAATCTATACAACTATTAAACAAAGAAACAAGTGAAGGGATGGATTAGACTTTGGGAAGTGTAGTAACCGTTGGGAATCGGTCCAATCAGATTGGCACAGCGAAAAAATCTGATTCCCCGTATATCATTGTCTTGGTCTCGATCAAAACCAAACGACGTCGCCAAAACCGATATTCGAAATAGTTTCGAACACGTACCTTTGTGGGATTCAAATAATCCCTAAAGACCAGAGAAGATCGAGCATTCTCAGCTCGTTCAGCCACTCAAGTGTGCAGTCTCTAGTCGTATCCACACGAGCCGCCTCCATAGTCGGGTTCTCCTTCGCGTCGGACCTTCCGACTCGCCTCGGATGAAGTCCCTTCGACTCTCGATGGCCTCCAGAATGTGAAAACGTGAAGGAGAGAGGTAGGGATGAATTTTGCAGCCTTGGCTTGTGGGGCTCATGCTCAATTCTCTATTATATAGAGAATTTGGAGTTTTTCACAAAAACCCTTGCTTTCTCTATATTCGCACCCTTGCCCCCAGACTTATGGATTAGCCCTTATGTGTGTGACCTACTAGGCCCAATAGCTCATTTGGTTGAGGCCTAATTAAAAGAACAACTTCTTTTAAATTAAATCTATTATCTCATAATAGATTTAATGGCCTACTGATCATAAAGAGTACAAGCCACATCCTATGATCTCAAACGGCTTTGGGGATAAACTCCTCTCCAAAGAGAACTTCCATCATCAGTTACCACACGGATATAAATCTTCGCCCATCCAATGTCCCTGTCGGATAGGAGTACGGCATTGACTGTCAACTCCTAAATATACTAACACTATGGAATCTTGTACTCGTAATTGGATCAATTGGAAAACCCTTTTCCAATTATCCTATCTACCTTGGCCAAGGATTTAGAGTACTATCCATAGGACATTCTCTCTCTCCTACCAAGAGTGGACGATCCCCTATTATCTGCTCAATAGCCTCCATTGGGTTTCCCATATACCCAATCCATTAATTATATAGGACCACAATACTAAGTGATCCATAAGTCAATAGTCAAAGTACATGGTACGCCCGACAAGACATCTTTGGCGACTCAGGTCAAAGATCCAACCGTGCAACCGTGATGATAGAATACCCTGATCAACAGTTCGGTAAGATAACATTCAGGGATTCTATATTGGTCAGTTCAGTGAACTCATTCCTCTAATGAGCACCTGTACATGTATCTCAGTGTCTCCACACTGATGACCAATGAGATCGGTCATTCTCATCATATGAGAAGATATCATATGCACTAGTCTTACCGGATCCTTGATGTCCCGTCTCGAGGATCCTATGACTAGGAACATTTAGAGTACATGCTTCTAGATGATTGATCTCATTATCATGATCTCATCATGATTCAATCATCATTGCATGCAACCTAGGACTTCATTACGATAGACGCATCTAGAAAGTGCAAGTAATGAAGATTATGTCATTTATACTGAATAAGATATTACAAGAAATATAAAATCATATCACATATGATTGGCTTGTAGGGCATACATTTATATCAGTAACTATAAAGAGAAAATGAGAAAGAAATCAATTGAAACCGAACTCACTTGCTTTGGGGTGAGCCTTAACCCCTTTCTCTGTGTTTTTGGTTATGTAAAAATGATGCAGACTAAACTAAAAAATGTTCTAACAAGTAAATGAAATGGATGAAGAAATCTTATGGAGTTTGAGTTGAAGTCGAGATGATTGAAACAAGCCAATTCGGAAAGGCTTACACCCTTCTGGTGCGACTTCAGTGCAGAAAATTCTTTGGATGATCCCGATGTCAGAATCAAATGCTGTTTGTTTCTATGGATGGAGAACTCGAAGAGGAAGAGATCTCTTGTTGATGACTTCTCAGGAATCCTTTCATACAAGTCTATAGAAAATCTGAAAATGGACGGATATGAAATAACAGAACTTGGATGCACGCCCTCGGTGTAGAAATCGCCACGGACAGACGACAAGTTGGAATCAAATGCTGCTAGTTGCAAATGAAAGAGGATGGAGAGAAGAACAATTCTTCTGTTGAAGACTTTTGCAGAATAAGCTTCAGATTTTCTGTAGTAGCTGATAAAGTTGGTTGATGTAGAACGCACGGATCGGGCTCCTCCTTCGCTTCGTGATCGAATCCTCGACGTCGGACCAGATTTGAACATCAGGACGGCTTCAGGACAGAGCTTGGACGACCTCAGGATGAGCTAGGCATGGGTGGTTAACCTTGGGTCGTTGAGAATAGCCCTCAATTTATAGAGAATGAAAAACCGGTGCAAACGGAGGAAACTGGCCCACCGCGCCCCCTTGTTTCAAAGGAGGTCGAGCCCTCCACCTGAGGGCGCGCAAACTACGCCCTCACCCTGGGGGCGCAGTCTGCGCACCCCCTCCTTTTCAAGCGGAGTAGGGGCGCGTTACGCGTTTCATTGCTAAAAATCGTCGGAACCTTCTAAAAATTGCTAAAAAAATATACTTGGCAAGATGAACGCTCCCCCGACCCAGGGGCACGGTCAAAATAATCGATAATTAGCGGGGAAACTTTCCAAAATCCAATTTAAAAGGTGTAAACTAGGGCAATTTTCAATTTTCGAAAACCGATCGTGCCCTCCCATTTCAAAGGAAACGAGGGTGCGCAGGGCGTGCCCCCGGACTGAGGGCGCACAGGGCACGCCCCTAGTGTGAGGGTGTAGTGACCGCGCCCTCCCATTTCAAGGGGGGTGGGGGCGGGGGCGCGGTACACTCTCTCCTGCACGTGTGTTCTGTCGGTCGTAACTTGCAAACGGGACGTCCGATTTAGCTCTCATTTGTTACGTTGGAAAGAGGGCATTAAATCGTAGCTCCTTAAGTCAGTAAACCATCCGGCATGACTCCTGAGATGTTCGCACGGGTTTTCTACCATTTTACCCTCTCGCAGAAGGCCAAAAACTGCGGCGGAGATCCGAAAGGGCACGATTCCGGTCGAGGAATCTCGGGTCAACACGAGATGACTTAAAATGATGACCGAACAAGTTTGGTATGGTCGGAAAACTTGAAATCATAAAAAAATTTGAGATTAACCCGGTAAACATGAACCGAAGTTCGTAAAAGTCGAGAAACCCTAAAATCGACCGAAATGGCTGTATGGCCCCGGTTGATGAAATATATGGCTAGGATAAACCAGAATGACTCAAAAAGACCCGGTGATGACCGTAAAGGCCTAACATGTGGTATGGGATAGCTGTGTCAGTACATATCGAAAAGTCATAACGAAAGTCATTATAGATCAACGACTGCCGAAATGACTTGCCGGAAACCCTGAACGTTACGGAACACACGCGGGACTTCCAAGACCTTCAATTATGAACCTTTCAAGGTTGGTCATTGAGAAGACCTCGTGTTTTCATTGTTCACACACGGCTCTCGCTTGAAGGTTACAACATTATTCTGGAAATCATCGATCCATTCCCAACTCACAAGGGGCTCCACCAACGTCCTTAGCGGGCTCCACCAATGTCCTTAGCTCAACTCCACGAGGTAATCTGGAACAGATAACGGTCAAATAAAGAATATTGCCAATGGAATAGGAGTCTGGGGCTTCGAATCAGGCCAATTTGGTGTGTCAACAGCTTGTCTCGCCTTGATGTCAGCTTTGCAAGGGAATGACATGTAGCGAAGCAAAGTGAAACGTAGAGAAAACATAGCGAAACGAGATGGATTGTAGTGGAATGTAGTGGAGCAAAATGGCGATGGACTGAAAAGGTGGTATCAAGGTGTAGATACAGACACGCTCAACGACCAAATTTGGCAAGACGAATCTCCTCAAGTCTCCTAGTTAACCGCCATGTTTCATCAAGTCTTCCTATATTCGATTGGTAAGATATGTGACATTGGCACGAGAGAAGAATAGACAACCCCCAACATAGTGGGGAGTCCTCGAAACATGGGTTCATAGGTTCATCATCAGCCGGTAACCTGATCTTTGCGGTGTTCCTGTACTGTGATGGGCTAAAATTTAAAAAGAGATTTGTTTTGTAAAAATAAAAGAATACTAATCGAGCACATTCAAACTTTCAGATTCATTTAATTTTTCCAAGAAACATGATTTGATTCGAAATGGAATGATTTCAGATTCCAAAAGACAAACGTTTAAGCTCAAACAATAGACCGTGAGGATAATGGTGGTGCAAGTTCTAATCGAATAGGTGGCCCTTGGTGGGATGAAGTGACTGCCATGGTGGGATGAATAGCAAGAGAGGTGCAGTGGCCATAGTGGGGATAGAAATAAAAGATTTGAAGGCACAAGGTGATTACCGAACACGGTGGGATTAACAGACACGGTGGGATTAACAAACGCGGTGGGATTAGAAAACATGGTGGGATTAGAAAGATTGGAATTGGGGTACATGATGGGAAGAAGGGACCCGATAGGGTCCAGAAATATGTAGATAGAAATAGAACATCATGAATGATATATGCAATGACAACGAAAAATGCAATGCAACTAATACTACATGATGCATGATGGGTGTAGACACGCAATTTTGATCTAGTTGGAGAGATTAAATTCTTGTTTTTATGAAGTATATTTGAGTAACCTTTCAAGGGAACCAAGTTTTTCGGAAATATCAAGTTTTTCGGCACATTTCGAAGTAGATTGATGGGGCGTTGACCAGGTCAACGCGCCCTGCTTATAGGGCACCTGGCGCCCTATAAACAGGGCGCCAGGCGCCCAACTGATGGGCACCCGCATCCGGTCCGACCGACCGGACAAAGCTGATGGGACAGTTTCCGCAGATAAAGTTGCCCTCTTCTTGCCTATAAAAGGACCCCCATTTGGAGGCTTTAGGACACACCAAGGGCGTCCCTCACCTCCTCTCATCCACCACTACACATCCCATGCCTTGCAATCCCCCTCCAAGCTCTCAAACCATCCCAAAACCATCTCCCAAAACCCAAAAAAATCATAGTTGCTTCTTGAAGGGATATTCCAGCAGAATGAAGTTACCCTCTTTTGTGCTGTAGAAAGACCCTCATATGAAGGTTTTTAGACACCCCAAGTCCGTCTCCCACCTCATCTCATCCACCACTACGAATCTAAGCCTTCATAGCACCCACTCAAGCCCTTAGAGTATCCCAAAATCCTTTCCCAAAAACCCAAAAACCTGCAGTTTCCTTCTTCAGAAATATGATTTTTCTCCAACTTTGAGGGCCTCTACACTCTATTTCTCTTACATCTAGTACCAAAACACTCTTCCATTAGCTTCACTTGAGTATTGGCTGCTTGAATAAGTCTTTTTTCCGTATTGAAGGTCTTCCTACACTCCGGGGCGACGCCGCGATGAAGGGAAAAAAATCTGCTGAAGCCAGTCCCTGGTGCCCTATAAATAGGGCGCTTTGACTTTGGTCAACGCGCCCCATCAAGGGGACACCTGCAGCAGGTGCCCCATATATGGGGCACTAGCAGGCGGCACCCTGTTTTGCATTTTTTTGAGTTTATTTACCTTTCCGGTCGATCTTTTACTCCCCCCTTTCATTTTAACCCTCATTAACATGTCATTTAGCATGTATTGAGCCACTCATTTGCATTTTTCATGCATATTTAAACCTTCTAAATAGGGGTTGGGATTTAGCTCCCCAATCCGGTCGGCTCCTTCCCTCTTGCGCGTTTACATTCGAATTCCGAGCATGATACTACACTGTCACTATAACTAATGGTCTTTTCACTTGTTTCTATGTTTTCTCATGGATATTTTTAGGTAAACCCGGCCGAGGTAGAGCTTCAAACGGATCAAAGACAAAGGACTCACTTAGCTCTCTTCTTTCGGCCGGCCGAGAGAGGAGAAGTCGGAACCCAACAATCTCCCCACTTTCAAAGGTACGACGGTCATTTTCATTTCTCCATTTCATTTCTTTTCATTCTACTATATTTCGAGCCTTTGGCCTACACCACACCCACTAACATCCCATCCACCAAGTCACCAAAGCAAGCGTAGGGGCCGGGAGGGGGAGATCTACGGATGTCCTGCTTTCGGGTGCTTACACCTTTTGGCTTACTCACGGTGGGACCGACTTTGCTTTAGTGAGTTCTTCTCTTTTTTCTCCTAAGAATGTCCACTTGAAAACATGCTTCTTTTCAATCTAGTTCTCATTTAAGCCATTTTATTTCTTTGCATTTCTATTTGCTTGCTTACATGCTTGTTTATTTCCTTGAAGCATTATCTTGTTCCTTCCGATTTACTTGCCTTCCGTTGGTCCTTTTAAAAAACATACAATCTGATTTCTAGCTTGGTTTATCAACTTATTTCACCTTAGCATTTTAGATATCATCTTGTTTCATCTCTTGTTAAGTATACTTGTCTATTTCCTTCTAGGACTAGTTTTCCTTTAGCAAATCTTTCAAAGCATGCTTAGTTAAATTAATGCTTTCTTCCATCTTAGTTTAATTTCGTATCGTTGTCTTGTTTACTTGCTTCCTACAACATCTCATTAATCATTGTATGCTTTTATTTTCTTCTTGGTTGCTTCTTATTCCTTTAAATTTCACTTGCATTTAGTTTGCATTGGAGTTTCGGGTTCGCCCGTCTCCTTAGGACATCCGAGAAGGGAGGCTCTCTCCTCCCAAAGCCCCACACATCCAAACACCCCTCTTGGTGGTTGCCAACTCCTCCTCCGGGGATTCTCCAAGGACCGGGTAGCTTCCATCAAGACCTCCGTAAGTCCCGCACGTGAATGATTCCCTCTTCATCGATCGGGCCGGTTGTACCATTTTATCCCAAAACCCGGAGTACCTATTACCTATCATCGTGAAAAGAGTGACAACCTTAGATTGCTCGGCGTTGCGAGAGCATAGGGTCCCTGCCCATTTATTTGAGTGGACAATATTTCTCTTAACAAGCCATTAATTTGAGGTTGAAACAAAAAAATTGCATTAATCATTCCAAGTCTTTGCTATTACTTGTTTGTAAACAAAAACTGAAAATTAAACAAAAATCCCAAAATCACCTAAAAAGAACCAAAACAAAAATTTGCTTGAGGTTAATTTGCTTGACAACTTGCTTGTCCGACAAAAGAAAATCAAAACAAAAAAGGGGGTCCAAAAATTAAAACTAAAAAAATCCTTAAGCTTTTATTTGTCAACCTTCTTTTTCTATTGTGTTTATGAATTTAAGGTCGTGTCGAGTTATCGGAATGGCGGATCAAGGATACGAGCAACTACATGCTGAGTATGACCCAATCTTATTTCTATCCTAATGCCGTATGTACCGTCATCAACCCGAAGTTCTCCCCGAACCTAGTCAAACTTCTCCTCGACCCAATCCAAATTCACTTTGGGAGGCATTTTCTCATGCCGACCCCTACCCAAATTCAGCTATCAAAGCCATCCTCAAGGGCAAGTCGCCCGCCGACCACATTCCTCCCGAAGGTGGTCTTCACATCTCTACCCCTCGGTCGGTAGCACATCAACCCAATGTGCCCACTCATGGCCATTTCTTATACCGGGCTCGTAGCCCCAATCTCTCCTCATCCGGTAGCTAATCTAGATCACCCTGATCTGAATGCCGTTGCTCCTTCTAGGCCACTAGTTCATTCCTCTAATCATCTCAACCCTACTCACCCTTTGGTGCATCCCCCAATGTACCCTTCTTATCCGGCCACTTCGGCCCATCAAATCCCAATTCCGGTGCACCAAGCACCCACTTCTCCTCCTCCTCTTAGGGAACCTTCTGTCGATCAGGCCATGATTAACAAGATCAATCGCATGGATGAGCAGTATAGAGAGCTTAGACGTTTAATCGACACCAAGGCAGTCCCCGAAATTTCTCTTCCTTCTCTCTCCACTTTTCATCTACCTCCCTCTGAGATGCCGGTATACCGTTGCTACAATGGAACCGGTAATCCCTTCATTCACATCAAGGACTTTCTTTATGAGTCGGTAATGTGGCAAAATGATCCAAGGGCCCTTGCTTTTCTTTTTAGAAGATCATTAGAGGGATCAGCTTTAGAGTGGTTCTACTCGCTTGACTCTTTGGAGGCAAGTAACTTTGAAACTGTCAAAGCTAAATTTTTGCGCAGATATCAAGACAAATGGTCGGACCAACATATTCCATCACTGACCTCATGGCCGAAAGAATGAGAAATGATGAAGATTTTACCAGATATGCTGATAGGTGGAGGTCAATGGCAGAAAAGCTTACTGATTCCATTTCAGAGCCGGAGCAAGTGAAGATGATCATCACTAATGCCACTATGGCCTTAAAGAATATGCTGGCTTTGCATCACCCAACCTCCATGAGTGAACTCTATGAGAGGGCACGGTACATTCGTACACGCCTAGTGGACTCACCTTTCATGAACTTGTTTGATCCTAGACCCCGAGTCATTCAAGAAAACCACTTTTACCACAACCGGTCCAAAGGATCGAGGGCGTAGTGACAAACGAGAACCTTAATGTTGTAGGGAACCCACCTAGCAATTATCAACACCCGCCAGGAACCCTCAACAAAACCAACCATTTAGAAACCCTCGTCAACCTCAACATCAACCTCAGCTCCACTCGTCAACAACAAGTTCCGATCCCTCGCCGACCGCAAGCCCCGGTTCCACAACCACCGCGGCAACAATCGGCCAACTACAACCAAGCACCCCTCCCATGGCCTATGAACCCCTAAAGGTTGGACCCAAGAGGAACCATTACCCGCCTTTGCCGTACTCTCTCTCGTGGACATTTTTAATGCACTCATGGCGGGCAAATTGCATTGCCAAGGGAGAAGTCGCAGTGGCCTCAAAATGCCAACACGAGCGACATCGCTTGTTCCATAGATATCCCGGGGCACACCGTGGAAAATTGTTTTCGCCCAAAGACTATATCCACGATCTTAATGAGCAAGGAAGTTATCGACCGGGACCGTATGGGGGAATACATCAGAACAGTGAAAAATCAACCTCAACGGCAGCACGTACCAGCTCAGCAACAACAACAATAGAACCCCGGCCTGGGGATTATCCAAAACCCTTTACCTCCACATGCACCCGCACCTGGGAATCAACATGTTAATCCCATCTTGGTCTCTTCCTAGGAGTATCATGATCGGGGCCAGAATTGGCAAGTCGAGGGAGCCACCTCCTCCATGCATGTCAACCGAACCGTCCATTCTATACCCCAAGCTACATCAGCCAACCCCATTACTCCCAACCGGCCACCCATCATCCGAGCACCATCACGACCCATCATAACACCACCAAACACACAACTCCAATCGGGACGGACCCTAATCCGCTCGATTAATCCACTACAAACATCACCACCACTAGGACCCATCATCATCCCGCTCCGAGCAACTGTACCTTCACAACCTACCTACCCTACTATGACTCAAACCACCATCATTACACCCATCGCAAGAGCTCCCATCATTCGACCTAACCCACCACCCACCACTACCACCCCAGCCATAGCTCCTCAACTTGCCAGCATCGTGAGTGGGCGCATGTTCCAAAGGGTCTTTCCCCAGCCGACCGGCCGTGGTTGGTACCGAAACAAGAAGAACACATTGAAGAGCCGTTGCCTCGGGACATCCTATGACTTGTTGAAACATCTTGATAAAACCCCGGCACGGATCTCTATCTTAGAGTTGATCAAAAGATCCGCAGTCCATCAAGAGGTTCTCCAACAAGATTTTGCAGAGTAATGGTAAACGAGAGCCTCCCCCCAGAAAAAATCTCATCAGTTTTGGTCCCGAGAAGTGAGAACCCGGCCCTTACATTCACGAAGGAAGAGTTGGCCGACCCGGAAATAAGGAAATGTGCCTTGTGCATCATAGTCCACATCAATGGCGTAGGCATAAAGTCATGTTTAGTCGATACTGGAGCATCCATTAATGTTCTGCCACCAGAAACATTACATCTTTGTGGATTCTCCGAGGAAGACATCCGGCCATCTCAAATAACAAAGGACTCGCATATGACAATTCGAAAAGCTCGCCGATGGCATGATTACATTAAATGTGAAACTTGGACTCGAACAACATCGTTGACTTCCACATACTTGCGATGGATCCAACCTACAACGCTAATTTGGGCCGGCCCTATATGGGAGCACTAGAGGCAAGCCGCCTCCACCAATCACCGTTGTCTTAAATTCTCTCACAAGGGACAAGTGATTAAGGTGACGAGCATGCCCTTAGATCATCCATCTTCTCCACCACCACCCCTTGGGTAGCCAAACGAGCCAATTTTGACAATCTTGGATCTTCCGTAAATGAGTAGGCAACCTGTGCAAGTGTGGAGAAGGAAAAGAGAAGAAAATGAAACTATTGGGTGGCATATAATGAAGATTTTGGGATACCAGAAAGCCGAGGACTAGGCAAAGAACCGCAAGGCATAGCTGGGAGCCAATCAATCCAAGGAGGTTACAACCAAAGAGCGGGGTTGGATATGATGGAACGACAACCAATGGTCAAAATCTCAAAAGCAAATACTTTTCAGATGCTTACAATGGTTTTTCATCAAGAAAGAAACCATTCAATCGTCGAGAACAAGGAAGAACAAGAGATTGAGCAAGACAAGAGAAGAAGAACTCGACGACCCTAAAGATAACTTGTATCCCCAAATATCTCTTTTGTTTTCCACCGATGAAGAAGGGTCAAGCAATGAACCACCTGTGGCCGAACCACCCGTTGACCCACCCGAGGGTCATATTGCCAAACCGACTCGAGAAAAAGTCCAACCAACTCCACGAGGGCCTACCCTCATTATGTCATCTTTCGGGGGTCGATGCCCCAATTCACCGTGATGCTCTCCCCGGGCTTCTTGGCTCGATCCCTATTTTTAGGCCCTCAGCCCAACTTATGGTCCACGGACCCACTTGTTGCTTTTGGGCCACCGAGCCCCTCTACTAAATCTCGGGCCTTTGTGCCCATTTTCTCAAACTCTTTGGCCACCGAGCCTCTACTAAATCAGCCTTTCAGGCCCATTTCTTCCAACTCTTGGGCCATCGAGCCCCTCTATTGAATCCTGGTCTTGTGTCAGGCCCATTTTCTCCAACTTCGGGCCCCTCAAGCCTATCTCTTAAACCCAGTGCCCTCGAGCCCACATCCTCCTCTTCTTATTGGGTCCATGAACCCACCTTCTTCCATGATCATCCGGCCTACTGACCCATCATCTCTTTCTGTGAACATTGGGCCCGAAAGCCCCCCTCTATCAAACATTACTCAAGTCTTCCTCTTTATCAATATCTTTGCCTACTCCGACCCCGTAGTTGATCTCAACCCAAATTTGGGCACCGAAACCCATTCCGTCTTTATGTTTAGCACTCCCCAAAAACAATGCCCTCCTCGAAACTCAAATTTCGATCGAGGAAACATCTCAACTTGCCCTCGGAAGGGCATCGGCCCCCAGGACCCACCAGATCCTTAATTGACATTCTTTGCCCTCCATCCTCTCCAATAAATTCCACTCCATCCACCTCCTCTTCCTCCTCTTATTTACCTCCTTATTATTTAGGTTTAGTTTCCAATAAAAATAGGACAAAAAAATCAGAGGTAGGAGAGTTCCAAAAAGATACCTGCATCGGTTAGCTCAGAAAAGCTTAAAATGTGCCAAGCTATCGAAGTATCTAGAAAATGCGATTCAGCTGGATGAAATTCGATATGAGGAGAAGGATAACATTGATCAAACTTTGGGGGTTTCTTCCTCTCTCAATACGACATCACCTACATCCAACAGGAGGCAATCAAGGGCTATGCAATTGTCGAACATCTTGCCCATCATCCTATCCCAATCTTTGACCCTATCCAATCGATTTTCCCGATGAAGAATTGTTGTCCATTCGATCTTCCAATCTATGGACTTTGTATTTCGAGGGCGCATTAAACTCCTGTGGCAGTAGAGGGATAGGATTGTTCTTCTATCACCCGAAGGTGTCACCATTCCACAAAGCTTTTCAGCTCCATTTTCCACAACAGAACAAACAATATAGCTGAGTATGAAGCCTTGTTGGCCGGACTGGAGGCCGCTCACTTCTATGGTGTCACTAAACTAAGGGTAATCGGTGATAGTCAGTTGATTCCCCACCAAGTACTGGCCAAATACCGCACGTCTCATCCCGGTCTCAGACCATACCAAGAACTCACCACCTGTTACATCAAGCTATTCTCCAAACTCGAATTCATTCATGTTCCTCGTGCTCAAAATATTCTTGCCGATGCTCTCGCTTCTCTGGCATCTTCACTATCTGCCCCACTAGGTAGACAAAGTGTTAGGACGATTCTATGTCCGCCGACATACCATTCGGCAAGAGAAGATGCACAATTCTTGAAAGTTAAAGGCAGAATTTGAAAGGAAAGAGTACATTGAGCAAAGGAGGAAGTATCTTTGGTCGAGTTGGAGGAACTAGAAGAGGGTGAGAAACCATGGTATCATGAGATTGCGAATTCGTCAGATCGTACATATCCACCAGGATCAACCGTCGAAGAGAAGAAAGCCATAAGAATGGTCTCCCGTGAGATACACCATCTTAGGTGGAGTACTTTACAAAAGGAGCTTGGCCGGTGTTCTGTTAAGATGCGTAGATGAAGAGGAGGCTGAATTGGTGCTTGAAGAAGCACACTCCGGAGTATGTGGAGGCCATGTAAATGCTCAGGCCCTCGCCAAGAAAATCATCAGGCAAGGATATTACTGGCCTACTCTGGAAGAAGATTGCTCGATCTTTGTCCGCAATCGTCATCAATGTCAACTTCACGCCGACAAGATTCACTCTCCAAAGATCTTCCCTTCACCCGATTCACGCACCATGGCCCTTCGCTATGTGGGCTTTTGATGTTATCGGACCCTCGGTGACCCAAACTACACAAACAAAACCAAATCCTTCATTCTAACCGCAACGGGAGTACTCACCAAGTGGGCGGAAGCGGAAGCATATGTGGAGATCAAGGCATCAACGCACCTTCATCAAGCGCAACATCATTGACAAGTGTTCGGGATCCTAGCGACATCATCACCGACAATGTACCGCAATTCATCTCTCAGAGCTGCGTGACCTTTGCAATGTATTGCATCGATTGCATCATTCATCTCCATATTATCCTCAAGGCAACGGTCGTGCGTGCCACTAATAAAACCCTGATAAAAACCATTAAGAAGACTTGTAAGTCTAGCAAGTTCACAGACTGGCCAGATAAGTTAGTTGATGCTCTATGGGCCTACCGCACTTCTATTCGAACCCCAACGGGCCGCACCCCTATGCCTTGGCATTTGAGATGGAGGCGGTAGTTCCATACGAGTAATCATTCCTTCCCTCCGAGTCCAAACATCGATCGAGATATCCCAATGGATGAACGTCGAGATTCTCTTCTCGCGCAACTCGAACTCTTGGATGAAAGGAGGCGCCGCCGCCGAACATGCTAGATCTTACCAAAATAGGCTTAAAAGATTTTATCGAAGAGGGTGGTGGAGAGAAAATTTGGAAGTCGGGTGAGGTTGTGCTTAAAAGAATATTTGTTAAGCCGGCGGACCCCGCTCCAAACTTCAACCAAATTGGGAGGGTCCTTATGTTATTTCGGCTGTTTATCCCGGTAATTCATATAAGCTGACTAATACAGAAGGAGAAGAACTAGCTCATCCCTGGAATGGTGTATACCTCAAAAAATATTTCCCTTAGAACAAAAATCACAAAAAAATCTATAAAATCCAAAGGTGTGAAGTATAATGATAGCATCTAACGCCTACTTGCCCGGTGCATCAACTTGTCGCTAGTGGAAATAAGGATAGGCATCATACTGCACACACTACACACCTAGTTTTGAGATCCGATGATCGGAAGTCAGAGAGAAAGCTAGGCAACGCTTGGCAAAAGAAGGTCAACCCAATTCCATTCTCTTCTCGTTTCGGTCCAGAATAGATGAAAGGGGTTAGAATGAGGAGTATCGAAAATGCCCATTGCCTTAGTTGGAAAATGCCTCTGAAGGCCTGACTTCTTATTAAAAGAAAAGGTACCAAAAGATGGGCAATGACCCCTCAGGTCGGCAAAAGAATAGACCTGTATGAATGTGTACCAACAAAAGC
Source organism: Cryptocoryne crispatula var. balansae (assembly GCA_036172225.1). Classification (NCBI taxonomy): domain Eukaryota; kingdom Viridiplantae; phylum Streptophyta; class Magnoliopsida; order Alismatales; family Araceae; genus Cryptocoryne; species Cryptocoryne crispatula. The sequence continues at coordinate 32,757,820 of CM069929.1, read as the reverse complement.
CCAAGAAAAAGGCTCCAAAAGATGGGCAATGAACCCCTCAGGTCAAAATCAAGCAAAAGAAAAAGAGAGACCTGTTTGAATGTGGGCCATCAAAGAAAAGGGCTAGAAGGAAGGACCCAAGGATGTCAAATCCCAAACGGGCAATGTGGGCACTAGTAGAGAAACAAAGTTCGACATCCCTGAATTCTACTAAGGACTTACCACCAATCATCTTCCTTCTTTAACCTCAAAGGATAGGGTCGACCGACTAGGTCCAAGAAGAGCCATAGCCTATCAAAGGCAGAAGGTCAGAAAATCTCGGACTAGGCACTTTCTTACACGTGATGCCTACCCTTAACCCTTAGGTAACAATGAGAGGCACCTTGTGGCAAGCAAGGCAAAGGATGAGATGGTCGTTTCTTTCACATCAAACCAAAAAAAAAATTTAAAAACTTCAAAAAATACCAAACAAATTCATAAAATCAAAAATTTTGAAAATCAAATATCCAAAACACCAAAAAATCATAAAAATACCAAAATACCAAAAACATTATAAAACCATCAAAACCCAAAAAAATCAAAAATTTCAAAACACCTAAAGTTTGCTATCTAGATTGACTAGCTGCCTTTGCATTCATGTTTAATTTCGCCCTTGCATATTTCCTTTTCAGTGCATACTTATGTTTTTCTCGTTGTCTTTACCTTGATAAGGCCGATGTCCCTTCGACAAAAGATCAAGGCAACTTTGCCCTCTCCTCGCAAGTGGACTAAGCCAAAATAAAGTTCTAATATCTTCTCTCAAGTGGATGCAGAAGGCATGCCACTTCATATCCCCGAAACTTAGAGGAAGCAAAAACAACAAAAAATCAAAAATTGAAAACCAAACTCCGGACTACCCCGACCCCTATTAAAGACTTGCATTTAGTATTGCATCTATCAAAATAAATAATATTTAAGATGTTGAAGACCTCAAGTCTAGAGGGGCCGAGCCTCGAGAACCCCTTCAACAAAATCAGCGAGGGCTCGCTCATTCCCTAGGCTTGCGGATAGGCCAAAGTTAGAATATGCGACGACGATTTCTTCATAGATGTCCTCGACCCGTTATAGTCAACCATATCTTCAACTATTTTCTTATACTTATTTGTCTTTCTTTAAACCCAGTAGATGCATCATTTCATACACCATCATGCATCATCCCACCACAACCATTTCCCTGCTTCCTAATCCTACCATAACCTCCTTCCTCACATCGTGAACCCTTTTAAAGATGGTCTTGATTTTTCGCAATCAGCTTCCACCATGTTTTAACAATGATTTCATCGAAACAAGAAGTTTTTCCATGTCGAACCGAACCAAGATTGATTGCCGAGTAAAACCTTATGAATTTGAAGAACCCAACCATGGTTGATTGGTCGTCTCCCTCTTACCTTTTGCAATTTACTTTTCAATGCATTTCTACCGAGTCCAAGACACCATGCAGCTCGGGTCCCGTCGGTAACAATTCTCCCCCACGTGGGATTTTAGTTATTTACTTTTCGCATCGTTTTCCTTTAACCAATCAACCGTAGGAAGGTTTCGATAAGACAAAGGGTAATCTCGGAATCCGGTAAAGTTTTATTCCACTCAACTAGGCCAATGAGGGCATGTCTAAATCTACACCTCGGCGTCACCTTTTCAATCCATTACCACTTCATTCCGCTACGCCTCATTACGCTTTGCTACATTCGCCTACGCTTCATTCATGTCACTCCCCTACAAAGCCGACGCCAAGGTGAGGCAAGCTGTAGACACGCAATTTTGATCCAGTTGGAGAGCTTAAATTCTTGTTTTTATGAAGTATATTTGAGTAACCTTCGTGAACCAAGTTTTTTTCCGAAAAATCAAGTTTTTCGGCACATTTCGAAGTAGATTGATGGGGCGTTGACTCAGTGTCAACGCGCTCGCTATAGGGCACCCGGCGCCCTATAAAAGGAGCCGTGCGCGCCCTATCGATGGGGCACCCGCATCCGGTCCGACCGGGATCGGGGTTGATGGGACAAGCTCGCAGATAAAGTTGCCCTCTTCTTGCCTATAAAAGGACCCCCATTTGGAGGCTTTAGGACACACCAAGGGCGTCCCTCACCTCCTCTCATCCACCACTACACATCCCAAGCCTTGCAACCCCCCTCCAAGCTCTCAAACCATCCCAAAACCATCTCCCAAAACCCAAAAAAATCATAGTTGCTTCTTGAAGGGATATTCCAGCAGAATGAAGTTACCCTCTTTTGTGCTGTAGAAAGACCCTCATATGAAGGTTTCTGGACACCCAAAGTCCGTCTCCCACCTCATCTCATCCACCACTACGAATCTAAGCCTTCATAGCACCCACTCAAGCCCTTAGAGTATCCCAAAATCCTTCCCCAAAAACCCAAAAACCTGCAGTTTCCTTCTTCAGAAATATGATTTTTCTCCAACTTTGAGGGCCTCTGCACTCTATTTCTCTTACATTGAGTAACAAAACACTCTTCCATTAGCTTCACTTGAGTATTGTCTGCTTGAAGAAGTCCTTTTACGTTCAAGGTCTTCCTACGCTCCGGGCGACGCCGCGAAGAAGAGAAGAAAATCTGTCGAAGCTGCCCCGGTGCCCTATAAATAGGGCGCTTTGACTTTGGTCAACGCGCCCCATCAAGGGGACACCGCAGAAGCGCCCCATATATGGGGCACTAGCAGGGGCGTACCCCGTTTTGCATTTTTTTGAGTTTATTTACCTTTCCGGTCGATCTTTTACTCCCCTTTCATTTTAACCCTCATTAACATGTCATTTAGCATGTATTTGAGCCACTCATTTGCATTTTTCATGCATATTTAAACCTTCTAAATAGGGGTTGGGATTTAGTCCAATCCGGTCTTCCTTCCCCCTCTTGTGCGTTTACATTCGAATTTGGAGTACGATACTACATCGTCACTAGAACTAATGGTCTTTTCACTTGTTTCTATGTTTTCTCACGGACATTTTTAGGTAAATCCGCCGAGGTAGAGCTTCAACCGGATCGAAGACAAAGGACTCACTTAGCTCTCTTCTTTTCGGCCGGCCGAGAGAGGAGAAGTCGGAACCCAACAATCTCCCCACTTTCAAAGGTACGACGGTCATTTTCATTTCTCCATTTCATTTCTTTTCATTCTACTATATTTTGGAGCCTTTGGCTCCTGGCGACCACACCCACTAACATCCCATCCACCAAGTCACCAAAGCAAGCGTAGGGGCCGGGAGGGGGAGATCTACGGATGTCCCGTTTCGGGTGCTTACAATGGGCTCAAGAAAACAAAAACAAAACTTGTATAACAATTAGTTGAAGATATAGATTGTCTATGAGGTCAAGATACCCATTCGGGAACCATCGTCTCTCACTGCACAATTTTGGCTTATCTATGAGTACAAAAGATGACCCGACCATCGTGGATTTTGATGAAGGGGATCTTGGGTCAAGTCTCTTTGTAGTCATGGTCTTCAACATCAATGCATACAATAAGTAGTAATGCACCTAATATTAGCCAAGAAAGGAAATGATAACGGTGAGTTTGCAATAGTATGACATGCATTCTCACAAAAGAGTTCATGTGCCTTAATGAAGACACAAAGCAAAAGTTCCTCGGCAAAGTTGAGGCCGAGGTAATGATGACACCTCCTCCTGAGAATCCTCAGGGGAGGGAAGTGGCGAACATCGCCTTATTGAAATCTTGAAAAAAATGCTCCTCAACGAAGTTTAGGCTGAGGTCATGGTGACACCTCCTCCTAAGAATCCTCAGGGGGGAAGTGGCGAGTATTGCCTTGTTGTGCAGTTCTCCTTGTTTGTTCTTCGTGCCTGAAACACTCGAAAAAGAAAATTAGAATGCCAATATGGCTTATCCCCTTGCAAGTTGCAGTATGTCTTGACTTTTGTCAAGGGGTAATAGTCTTATTAAGGGTGTAGAAATAAAGCAGCAAATACATAATGAAAATTTTGAAACATGAGATAATAAATATGAATGTAAAGATGAGAATTCGAACCAAGCATGGTGATGCATTTTTTTTGAAAATTTTTTTGGAATTTGAAAAAGAAGTTTTACAAAAAGATTCAATTTTTTGGGATTTTGAAAATTTCCATTTTTTGGAGTTTTGAAAATACTTAAATTTTTTAGAGTTTCGAAGATATTCAACTTTTTTAGAGTTTTTGAAAATATTTATTTTTTTGGGGAGAGAAAAATCAGTATTGATACAAGTTCTCATCACTTGGATATTTTTTTTAGGTTCGTTGGTAGACACCATGTGCAAAATGGGGTTCCTTACTTAGAATCTTTTTGACCTTCTACCCTTGATCAGCTAGAGTTTAGCTTTAATTTGGTTGGTCCACCCACACCCTGGGGGGTTAAGAATGAAAAATTGATAAGGAAGTCCTTGATAGGCTTTGGAAATATCGAGAGGGATTTCTCTACTCACACCTAATTGCCCATTGGGGTTCGGCCTCTTCAAGTCTTTTCTTCTTTATCGACCAACCTATTTTTGTGGAACACATTCGGACAGGTGCTTTGACCTATGGAGTCATTGCCCATCTTTTAGTGTCTTTTTTCATTTTCTACGTTTTTAGGTACTCATTCAGACAGGCCCATATTTGTTTAAACCTGTGGGGTTCATTGCCCATCTTTTGGCACCCTTTTTCTATTTGAGAAGTTTGACCTTCTGAGATGGCCTCCTACTAGGGCGGTGGATACTTTCGATACTCTCCCTCTCTAATCCTCTTCACCTATCTTGGATCGAACAGAAGAGAGTAGGGTGAGGGTTTTCCTTCCACCTCTAAGCCTTGCCTAGCTTCTCTCGGGTGTTGGGTCATCCGGATTCTAGGATCGGGACGTGTTGTGTGTGTAGAATGGTATCTACCCTCGATTCCTTGACAACAACCTAGAATATGTGGACTTAAGTCATACTAGTAGTTCTCTCCATTTTTTAGGTAGATTACATTCCATAAGTGAATCAATTGTTCGCGTGCCTTACAATGTAAAGGATTTGTTTAATAAAAATAAGATAGCTACAAATATCATCAATCATGAATTTCTCTCAATTAAAATTGTCATGTGAAATTCAAAATCATTTCAAAAAATATTGCCTTGCGGATGACATAATGATGATGAATGCAATTTCATGTAATACCTAAGAGAAGAAGAAGTTCATTGCTAATGACGGCTTTGCTTGTGCTTGCCTTGCCTTGCCTGCCATGCCTTGCCCAACTCCTTCCACTGTTGATATGCTCCACATTGAATCGAAGAATAGGAGTCATACAGCGAGGTGCAAGATGTGGAGGATATGATTTGGCACGGAGGAACTAGGATTGATGATGTAGAAGGCAAAGATTGGGGTATCACCTAGAAAATTTATCTACCTTGATTTTTTTTGTTAAAAGTAAAACTTGGAAAAATAAAGAGAATTGTAAAAATAAAGAAATATGCTTGAAAAATAAAAGTGAATTAAAATGGTCTCTTGGGCCCGAAAATGGTTGGAATCAAGAGGCACGTGGGCCCAAGGGTTGAATGCGGGCCAGAGGGCCCAATTGATGGGCATGAGGGCCCAATTAGAGGTGATGGGCTTGAAGACCCGATTGGAGGTTAAGCCTGAGGGGCCCAATGAAAAGAGCAGGCACATGGGCCCGATTTAGGTGGTTGAGAGCACAATTGTAATTGGGATTTGTGATGGGCTCGTGGACGCCATTGAAGAGTATGGGTGTGCAAACCCGAATTTGAAGAAATGGGGGCACGGGGGCCCAATTTCAAAAAAAATTGGGCATGCGGGCCGGGCCCGGTTGCGAAAAAATTTGGGCATGTGAGCCTGGTTGAGATGAGTTGTGGGCATGCGGGCTGGATTTAGAAGAATTAAGGGCACATAGGCCCAATTTGGGAGAATTGTGGGCACCTGGGCCGAATGGAAGGAAAGGGGCACGTTGGCCCAGTTGGGGAAAAGGGACGCATGGGCCTAGTTGAAGGAAAGGGGCATGTAGACCCGATTGATTAAAAGGGGCACGTGGGCTCGATTGGATAAAGGTGGCACGTGGGCCCGGCTGATGGAAAGGGGCACATGGGCCCAGTTGTTAAAAAGGGGCATAAGAGCCCGATTGACGAAAAGGGGCATAAGTGCCAGAAATTGGGGCATAAGGGCCCGAAAATGGGGCATAAGGGCCCGATTGCAGAAGAGGGACATAAGAGCCCAATTGAATGGGATAAAGTATGGGTAGTGGCCCCAAGATTAAAGAATTGGGGACCCATGGGCCCATTCGACGATTGTAAGGAAGATAAATATAGAGTGGTGGCCCTAAGATGGATGAATTGTGGGCCCATGGGCACAGTACACTCTCTGTCCTGCACGTGTGTTTCGTAGGCCGTAACTTGCAAACGGAATGTTCGATTTGGCTCCCGTTTGTTGCGTTGGAAAGAGGGCATTAAGCTATAGCTCCTCAAGTTAGTAAACCAGCCAACATGACTCCTGATACGTTTGCACGGGGCTTTCTATTGGTTTACCCTCTTGCAGAAAGTCAAAAACCGCGGCGGAGATTCGAAAGGGCACTATTCTGGTCGAGGAATCTCGGGTCAACTCGGGATGACTTAAAATTGAACAAATCCGGTACAGTCGAAAAACCTGAAATCATCAAAAAATCTGAGATTAACTTGGTAAACGTGAATTGAAGCTCAGAAAAGCCAGGAAATCCTAAAATTGACTAAAATAGCCGTATGAACCCAGTTGATGAAATATACAGCTAGGATCAACCCGAATGACTCGAAAAGACCCGATAATGACCGAAAAGGCCTAACACATGGTCCGGGATAGCCGTGTCAGTACATATCGAAAAGTCATAACAAAAGCCGTTATAGATCGATGACTGCCGAAATAACTTGTTAGAAACCCTGAACATTACAGAACACATGTGGGACTTCCAAGACCTTCAATTATGAACCTTTCAAGGTCAGTCATTGAGCAGGCTTCATGTTTTCACGGTTTACGTGTGGCTCTCGCTTGAAGGTTATGGCATTATTCCAGAAATTAGCGGTCCATTCCCAACTCACGAGGGGCTCCACCAACGTCCTTAGCTCATCTCCACAAGGTAATTCGGATCAGATAACGGTCAAATAAAGGATATCGCCAATGGAATAGGAGTCTGGGGCTCCGAATCAAGCCAATTTGGCATGTCTACAATGTTGCCTAAAACATGAGTAGGCATCCTGTTAATCAAATATATCGCACATGCATCTCCATCGTCCCAAAATTTGTATGGTAAATGAGCTATGCTTAATAAAGCTAGGCACATTTCTACAATATTGCTGATGCTTCTGTTAACAAACATCATTTTGATTGTGGGTATAAGGACAACTAATCTAATGAAGAATACCATTTTGAGAGAAGTAATTGAAACTTGTCTATACTCTCCACCCCAATCACTTTGAAAACATTTAAATTTTTTAGGAAATAAGTTTTCTACTTGTGTTTTGAAGAGTATAAAAATTGAGAGTAAATTTCTCTTAGTATAAAGAGGAAAGAGGATAAAACCAGTAGTATCTACTATAATGATCAACAAAAATCTCATAGTATTTTGAACAGTGTTACTTACATGAGAAGATAGAATTCATATATTTGAAGAAACTATATCTAAGGAAAATTGACAGCTATGTGAGGACAATGGAAAATGCAAATGATGACTTTTAGCTTTTGCACAATGAGAGCAAAACCAAGAGTTACTGAAATCAAAAGGAGTGCATAACTGGCTCAAAATTTGAGAGATAGTTTTGAAGGCCAGATGGCCTAACCAATGATGCCAAATAGAGTGTTTCTCTACAGCAAAACCAATGGGTTGAACAGCTTCTCCTAACACCAAGCAATAAAGTCCATTAGCATTTTTGCCCCTGGACATCACCTTGTTGGTCTAGATATCCTTAACAATACAATGATAAGAAAAAAATTCAAAGTAAAATGCGTGATCTTTAGCAAATTGAGAAACTGAGAAAAGGTTTTTAGTAAGACATGAAACACGTAAAGTGTTACGTAATGTAATGGACTAAGAACCTGAGTTTCTATAAGAGCCCAATGTCTGGTGTCATATGATTATTAGCTCTTGAGTTTTAGTTTGGATACTAGGAGGAATCAGGTGTTAAATTGAAGGACTAAAAAATTAGAAGCCATGTTAGCAGTGCAGTGCTATGGGTTGGGAGCTTGATACACTTGTCTGGATCAATTTGAACCAGTGTCCCTAAAGGCAAAGTCATATCTCTTCCAGTATTGAAGGGCCATGTGCCCTTGTTTATCACAGAGCTGACAAATAGGAAGAGGTTTCTATCCACTATTCATATTTTTGTCATATTGAACAAATCCTTGAGAATTTTTTGGTGATTACATTTAATTTTGATTTATGTTATAAGTGAACTGGTTTTGACCTCTACCTCTTCTTCTATATCCTCTGCCTCGACCTGAGTTATTGTAGAAATTGGCATTCTGTTGTTGCTGTGTTGTTGATGTTTGTTTTTGCCATATTTGCAGTTAACTCATTAATAGACTGTTGTTGCTTTTGTAGAAAAATCTCATGATCCAATAACATACCCTGAATGTTCTCTAAAGATAGGTAAGATGAATCCATTCTCATTGTAATAGAAGTGAAAATTGACTCAAATTCTAGGCCTAAGCCACCAAGAATATATAGGAGCATCTCTTGGGTGAAATCAAATCTTGAGCCATGGCTAGAGAGTTTGCAACATACTTTGCTTTTTGAATATATTCCGCAATCTTCATAGATCCTTTTCTAAGTTGTTGTAATTTAACCTGAGTTGTAGAACTCTTGTAGTGGAATTGTTAGCAAACATGGTAGAAATGGCTTGCCAAATTTCAGCTGACGGGTTGTGACAAACATGTAAAGGTAAAACCAATTCTGAAATTGAAGAGATCAACATGGTTTTAACTAAGCTATCTTAACATTTCCATAAAGCAACATCAAGATTAGTGACTAGTTCATTGAATCAAGCCAGTTTCGATCAAAAGGTGGAGGACAACTTACAAATCCATCAACCAAACCCATCATATCATAAGTGTCAAGAAATAGAATGAATTGAGCTCTCCAAATCACATAGTTCTCGCTTGTTAACTTGACTGAGATGCAATGCATAATGCTTTGAAGAGACGAAAAAAGTTAAGGAGTAGAGAAGGGCAACCTGGATCCAGATTGAGTGACCATGCTTGGTGAAGTTGTTAGAAGACATATCCCCCTTGAAGCCTTGCTCTAATACCATGTTGAGGTTGAATTGTAGACACATCTAAATGTCTTAGTAGAATTAAGCAGAGTCACAGAGCAGAGACAGAGAAGAGACGTATTGAGTGTGAGAAGAGACTAAGAGAACTGGCGAGCTCAATTGCCCCACCACAATGTAATTCTCCTTTTATATATCAATGATAAATATAGTTCAATGGTGTCTAGCAATTATAAGGATCTTACAATCTATACAATGATTACAAAAAGACTACAGGGGGTAAATTAAAAAATGTGTCATCCGGGTTTGATTACAAATGTACGTACCATGGTTAACAGGGGCCAGCATTTTCACGACTGCCAGCAATTGACTGTGCATTGGAGAACACGATCTCCCGGGATAGAAATTTTCAAAGCATGCCATCTTACATACATAAATTTAAAATTTGTGTAGATTAATAAGCGGGCCAGAAGGTGGATAGTTAGGAACCACATGTCGTGACAGTGGGATGAAACCACACAGCGAAAATACACAACAACGTGACAATGGGATGAAACCCAACACTTGGATTCTCCAACCCAACTAATCATACTATAAAATATCCATTAAAGTTTAACTAGTTTATGAAATTTCAAAACTCAAACTTAAATGATCTTAATATAAGTTCCATCAAAATAAGGGAATAAAACCATACGAAGTCTAACAACATTTTTATTTAAAAAAAAAAAACCAAACCAACACAAACTACCTAAGTAGAGAAATCACTCCTTCCCAAGTACAAGTGGCCTTGATTCCTCTTGTTCCACTTGAACCTCAACCTCAAACTCCTAGATCTCCAAAATCTACTGGAAAATTTATAGTAACAAAGGGGCAAGTCACCAAAGACTTAGTAAAATTTACACCCATTCTTGCCAATCGTATAACTAACATATAATCAAGCGATGATAGATAATATATCTAATGTGAGATGTAATACAAAGGTATAGGATATCTTCTATATCAATCTCACAACCCATATCTAAACTAAGATTTTCATTAAGAAAAGATTTTTCCAATGCTATACACTTCTAGACTAATGCACACAAGACCATATTAACTAGAAAAATATCAAATAAATGACCTCAAGACTTAACTTAACATGATCAAACTGAGAAAAATATGATTTTTTTATAACATAACATGAATTAACACACTACATGACATGCAAGTAACACAACTTCATATTCTTTCCAAACACATAGCCAAAATAGCAAAGAATTGGTCATCTTGCTTCACTTGTACAAAATGCTTTCACCAAGTCTAATATATACAACAGTAACATATATTAAGCTAGCCTATAGTGCACTGAGGTAATGGTGACACTTAGAGAAAATCGCAGTAATCCGAGATCTGTGGGAGGGTCGGATTTATCTAAGTTACCTGCTGCCCACGGGTAATTGACTAGCATAGGCTGGTGAAGCCTTCATAACATGTCATATCAAGAGTTCATAACATGATTTCAGATTATGACATACTAGATCATACCATGCATACTAGACATAAACCTCTCATTTTAATACTTTTCATGCAAAATAAACCATTTACCATAAGCTAGACAAAACTTATATCAACCAACTTGGTTAATGTGTTCTAAACAAAACCTATATCAAACTTGACCATATAAACATAACCATATCATGCAAGACATATCACAAAATCTAGAACAAAATTGAGTATGAACTATATGAACAACTTACATGCAATATTAACAAGCTGAAATTAGACATACTTAGACATATACAAGATAATTAACTTAAATCAAAATTCACCTAAATCAAGCATCATAGGCCATGATTTCTCTTTCAATATTCTGACCTAAACAGGGTTCCAAAAGTTCAAATTGTTGATCTAACTTTTTTACAAGCCTAAACATAATGAATTTCCAATTCGTTCTAAACTAGCATATAGTCATATACATAGTTAACATAGGGTCAAATCTCATCAAAATAGACTCCTAACCAAGCATAATCATACTAGCCATGTTCCATAATATACAAAATAACAAATTCGAGTTGTTGGTTTCAAAGATTTTAATAAAATCATTAATCATAGCTCCAAAGTTGAAAACTAGTCAAGTTAAGATCCATAAGTTAAATCATGCATATCTTCTTATCCAAATGAAATCTTCTATAAATTTTTTGGATTTTATATATTTTTTGCTAATTTTTATGGCCCTTTTCTGATTTTTGGAATTATAAATCATCAAAATCTGGAAAATGTTGAGCCAATGGTTCGATCCAGTTGAACTGAGCGGTCGAACCAGAGCTGGACCAGTGGCTCGATGCTAGGCTGGTGGTTGAGCCGGGCAGGTAAGTTGGGTGGTTGGCTGGTTGCTTGAGCGGGAGTATGCGCTCGCGATGGAGGCGGAAGTAGCAGGCGATGATGGCGGCGGCAGTGGCCAGCGGCGGAGGAGCAGTGGCTGAGGGCGGATGGCAGGGATGATGCTAGTGACGGTAGTGGTAGTGAGAAGAGGGATGGCCGGTGGTGATGGAGAGAGAGCTTCCCCATAGCTCTTCTGGCTAGAATAGGGAAGACTAGCATTGGGGATCGACAATGATGGAGGGGGCTCACGACGGCAATGAACGGTAGTGGCTGTAGCAGATGTTGTACCATGATGACCGCAATGATGAGGGGGGAGAGGACAGAGGCTGGTGGTGAAAGGGGGGTCTCAACAATGGCTTCCGGTAGAACCAATGGACACAGTGGGTAGGGAGTGACGGCAACGGGGGAGGGGGCTCACTGCGGTGGCTTCTGGCAGAACAAGGCATGTAGGCAGGGGAGGCAATTGATGACGACAACGAGGGGGGAACTAGTAGCGGTGGCGATGGGGGAGGGGGTTCCCCACAGTGGCGGTTCTAGTAGAACAGGAGGCTCGCGCACATATGACTACGGTGGCGATGGTGACCTCAGCAGTGGCAGCGGTTGTGGCGGTAGACTGGATGGCGACCAATGGAAATGGATAATGGGGAGGGGAGAAGCTAGCGATGGCAACGAGAGGGAGGGCCTACGGCGGTGCTTCCGACAGAACTAGGGGACACTCGCGCGAGGGGCGACGGTGACGATAGAAAAGGATAGGGCAGTGGCAAAGGACAGCGGCAACTGGCAAGGAAGAGAGGAGAAGGAAGAGTTCAACGAGGTTGGTAGAGAGAGAGATCGACGGGGCAGTTTCCATAATTGGGGGGGACATCAACGAGAGAAATGGGTGGGATGGGGGAATTGTTATAGAACAAACTAAAAAAAAGTCCTATTTTCTTTTTTTAATAACCAGATATTACACCACATGTTTATATCAAGATCTCTGCTATATCCACTTACTTAAATTTGAAATGTTGTCAAATGCTATCTTTTGACCAATATAATTTTCTTATTTATGCACACTACCTTATCACAAAAATGTACCTAGAAAGTTGATACCTTTCAAAAGAATCTAGCAAAGGAAAAAACACTTTTAATTGTATACATGTGTAGACATGCTAAATTGGATTGATTCAGGACTCCAAACTCTTATTCCATTGGCAATACTTTTTATCTGACAATTATTTGATCAAAATCGCCTTATGGAGATGAGCCAAGAATGTCAGTGGAGTGACGCGTGAGTTTAGAATGGATTGAGAATTTCTAAAGCAATGTCGTAACCTTCAAGCGAGAGCCGAGCGTTAATTGTAGAAACATGAAGCCTGCTCAATGACTAACACTTAATGATCCACAATTGAAGGTCTCAGAAGTCCCACATGAATTCCACAACATCTGGGTCTCCGACTTTTATCATGGCTTTTCGATCTGTACTGTCACGACTATCCTGAATCGTGTGTTATGTCTTTTCAATCATCATTGGGCCCTTCCAAGTCTTCCGGGTCAACCCTAGCTGTTTATTGTCACCAATCAATGCCATACAGTAGTTTCGATCAATTTTAGGGTTTCCCGGTTATTCCTGACTTTTTCGAGGTTCGTTTTGCATTTATCAAGTTATTCTTGGCTTTTTCGATGATTCCAAGTTTTCTGATCATACTAGACTTGTTCGGTTATTGTTTTAAGTTATCCTGAGTTGAGCCTCGGCTCCTTGATTGAAACTGTGTCTTTTTGGATCAATGCTCCGACTTTTGGCATCCTCGAAATCATGAACCAAAGGTTAAAATCCCGTACGAAAGTTCTGGGATGTGTGCCAGTTGGTTTACCAATTTGGGGAGCTACATTTGCGAGTCCTCTTTCATATGCAACAAATGGGAATATTGCTGAGAAGATGAAGTCGGATGTGTGCCAACCTACTCAATCACAGACTTAATTGCTGAGAAGATGAAGCCGGATGAAGACTTCACCAAATTTTCCAACTGGTGGAGAGAAATAGCGAAAAAATTAGTTGACACCATTTCATAGGGGGAACAAGTGAGGATGCTCATTGGGAATACTACACCAGCCCTTCTCAATCTCTTAGTCATACACCGCCCAACTACTATCAGTGAGCTATGCGATAGTGCCCGATACCTTGAAGCCCACTTTAGGGATGCCTCTATGTTCAATCCTTTTGACCCTAAACCCCGTAACACTAGAAAACCTGCACCTATAGGGCCTACCACAGAGGGAGTCGTGAACAATGAAAGTGTCAACGCCATAGGGAATCAGAACGGGAATCGCCAAAACCAATACCGAAACCCCCCACTGAACTAGCAATACCTACCAGCTCCTCAACCAACCCAACAACAACCTCAGCAGCAACCTGCCTATAACGGAGCACCGCCACAACAACCTACCTACAACCGAGCACCATAGCAGCAACCTGCCTACAACCAAGTGCCTCCGCCAGCCAACCGACCTAGGAGGGGACCAAAGAGATAATACTACCCTCAACTAACCTTCCCCCTCATAGATATTTCAATGCACTAATGGATGAACAGTAGATGGAGCTTTCGAAGGAGAAAGAGGCATGGCCGGTGAATGTAGACATGTCAAAGTACTCTGCCTACCATCGGTACCCAGGGGGCACTGTAGATGTTTGCTTCCAGTTCAAAGATTACATTCACGATCTTAATGAACAAGGGAACATCGACTGGGCACAGATGGGGGAGTCCATACAAGTGATGAAAGCACAAAAAAATCAACGACAACACCAACAACAGCAAGCACAGCAGCAGCCTGACTTGGGCATAGTTTAAGATTCACTCCCGGTACATGACTCGCTCAAGCACCCGCACCAGCCCCACCAAACCCATGGATCGGTCTCGTCCACTCTGCTATCGGGGAGTCAACCAACCACTCCCAGGGTTGGTAGGTGGAGATCAAACCGCCACCATGCCCGCAAGATCAGCTTCACCCACAACCCATACCATACTCTTCATACAAAGAGCCATTCCCAGTCGACAACTTATCTAAACACCCCAAAACCTAACCTTACCAAAACTACCATCACCAACCATTAATCCTCCCCGGTGCCTAATAATTAGACCGCCACCGACATGCCAACCAACACCTAACCCATCAACCACCACCACTCCTTGGCCTCTCATCATCCGACTATCACCTAACCCACTGTGGGAACCTCGGGAATCTTTTATTTTTAAAGTGTGTTTAAAAGATTTTTTATTTTTTTAATGTTTGAAATATCATACCCAAATTTTCTAGTAAAATAGGTGATAGACCATAAAAATTACTAGATAGTCCAGGCGATATTAAAAGAGTATAGAACCGATGTTCAAGTTCTATGAAAATATTTTTTGACCTCTCTCCATCGGATGGTGCGAATATATGATGTTCATTTACGTCGAGCAAACACTTGAACACCCTTGATTAACTGCCATAGCGATCTTGTTGATGGGAGCATGCACATCCACAACATATAAAGAACATAGAGGGCCCCGGCCTTGCAGGCCCGATGAGATGCAAACAAGTTTGATTAGATTTGATTTGGAGTTGACTTATGTTGATTTATGAATTGATTTTGATATAGTTTGAAATGTTTATTTCATATTTCCATTTGACTTAGATTTGAATGTTATTTGTTTTGAGTTTGTTTGAGTTGTTTGGTTTGTTTTACTTCAATTGGTTGAAATTTATTTTATTTTTGTTTTGAGTTTTAAATTTTTGATGTGTTGATCAATTTGACTTGTTTAAGTTTAGTTGACATGTGTTGAGTCATTTTTATGTGGTTTTCTCATAATGGTTGGTGTTTTCATACCAATTCGGGTTTGTTCGGTATGTTTTAGATGTTTTGAAGTTTGGTTCAAATTGATTAAACTTGAACTTTAGATTGTTAATGAATCTGATTTACATGTTTTAAGATATATTTTAGATGCTTTAATGTGTTTTTGATGTGTTCATTTCAGTTGGTTAGGAATCATTTTATTTTCACTTGTTTTTAAAAAATGAATTCCAATGAATTAAGTGCATTAAATCATCTTTTTTAGATTGTATGATATTTGTTGAATGTTAAGGTTTTAATGACCTGTTATAAGTGTATTTTAGGTTTGGTTTGAATGTATTTTCATATATGATTAAATTATGTTTAGATTCGGTTAACTTTTGTTCAGTTCGCATCACAACCGGTCCGTCAAGCTAGTGTCGATGCCCGGTCACACACAAATGACTCGGCACTTGAAATATTCATGTTCAAAGTATTCCATGTCAATGTACATCAGATGTGATAGTTCATATACCATGTTCAATGCTATCAAAGAGTAAATGTGACAAACTTCCCTTGGTAAAAAAAAATCCCACTTGATCAAGAAAATTTTGGCATCATGCTGCCTTATTTTCCGATTGGTCTAATTTTTACCCATCCTACAAGGCATAGTCTTTTGACTTTCTAAGTAGTGGGAAGGATCATCTACAACGGGAGCTGGCCCGCACCTACATCCGGGTCAGCGTTCTGGTGCAAGCCGGATAAGCCACCCAAGGTGGAGTGCCTACGTGGTGGTGCTAACTCCTTATTTAATTTTAGCATTTCGCCTTCAGATTTAGTTAAGTGTGCTTTTTAAATGTCCAAGGCCCAATGGGCCAACTTCATACAAACAGCAGAATGAGCCGGTCTTCAAGTCATGTCAGCCTGGTGAGGACGGTCTTCAAGTCATGTCAACCTAGTTGGCATGTTTTGAACATCTTGGGCCCTGGTGGCCTAATTTGCTCTCCAAGGGCCAACATGGCCTGTTTGCAGCACTTCAAGGCCAAAATGGTCAGTTTCATAACCTGTATGCCTTTGCAATTTTTTTTGTTTTTTCTTGCAGCAGCAGTAGGTGGTGTAAACTTCCATGTAGAGAGCTGAAGAAGGACCTGTTTTGGTGTTGTTTTGAGAGCTGCCAATGGGCTAACTTCTTTTGCCATTCAGGTGCTGTGTTGAAGGGCCATCAAGGGGGCACACAAGGACCTGATTAAGGTGTGTTTTAATAGGCCAAACATGGGCTGAACGGGGGATTATGTTCGGATGATGCTCAGGTGGGCAGAACTTGGACTATTTGGATGGCCAAATAGGGAAGTCAAGGGGCTATGCAAAGACATTTGATGGGTGGAAATTAGGGCCACCCGGCTTAACTCTTGGCCCGTCTGGCGGATTCCAAGAGGCCCGAGCTGTTACCCCTCCTTCCACTCATTAAAGAGGATGTTTGGTTTTTTTAGGGTGTTGTTTAGATGACCATCAGAGGGGTTAAACAGGTGTTGGTTTCAAAGTCATCAAAGGGGCCTGATTTTAGGGCCATTATTGGGGCCTGATTTGGGTATGTTTTAAAGTCTATTCACTTGGGTAACAAGGATGGTTAAACATGGCCTACTTAGGAGCATGTTCAGGAGCCTAATTAGCTACTAGAGGGATGGCAACAAGGGGCATGGTGTTAGGTGACAGCATGGGGTTGCTTGGGGATGCCAAATGGACTGTTTACAGGCCACCTATGGGCTGTGCACACATGGATAGCAAAGGGGTCTGAAATGAGGGGCTCAAGGGGCTGATCAAAGAATGTTTATGAAGCCAACATTGGGAGGTCGAACATGGTTTTAATGGTACCAACATGGGTTTTTTTTGGAACATTTGAATGGCCAAGGAGGAGGCCGAGGAGAAGAGAAAGAAGAGGGGAGGAAGAGAACTAGAAAGTACTACATCTTCCATCACCTTTTTGGCCCAATTCTTGTTGGAGATCGAAAGAGAAAATGGTTGTCCCTCTTTTCTTCTTCTCCTTCTTCTTTTCTTGCTATGTATGGGGCTGGAATTGGCGCACCAAGATGGAACACTTGCTGTTGAAGTTGATGTATCCCAAAATGGGCTACTGCTGGCGCACTTGCAAGAGGGAGAAGATTTCTCCTTCTTCTTCTTCACTTGGAGCACCACAAATGGGATGGAGAGGTTGCTGACTTGCTTCTGCAAAAGTCCAATCAAAGAGAAGATGGCTTGAAGTAGGGTAGGGGGAAGAGAGGCAGGGCTTTCGTAGGGTGATCAGCTTGTCCCTCTGGCGCACATGGCAACAGGGGGTTTATATAAGAGTGGGGGGCGCCACCTCCAGGAGGAGATAACTCATGGGCTGTTGAGGGTGGATAGGGATAAGCCAAGGGGGAGGTTGAGAGTGATAAGGATAAACCAAAGGTGGTTGTGTGAGCTGGAGGGTACACACCCATCAAGGGAGAGAGGGAATGCAAGCATGTTCGGCCAGCTCCCTACATTGTAGGAGATTGGGCAACAAAGGGAATAGAGAGAGGTGGTTCGGCCAGCCATCAGATGGGGATAGACCTTGGGTTGTTGTAAGATTAGTTGGGATGAGTATAAATCAAGGGAGTGGTTGTGGGTGATAAGGATAAGCCATGGGAAGTTGAGGTGGTTGAGGATGAGATAATGATAAATCAAAGAGAGATGGAGAGAGTTGGGAAAGCCTTGCGCATCCTCCCCTACTTTCTAAGGCTGTTTGCACACCCATAAGATGAGGGAGGATGATAGGTTCGGCCAAGATAGGTTGGGTTAGCCCATCTTGGGTTAGGTTTAACCCTGGTTTGATTAGAGTGTTCCCGATCCAATGGCTAGCATTAATTCTGCCCAAAACCAATTAAATAAATCCCAAATTGACTCCAAAAAATTCTAGAACATGCCCTAATGGCTATTGATCTTATGCTCCCTCATGATGTGTAGTTGAGATTACTTGAATTGCATTGGATCTCCTAATTTAGCCAGTTTCTCCGATCTGTGCAATATCGTTGATAATCTACAAATTGCAATTAAGTGCAATTAAGTTATCCAATTGAACAAATTTTATTTTTTATGCATCGATATTCATGAGATCTATGTTTCAGGCCAATAAATTGAAATTTTCAGCTCATGGGTCGATCTGGGAGCTGATCGGACCATTATGCCCCTAGTGTCATTTAACACAGACTTTGGCCAGATTTGATATTCCTTGCATATCTTTTCATCTGGTGGTCGAATTTTCGAACTGTTTTGAGTATTGCCTAGATCTATCCAATATTGACAATGTGTTAAAGTTGGAATTCCATGTAAGAGTCCCAACTTGTCCCAAACTGTCGGGGGCAAAATGGTCATTTCGACCATCCGGTGTTTTCTATGCTTTGGGCACCGTTGCGAAGCTCTTGACCGAGGCTATACAATGAGCACATTATCTTGACCATTTGTATTATGTCAAGCCATACCAAGATATTTTTAGTGCCTATTTGCATCATCCGTTCTTGAATTTGCCGAATCTGGGTCGGATTTTCTGCACCGGCTTCGACATTGCTAAAATCTGTATCAAGCAAGTTAAGCGAAAAAAAATTGGTGCCAACACCCACCAACCACGACCACTCCTCGACCTCTCATCATCCGACTATCACTACCAACATCTCAACCATCGCCTAACTTATCATGGTATTCATAATTGTGCTGTTGTTCAATTTATATGCCTGCTCAACACTTCATGTTTCATTATAAATAACAGTGTCGGTTGTCACATCCCTTCTCTCTATACCCACGTTTTCCCCTTCTTCAACTCATTGAAATAGATCGAAATCTAAGTTGTTAATGATCTTATAAAATTATTATTTATGATTAACTTTTATAAACCTGATAATACTACACATCTTGTTGTCAAATGGAGTAGAAAAATGTTAAGCCGGATCAGCTCAAGCCCAGCCAAGTTTATGCATAATACAGACCACACTGTCTCAAAACCCCAAGATCGCAGTTAGACAAGGCCAGTGGTCCACCTTTCGACCCACCTGAACCTGGCTCATTAGTTTCTCATCCACTTAACATGACATTCACTTGACAACGTGACCTGTTTGCCATCGGGCAGGGCCACAACTTCTGGTAAGATTTTATATGTTCTATCGAAAAGAGGCATAATGCCAATTCGTGGGTATGTTCAATGAAGCCTGTATGAGTAGACTAGACTACGGTTGTTTTTTAATAACGTGATGTTTATTTTGAAAATCTAAGAAACTCTATCATTATATCCAACCCCTTCACACGCTAAACTTCACCAAGTGGTCAACCTCTTCTCGGGAGTGTGAACTAAATCCGATATTTCAATTGAATTTCGATAAAAATTAATGTAGAAAAAATTATATTCTATAAATTATCGGAATCAAAATTAGATATTTCGATATCAGAATCAAAATTAGAATTAAGTGATTCTATTTCTGTTTATTTAATTTTATAAAAAATAAATAATTAAAAATAAAAATAATTAAAATAAAATAAAATAAATCATAAAAATTATTATATAAATTGATAGAAATAAAATTTTAAAAATATTATATAAAATTGTAATAATTATATATAAATTATTAACTTATTTTTATTAAAAATTAATATTTAATATCAATATAAAAATTATCAGGTTTAATTTCGATTCTGATAAGAGAATTATAATCAGATCAAAAAAAAACCTAATAATTCCAAAATTATTAAAATTAAAATCTAAACACTTTAACTCTTACCAGAATCGAAATCAGATCTCAATAATTCCACTATCAAATCAGTACATTTACACCCCTAACATTCCTTGATAAAATATCGCAACGCTACAACGTGACAACTGAAACATAAAAGCAGTTTCCCTTGAACTAAAATTTAAGAGCATTTTTCGGAAGATGTACATTAAGTGAAAATATCAAACATACTCAAATGCACAAAATTAGAGTTTAAACCACGGTTCGGTTAAAACAAACATCACCTTAATTGATGTCTAACCTTTAAATCAA
The DNA here is from genome assembly GCA_036172225.1 of Cryptocoryne crispatula var. balansae. Taxonomy (NCBI): domain Eukaryota; kingdom Viridiplantae; phylum Streptophyta; class Magnoliopsida; order Alismatales; family Araceae; genus Cryptocoryne; species Cryptocoryne crispatula. Next base: position 32,737,411 of record CM069929.1, on the reverse strand, counting down.
TCACCGGTTAGACATCCAAATGATTTACTAAAATATGTAAATACAATAGTAATTTCTTAATAAACCACTTAATTTTAAGTGATATTCTATACTTTTTATTTTTTGAGAGGGATAATTAAAACTTTGTGTTTCACGAGATAAAGTTAAAATTCAAATATTTTATTAAATCAAATCAAACGCCACTTAACTCCAAGAAATCCGGCACATGAGTGGTTTCTGCATTTGAAGCTGCCTTCCTAGTGTTTTTCACGAGGTGATAGTTTAAAACTCATCGGCTAATCATCCTGCTCCGAGTCCAACGAGTTCTTGGGGTGAGACTAAAGATCACCGAGGAAAGGGCTGTGAACATTCGTCAATGCCCTTCCCTGGGGGTTCGCAGGGGTGTTCACCGCTAGTTTCACCTTGATGAGCTGAATTCAAATTGAAACAACCGGTGGTCTGATTTGATTTTGTGAACCGAACCAAACCAAACTAAACAGCCAACCCCATTTACCATGAAATAGTATTAAAATTAACTCAACGTATTGGTAAATTGCCTTGGGCATCTTTTACTCCCTTACACCCACGTCATGGACAGGTTTATTGGGCCCCCGTCCAGCACGGTGTGGTTGTTGCTTCCGAAGATGCCACCCCTGCATAATCTGTTTTATTGCTAAGGGTGTGTTTGTTTGGGGGCGGTGAAGGAGATTTTAAACATGAAAATCTTAACACAATCCCATTCAACTAGACCTTATTTTCTTTTTTTGCGATGGGTTTAGATCTTGGTTCGCCGGGTCGGGTGACCCGGCCGGTTTCCGGGCCAACCGGCCCAGAAACAACCTTGCCGGGCCGACTTCCAACCGGCCCAAAAACGACCTTGCCAGGCCAACTCCAACCCGGCCCGGCAGGGGGTCGCACGACCCAACTTCGGGTCACGCGACCTGGTGACTCGGTCGGCCGGGTCGCCCAACCCTGAGACGACCCGGGTCAAATTTTTTTATATTATTATTATTATTATATACTTAAATTTTTTCTTCCCCCTCCCCGTTATCACCATTAAAAGAAAATTCTTCAGGGGACGTTGCCCCCTGATACCCCCCACAAAGGGCGCTGCCCCCTTGACCCACGCGACCTGATCGCGCATGTCAATCCACGACTACTCTACGCCGTATTTAATAATAGTATAACAATACTTCACTATCGCTTATGCCATCACATGTATATAAGAATTTTAATCATAAATATGTGTTATATACTCAAATTTTATAAAGATCTATTTTAACTCTCTTCTCTTCCACATCATCAATTTATCAAGATTAATTATTTTTTGAATGTCCCATTTATTGATTGTATAATAATATTTTACTATCATTTATATTATTATGTATATTTAAATTTTATAATTATAAATATATGATACATCTTAAAATTTATAAAACTGTTTGTTAAATATCTTTAACTTCTCACTTAAGATTAACTCTTTCCCAACATATATTAATACAACATAATCACAAAAAAATTTATATTTACTTGTATACATAGATAAACACTCGTATTCAATTATAATATAACAAGTATAATTATATTTATGTACATACTTCATGTATACATAAATATATAACATAAAAATTATTGTTTCTATTTGTTTATTATTTTTATATAATTTTTTATAATAAAATAAATAAAATCCAACCCCATCCAACCCAGGGTCACGACCCCGTCCGACTAGGTCGGTTTTGGGGCCAACCGACCCCCGACCCTGCCTTCCTTGGTTTAGATTTTTAAAGAGGAGAGAGCGAGAGTGAGACTCGAAATATTTTCTTCTCTCTCAATTTAAAAAAATTTACAAAGAGATAAATCATAGAGATTATCAATTACAAAATTTGGAATTTTGAACAGTCGTAATCCCAACCAAGAACACCCTACAAAAGGTTCTGTGCTTCTCTTTGGTTGTATCTCAACACTTGCAACCCAGGTCATAGACATGCACGACAAACACTATACTTTTTTACCCGTGATAAATCACATATTCCATCAAGATCTTTCCAATACCTGTTTTTAAGTCAATTAGACTTGTCAAAGTAAAAGAAGCTACGATAGAAACTCCGTCTAGCTTTTATAATTGAATTAAACAAAGCTCACTGCATGTTTCTTAAGGTCCTGTTTGATAACAGTATTGGACATCTCTCAGGACATTAATTTTGAAATTGAACATAAACTAAAACTAACCTCGAATCATGTCTTTCTAAAGCCAAGTAGTCAAGATCTCACGTTTGACGAAGTCCCGGGACTTCAATGAAGTACCAAGAAGAAACATGCGAGGAGAACCCGAGTATTCAGAAATAGATGCAGCAAGTTGACTTCTGGGAAACAATTCTTGTACTATAAAAACATCAATGGAATGCAGGACAAACATGAACTGCGTACCATTCAGGAATAAATGAAGCATGACTTAAGGAGAAACAATTTTCGTACTATAACTTAAATGCAGGCAACATAAGAAAATAGTTCAGTCGAAATGATGAAGAATAGCCTCACCAGATATAAATTCCACACCTGATCATTTGAAATGCGTGTAGGCACAAGACAGACCCAACTCACAAGAAAGCACATAAGTTGGGGTACAAAAAAATTCGATAGATCATGAAAAATAGCAAATCATATTCTAAGCCAGTTGCACGACAATCCATCGTGCTTGAACACATAACTTCTAGACTTCTAGTAATCAACTGATCTAACGATCCGATCCTGATCTGGATAAAGGATCAGCCCTGGCCAATCTTGACCTGACCCGATCCAAAATTTCTTCGTTGGGAAGGTATTGAAAAACGCACATATGCCTATCTACATAATTATTGGTTGCCGCTCAATGACAGCTGTCTTTGGTATGTAAATACTAACTGAGCCAAAGTTACATTCACATACTTTCATCCAATACGGCCAAAGTATTCATAACATATGATCCCAGTCAATCAACAGTGAAATTTCATATGGGCAAAACCAATATTGCCTCAACTAACATAAGTTATCAGAAAAACCAAAGAATTAAGTGGCAGAATATTTTGGGCATACTAATTAAGAGACCAACTCAAACGGGAAATAGTGTGTTAACAACAAATGTGTCATTTGACAAATAACTCTTGCTAAAAATTAGCAAGACTCGACTACATAACAGACAAGCAAAAATTAGCAACACTCGTGACATCAAAATCCATGGGAAAAGAGGCAATACATCTTCCAACATCCACGGGGAGAGCAAAGAGAATCTACTAATTGTAGAAAAATTATAATCTGGATGAATGATGCTCATCTCTTAATATAGGTTATAGACAAAAGGTACGAAGTAATCTCAATAAGGGTCGATGTGTGACTAAAATCCTCACGCTAGCACGCCCCCACCACCACCACAAAGCACAGCAGCTGCTACTGCAAAGCTGCTGCCTGATTGGAAGCCAGCAAGGATTGGCCAACTGGTCGAGAGGCAGGCAGCACACTGTCCAAGTAGACCCGTTGCGCTGCCAGTTTGCTTGCGCCACAGGCTCTCCAGCCGAACCAAGCTCACGGGTGCATGATATCAGAAGGTTCCACCAAGTCAACCAGTTTACTGGTTCAGGACAATTTAGACGTGTCAAACCAAACCAATAAAATGTTATCGGTTAGGTTCTGTTCAAAAAACCAAACAGTCAGATATCTGAATCGAACTGAACCGGTCATTTCGGTTTGATTCGATTTACTGATTTGACCGGTTTAGATGAACACCCCTAACCGCAGTGGCTGTTGGCAACTGTGGCAACGATGATGGTAGCAGCCAGTGGGGATGCTCAAAAGGCTGCAAGGGTTCCGTCAGGAAGGCAAGGGGAGCAAGACTGGAGGGACTCGAGGGGGGGGTAGGGGGTGTTTCAAGTTAAAAGGAATCCGGTAACAGGATTCGATTCTAGGTGAGTCGCCTCACCCTGCCTTGGACAAGAATAAGCAATGCAAGACAGTTTTCAACCACCTCGCCTAAGCACCCCTAATGGCTTAGTAACTAATTTGGCATCATTCATATCAAATATATTAAACACATTTTCAATATAACCCTTTTGGTTAACCAAAGTTTATCAACTTCTCAATTTCTGTGAGTCTACACCTACGATTTTTAGAGCATCACCAAGGTCTTTCATTTCAAATTTAGAACTGAGTTACTATTTCAATTTGACAATTTCTAACGTGTGCTTGCATGTAATAAACATACCATCAGCATAAAACATTAACAAAATAATAGATATATCATTAAATAAATGAAAATAAACACAACTAATATATACTCCGACTATAACCATATGCAGCATAAGTGTTAAACTTTTTATACCATTAGCGAAGAGCCTACCTCAAACCATAAAAAGATAAATTCAATTTGCAAACTAACTTCCTATTACCTGTATGGACAAAACCACATGATTGCAATATATAGATCTCTTTGCCTCGGGCGCCCTATGTGCCTCGCCCGCCTCCCCCTTACCGTCCGGTAAGAACCAGATCCGGTAAGACCGGATCCGGGTCGATTAAACACCCTCTGCTAGATTCTCTCTCTCCCTCTCAAACCCTCATTTGCCCAGACCCTCGCCCCCGATGCTGCTCCCACCTCCGGACGAAGCTGCCGCTGCCAGAAGCCTCCGTCAGTGCCGTTGCCACTACCAGAAGCCTTTGTCGCCGCCAGAAGCTGCCTCCGCCCCCGACGCCACTCCCGCTGGATCACCCCACCTCCTGCAGAGACACCTCAAGCGGCTCCTACCGCCGCCGCCGTTGCTTCCGTTGTCGTTGAAAGCCTCAACCGCCGCCGTTGGAAGCTCCTGCCACCTCCGCCGCCACTGCTAGAAGCTACCGCCGCCGCTATCGTTGGAGTCAACCTGTACTTTCCCACCCTAAACAGGACTCCAACCCTGCAGAGACTTCAATTACAAATTTCATCTAGGGTCAACAACATAATTTTATATGTCGTTGTTGTGAGACATTTAACTCCGCCATGGCCGGTCCCAAGCCCGGATGAGAAAGGAGGAGGGTTGCAGTAAGTGACAACTAACGTAAAAATAAAGCCACATCTCATGATATGGATTCAAATGATATAAACGTTGGGGCGTACTCACCAAACGACGCGTTACACTGGAGCCCGGGTGTGGCAAAAAATACAGCAAGAGTGAGGACATTCCCTACATGCGACGCGTCACATAAGCGCCCTAAGGTGGTGTTAAATAAGCAAGGGTTCCCACATCAAGGACGGGTGTGGGTAAAGAAGATAGTCCATAATAAAGAGCAAGATATGAGTCTTAGAATAAACTCAAATGCAAATAGACATTATTATAAAAATAAATGTAAGAAAAAAATATTGAAAGAAAGATAAGAATAGGCACTTAGAATATTGGATCTCTTACAGAAAAACTTATAGAACTTGTTGATAGTATGGAGAGGAGAAGGATTAATATTACATGTATCCAAGAAACCAAATGGATATAAACAAAAGGTAAAGAAGTAGGAAATATAGGATATAAACTATAGTATATAGGAAAAGAGAAAAAAAAATGGAGTAGATATCATTGTGGATAAAACATTAAAGGATGCAAGAGTTTCAATACAAAGAGTAAGAGATGAGATTATTATGGTAAAAATGATTAAAGAAAGAAAAATAATTAATGTAATTAGTGCATATGCTCCACAAATTGGATTAAGTAGCGAGATTAAAGAAAAATTTTGGGAGGATATGGACGATCTTATGCAGAGTATACCAAATGAGAAAAACATATTTATTGGAGGAGATCTCAATGGACATATTGGAAACAAATGTCATGAATATGAAAATGTTCATGAAGGTTTTGGATATGAAAATTTAAATGAAGAGGGAAAGAATATTTTAGATTTTGCTATGACTTATGAACTTATCCTCACAAATACTCATTTTATTAAAAGAGAATCTCATCTAATAACATTTAAAAGTGGACAAAATAAAAGTTAAATTGATTACATTCTCACTAGAAAATCGAATCGTGCTATTTGCAAAAATTGTAAAGTAATTCCGAGTGAAACTTTAGCAAGCCAACATAAGTTAGTGATTTTAGATGTTAAGATTAAAACACAAACAAACACGTATAAAAGAAAATCTTCTCCTAAAATAAAATGATGGGAGTTAAAAGGAATGAAACAACAAATATTTAAGACCGAACTTTTAAAGATAAATGATTGGAAGTTAGACATAGACGTTAATGCTATGTGGATGATTATGACTATAAAAATTAAAGATAGTTAAAAAAGTACTTAAAGAATCTAAAGGACATGGTCCACCTAAAAAAGAGACTTGGTGGTGAAATGAAGAAGTGCAAAAGATGATAAAGAATAAAAGAGATTGTTATAAGAGATTGTCGAAATGTGATAACAATGAAACTTATGAACAATACAAGATAGCAAAAAAAGAAGCAAAAAAGGTTATTAGAAGAGCAAGAGATGATGCTTTTAAACATATGTATGAGAAACTTGGAACTAAAGAAGGTGAAAAAGATATTAAAAAACTAGCAAGAATGAGAGAGAGACGGTCTCAAGATCTTAATCAAATTAGATGCATAAAGGATAAAGAAGAAAAAATTTTGATTAAAGATGATGATATCAAAGAAAGATGGAAAATTTATTTTGATACTCTTTTTAATGACGACTTTGCTAAAAACATAGACGACATAAAGAATGTGACAAACTTTAATTTAAATTATATTAAAAAAATTAAATTTTCAGAAGTTAAAGAAGTATTGAAAATGATAAAAATAAGTAAGACATGTGGTCCGGATAATATTCCTATTGAAGTGTGAAAGTGTTTGGAAGATTTAGAAGTGGAATGGTTAACTCGACTTTTTAACAAAATCCTAATATCGAAAAGAATGCCGAATGAATGGAGAAAAAGCATCATTATACCTATTTTTAAGAAAAAATAAAATATACAAAATTGTGAAAATTGTAGAGAAATTAAACTCATGAGTCATACTATGAAATTATGGGAAAGAGTTATTGAGTGGGGATTACGGAGCTGTACAAATATTTCAGCTAATCAATTTGGATTTATGCCTGGTCGATCTACAACTGAATCTATTTTTCTTATTAGAAGTTTGATAGAAAAATATCGAGATATGAAGAAAAATTTACATATGGTGTTCATTGATTTAGAAAAGGCTGATGATAGAGTACCAAAAGAGATTCTATGGTGAGTGTTGGAACGAAGGATGGTGCCTGTTAAGTATATACAAATGATAAAAGATATGTATGAGGATACAACTACTAGCGTATGCACAATTAGTGGAGAAACAAGAGATTTTCCTATTTCAATTGGCTTACATTACTTATAGATGAATTAACAAAGACTATACAAGATGATATACCTTGGTGTATGATATTTACAGACGATATCGTATTGATAGATAAAATACAAGAAGGAGTGAATAGAAAGTTAGAAATGTGGAGAAATATTTTGGAGACTAAAAGTTTCAAAAAAAGTAGAACTAAAACAGAATATATGCATTGTAAATTTAATGAAAACCAAACAGAAGTAGGTGAGGGCGTCAGTTTAGATGAGATAATAGTCTCAAAAAACTCAGTTCAAGTATCTTGAATCAATTATTCAATAAAATGGAGAATGTGATGAAGACATTAATCATAAGATTAAAGCAGGTTGGATGAAGTGGAGATTGGCTTCAGGGGTTCTATGTGATCGTAGAATTCCATTAAAGTTGAAAGGAAAATTTTATCATACAAGAATAAGACCTGCAATGTTGTCTAATAGTGAATGTTGAATAATAAAAGAAAAATATACTTATAAAATAAGTGTTGCTGAAATGAGAATGTTAATATGGATGAGTGGTCACACTATATTAGATAAAATAAGGAACGAATATATTATAGAAAACGCAAGAGTAACGAGAATTGTAGATAAATTGAAAGAAGAGGGATTGAGATGGTTTGGACATATTAAACGTAGACCTAAAGAGACTCCAGTTAGAAAGATAGAAAATATTAAAATGACAAAAATAAAAAATAGGCATGGTAGACCTAAGTTAACTTGGAGGAGGGTAATTCAATGTGATTTAGATGATTTAAATATCTTTGAAGAAATAACCCAAAATCAACATGAGTGGAGAAAAAGAATCCATATGACTGACCCCAAGTAATTTGGGATAAAGGCCTTAGTTGAGTTGAGTTGAGTACAAGGGTGCCATCGCCCAAGTCCACTCCCCAAGAAAAGACAAATTAAGTGTAACTGAAATGAGGATGCTACGGTAGATGTGTAGCCACACGCGGGTAGATAGAATCCATAACGGGTACATTAGGGATAAAATAAAAGTTGTGAGAATCGAGGATATTGTAAAAGAGAGAAGACTTCATTGGTTTGGACATATCAAGCATCGCCCTCTTGAGATGCTTGTTAGACAAGTCGAGAACTTAGTATTACCTGCTGAATAAGCGAAGAGATAGACCCAAGTTAACTTGACATAGACGTATCTAGTATGACTTACATGAGCTAGGCATAAAAGAAGAGTTAGTGAAAGATCGTAGTGAATGGAAAAGACAAATCTATGTAACCGACCCCAATTATTTGGGACTAAGACTTTGAGCTTGACTCTCTCTTAGCTCTCTTTTCTCTCCCTCACTTAGTTTATCAAGATTAACTACTTCCCTAAAAAATAAATAACCACATATTCATCATTACATATAAAAAATCACATTTATATGTATGTACACAAAATCATATACATTCAATTATAACATATAAATATAATTATATTTATGTATATATGTTTGTATATTTGTATAAATATATATAATATTGATATCTAATTATGTATATGATTGTATATATCCATTTTACATACACATCTAATAATACCGCCTTGACCACCTAGGCAACACCTAAGCGGCCATCTTGTCGCCTAAGAATAATTGACATCCTTCAACCCCTTAAGTGCCTTGTCATCTTGACAACTATGACTATTGCTGACATCTTTGCAACACCTAAACCTTGGCAAAATCACACAAATAACAAAACTAACATTTATACCAAATGTCAGTGATAAAGTGTCTAAACACTCAGGCTGTGATCAAATGTATAATCTCACAAGTAACATGTATAGCAAAGATTAACAAGACTCATCTAAAAGACAAACAAGCAGACCACAAATGATAACATATTTATGTGATTCAAATAGATGATTCGTCTTCTTACGTCCACAGAAAGAACATAAAGAATCTACTAACTTTAAAAGAAATACAAAAAAAATATACTCTTTACACCTCTGAAGTGTTATCTTTCCCAGATAGAACAAATCCAAATCTCACAATCTTCCTCCAACAGCATAATTTTAAATAGCTCCGTAGACCACCAAATAGGTGATACCATGAACATCACAGTCACAGTTTCCATTATAGAAGAAAATGTGGAAGTCAAGAAGCCCAACAAGATCGATATGTGTTCCTGTTTACATGAACGTGATATGTCAAAATAGGGCTAGAGAGAAGGTTGTGTGACTCACGTAACTCATAAATACAAAATGACCAAAAATCCCTCATTGACCTGGTCAAACTTCAACAACAGTGAGTACAAAATTTTTAAACTAAGGGTACCGTCTTTAATATGATGACAACCATGTCATTCTTTGTAAAATATTCTCATGTATCACAGCTCTTGATCCGAAATCCATACCTGAACATATACGTGTGATATAACCTCTACAGGAGAGTAGTATAGTCTTGTATAGCATCTGAATCTTAAGAGTGATGCTCGATCTAGGGTCTTGTCTCCGACAGTATGAACAATGCAAAATTTTTACAGAAACCTCATCTACTCAAAAGAGGCAGTCATTCTGCTGTTGGCAAAGATAGAAAGCTCGCAAAATGGCCATAGGTGACGTCCAAAACTGACTAATGCTCTAGAGATTGAAATAACAGAAAACATTTAATCAATAGCATCTGGCATTGCCCACCGTAAGATCCGCAAGTATAGAAAGAGCGGAATGTAGTATGAGCGTCATAATCTCAAGTTCACCCACAATATCCTAATAGAACTGCATAGAAAAAGCATATAAATCGTCCATCTGACATAACACGGTACAGGGGAAAAAACACAGCCAAATAGTACCAATTTATGTTCCTAGATCCGGGTGGCTTTCAAGCCTGCGATGTCTCAGACTCTGCGGATGGCGATTCATCGATGTCAGCGGGAGCAGCCGCAGAGGAAGACGGAGAAACCTCAACAGTAGAAGCGGAAGTCGGCGATATCGGGATAGCGGGTGCCCTGTTCTTAATGGTGCTAAGCATCCTCTTGCTGATCTCCCTGGAATACATCTGGAGCGTCCCGATCTCCAAGTCGTCGGCGCCCGGAGCGTCTGCGGGGGGCGGTGGCGACGAGGCAGCGGCGGAAAATGCTTCTTCCTCGATCTGGCGCGCGAGAATGACGGCCTCGTCGTGGGGAACGGTACCATATCGCTTTGAAAGGATAGACTCCTTGGCGAGGGTCTCCACAAGGCGATTGATCACAGCATCGCGGGTACGCTGCGACGGCGGCCAAATGGTGAAAGTCATGGCAGGCAAACCCTCGTCTGACGGCTGCGTTTTCTTCTTCTCGGCGTCATCGACGTCCGGCATGATCACCGTTCCTGCCGGATCATCCTCCCGAACTTCGGGCTGGTCGGCTTGGTGGTTCTCCTGGTCCTGTTCGGAGGTCTCCGCCATGGCTGACGCCCGAGCCCGAGGGAAAGGTGCCAAGGAGGGATGAGACTATGAGGGGGGTTAAGGGGACTTCCGGAATCTCCGCTTGTGATGAGATGGCGAGACGGTAGCAGAAAAGGCGACCGTATCGGTGCACTTACCTCCTTTGTTATTTACCCACAAGCAATCGCGGTTACTTTTCTCACGCGAATGCTCGTTTCTCGTCAGCCTGTTTTCCGTTGCCACGCCGCGGCCTGGTTAACCTAACTCGACACGGTACCCAACAACGGACGAGGCGCGGCCGGAGAAGGGTCATGTGACTCACGTAACGACATCAGAACTGGGAGAGTGAGCCAAGTTGAGAAGTATGATAATTAAATTAAATTTATTTATTTTAAGTAAGTTCGAATTTAAGATAAACGAGTACATTGTGATTCAAAAAAAAGTACATTGAATTTTTATCTAAATTTAATTTATTTATTAATCGAGCCCAATCAAGTTCGTATTCAAATAGTAATTAAACTAAAATTCAATTCACATATAAATTTAAATTATATGTAAACTCGTTTATAAAACTTAAAATTAATAATAAAATATTTATGAAACTCTAAATTTAATTCATTTATAAAATTATATTTAAATTTAAATTTAAATTTAAATTATTTAATATATTTAATTTAACAATATATAATAATTAATATTTATAATTTGATTTTTTAAAATAATATTTAATAAAATATTTAATCAAGTAACTTGTGAGTTTATCAAATCGAGCAAGAGTTGTTAAAATTTGACTCGTTTAACAAGTTATTTTTTTGTTCAAAAAATAGCTGAAGCTGCATTCCATTGCGTTAAAACTGCTAGCAGTGAATCAGTGATAGAGTCTTGGATACAAGATGCCTTGGTGGGCCCAAAACAGAAATAAGAACATCATTTATCATCGTAAATCTAACCAATTTGTGGGCAACTTTATTGCATTCCTTAGGAATATGTTTCTAAGTAGTCGAGAAAGTTGCAAAAAGCTATTGGCACTTGTGTATGATATCCATGGCTTTCCGGTGAGACTTCACTTTTCCAAGAATGGCTTCAATAGCCCCCAAAGAGTCGCTCTCGATGATGATCTTCTCGTCTTGATTGTTGGGCTTTTGTACAAGCTTGTTTATTTTACATAATAAATAAGTCGAGTCAAATTTTTATCAAGTCAAGTGTCAAATTATTTATCAAACGTATTGATTCATTTTTTGCACCCCCTATGCGTGTTCTCGATATCTTATCTCTCATGTTTAACTCTAAAAAATTAAATCACAATTTACTTTGATTTAAAATATTGACCAATTTATTTAAATTTTCAAGAATTTTGAAATCAAATCAAATTAATAAATTAAATAATCTCAATTAAATTAAATATTTACTTTAAGTATATTTTATATAATGTTTAAGTATTTTTTATAAAAATAAATTTGTTTTAAGAATTTATAAGATATATTAATGAATCGTGTAAACATACATACTAAATTTTAATAAAATATAATTTAAAATAAATAAAAAATTTATATATTTTAATATTTATTATACTTTAACAAAATATGATTTGATCCAGACCAAACCAATTCAAATCAAATTAATTTGGTTTCGACTTGGTTTGATTTGTGAGACTATTTAGTTTAGTTTGGTTGGAAAAAAATACTTGAAAATCAAATCAAACTATGAACAACTCTACCTGTATCAGATCGCAACGATCTACTTGGTCTAGTAGTCGGTTGAACTAAAAATGAGATATGTCAAAAAATCAAATTATTGGCATTATTCAAAATTATATCTTATAAATCAAAAAATATATTTATCATTCATAAAATAATAAAAATAGTAATATTGGTAAACTATTTTATATTATTTATTAAGACATAGTTAAACATTCAATTAATAGATAATTAATTAATATGTAAAAATATAATATATCTAAAAATAAAAAAATTTAAGTGAAAAAATAAAAATACCTATTAAAAATAGTGAAGAAAGGTTCTCATGAAATTATAATATAGTTCAAATTGTTGGGTTATTACTTTTTTCTGATACATTTTAATTAAGTGCAAGAGTCCGTAGGCCCGTGAGAAGATGGTTTTGTGTATTATTTTGTTTCTTGTTCTGTTAGGGTGTTTGATTGTATCATAAATTAAATTTTTGTTAGAATTTTATATTTTTGTAATAAAAATTATTAAAAAAGATGTTTAGCAACTATTACAATTTTACGTTTTGAAAGAGATTTTTTCTTGAACAAAAAAAAAGATAGTCAGTCACTATTTTTTTATCTTGTGGTCCCCACTTTGTTTAGGTTGTATTTTTTATGCTTAATTTATGTCTAACCTCTTATTTGGTTAGACATTTGGGACTGTTTGGTTAATTAGCTGGATATAGCTCTAAGTGGATGTCTAATGTTTAAATAAAGTCTGAATAGTTATGATAAACAATATAACTTTTTCCAATTAGAGCTAACTCATATGCTAATATGGGTGGTACCAGAACTCATACGATTGGTGTGAAAATGTTATATTTCATTCTCACTTTAAAAATGGACTCTTAAAATAAAAGGTTTTTATAAATTTATTTTATTAATAAGAATAATGGTTGGTGATATGAGATTTGTTACCTTACTTATTGGTAAAAATAATATAAAATAAAGATTTCAAAATTTTATCATATTATTTAAAATTTAAATCATGATACTTTTAAATTGGAAAGAAAACAAATAAAATTTTAATTTGTAGAGAAATTAACATTTTTGTATTTGACTATTTGTGCAAATTATCAGATGCACTAATCATTTTTAAAAATTATATATTTATTTAAAATAGTTTAATAAAAAATTATGTTTTTATACATTTATCATAATGTTTTAAATAAATATTATGTAAATTAATATTTGATTATATTTTCTTTACTCATGTGCATAGGTGATTCTAAGAGTTGATGTGAAATCATTTTAATTAGATGTTGATTGAGATTAAACAAAATTCATCACTTATATCTTAATCAAATTCAACACTTTTTAACACCAATTAAGAAGTTAGGTGAGATTCAGAGTTAATATTTTCATATTAAGTCAAAACAAATGTCACATTAGTCTCTTAGTAGTTTCTAATTACTTCTTGTAGCTCAGTAAAATGTTGCCCCCTCTCGGGTTTCTACAAATGATATTAAAATTGATGTGATTATTTATATCAATTACCTCTCCTTGTAACATATTTACTGCCCTATATATTATCATAACTAAAAGAACATTAAAGCAAAAATGAGTCATCTTTTTATATTGGCTTCATACAAGATCTTAAAAAGTTGGATCTTCATCATCTTTAACAATGGTATTATTAGTGTGCTAGCAAGCTTAGATAATGTCAACTTTATTGTGGATGAGATAGAAACAAATGCTACCCAAACATCTAAAAGAACATGATTCTTGTATGTTTGGTAAAAACATTACAAATTTTAAAAGAGATAGAACTATGTTTGACAGTATGATACTCTTATAGTCTTTCTACTCGAAACCTTCATTTTCAATTGTGAAGGAGCATCCTCCGTCACCTCTGCCTTACATCAGAAACGCACAACATTATTTATTTTATAGGTTGATGATGGTTATCGCTTTTGTGGACTAGTTACAAAACCTCCTAGAAAAGGGTCTTTTTTTCAAGTGCTCGAAAGAAAACCCAGTTAACAAAGGATGACAACACAATGAAGATAGAAAAAAACATTGTCCAACAAAACAAAAAAAATGATGGAAAAAGAACAGGTTTGGTAGCTAGTGCACGTCATCAGCCAGAATACGATGGGCCCTTTTATCCAAGCGAGAAGTGGATATGTGTGTGTACCTGCGATGAGCATGAGAATGTTTCCGTCGAACCGCCATGGCCTTGAGAAAGATGGGGGTGCCCACAGTGACGGCCACCACCGCCAGCCATTGCAACGGACAGTATACAGGCTTGAGAAAGGAAATCGTGAGTAGAACACCACAAGTGATCCTGTACGGACTCGGCCAATGACGAGGGAGGGAGACCGAGAGGCCGTGGAGGATGATGGCGGTGGGCTTGCGGTGATCATGTTGGAGAGAGAAATGGGGCTTGCGGTGACAATCGTAGCGGTCATGCTGGATTGTCGTCTCTCTCTCTCTCTCTCTCTCTGGTGACGACCATCGCAAAGACAACAGGAGAAGAACGATGAGAATAGACTTCCTCCTTGGGGATGCTGCAGTGTGGCTGCGATTGATGAGATTCACTGGAGTCGGAGGAGCTTGTTGTTGTTCTAGGATGGAGAGAGAACTAGGGTGCCAGTCGTTGCTGCGGCAGTTGGGGTACATATGTTTAAAGTGTTTATCCATGTTTAATGAAGTTATAGATAGACTTTCAAAAAGCAAATTTACAACTTTAAATATTTATTTTGGAAATATATGTACAGTTTACATAACTTTGAAGCAATGGTGAAATAATTCTTCTTCATTTATCTCATGAATGGCTTTACTTACGCTCTTCAAATTTGAGAAATATTGAAGAAAACAATCATTTTATTGGTAATTTGAGATATCTTATATCCAAGGTTCAAAATAGTTATGACTAACTACTTTTTTTAGAAGAATTTATGCTAACAAAGCTGAATAGAAGATAGAAGAGATAAGAGTTAGGTTGCAAAGTTTGTATGATGCAATTGTAAATTCCAATGATGATACTTTAACAACATCAGACATCTTTTCTTGAGGTAGAATATTCAATTTAGTTTCTATAATTATTGGTCCAAAAAAAGTGGAAACCTCTTCTCAAACACTTTGACATCCCTGCATATAGAATTTGATCATTTTCTTCGTCAATCTTCATTAGCACGCTCTGAAAAAACTAATTTTCATATGCATCTAGAAGAACCATCAATACAAGAATTGATTTTGATATTTTAAAGTGGAAAAAGATAAATTCTTCAATGTTTCCTATTCTTTCACAAATGTGACGGGGGTACGTGAGTTCCATCAAAATATGCTTTTAGTATGGGAAGTATAGTATTGAATAAACATATAAGTTCAATGGACCTCGACATAGTTCAAGCATTGAATTGCATATAAAGTTGAATACATCAGCATCACGATGTATTTTATGTTGATACATCTACAGAAAATGCACTCGTAACTATCTTTTCAAGTAACAAAATAAGTGAATAAAACTAATGAGCCAAATAGGAGAAGGTTTATATTGATGATTCATATGAATTATCTTTATCTTTTTAATTAGGTATATTTAAATTTTCATATTCTAAATTAATCAATAACTCATGCCTAAAGGATTTATCATTGCTCGCTAATAGGCATACTTTTATAAGGTGTTATAGGTGTAAGGAATTGATATTTGGATAGCACAAGCATTGATTTCTTTAGATTTCACTATCATTGTTTTGATCAGAATCGAATCGAATGATGTTACCCAAAATTGGATTTAATCAAAATCAAATATACTTTTACAAGATTCGACTAATTCCTCAAGATCGGAGAAGAATAAGTGTACCCATGTTATCTAAGCCATCCAAGTGCACAACCTGGAGTGGTATCCACGTGAAATTTTTCTATAGACGAATTCTCATGCACGTTTGATACTCATCCCAAATGAAGCTCCATCACTTGTCAATAGCCTTCAGGATGAGAGAATGTGTTGGAGAAGATTGGATGTGAAATTACTTCTTCTTAGCTTGTGAGGGTTCGCTATTACTTATAATTTTTTCTTAAAAAATTACAATGTCTTTAAATTACACTCATGCCTCCGTACTAACAAATTAGTTCTATTATATGTGACTTACTAAACCTAATAGCTCATTTAGTTGAGACCTAATTAAAAGAACAATTTCTCTTTAATTAAATTTATCATCTTATAACAAATTTAATCAACTTTTCTAATCATGTAAGGTACAAGTCACGTCTTATGAACTCAAATGACTTTAGAAATGATCTTATCTCTGTTGAGCCATTCGTCCATCTAATGCCCCAGTCAAATAGGGATAAGACACGGATTGTTAACTCTCAATACATCAACACTTTGGAATCATGTATTCAAAATTGAATCAATTAGAAAACTCATTTTTTAATTATCCTCTCTATCTTGTCCAGGTATTTAGAGCACTATCATGTATGATATTCTCTCACTTACTGATAGTAAACAATATCTTGTTATCCCCTCAATTTCTTTCACCAAGTTTTTCTTTTACCCAATCCACTAACTATATCGAACTATCATATTAGTGATTCATAAGTCAGTAGTCAAAGCACAAGATATATTTAATAAGATATTTTTGGCAACTTAAGTTAGGAGTCGAATTGTGCAATTGTGATCATAGAAAATTTTAATTGACAGTCAAGTAAGATACCATTCAGAATTTCTAATTTGGATCAGTTCAGTGAAATCATTCCACTAATAAACATTTGTATATGTATTTCAGCATCTGCACACTAATGACCACTGAGATATGTCATTATCATTTTATGAGAAGACATCATATACACGGTCTATATGAATCCCTACTGTCTCATATCAAGTATCGTACGACTAAGAACGTTTAATTCACGTCTCTATATGATTAATCTCATTATCATGATCTAACTATCATTACATATGATCAAAAAAGTTATTATATTATATACATCTATGAAGAAATGTCATTTAATTAAATAATATAATATAAAAATGTCAAATTATATCACAAAGATTGGCTAATAGTGTATATATTTTTATCAATCTCCTATTTGTACTATAGATAATCATCTATGTCTGATCTCATCAATTCAAGGTGACACTCAAACACACTTTGAGGTAATACCTTAGTGGATATGCAATGTGATTAGAAAAAGATAATATGTTTATGATTATACCCCCTTCAAATACTATTTCTCTAATCAGATCCACCTCCTCCTCTTTTGTTTGACATCCATAGGAGACCTCCTAAATTCACATTAAATGGGTAAATCACGAGAAATTTGGAGTTTGCCACATGCGCATTAGGCACACCCTTCATTGGAGCACTTCAAAAGGGATGTGACGAGGATGACTGTAACTAGGGTTAATTAAAGCTAAGCATATTCTACTTGCAATCATCATTAATTGAATTTATGCAAATTGGAAGCACCTTCTCGTCAGAATGTTTCTAGAGGTTCGTGCTATGCTTCTAATTATAGTAAATTAGAACTTACATAAATATGTGTGGATATTGCCAACAAATTTTGGCACCCCTAGGCTAGAGTGCTTTTGAAAAGCTTGACCAATTTTGGCATCCAGTTGGAAAAATTAATTCTTAATTAGTTCTTCTAAAGTGAATTATTAAATATTATCCATGAAACATAAAACATGAGTTTCAAACTTTGTAATTAGGTGCGGTAGATAGAGTGCATCTCAACAGTTTTATCATTTGAATCGATGTGGTGAGATGTTACCGTGAAAGAGTTATCCAAAATTATCAAACTATACTAATTTAAAAAGTTAGAAAATTAGATAATTAATTACCTTTGGCATCCTTAGAAGGTAGGAATACTAATTTAAAAGAAACTTTTATATATCAATTTTCATAATTATATATTTTTAATAATTTTTTATATTAAAAGCTTAAAATTTTTAAGTTGCACATTGTTAAAAATATGTTAGGTAAATATAAATAATTATTATAAAATTATATTTAAAATCTTTAGTCGCCAACGAACTTGTCTTTATTAGTGCAGAATTTAAAAATTTTAGAATATCCTAAATAATCCTCAGAACATCGAAGAGTAAAAGCAAGTAGCGGGAAAAGGAATAAAAATCTTCATTAAAGGTTGAGGCAAAAATAAAAGGTTACATTACTAATATTTTGCATTGTTTGATTTCATAACAAAAGAAATCTCTAACAATATCTTTGTAATAAACTTAATGAAAATGAACTTTGACAATTGGTGATGAATATATTTTATAAAAGCTTTCTCGATACATTATGCCCTGTTTGATTAGAATTTCATTTTTGGTAAATATAAATAATTATTAATATTTTCAAATGTTGGAGTATCAATATCAAAAGTAATACAAGTTGTCACTTGTATTATATAATATACTTTGTTTACACTATAAATTTTAAAATTGATACAATTAATCAAACACTTCTTAATGATTTCTATCAATATCAATTTTAAATTTGAGAGTGATAGAGGTACCTAATAGTATTATCAAACAGGGCATTAGTGTCTTGATCCAAATAATGATATATCATTGTACCAAACAATTACCTAAAAACTTGTTTCGTTTTGATTCCAAACGACCGCTTAAATATACACCAAGAAAGGTGTTTAATTTCTAAAAATTTTTACACATCAATCCAAAAATTATACGTATTTCAAATAAGTCTATAGAAAGTTGAAAATCTTAAAAACATTAGCGAAATCTTGTTTAAAAATGGTTGAGTCGCATGTACTCTTTTAAGTGTTTTTATTATCTACCTTTTACTCACTCAAGAAAGAAAGGAAGGAAAAAGTTGAATGTTTTTTATAAAAACATTATAACCTGTATTTTTTTAAAAATAAAAATATTTTCGACCATAAGAGACATAGTTGAGTAGAAGTTTGGTAATCGATCTACCGTAAATAAGTTGATGTCATTTATTCGTTGAAGAACTAAATCTTATGTGTTCGAGCTGTGGCTCGAACATCTTCTGACCGTTGGACCACATCTGTCTCTGGGGGCAAGTATCTGATGATGCTCTAGCAGGAGCTCGATCATCTTATTACGGAGTTATGAGTTCTTCGAGTCACTGGATCATCTGACAACGAAAAAACAGAAATTTGACATGTTAAAACAGAAATTATGAAAAAAATTTAAATTTCTGAAGCTAATTTCTCCGCACCGGCCACTCTTGCCGTGCCGCGCGACGGGCGCCATCCGGACCAGACCATGCTATGCTCCGTCGTTCCGGCCGTCTCTTCCCCTTCCCCTCTACCTCCCCTGCCCCCGCGCCTGCGCGACGCGCGCCAGCCCCTTCCGTCGCCTGGCCACGCGGCGTCCCTTCTCGACGGCTGCGACCGTGCCGACACCCTCCTCCAGCTCCATGCCGCCGTCCTCCGCTGCGGTCACCACCGGCACCCCGCCGTCAACTTCAAGCTCCAGCGCTCCTATGCGGCCCTTGGTCGCCTCGACCGCGCTCGCGCCCTCTTCGCGCTCACTCCCGCGCCCAATGTTTTCTTCTGGACTTCCCTGATACACGCGCACGCGCTCCGCGGTTTACGTGCCCATGCCCTCCTGCTGTACGCTCAAATGTTGTGTTCCGGCGTCCAGCCAAACGCCTTTACCCTTTCCGCTGTCCTCAAGGCCTGTGCACTCGAACCAGGCGTGGCTCTCCACTCCCAGGCGATCCGGCTGGGTTTGGACGATGATCCATACGTGGGCACCACTCTCCTCGACATGTACGCTCGGGCGGGGGGCGCGGTGTCCGCGCGTCAGCTGTTCAACGAAATGCCAATGAAGAATCTTGTCGCCTTCACGGCCATGATCGACAGCTACGCTAAGGTGGGGGAGCTGGACCGCGCCCGCGCCATATTCGACGAAATGAGTGAACGGGACGCCATATGCTGGAACGCGATGATCGATGGTTACACCCAACACGGGCGACCGAGGGAGTCGGTGGCGCTCTTCCGGCAGATGCTGAGGTGCTCCGTGAAGCCCAACGAGGTCTCGCTGGTCACCGTACTTTCCGCCTGTGCGCAGCTCGGCGCGTTGGATTCGGGAAAGTGGGTGCACTCTTACATAGCGAACAAGGGAATCCGGGTGACCGCCCTTTTGGGGACGGCGCTGGTAGACATGTACAGCAAGTGCGGCAGCCTCGGAGACGCTTCGCTGGTGTTCCGCGAAATCGTAGACAAGGACGTCGTCGCATGGAATTCCATGATCGCCGGCTGCGCGATGCACGGCCATAGCCAGGACGCTCTGATGCTGTTCTCCGAGATGTGCGCCGCGGGGCTGCAACCCACGGATATCACCTTCATCGGCGTCCTGAACGCTTGCAGCCATGCCGGCTTGGTATCCGAGGGCCGCAGCTTCTTCCGCTCGATGGAGGAGGTCTACGGGATAAAGCCGAAGATCGAGCACTACGGGTGCGTCGTCGATCTTCTGGGACGCGCGGGGCTGGTGGAGGAGGCGTACGAGCTGGTGCAGGGCATGCCGATAGAGCCGGACGGGGTCCTGTGGGGCGCGCTCCTCGGTGCCTGCAGGATCCACCAGAAGGCAGCCCTGGCGGAGGAGATCACCGGGTGCCTCGTGGACCGCGGCCTCGCCAACTCGAGCACGTACATCCTTCTCTCGAACATCCACGCCGCCGCCGGCGACTGGGAGGAGGTGGCCAGGGTCCGGACGCTCATGAAGGACCGCGGCGTGCAGAAGGAGCCCGGGTGCACCGCCATCGAAGTGGACGACGCGGTGCACGAGTTCCTGGTTGGGGACAGGGGACACCCGAGAAGCGAGGAGATCTACGCGATGCTGGACGAGCTGGGCGCGCCGCTCAGAGCCCAGGGTTACCGCCCGCGGACGGAGCTGGTGCTGCACGACCTGGCCGAAGCGGAGAAGGAGAGAGCCCTGGGCGTGCACAGCGAGAAGCTGGCGACGGCCTACGGCCTGATTGCCACTCGTCCGGGAAGTACGATCAAGATTGTGAAGAACCTTCGCGTCTGTGCAGATTGCCATACCATGATCAGGCTGGTCTCGAAGATCACTGGTCGCAGGATCGTCATGAGAGACAGGAACAGGTTCCACCACTTTGTTGATGGGTCGTGCTCTTGCGGGGATTACTGGTGAGTGCTCCGTCGGAGGAGATCATGACTTACTGTTTCCTTCATATCTGATAACGTTGATAATAGTGTGTTTGGCACCTAAAATTTTTCAGTTCGAGTCACATTGGGAGAGTGGTGGAGTGATCAACTTTCGTCTTCTCAAAAAAAGAAAAAAAATAAAATTTATTATATTTAAATGATGATTTAACTTGAGGTAATCATATAGACTTCACTTTTTTTACGAGAAAGTGAAAAGTGTTCTCTCTGTCATTTCCTGATGTTCCGAACTCAAAATTTTCACAGAACAACAAAAAAGAGACGACCCCAAGCAGGATAAAAGGACAGTTCCAAGGCAAGACAGAATTCAAGGGCTAAACAAAAATATTAGGCCTCAGCCGAAGACTTTATCAGGCCAACCTATGAGGTCATGCATCTGCCTTAAGTCAGACCGAGTCCTAAGTTACACGCTTGAAGGGGGCAAAACAAGCCGGGAGCTGTCAACAATAAAGGAATTGTTGTCTAAAAGACCCTATATACCAAACATTAGGGCAGATCCCCTCGGTCGTCTTGATTGAGAGGAGTCTCTTTCGATCTCCTCACAAAGTGATGATTTGATAGTCGATTGGAGTGAGATCTACTGTCAAATCATCATTAAATAGATATCAAATCATCCCTTTATATGAACAAACATAAGAATTCTCTTCCGTTGGACAATTGAAGAGATTTGCTCTCACCAAACATATAGATGGGATATAGGTACAAGACATAAACATACGTTGAGTGAAAAAAAATGAATGTTACGAGTAAACGAAGAATTCATGCCCCTTTTTTGGAGCAAGGTGAGTGAAGTCATAAGCATGCACCATGGTGTGCCGGGTTGGCGACCTGGTTGGCCAGGTCGGCTGACTCGGCCGATTTTTGAGGTGACTGACCCCGACCCGGCTCCGTGACCTTGATCCGGTTGATATATTTAAATAATTTTTTATTATCTTTTTCTAACCCCGACCCAACCCCGGCCTGAATTGGGTCGCGGCTCCAACCAACTCAGGTCAATTTTAAGCCTGACTAACTCAATCCCGACCCCAACCCTGTCTTCCTTGGCATACACCTCAAACAGCTCGGGCTGTCAACATGCTCTAAGCACGGAAAGGGGGATATCATGGAGATTAACAGCACAGGATCATATCATGATCACTTACTATGGAGGCTAAGCTAATAGTAAAAACTGATCGGATAAAAAAATAATAATAAACCTCAGGGACCTGTGGGGTTTAAGGACCACCTGCAAGGGTGAAGTCCTAGGGCTCTTAAGCTGGAAGCAGACAATAGCTTGGCCGATCATTAAAGACTCAGGGAATCAGATATATGTAAATTCTATAATTGGTAAAGACAATGGAAGAATACCCAATCGGTGGTTTATAAGAGCCCAGGATTAGGCAATCCATTTGTCCAAGGTATCCTGGAGCACCACAACGAGAGATAAAAAGATAGCATAAGGAGAATGAGAAGATAAGAGAATGTGACGTGGGACAAGTATGGGGGCATCTCCAGTAGGCCCAAATAGATCACTTGTCTGCTGACATATACCTGATCAGACCCAAACTGGTCCAACCGTGCTGAAAAGCCACTGAATCGGGCTTGAAACTTGTTGAATCGACCTAAAAATGCATCGAGACAGACTGAATCAGTTAAAAGGGTGTTGAACCGGCCCCCGAACCAAGTTGAAAGAAGCCTAAACCGCCCTAAATCTGCCTTAACGGGGCTTGGGAGCACTGAACCAGTCCTGAATCGGAACTGAACTAGAGAAACCCGGTTGAACCGGGCTGAGGACCGGCTCAGCCGGCTGGAGTTGACACCATCCAGGGTGTCATGGCTAGGGCTGTAAACGGAGCGGATACGGAGCGGATATGACGTTTCCGTATCCGCTCCGTTTAGCTATTCGGATAATCCGTATCCGGTCCGAATCGGATACGAATACGGATCGGATATTATAAGTCGGATAATCTTCGGATCCGGAGCGGATACGGATAATATCCGTTTCGGAATGTTAATTAAACATATTTAATAATATACAAATACATAGAAATAAAATTATAAAATATTAAATTTATCATATATTTATCAATATTAACTTAGTATATTAATATATAATAAAGAATACTTAATCATATTTGTAAATATAATGATTTTAAAAATATAATTATATATATTATGTATATATTATCAAAGGTGGATTCGGAGCGGATCTTAAACGGAGCGGAGCGGGCATTTCCGTGTCCGCTCCGATTAACATTCGGATAATATCCGTATCCGGATATCCGCTCCGACGGATATCTAAAATCGGATATTATCCGCCTAAATGAATACGAATTCGGAACGAATCCGAATTTTATCCGCATCCGTTTATAGCCCTAGTCATGGCTCACCCTCCCATGTGAAGAGGACCCGGCAGGGATAGTGGCTGGCATTGGGGCACCTAATTATTAATTTTATATCTTATTTTCTTATATTTCAGTTTAATTTAGACTAGTGTGATTTGGTACAATTTCAGGGGTCATGAAATCAAATCGAGCCTAATGGATCAACCTGAATGGAATTGAATCAAAGTGGCTTCGGTTGAACCGAACATTGTACTGCCCTAGTTAACGAGGTGTTTTTCTACATAATTTTGTGATAAAATTTTCAATTAAAATAAAATAGGAGATTGATAAAACATAAAAGTATCGTGCTTGGTGAGAGATGACAACAAAAAGTGATGGAATCATGTACGGAAAAAGGAGTTGGGGCCACGAAGATTGATAAAACATAAAATATTAGATCTTCTATATTTCTAGAAAAAAAACTATCATTAAAAATTCTTATATTATTTATATGTTATTACTCTTTTTTTGTACTAATCGCTTTTGTTCCTTTACTTTGTTTCATTTCTTGGTTCTGTTCTTGTATCTCCCTTTTAGATGGACCACAACCAAATCCTTTGGAATTTTCAAGTATTTTTTAACTATTTCTCTAATCTTTCTCACCTTATTCATTCACGTAACATTTCCTTTTACTTCTACGTCGGACATTCAATTATTCATCTTAAGATTTTTTTTTTAAACATCTCTTGTTTTTCACCCTTTTTAATTACCACAATTTTATTCCAACCAAAATATCCTTTAAATGTGTTTAACCATCTTTTGATTTTAAGTTTCGAAACTGCTTACTTATGGGGTGTTTGGTTGCATAATAACGAAGGTTTTTGTTTTAATTTTTAAAAATTGTAAGAAAACTTGTTAAAAGTGATGTTTGGTAATCATGACAATTTTATGTTTTAAAAGTGATTTTCTTCTTAAACAAAAAAAAGAGAGTCTCACCTCTTTCTTTTTTCTTGTGGTCCTCCACTTTGTTTGATCTTGTGTGATAGTTACTCTTTTTTGTAATCACATCCCTCCAAACATGATAAATTTATGTCATGGGTTGGCTCACTTTTTATTTTAATACAATTTTTTATCATGAAAGTGTACAAAAAATTATCATGTAACCAAACACCCCATTAGGTTGACTTGTTACAACTTTACTAAGAACATCTTTACATTATTTATTGAGAGCACGATTAGTCTTTCATAAAAGAATAAAATTAATTTATTTTTATTTTATTTATTTTTAATAATTTTTAATAAAATAAATATTTTCTAATATAAAATCACAAATTATAACAAAATGAAATATTTAACAGTTTCATAATCGTAATATTCCAAATCCTCTTCATTTAAAATACTTATTCCAAATCTTCTTTAACTGTTTCATAATCATAATATTTATTTTTAACATTTCCATTTAGACCTCTAACGAATATGCTCTCTTCATTCCTCCCAAAAGTTTTATTTCATTTCACTCTTTACTCCAATTTGTGAAATCTAAACCAACAACACTTACTGCTTTTCTTTTTATAACTACTTTTATAAGAATAATTATCTCTTATTATTTCACTGACACCACTATATTCTTTAACATTTTATGAGTAATAATACTTGCGCCCTTCTTTCTCTCATTTCTTATATACCATAATTTATAACATGTATTTAAAATTGAAATGTCAAAATAAAGATGATACTTCATCATCAGGCTGTCAAGAGGTAACCATACAAAGTTCCTTCAAGTTTGGGACTTTTAGGGCCTGTTTGGTATGGGGATAAACTAGGATAGACCTGGTTTATCCCCAATCCCCTGTTTGGCACACACTTAAAAATGGGGTTAGCCTGGATTAAGTTAATCCAGGTTATCTCCAAAATCAGGGACAAATGCAGGGATAAGTCATCCTATATAATACTTGGGATAACTTACTCCCAAAATAATACTTCAGGATACGCACGGGAGCTAACCTGTCGGCGGGGGGGGGGGGGGGTGCCGCGGGGGGACGTCCGCGCGGGGGGGCTTCGGGGGGCGGGGGGGGGGGGGGGGAAGCTCCGGTCGGGGGGGGTGCCGCGGGGGACGTCCGCGCGGGGGGCTCCGGGGGCGGGGGGGGCTCCGGTCGGGGGGGGGGGTGCCGCGGGGGTCCGCGCGGGGTGGCGTCCGCACGGGGGGGGGGGCTCCGGGGGGCGGGGGCGTTCGCGCGGGGGGGGCTCCGGGGGCGGGGTGCCGCGGGGGAGGGGGGGTGCCACGGGGTTCCGCGCGGGGGGGGAGCTCGGTCGGGGGGGGGGGTGCCGCGGGGAGACGTCCGCGCGGGGGGGGGAGCTCCGGGGGCGGGGGGGAGCTCGGTCGGGTGGGGGGTGCCGCGGGGGTCCGCGCGGGGGGGGGGGGGGGGGGGCTCCACGGGGCGGGGTGCCGCGGGGAGACGTCCGCGCGGGGGGGTGAGCTCCGGGGGGCGGGGGGAGCTCCGGTCGGGTGGGGGGGGGGGGGTGCCGCGGGGAGACGTCCGCGCGGGGGGGGGGGGTGAGCTCCGGGGGCGGGGGGGGGCTCGGTCGGGTGGGGGGGGGAGGTGCCGCGGGGGTCCGCACGGGGGGGGGGGGGGGGGGCGCGCGGGGTGCGGGGGGCTCCGGGCGGTCGGGGAGGGGGTGCTAAATTGTTTTTTTAATAATATTATAATACTTTTTTATATTTTTTTGATTAAGTCGATTTAAACGGCTTGATTTGATTTAAATCGGTTTAGAGATTTTTCAAATCGAACTAAATCGAAAGGGGTCCCAAATCGAACCGAATGAGCTGGTTCGGTTTGGTTTCTCGATTTAAACCGTTTTCTATTCACCCCTAGTCGGGAAGGGGGGCGGGGAGCGGCTCCACGGGGAGCACCGCCCGCCGGGCGCGGGGCGGAGGGGGGGCGGGTTGAGTTCCGTCCGCGTTTAAGTTTATTTTTATTTATATATTTAAATAAAATTTTAAATTTATTATATAAATACGTAAGTGGGTTAAGATGTCTATGAATATGTTATGAGTAATAAAATAAGATAATATAAATAAAGTAAAAATATAAAAATATATGATTATCCTCGAATTTATTGTTAACCTACCAAACATAGGATAGGGTTATTTCTAAACTTATCCTAAGTTAAACCAAACATGATGAGGATAGGGTTAACCACAAGGATTGGTTTATCCCTATCCCCATCAAACTTATCCCGATACCAAACGACGCCTTAGGTTACGTTTGGTATAGAAACAAGGAGGATAGGGATAAGTCACCCCCTCGTGATTATCCTTATTCTTATTATGCTTGGTTTGAGTTAGAATAGATTTAGAGGACACCCTATTCTATGTTTGACATGTCAAAGATTAATTTGAGGATAAATATATATTTTTATATTTATACTTTTGTAATAACTTATTTTATATTTTCATAAATTTCTTCTTGAACAATTTACATAATCATATAATAAATCTAAAATATACTTAAAACACGTAATAAAGATAAGATTTTAAATAAATAATGATAATTTTTATATTTTGTCATTAAAAAAGGGAAATTAATTCCCACTCCAATTAACAAAATAATTTTGATGCCCAATCTGTTGACTAATTTCACTCCATCAGCGATCCACCTACACAAAAAACTATAACATCCGATCCATTCCATCTAACCAGCGCTGTGCAAATGTTCAAATGTCAAAAATGTCTTTACGATTGGACGGTTGGTATTTATTTCATGTCCAAATTATTATATTATATTTAAAATATTATTATATTTGAAAAATAATGATTATGTCTAAATTTATTTCTTTTAAAACTTAGGTATGATATATTTTAAAAAATTATTGTACATGCGTGGCAACATGTTTTTCTAAACTTGGATTTTATTATGAAAATTAAATTAAATTGTAATATGATAATTTTTATAAAAAAATAAATTGGGGTCTCTCTTCCCCCTCCCCCGATCTCTCTCTCTCTCTCTCGTTGCTACGAGACCGGTTGCGCTTGCAGCACCCCGCGCTAACCCTATCGCTGCCCTTGCCTCTTGATTTCTCCCACTTCGCGTTGTTGTGCTGCCCATATCGCCCCCCTCACCCTCGTTCACCAAGAGAAGCGCCATCGCCCGCTACGAGCACCCCTCTCGCCCTCGCCAACCGTTGTTCCTACTCGTGCTTAAAAGCCCGATCATCATCTTCAAGGGCTTTGGTGGTCTCCGCGTAGTGGCTACTCGCTCCGGACAAGACACCGGCGGTCCCTGGTTGCTGCTTGTGCAAGAGCTCAGCGCCTCCTCCCATGACGTCTTGCGCTCTCCCTAGCTCTCCCCCCTCCTCAAAAACCTTGTCTTTCCTCTTCGTGGTGACACAAACCGAGAGGACGAACATATAGGTCGAACTGTTTGGGAAGGGAAAAACCCGTGGGGCGGTGGCAAAACCAGATAGAGGGAGAGCACGGGCGGTGGGGCAGTGGGCGGCGATCGCGGTGGCGATCTCGTCGCGCGGAGGCGATGACGATGATGCCGAAGAGGAAGAAAGAGAGGGAGGGGTGGACCGGATCGCCGCCGTGAGGAAGCTCACATGGAAGAGAGCAATCGTATCCCCGAAATATTATTTTGGGATCAAATTAACCTGAATATTAAGTGAGATGATTTATCTCTGGATTTATCCCTACTTTTGGGAATAACCTGGATTAACTAGTCCAGATTAAACTCATTTTTATATCTATAACAAACAGAGGATTAAGGATAAGTCGAGTTTATCCCGGGTTATCCCGATACCAAATGAGACCTTACATGATAATAACTATGTCAATCTCAAATCAACGAGAGACCGACATCCTGGTCTTCCACGATAATATACAACACACCGTACACGGAATCTGACACACAAGTATGTGCATTGCTCCTCACCCATATAAGAAAACAGAAACAGAAGGTAGGTTGGAGACGTCTTCACATTGACGGATGACAGTCCAGCACAACTCAAACAGCAGGAGAAAGGCTCTTCAATTTTGGAATCTTGAAAGTTGATGGAAATAACCTCGGGCTGTCCCTATCTAGCATGGACATTGGCGCCGCTGACTTTCTTTTCGAGCATCTCTTCAGTCCCTGAAGAGGTCAAAAGCTCCCATGTAAATTAGAATTGTTCAATCATAGCCATTGGAGCTAGAAGCAGGCCACAATGCAAATTGATATATCGGAAAATAATTACAGCCAACACTTTGTTATGGCATGTTATAATCCTTCGAGTGACATTAGGGTGAATAAACCCAAGGCTGTGATTGGCTCGGCTGGTGGGTGGAGAATCTGGAGATTCTTGTTTGATTACTCTTTTTTAAATTTAGATAATCTTGTTTTTCAAATAAAAATTGTCTTCTATCTTAGTGTCAATTTTAAAATTAGATAAATAAAGAATGTGTGTTTGACAAAACTGTCAATTTTTTAAAATTGTAAAGCAGTGATTGCACGGAGATATCTCTGCTTGTTGCTGTCTGACAAGGTCATCTCCCAGCAACTCATCTACACACCCCTCCTCGCCAACCCGGTGAGCACCGCCATCACCTCCTTCCAAGGCGACCCCTTCGTGGAGTACTTCATCGGGGTGAAGTAGATCACGGTGAACACAAAGCCCGTCGCTGTGAACAAGACCCTACTGGCCGTGGAATTTATTACGCCTAGACATAGTTGTGCTGGGCGAGGGCAAGAAGACAATTTTTGATGCGGGACTATGAGACCCATGTCCTGTACAATCTCTTGCAGCATGAGCGAGACCTTGTGAAGGAAACTCAGAACTGGCCACAGCAACTCCACGGAGGCGACACGCTGACGACTTTCGTTCCGAGGGCTCCCTCTCAGCCAGATGCTACAGGAGAAAGAAGCCATCTCATCTGCCATGGCAAAATTTGAGCACTCACAGAGATGAGCACCGTGGAGGAAGAACTCGTTCCCTCGCAATTATGCATTGGAGGTGGCCTCCCAGTTGTAGGAAGTGTTGGACACTAGAGTGGCTGAGCCAGATCTGCTGCCATTTGCCCGAAGAGGATGGAAGAAGGTGACCAAGGACATGATGATCTCCCAGAGAATCATGTTCTTACACTGGCCCCGCCTGAGGACAAGGTTTGTGCTCACCCTTGCCTTCTCCGGCTTCTCTGGAGAACCGAGGGCCTTCATTTCTGGATGTGGCACTGTGCGGGATCAAAGATGACAGACAGACAGACAGAGCAGAGCAGGGGAGGGGAGAGAAGAAGCTGCCAGGAGGGAGAGGCCCTATGAGGGACAAAGGCCTCCGCTGCTTGCAGCGCAGTCAGTTGAGGGATTGCCGGACAGGGAAGAAGAGACAAGGAACAAGAAAAAAAGAACAGTACATCAATGGTGGAGAGAGAGAGAGAGAGTGGGAACTTGCACAAGTCCCTCCTCCCACATCCCAGCTCCGCATCTCTCTCGAAAAAAAAACAACACTTAACTTGTTTTTATTTCAGAAGAGATTATGCGCATAGAGTATCTCTGTCCTAAAAACGAGGGATGAGTTAAAGACAACAACCAAACACCGTAGTTATTTTATTTTTAAAATTTAGATTAAAAAGAGGGAAAAAACGTAACCAAACACCCTATTACTATTGGATTTCGTGCAAAACTATAGAGGGGATTTTGGCAGGTGGAAAGAGAAAAATGTGTCAGAAAATTCCCTAAGGGCCTGTTTGGCACCAAAATGTTTTGGGGATAAACCAGGTATATATCCCCAAAATTTAGGGTATAAACCTGGTTTATCCCTAAGTTATCCTCGTACCAAACATGGCCTAAAAGATTTTGGCAGGATGGTGGTGTTTCACCATCCAAACCAAATGCACCCTTAAAAAAAGGGCTTGTCACCTTCTCTGGGCAGTTCAAAAGGCACTTGTACCATCCAATTCCACTTAATGCTGAAAAGGCCGTTGGCACAACACATCAGTTTCACCATAGCAGGCAACCCGATCCACACAAACCCACCTTCCTACATTACCCAAGAACCAGTCATCATAACCATAAATCCTTCTAAGCAAACGTCACACTGAAACTATGAAGCAGCAAACGTACAAGACCTCGAAATTGAGTTTCAGAAACAGTCGTTTACAGATCTTGTGAAGGAAAATATCCAGACAGAGGAGAAATGAGAGAGAGAACGAGAGACTAACCAATGCTAGTTTAACATCAACAGTTGAAAGAAGAACAGCATTCACCGTTCAACATAAGCAGGCAGCCCTATTCCTCACAAACCTACCTTCCTGTATACCCAAGAACCATTCAACATAACCATAAATCCTTTTAAGCAGATGGCACTCTCATATATGAAGCAGCAAGCGTCCGAGATGCTCAAACTTGAGTTTCAGAAACATTAGTGTATAGATCTTGTGAAGGAAAATATCCAGACAGAGGAGAACTGAGAGAGGGAGAGAGAGACTTACCAATTTAGTTAAACATCAACAGTAAAAAGAAGAAAAGCATACATCGATTTCATGAAAGGAACAAAAGCATGCAAATCCCTATTTGGTCCTAGCCCACATATGATGCTGTGAATGCTTACATAAGCAAGAATAAGAAAAACATCTGTCTAAAAGACGAGAAACGAATAAAAGATGCTTTGGTTCTTAGGTACACAAGATGTTGCAAAAACTTCATTATGGCAGAAATTAAGAAAGATATCTCTCTAAAGTAAACAATAGGTGGTTAATGGAGATCCTCCATCCATTTAAGCTGCCCTAAAGCTGTGATTTCAACACTTTTTTTTTTGAATGAGACCTTAAACAGGCCAGTTTCTTTAGTTCAGGAAGTAAATTACAAAAGATAAAATAAAACCATAATCAAACAAGTTCCAAGATCCTGAGATTGGTTCTTCTTAGAGCTACAAATGTGTTGGATTTGGTAGCAAATTTGATTGTTTCTATTCCAGGCAAAGGTTAAGTCATTCTGAATCTGATTCCAATCAAACTGGAACCATGATATTCTGATTTTGATTCCATTATCTGAATCAGAACAATTTAATAAGTTTTGAAATCTTTGTTTTATGTTAATTTGTAGTAAACTAATAAGCTAATTGTTGGCACTCAAAATTTCATATGAAATATAGGCATATGTAAATAGGGAATGAAAATACTTAATTCCCTATGGCCTACCATCGGTATATGAATTAAGAGGGGCCCAAGGACATATACCCAAGACCGGCCCAATATAGCATATAAAGAAAATGAGCCCCCTACATATGATAACCTCCCGTTTGAAGGCCATATGGGAAGGCCCTTGGAAGGAAGGGAAGGCCGGAGATAATCTGAAAAAGGAGGCCATATTGGCTCCTGTTGGAAGGTCCCGGACAGGCTCAACTCAACATGGAAAGATGACATATTAATAGACCTACACATGATGGACCCAATCTAGCCTAAGAGGAGGCCGGGTCCTCAAATATATTGTGGACAGATCTCCTACCTAGTCAAGAGGAAGGGAAGGTCGGGGACAGTCTGCAGAGGTTATGTTGGCTCCTATTTGAAGACTTCGGATATATACAGCTAGACATGTATTTGTTTAGTGATATGAAGACATGCTCCCCACAGGGATTTGAAGAGAGGAGGGCCGGAAATAGCAAACACAAGCCAAGCTGGCTCCTGTTTAACAAGTCCAGCAGTAACCACTCCAATTACATGCTGTCCATGGATTAGACACATGCGGAGGACAACCATAAGGCCCAGGGTTTGAGAGAAGACCCAATCAATACATAGAGAAGTCGGGTCTTCACACATATGCTCAAATCAGTACCAAAAACAGATGAGAGGGAGGCAGCGGAAATAAGGCAGCTAATAGACCTACCCAATGGGATCCAATTCAGCATGAGAGGAGGTCGGGTTCTCAAAGATACCCATATATGCATACTTGAGAGATATAAGGGGTGATTGATGGAGACCCGGCTGAAAATGATGCATGAAAGAAGCCGGATTTTATACATAAATCAGGAGGATTCACACATAGGGACATCCTCATACAACCAACCATCTATCAATATGTAAAATGCAAACATGATGAAGGACAATTGGGATGCTGCCGACCTTAAGTAGGTAAGAAATCCAGCACTTATGATAATCCGATAGCCATACATGGAATTGAGAAGATGAATGCATGGACTTCACTCACCCGGATATAATTAAGAAGATATTCACCTCCTCGGCTTGGTCTCAAGTGTGAGAGACAGCACCCGGAAGCTCTAATCAGCAGATCCAATGACTCTCATTGGCAATCCCTAAGCTGCGGCAGGCTTGTTAGAAGAAGAAGGGTGCGGCTGTAGGAAGGAGATAGCCGGCTAGAAGAAGGCCCGCGGTGGGAGGAATCTGTCTCCCGAGGGAGACTCAACAGAATTTGCAACAAAAGAGGAAGAAAAAGGTGATCCGCAAGAGGGAAACTGCCTAGGGAATTCAAAAGAAATCTAAGGTGGAGACCGAGATTATCCAATGGCCAGGATTGGCTAATCAATAAGCTAATTGGATCTTGGATCCTCATCGGTTCATTAAGAGGATCTCCCGGATCTTTAATGGGATAATATCCAATGGATCCACCTTAATGGGGTATCCGATGGACAGGTCATTAGCAAGAGTAATTATCGACTATCAAGGCCCTCCCGGATCCTTAATAGGATTAATGTCCATTAAGAGATCAAGGGTTTGGATTAAATGGAGAGACACATGATCAAGGGCCGGTATTAAGTGTTGAACAAGTCAAATGGAGCATAGATCTCCTGGATGGCCAGCGGTATAGCATGATGAAGAGGCCGGATCCTTAATAGGATTAATGTCCAATAAGGGGATGAAGGGCCATGATTAAATGAAGCATCGATTGATCAAAGATGTCTATCAAATAAGGGGCCGGGAGTCAATGAGAGATGCCTCATTGGATACTCTCTCGTGAGAGGGAATATAGGAAGGAGGGGACTGCCACCTGTCCCCCCATGATCTCCCACTCTCCCCAATCCCAAGAGTGCGCATATTCCCATGATCCCCCACTCTCCCTTGGGTGAACAACACCTGTTCAGTGGCCTATAAATAGGGCCAGCCCCGCACATGGAAAGGGGTCGGAGCAGAGAAGAGCAGAAGGAGGAGAGGGGGACCCTGCCAGAGCTGCTTCAGCAAGAGGAATCAGGCTTGCTTCCGAGGCATCAAGGAGAAGAGGCATTGAAGGTCTTGCAGTCACTGTCATACAGCAGGATAGGTGCAAGGTCTGAAGGTCACAAGGTAGGATACCATATCCATCAACCTACCCGTCCCTCTCTAAGTACCATACCCATTGACATGCCCATATCTATCTCCTTGCCCGACCATTTCTGAACATTATATCCTTTGACCAACTAATGCCCATAATCCCCTCCTAATTTGGTTAGAATATCGCCTTGGTTAGGTCGGGGATGACTAGATAGATGTCAAACCCCCACAAGACCACATGACTGCCATTTCTAACCTGAGATCCATCCTCATCTTCCTATATATATATCAGGAGATCAGGGTCCATGGGAGGCAGGAGGCTTTCATCTCCCGGACATCAAGGAGATAGCCAAGGATTAGAGTCTTAGATGGTTTCTTTTGGTTTGGATATTACCACTGCCTTAAATGCATGTAAGCCAGACCCCAATTTTTCTGTTTGACCCTCATATATGGGTCCATTATGTTCCCTTCCCTCGGGTGTACCTCTGCACTACCATGTATGAAGTCTCCTTATATATATATATATGGGAATACCATAGATGTATCTGATTCCCCTTTCGACCTCCCTCCCTCTCTAGAGTTTCCCTTGGTCTTAAAATTCTAGAAGCATGAGATTTCATACTCCAGCCAATGCACCAGAAGTTGAAGGAGAGTTGACAGTCCCAAGATGAAGGAAGGTTATACCCGACCTCTTTGGAACCCACATGATGGACCAAAGATCCCTCGGGTAGCCTTAGCTAAAGAACAAGGCATGGAAGGGAAATGGCCAACCGGGCCTTGAGCAGGTCATGATATCCGACCATAGAAAACCACAAGTTATGGAGATCACCCTCTGATTATAAAATCAGAAGGCTGTGAATGCCTATGGACAGGCCTACATTGGAGCCTATTATCGGGCCTAGTTCCATGAGCATGGCCCGGACAGGACTATAGACATATGCATGGTCCTTTTTGGTCTATCTTATAATGGAGAAGACAAAGTGTGGGATGATAAGGAGCCTTGACATAAAGAGGCTATGAATACACTACCATATGAGGGCCCGTGTCTGTATCCTAATAAAGAATTTATACCTATAACAGGGCATAACCGAGGCCTCATATGATAGGCCTAATCTCAGTCCACTTGACCTAAACTAGGCCATAAGCAAAAGTAGCCTTTTTGGCTCATCTCATAATAAGAGAAGACCGGCTATAAGGCTGACCCATGTGAAGATAAAGGAGAGAAAACCTCAATATGATGAAATTGAAATTCAACTCCATCAACATACTATATGGTTTCAACCGGACTTATGATGATGAGCAAGGGAATTCTCTCATACATATGAGTGATCTATGAGAAAATGAAACAAATCCTAATGAAATGAAAGGGGATAAGATAAGCAGGCAGGATTCCCGGACCTAAGCTTTGAAGGGAGAGACAGCCCGGACATCATTGGGCAGGGCCTCCACATATTGAAGGCCTGTGGAAGATAATTCCTAAATCCGAAGCATGATGGGATGAAATATAACCCAGTCCACCTGTCTTGGGCAGAGAGCGAGGCAATATGCCCATCTCTTTTTATTTCATAGAAGCTATACTCATTGTTGTATCAAATTTCATATAAGGAAGAGATCAATTATGGATCGAATCCCTATGCTGTTAAATGGTAATACCATTACAGTTGGATATACATATGATATCCGATTGATTGATGACATATGACTAAGTCCAGCTGTGCCTATATATTTTAGATTCACTTGGTCTATCTCATAACCTTTATAAATCTTAGCCGGACTTAGTTGTCTCAATGCCATGTATTTCAGGTTCATAATAACCTGATCTTTGCAGAGGAGTCATGGGGATTACCCCTATGATGGGATTTCAAATCCAAGAGCTCCCACATCAAGATTCCAATTAGGGGATCTCAATTCGGACTTATATGATGACCTTAGCTTCTCATACGCCACCTGTTTCAGCTCCTTGGATTTTGACCCTAATGTCAGTTGGTCCGAGGGGTAGATAAGATGTCCTTTCAGCTAGATCTGAACATAACTGGATCATTGGAGGTCTGTGCGATGGCCAAACTTAACATATATTTCAGGTTCATGTCTGGCATCTATCATAGGGCAGACCCCAATGTACAATTCAGTGCTGACTTTTGACTAATCTAAAGTCAATTACAGGGTCAACTTTGGGTCTAAATTTCGACAGCACCCAGGGCAATCATAGGTCCCGGAGTTCCAACCCCATCCCTGGTTTTCAGCTAGTCCGAAGGGACAGGAAGAGGGAAGGGTCAGCAGGTTTCGGATCTGAATATAATCAGGTTATTAAGAGTGTATGAAAAGTGGGGAGAGGAGGGGCTAAGTTAAAGATTTCATAGCTCATACATGGGTCCTATATACAGATGGACTTAGCTATCCTATTGGCATAATTTCTGGATTTTGTTGATCCAGCTCCATTTGTCCTTTTTACTTCGGACCCCATTCATCCAAGGGGTGAATAAAGAGAGGAAGTTGGCTAGCCTTAGACCTGAGCATAATCAGATCAATGAGGGGCCTGTGTTGGGGGTCGAGATGGGTTTTCCATGAAGGCCTTATATGGTAAGTTCATGGCTGGACTCAAGTGGATTAAATGGTAGATAGTTTGGAGTCATAAAGGCCTAATTGTGTATAGGTTTGGTACCTATCACAGGGCAGGTCCTGATATCGACCAATCTTGGGGCTGCCTTAAATAGAAATTTCGGTGTCCAGAGAAGAACCAATTTGAAATGATGACCTTAAAAAAAAATCCTAAATCGGCTATGCCAAGATTGGTGGGGGAGGAATCGATCAAAGGATATGTTCCCCGGACATTCCACATACATGCCCATCATATTGCCACATAATCATAGGAGAGGGCCTTCCAATAATAATAGGACTCAGATAATAAGAGGGCACATATACCATTTTGCTAAGTCTAAGATGATAAGACTTAACATTAGGAAGTGACCAGTTACCTAAGCCTAGGATATGTTCATGAACCCCACGGTTAGGCAAGATATGAAAGAAAACTATGATCCTTTCCTCTAAAAAAAAATCCGAGCTTACTTGTCTTCATCCTTAATATAAGGTGATAAGTCCATATGTGGGACTAGATTTCGTATATGAATGAAGTCAATATGAATCTTGATCTAGATATACTCAGAGCTTGATAATTCAACTTATGTCTTGATATGAGACACTGAATTGAGAGATTATTCTCTTGCAAGGTATTGCTGGAATCATTGTTCATACTCTTGAGCTTAGATATTAAGTTTAACCCTACTATGTTGTCAGATTTAAATATTAAATCTGTATTCCATCGATTTTATGGGTCATAATACCCAGACACTAATATTCTGTGGATGAGTGTTTTCTTTCATATACGAATTGCTACGACAGTTAATCAAGGGTGTCCGAGAGTCTCGGTGTAATTAACATCGGAAATTCGCAACTTCCGATGGAGAGAGGTCCAAAGACAAATTTTATGAACCCTAACCTCGACATATATTTCATATATAAATATCACATATTTTGGCTAGTATTTTCTATGAAATATCATGTATTTTCATAGTAGCCAAAGATAAGATAATGGAAGTTCATTTTCCAAAATAAACGGAAATCAAATGAATTTTCAAACTATGTCACACCATGTCATATATTTTTATATATAATTTCTCTCGAGGTTTCACACTAATGAATCTCATATTACTTCTAAAACTTGATCTAATACCTTTAAATTTTAACTCTTGCTTTTACTTTTTTTAACATTCACATATTATAATTTTACTTATCTATATATTATTCTTTGTTATGTTGATTTTTTTATCAAAATCGGGAAAACAGATACAGAATTACTATTTCCCATTCTATTTCTGATAAGCTATGGGAATAACCAATTCTGATAGCTCATAGGATACAAAAAGAGGTTTCAAACCCATTAATTATTATCAAAAATCAAATCGGTTTAGAGGAATCTCATATTCCATTTGCAACCTAGTTCTTCTAATATTAAGTATCAAATTCAGAAACTTGCATAACCATGCTAGCAACTTAGTGCACAAGATAGAACCAGAAAGCAACAGCAGATGTCGGAAAACATTTAAAAAATATTGATATAGTTTATCACTATCAACTTACTGTTCCAGCTGTAACTTGTCCTTCTGAACTGTTTGCATGGCAACCACTTTGACTTATTGGCATCCCTTGTTGCCGCCTTGTAGGTGTGGTAGAGTGACTCTTACATTTTGTTAACAAATTGGATTCTTTTGATAGTCTGGAATTTCTGTTACTGTATCTCATATGCACATCATGATTTGACAATTTGCTTTCCAATTCATAAATCAGGTTATCTTTTTCCTTTATAGAAGACTGTAACTTCTCCATATGAATATGAAGTTTCTTTATCTCTTGAACAGCCGCATCACCATCACGGGCATGGCTTTGTAGCTGAAGCTCAGTGTTACAGAGATTACCTTTTAACTTAATGATCTGCTCATCCTTATTCACAATCATCAACTGCAATTCCTCTACATTAGCTTGGAGTTTCTTTAATTGGTCATTAGCCTGCTCCAGTTCTACTCGTTTACTCTTGAGAAGGCATGTGTATTCACTTTCCATATTCTTGAACTGATGCCACACAAAATCCTTTTCAGCCAGCAAAGCAGAAACTTCTGCCTCCTTCGTGGAGCTAAGCTTCTTGTAGGCCTGTTTCCATTTCTTCAATTCTCTCAAATCTGAGGAATCATTTTTTTCTTCTTTCCTGGTCCCTACAGCAGCCGGATCATTCTGCTCTCCAGCATTAGTCTCTTCACTCTTTTCTCCTCCTAGCTTTTCCTACAAAAGAATAATAGATCAGACAAGTAAAGATTAAGAGTGTGTGTTTCAAGTTTTGCATGAAATGAGCAAAAATACCTTCAAACTTGAGACTTCGCAACTAAATGTTTCAACACAGTCATAAAAATCCTGCAAATCATGCTCCGCATCATCTACTTGCACAAATATCAAAATTGATAAGTTAAAGGTACGCATTGTATGCATAGGAAGCAATAGCAGAAACATAGAGCACTCAATCAGTTTACAATATTGACGAACTCGTAAAAATACATAAGCTTCATATACTGGATTTTTTAAACCAACTCATGGATGATTTAGCAAAAATATATTGCTTCATCTCCTATTAAGTTAGAAGATGAAAAGTACGTTAATTGCAGAGAGAATAATAACCATGCAGTCAATGAAAAACTGCATATTATATTTTGGGCGCGGTAATCCCTTACCAGCTCGTTCCTTGTAGGAGGATGCTTCCATCTGCTTCAACGCTACCAAGAGGCCCAACTTCGCTTCTTCCACCCTCTTTGCCACCTCTTCTTCCCTCCTCATCTACAGGAGAAATCACGAAAGAAGAATCAAACACTAAAGCAAGACCTAAAGCGAAATCTAGGAACGAACTTAAAGTAAACGAATCCCCGGTAGTATCAAAACCATCTTGCTCCCCCATTCACCTGGGAGACCTGGGACTCGAGAAGGCGCGTCTTGGAGACCCATCGAGCGTGCTGGAGGTGGACGTACTCCTGAAGAAACTTGCGGTCGTCCGCTAGGGTTTCGATGTGGCGCTGGCGCTGCCGCAGCATCTCCAGCAGGGATCCAAAGATGCGCTGCCACTGGAGTCGCTGGGGGTGTTGATCGTCGGCGCCCATCTGGCGGCTTCTCACAGAAGTGCCGCAAGCAGAAGCACCGACAAGCGAGCGGAGAGAAGTGAGGAGATTTGGGGAAATATGACCGTTGGCCGGCAGGAGCTTCTTTGCGTCCCTTTGATTTGATTCGGGGTTGCGGAGGGGATTTGCGTCGTGCGACCGTTTGCCCCTTAAATAGCTGCTCCGCCGGGTGGCAGTTGGGTGTTTTATTAAGTTAAAAAATAACTTTATATTCTTTTTGTAAGAAAGATCTTGATTAAAGATAAAATTTATTGTTATAAATAATTTCTAAGATAAAACAGATGAGATCTCTTCTCCCTTTCTTGTATTTTTTTACTCTTTTTAATTACACATGGCTTCCATATTTTTTGCTATATGGTATGATGATTTTATATTTTTAACTATCGTATATTTTATTTTTATTATATGTTAATATATGATAATTTAATTTAATTTAAAATCAAATAATTACATATCATAAGAATATCTAACTTAATATAAGAAACACTCCTACTTCGAGAGTCTTCCTAATGTCTCGCGAGTCTTTCCGTCTGCCGGCCAAACCCTCACGCTACCCATCCTCTCCGCTTCCTTCGCCTCGATCAACATCGGCCGCCTCCGCCCTCTCCTCCACATCCTTCGCGTAGATCAAGCCTCCCCGGTGAAACTCCCAACAGATTCTATCCTCTCTTCCACGTCCTTCGCCTACATCAACATCGGCTGCCTCCACTCTGTGCTCCGCATTCTCCGCTCTGGTCAATCCATCATCTTCTCCGGCAACCTCAGGTATCCCTCCCCCCTCTTCTCTCTCGCACCGGGTGGCCGGCGGCGTCTGCATGACCTTGGCGAACTGGCCCTGCCGGAAACCCTCATTCACCAATAGTCATCTGTTCTACCACCTCGGTTACGACAGATCTGCCCTCTTCCGCGAAGAACTCTCTACGACACCCTACAACTTGAACGTGCATCGCATATACACGGTGATCTACTCATCATAGCCAATTTCATTTTTTAGTTGTCGAGTAGGACTCTCCAAACCTTGCGTCTGAGCAAACCTTGCTGGTTAGGGACGTGGGTGTCCATTTTAGAGGGCAGTTCAATTTGGCTGGGAAATGTGGGAATCTTCCCCGCGTCTCCGGAAGCTTCCATAGATAAAGGCCAATAACATTTAAATTGTCGCTTCCTATTTTGGAGGAATTAGATCTCAACTGAATGGGCCTAGCTACGTAATCAGCTGTAGCTATTAGCAATCTACTCATTTTCGGTGTTTTCTGGTGCCCATAAAAAGGTGTTTTGTTGGCCATCCGTCCATGTTTACTGAAAACGTCTGAATCATGTCAAGTTGCATTTCATCAACCGGTTGCAACTCATGCTGCATGGGGGTGAACTTTCGGTAGGTTGTAGATATAAATAAGGTGGTGCTATCTCCTTTCTATGCAATCATAAGGAAGGGCCATCAGACGACGTTATGAAGTGTTTTTGATCTGCCATCCTACCGTAAGATGTTGATCAACACTAAATTATCCTCATGCTTTTAGTTCATTATGGAACTTTTGTGTTGTGCAGCGTTAGCCTTGAGGGGTTTCAATTTTGGTCATTTTGAATTCCCAAGTTTTTCAAATTCTTGAGTTTTGCAGAATTTTCAGATTTTTTATCACTGGACTTTCATATTTCTTTAAACTTTTCAAGTTTTTCAGATTTCAAACTCTTATATTTTGAAGAATTCTTGAATTTTAAGATTTTCTGTATTTTTTGTAATTTACTGATTTTTCTGATTTGCAAAATTCTCTGATTTTCTGATTATAGGGAATCGCCCTATCTTTGCATATCTGGGCTCCAAATTTTCAAACCTTTAGGAATTTTTATATTTCTTTCTTTTGGGTTTTCTTTTATTTGATATTTCTTATTTTTTGGATTTACATATTTAGCAGAGTTTTGGATTTTGAAATTCAAAGTGATGCTGAACCTTACCCACCATCAGTCATTTTGCTATGGATTTACAATGGATGGGGGGGGGGGCTTTGTTTATATTAATGTTGTTTGTTCCATTCTCTTTTGCAATTGAATATAGGGGACCTAGAAGGCGGATAAGTTTCTTTTGGGAAAAATAATAATATTCGTGTGTTTGGTGCAACAGAAAAAATTGAAGCTTTTTGGTCTCTTTCATGAAGACCAAGGTTAACTACAACTTTTTGGGGTATACTTTATTTTAGATTGAAAGAATTTTTAAGATAAATTTATTAGCCCATTATTGCAGGAGTGTCGATTCTTCGTCCTCCTATTTTCGACTGTCCGATCATTTTCGTCTTCCAATTTTTGACCGTCCGATAAACCTAGCTTTTGGTCATTCCATTTTCGTTACCGCTGTAACTGCCTTGCGGCATCCGGCTTCCGGCTTCCGGCTTCCGGCTTCTAGCTCGCCCCTCTTCCGCTCCGCTCCTTCGGCCGACAAACCCTCATGCGACGAACCTCTCCTTCGCATCCTCCTACGAGTTTGATTCTCCGTGGTGACTGCGATCACCATCTTTCGCGTGATTCTTCCTCTTCTCCTCCGCATTCTCCGCCCACACCACCATTTCTGCTGCTCGATGTGTTTGGGCTTCTCCGCTCCATTCTCTTCCAACAGATACGCCCAGATGGCTTCCGCCTTCCTTCCCTCATTCACCCGATGGTTTAGATTGCCATATGTCTATGCAACCATCTATTTCCTCATCCATTCGGACTCTGTTAGACGCAACCATCCGCCGTTTCCTCCTCTATCCCGACTCTGTTTTAGGAAGCCAGATATGTGGATGGATAATAACAGGCTGGAGACTGCTTCTCGTCGGAAGAATGCTGGAGAGACACCACAACAGGCTTGGAAGAGTTACCTGCCACCAAATCTGTGCACAGTCCATCTCCTTGCAAATCGTACCGAAGAACGTTACTCATAGAAGGTCTACTGGTTTGTTAGAGTTCGTTACTATACTCATGTATCCATTTTTTTCAACAGTATCTCATGACGTCCTCTTCTTATTTGTGTCTTCTGCACGGGGACTTGCAGCCTCCGACGTCACTATACATCCTTGATCTCCTTGCTTGGAGGACGTACACTCGGTTGGTACTACATCATAGTGTCTTTTCATGTTTTAATTTGATTTGTTTGTTGGAGTTCATTAGTATATTTATATATCCATTTTTTAAACCGCATACGTCTATATGTATGGTCACAAGCTTATAGCTCCAATTTAAAAGGTTAATAGGCATGCGATGTATAACGTCTTCAACACATTCTTTCTTAGTATATTTATACATGCTTGTATAAATTTAAATGAATTGCATGGAAAAGATTACACATGGCTAAGAGGTCAACTTGGATTAAGTAATGCACAAAGAAATTATGCAGGTCTTGTGTGGCGGGCGGACAGTTAGTTTAATCGTGATATAGTGAGAGTGATCTGGACTGTTCTCTCCAAGATACTTGATTTTGAGGTGGCTTGCACCTCTCTTTATTCTTTGCTGATGTCCTGAAGTTACATCAAGTATTATCCTGTTGATGAGATTGTATGGGAGTCTCACTGGACCTTCTCTAGCTTTTTTATCAGGTGGAACACCAGCTATGGCCTCATCAAACATTCAACGCTGAGTGGTAGGTGGCAATTGGGCAGGGACCAAGGAAAGCGGAATGAGGATCAACTACTGGATTGGCAAGTGCTGATTCTAATCCGATCTGGAATTGTCAGAATTGGCCTATTCTATGGGAGAAAAACCAATCCAGAATCACTCTGGATCAGTTATTCAAAATCTAGAAAAGAAACACAAAATGGGTGCTAAAATCATATTCCGGTTGCAGAAATTTGTCAGATTTTCTTGATTTTTTTAATCTTTAGTATTTTTATTTTGGTAGATTTCCAAAATTTTTAGATCTTACTGATTCTGTCCATTTTTTTATCTCTTAAAGTATAAGAAATTTCAGATTCTAACTTTCAGGATCTTGCTGATTTAGCTGTTCACTGGTTTGTTGGTCTCTTCAAGTTCAGAGATTTTCTGTACTTCTGGATTTCAGACTTAATACACATGGGATTCTCCATAGATTTATTTTTTATTACCGCAAAATCACCTTTTATAATTTGTGAACACTAAACTGACCAATTTTTTATATGATATATCTCAGTTTTCATGTCCTTTTTTAATTAAAACTTTCAGAAAAGTTAATTTCTGTCCACCATCTCAACCACTTTCATGAGCACATTTGGTTGGTGATTAGTTAAAGGTGGACCTAGGGTGAGCGCATGACACCAAACCATGTTATTCCTGTCTCCTACATGGATTCATTTTGAGTGGTGTCAAAGTTATCAATTAAAAGGATGTGAATGTTTTTATACTTTTTGTATTGTAAGCCTTTCTCATACAATTTAACATGTGCCTCCTGGCAGCTGGAGCCAGGAGCCTAGAAAGCCAGTCCACTTAAATATTTGTTAGTTGGTATTAGTGTCTTTACCTTGCATTAAAATTGTCTTTAAATATGTTTGATTCTTATTTGTCACAGTTACCTGGATGTATAGTTATGATGTAAACATTGTTTAAATGTTTTGGAAGAGTATGGCATGATTGACAATTTTCATATACAAGGTAGTTCACCAAGTCCCACAATTTTAGATTACTACAAATATTTGACTTGATTACGTGAGAACAATATTAGTTTTCTTTTTATAAACTAAAAATTAATGAAATATTTTGGATCTTGTTGTCAGGATAGGCTGATCTTCAGCCAGGATAGGCTGATTCCAGCCTGACTAAGGCCAACTTGAATTCAGGCCAAATTAAAAGTTTCATATTTTAGATTAGGATTATCTTGTTTAGGTAGTCAAATTTATAATTTT
Organism: Cryptocoryne crispatula var. balansae; assembly: GCA_036172225.1. Taxonomy (NCBI): domain Eukaryota; kingdom Viridiplantae; phylum Streptophyta; class Magnoliopsida; order Alismatales; family Araceae; genus Cryptocoryne; species Cryptocoryne crispatula. The sequence continues at coordinate 32,692,772 of CM069929.1, read as the reverse complement.
TTATCATGTAAGACTTATATATAGCCATTTTTCAGTACTGCAGGCTGTCCTGTTCTCATTTTGTTGTTGATTGGCAGCATCTCTTGCAGCAACTGAAGGTACTCTTCTTGTACTTTAATGTTGATTGTTGTTTCCTTTACATTATCCTTTACATCTTATAGTTTTGAAAAAGTAAATAAGACACAATGTACGTATAGTAAGAAATTCATATATTAATGAATTGTACCTCCGTGAAACCTTCAGAAAAAGCTACGCTACCTTGTCTGAATTCATATATCCAAATCTTGTCACAATTCATGTAATTCCCATCATGCTATTCTCAGGTTCTTATATGTACATGCATTCTCTCTTTTTTTATGAATTGAAACAATTGTGCTTGGTATATTGTAAAATATGATGGCGGTATCATACCTAATGTAAAATTGTAAATAAAAAAGTAATAAAAAGTTGACAAAAATGAGAAGTTCAGATTGTAAAAGAAATCTGAGTACATTGTAAAATTTAAAAGCAACATATAATTTGACATTACTCTAAGACAGAACATGAGAAAAAAAATTTATTACCTATTTCTGTGCATTAGAGAATTACCAAGACCTGATTTTATCTCATACAAGCTTTGGACTATCTATCAGTTCTATACCATGGTCTCCTTATATTCACGACCTGGTCTCCTTCAATCTATCAACATTCATCAAATCAGGAACCTCCTTTTGACGGTCTGCTTTTAAGATGACCCAATTTGAGCACTAGACTTTGCCCGACTCATGTGTGTCATTTTGGATTAGGTGTGATTCAAACTTAGATTCGCTATTTTTTTACTGTCATGAGGTTCACAACAATCTTCAAATCACACTTTACATCCTATCCATGCTTATAAGGTCATATATTTGGACATTATTGGGTTTGATATTGCAATTTTAGATTTAAATTTTTTTTTGAATTTTCAGTTTTACGAAGTTTTGAATGCTCCCATTGTTGTAGGGTGTCAAGGAGTTCCTTCTACTATTTTCCATTCTCTATTTTATCCATATTATGACTAATATGTTGTCCATCAACCTGTGCATAGTTTTTAAAGAAGACTTATGTTTGGGTTAAGGTAATGTTATAAACTTCTTCTGTCTACTTTTCCCTTTTTTTTGTATGTTGTTATCTTTTTTAAGTTCAATTTTTTTACGAAATACTTTTCCCTTTATCTATACATTTATTAGACGTTACTCTCCTTCTATATTATTCCTAATAGGTTGGTCATCAACGTTCGCACGGCACCTGGAGAAGGGGTCTTTGCACAGCCAAGCACTTCTTCTTGGGTCTCCAACGAGACTTCAAAAGGTGATGTTAGAAATGTCTTTCTCAATCTCAATTGTTTTATTTTTTATATGTTGTTATTTTTTTATATATGCCTTCACAACCACACATTTGAGCTTTTCTTGGTATATATTAACCATTGGAAATTTGATATTTAACTTTGTGAGTTTTTATATTATCTTGACATACATATATATTTATTTGATAACTGAGGTTTAATGCTGTCAGTTTTAGTATTCTTTGCTTTGAATTTGAAATTTTAAGATTCAAATAGATTGAGATTTTTAGTTGTAGTTTAATTCACAGTTTCAATTTTAAAGTGTTCCAACTCATTTATTTGAAACTTAAGATTCTCAATTATAAGAATTAGGATTTGAGATCTCATATTTGACTATTAAAGAATTAGAATTGTGGATTATGTCTGATTGGATTTAAATCTTAGTTAGTTTCACATCAAAATTTGGGTTTTGGAGATTTCAACTTTGAATTTGAAAGTGATTCGGTACCTTAGATTTAAGATTCAATAAAATGTTTCGAATTTTCTACCATATGGGATAATACGTTTTATCCCAAATTAAAAAGGGTCAAAAATTGGTAGTCACGGTTACCACATTTTTTGGTCACTATGAAGGTTCAATCTTTAGGATGCACTCATCATTAGAAACAAGGTCAAAAGTAATTGAACGAAGATTTAAAATATAACAAGCACTCTAATAAAATAGGATAATTTGAATAACACAGTTTGTATGAAAAGAACATAACACAATCAGTTAATGTCAAATAATCTGATTGGAATGCTTGAAGACTGTCATGCTTGATGCTTTTAACTCCTTGGATATCCCCAGTTAACCCACTGGCAGGTAGTATTTATAACGATCTTTGTAACTATTGGACTTCAAATGGGAACTAAGTATAGATGCCTATCTTCGATATTAATAATCCATTTGTAATAAGAAATCGGGTGTTGTCTAAAACCATTGTTTAATCTTTTAAGGTTTGGCATTTACACAAAGCTGACAACATCATATTTTTCTAAGCGAAAGATATAGACGTGAGTTTGATGTGTATGAAAATAATAACATGGAATGCCTAAGGATGGAGGGAAAACCTTCTAATAAAAGAATTCAGTTATCTCATTTTGTTACATTCTACCCCTTATGTAATCATAGGTATTAAGACAGATATCATGATGTCTTACATGGCATTACAACCAGAACTAGAAGAGTCTTCTTTGTTGGGTGGTCCATTTGTTTTGAGTTTCATCATAAGATGAAGTAGCAGCTAATGTTTGAGCAGCGACAGATATGGTTGCTAGCTTATGTTATCTGATTATCAAATATCAAAACTCTTTGATAAATTATCCCCTAGAATTTTTGCAACCTTGTTGTCTAAGTATGATGTAGTGTGGATTAGATCTTATATTAGACTATTAGGCCTTGTTTGGTATGGGGATAATCTAGAATAGACTTAGTTTATCCCTAATTCCCTGTTTGGTATGCACTTAAAAATGAGTTTAACCTGGATTAAGTTAATCCAGATTATCCCCAAAATCAGGGATAAATATGGGGATAAGTCATCCTACCAAATATTTGGATTAAGTTGATCCTCAAATCAACTTTACGGGATACGACGTCGGGGGGCAAACGCCGCGGGGGGCGGGGGCGCGAACGCCGGCGGGAGGGGGGGGCACCTCCGCGGGGGAGGGGCCGTGAACGCCGGGGGGTGGCGGGCGGGGCACGAGGGCGCCGGCGGGAGGCGCGGGGGAGGGGGGGCGAACGTCGCGGGGGCGGGGCACGAGCACCGGCGGGAGGGGGGGGGCGCGAACGCTGGCGGCGCACAGGTGGCGAAGGGCGTCGAGAATGGAGGAATCCGGCCTGAGGCGGTTCTTGAAAGAAAGAGGGGAGGAACTGGAGGCGGCGGCCGGGGGCTTGGGCCCGCGGGAGGCGCCCGCCTCCGGCCGGCGGCGCTTCTTCTCCGACATCGGGAGGTTAGCAGAGCCTGAGGAGATGCCGGGGAGGAGGGTTTGGGGGTTTTCTCTGATGGGAATCTCATTTCCCGCTTCGGCAAGAAAATCCCGCCGCCGCCGGTCCGGAAGGCGGTGAAATTACCGGAACCAACCGCTAGTAAAACATTTTGTTTACTAATTCAAAATCATGTCATATAATATTCCGTAAAATCGCCCCAGGTCCTCGGCATGCCCCCATTTATAGTCTATTTAATTATAATATTTTATGCATAAAATTTGTGATAATGACCGTTAACGAAATCTGACATCACACAGGCTCAAAAACCCGTATGTCCGAAACAAGCATTAGTCTAAACACGCGTTCAAATCGTGAATGATTTTTAATAAATGAATGCCTTTTATGTCAAGATTATTGATTGATATAGTTGTTGTATTGACAATTGATTTGGTCTGTATAATAACTAAGCCGATATCGTAGAAAAAATTAGATACAATCTTTACATTGGGGAAGATAGGCAACTCTCTTTAAGTGTGAAATGTCAGAGAGATAGAGAGAATGCATTTTTACCTAAGGAAAATATATATATGAAAAGCGCTCATACATATAAATAAAATATATAAAGATGATATATATACATCAAATTATTGTGAACATACCAAACATAGGATAGGTTATCCTTAAAATTTATCCCAAGTCAAACCAAACATAGTGGGGATAAGATTAGTCATAAGGAGTGACTTATCCCTATCCCCTATATTTTTATCCCGATACCAAACGACGCCTTAAAGAATTATAATTGTGGATTAGATCCGATTGACTTTATATCTTAGTTAGCTTAACAAGTTACCTAAACGTGGGATAAGCAATTCTATATTTTTCAGAAAGAGCAAAAAGTGCCATTTTTATATCTTGCCAACGACATCATACAGAACAGAAGGCATAAAGGAAATGAGTTTGTTAGACTTCTGGAAGGTCCTTCTTGCAACACTTAAGGTTAAGGATGCTGTTGAGCATGGTGATGACCATGCAACACTTATGATCTTACCTGGAGAACAGTTTACATTCCATACTAAATTCAATGAAGAAAAGAAAAAATAACTTTAGATAAAAAGTATATTACCCAAGTCTCAATAACATGATCGTAGTGCCCCCCTCTTCCCCTTCTTGATACCAGGACCATGGGACTTGATGGTTCTACAAATAAGATGATAACCATGATGGTGTCAAAAATTAATCTTCACTGGTAGTCAACTTCATGTTTATTGTTCCTCTCAAAGTCAAACTATTTGTTGGGACAAAAGTTTTTGAAGTTCTGATAGATTTTGTTTTCTGAATATCTTTATATAAATCACTCCTCGACCTCACCCAACTTTCTACGAATATCACAAATACGTTGTTAAATGATTCAATTTCTGATTTTTTATCTTATTTTTATAGGTTTTTGAACTTTTCTGATTTGCAGATTTGCATATCTTTTTAAGTTTTAGCACATATTCCCTTTTGAGTTTTTTAGCTTTGAGAAATCTTTTATTTGCAAGATTTTTGGTTTGTCTTACACTTTATTTGACCTTGTTCAAATCATCAATTTCAGACATCTTTGGGACTATGGAGCTGATTGTAATTATTAGGTTTCGACAATTTTGTAAGGAGTTAACATGAATTTTGGAGTTCCCTAGAATTAAACTTACCAACTTTGTATGGAATTGGGGAATAGGCCTTAATATATGAATGTTGTGGGATTCGAAATTCCAATTTTAAATTTCTCTGCAATGTAGTCTCGATATCATATATGTTGTACTTCTTAACTATTAAATTATTAATGTGCCATTCGTCACCTAAGTTACCTTAAGACCGGTGGATGTGAGGTTGTATTATTAGTCTTTTTAATTACACATTTTTAATTACAAATTGATATATATATATATATTTTACAAAGTTGTGCCCTTTCCTTGTGGTTCCACATCTTTTGTAGTTGTACACGGTCTTCACTTTTTATATTATCTCAAAAATATGATAATTAATTTTACTTTCTCTATCTAAGTTTTTTCTAATATAATTGTTCTCAAAATGGATAAAAATTATCATGCACTCAAACACTCTCTAGATCTACACTTTGACATCGAATATTTATTTCAACTGAGTTATATGTACATGTTTATAAAATAAATATATTTTAAAGAAAATACCTTTTATCGTTCTTTGCCTTTTACCGGTACACGTGCGCAGCATGTTTTTTTGACTAGTTTTTTTAAGATAGGACAGTTTATAAAGAAGTAGAGAATTTCAAAAAAAAACCTTTTTTCTTGCTTTATAAAAAGCTCTATATAAATCATATCTTTTCCCTTATCGTCAAACACATGTTTTGACAGGTTTTGTTACAGATATATATTACTTTAAAATATATTTTTCTTGCAACAAAAAAAACCTAAACTCAAAACGATAAATTTGACAAAAATTACATATATATTCATGAAAACTAAACTTAAATTTATCTTTCTAAAATTGTAAATATTACTATTTTAGAGAATGTTAGTGATTTGTAAAAGAAGAGCACAAGATAAGCAAGAACATATCTACTTCTCGTAAAAATTATAGAATGATGCTCACTCTCTATTAAGATGTTTGGCTGAAACATAAATTTGTATGAACATTTTTAATAAAGTTATATTAAAATAAAATAAAAAGTAGTTTAAAATATAGGATTATCGTATTTGGATGAGACATGGCAAACAAAACTTGGGGTCATGTATGACAAAAAAAAGAATGAAAAATAAAAAGAAATTTTACTTATTTTTTAAGAAATTTTACCATAAAAATATTCTTATTACGATATCTAAACATCTTATTTTAACAAATTTGGAGTAAAAATACTTTTACAGCAAGATTTTTTTTATGCAACCAAACACCTTGTACAATTCATGCTTCTCTCTTGTATGCCTCCAGAAAGGTGCGACTTTTTAACAATAGAATAATGGAACAAATTAGCAAAGCTTGTGTTCCACTAACTTTGTATAACGTCACACAGATAAAATCTCATAAAATAAATTGATTATAAGTAAAGTAATTGAATTTGTAGACGACTTTTAATAATTTAATAATGGTAAAATATATGAATTACATTTGGTCAACTTGTGTCCTGTAAATTCTAGTAGACGTTTTGAGAGTCTTTATTGATATTTTCAGAATGCATACTTCTTGAATTTCAGTTTATATAATTTATCCATTGAATTTATTGTATGTTACATAACTTAGAGATTTTTTTAAATTAGTCCATAGTATTTTTTCATATTTTACTATAAAACTTAAATTTAAAATATCTTTATAGTGTTGTTGCCTTTATGGCGTCTACGAATCGTCCAAACACCGTAAGTTAAATATTTTTCTGACCAAAAACACTCATCCCAATTGAGTCATTGACCTACTTTAGGGGGTGTTTGGTTGCATAATATTTTTGTACATTTTTATAATAAAAAATTGTATTAAAATAAAAAGTGAACTAACTCATGACATAAAATTATCGTATTTGGAGGTTTGTGATAACAAAAAAGAGTAACTAAAATACATAACCAAATAAAGTGGGGGACTGCAAGTAAAAAGAAAGAGGTGAGACTCTCTTTCTTTGTTTAAGAAGAAAATTACTTTCAAAACATAAAATTGTCATGATTACCAAATACCTCTTTTAACAAATTTTCTTACAATTTTTAAAAATTAAAATTTAAATTTCTATTATCATACAACCAAACACCCCATTAACACCTTGTCTTGTTAACCTGCTTTGATATTGTGAGGTTCATTTGTTCCTTCGTTTTCATGCACATCTCATAAAGGGCAGGGTTAAGTCAACCTGGAATAATGATGGGTCAACATTATAAGTTAAAGCAATGTGAACTCAACAACACAGTTAGGAGAGAAGTATCTTCTAACGTTTGGTATAATTTTGTGATTAAATAATATTTATTATTATTAATATGAGATTAATTATAATTAATATATATTTCTCTCTCTTCTCTCTTTCTGTTTCTTTTCTCATCCTCCCGAAGCCCTATACGGTCTCCTCTCCCCTCTCCTACGTCCGCCATTTTTTCTCCTTTCACACTAATTATTTTCTTCCTTTGCTCAGCGTCGTCGCCTCCACACCGTCCCTCAGTCCTCGGCTGTCGTACCTTCGCCGGCGGCCCCCGTCCCGCGCCTCGGCCTCCTCATAGCTGCCTGCCACGTGGCCGTCCGTGGCCGCCCTTGCACCATCCCACCGTCAGCTGCCCGGCTGCACGGCCTCGCCACGTCGTCGCCGCTAGAGGTGTTCAAGTAAAATGGGTAAACCGATAAATTGAATCGAATCGAATCGAACCGATTGGTTCGGCTCGGTTTGACGGGCTATCCATTCGGTTTCTTGAACCGAACCAAACCGATAATTTCTTATTGGTTTGATTTGGTTCGGCACCTCCCCAAATCGAACTGAACCAGTAAATCGGTTGACTCGATTTGACAAAGTTTGACCCACTCTATTTACATATTATATTATATTTAAATATATATTATATCAATTTTAAATATATATTAATATAAATTTAAGTTAATTAGTATAAAGATATAATTATATATTATAAATAAAGTATTAGTCTTCATATTAATCTTAAATAATTATTATAATGTATATTTTATTTTATGTTTATTTTTATTTATTTAAATATACATTAAACCGATGAACCGAACCTAATCGAACCGAACCGAACCACAATCGGTTCAGGCTTCATTGAACCGGTTCGGTTCAATTTGGTTCCCCTTATCAGTTCGGTTTCAGTTTGGAAAAAAAATACCCAAACCGAACCGAACCGAACAGAACCGTTTACACCCCTAGTCGCCGCCTCCTCGCCTTCGCCGCTCGGTCTCCTCCTCGCTCGGTCTCGCACGTGTGCTTGTGGACGCCACCGCCCCACCTACGTGATCGCCAACCGCCCTCGCCATGCCCACGTGACCGCGCGGCCACCACCATCAACAACCTCGCGCCGTCCTTGCACCCGCCTCAGCCGCGGTCGTAGCACGTAGCAGCGACGCCCCACGCCTTCTCTTGAGCGCCGTCATGTGCCACCCCCCTCTAAACACCGCGGTACTCTCCCCCCTCTCTCCTATCGCATGCGTTCTCTCTCTCTCTCTCATATTTCTCTCATCTTTCTCTATTTAGTAGATTTTATTGGAGATCAATATCTTCTCAGATTCTTCGTTATCGTTGTCATTCCACATCCGTATTTCTAGTCGGGTCTTCTTGAACTTTGATCCGTCTTTGAGATAGATATCCTTGACATGTCTATTATCATTAAATTCATATATTTAAATTCTCCATGACTTGTAGTAATTTTTAATGAGTTGATTAGTCGGGTTAGTGTTACGTGTTATGGTTTATTAGCATGATTAGTGGTGTTGTTCTGTTTTGTATGTAACAAGGATCGTGTTAGGGTGTTAATTATGTTGTCTATAACATGTTGATTGGTAGAATTTAGTTGGTCATATCCCTTTTCAGTTTAGTATGTAATTAGCTAATCTTTGTTACCCTTTTTGAGTTAATCCCATTGTATAGGTGCGATGATAGGTTAATAAGATTAGTTGATATTTTATGGCCTGTTTGGTTAGAGTATCAAAAATCCTATATTAATATTGATATTGATATTTTTAGAAGATGGAGTATCAATATCAAAATTGATACAAGTTGACACTTGTATTACATAACATGTGTTGTTTGCATTACAAATTTCAAAATTGATACTATTAGCCAAACACATCAAGGTGATTACTAACAATATTAATTTTAAAATTAATAGTGATAGAGGTATCTAATAGTGTTACCAAACAAGACATTATGTCCTGTTTGGTTAGAGTTTTATTTTTGGTACTATATCAATATTGATATTAATATTTTCAAATGTTGGAGTATCAATATCAAAAGTAATACAAGTGAACACTTGTATTACATAATATGTTTTGTTTGCACTACAAATTTTAAAATTGATACAATTAACCAAACACCTCTTAATGGTTCTTAACAATATCAATTTTAAAATTGATAGTGATTCAGGTACCTAATAGTGTTACCAAACAGGGCATTAGCTAGCAATATTAAATTTGATTTTGGCTCTGTTATGCCCTTTTAACCAAGAGATAGAGTCTGATTGGGTTATTTATATTATGTTTGGTTGAGTGTTTGATTTGATATCATGTTAGTCTTTAGTTATGCTTGTCATTTTATGGTTCTAGCATCAAAAATAGGTTATTTAGATGTGGTTGCTCATGATAATTGCATCGGTGGAATGTTTGTCATAGCATGGTATGATTTATGTCATCTCTTGCATATTTTGGTTATGACATGGCATAATTATGTGAATTCATGATGCATTAAATGTACATGGAAACAGTTACACCAGACTACTTAGTCGTGACCCGAGGACAGCGGAGGTTAGAACAGTCTGATGCATCTTTCGATCCCGGATACCATAGTTTGTCCCTGTGCCACCACTGCCTAGGTGCACTATGGGATTTCGTTTAGCTATATGGTATTGCTATATATGGTAGATCTGGTGTTAGCTAGTTAAGGTGACAAGACGACGCATTCTTTGCTAATAACAAACTTTGTAGAGGATAGGTGCATCTATTAGAGGATAGGTGTATTTGTGAATGTGATATTTCATTAGAGGACAGGTACATTTATTAAAGGATAGGTGCAATTATTGCATGGTATGGTATGGCGATGTACTTTATTTTATCTTTTCCATGTGGAGTTGCATGGTGTATGCATGAAATGTCCCATTTATTTATGGAGCATATAGTAGGTGTCTATGCATATGTTCATACCATCTTTTTAGGTCATGTTATGGTGCATATAAGTGCTGGTTGATGTGATTATAAGTGCTGGTTGATGGTGTAAAACATGTGGATTAAGACAAATATTTATTGAATTGACTAGTCTATATTTATATATAATGGTTGTAGGTCTGGGTACCTATTTAATTAACATCTAGGGTCATTGAGCTATCCGATCTGGCAGATGATGGGGTGTTTACTGAGTCATCGTACTTATTCTAATCTTTTTATCAATTTTTCAGTTAATCAGGTTTAACATAGTTGAAGCACGGTGGTTTGAACTTCAAGGAGTTTATTGAAAGATCTTTGTGTAGCATACACTGGTATATGATTTGTTAGATTTTATTTTTATTAGCATAATTTTTTTAGAAAGAATCATTGGAATTGCGATATTAGTCTTATTGATCCAAACTGATATAATTAAGGGGTTATTTCCTCAGTTACATTGTCGAATTATGTTTCGTTGTGTAGATTAAAATCCGAGACGTGACATATTTTGATTAAAAAAAGCATAACTAACAGCATTTAAGGAGCATCTAGATGACATAGACATATTCTATAGAATGGAGCAAAATTGTAAAACTTCAAAGATTTTCTAACTATAATAAAATATTTTTAAAAGATGTCCATAGTTGTTGACATCGATATGTAAAAGGTTCATATAACTTATCCATTTCAATAATTTTATTTAGCAATCAAGTGATTGGGGGGATGCATCTCAATATATAAAATAGAAATGAATATGTGAAGGTGTTTTGGAAAAAAAAGTATTCTACAATACATTGCTGTATTTGTAGAACTGAAAACTAGTTTGATGAAAGATAAGATGTCCTAAATATCACAATATATAAATAACTTAATTTTAATAAAATATACGTTAAAATGAGCTCAGTTAATTAACTGTAAGCTCCGCCAATAACATATTTATAGTTGAATCAATACAATCCCGTGAAGATCTTGTGACTCATAACCATAATAAGATTCTTAAAGTGAGTTGTCTTATCTGAAATCAGACTAAACAGATTTGACACAAGATATTCTTTGTAATCTCTGCTAACCGTAAACAATGTAAACTACAAAATATAAACAACCCAAACAACATCATTCAATCTTCTAACACAATACGAGAAAAGAAGAAAAAAGTATTTTAACATAGTGATAAAATGCTGCCAGCCTATTTGGAGACATTGAATCAAAACTTTGTTTCATAAAGAAGATATGTAAGTATAACTAAAATTACTACTATTGCTTTTCCTAAGGCCAGTTACAAGTTTTACAAGTGGCTCACGTCTAGCAAGTAGATGCTAGGCAAGCAAAACTTAAAGAGGCACCCAATGAAGCTGGCAAGTATCAGATCTTTTCTATCACGTTTGATGACAAAGGATAAAAGGATCAATATCTTACATATATTATAACCAAGAGAATTCAAATCTTGATTTGAAATTTAAATTGGTTTTAAAGTAATGGTGTTGATGATCAGAGGCTACAGTGCCGGAAAGAAATCCTAATAAGAGATGGACATCATGCTCATCATAGTTGTCAAGACGCATGCCTAGGTGACACCTAGGCACCAAGGAGGCTTTGTAGGGTTACTTGGGTAGGGTGCTTTTCTAGTAAGGAGATTCGTGACTCATGAGCACAAACTAATGAGTAAAAGCATAATAACACATCCCACCATCACTTCTACTACTGCATATAATTAATATTTTTTTAAAAATATATGTTATATACATAGAAATTATAATTTTTTTTCTTAGTACTCTTTTCTCTTCCTCTCACACAGTTTATCAACATATACTCTTCCTAACAAAATATATACTCACACAAATAATTACATAAAAAATAACTATTACACACATACACATTCAATTATAACATACAAATATAATTGTGTTTATGTGTATATATATATTTGTATATATACATAAACTACTAGGGTTTATACGATTCAGTTTCATTCAGCAAGGAACCAATTTTTTTTCCAAATCAAACCAAGCCAAACCAAACAAGGTATTTGAACCAAACCAAACCAGTTCAATTCAATTTGATTTGGTTCAATTTAAGACCGAAAATAGATAAAAATTCAAAATAATTAAGTATAAATACTATTTTGATTTATAAATACCTAAAATAAATATTATTTATTATAAAACTATATACATATTATTTTAATATTAAAAATTTTGTAATATTTAACTAAGTCATTTAAATAGTTTGGTATGATTTGGTTCAGTTTAGAAGTCTTCTAATTCGGTTGAACCAAATCGGGGTTACATACCGAACTTTGGTTCATATCAATCTTTGATGGTTTGAACCATTAAATACGCACATCTACATAAATATGTATATAAGATTAACATTTAATTTTATATATGTGTATATACACGTGAATGTATAGCACTAACACCTAATTTTTACCTTGAATATCTTGGGCACCTTGTCTCCTTACAACTATAGCATCCATGTTTCTATACATAACGAAATACAGACATTTGATCCCCTCCTAACTCCTAAGTAGGTAGCACATCAAGAAATGTAGTCTGGGGTCATAATGTGTCCTACCATCACCACTTGACCATTTCCCCCGGGATGGTAGTTAGATTCTAAACATAGTACCATACATTCATACATGTGAAAGACATTTATAGTATCATAGAGGATATAAGAGAGAGCTAAATCAACATAGAATTGGTTCAAGAAAATAGTCATCATTCTATGCTAACATCTCTACCTCATCATCACTTGGAATAGCTAGTTTGGGCACAATTTTTGAAATGTCAGTAGCGTTAGAAAAATGACGAACTAGGGCCCACTTTGTTCTAGATGTGTGATTATTGAGTCGAAGCATCAAAAGGTCTCAACTTGTAGTTCATTATATATAGATCTCCCAATTGTGTATCGATCCATCATTTTATGATTTCAAATAATTACCTAAAAGTTAGCTATGTTATGTTTCATATTTTGTATGACACTACAAGGTAGAATAAAAATAATTGACGAGAACAATTTCTAATAATGGCACATAGGTTAATGATGGCACATCTGTTGCAAAAGCTTATCATCGATGACTGCATGCTAATCTTTCACACCTATATTGCTGGCAAGTGTCACACAATCAGGGATGTCAGAGCTGACAATTGCAATTATCAGTTAATTATTAGGATTTATCTATAAATCCAACATACCCTTCTACTCTACAAGTGTATCTAAACAAGGGCGCAATCTTCACTGAAGAATGATAAAAATCATACAGTCCAAGATATTATGATGTATCTACCTATTTATCTATATATAGACCTCTCCCTCCCCACAAACCTTTTTCACGTTTGAGTGTAGTAGAAATAATTAAATGGCTATGGCTCCTGTTCAAACACGATCTTCTCACTATTATAAATGCGGTATACAACATGGAACAAAGAAAAAGAAAATATAAATAGTGAGAAGATCGTGTTTGAACAGGAGCCATAGCCATTTAATTATTTCTGTTTTATCTATTGAGATGCATCCCCCCTAATCACTTGATTGCTAAATAAAATTATTGCAATTGATAAGTTATATGAATCTTTTACATATCGATGTCAACAACTATGGACATCTTTTAAAAATATTTTATTATAGTTAGAAAATCTTTGAAGTTTTACGGTTTTGCTCCATTCTAGAATATGTCTATGCCGTCAAGATGCTCCTTAAATGTTGTTAGTTATGCTTCCTTTAATCAAAATACTTCTCTCCTAACTGTGTTGTTGAGTTCTCATTGCTTTAACTTATGATGTTGACCCATCATTATTCCATGTTGACTTAAACCCCGCTCCTTATGAGATGTGCAAGAAATCGTAAGAACAAAAGAACATTGCACAATATTAAAGCAGGTTAACAAGACAAGGTGTTAAAGTAGGTCAATGACTCAATTAAGGATGAGTGTTTTTGGTCAGAAAAATATTTTACATACAGTGTTTGGACGATTTGTAGACGCCATGAAGGAAACAATACTATAAAGACATTTTAAGATTTAAGTTTTATAGTAAAATATGAAAAAAATACTATGGACTAACATAAAAGATCTCTAAGTTATATAACATACAATAAATTCAATAGATGAATTATATATACTGAGATTCTAGAAGTATGCACTATGAAAATATCAATAACGACTCTCAAAACGTCTACTAGAATTTATAGGACACAAGTTGACGAAATGTAATTCATATATTTTACCATTATTAAATTATTAAAGGTCGTCTACAAATTCAATTACATTACTCTTAATCAACTTATTTTATGGGATTTTATCTTTGTGACGTTATACAACACGGAACACAATCTTTGCTGATTTGTTCCATTATTCTATTGTTCAAAGGTCGCACCTTCCTGATGGCATACAAGAGGCAAGGTGTTTGGTTACATAAAAAAATCTTGCAGCAAAAATATTTGTACTCCAAATTTGTTGAAATAAGATATCTAGAAATCGCAATAAGAATATTTCATGGTAATTTTTCTTGAAAAAATAATTAAAATTTCTTCTTCTTTCTTCTTCTTTTTTTGTCATACATGACCCCAAGTTTTGTTTGCTATGTCTCATCCAAATACGATAATCTTATATTTTAAACTAATTTTTATTTTATTTTAATATAAATTTATCAAAAATATTATGTTTGAGTCTTTTTTTTGGTCAGATGTTTGAGTCAAAAATATAACTCTATTAAGATGTTTGAGTCAAACATCTTAATAGAGAGTGAGCTTCATTCTATAATCTTTACGAGAAGTAGATATGTTCTTGCTTATCTTTTGCTCTTCTTTTACAAATCACTAACATTCTCTAAAATAATAATATTTATAGTTTTAGAAAGATAAAATTAAGTTTAGTTTTCATGAATATAAAATATTTAATTTTTGTCAAATTTATCGTTTTGACTTTAGGTTTTTTGTTGCATGAAAAAATATAATTTTAATTAAAATATATATTTTTATAATAAAACTGGTCAAAACATGTGTTTGACGATAAGGGAAAAGATATGATTCATAGAAAGCTTTTTTACAGAGCAAGAAAAGAGCTGTTTCATTTTTGAAATTCTCTACTTTTTTTATAAACTGTCCTATCTTACAAAAAGAGTTATTTTCTAATGAAATGTAATAATTTAAATTCAAACTAATATATCATACACAAACATATAATAAAAATAAAATATACGATAGTTAAGCAAAAAATGCGGGAGCCATGTGTAATTAAAAAGAGTAAAATATACAAGAAAGAAAGAAGAGATCTCACCTATTTTATCTAAGAAATTATTTAAAACAATAATTTTTTTATATTATCAAAATATTTATTGCAAAAAATATATAAATTTACCTTTTAACCTAATAAAACACCAACCGCAATCCGACGGAGTAGATATTTAAGGAGCAAACGGTCGCATGACGCAAAGCCCATCTGCAACCCCGAATCAAAACGAAGGGACGCAAAGAAGTTCCTGCCCTCCAACGGTCATATTTCCCCAAATCTCCTCGGTTCTTCTCTCCGCTCCCTTTGTCGGTGCTTCTACCTATGGCACTTCTGTAAGAAGCTACTGGATGGGGGCACCGACGATCAACACCCGCAGCGACTCCAATGGGAGCACATCTTTGGAGCATCGACAAAGATGCTACGGTGGCATTTAAATTGCATTGAGAAAAAGAGACATAATGATGTGTTCTCCAACGTGCCTTCATTGGGAGAGGAGTGAATGTTCTGATTAGATGGAAAAGAAAATTGTCATCTCACTTTCAATGCCTAAATCCTGTTTGTTAACCGATTTTTTAACATAGACACTTGCATTAGAAGCAAGAAAAATCAACAAAGTTTGATCTAGCAGATTCTTTCTGAAAGATAGGACACCAAATTTGTTCTTTGTTAACTATTCTTAAGTATGAAAAAATAATTCAATTGTTAATACTGCTATATCAAATAACTGTGTTTAGCCAATCTAAAATCATATACCACCATCTATGATGACAAAAAGGTGACATAACATCATCATCTACGAACGCTCATAGCACATACACTACTGACATTAACAGTCTATGCTAGATAATGCCATACATAAACTCATTATTCCTCCATTATTTAGTAGCTTACCTCCCCAACCTCCAATTCTTTCTTCAAATTAGTTTTTGTTAGAATCCCAATCGAAATCATCTTATGGCTCTAAAAATTTACATGACGTAAACCCATACAAGTGAATGAATAAATTAATAGGCATATTTCTTTTAACTAACTTATTAATTATTAATATATTTTAAAAATTCAATATTATTTCTTTTAAACTTGAAAACAAGAAGTACAATTAGGATATTGAAGATGTTTATAGTTATACATCTAGACTTATTTAATTTCATTAATCATAACTTCTTCTCCATGAGGAACCCTATCCAATCCCTGCATGACAAAAACCCTTGCCTCTCACTAAATTTGTCAAGGCACCAACATTTTGAAGGTATCGGCACTTTGAATATCTTATAGCACCAACAGTCCAACACTAAATATCTCAACCAAAAATATAGTAGGGCACTAATGTAAGGAATTGTCCATAAAAATTTGGTGCAACAGAAGTGATGATTTTTGTGATGAGTTCATTTAGAATCTGTCTTAATCATAATTGAACGACGAAAACCAAAAACTGATCAAATCGGATTCGAATATACCTGATAGGGATTCATATGATCCCATAGAAAAGAAAGAGATGTGCTTCTCAAGCTCTTCAAACCGTTCAAATGTCTAGTCTCCAGTGGTATCCACATGAACTTCATCTACAGCAGGTTCTCCCTTCGCGTTGACCTCGAGAACTGTTCTCGAATGGAGCTTCATCACCCATGGACGCCTTCTAGAGAAAGAAGGAGGTACAGAGGAGGCTGAGGACGTGGTTAACACCCTTGACTTGATAGGGTTTAGCTGAAACTATTAGTATTTATAGAGAATTTTAGATTTTTTTATAAAAACCCAAAATCTCCATAAATTATGCCATTACCTATGTACTTATGGATAAGTCCTTATGTGTGTGACCCACTAAGCCTAATAGCCTATTTGGTTGCAGCTTAAATAAAATAGAACAATTCTATTTAATTTAATTAAATTTGTTATTCGATAACAGATTATTCAATGTACTAATCATGAAGGGTACAAGCCACATTCCATGATCCCGAATGGCTATGGGGATAATATTATCTCTATTGAGCATTTCCATCATCAGTTACCGCATGGATACTGATAGAAATGTATGCCCTACAAGCCAATCATATATGATATGATTCGACATTTCTAGAAATATCTTATTCAATTAATTAGGCAAATCTTCATTATAGGCTCTTATTAGATGCGAATATAATAATGAAGTCCTTGATCAAATACAATGATGATTAAATCATGATGAGATCATGATAATGAGATTGATCATCTAGAGGTATTTGATCTAAATGTTCCTAGTCATAGGATACTTGAGACGGGACATCAAGGATCCGGATAGACTAGTGTATGTGATGTCTTCTCATGTGATGATGACGACCGATCTCATTGGTCATTAGTGTGGAGACACTGAGATACATATACAGGTGCTCATTAGTTGAATGAGTTCACCGAATCGATCGAATTAGAAACCACGAATGGTATCTTACCGAATCGTCTATCGGTGGTTTTCTATCATCACGGTTGCATACGGTTGGACCTTTGACCTGAGTCGCCAAAGATGCCTTGTTGGGTGGAACTTGTGCTTTGACCATTGACTTATGGATCACAATTTAGATGGTCCTATATAGCGATGGATCGGGTACAAGGAAAATCCGATGGAGGCAATTGAGCGGACAACAAGGGATCATCCACTCTCGGTAAGTGAGAGTGAATGTCCTATGGGATAGTACTCCTAAAATCCCCGGCTGTAGATAGGATAATTGGAAAAGGAGTTTTCCAATTGATCCAATTCCGAGTACATGATCCTATAGAGTCGGTACACTAAGGAGTCGACAGTCGATGCCGTACTCCTTTCCGACCGGGACATTGGATGGATGAGGGTTTATATCCATGTGGTAACTGATGATGGAAAGGCTCAATGGAGATGAAATTATCCCCATAGCCATTTGGGATCATGGGATGTGGCTTGTACCCTTCATGATCGGTAGACCGATTAATACGGTTATCGGATAACGGATTTAATTAAAATTAAATAGAATTGTTCTATTTTATTTAGGCCTCAACCAAATAGGTTATTGGGCCTAGTGGGTCACACACAAAAGGACTTATCCACAAGTACAGGGGCAAGGACGTAATTTATAGAGATTTTGGGTTTTTATGAAAAATTCCATAATTCTCTATAAATACTAATGGTTTCAGCCAAACCCCATCAAGCCAAGGGTGAAAACCACGTCCCAAGCCTTCTCCCAACCTCCTCCTCTCTCTAGAAGGTGTCCATGGTCGATGGAGCTCCGTTCGGGAAGAGTTCTCGAGGCCGGCGCGAAGGGAGAACCTGCTGTGGATGAAGTTCGTGTGGATACTGCTGGAGACCGGACACTTGAACGGTTTGAAGAGCTTGAGAAGCTCATATCCTTCCTCTCCATGGGATTATATGAATCCCTATCAGGTATATTCGAACCCGATTTGATCGGTTTTCGGTTTTCGTCGTTCGGTTCTGATTGAGACGGATTCTAAAGGAACCCATAGGAATCGTCGCTTACGCTGCACAAATTTTAATGGACGATTCCTTACAGTGGTATCAGAGCCCGGTTCAAGTCTCGGTCGAAACCGACGTCGAATCGACATTATTTCATGTTATTTATGTGTTCCCGAATCTGTGCAAACGTCTGTTTTGACGAGGCCACCATATTCTGTGTATGACTTAGATAATATATTGGTTGGCTTTGGTAGAATCTCGTGATATATTTCTTTCCAACGCCGCAAACCGTTTGAAGTTTGGATCTCTGTAGTGTTCGGAAGAAGCCTCAAAAGTTGGTGTTTCTGTCATGCCCGAACCAACACCCGGATTTGGGGATTTTGTGAAATCTCCGTCCATAGAAGAAATTGAGGCTTGGAAAGGGTTTAGGAGATGGGTAATATGATTAACTAGCCTTTACCTTTGATATCCAGCTTTGAACGACGGCGGAGGATGAGAATTTTGAGTTTTCCGACGAACTAGGGTTCTGCGGAATCTGGCGGCGCCGACTTGTTTCTTCCTGATTTACCGTTGATAGAGAATTTTTCTCTGAAGGGATATATACATATTTGGAAACTTCATATGATGATGATTCTAAATTGTATTTTTTTATAATATTTGGCTTCCTGAATAAGGAGTTATCCTCGTTGCAAAATTGGGATTTCTGCTACGGAATCTGGGTGACCGCCGCCTCTTCCTCCTCATTTTTCGGTCGATTGGGATTTTTACTGGATATGAGGACGACTGTTTTGGATTCATTATTTGATAAGGATTCCAACGCATATTTTTCCAGATTTTTAGGAGTCCGGTACAGGGAGATATGCCCGAGTTAATTAGATTAACTCTCCTCCGATGAACAGTGCATTTTCGGTCGACCGCGCGCGCACCGCGCCGGCGCGCATCGGCGGCGCAGACGCGGCGGCGGCGGCGGCGCAACGCGCTTGCGCCCGCAGCGCAATGGCGGCGCACGCCGGACGGCGCAGTGCGCCATCATACGCGGCGCAATGCGTCGGATTTTTTATTTAATGATTTTAAATTGTTTAAAATCATATAAAAAAAAATTCCAGAAAAATTCTGAAAAACATGTTTTAAAGTGTTTAATGACATGTTAGATGATGTTTAGTTCTATTTACATAGATTCACTCATGGTTAAACTTTAAAATTGTTTTAAAGGTTTAACTTAATTTATTAGTGTCTTAATTAATTCTGTAAAATGAGATTTTACAGAATATAAATTGGGACATTAATTTCTGACCTTGCACAGTATTGGGAATGTATGAATGTTCTAAATAGTTTAGTTTTATATGTTCATTTCATATAAATTGTTTATATGTTGTTGTCATGTTATTTTCATGTTATTTATTTCATGAAAATTCGACATGCATGAAATTGAGAATTTCAAAATAAATTATATATAATTTTATGCTGATATATATGATATATCTCATATAATTATCACGTATGCGCTATATGTTCATGTGATGAATGTTAGTGTGTGTATGGAGGTGATCATGGACTTAATTGTGCTTGGCTTGTGATTGCTTTTAATTGTGTTGGTTATGTTATTAAATGGGGCCTGCGTGTGCCTCCCTCTCTCTCTATACAATCGATTGTACATTCTACCTCCCTCCATTAATGTACTCCCCTTGGTTAAAACCAAGGTTTCTTATTGAGTTATGTACATTTGTGAGGTCCGTACCCAAGCCGCTGTAAGAGTTAGAAGCCGGTTCGTGGAAGGTTGAGAGCGGGACCACTTGGAGAAGCACCCTTCTGAAGTGGGAGCATACCAACTAAAGCATTTGGTGCAGGACTTGCACCTATAGGGGTGCCTTAGGTGCATGCTTAGGGTTAAGTCCATGATCACCCGATTTCATGCATATTTGATATGTAGTTGTGTGCTATCTTTTATACCTTAGATATATGATATTCCAAAGGTATTATACATACTTAGCACATATTCTTGATGAGACTAAAATAAAATCCCTCCTTGTCATAATTAGGTTGATAAACGTGTGACATTAAGAATGACTCACGTAGCCTTCCGTTGTGATGGTCTTGATGAGCCAATCTTAGATTGGATGGGTTTGTTGTGTTTCCCACAAGACTCATTCAAAGAAGGGATTGGTGATCATGGCCAAGGCATTTGCCGAACTTTGGGGTGGACCATTGCATGGCCTTGTTGTGTTTCCCACAAGGGCTATGTTAAGAATTCATTCTCATAACGTAACAAGCGGAGTTGACCTAACTGAGTATATAGCTTGTTGTGTTTCCCACAAGGTTATAACTCTAGAGGCTAAATGACTAAGAATTGCAAGGGTTGCAATTGGTAAAAGTTACCTACCTATTAAGTATGGGATGACTTGTTGTGTTTTCCACAAGGTTGTCACCATAAAGTTAATAGGGTCTTAGTCCCCACTAGGATTTCATCGTGATATCCCGTCTTTGCATAATGAGGGTTATCACAAATTCGTCGAAAAATTAAGTGGGAGCATAAATTAGGATAAAAGACCATATCTTAATTTTAATGAATGTTTGCAATGTTATTTTGATAAAATTATATCTCGGTTGTAGAATACGATTATAAACCACCATTAGTATGGCATATTAGATGCCGTATAGCTTAATGGATCACACTTCTTAGATCGGTTAGAACTAAGAGAATTGTTCTCATAGTTGACCAATTAACTATTCTACTTGAGAAGTAGGTGTCTCCTAAATTATCTAGTTATATGAAAGAAAAATAAGATCTTATCTCATAGACAAGATGCATTGTTTGCCTTAAACTAGATGTTAGTCTCTATGAGGCATAATTATAGAGGCAACATGGATAGATGGATATGAGATCCATCATGGCTCATAGTGATGAGCTAACTAAAGGGCAACTTAGATCAACAATACATCTTAATTACTTCTTGTTGGTAAGACCAATAGTAAGAAGTAAAATCATTAGATAGAAATAGGAGAGAGTTAATAGTAAAAGAAGGTGGTCAAGATAATAAAGCCAGAATAAGACATGATTCTTACACTGTCATGATGATGATAAGTGGAAGAGGAAGTACAAAGTGTTTTGTATATAATGCAAAGGTGGAGCTTGAGAAGCTTCATGTATCCAAGTCATTGGCACTTACTTGCTTTAAAGATACACTCAAGGGTATTAGATACTATATGTGTATATCATAATATTAGATACTATGGATGCATCTGATGGTATAAGATACCAGATATGCATCTTATATCTACAAGGAGTTGTAGATGATAACAAGTAAATGAAGGCTTAATAAAGAAGTTGTTGACCTACATATGAAATGGTGCAAAAGTTGCATCATTATTAGTGGGAGGTGCAATTCCTTAATAGCCTTATCGAGATGTCTTAATAATTAATATTGCTATTATATCCTTCTACAAGAACATTATATGATTTCCTACTTGAATAAATGTTGATTCATTCTAAGTTATGGAATTGATAGATGTTCTAATAGATTGAATGGCAAAGTGTTTGCCAAACCTGGGAGCTTAATGAATTGTTTAATCATATTTGATATATGTTAGCTCTCATGTTATGTGTGAATATTCCTTTTAAGAGGAAATGGGTTGATTTAGATCAATCTACACTTTAGCTTTATATAAACATGGAGAATGGGTTAATGAGTTATTAGAACTCGTACATCTAGATGTATGTTAGCCCATATCTAGTAAGGCTAAAGAAGAATATTTCTACTTCATTATTTCAAAGATGATGTCTCTAGGTTTGGAAACATGTACTTTATGAAGTACAATTCTAAGACCTTTGAGAAATTATTTGAGATTAGGAATGAAGTAGAGATACTAATGGAAAGAGTATTAGAACTCTTTGATGAGATCAAAGAGAGGAATACTTAAGTACATAATTCACATATAATTGAAGGATATTAGAATCTAATGGACACCTCTTTACACATTTTAGCTTAATTGAGTAGCTAAAATGAGAAGTCATATTATGTAAGACATAATATGAACAATGACAAGCTTTGCAAAATTCCTCTTGTCTAATTTGGCTAAGTACTCATTATAACCACTTGTTCTTAATAGGTGCCTTCTAAGTCTGTTCTGATCATTCCATATAGGATATGGAAAAGGGGTTAAAACTTGACCTTAAGCAAGTTAAGGTTTCGGAATGTCCGACACAGTGAAGAAGTATAACTCCAACAAGTTGGAATATAAGACTATGAAGTGTTGCTTGTGGGATATCCAAAGGAAACTTTTGGATATTAAATATACGACCCTTACGTATAAGGGTATGTGTTGCTCGCCTCACTATATTTCTAAAGGAAAAGTTCCTTCTTAAGAAAGATAGTGGGAGCAAGGTATATATGGAAGATGTTCCGTCCCACAACCCAATAACACTTCTATTAAGGTGCTAGTTAATAATTACACAAGGACTAATGATAGGTCTTTACTTGTGTCCATTCTACCTAAGAGATATGTAGACATATCTCTGATAGATGAAATGAGGCATAAGATAATAAGGATATTGATCCTAGGATCTATATAGAACCAATATGAGATATTGATTCATTAATGGGAAGAGACAATAAAATCCGATATAAACTTTATCTATTCTAATCAAGTTTAGAACTTGATAGATCCACCTAAGGATATAGTATCCATAAGGAATAAATGGATCACTAAAGAATAGATTGGAGTGGATTAGAAGGTAGATACCTTCAAAGGTGAGAATAGTTGAAAAGGATATCATTGAAGTCAAATGGTTGACTATGATGAGATCTTTTACCTATTCCATGGATTAATCCATTCGGATTTTGATTGTAACACTAACGATTATGAGATAAGCTAATTGGATGTTAAGATAGTGTTCCTCTAAAGTATTTTGAGGAATAGGTGTATATGATACAACTATAGGGAATCAAATCCCAATAACATCCAAGAAGAGTGTGTATTAAGTTCATTTATGAACTGAAGTAAAATTTCCCATAGATCATATATAAGGTTTAATGAGATTAAATCTTATGACTTCGTTAAGAACGAAGAGGAGCCTTGTGTATTCAACAAGATAAGTGGGAGTGCTGTTATTTTCTTGACATTTTATGTTGATGACATACTACTAATTAAGAATGAAGTAGGTGTGTTATCATAAGTGAACCTAGCTATCAAATTGATTCTCCAAACACAATTTGGGTTTTGAGATCTATGGAGATAGATCTAAAATCAATGCCCAGTTAATGTACGTAGTCACCATAGTCAAAGGGTTTGACATGATAAACTCCAAGATAGGTTTCTTACCTATGTGGTGTGGAGTTGATCTCTGTAAAGTGTTGTCTTTGTAGACTTCTTGAAAGATAAAGAGATCACATAAATAGAGCCCTTATGCCTTTGTCATAGGGTCTATTATTTATATGATGCTATGTACATAATGTGATTAATGCTCTAAGTGTTATGAGTATTCATCAGGAAAATCCAGGTGAGAGTCACTGGATAGTTTAGAGATATATCATTTGGTACTTAAGAAGCACGAGAATGTATCTCTATACACCTGGAGGATAAGACTTGAAGTCTTGTAGTTTTACAAACACAAGCTTCTAATCAAATAAGTTTGATATTAAGTCAAAATAATGGTGGTGCGGTGAGTTGAAAGAGTTCTATGTGATAGAACAACTGTAGTTCTACAACATATGTAAACTAGTTTACATAGTGGTTGCACACTACTTGAGAAGTAGTCTAGATGAAGTTTTTCATCTACATATTTGATATGGGATTGTCTCAATTTTCTCTCGAAAGTGTATCATTGTTTTGAGAAAACAATGAAGTAGCTGATGTCTCATCGAAGTTTATAACCTGGCGATGCATACCATACAATCGGAGAGATTGCAACTTATAGAGATATAATTAAAAGATAAAGTATCTACCGTTAATAACATTGCGGATCCACTAAAATGCGTTACTCAAAGAGTGTTTGAACTTCACCTCGAGTCGATATAGATCAAATGGATGGGTGATTGGCTTTAGTGCAAGTGGGAGATTGATAGAAATGTATGCCCTACAAGCCAATCATATATGATATGATTCGACATTTCTAGAAATATCTTATTCAATTAATTAGGCAAATCTTCATTATAGGCTCTTATTAGATGCGAATATAATAATGAAGTCCTTGATCAAATACAATGATGATTAAATCATGATGAGATCATGATAATGAGATTGATCATCTAGAGGTATTTGATCTAAATGTTCCTAGTCATAGGATATTTGAGATGGGACATCAAGGATCCGGATAGACTAGTGTATGTGATGTCTTCTCATGTGATGAGGACGACCGATCTCATTGGTCATTAGTGTGGAGACACTGAGATACACATACAGGTGCTCATTAGTTGAATGAGTTCACTGAATCGATAGGAAACCCCGAATGGTATCTTACCGAACTCTATCGGGGTTTTCTATCATCACGGCTGCATGGTTGGACATTTGACTGAGTCGCCAAAGATGCCTTGTTGGGTGGAACTTGTGCTTTGACCATTGACTTATGGATCACAATTTAGATGGTCCTATATAGCGATGGATCGGGTACAAGGAAAATCACGATGGAGGCAATTGAGCGGACAACAAGGGATCATCCACTCTCGGTAAGTGAGAGTGAATGTCCTATGGGATAGTACTCTAAATCCCCTGGCCGTGGTAGATAGGATAATTGGAAAAGGAGTTTTCCAATTGATCCAATTCAGTACATGATCCTATAGAGTCGGTACACTAAGGAGTTGACGATCGATCTTTGTGCTCCTTTCCGACCGGGACATTGGATGGATGAGGGTTTATATCCATGTGGTAATGTGATGATGGAAAGGCTCAATGGAGATGAAATTATCCCCATAGCCATTTGGGATCATGGGATGTGGCTTGTACCCTTCATGATCGGTAGGCCGATTAATCTGTTATCGGATAACGGATTTAATTAAAATTAAATAGAATTGTTCTATTTTATTTAGGCCTCAACCAAATAGGTTATTGGGCCTAGTGGGTCACACACAAAAGGACTTATCTACAAGTACAGGGGCAATGACGTAATTTATAGAGATTTTGGGTTTTTATGAAAAATTCCATAATTCTCTATAAATACTAATGGTTTCAGCCAAACCCCATCAAGCCAAGGGTGAAAACCACGTCCCAAGCCTCCTCCCAACCTCCTCCTCTCTCTAGAAGGTGTCCATGGTCGATGGAGCTTTGTTCGGGAAGAGTTCTCGAGGCCGGCGCGAAGGGAGAACCTGCTGTGGATGAAGTTCGTGTGGATACTGCTGGAGACCGGACACTTGAACGGTTTGAAGAGCTTGAGAAGCTCATATCCTTCCTCTCCATGGGATTATATGAATCCCTATCAGGTATATTCGAACCCGATTTGATCGGTTTTCGGTTTTCGTCGTTCGGTTCTGATTGAGACGGATTCTAAAGGAACCCATAGGAATCGTCGCTTCCGCTGCACAAATTTTAATGGACGATTCCTTAAACTGTCACGACCCGGATTTTAACATGCACAGCGGAAGATAATCCGGCACCGTAACCCTTGAAATATATTGGTTTGGAGCAAAGCAAGATTAATATCGAATTCCAATAAATAACTCCAATAATTCTATCTAAATTGTCTCTAAGAAATTACAATTTAAATACCCACATTGAACAAATAATTAATTAACTCTTCCAATTCCAAAGCACCACTACGCTTCTGCTGCGCTAAACCTGTAATCCTGAAAAATATTAAAGATGGGAAGGGGTGAGTCACACAGACCCAGTAGGACTTACACCCAACTAGCCCACTATATTAAACAAGTCCTACTGATAATAAAGATATAAACCCTAAACAAAAATCAGATTATAATAACTACAAGTAATGCTAATCAAGATTCAATTAATTAAATATGATACTTTTCTACCCATTGTAAAGATTAACATGATTTAACCTATGCATACTATTCTAATCATGACTGACAACCCTAACATAACTCCATATGCACCTATCACCAAGACCTATAATAAAAGATGAATTAAATGCGATAGCTCACTAATCTACATGTCATAACATAAACAACACTGAACTGTTTGTCTGAGTAAAATACACGCTTCACTTGGACATTGCAGTTATGTTCCAGGACTAGCACCAGATTTACCATATAGTAGAATGTAACATATAGTAAGCTAAATCCCATAGTAAACCTAGGCAGGGATGTACTTAGGATAAACCGCGGTATCCGGGATCGAAGGATGCTCCGGACTGTTACAATTTCATCCGCTGCCCACGGGCCACTAACCATAGTCTGGTGAAGTGCAAATCACATTACAAAATGCAGCACACTGCATCAACTACATCTCACAAGTTGGAAGCATATAATACTCAGACATACACCAATTAACCCAATTAGACATGCTAAGGGTAAACTGACATAAAATACAACTATATGCAACCTTATGCAATGACATAATTAAGAAGACTACAACTATACCTACATGCATGTTGAGCCATGGCTAATCAATCTAAGACAATGCACTATTCTAAAATCATGCAATCTACTATGATTTAATATGGCATGCGATTAGTAATATTAATCAATTGCAATCTACATATATATTTAATCAAATATATGTTTCTTACTAATTAACTCTTAACAATAAATATTAGCATGAATCAAGATATATATATATATATATATATAAGATCATAAATACCCTACAATGCTTGTTACATAATTATATGCACTCAAAACTATCTAAATATGATATCATTCATATTAAATAAACATCTAAGTATAAACACCTAAATTAACTTCTAATTGAAATCAAGCACACAACTAAACCCATCTAACTAACTAAATATATTTTTCTAACCAAAATTAACTAATCATATTTTAGCATCTTAATTAATATATTTAAGATGATAAGAGATAGTTGAGATGCCTACCTGACTGTCGACGATAAAATTAATTAAAATCCAAGAAGAACCGGTTAACAATCTGTCAAAATAAATAAAAAACAATTAAATAAAGATTAGAAAAGAGGTAATGTTTAAATAAAATGACATAGATTGAGGAGAGAGAGACAGGGGATAGAAGAGAGAGATAGGAAGGAGAGTGCGATATGAGAGAGAGAGGGATACTGTGGAGGGGGGCCGGGTTGGCGCACGGGTGGCGCACGGATAGAACAATTCTATTTAATTTAATTAAATTTGTTATTCGATAACAGATTATTCAATGTACTAATCATGAAGGGTACAAGCCACATTCCATGATCCCGAATGGCTATGGGGATAATATTATCTCTATTGAGCATTTCCATCATCAGTTACCGCATGGATACAAACCCTCATCCATTCAAAGTCCCAGTCAGAAAGGAGTACGTCATCGACTGTCAACTCCTTAGTATATTGACTCTATAGGATCTAGTACTCATAATTGGCTCAATTGGAAAACTCCTTTTCCAATCATCTTATCTACCCTGGTCAGAGATTTAGAGTACTATCCTATACGACATTCACTCTCACATACCGAGAGTGGATGATCCCTTGTTGTCCACTCAATTGCATCCATTTAGTTTTCCTTATACTTGATCCATCACTATACTAGACCATCTATACTGTGATCCATAAGTCAATGGTCAAAGTATAAGCTCCATCCAACAAGGCATCTTTGGTGACTCAAGTCAAAGGTCCAACCATGCAACCGTGATGATAGAAAACCTTGATCGACAGTTAGGTAAGATATCACATTCAGGGTTTCTTATTCAGTCAGTTCTGTGAACTCATTCAACTAATAAGTACTTGTATGTGTATCTTAGTGCCTCCAGACTAATGACCAATGAGATAAGTCATTCTCATCATACGAGAAGATATCACACACACTAATCTATCTGGATCCTTGATATCCCGCCTCAAGTATCCTATGACTAGGAACATTAAGAACAAATACCTCAAGGTGATCAATCTTATTATCATGATCTCATCAGGATTTAATCATCATTGCATTCGATTAAGGACTTCATTATAATGTTCACATCTAATAAGAGCTAGTAATGAAGATTTGTCTAATTATCTGAATGAGATATTTCTATAAATGTTGAATTATATCATATATGATTGGCTTGTATGGAATATATTTCTATCAATCTCCCACTTGCACTAAAACCAATCACTCATCTGGCTGATCTCTATCAGCTCGAGGTGAAGCTCAAACACTCTTTGAGTAACTACTTTAGTTAGTGGATATGCAATGTTATTGGCGGTAGATACTATTTCTTTAATTATATCTCTATAAGCTGCAATCTATCTAATTTTATAGTATCACCATAGAAGTTTTAAACTTCTGATGAAACATCGGCTCTACCACCATCAGCTCCAAAAAAATTTAAAATTTTAAACTGAAATCTGAATCCCAAACAAATATGAGAATCTAAAGGTGCCTAAAAAATTCTAAAAAGCTGGGAATCTCCTAAATTTGGAGAAATATAAAAATTGATGTCAGACATAAGAAAATGAAAATGGAAAAAGAAGAAATCAGGGATGTTCAGACAACATAGAAGAAAATGCAGAAACTTGAAAAGTTGAAAAAATAAAAAATTTAGGAGACATCACATGCAAGAAGCTAAAAAGGTCCGCTGTTGTGCAGTTCATGGGGATGTGCCTCCTTGCACCTAGGGGTGGGCACGGTTCGGTTTGGTCCGGTTTGGACCGTTTTTTTTCCAAACCAAACCAAACCGAATCACCCTCCCAAACCGAACCGAACCAAACCGAATCAAATCGGTTTGGTTCGGTTTGGTTCGGTTTAAACCGAAAATAAATAAAAATATTTAAATTAATTATTTTTTACATATATATACTGATTTTTATGTTAAAAATAATGAAAATAAATATTATTTTATTATAAAATTTATAAAAATATTATTTTTATTAATAACATAATAGTTTTTATATTTTTTTAAATAAATCGGTTTAAACGGTTTGGTTTGGTTTAAATCGGTTTGGAGATTTTCCAAACCGAATCAAACCGAAAGGGGGTCCAAACCGAACCAAACCGAACCGAATGGGCTGGTTCGGTTTGGTTTCTCGGTTTGAACCGTTTTATGCCCACCCCTACTTGCACCTCGAGTGATGGAGCTCCCTCAACCACATCCTCCTACGCTTCAAAAAATGTTGCCATTTCATGGCCCTCGTCGGCCCCTACCAAGTTACCTTCCTCGACTTCCTATGCTTACTAATAGGGTGTTTGGTAATGCTTTTAATTTTAAGATAACCTCGTTTTTGAAATCAAGATTATTTGACTTCTCAATTTTATTTTTAAAATAAAAAATGTCTAATTATTTAGTGTTTGGCGAAATTATCATAAATTTTAAAAATTAGACAGTAACGTTTGGTTACGACCAACAAAACAGTGAAACCCCCCGTTGCGCGTTCCGCCTCCCCCCCCTCCGCGGGCCCAGCGGAAGGCCGCGTCGTCGTTGGTCAGCGAACCCCCCTTCCCCGCGGGGTGGCCAATGAAACACCCCCCCAGCGGCGGTGGCGAGCGAGCCCCCCGCCCCCAACGGTGTCATCATCGTCCGCCTCCCTCCTCCCCGCGGTGGCGCTCCCCCCGCCTGCTAGCGAAGGCCCGCGAAGCGCCCCCCACGCAGCGGTGCTCCCCCCGCCAGCGAAGGTCCCCCCACGCAGGTGCTTCCCCGCCAATGGCAGCGACCCCCACCCCCGGCGCGGCGCCCCCGCCACCCCTCCCCGCAGCGGCGCTCTCCCCGCCTCCGCCGGCGCTCCCCCCCCGCCCGCCCCGCGGCGGCGGCGGCGCTCCCCCACCAGCGCCGGCGCTCCCCTCCCCACCCCACGCGGCGCTCCCCCGCCCTCCGCGGCAGCGCTCCCCCCGCCACCCCCACCCCCACCCCCGCAGCGGCGCTCCCCGCCCCCGCGGCAGCGCTCCCCCCACCCCTCCCGCCTCCCCGCGCGGGCGCTCCCCCCGCCTCCGCGGCAGCGCTCCCCCCCGCCACCCCTCCCCGCAGCGGTGCTCCCTCCGGCGGTGGCGGCGGCCCGCGAGCCCCCCCCCCCCTCCCCGGCCGCGAACCCCCCCTTCCCCGCACGTTTCGCGTCTCGCCTCTCAGCCACCGCGTCTATCTCAAAAATAAAACATGTCTTACCCATTTTTTATTTTAGAAGAGATCATATACATGAAGTATCTCACTTTTAAAAATGAGACAGTAGTTAAAAATTATAACCAAACACCTTATCTCTTTTATTTTTAAAATTTATATCAAAAAGAAGGGAAGAAACGTAACCAAACACCCTATTACTCCTAGACCGCAGCACCGGATCCATGGTCCACTTCATCTTCCTCGACCATCGTGCCTGGCCAAAAGATATGGTGCTCCTTTCTGACAGGCGCTGCTTTCTGCCCTTGTTTTTTTTGTTCGGCAGAGTGTTGTTTCTAGCACCCTCGGCTTTGGTTTATCCAATTACATTCAAGTTCTATTGAATTCTCTTGTTGTTCACATATTGATACCTTTTCTGGTTGGGCGTGAATCTGGTTTTCTTCATTCAATTCATAAATGCCCTTCTGAATATTGAATAAATTAAAAGTTATGCTTCCTTTCTTTTTATAGTTTGCTTTTATTGTGGTTATAATCTATTCCAATGTGTATAATAGAGTGTTTGGTTGCATGATAATTTCCTGTACACTTTCATAATAAAAAATTGTATTAAAATAAAAAGTGAACCAACTCATGACATAAAATTATCATGTTTGAAGAGATGTGATAACCAAAAAAAAGTAATTATCATTCATGACCAAACAAAGTGGGAGACCACAAGAAAAAAAAAAGAGGTGAGACCCTCTTTTTCTTGTTTAAGAAGAAAATCACTTTCAAAACATAAAATTGTCAAAGTTGCCGAACATCTCTTTTAACGAATTTTCTTACAATTTTTAAAAATTAAAATAAAAGTCTCCATAAGTGAGGGAATGCCCACTTAGCGCTGAACTCCACATGCTCTAGATATCTTTTTCTTCGATGGATCATCCAGGAAGTGTTTGCCTCTCCTGCTAACTCTCCAAGGACCACGCTGG
The DNA here is from genome assembly GCA_036172225.1 of Cryptocoryne crispatula var. balansae. Taxonomy (NCBI): domain Eukaryota; kingdom Viridiplantae; phylum Streptophyta; class Magnoliopsida; order Alismatales; family Araceae; genus Cryptocoryne; species Cryptocoryne crispatula. The sequence goes on along the minus strand of CM069929.1, from coordinate 32,660,903 downwards.
AGGTGTCTTTATCTCTTTTTTGTCCTTGAATATATAAACGAAAACAACATTTCCCTATAATATATTTCACAAAAATAAATTATAAATAATTTTTCAAACATTTATTAATTATTTCTATAAAATAAAAAATATATCAGGTTAACTCTTAAAATGGACTTGTCATAAATAATATATAGTATTTTTAAGTTTGAAATAAAATATATGGAAAAATTTTAAAATAGACTTCTGATTACTAATATCTAGTATTTTAGTTACACTTTATCATCTAAATTTATTTTTTATATGCTTATTATTGATATGTACTCTCATACGTAGAAACTACTTTTAAATTATATTTAGATTTGTGTAAAAATTATAAATCAAAGAATCTTAATCTATTTAGTTTTAAAATTAAGATATTTTATCAAACAATCTTAGTCTTTAAGACTTTATGCCCTGTTTGGTTAGAGTTTCATTTTTGGTACTATATCAATATTGATATTAATATTTTCAAATGTTGGAGTATCAATATCAAAAACAATACAAGTGGACACTTGTATTACATAATATATTTTGTTTGCACTACAAATTTTAAAATTGATACAATTAGCCAAACACCTTTTAATGGTTCCTATCAATATTAATTTTAAAATTGATAGTGATAGATGTACCTAATAGTGTTACCAAACAGGGGGTTAGATATCAATGCAACTTGTTCAGAAGTAAATCTCAGATTTCATATATGTAAGATCTCATCATTATCAAATGTCACCTAGACCTATAAAGAGCCCCTGAACAACCCAAAATACTCATTCCCATCACTAGTTCCAACAACCTAAAGCATAACAAAAGCAAAAAGAAAGTGACAAAGATGACAAAGGAAAAAAAGTATATAAGCATGTAGTCTTCACCACCAAGTTCAGAAACCATACCTCTCTTTTAAAATTATTTTATTTCTTTTCAGAGTCTAACACCAAAAATGTAGCTGTAAGCAAAATGGGGAAGCAAATGACAAGTTCTGTGTGAATAGGCCTTAACAAGTCCTTTGTTAGTGGTCTTGCACATACGATGAACCACACAACCCTCATCTTCATCAAACCAGGTGGCATTCAAATTGCATTGAGAAAAGGAGACATAATGCCGTGTTCTCCAACGTGCCTTGATTAGGAGATGAGTGGATATTCTGATTAGATGGAAAAGAAAATTGTCATCTCACTTTCAATGCCTTAAATCATGTTTGTAAACTGGCTTTTTAACTTAGACACTTGCATCAGAAGCAAGAAAAATCAACAAAATTTGATCTAGCAGATTCTTTCTGAAAAACAGTTGTGAGAACCTCAGATTTTAAATTTCAAAGATGATTATTTTTTTGTAAGATTTTCATATCGCCTTTGGATTGCTTAGAAAAATAGGTGATAAAACCTTAAAAATACTAACTAGTCCGACGATACATTTAAAATTATTTCAACCGAGGTTCGGATTCTTTGAAAATTTAATTTTGACCTCTCTCCCTCGGATGATGCAAATACCTGATGTTAACTTACATCGAGCAACTACTCGAATGCCCTTGATTAGCTGCCATAGCAATCCGTTTGGTAGAAAGTGCACATCCACATAAAATAAATAAACTAGATGGTTGTGGCCTTATGGGCCCGAAGATACGAACACGTTGCGTTATGTTTGGTTGACGTTGATTTTTTTTGATTAAGATGTGATTTTCTTATAGCAATCCGTTTGGTAGAAAGTGCACATCCACATAAAATAAATAAACTAGAGGGCCATGGCCTTGTGGGTCCAAAGATACAAACACATTGTGTTATGTTTGGTTGACGTTGATTTTATTTGATTAAGATGTGATTTTCTCATATTCTTATACTTTCATTTTGAATTCGATTGATTTTCTCAAGTTGTTTATTTTAATTTAATTGTTCCTTAATTTTTTGATTTAGTGAATTGTATTTGATTTGTTGAATTTCAATTTGATTATGATTTTTGTTTTGGGTTTGAAATTTGATTAAATGGATTAAATACCATATGATTTGAGATTCATGATTAACACACTGATTAAGATTATTTAAAATTTTTTTGGTTGCCACATTGGTTTAAGTATGTTCAATGCATTATAATTAACTTGTGACTTTGATTAAGTTGTTTAAATATGTTTTTTTAGTTCTTTGAAAGTTATTTTAAGATTTGATTTTTGATGTTTACGGACTATTTAGATGGATTTTTAATACATTAGAGATAGTTTATTTAATTCTTTTTGATGTTATTTAATTATCATTTCATTAAGAAATTTAGTTCCATGCGTTAAGTATATTTTAGTTTGATTTTTGGGTTGTTTAAAAATGTGATTTTTATGCTTTCAGGTTTGATGAATGCATGTTTTTTTATTATTTAATCTGAGTACACATCTTCATTTTATTTCAAGTCAGGTTACATCATGTCATGCTGATGTCAAAGATTTGAGAACTTGTCTTCCCCTGGCACGTGTTCCCAATAGATCAGAGGAAAAATCGATATTTCGGTAGCATGCTGGTCGATCTTCGATCAAATGAGATCACTTCTAATGTAACTAAGTCTTTTAACTTGTCACATCAGAGGAAGGAACTGTCTATGGCGGAGGTTAGCCTGCGCCTACATCTAGGAGCGACTAACTGGGACGTACCCGAGTTCGCCGTCTAATTGGGCACTCAAATTTTGAGATCGTCCCTTATTTAATTTGACATTTCACATTTTAATTTTTATTTAAATTTGTGTTATTTGTCAAGGCTTTTTAAGCCTACAGTAAGTTGAGTCGGCTGTGTCGAGATGACCCAGGCAGTTCCGACAGCTTCTGTTGGCCTGACGGGCCTTTTCCTCTTCTCCTTTTGCAAGCAAATGAAGGTCGGTCCATTTTAGGTCCAACAGCACCCCTTAGTTGTGGCCGCGCACGCGGCCGCGACCATTTTCTTTTTTAAACTCCATCTTTTTGTGTGAACTTCACTCTCGCGAACGGGCCCTCATTGGATTCGGCCCATCCCTTGGCCGTGAATGCTATGCGCCCGGCTGCGCGCCGGTCCCCCACTTTTTTTTGTTGACACCAACTTCCTGTGGGCCCCACCGCGGGCATAATGGTCTTGAGACCATCTCTTTGCAGAGGCCAAACTGGTCTTGGGCACGGCTCGCAGTAGTGTGTGCGTTGCAGCGTGCTTCTCCTTCGGGCAGTCGCAACCAACGCGAACACAACCAAAAGCCCCATGCGGCCATGACATCACACATCGCCGGGAGGCTGGAGAGGTGTAGCCAGAGCTCCGACGATTGGAGATCCACTAGAACCACTGCCATGGACATTCAGAGTTGGGGCTCCTCTCATGGAACCACCTGTCGCCGTGAGGAGACTTTGGATCCGTTGCCAGAGTCCCTCGTGATGGATCATTCTTCGTCAACAAGAACGAACGAGGAGATGATATTTCTGCGGTGTTTAGGGACTCCGATGGAGAGCGTACAATCAGGAATCCCATTCTCCCGATTATTCCTTGTTTAGAGACGTTTCCGCCTACACCTCCGTCCCAACCGCAACTGCCTCCGCATACTCCCGAAAATACCCTTTTCGGTTATTCCGGGAAGACGTGACGTTCCCTATTTTCTTGGGATGCTTGGCCACGTACGCCATACACTAACATCTCCCACTTGGCCATTCATACCAAGTGATTCCTGATCATGCACTCACTACCCGTGAGAATTTAATCATTTTTTTATATTCTGAGATGTTAATAAATTCTTTATGTACTCCCACTGTCTGTAAGATACATATAAATTCCTTTGTATTTTCACTGTCCATGAGATGTATATATTTTCATATGCACTCCCACTTTCTGTAAGATACATATATATGTATATATATATTCTTATACAACCTCATTATTCGTGAAAATTACAACTGACTCATATATTCCTGAGTCCCATTAAGCCAACATGCTTAATGAAAATTTCCGCCGAGATACCTTTTGTCAAAGGATCGGCAATCATATCACTAGTAGGGATATAACTCACATTTATTTCCTATTTCTGCACAATATCACATATATAATGATATTGTATTTCTATATGTTTTCCTTTAGAGCTATTTGCTCCACTGTTAATCAAGCTGATGGTGGCCTGATTGTCACAACAGATCTCAATTGGCCCATCAACTAAATTGAGACCTAAATCAATCAGAAATCGTCTTATCCAGATGACATGAGTAGTAGCCATACTACAGGCAATATACTCAGCTTTCTATGTGTATCTTGCCACACACCCCTGTTTCTTGCTACCCCAAGAAACAGCCACACCACCAAAGATGAACAAGTGTCCTGAAGTGGACTTTCCGTCATCTTTATCCCCTCCGAAATCAGCATCGGAGTAACCAAGCATTTCAAGTGTTTTCGCTTGGTATACTAACCTGTGGTGCAATGTACCCTTTAGGTACTTCATAATCCTCTTAACAGCTTCCTAGTGTGCTGGTCCATGATTACTTTGATACCTGCTCACTAAGCTTACTGCAAATGCTATATCAGGCCTGGTACAAAGCATTGCATACATTAAGCTTCCAACAGCTTGAGCATAAGGCATGTTAAGCGAGCCTTGACCCTCTTCAGGACATTGCTCCTTGCTTAACTTCTTTCCATAAACCAGAGGTGTATTTGCCGGATTGCAATTCTGCATCTCAAATCTTCTAAGTACAGACCGTATGTACTTCTCCTGGCTTATGGACAACAATCTAGACTTCCTGTCCCTCTCAATCTGGACACCAAGGACATAGGACGCCTCTCCCATATCCTTCATCTCAAATTTCTCACTGAGCTCAGACTTTATCTTATTCAACTTTCCGATGTCATTTTCGGTGAGCAATATATCATCCACATACAAGGACAATATAATCACCATGCTCCCACTCTTCATAACATACACACAGCTATCCAACTGATTTGGAATAAAGCCGAGTTGAATAATTACATCATGAAATTTGAGATACCATTGTCTAGATGATTGCTTTAATCCATACAAGGATTTTCTTAACTTACATACCATATTCTCCTTTCCTTCCACCTAAAACCCTTCAGGTTGTCGCATATATATATCTTCCTCCAACTCTTCGTTGAGGAATGCAGTCTTAACATCCAGCTGGTACAATTCTAAATCAAGATATGCGACAATGGCCAATAGCATTCTTATAGATGCAAACTTAGCTACGGGAGAATAGGTTTCTTGAAAGTCAATACCTGCTTTCTGATCGAACCCCTTTGCAACTAACCGGGCCTTATACTTATCTATAGACCCATCAGCTCGAAGCTTTCTTTTAAATACCCATTTACACCCAATAGCCTTCCTATTCCTAGGTAAATCACACAATTCCCACACTCCATTAATTTCCATGGAGCTCATCTTCTTTCATTGCATCTAGCCATAATTCTGATTCGCGTGATTTCATGGCATCGATGTAATTTATTGGATCTGTGTGATTTTCCTCATCAATGTCTACATTTAGACATGAAGGCTCACATGAGTATAAATAGAAATCATCCATCCAAGCAGGTGGAGTTCTATTTCTCTTGTTGCCAATTGCAGATATATCAGACGGTCCTTCTATCATAGGATTATCTTGACCCTCAACTATTTCTTGTTGAGGTTGTTCTGCTATCCTAAGTTCTTCTTCCGTTGGCAAATCATTTCTAGAGTTTTCATTGTAATAATCATCATCTATCATAATTAGAGGTTCCTTCTCAATTCCATGAGGTTCCTCTTCCTCTAGATTTTCTAGGAATGTAACATCCCTATATTCAATGATCCCCTTATCCTTATGGAAGAACCTATAACCATTTGATTTCTCACAATATCCTATGAACTTGCATTTCAATGTTCTTGGTTCCAACTTATTTCTAAGTTGTTCCGGAATGAGAACATGGGCTATTGACCCCCATTTCTTGAGGTGACTCAGATTTGGTTTCCTCCCATTCCACAATTCATAAGGTGTGGATTTGATAGACTTGGTGGGTATTCTATTCAATATATAACTTGCCGTGAGCAATGCTTCTCCTCAAAATTTCTTAGAGAGACCATAATAGGATAACATACATCTAACCACATTCATTAAAGTTCTATTTTTTCTTTCAGCCACACCATTCTGTTGTGACGTATACGGCATTGTTACATGCCATTTTATTCCATGCTCTTGGCAATATGACTCAAACTCATTTGAGTTATATTCTCTACCTCTATCAGTTCTTAACACCTTAATATCCCTACCCAATTGCCTTTCCATTTCTGCCCTATATCTTTTAAAATAGCTGAGTGCCTCAGACTTAGCAGAAATAAGATACACATAGGCATACCTAGAGTAGTCATCTATAAATGTAATGAAATATTTCTTGTTATCATATGATTTTACACTTAGAGGTCCACAAATATCTGAGTGAATTAACTCTAACAATTCCTGTGATCTATGTCCTACTGTGAACGGCTTCATAGTCATCTTTCCAACTAAGCAATGTTCACAAGGTGACAAATCTATCTTTGACAATGGCATCATATTCATTCTTGTCATTAATTCCATTTTAGATTTTCCGAGATGACCCAATCTAAAATGCCAAAGATCACATTCTGTCTGATAACACAAAGAATACTCAGAACTAGCATCTGAAATATGCTTTCCAGTGTCAATTACAGGAATATAAAATAGATCATGTTCTGAGGAAAACTTCCCCGTTGCATATATATCCCCATCCTTTCTAATTGACACTCCTTCATTCCAGAATCTAACATCAAGGCCCTTCTTCACCAATGCAGGAACAGAGATGAGATTCCGCTGGATTTTAGGTGCATAAAACACATCCTTGAGGATCATAATATTATCCCCAATATCCAGCCTATAAGTACCCACACCTTCCACATCTACATAGGTGTCATTTCCCATCATAAGCCTCTGTTTACCAGCATTCAATTTCTTTAGGGACACAAGCCCTTTCTTGGTCTTTGCAACGTGTCTAGTAGCTCCTAAATCGATCCACCACTCATCTGAATTTGTCAAACTTGCGCCACATTCAGTAACGCCGAAAAATTCTCTTATTCTAATTCCTTTATCTTCCGGGTGTAGATATTCACCCACATTTCTATGCTTGCTTGGACAGTTGGCATTGAAATGACCAAACTTTCCATGACCATAGCAAGCATATTCAGGAATCTTCTTGTGGTGTCGACATTGAGCAATTAACTTCTTCTTTATTGCATTGGCCTCTATTAGATTCACCTCTAGTCCTTTCCTTCTAGCCATTCTAAAAATTTTTGTTGCTAACCTTAAAGGCAACTTAATAACAACTAAAACTGAACTTATAATTCTTAAGGTTGTGACAATTCTGTTCAATGAGGGTAATTTCTTTGGAATCTTACTTTCAAAAATGGCTAAATTCTTGGCTCTCATTATCAATTCTTTTTCTTGCACTATCACATGTTCTCCCTCTTGCATTCCACAGGCATCATTCCTGTGTAGCAAGAACTGGGGTTTAGTTTTTGTGATAATAGCAAATCTTTTTGTGATAATATGCCATAATTTTCTAGCCTTCTTATCACCAACTATCGATTGCTCACTCATTTTCTTTTCCGCCTCAGTGGGAGTTTCATTATGTTCTGGAGCAATGCCCTCAATAAGATTTTCTATATTGTCACAAATTAGACAATATCTAATTTTTCTATGCCACATATTATGGTTTATTCCGTTCAGTTTATCCAATTTTGTCAATTCTATAGCAACTAGCATGCTGGCCATTAGGACTAGAGAGTTTCTAAAATAAGTGTAACATTGATTTGCAACCATCCAAATTTGCATAATAACAAAAATAATTAAACTAATCATTATGCTAAACAAGTTCATGCTGTTATATCTCTTAGAACTACGTAGACAATGTTGGCTATTTATCACATAAATAAAATAAATAAGTTTAATATTCTGTCAAATTATAGAAGAGTGTATATGCAATTCTATTGAATGTTTAAAACATAAATATCAAAATATATAGATACAGTTAATCATATGAATAAATATGCATACGTAATCATCAAATTTGTAATATGATTAACTATGTAAAATATTGAAAATAACCTTGCTGCAAGTCACGAGGGCTCCTTGAACAAAAAGTTAAGCAATAAATGCAAAGCTGTGCATAAAGGTAATAACTTACCGTCGCTAATAAAAAAAATTCTGACCTTGAACGATGTAAAGCGTGCACCAGCAGAGGGTAAAGAGAAGAGTGTTGTGAATGGGTGACTGGCACAGTCCTCCAGCGACGAGGTGCTGCCGACAGTTGGAAAGCGTCCAGGAATCAGCAGCTTAGAGCCGGGGAAGCACGACGGAGGTGGGTGGCACAGCATGGCCTTAATCTACCACTTTCACAATGGAAGGACGATGGTACAAGGGCTCGGTTCGCAGCAGAGCAAACCGGGGTTGGCAGCGCCGAAAAGTCTGATGATGTTTGAACGCCGGAGTGCAGTGGAGAGAGAGACTCGTGCGGCGGCCGCGGCGGTGGGCGAAGCAGCGGCCAGCGTGGCGGCGGGCGCGTGGCTGAGAAGCGGCAGCGGCAGCGGGCGTGCGGCAGAGAAGTGGCAGCCGGGGGCGAAGGTGGCTGAGGCGCTGGCGGCGGTGGGTGTTCAACACGCGCGGGCGAGGCAGCGGTCAGCGGCGGTGGCGGATACAATCACTCACGGCGATCATGGAGCATCGACGCTGAGGCCAAGAGTCGGTGGTGTCCAACGAGCGCAGTAGGCCGCCGTCGACGAAAGGGACGTGCAGGTGAAGTCGCGGCAGATTGCGGCGGCCGGGAACGGCGCTGTGCAGCGAGTATGGAGCCGAGCAGAGTGCGGCGGGCAGCGGAACACTTCCCCGGATGACGAAGATGACTAGAACGACGATGCGATGCGGCATAAACAACACCGTCGTTGAGAAAGCTCTGATACCAGTGATGGATCATTCTTCGTCAACAAGAACGAACGAGGAGATGATATTTCTGCGGTGTTTAGGAACTCCGATGGAGAGCGTACAATCAGGAATTTCATTCTCTCGATTATTCCTTGTTTAGAGATGTTTTCGCCTACACCTCCGTCCCAACCGCAATCGCCTCTGCATACTCTCGAAAATACCCTTTTCGGTTATTCTGGGTAGACGTGACGTTCCCTATTTTCTTGGGATGCTTGGCCACGTAAACCATACACTAACACCTCGTAGGGCCCCTTTACCAGACTTCCACCGCCGCAGGATAGGAATGCCGCCGCCTCCATTGAAGGTCCCGTAGGGACCATTTCGGCCGCCACAGGGGAACCGCGGGGGGTACTGCGCCCTCACTCCCCGATGAAGATTGGACGGAGCTAGCCACTGAGTCCCCTCGTAGCTACCAACGGTGGTCACAACACCCGCCATTGTCGTCGGTAGCTTGGGAGGCACCCTGGGCGTCCCAGACTATCGTTGGCCTTCATTGCGAGTTCTAGCGGAGAAGTCGCCATGGCCGAAGGAATGGTCGGGGTGCCCCTTCTCCACTGTATGCAACTGCACTTGGGAGAACGTAGGTGCCCTCACGAGAAGAGGGGCTGTCAGTGAAGCTGCCGACACCAAGTTTCCTTTGTAGAACTCCTTATCGGCGAGCAAATCCGCTGCGCATGCCGCCGCGGGGCCTAGTGGGGGAGGTCGATGTTGGGGGAGGCCGCATGCCATTAGGAGCTCAAGGGGGGGGGGGGGGCACCGCCGATGCAGCCGAAGGACCCATTGAACTGGGTAGACGTTAGCGCCACCGTGGGGGTCGACTAAGGCCACTACAAAAGCCCTCCAGCTAGGCTAGTAGCTATCACGGCGACCATCATCGTAGTTACGTCTCAAAGGGCTGTCGGGAAGGGGTTGTCTCTGTTGAGAGGTGTCGACTTGCTCCATCCTCCTTTTATTTGGCGACCCCAACCCCTACAAAATCGGGAAAGCCACCACTGGCTCCGCCAACTCTTGCCATTATGCCCCTCCTTTCTTTTTTTATCCCTTGTTCGTGGCTCCTCCCAAAACTTGGTAGTCCTCGCTGGCTATCCGCCAAACATCTTTCTTCCTCTCTTTTGAAGGAGATACTCTTTTGAAGAAGCTACGCGGGAGTTGGCTGCGGCTGCCCTCCGTCTCCCTCCTTTTTTTTTAAATCTATATCATAAGAACAATGGGGAGACAAATTTCTTGGATAAATAGCTTTTTAAAACTTAGGAGCTGGTTATGCTGCCAAGGGGAGATGGTGGGCTGAGCTTGGATGGGCCACAGGTTTCTTAGTTTGGCTTGCGCAACCTGTACATGGCATCTGTTTTTTTAACCAAAATAACGTTAATAGCCTGGGTTGGAACCATACCTTTCTCCCCACGGGCAGTGCTTTGGAGACGCGAGTTGACATGGACAACAAGCGTCGACATGGAATCGCCCGTGTAGATTGGTGATCTATCTGCTCGCCCATTACCGAATGTATCTTGACATTGCTCGATCGTCATGGGAATCAAGAAGAATTTGGGACCTCAATCATGACCAAAGAAAACTACTACTGCCACAACACCTACTGAGGTGGTTGTGGTCGTCGTGAGTGCTGCTAAGGGGTTGTTGTTGCAGGTGCGAGGTCTGCCTGGTTCTGCCGTCGCCGTGGTCGGCCGATGTTGCTGCCATTTAGACTGTCTGTGATGCCGCAAAGAGTTGCTGCGGTGAAATCAAAATTTTGTTTTGTTTGCAACAGGCGCATGTTGTTGTAACTATCTGTTGATCTCGTCGTCGTGAACTCCTTCAAGACTACTTATGTCTGTCACTGCGACAGCTTGGGAAAATATTGATCGGTTGCTGTTCTAACCACCGCAAGGTCTGCCTATTCTCACCGTTACGTCCATCCGTTGTCGTCCATGAACTTGCGAGGGGGATTGTTGTTGCACGCAGTGTAGACACACCAATTTGTTTTTATTTGGAGCTTAAATCCTTATTCCATTGGCAACATCTCTTTTAGACCATTAAAATCAAGTTGAACGATCTTTTGGACGTGCCAAGGAGTTCACTAGAAATCTGAGGAAGAGTTGTTGATCTATAATCAAATCCATTTTTCCCAAATAAGAGCCCATTCTAACTTCCATGTTGCTCTTAGTAGTCTTTGCACCAAGGTCGTGCTGCTTAGTTGTGTGCCAGATTATGCTTTTCCTGGCATATCCTCTAATTAAAAATTTTTCACGGGATTCTGTGGATATCCAATGAGGAAGTCGTAAACATCAATAATCTTACTCTTTGAGTTATTTTTTCATTGCTACAAACAACATTCAATTTTGATCTCTCATTTGTCTGCAGCGCTCTTTGGAAATCAGACGCGCAATTATGTCTACACGCACCCCTGATCAAGCACAATTGCATGCAAGCCCAGCCCATTAGGCACATATCTGACCAATTCACGATCTTACCTTCATTTTTATTTTTCCATATCACTTGGTAAAGTATCTGGAAGCTTCATGGTCTAAATTAGCATCACCAAATGTTGGGAATCCAACTTGTTGTCTTGTACATCAAAACTTGCTATTTTTAAACCAAATTTGTTTCCTATTCAAATGGAGACATATTTTGAACATGGGGAAGGTGATCCACGGTTTTCATTCCCTCTAAATCAGTAAGGTAAGTTTATAGAAGCCTCATGATAAAAATTAGCATCATTAAATGGAAGAAATCCAACCTAAGGTCGGATGTATCAAAACCTGCTATTTTTTGACCTATTTCTCATCCCCTATAAAGGGAGACTCATATGAACAACCTAAGATGGCATCCCCATCCTACATCACTCTTATCATTATTTTCCAGCCACCTTTGACTCGTCCCAACCTCCCCAAATCATTCTCTCTTCGTCCCGGTGCCCAGAGATCATCCCAAAGTGAAGAAGAAGCCGGTCTATGCTCTGACATGCTATGCTTCTGATCATCGGCTTCTACATATCTTTATTATCATTTTCTGGCTAAGATTTATTCATAAGAAGTGTGATTAATTGAGCTATATTTCATCTCCAACAAACAGAGATCGATTCTGACATCACCTTTTTTCGTGGAGGCTTCTACACCGGCGCTGCGCAGATAGATCTGAAGTCTTCTCTTTTTGGCCATCATCTTCTCAATCAATTTAACTGAACTTACTTGCAGATTCAGCCTATACATCCTTCATAGAAATTGTTCCCTGGTGAGTTCTCTTTCATTTAAAATAAGAATTATTCAATTCAAATATTTGGGTGCCCATGGTACATTCTGCATCAACATCGCGCTGGTGGTTCCCGAATCTTAACTTTTAACAACAGAACTTTCAGGTAAATTCCTACCACTTCTGAAAGGATTCAAGAAAACTTATCTTAATATCAAACCACCCTCGTTGAGTCTTCTTTATTTTGAAACAAACAGAACTTAATTCTAACATTGGTGCTGTCCGTTGTAGTCTCTGCATCAGAGCTGTGCAATTTTCATTGAATCTGTCCAACCCGGTTGCCACTTTGCCCGGGTTGTGTTGCCTTTATTCATTCATATTCCCATTGATAACTCTTAATTCACATCATTTAGTTCATATTCAAGCATCATTTTTATTCAGTTTTGCATCATTTCACACATCATAAAAAAAAACTAAAAAAAGGGGTTAGGGCTAACCTCGAATCCGGTGAGTTTGTTTCCAATTGCTGTTTTATGTTATTGTTTTTACAGTTAATACACTTCACTTAGTCCTAATTCTTGTTTCATGTGTTTTGTTGTCTTTTTTTTCTACTAGTTGCATAGATATATCAAGCTAGCATCGATTGGAGACTCTTCTTCATCGGCCGGCCGAAGAAGAAGAATGAGGTTGAACCCGCACACACTCTCTCCTGCGCTAAGGTACACACGGTCATCTAACTTAATATCTTGTTCAATTCCATAAAGCAGAGCCCGCGGCTCCTGGCGACCACCTCTTTTATTCATACTTTAAGTCAATTCACTCCTCACTCTCCTCCCACATGACCTGAACCGTCTCCGGTGCTCGAGCGACGCCATGAGATGAAAGTTCGGGGATCAATTTGAGTGTGGGACTGAGGTGAGGATTTTACTACTTTATGAGTGTTTTCCAATTCACTCCCTTTCCCCTATTCTATCATCACCCTTCTCTTGAGGTGCCGATCTGGAACCCATTTTCGGAGTTGACACGTAGCTGTCAATGCCGCTGTAGAGACTAACGGGGACTGCCGTTCACGCCGAGTGGGGCCTGTTGAAGTTGACGATGCCTGCCCTCATCGCCGATGTTGTGGTCTGAAAGGGCTGCCGTTAGTTTGTCCGTGGCCGGGAGAAAGTCTGGCGGTGGCATGGTCCTTTTTTTTTACTTGCTGTTAAGGCTTTGTTTGCGCTAGCCGATCATCAAGCCCATTTGAACTGGCCATCGTTGACCACCTGTTGCTAATGTTGCAGCAACGAAGATAGAACAAATCAATTTTATGTTCTTTCACCCACCTTTCCATTATCATTTTTTCTTTTCTTATATTTTTTTTAATCCTATTTGGACTTGGATCAGGTGAGATGCACCGCCATTTATGTTTCTCTTTTTTTTTTTAAACTAACCAACTCAAGTTTATCTTTCTCCCTCTTCCTTTATTTTGTTTATCTCTTTCTTCCTTTTCCTTCAATTTCATTTCTCCTTTTTTTTTGAATGGCTATGTGGAACCCTTGGCTACATGAAGCCCTTAAAGGAACATGAAGAAGAAAACAAGGGGTGCCATAGAGAGTTATGTAGGCACGTTGCCGTGGAGCATTATCTTTTTTGTGTGTTGCTCTTCCACTTTTCTTTTCTGTTTTTTTTTGCCGCATAAGACACCGCCTTTCTACGAAATCCCTTCTTTCCCCTGGCCGCACAACATCCGTGCACTCCCCCTTCTTTTGATTGAATATTTTCTTGGATTTAGTTTAGAGAGAGATCAAGCACGTCCGGATCTAGATTGAATTTGGCTTATGTACGTTAAGCAGGACTGACGTTTTCTCTTTCTCATTTTCTCTTTTTTCTTTTCTGGCCATGCCACTTATGTGATCTGGACTCTTGCTGCCATTTTTCCTTTAAGTTGCCACGACTAAGACTTATCATTGCAATCACCTATTGCTCTTGCTGCCTCAGCCTGGTACCATTGCTAGGTTAATCGTTTGGTGGTCCTATTAGTGCCACAACCATCGCTGGTTGTTGCTATTGCGTCCACCTATGGCGATCATAGAAGATTAGTTGGTGTTGCCATTGTCGCAATTGGGAGGAGCAGCCGCTAATCAATCTGTGATCAGGAGGAAACTCGAGGGTGGTGTGATTTGCTCTATTTTCATTTGTAGCTGTTAGCATGGTTGGTAAAGGGCTGCTATAGGGCCGATTGCTATTGGTAGCACAGTTGTGGCGATTGGAAATGAATCTGCTCGAGTTGGCCAGTCATCAGAGCTCAAATCTTTTGAAAATTCTACTGTGAACATTGTTTCTCTCTCCCCTTCTCTTTTTCATTTTGTTATATGTTCCCTTTTTCCCTTTTTTTCAAGTTTACATAGAGCTCTTTGAGAACGAAAGCAAGGAGTGTCGCAGTCAAACTTAGACATGAGCAAGTTTCGTTTGAGTTGTAACCACCATCGCAAGTAGTGTTTGGCCTTGCAATTACACACCTCTGCGGTCGTCCTTGCACCTGTGAGGGGGGGGGGTTGCTGTCGCGCGCAGCAGTCGGCGCTTCTATAGATACCGGTTGGGACCACCATTCGTGCCGAGTGGGGCCTGTTGAAACTGACGATGCCTTCTTTTTTTGTTCTAGCTAGTTCTTTGACTTAAATGTCCTCAGGTCAAGAAGGGCTTGGGCCCTCGGAGGTGACCATTCTACCCTACCATGAGCTTGACCGCTGCTCTTTCCAGACATGTGCTCTTTGATTTATTTTGTTTCTTTGACTCACTATCTTGCCCATGGTTCTCGGTTTGGATTATGTCTAGTATGTTCTTTGCCAATGGGATGGGAACTTCCGATGAGCTGCAAGCCTGCAAGAAGTTGATGTAGGCTCATGGCTACGTCGTTTATTGCTGTGCTCCCCTTTTTTGTTTAATTTTATTTATTTTCTCTGTTTTTTGGTTGTCTCATTTTTTGTTTTTTTTTAATTTTTTTCTCCTTTTCTTTCTTTTATGTTTGTTTTTTTTTCCTTTTTCTCTCTCATTTTTTTTGCTCTTTTTGACACTAAAAATGATACGGTGTAGGAATTTTCAACCTAGTCTGAAGTGAAGTAGTTACGTAGGGATTTTAGCCTACTGGGTTCCTTAGGATTTTTGCCACAAAGGAAAAGGTGTCATGTAGGGATTTTAGCCTACAGAGTTTCTTGGGTATTTTGCCACAAGAAAAGGTTTGAGTGTAGGGATTTTAGCCTACAATGTTCTTTGGGAATTCCGCCACAAGAGAGAAGGTTGCATATGTATTTTAGCCTACAGGGTTTCTCGGGAATTTTGCCGCAAGGGAAAAGGTTTGAGTGTAGAAATCTTGGCCTACTGGGTTTCTTGGGTATTTTGTTATAAGGGAAAAGATTTGAGGGTAGTGATTTTAGCCTACATGGTTCCTTGAGAATTTCACCATAGGGAGAAGGCTGTATAGGTATTTTAGCCTACAGGATTCCTTGGAAATTTTGCCACAAGGGAGAAACTTGCATAGGGATTTTAGCCTACTATTTTCTTGGGTATTTTTCCACAAGGGAAAAGGAGTTGCTTTGACACTTTGTTGGGAGAGCAGCATTTGAGTAGATGGTGGTGTATGATTTTAGACTGGCTGAACCATAGTTGTTTGAAATAGAAGTATTAACAATTAAACTATTTTTTCATACTAAAGGGTAGTTAACAGAGAACAAATCTGGTGTCCTATCTTTCAGAAAGAATCTACTAGATCAAATTTTGTTGATTTTTCTTACTTCTGATGCAAGTGTCTGTGTTAAAAAGTCAGTTTACAGGTAGGATTAAAGGCATTGAAAGTGAGATAACAATTTTCTTTTCCATCTAATCAGAGCATCCACTCATTTCCCAATCAAGGCACATTGGAGAACACGGCATTGTGTCTCCTTTTCTCAATGCAATTTGAATGCCACCTAGTTTGATGGTGTGGGTAGTGTGGTTCATCGTATGTGCAAGACCACTAACCAATGACTTGTTAAGGCCTATTCACACAAGACTTGTCATTTGCTTCCCCATTTTGCTTACTGCTATGTTTTTGGTGCTACACTCTGAAAAGAAATAAAAGAGTTTTAAAAGAGAGGCATGGTTTCTAAACTTGGTGGGTGAAGACTACTTGCTTATGCACTCTTTTTCCTTTTTCATCTTTGTTGCTTTCTTTTTACTTTTGTCATGCTTTAGGTTGTTTGGAGCTAGTGATGGGAATGAGTATTTTGGGTTGTTCAGGGCTCTTTATAAGTCTTAGGTGACATTTGATAATGATGAGATATGACATATATGAAATTTGAGATTCACTTCTTACATATGAACAAGTTGCATAGATATCTAAAGTCTTAAAGATTAAGATTGTTTGATAAAATATCTTAATTTTAGAATTAAATAGATTAAGATTGTTTTATTTATAATTTTTACAAAAATCTAAATATATCTTAAAAGCAGCTTCTACGTATGAGAGTAAATATCAATAATAAACATATAAAAAATAAATTTAGATGATAAAATGTAACTAAAATACTAGATATTAGAAATCAAAAAATACTAGATATTAGTAATCAAAAGTATATTTTAAGAATTTACCTAATATTTATTTCAAATTTAAAAATACTATGTATTATTTATGATAATACCATTTTAAGAATTAACCTAATATATTTTTTATTTTATAGAACTCAACTCAACTCAACTCAACTAGGGCCTTTATCCCAAATTACTTGGGGTCAGCCATATGGATTCCCTTTCTCCACACATGTCGATTTTGTGTTATTTCTTCAGAGATATTTAAACCATCTAAATCATAATGAATTACCCTCCTCCAAGTTAACTTAGGTCTACCACGTCCCTTTTTTTTCTGTCATTTTAATACTTTCTATCTTTCTAACTAGAGCCTCTTTAGGTCTACGTTTAATATGTCCAAACCATCTCAATCTCCCTTCTTTCAATTTGTCTACAATTCTCGTTACTCCTACATTTTCTCTAATTTATTCATTCCTTATTTTATCTAATATAGTGTTACCACTCATCCATCTTAACATTATCATTTCGGCAATACTTATTTTAGAAGTATGTTTTTCTTTTATTGTCTAACATTCACTACCATACAACATTACGGGTTTTATACTTGTACGATAAAATTTTCCTTTCAACTTTAATGGAATTTTACGATCACATAGAACCTCTGAAGCCAATCTCCACTTCATCCAACCTGCTTTAATCCTATGATTAACGTCTTCATCACATTCTTCACCTTTTTGAATAATTGATCCAAAATCTTGAAATGAGTTTTTTGAGACAATATTATTCTATCTAAACTGACACCCTCACCTACTTCTCTTTGGTTTTCATTAAATTTACAATGCATATATTCTGTTTTAGTTCTACTTATCATGAAACTTTTAGTCTCCAAAATATTTCTCCACATTTCTAACTTTCTATTCACTCATTCTTGTTTTTCATATATCAATACGATATCGTCTGCAAATATCATACACCAGGATATATCATCTTGTATATTATCCCATCTAAACTGATGCCTTCACCTATTTTTATTTTATAGAAATAATTAATAAATGTTTGAAAAACTATTTAATTTTTTTTTCATGAAATATAATAGGGAAATGTTGTTTTCATTTATATATTCAAGGACAAAAAAGAGAGCTAAAGACACCTCCAGCGTGGTCCTTGGAGAGATAGAAGGAGAGGCAAACACCTCCTGGATGATCCTTCGGAGAAAAAGATGTCTGGAGCATGTGGAGTTCAGCGCTAAGTGGGCATTCCCTCACTTAGTCAATCAAACAATAACCATATTCAGCTCTTAACTGAAAAAAAAATCAAAGGTATGAACAACTTAAGTCTGACCAAATCAGACTTCAGAAATTAATAAGTGCAAACAAACAGGGCATTGCTTACTTTAATTGCACTTCTAGATAAATACATTCTTATACAATTTGGGAACGGGTATAAGCCTTGTATAAAGTTGAACCACAACAAAAGCAAACTATAAAAAGAAAGAAAGCATAACTTCTGGTTTATTCAATATTCAGAATGGCATTTATGAATTGAATGAAGAAAACTAGATTCACGCCCCACCAGTAATGTTATCAATATGTGAACAACAAGGGAATTCAATAGAACTTGAATGTAAAATATGCGGGACGTAATTGGATAAAACAAAGCCGAGGGTGCTAGAAACAACAATCTGCTGAAAAAAAATACGTAAGGGCAGAAGGCAGTGCCTGTCAGAAAGGAGTTCCATATCTTTAGGCCAGGTATGATGGTTGGGGAAGATGAAGTGGACCATGGATCCGGTGCTACACTCTAGGAGGTAGTGTAGGTGTAATACCTGGCTTTTTAAAAAAAAAAAAAAAAATGTAACCGCCCCGCCCTGCCCTCTCTCTCTCTCTCTCGTCGGTTACGCTCGCCCCGCCCTTCCCTCTCTCTTCTCGCAGGTTACGCAACCCCCTCCCCCCCGCTGGATCTCTCTCTCTCTCCCTCTCCTTCCTTCCATACGCCGGACCGCATCGCCGCCAACGCCTGCGCAACCCGCCGCCAGCCCACCGCCCTGCCTGCGCCTGCGCGCTGCCCAGCGCGGCAGCCGCCGCCGTGCACCGTTCCGCACCCAGCCGCAGTGGCGGTTCCGGCCACCGACCGCCCCCCCTGGTCGCCCTCCAGCCTGCTCTGGCCGCCGGGAGCCCCCTCCCCCGCCGTCGGCGTTGCAACCCCCCCCCCAAGCGCGTTGCCCTGCCCGCCCCGTAGCCCGGCCGCCTCTGCCTTCGCGGCCAGCCACAGCGCGCACCCACGCGCCGCCGTCGCCATGCCACCCGCCGCGGCCGCTGCCGCGTCAGCCCCGCCGTCCGCCGCCAGCTCCGCCTGCGTCGTCTACCCCGTCGACGTCGAGCACCACCGTGAGTCTCCCTCGCCGTCGCCGTCGAGCGCCGCCGGCCGCCACCGCCGTCGCCGGCGCCACCGCGAACCGCCATCGTGAGCCGCCGGTCCAGCCGGTCCAGCCGCGGTCCAATGCCTCCGAACCGCCCCGGTTCAGCCGGTCGAACCGCCCGGTTCGGCGCCGGTTCAGAAATTTCTGATTTTCGGATTTATTAAATCCGGATATTAGATTAAGGCCAAGAAAAATAGAAGGAAAATTTTGAAAAATCCGAAAAATTCACAGGAGCTTCCAGGTAGGTTTCTCAAGCTTGTCTATGTATTTGATCCCATTTTGATTAGAAAATACGCATGATTTAACTTATGAATCATAAGTTGACTAGTCTTAGACTTTGGACTTGTAAATATTGATTTTCACAAAATCTCTGAAATCAGAAACTTGAAATTAGTATTTTTTATATTATGGAACATGTTTAGCTTGATTATGCTTGGGTAGAAGCCTTTTCTATCAAAATTGATCTTATGAAAATCATGTAAGTGATTATATGCTAGTTTGGAACAAGAATTGAAGGTTAATTATGTGTAGACTTGAAAAACTCTTGGGTCATCAAATTATACCTTTTAGAACCTGTTTTGGTCAGATTATGATTGATTACATGAGATCTTAATTTGTTCAGTTTATGCCAAGCATGACTTAGGTTAAGTGTCTTGTACATATGTTTTAGTATGTCTAGTTCGGTTTGTCATTGCATGTGTGAGGATCATGTAAATTTTGATTAGTATGATTTCAGATTATGTATTATGTCATGCATGATATGATTATGTTCATATGGTTAAGTTTGGTATATGTTTGATTTAGAATATGTCAACCAAGTCGGTTAGTACAAGTCTTGTCTAGTTATGGTGAAATATGTTTAATTTGGTTTCGGTATCATGGGCTATGCTATGCATAGTTAGTCATGTCAATTTGATCATGATTAGTATGAGTTGTCATTGAGAACCAGTTCAATTATGTCGGGTTATCATATGTCTTGTCAAGTTTGTTATGCATGTTATGTCTTGTATGAAAGGCTATGAAATTAGATGTTTATGTCATGTATGCATGGTATGGACGGGTATGTCATGATGTGAAATTATGTTATGAACTCTTGATATGACGTGCTATGAAGGCTTCACCAGCCTGTGCTAGTAAATTGCCCCGTGGGCAGCGGGTAACTTAGATGAATCCGGCCCTCCCACAGATCCCGGATTACCGCGGTTTTTCCCTTAGTGTCACCACTGCCTAGGTGCACTTTGGGTTAGCTTAGTATATGTTACTTCTATATATATATTAGAGCTGGTGAATGCATTTTGTACATGTGAAGCAAGACGACCAATTCCTTGCTCTTTGGCTATGTGTTCTGGAAAGGATATGAAATATGTTACTTGTGTGTCATGTATGGATGTTAAACCATGTCATGTTAGAAAAATCAGATTTGTCTGTTTTAATTTGGTCATGTTAAGTTAAGTCTTGAGGTCATTTAGATGATATTTGTCTAGCTTGTATGGTCTTGTGTGCATTGGTCTAGAATTAATTGGCTTTGGCATAATCTTTTCTTTGAAGATAATTATGTTTCAGATATGGGTTGTAAGATTAATATAGAAGACATTCTATACTTTTGTATTACATTTCAATTTAGATATGTTACATACCATTGCTTGATTATATGTTATTTACCCGATTGATGGGTGAAGGGTGTAAATCCTACGGAGTCCCCGGACTCACCCCGTTGTGGGTTAAATTTTTCAGCAGGTTTTGAAGATTTAAGAGCATGAAGGTGAGGATCAGGTGGAACCAAAGGAATCAGAGTCATTTGCACATGGAGATTCTTGGTGTTCTCTACTTAGGTAGATGATCTTACTTGTTTTTGAACAAGAGTGTGGATAGACTTAGAAGTATGATTCTATTATCTTGTTTTGATGGATCTTAGAAAAATTAATTGTTTAAGTTTGGGTTGTGGAATCCAAGTGTTGGGTTTCATCCCACTGTCACGACATTGTGTATTTCCGCCGCGTATTTGTGGTTATGTTATTTAAATTCCGGGTCGTGACAGAGTGGTATCGAGCATTAACCCGGCCGGAAGGTCTATAGTGACCTGCCCGGGTGGTTGATTTCGATTTGAATGAGCCGTATTTGAAACTTGGATTATCTATTTGAATCAATTGGATTTGATTTTAGACTTTGAAGGTTACATTATTGGATGCCAAGATTGGATAATGGATTGAATCTAATTATGAGGATCAATTTTCAGATTTTGGTGAATCTTGAAGCTTCAATTTATAACAATAGGAGGAGATTATCAATTTGGGTCAATTTGATTTTGATATTAGATGATGATTTAATATGTAGAGATTCAAATTGGATGATCAATCAATATATGATAATCAACTTTTAGATTTGGTGGATCTTGAGGTTCGTATTGATAGAAATCAATTTATCAATTAAGGCAAGATTTTATTGTCATTGGTGTAGAGAATTTTAGTGTTTAATAGTTGATGGATATCATATGGTTTAGTATCTTTATGAGATGAAGTTCAAATTTTGTGTAACTGGTGAATTGTATTGATTAAATGAATATGATTAAGTCATGATGATATGATTTCTTATTTAAGTGAAGATAGAAAGCTAGTTAGATCGGTAGATTTTCATGTTGATAAGTAAGGTGGGATTTATAATGATTTCATAGGATGATCTTCATGAGAATAATTAAATTATTGGTGTAAGTTAATTGGGATATATATTTTAAGAGGATATATCATGTATTATTAGAAGGAATGAGATCACCAATTATAGAATTGAGGATGAAATATCTAGAAGATCATGTATATCAGGTTGTTTAAGTGGAGCTTTGATTAGATATCTATAAGATACCACAATCTAGTTTATATTATGACCATCGTATCTAGAATCTTAGTTATTATTTGCCGATCTAGAATCTGAGAAATTGCTCTACCAATCAATATCCTTGTCTAAGGACTTGAAATCTTTGATCCTTGAATTTTCAAATCATAGGAAGTATATAGGCTCTAGGTGATTCAGCTTTATAATTATGAGTTAAATTTGTATCGTGGACAATTTTGTTAGATCTAGATTTGTTAAGACTTTGATTCGTATTAAGAGTATTATTTAAGTTGTTTGGAGTAATTTGGAAATTGTGATTTAACTTCTATTGAGAAAGTAATTAGAGATCGTGATATACTTGTTGAGGTTTAAGGGAATTGGATGTCATTGGCATTAAATTGTGGCTCTATAAGTATGGGAATAATTTGGTTATTATTTAAGATAATACAATGATCAGATTTGAATTCCAAGTTATAAGAAAGTGAATGTTGGTGATAATTTGATGATAATGGTGTTTAGGTCTATCATTTATAAAAAGAAAATGAATGATGAATTATGATTGATACTCTTGTTTTAGAAGGATAATAGAATTTCTGTTGTTTTAGATAATGATCAGATATGTATGATATGAGGATGATATCATCTGATAGATTAATGAATAAGAGAGATTGTTGAATCATTAAAGAGATTGCATTGGATAATCTATGGAATAATATGAGTTGTTCAATTATGTCTATGTGAGAAATTTTTGATATATTACTTGATTAAGAGGTTTGATTGGAAGAGTTGGATATCGAAACGAGATTATATATCTAAACTTTGAAGAAGAATTAAATTGTTTAGTGTGATTGTATCAGTAGTATTCTTGTGTTATTAAAGATAAGATATTGCAGTATAAGTTTTGAGGATTGGCACTTGTTTTAGTAGGGTTTTGATCACTTGTAAGTTATCAAAAATCTAGTTGATGTTATCGCATGACATCCAAGATTATAACCTTATTCTTTATGAATCATGAACTTGAGAATTATTCTATCTATCTTCATCGTTGCATAACCTCTCCAATCTAGGAGTACTTGTTACCACTCATCCCTGATTTGTCAATATTAAGTGGAATTATGTTTTGAGTGAATATAGATTATGTCAGATGATTGTGAATATTAAGTTCATACTTTGGTTTAGTTGAGAAAATCTTCAAGTCAAATATAGATAGAAGAATAAGTTGGTGATATCTTACTAGTTGTTTGAAAGTGATTGGAATTTGATAAATTTATTAAACATCTGAAGTGTTTAGAGATTGAGTTCCAAATTTGGTGGAGATTAAATGGGTATGTAAGAATCACAATAGAATAGTTATGGTTCCTTAAGATTTGGAATGAATTGATAGTTGAGGAAGTGCGATGCATGACAAACGGATCCCAAATGTATTGGAAAGAAAAGATTAGAGATCTTTATGAAAACTTGATAATTATTTAGAAGATATTAGGGGATTATCATTGGAAAAAAAAACATGGATAAGAGGACTAGGTTGATAATCTTGTCTCATATGGATAATATAATCTTCATTGTTTTAGATAATTTTCAATGATGAGTATGGCATGTTTGAGATATGATAATAAGGATGAGATTTAAGTATTATAATTGCTAAGAAGATTGAAGAATATTGATGTATAAGGAGATTAGAATTGTAAAGGATGATTGGTGATGATATTTGAAGTTCAAAATTTTAGATAAAGTTAGAGATTGGAGAGTTATTTACTATGAAAGAATGGTATAGAGATATGATAAATTAGAGAGAGAGCTGAATGTGATAATTTTTGTGAAATCGAGATACAATAATTAGATTATCAGGAATGGTATGATATAGAAGGAAGAGTGTATAATTAGAAATTTTGATTTGGATAACATTAGTGGATGATGAGAATTTTGGCACACATATGGTGTATCGTGATTTGAGAATCTATTTATGAGTGTATGAGAATTGAATCATCTTGACTTCCCCCTTCGACTAGATAGTAAGTTTTTGAAATTTCGAGGACGAAATTTATTTTAAGGGGTGAAGAATGTAATACCTGGCTTTTTAAAAAAAAAAAAAAATGTAACCGCCCCGCCCTGCCCTCTCTCTCTCTCGTCGGTTACGCTCGCCCCGCCCTTCCCTCTCTCTTCTCGCAGGTTACGCAACCCCCTCCCCCCCGCTGGATCTCTCTCTCTCTCCCTCTCCTTCCTTCCATACGCCGGACCGCATCGCCGCCAACGCCTGCGCAACCCGCCGCCAGCCCACCGCCCTGCCTGCGCCTGCGCGCTGCCCGGCGCGGCGCCCGCCGCCGTGCACCGTTCCGCACCCGGCCCGCGGTGGCGGTTGCGGCCACCGACCGCCCCCCCGGTCGGCATCCAGCCTGCTCGGCCGCCGGGAGCCCCCTCCCCGCCGTCGGCATTGCAACCCCCCCCCCCCAAGCGCGTTGCCCCGCCCGCCTCGTAGCCCGGCCGCCTGCGCGCCCGCGGCCAGCCGCGGCGCGCACCCACGCGCCGCCGTCGCCATGCCAGCCGCCGCGGCCGCTGCCGCGTCAGCCCCGCCGTCCGCCGCCAGCTCCGCCTGCGTCGTCTACCCGGTCGACATCGAGCACCGCCGTGAGTCTCCCTCGCCGTCGCCGTCGAGCGCCGCCGGCCGCCTCCGCCGTTGCGAGTGCCGCCGCGAACCGCCGACGCCGGCGCCACCGCGAACCGCCATCGTGAGCCGCCGGTCCAGCCGGTCCAGCCGCGGTCCAATGCCTCCGAACCGCCCCGGTTCAGCCGGTCGAACCGCCCGGTTCGGCGCCGGTTCAGAAATTTCTGATTTTCGGATTTATTAAATCCGGATATTAGATTAAGGCCAAGAAAAATAGAAGGAAAATTCTGAAAAATCCGAAAAATTCACAGGAGCTTCCAGGTAGGTTTCTCAAGCTTGTCTATGTATTTGATCCCATTTTGATTAGAAAATACGCATGATTTAACTTATGGATCATAAGTTGACTAGTCTTAGACTTTGGACTTGTAAATATTGATTTTCACAAAATCTCTGAAATCGAAACTTGAAATTAGTATTTTGTATATTATGGAACATGTTTAGCTTGATTATGCTTGGGTAGAAGCCTTTTCTATCAAAATTGATCTTATGAAAATCATGTAAGTGATTATATGCTAGTTTGGAACAAGAATTGAAGGTTAATTATGTGTAGACTTGAAAAACTCTTGGGTCATCAAATTATACCTTTTAGAACCTGTTTTGGTCAGATTATGATTGATTACATGAGATCTTAATTTGTTCAGTTTATGCCAAGCATGACTTAGGTTAAGTGTCTTGTACATATGTTTTAGTATGTCTAGTTCGGTTTGTCATTGCATGTGTGAGGATCATGTAAATTTTGATTAGTATGATTTCAGATTATGTATTATGTCATGCATGATATGATTATGTTCATATGGTTAAGTTTGGTATATGTTTGATTTAGAATATGTCAACCAAGTCGGTTAGTACAAGTCTTGTCTAGTTATGGTGAAATATGTTTAATTTGGTTTCGTATCATGGGCTATGCTATGCATAGTTAGTCATGTCAATTTGATCATGATTAGTATGAGTTGTCATTGAGAACCAGTTCAATTATGTCGGGTTATCATATGTCTTGTCAAGTTTGTTATACATGTTATGTCTTGTATGAAAGGCTATGAAATTAGATGTTTATGTCATGTATGCATGGTATGATCATGTATGTCATGATGTGAAATTATGTTATGAACTCTTGATATGACGTGCTATGAAGGCTTCACCAGCCTATGCTAGTAAATTGCCCCGTGGGCAGCGGGTAACTTAGATGAATCCGGCCCTCCCACAGATCCCGGATTACCGCGGTTTTTCCCTTAGTGTCACCACTGCCTAGGTGCACTTTGGGCTAGCTTAGTATATGTTACTTCTATATATATATTAGAGCTGGTGAATGCATTTTGTACATGTGAAGCAAGACGACCAATTCCTTGCTCTTTGGCTATGTGTTCTGGAAAGGATATGAAATATGTTACTTGTGTGTCATGTATGGATGTTAAACCATGTCATGTTAGAAAAATCAGATTTGTCTGTTTTAATTTGGTCATGTTAAGTTAAGTCTTGAGGTCATTTAGATGATATTTGTCTAGCTTGTATGGTCTTGTGTGCATTGGTCTAGAATTAATTGGCTTTGGCATAATCTTTTCTTTGAAGATAATTATGTTTCAGATATGGGTTGTGAGATTAATATAGAAGACATTCTATACTTTTGTATTACATCTCAATTTAGATATGTTACATACCATTGCTTGATTATATGTTATTTATCCGATTGATAGGTGAAGGGTGTAAATCCTACGGAGTCCCCGGACTCACCCCGTTGTGGGTTAAATTTTTCAGCAGGTTTTGAAGATTTAAGAGCATGAAGGTGAGGATCAGGTGGAACCAAAGGAATCAGAGTCATTTGCACATGGAGATTCTTGGTGTTCTCTACTTAGGTAGATGATCTTGCTTGTTTTTGAACAAGAGTGTGGATAGACTTAGAAGTATGATTCTATTATCTTGTTTTGATGGATCTTAGAAAAATTAATTGTTTAAGTTTGGGTTGTGGAATCCAAGTGTTGGGTTTCATCCCACTGTCACGACATTGTGTATTTCCGCTGCGTATTTGTGGTTATGTTATTTAAATTCCGGGTCGTGACAGTAGGAAGTCGGAGAAGGTAACTTGGTAAGGGGCAACGAGGGCCATGAAATGGCAATGCTTTTCGAAGCGTAGGAGGATGTGGTTGAGGGAGCTCCATCGCTCGGGGTGCAAGGAGGCACTTCCCCATGAGCTGCACATCAAGGGGACTTTTTTAACTTCTTGTTTGTGATGTCTCCTGAATTTTAGATTTTAACAATTTCTCAAGTTTTCGCATTTTCTTCGGAGTTGTCTGAACATCACTGATTTCTTATTTTTCCATTTTCATTTTCTTATGATAGAAATCAATTTTCGTATTTCTCCAACTTTAAGAGATTCCCAGATTTTGGATTTTTTTCAGCACCTTTAGATTCTCATATTTGCCCGGGATTTGGATTTTGGATTAAAATTTTAGAATTTTTTTTTGGATTTGGGATTTTCAGTAAAGTTTCAGACCGAGAAAAATTTAATTTAGGATTTTTTTAATCAAGCTTCAGATTTTACTTTGTTTTAATTTTAGTTTTAGGATTTTAAGATTACAGTATGAATTGCAATTTTCAGAAGCTCAAACTCAACCAGTTTTGAAGTTAGTTGCAGACCACCTATTTTCCTCTGAGACCTTGAGCCTTGGACTTTTGATGAAATAAGCTTTTGTAGGATTTCTTATTCTCAATTGTCATCATTTGTCCTTATGTTGTAATTTTAAGATTTTTAGATTCAGGACAAGTGTATTTGTCAACTAGGAACGTATAACGTCAACCTTTGGAAATTTTTTGGAAATAATTTGAAATGCATTATTTCTTAAAAATTAGTTCTAAAAAATCAGATGATGATATATGATGCCAAATGGGATATTTGGTTGCGTGATAAATTGAATTTTTGCTACAATTGTATGTTTTGTGATAAAACTTGTTAAATGAGGTGTTTGGCAATCATGACAATTTTATGTTTTGAAAGTAATTTTCTTTTTAAACAAATAAATAGGGTCTCACCCTTTTTTGGGAAAAATTAATTCACATTCTAATTAATAAATTGACTTTGATTGTCTGTCCGTTGACCAAATACCCTTCATCGATCTTCCAACAGTAGAAACAACTATAAGTCGATCCATTTGGTCACACCACCGTTTTGTAAATTTTAAAATGTCAAAAATAACCTTCTAAATTAATGAACAGACTCTTGTTATTTCTGACTCAACGATTGGGTATCGACTTTGTAAATGATGCATACAAAATTATTTATTATATCATATTGAAAGTGTTATTAAATTTTCAAAAAAATAATTATGTCTGAATTTTTAATATTAATTTATTTTTTACAATATACTAATGATATATAATTTTAACTATATATTATTATTATGTTTAGAGTAAAATTTTATCACGATCACAAATCAATCAATTTTATCATTGATGACCACAAAGCATTAATATATTTAGAATAAAAAATTATTATATTAAATTTATATAAAAACTTAAATATGATATAAATTATTAAATATTGTGCTATTAGATCATATTATTACATATTCTGCTATTTATTACATCATGTTAACTAATTTGAGTTATAATTAAAAATGTTATTATGTTTAGAAGAATAAATTATTAAATATTGTTTATATAAAAATTTAAATTTGATATAAAAATAAAATATTTATTTATTTATTTCATTATGTAAAGTATATTTTATTTTAATTACAAAATATTATTGTCTTATGTTCAGAATAAATATATTACAACTAAAAGAGTATTTATCAATCATATTTATTATATTTTTTACTATATAATAATAATAATAATATATTTTTGTAACATGTTAGTACATGTATGCTATAAATGTAAACTGTTATTATATTTTAAATAAAAAAATTTATATCATGTTAATTTTATGTATGCTATAACTATAAAGTATTATCACACACTATTTATTCTAATTTTAAATTTGATATAAAATAAAAAATATTAAAATTTTCTTTGCATCATGTTAAGTATATTTTATTTTGATTACATAATATTGTTATGTTTAGAATAAAAGTATTACAAAAAAAGTGTATTTATCAATCATATCTATTATATTCTTTACTATAAAATATTGATAATAATCTACTTTTGTATCATGTTAATTATATGTATGCTGTAACTGTAAAGTATTATTTTATTTTTAATGAAAAAGTATTATGATTAAAAATTAGTTATTACACCATATTTATTATATTTATTTGTGACTACAATATATTTTTGACTTGATTTTACTTTATAAGTTTTAAGTATTTTAATAAACAATGTATTCTGCAGAAAGCAGTGGGGCAGAGTTAGCATCCTTTGTTTCTTAGAGCAAAAACAAAAATTCCTCTTATTTTTAACCCCAGTCCCTCGGTTACCATCGTATCTAGAGCAAAAATTCATGAAAGGGTGAAAGTTGGACCTCCTGCTGAACTGGACACACCCGTTAATTTCTTTCTTTTTAACTTGTGGTGTCCCAATTTTTGTTCATATATGGTAGTCACTCGTTTTTGTTATAACATCTCTCCAACATGATAATTTTATGTCATTGGTTAGTTCACATTTTATATTAATACAATTTTTATCATCAAAGTGTACAAAAAATTATTGTGCAACCAAACACTCTATAAGGTTTAGTTTTTTAGTGGAAAGCTTTGAGTAATGTAGTGATTGCTTGCTTTCCATATTAATAAATGTTCTTGTATTATTCAAGTTTTTTGCAACTTATTGTACTAGACAAGCTTCAGTATAGTGAATGCATTACTTTGTTGTGTATAGGCAAGTGCCTTTGCGATTTTTATAAGAGTAGTACTTTTTTCTACTTGGATGCTTTTAATGTTTGAACCAATAATTTTTCATGTTTTTTCTTTCTTTCTTTGATTATTCTACTTGATTTAGTCAAAATATTATAACTTAATAGGGGTGTGTATTTAATTTCTATTATCTTGTGATTTAATATTTTATATTATAGAGTTTTATGCAACTCTGTTATGATTGTATTTCTTTTAGAATTATCTTTTGTTGCTCCACATTGCAATTTTTTCTTCAAGATAAAGTGAATGCTTCCGAAGAGATGGACTTGACATTTGAAACATTTTGCTTGTAGACAAAAAGGATAAGATTAACTAAAATTTTATAAATGAAATTTTTACGCACTTTTTAAGAAGATTATCTTACAAGTTAAGATAGAAATAGATAGAGAAGAACATGGTACTAGAGGCACTACATAGATATTCTTGTTTTGTTGATCTCTTTTTTTGGACACATGAAGAGAGATTCTTAAGAGATCGCATTCCATGCTCAATGTACAAGTACTCAAACAACTCTAATGTTTATGCTGATGCGGGTGAAACATCCAAGAAAAAAGAACTCCTAGTTGGTATGTGTATGTAATTTTTTTTATTGTAAGAAAAGAGCAACAGGAATGGGCAACTGAGCATCCATGTGATGTGAACCAGATGAAAAATAGATAACATTTTCTCTAGCTCATTATCTTATTACCCATAAGTGTATTCATCATTATAGCTGCTCCTTTGGCAAGATACTATCTTCAATGGATGTCCCTTGTTGTGTCCACCTAAAAGTGTTTAGTTATGGTCATATCCACACCCTACATCAGCCCCATATCTCCATTCTCATTTCTATTGGACAATGATAAAAAATATAAAAGTAGACTTGCAGCAAGATGGGAGTGGAACATGAAATCGGGATTTCATCGTTAAGAGGTAAGAAATGGGAGAGAAATGGGAGTTGTAAACAAGACATGGTGAATACATAAGGCTAACAAATAAAATGGAAGCAGAATAGTTGAACTTAAAAATTTCCTTCATCAATTTATATAATTACTTATTGGTACTTCCAACAATTCAAAATGCCTCCGGAATAGATGGATAGACATCGCTTAAATCCCAACGATGAGATTGGAAACAACATGAATTTTCATTAGTCTCTTCATATTTGTCATATTGATAATTTTGATTTCTTTTATTTAATCAACTTGACCACTAGAACTAGAACCAATTTCTTGTTCTCTACCAATACGTTTCTTGGAAAATTTTAGGTGTGATCGCATACTATGGCACGGAGATGGAATTGATCAGCTATTCTACACTTGGGGTGAATCCAAGTTCTCAGACCACATGCATGTTTGTGCAGTTTTCTTGGTGAATGTCTTGGTCTCTGGTTCTGGGTTGAGAAGGGATTTAACCCATGGCCCTGTTAAAGTTCACACCAAATAGTTTCTACATCCATGCTCCAGCTAAGTCATCACAGTCACAAGGCAAGTAAGCAAAAATAAGTCATATGTTAATTGCACTTTATACAAATGGACACAAGCTGCATTTTATATACATTGCAAAACAACCTATATATGCTATCATCTCTAGCATAACATAACTAGCATTTGTAGTAGATTTCTAGACACATTCACAATATCTTTGTTTAATTTTACTTTCTTATAGAAGATCAACTCACAGCCAGGAAAACCTTCTACACATAAGGGTGCATGCTTTTCTTTGATTGTACAATCTTTTAATTTTTAATCCTAAGATGAACATAGTTGCATGGCGTCCTCAAAGATCTATTAACTTATCCATGGTTTTCAATCATAGACCCATCCATTGTCATAGCATATGCATTTGCACACAAACCTAGGCAGTTTGGTATGAACAATTACATTTCTATTAACCTTGACTCTACCTTTATATGTAAGGTTTATGTACATGGCGTAAGGTTGTAAGGTTTATCTATATCATAACCATGTTTGTGATCCTCATGTTTATCTATATCATAACATGACCTTTTCACCATTGCATTCAATAGAGGTTAGAGACACCAAACAAAGTAATGCGCAAAGTTTGAAGTTAAGCACCCAATTTTCTTACCATGAAGCATATTTCACTGATGAAGAAGATTCAGACTATGAGTTGGGCTCCGATCAATATCATGGCAAGCTGATGAACAAAAAAACACACAGAAGTAAGGATGGAGCTAGATATGCAAATAGACAAAGCAAGGTTGCTGAAACACTTGATAGACACTTATCTATTGTCTAGAGAGATCATTAACAAAGATCTAAAATTGAGGATCACATATTTTTTTTCTTACAAGGGGTACCCTTAGTTAAATTCTACTATATAGTTATATTAATATATTATTTTTTAAATATATATGACTTATCAAACACACACATGCACATGCAAAGTACGTACACATACTAATATGCACGTGTTCTTGCATGACAGAGTACGTGGATCAAAATAAAATTCATATTATCCTGGACATCACATGAAATGAAGGACAAACTCCTCCCACTCTTTCGACTTTCTTCGTACTCTTTTTCTTCATAGATTCTCTCTTTGTCAAATGTTGATACACTTAGGGTGTATTGGTTTGATTTTGTTATTCGAATTGTTTATCTGTTTCCACTTTTTCCTAACCAATATATTTGCAATAACTAATAATTATTATATTTTATCTCTACATAGTTTTAAAAATTGAACACTAAAGAAGATAATATATTTGTCTATATCTTTCTTCCATACACAAGACAGTCAATCTTGGAAATCTAAAAGTCAAGCTCCATTGGATGAGATTACGCAAAGTTAGTGATTTTGATGATTAAAATCTCTAAAAATTAACATAAATTTTTAATGGTTGCCCATCACATCTTTTAGCATGTTTTATAATAAAATTAATTATAAAAAATTTAATTTATCATGCAAACAAACATCCCCATTAGATAGTTTTCCCCTTATGCAAATAATATCACGTTCAAAATTTTAATTAATAAGTTTGATAATATAAAATATGAAAAATTAAATTATTAGACATAATTCACTATATATTTATGAATACATTAGAGAATATTAAACCATGAGTTAATGGAAAATAATATATATATATAATTATATACATTAATTAAGCATTATAAACAATTTTGCAAAGTGAATTTTAAACGTAGCAGAACATTCTTTTCTTTACATTAGTTTTGTTTAACATTCAAATAATATTCACACATGATATCCATTGTGAGGATACCTCTTAAATAGGACCATCCACTTTATCCACATGTGTTTGTACTATTGTTGAGTGAGGTGAGAGCATCAACATGTCTAACCATGTAGTTCGTTAAGTTAATTTATACTATCATTCATACTTGTATTGTAGTATTTTAACATATAATATATCATTTTTGGTCCCATTTGGATCCTAATTTATTTTTTTAGTCCCGTTATAACTAGCACCTATCTTTTGATCTCAAAACTTTCTTTCCCATTTCTTCTATTCCTCTTTGTCACACATTTATCCTTCTTTCGATTTTACCCATCCTTCTACTGTGATACGGATATCGTCTAACCATGAGAGGAATATTTTTTAAGTTCATTTAGCAAAGTTGCCGGGTGCCCAATTGACTTCCATTGATATATTATATGTTAAAATAAAAGTATTTTAACATATTGTATATGCACCATATTTTGTATTATTATATAATATATTATTATATCTTCTAAATATTAAGTATATGCATTGTTAATATTAACTATATATTATAATATTAAATACTAATTTATTTTTTTGCATTTAATTAACTTAATAAATTCATAATGTTTTTTTACTACAAATTAAAAAAATTAAAAAAATTTAATATGCAATTTTTAATGCAATAAATATAACAAATAATTAGAATTAATATTTTTAACATTTAATTACAATTTTTATTTCTAAAAATTTAAAGATAAATGGTACATTCAAATCTTGTTTTAGTATTTCTAATGTATATGGTAGTTCACTAGGTTGTAACATATTCCACTATTATTTGAAATGTGTGTTTTATTCCACTGAGTTGATAAAGTGTTAATCACAATTTAATTTAAAATTTATATTTTATTTCTTTAGGTTGATAAAGAATACATCATAGTTTTATTTGAAATGTATATTTCCACGATAAAGAGTAGAATGAAACATTGTTTCCTTATTTTCCATATAATTTTCTAGTGATAAATAAAACATTAAGTTAACCTACATGTGAGCATTTGCTCCCTAGCCAACTTACAACCCATGTTCAAGGAGAGTAAAATGGGAAACTTATAAATACATTCGTGAACTTTGATCGTCTCATGGGTAGATAGGGGCAGGAGTTATAAATTATTTAAAAATGGGATTACAAAATAAATAGTGAGAAAGGTGATAGTAAAACATAAAGTAGCCTTGGAAAAGTAGGGGTAGGAGTTAAAATTTAATCTTATTCAAGTGGTCGACAATGGTGTCTCTCTTGTAGCACACTGGCAGGCATCACCGATAGATGTGCAAAGTGTAACCTATTAAGCTAATCAATCTTATCTATTTATTCAGCATATATAACCTCTACTTTACAAGTGTGATCTAAACCTATAGGGCACACAATCTTCATCAAAGGAAAAAATCTAAATAATTATATACAGCCTAGAAGACATAATGATATATCTATCTATCTATCTATATATAGACACCCCTTCCACAAACATTAAACATTGAGGTGTGGTACGTAGAAATTAAAATTAGTATGGCTCCTGTGGGAAACTCGTTCTTCTCTATTATAATCTTCCTTCTTCTTTGTTCCATGCTACATACCATAGCTCGTGGAGAATACCAACTGAACCTTGAAGAAACTTTTACAAAGCAAATGGTTTGCTCAGAATCAAAAGGTAAGTTTTTTGTATGTTCGTCAATATTGATTAGTAACAATTCTTTAGTGTAAGATCATCTACTCCACAATTAGTTTAATTCCTACTGATACTTCATTCTTTTTTATTTAATGTTTTCGTCACCCGTCTCATCTATATATTAAGCAGGTACGTACACTACACATCACATATGTAATTAAAAGTACTTTATTTTTCTAGACTTTTATGTAAATTACCAACTTATGAGGTATAATTTTATGATAAACTAGTAAAGTGTGGTAAAATAAAAATAATTTTTTGGTCCAAAATGTAGCATTTGACATCATTTTAAATTTAAGTAAGTTGATACAAGTAGAGATCCTGATATAAGCATGTGGTGTTGGATTGGCATAGTCAAAAACTAAGTTTGAAGTGATAGCATAACGCGTAATGTGTCTGTAATTGTAGAGCAGGACAGCAAGGTGTCTCTTCTCGGAAAAATAACAATGTCTCTGATCTTTCAATTTATATTCTTACTAAAGTTGATAACATTGACAACTATTTTGGTATGATTGAGAATCCAAAATTGGCCCTAGATGTTAATACTTTTCCATTACCTACCTTCCAATAACAGCCCTCTATGATAAGGTTAGCTACAGTTGTGTTATTTTCCACATTGCATATCTCCTCTTGGGGGTGATGGCATGCTAGCCAAACATCACTATTTCTGATATATTAAAGTTCAAGGATGATTCTTCAAAGTTTGTTCTTGCAATGTGCCAATCACCAAGGCAATGTCATGTGGAGAGCTTGATTTAGGATATTTAAGACTCGAATGCCTAGACCCCATGCTCTTTACATAATTTGTGTAAGAAATTGTTCTATAGACATCAAAGGTGATGATTCCATGGGTTTTATTGTTGTTGAGTTGATTGGAATAGAACAACATAATTAAAAATTGTTTTCAAACGTATACAAATATTTCTTCACAGAATTCAATAAATCCCTCAAAATTGGATAAGAACGAGTGTATCTATAATCTCCAACTACTTGTATATATGGTCATGGTACATCCTTTCTTCCTTTAGGGTTTTAGTACTATAGTATCGAAGACGAAGAGGCAAAGGAGAGATTCGGCTAAAAGAAAAAAGAGAGAGGTGAACTCCCAGTAGAATATAATGGAAAACTAACAAAGGAGTTAAGGACTAGACATCAAAGTCATTTATTACTTAGAATCAATTTTCTCCATACTTTTTCTAAGAAAAATAGTAGCACATCATGCAAAAGCCTTGTATCTGGATAATTGTTAGAAAGATAGAAATATTTCTTCTTTTAAGGCCAATCTAGAAAACAATGCTTAACTATCCACCTTCTGGCCCATTTATTAATCTACATAATTTTCATATATATATATAAGATGCATGCTTTGAAAATTTCAGTCTTGGGAGATCGTTCAGTGATGATTGTGCACGCTTATGGGCCTTGTTCTCCAATGCGCCAGCAGGCACCGACATTGACGGAAATGCTGGTCCGTGACACGCTGCGTCTAGCTCATCTACACAGACGAGTCCAGCTACAGGCCGCCGGTGCAACCAACCACAGCGCCGATGTTAATGCATGGCTGGGTCAATCGGCTTCAGCGGCCCGCGCACCAGTGGGGGACATCCTGCCGCTAGGCGGCTCTGGCTACATGGTCCCCATCTTCGTGGGCACCCCCGCGAGGAAGTTTCACGTCAACCTCGACACTGGTAGCACCCTCTGCTGGATCCAGTGCAAGCCTTGCATAAATTGCTACCCACAGGAGGAGCCGATATTCAACCCAACAGAGTCGTCCAGTCTGAGCTATGTGCAGTGCATCGATCCGATGTGCAATCATCGTCCCATCGTTCACTTCAATAGTGGTGACGACAATGGCTGTGACCGTGGCAAGTGCACCTACCAGATTAGGTATGCGGGTGGCACTCTCTCATCTGGTTTCTTCGTTAGGGAAAGGGTCGCCTTGGTTGGAGCCGCGTGGCAAGGTAATTTCAAGTTGGGTTGCAGCAACAACAACAAAGGGCGTGTCAGCAGAACTGCCGGGGTGGTCGGCCTCGGGCGTACCGACCAGTCGCTCAATAAACAGATGTCACATATGGGCAACATCTTCTCCTACTGTCTTCCCCCCACATATAGAGATTCCGGGCACCTAACCCTAGGTAAAGGACCATATCCACCTCTGATATACACACCTATTCTTTTGGAGCCCGCACAGCCCAATTATTTGTACGTTAGTCTATCAGCAATAAGCGTCAATAATCAGTTGTTGCCAGTGCCAGAGGGGGTCTTTGTGGCAGCCAAGACAGTTATTGACATTGGTTCTGTGGTCTCGTACATTCCGAAGCTAGCCTACACCACCCTCAGGATGGCCATCCGCAACAGCATGACCCAGTATAGGCTTGTGCCGCCAGTGTTCAAAACCTTGGACACCTGCTATGACTTGGGCAATGCGACAATGGTGGATTCTCCGACGACCACCCTCCACTTCACCGGCATTAAACTCCAGCTAGGGTTCACACAGATGTTCTTTAACAGTCCCAAGAATGAGCACATCTACTGTCTAGCATTCGCGACTAACCACTTCCCGGGTGCCCCGTCCGTCATTGGGGCAATCCAGCAACGTGGGAGGGAGGTCATTTATGATCTCGTGAATAACAAGATCGGTTTCTCTACTTCTATTACTAATTGTCATTGACCAATATAAATATATACAGGTACACATACTACCGTATGTGATCATGCATGATGGAGTGTGGTGGATCAAACTAAAACTCATATTATCCCAAAATTTATGTAGTTTTTCTTCTTCTCTCTTCGTTGAATGCTAGTACACTTTTGGTGCATTGATTAATTTATTTTTTCTTTTCGGTGATAAAGCGGCAATAGGTGTCCACTATAGTAAACTGCACAAATGCATAGGTTTTTTTATTATAAGAGAAATAACTTATCGAAAATATTTGTCTGACCCCACCTTTTACCAACTAATGGACTTTGCAATAACTAATAAATCTTATATTTTATCGCTAGATACTTTTGTAAATTGAAAGAGAAGATAATATATTTGGCTATATCTCTCTTCCTTAAACATGAAAGTCAATCATTGAAATCTAATGGTCTAGCTATGATTGAGATTATGTGAAATTATAAATTTTGATAATTAAATTGTCTTTCATAATCTCAACCAAATGCAACCATAAAAATGCGACAATTATTGTGTTCTATTCTACTTTTATAGACTATTTGGTTGTATACTAATCTAATATATATTTTTATGATAAAAATTCATATTAAAATAAAGTTTGTAGATGACTAAAGATGTAAAATCATTATATTGGAATTATTTCAATTTTAAAATCATGTTTTAGATTTTTAATGCATTTTTTATGATTATTTGTGCAAATAATCAGATGGCACTAAGCATGTTTTAAAACTATATTTTTAATTAAATTATTTAAACTAAGCAACGACCATCCGTCCAGAATAGGGAACATTTTTAAATGGATGCAAGACAAGAAGTAAATATTGTCTCTTTTTCGTGTCCCCCCAAATTATCAACAAAGATATGTTGATTCATAGAAATTAAAATATAATAACATACTAGTTTAGAGAGATGCATTGTTTAACTAAATTGATAATATTTATCTGATTTAAGAGGAATATGGATACAGATCCCACATCATAGTTTTGACACTTCTTGGATCCATATAATTTCTAGGTAAAAGTTTTATTTCTTATTTTTATTTTAATAATATAAAAAATGAAAAACAACTTATTAAACATAAAAATTATTATATATTTATCACTACAATATTTAGTATTTAGGTACAATTTCAATAAAATAATTTTAAATGTATAACTATATACATTAATTACATATTATAAAAAATTATGAAGAGCAGATCTTAACTATAAGGGAACACATTATTTCATGTCCACTTTTATCACCAACCAGATAACATTAGTATCCGAATTTCCACCCCAAGGGTACCTCTATTAAGATAGGTAGGTACATGAAGATGTCTAATCTTGTTGCTCTTTAGCATTCTCCTAGTTGTGCGTATCAATCCATCCTTTCTAGGATTCCAAAGAATCGATTGGATCCGCCTGTTACCATCAATAGCTGCATGGATATGGACAATCTCTCCCAGAGGAAGTCAAAGTTGCAAGGTGCAACTTTTGCTGATTAAGATTACCTAATATATCCAACATAACCTTTACTCTACAAATGTGAGTGAA
Organism: Cryptocoryne crispatula var. balansae; assembly: GCA_036172225.1. Taxonomy (NCBI): domain Eukaryota; kingdom Viridiplantae; phylum Streptophyta; class Magnoliopsida; order Alismatales; family Araceae; genus Cryptocoryne; species Cryptocoryne crispatula. Next base: position 32,622,348 of record CM069929.1, on the reverse strand, counting down.
CAAGGGTAGTGTCTTCATCCATGAATTACATCATAAATCATACATCACAAGATATTATGATCACTCTCTCTATACATATATACATGTTCCAAGAACTTAACACTTCAGTGTGGTAGAAATAAATGGACATGGCTCCTGTTGGAATCATGTTCTATTCACTCATGATCTTCCTCCTTTTTGTATATCCTACGTTATACCATAGTTAGTGGAGAATACCAACTGAACCTTGAGGAAATTTCTGCAAAGAAATGACCTGCTCAGAATCAAAATGTATGTATCTTCGTTCGTATTTATCAATAAGGTGCTTTGGTTGGCTGCTAGTTTCAATTTTAAATTTTGTTGTAGAAATAACATAAGCAATGTAATATTAGGGTTGACATGTTTCCATTTTAATATTGATACATATGTATATTCTATCCATTGAAAATAACATAATCAAATTTGAAAGATTTTTCTTTGATACTCCAACCAAATGTATATAGACTCTGTTTAATAACACTATTAGACAACTCTGTCACTATCAATTTTAAAATTAAAATTGATAATAATCAATAAAAGGTCTTAGGTTAATTATATCAATTTCGAAATTATGATGCAAACAAAAGATAGTATATAATACAAACCAAATTTGATATTAATATTACAACTTTTAAAAATGTTCAAATCAATATCAGTATGATATCTTTTTTAATACTCAATTGAAACCGACACATAGGTAGGTAAGATCATCCGCTCCACATTTAGATGTGCAACTATATTTCATACTTTTTTAGTTGATTATTTTCATCACACATATCATGTATTTATTAATTAAGTGCGTGTACACACCACATATACAAAGCTTTATTTTGCTAGAGGTTTATGTAAAGTATCAACATCCATGATACATTTAGGTTATAAATTAGTATATTAAAATAAAAAAGTAAAGTAGATACAACCTAAAATTATATCATGTTGGCTAGATTAACTATCTAATTTGAGAAATGGAAAGGATATGTCAAATGTGAGAACTTTTTTCGAGAATAAAAATCTCTCGACAAGCTCTTTATTTATCCAAGAAAAGTTATTTATAAAATAGAATGTCTATCATCATTGTCAAACACTATTTTAGCAAGTTGTCACATATAAAAAATTTCATATCATGCAACTAATTGAACGCATAATCATTATAAATATTGGAGTATCATTCCTGCCTAAGCCCAATCAAGAAGAACCTGCCCATGGATCTCTAGGCCTAGCTGGTTAATTAATCCATATATACATATATATAGAGTTTCATTCACCTTAGTCTCTGGTGGAAGGAACTCCTGCAGTCCTCAACGGAATGATGGCATGTGGTGTCGTGAAAGATGAAACAAGAGTGCATAGTAAGCTATGTAATACTACTATTGTCTACTAATTTAAATTTTAATATTGATACACACATATATATAATCTATATACTCTAACCAAATAGCACCTTTGGTACATACGATCATCTACTCCACATTTAGATTTGAATTGATATTTCATACGTTTTGGTTGATCATTTCATCACATCTCATGTATAAATAGCACGTACACACACCACATATATATACAACACTTTTCTTTTGCTAGGGGCTTATTAAAAGTATCAACGCATGATGTACATTTTGTGATAAAATAGTATGGTGAAGTAAAGATAGATACAACTTCAAATGAGTCCGAGTTCCTTCTACTATGTGGTAAAGAAAATTCTCTCCACCTCCTTCACAAACGACTCATTGCAAAGATGATTTGACCTCGATTTAATTGACAAGACTCATTTGATTCAACCTTTAGAATGGGATTTTTGTGAGAGGGTGGAGGGAACCCGAGCTGCAAATTATATCAAAGAATATTGGGTGTTGTTGAGGTGGAGAGTGTGTATACCAAAGGTGTAGAGAGGATATATAGCAAGAAGGAAAAAAAATGTCTCGCCCCTTCATCTATTCTAGAAGTACTTCTCTATAAAATCATGTTCTCTTCATCACGATACTCGAACACTTCGATTTGTCACACAAACAAAAACATATATATATAAAGAAACTATCACCTATCATGCCACTAACCTCGGCCTCAACTTTTCCGATGAACCCTTTGCAAAACTTCAACAAGGCAATGATTGCCACTTCTCTCCCCTAAGGATTCTTAGGAGGAGGTGTCATCATCACCTCGGCCTCTACTTTGTTGAGGAATTTTTGCTTCGTGTCTTCATCAAGGCACATAAACTCTTTTGTGAGAATGAGTGTCATCACATTGCAAACTCACCATTATCATTTTACTTCTTACCATATATTAGGTGTATTACTACTTATTTATGCATTGATGTTGAAGAACGCAAGTGCAAAGAAGATCGGATCCGAGATCCCCTTCATCAAAATCCACAACGGCCAGGTCATTCTTTGTGCTCACGGATAAGCCAAAATTAAATATTGAGGGACGATGGTTCCCGATTGGGTATCCTAACCTCATATGTTCAATCTATATCTTCAACTAGTTTGTTACGTAAATTTTTGGCTTTTTAAGCTCAACATGCATCATATAGTTTTGCATTAGTTCCATTGCATTCTTACCTATCATCTCTACATCTCTCTATGGTCATCACATCCTCTGAATCCCACCGGGTCTCTTCATGCCATTATTTATCCCAATTTCAATCTGTTTAATATCCCACCATGTTCATTAATCCCATCGTGCCACCGTGTCCATCATCTATCGTAATCACATTGTGTCCTTCAACTTCTTTCATTTCTATCCCACCATGGCCGTTGCAACACTTTCTTGCTACTTATCCCACCATGGCAGTCCCCATTTTATATCTCACCATGGGCACCCATTTTTTATCATAATTCTTTCACCACTATTATCCTCATGGTCTATTCTTGTGCCTAAACATTTGCCTTTTGGAATCAAGATCATTCCATTCCAAATCAAATCATGTCTTTTGGAAAACTCAAATGAATCTAAAAGCCTGAATATGCTCGATTGGTATTCTTTTATTTTGCAAACAATTCTCTTTTTAAACCTTAGCCCATCACAGTACAGGAACACCACAAAGATCGGGTTGCTGGCTGATAATGAACCCATGAACCCATGATTCGGGGTCTCCCCACTGCGTTGGGGGTTGGCTATTCTTCTCTCATGCCCATGGCATACCTTTTACCAATCGGATGTAAGAAGGTTTGACAAAACGTGGCAGTAATCCAAGAAACTTGTGCAGATTCTCCTTGCCTAATTTGGTAGATGAGCGTGTCTATATCTACACCTTGATGCCACCTTTTCAGTCCATCGCTATTTCACTCCACTCCACTACAATTCATTTCACTTCGCTACATTTCTTTACATTCCATTCCGTTACATTACATACCATTCCCTTGCAAAGTTGACATCAAGGTGAGGTAAGCTATAGACATGCCAATTTGGCCTTATTTGGAGCTTAAACCCTTATTCCATTGGCAACATCTCTTTAAGACCATTAAAATCAAGTTGAACGATCCTTTTGGACGAACCAAGGAGTTCACTAGAAATCTAAGGAAGAGTTGTGGATCTCTAGTCAAATCTGTGTTTGCCTAACGAGAGCCCATTCTAACTTTCATGTTGCTCTTGGTGGTCCTTGCACCAAGGTCACGCTACTTAGTTGTGTGCCAGATTATGCTTTTCTCGGCATATTCTTTATTTAAAAAATTTTCACTAGATTATGTTAACATCTAATGAAGAAGTATTCAACATGAATAATCTTCCTCTCTGAGTCCTCTTTTCAGTGCAACAAATGGCATTCAATTCTCATCTTCCATTTGTCTGCAGCGTCTTTTAGAAATCAGATGCACAATTCTGTCCGCACGCACCCCTGATCAAGCCCAATTACTTCCAAGCTCAGCCCATTGGGCAAAGCTCTGACAAATTCACGACCTTACCTTTCTTTTTATTTCTTAATATCACTTGGTAAACTATCTAAAAGCTTCATGGTCAAAATTAGCATCATCAAATGATGGCAATCCAACTTGTTGTCTTGTACATCAAAACTTGCTATTTTTATACCAGATTTGTTTCCTCTTTGAGTGGAGACCAATTTTTAACATGGGGAAGGTAATCCACGGTTTTTAATCCCTCTAAATCAGTTGGGTAAGTTTCTAAAAGCCTCATGATCAAAACTAGCATCATTAAATGGAGGAAATCCAACCTAAGGTCGGATGTATCAAAACCTGCTATTTTATTTAACCTGTTTCTCATCTCCTATAAAGGGACACCCATTTGAATGACCTAAGAGGGCATACCCATCCTCCAGAACTCTTCTCCTCATCTTCCAGCCACCGTAGTCTCTTCCGAACCTCCCTAAATCGTCCTCTCTTCGTCCCGGTGCCCGGAGATCATCCCGAAGTGAAGAAGAAGCTAATCTATGGTCCGACATGCTGCTTTACTTATCATCAGGTTCTACAAATCTCCCTGATCATTTTTCATCTAATATTTCTGCACAAGAAGTATTCTAAATCTATATATATTTCATATACAACAAACGGAGTTCGATTCCAACATCTCCTCAGCTCGTGACAGCTTCTACACCGATGTTGCGCAGATAGATCCGAAGTCTCTTCATCCTTGTCATTGTCTTCTTAGTCAATTTCACTAAACTTACTTGCAGTTTCAGCCTATACATTCTTCATAGAAATTGTTCCCTAGTAAGTTCTCTTTTATTTAAAACAAGAATAGTTCAATTTTAATATCTGTGGTGCCCGTGGTACATCCTACATCGACATTGCGCCAGTGGTTTCCAAAACTTCAATTCTAACAATAAAAATTTCAAATAAATTCATGCCACTTATGAAAGGATTCAAGAAAAGTTGTCTGAATATCAAACCACCCCCGTTGAGTCTTCTTTATTTTGAAACAAGCGGAACTTATTTATGACATTGGTGCTGTCTGTTGCGGTCTCTGCATCAGAACTGCGCAGTTTACATTAAATATGTCCAACCCGATTGCCACTTTGCCTGGGTTGTGTTGCCTTTAATCATTCATATTATCTTTGATAACTCTTTATTCATATCATTTAGTTCATATTTCAGCATAATTTTTATTCAATTTTTCATCATTTCACACATCCTAAAAAAACCAAAAAAAGGGGTTAGGGCTAACTCTGAATCCGGTGAGTTTTTTTGCAATTGCTGTTTTATGTTATTGTTTTTACAGTTACTACACTTCACTCAGTCCTAATCCTTGTTTCATGTGTTTTCTTGTCTTCTTTTCTACTTGTTGCACAGATATATCAAGTTAGCATCAGTTGGAGACTCTTCTTCATCGGCCGGCCGAAGAAGAAGAAGGTTGAACCCGCACACACTCTCTCATGCGCTAAGGTACACATGGTCAACTTCTTTCTATTCCCATTACATAAAGCGGAGCCCACGTCTCCTGGTGACCTCAATCTCTTTATTCATGTTCTAAGTCATTCTATTCCTCCCTCTCCTCCAATACGACCCAAACCATCTCCGGTGCTCGAGCAACGTCGTGAGATGAAAATTCGGGGATCAATGTGAGTGTGGGACCGAGATGAGGATTTTACCGCTTTCCGAGTGTTTTCTGATTCACTCCCTTTCCCCTATTCTATCATCACCTTCTCTTGAGGTGCCGATTCAAAACCTATTTCTGGAGTCGACAGTTCCCAATGATGACCATCATTTTTTACCCTAGGGATTCCAATGTTGCTACTCATTGGTTGGCGAGGTGGCATCTTAACTTGCTGACTCTCAGTGTCATGTACTTGGGCATAGCCGATCTCTAATCTGATATTGTGGAATAGCTATGTTTGGACTCACTAGCTTGCAGTGAAAGACTCTGTTTAACTTAACTAAACATGCAGTACTTTACGTTTAAAAGAAAGAAATCACATATGACCTCCTACACATGACGTTGGGTCACCTCGACGATGGATGGGACGCCCGTGAGCTAGTTAGCTGCGAATGCCATATAGGATATGTGCGGTCGCTCTGGCTCGCTAAAGAATGTCTAAGTGAACCCTAGATGGAGGGCGGCATCGGTGAAGTGCAGAGTGACTGTCGAAGAATCTACCATTGTGTAGTTGTTGAAGTTGTAGTAGGTGTCTACTCTAGAGATTGGTGGCGGCACAAGCAGAAACCTGGTCATGCTATTATGGATAGCCTCCCTGAGGGCGTTATAGGGTAGCTACGAGATGTATGACAGTAGGGAGCTTGAGTCAGTGATCATCTTGGCCTCCATGAAGACCTCCTCCGGCATTGACAACAACCACCCATTGACGGTCATCACTGATAGGATGACAAAAAAATAGTTAGGAAGTGCAGGCATCAAAACAATGGGTGTGTATAATGCCGGAGGATATGCCCCACTGCCGAGGGTCAGGTGCCCTGTATCTCTATATATAGGGGGAGATAGTAGGAGAAATGTTGCCCAGATGTGACATCTATGAATTCAACGACTTGTTGGTGCGGTTGAGGTCGAGCATCCCAACAGTGTTATGGAACGGCCCTCGGTTGTCGTTGCTGCAACCAAGTGTGAAGGTAGCCCACTGTGTTGTGCCCGCCAATAGGACTCTATCTTGGACAAGGAGACCCGACGTGTATGAGCTATCTGTCTATTCAACTATGTTAACCGACCTAAAATCATCGTCCCCTCATGTGTAAGTTCTTCTGAATTTGACATATGTACATTATTACGAGTAATGGTCAACGGAGGGGGTCCACTGACCCTTGGCTTTGAAACCATGTTAACCAACCCAAAACCACGGTGTCGAGTTAGAGAGACCCAAACTTTTAAGCACAAGAACCTCATCTCAATTAACCAATATGGGACTATCTAATTAGACACATCGACTAGTTGCTCAATAAGTAAATGTCACATATGGGCAACATCTTCTCCTATTGTCTCCCCTGCATGTATAGTGATTTCGAGCACCTAACCCTCGACAATGGACCATATCCGTCGAGGGTATACACGCCTATTGTTCCCAAGCCCGCATAGCCTAAGTATTTCTTCGTTGGCCTGTAGGTAATAAGCTTCAACAGTCGGTTGTTGCCTATGAAAGAGGGGGTATTGTGGTGGCCAAGGTAGTCGACACTGATTCCTTGATCTGGTGCATTCTGGAGCCATCATGACCCAGCATAGGCTTGTGCCCTTACCACACCCTCTTCCCCCATGGACACCTACTATGACTTGGGCAATGTGACAATGGTGGATTCTTTGACAGTCACCTCCACTTCATCGACACTGAACTCCAACAAGGGTTTGCTTAGACATTCTTTAATGATCTCTAACATGAGCACATCTACTACCTAGTGTTCATGTCTAACAACTTCAGGGGTGACCCATCTATCGTTGAGGTGATCCAACACCATGGGTTGGAGGTCATCTATGATCTCGGCAAGAGTAAAATTGGTTTCTCGACAATTATTAATGATTGTCACTGACCAATATAAATATATATTGAGAAGAATTTAATAGAAGGTTGTGTTTATAAATGTCACTTTAACAAGAGGTCCAATGTGAAAATTGTTTTAATGAAAAACCTAATTTTATAAATTGCTTTAGCTTCCACCTTAACATGAATGACACGTATGTTAGCTGAAGTAACAAAAAGTCTTTTATACCCCGGGACAAAACTTTGGATTGTCTGCTCCATTTATGAAGTTGTTTACAAGATGATACATAATTTTATCAAAGGAAAATGTCATTTATTATAAAAAATTTGTAAAAAATGAAAAATTAAAATGGAACTAAGTTTATTGCCTGAACAATTTTTTGGTGCAAAAAATTCAAAAAACAATTCAAAATTTTAAAAAATAGGAAAACAACTTGTGTGTATCACATTTTGCAAGACTTTTTCTGTTTCTTCACGCTCATGATGATGTCTCTCTTACCATTTGATTGCCATCTGATCTGAGTTTTAAGACCAGTCACTCGTCAAAAACTGCAATTCTTGAGGAGTCTTACCAGAGAGTCATCTCTGACCTCCTTCAGTCGGTCATTTTGAATGAAAAAGTATTATGATTAAAAATTAGTTATTACACCATATTTATTATATTTATTTGTGACTACAATATAATTTTAACTTCATTTTAATTTATAAGTTTTAAATATTTTAATAAACAATGTATTCTAAAGAAAGTAGTGGGGCAGAGTTAGCATCCTTTGTTTCTTAGGGTAAAAAATAAAATTCCTCTTCTTTTTAACGCCGATCCCTTGGTTACCATCGTATCTAGAGCGAAAATGCATGAAAAGTTGAAAGTTAGACCTTTTGCTGAAACGGACACCCCCATTAATTTCTTCTTTTTTATCTTGTGGTGTCCACCTAAAAATGTTCAGTTATGGTCATATCCACACCCTACATCAGCCCCATGTCTCCATTCTTATAACTATTGGACAATGATACAAAATATAAAAGTAGACTTGCAGCAAGATGGGAGTGGAACATGAAATCAGGATTTCATTGTTAAGAGGTGAGAAATGGTGAATACATAAGGCTAACAAATAAAATAGAAGCAGAATAGTTGAACTTAAAAATTCCCTTCATCAATTTATATAATTACTTATTGGTACTTCCTACAATCCAAAATGCCTCTAGAATAGATGGATAGACATAGCTTAAATCCCAATGATGAGACTGGAAACACCATGAATTTTCATTAGTCTCGTCATATTTGTCATATTGATAATTTTGATTTCTTTTATTTAATCAACTTGACCACTAGAACTAGAACCAATTTCTTGTTCTCTACCTATACATTTCTTGGAAAATTTTAGGTGTGATCGCATACTATGGCATGGAGATGAAATTGATCAGCTGTTCTACACTTGGGGTAAAACCAAGTTCTTAGACCATAGGCCTATTTGTGCAATTTTCTTGGTGGATGTCTTGGTCTTGGCTCTAGGTTGAGAATGGATTTAACCCATGGCCCTGTTAATGTTAACACCAAACAGTTTCTACATCCATGCTCCAGCGAAGTCATCACAGTAACAAGGTAAGTAAGCAAAATTAAGTCATATGTTAATTGCGCTTTATACAAATGGACACATACAGCAGATTTTTCATATATTGTATACATTGCAAAACAACCTATATATGCTATCATCTCTGGCATAACATGACTAGCATTTGCAGTAGATTTCTAAATGCATTCACAATATCTCTGGTTAATTTTACTTTCTTATAGAAGATCAACTCACAGCCAGGAAAACCTTCTACACATAAGAGTGCATGCTTTTCTTCAATTGTACAATCTTTTTAATTTTTGATGCTAAGATGAACCGGTTGCATGGCATCCTCAAGGATCTATTAATTTAACCATGGTTTTCAAACGTAGAGCGATCCATTATCATACCATACGCATTTACACACAAATCCAGGCAATTTGGTATGAACAATTACATTTCTATTAACCTTGCCTATAACTTTATCTGTAAGGTTTATGTTCATGGCATAAGTTTGTAAGGTTTATCCGTATCATAACCATGTTTATGATTTCAAAACCTTTTCACCACTGCGTACAATAGAGGTTAGAGACACTAAATGAAGTAATGCACAAAGTTTGAAGTTAAGCACCCAATTTTTTTGCCATGAAGCATATTTCACTAATGAAGAAGATTTAGACAATGAGTTGGGCTCTAATTAATATCATGGCAAGTTGATGAACAAGAAACACACAGAAGCAAGGATGGAGCTAGATAAGCAAATAGACAAAGCAAGGTTGTTGAAACCCTTGATAGACACTTATCTATTTCCAGAGAGATCATGAACAAAGATCTCAAATTGAGGATTGCATATTTATTTTCTTACAATTGGTACCCTTAGTTAAATTCTACTATATGTTTATATTAATATATTATTTTTTAAATATATATGACATATCAGTCACACACATCACCCATACACATGCAAAGCACTATGTACACATACTACTATGTACGTGTTCTTGCATGACGGAGTGCGGTGGATCAAAATAAAATTCATATTATCCTAGACATCACATGAAACGAATGACAAACTCCTCCTCCCACTCTTTGGACTTTCTTCATGCTCTTTTTTTTCATAGATTCTCTCTTTGTTAAATGTTGATACACTTCGATGCCCAGTCACACACAAATGACTCGGCACTCGAAATATTTATGTTCAAAGTATTCCATATTAATGTACATCAGATGTGGCAGTTCATATGCCATGTTCAATGTTGTCAAAGTGTAAATGTGACAAAGTCCTTCCCTTAGTGAAAAATATCCCACTTGACCGGGAAAATTTTGGCAGCATGCCGCCTTATTTTTTGATCAGTGTGAAATTTTTACCCATCCTAAAAAAATAGTCTTTTGACTTTCTAAGTAATGGGAAGGATCATATGCAATGGGAGCCGGCCCACACCTACGTCCGGGTCAGCATTCCGGTGCAAGCCGGATGAGCCGCCCAAGGTGGAGCACCCACGTGGTGGTGCTAACTCCTTATTTAATTTTGGCATTTTGCCTTCACATTTAGTTAAGTGTGATTTTTAAATGTCCAAGGCCTAATGGACCAGCTTCATGTAAATAGCACAATGAGCCGGTCTTCAAGTCATGTCAGCCTAGTGAGGCCGGTCTTCAAGTCATGTCAACCGGGTTGGCCTATTTTGAACATCTTGGGCTTTGGGGGCCTGATTTGCTCTTGAAGGGCCAGCATGGCCTATTTTTAGCACTTCAAGGCCAAAATGGCCAGCTTCATAACCTGTATGCCTTTGCCATTTTTTTGTTTTGTTTTTTTTCAGCAGCAGCAGGTGGTGCAAATCTACATTTAGAGAGCTGAAGAAGGACCTTTTTAGTGCTATTTTGAGAGCTTCCAATTGGCTGAATTATTTTGCCATTCTGGTGCTGTGTTGAAGGGCCATCAAGGGGGCACACAAGGACCTGATTAAGGTGTGTTTTGATAGGCCAAACATGGGCTGAAAGGGGGCTTATGTTCTGATGCTGCTCAAGTGAGCAGAACTTGGACTATTTGGATGGCCAAATAGGGAAGTCAAGGGGCTGTGCAAAGGCATTTGATGGGTGGAAATTAGGACCACCCAGCTTAACTCTTGGCCCGTCTAGGGGATTCCAAGAGGCCCGGGCTGTCACCCATACTTCCACACATTAAAGAGGATGTTTGGTTTGTTTAGGGTGCTGTTTAAATGACCATCAGAGGGGTTAAACATGTGTTGGTTTCAAAGCTATGAAAGGGGCCTGATTTCAGGGCCAGCAATGGGGCCTAATTTGGGTATTTTCTGAAGTCTGTCCACTTGGACAACAAGGATGGTCAAACATGGCCTGATTAAGAGCATGTTTGGGAGCCTAATTGGCTGCTAGAGGGATGGAAACAAGGGCCATGGTGTTAGGTGACAGCATGGGGTTGCTTGGGGTGCCAAATGGGCTGTTTACAGGTCACCTACAGGCTGCATTTGGATGGCTAGAGTGGGCACACAAAGGGATCTGCAGGTCTGATCTTTTTTTTATAACTTTATGAAGGAGATTAAGAAGAGATGTAGAGAGGGAAAGGAGGGGAGGCTGCACTACAATTTACATCTTCTCCTTACCTATCTTTGCTGCAACTCTTGATGAAGTCAGAATGGAGACCGCACAGGGGAACAAAAGGGCAGCTACAGGTACTGCTGGTGGAGTTGGCGCACCAGCCAATGAAGGGAGCCTTATTCTCCCTATTTCTTCTTATCCTTGGCTGCATATGATGCTGGAGCAGGGCTGAAGATTGTTGGCTTCTTCTGGAGGAGTTGGTGCACCAGGGAGCTGAGTAGATGCTAGAGCAGGGCTGGTGCAGGGGAGTCTCCAGGTGAGGTGCGCACATGGCCAGCTGAGGGGGTTTAAATAGAGAGAGGGGATGCCATCTCCAGGAGAGGATAAGCCAAGGGCTGTTGGAAGAGGATAAGTATAACTCAAGGGAGGTTGAAAGTGATAAAGATAAATCATGGGGGTTGTTGGGCTGGTGGTTGTGCGCCAACTAGAAAGAGAGGGAGAGAAGGGTGCGCACCTTCTCCTCCTTTCAAGGAGGTGTGCGCACATGACAGGTGGCAAGAAGGCTGGTTCGACCAAGGCTTGGATGGGGATAGGCTTTAGTTGTAGGATTAGTTAAGATGAAGATAAACTAAGGGAGAGATAGGGAGGTGGTTGAGGGAAGTGGTTGAGTGGGACCCACCAACCAAAGAAGGAGGAGGTGGGTGCAACTCCCCCCCCTATTTTCTAGGGCTTCTTGCACACAAGGAAGGAGAGAGAAATCTGGTATGTTTGACCAAGGCAGGTGGAGGGAAGAGAGAGAACCAATCTAGTCCATTGGTCTAAAAGCCCTCAATCCGATGGCTATCGTTAATTTCGGCCAAAAATTAATTAAACAACTCCCAAATTGACTCTGAAAAATATAGAATATGCCCTGATGGCTGTTGATCTCATGCTCCATCACGATGTGTGGTTAAGATCACCTAAGTTGCATCAAATCTCCCGATTTTACCAATTTCTCTGATCGGTGCGATCTCGGACATCGATAATGCTGGAAACTATAATTGAGTGCAATTACCTCCTCCCATTGGCCAAATTTATTTTTCATATATAAATATTCATGAGATAAAAATTTTGGTCCATGAAAATTGAAATTTTCAGCGCAAGGGTCGATCCGGGAGCTGATCGGACCATTATGCCCCTGGTGCGACGACATACGGCTTTCTGTCTAGATTTGATCTTTCATGCATATTTCTTCATCCGGTGGTCGGATTTTCGATCGTTTTGAGCATTGCCTAGCTCTATCCAACATTTAAAATGTGGTAATATTAGAATTTCATGTTATATTCCCAATTTGTCCCAAAGTGTCGGGGGCAAAATGGTCATTTTGGCTTTCTGATGTCCGTTTTTCATGTTTTGGGCACCGTTGCGAAGCTCTCGACCAGGGCTATGCAATGAGCACATTATCTTGGCCATTTGTGGCATGTCAAGCCATGACAAGGCATTTAAAAATCCTATTTGCTTCATCTATTCTTGAATTTCTTGAATCTGGGTCAAATTTTCAGCACCGGCTTCAGCATTGCCGAAATCCGTATCAAGCGTGCTAAGCAAAAAATTTTGGTGCCAACATTGCCATAGAAGTGTTCTATGTCAACAACCGTGATATTCAAGTCATCAAAGGAATGGATCCGTGTCCCCAGCACCTTCTCCTGGATCTCAACCCTAAGGCCTCTCTTGCACAATGCAACTGCCTCCTCCTGCAAAGGCAATTCATACATACATTTCTCCAGCGACGAATATAGTCGACTGCCGATTCATTCCATCCCTAGAACATAGTGGTCAAATCAACCAGAGTATGCGGCCACTCAGAGAAACTAAACCTCTTAATAAACTTTCTTTGTAGATCAGGCCAGTCTACTATTGACCTAGGCTTCAACTTAGAAAATCACTCAAAGGTTGTGCTCGTCAGAGTGGTGGAGAAGTACTTGAGCAAGTACGATTTGCAATGTGCCAACTCACCCATGTAAGTGTAATATAAAGCCAAATGCTCCCTGGGGGACCCACGCCCATCAAACTTGGAGCACTTGGGCACCTTAGACGTCAGGAAGAAGTTTCACATACTGATGATGTGGTGGGTATGGGACTTGGCAGAGGCCACCACACCTTGTCCATATTCATGTTGCGCCAAATGCATAGAAATCATTTGATCTATCAATAGCCCACTGAGAGGGCTCAAGAAAATCTTGCTGCGGTGGAGGCAGAGGGGCTTGGTACTATGGTTGAATGAAGATCTCATCATCCATGGGTGGTCTAGGAGCCAGATGCACGAGAGTAGTAGGATGAGGTTGTGCTACATGTGGCAGTTCTCCTTGGGCAATACGGGGCCCATCTGAAGCCTCAGTGGCACCTGATGCTTGTGCCAGTTGAGAATGGAGAAAGCCGGAACTGACAAGGAGAGCCTGAAGCTGTTGATTCTCCCTCCAAAGATCCTCTAACTTCAAGGCCAATGGCATGACCACTACTTCGTCGCTTGGAACAATATCCTTGTCCTTACGACGGCGCGTGCCCTCCGTGGCGATGTCAGATTGACGCTCGACCATACTACGTGTGATGGGCCCAACATGGGCTATAGTCTGAGAGTCCTCTGATTAAAAATGTTTTTTAAAAGATTGGATTTTTTTAATGTTGAAATATCATACCCAAATTTTCTAGTAAAATAGGTGATAGACCATAAAAAATACTAGATAGTCCAGGTGATATTAAAAGAGTATAGAACCGAGTTTGGGTTCTGTAAAAATATTTTTGACCTTTCTCCATCGGATGGTGTGAATATCCAATGTTCATTTACATTGAGAAAACACTCAAACACCCTTGATTAACTACCAAAGCGATCTTGTTTGACGAGAGCATGCACATCCACAACGTATAAAGAACACAAAGGGCCCCGGCCTTTCGGGCCTAATGAGATGCAAATAAATTTGATTAGATTTGGTTTGGAGTTGACTTATGTCGATTTATGAATCAATTTTGATGTGGTTTGAAATGTTAATTTCATATTTCAATTTGACTTGGATTTGAATGTTATTTGTTTGAGCTTGTTTGGTTTGTTTTACCTCGTTGAAGTTTATTTTATTTATTGTTTGAACTTGAAATATTTTAGATGTGTTGATCAATTTGACTTGTTTAAGTTTAGTTGATATGTGTTGAGTCATTTTTATGTGGTTTTCTCATAATGGTTGGTGTTTTCATACCAATTCGGGTGTGTTCGATATGTTTTAAATGTTTTGAAGTTTGGTTCAAATTGATTAACCTTGAATTTCATACTGTTAATGAATCTGATTTACATGTTTTAAGATGTATTTTAGATGCTTTAATGTTTTTTTGATGTGTTCATTTCAAATGGTTAGGAATCGTTTTGTTTTCACTTGTTTTAACAAAAATGAATTCCAATGAATTAAGTGTATTAAATCATCTTTTTTAGATTGTATGATATTTGTTGAATGTTAAGGTTTTAATGACTTGTTATAAGTGTATTTTAGGTTTGGTTTGAATGTATTTTCATATATGATTAGGTTATGTTTAGATTTGGTTAACTTTTGTTCGGTTCGCATCACATCTAGTCAGTCAAGCTAGTGTCGATGCCCGGTCACAACTGTAGACACGCCAAATTGGCCTGATTCGGAGCCCTAGACTCTTATTCCATAGGTGATATCTTTTATTTGACCGTTATCTGATCCGGACTACCTCGTGGAGATGAGCTAAGGACATTAGTGGAGCCCCCTTGTTAGTTGAGAATGGACCAATGATTTCTGGAATATTGCCGTAACCTTCAAGCGAGAGCCGCACGTGAACTGTAAAAACACGAAGCCTGCTCGATGACCGACCTTGAATGGTCCATAATTGAAGGCCTCGAGAGTCCCGCATGTGTTCCGTAACATTCAGGGTTTCCGAGAAGTCACTTCGGTAGGCGTCGATCAATGACGGC
This sequence comes from Cryptocoryne crispatula var. balansae, assembly GCA_036172225.1. Lineage (NCBI taxonomy): Eukaryota > Viridiplantae > Streptophyta > Magnoliopsida > Alismatales > Araceae > Cryptocoryne > Cryptocoryne crispatula. Next base: position 32,606,897 of record CM069929.1, on the reverse strand, counting down.
TTTCGTTACGGCTTTTTCGATGTGTCGACACGGCTATCCCGGCCACATGTTAGGCCTTTCCGGTCATCCCCGGGTCTTTTCAAGTCATCCGGGTCGATTCTAGCCGTATATTTTATCAACCGGGGCTATAAGGCAGGTTCGGTCAATTTAGGGTTACGCAGCTTTTACGACTTTCGATTCACGTTGACCGGGTTAATCTCAGATTTTTCGATGACTTCGGGTTTTTCGATCATACCGGACTTGTTCGGTCATCATTTTAAGTCATCCCGAGTTGACCCGAGATTTCTCGACCGGGACCGTGCTCTTTCGGATCTTCGCCCCGGGTTTCGGCTTTCCGCGAGAGGGTCAACTGGTAGAAAGCCCCGTACGGAACATCTCGGGGTCATGCGGCTGGTTTACCGACTTGAGGAGGTGCGGTTGAAGGCCCTCTTTCCAACGCGACAAACGGGAGCCGAATCGGACATCCGGTTTGCGAGATACGGCTCGCGGAACACGCGCGCGGAGAGAGAGTGTACCGCGCCCCCGCTCCGCTTGAAAGGGAGGGCGCGCCTCGCGCGCCCTCAACCCGGGCGCGCCCTGCGCGCCCTCGAGCGGGGCGCGCCCGGTCCCTTTGAAAGGCGGGGGCGCGGTCGATTACTTTAAATCGGAAATTACCCCCGATTAGCACCTTCTAAACCGGGTTTTCGGAAGGTTTCCGGGCGAGGATTTTCACTTATTTGTACCGCGCCCCCGGTTCGGGGCGCGTTACGTATGTCAAGTTGATTTTTAGCAATTTCCGGAAGTTTCCGTCGATTTTTAGCGATTGAGACGCCGAACGCGCCCCGCATCCTTTGAAACGGGGGGCGCAGACCGCGCCCCGGGCGGGGCGCCCCTGCGCGCCCTTGGTTTGAGGGCGCGCCTGCGCGCCCTCCTCCTTTGAAACGCGGGGCGCGGTACACCCGGATTTCTAAATTTTGCACCGGCTCTCTTCCCCTATAAATTGAGGGCCGTTCTCAACGAACCGAGGTTGAACCCCGGTGCCTAGCTCGTCCCAAGGTCGTCCAAGCTCTTCTCCAAAGCCACCCCGACGTCCAAAGGCGATCCGAAGTCAAGAAACCGATCCCGAGGTGAAGGAGAAGGCTCGATCCGGGTGTTCTTCATCAACCATCTTCATCGACTTCTGGAGAAAATCCGAGGCTTCTGCTGCAAAAGTCTTCAACATAAAAATTGTTCCTCTCTTCGTCCTCTTTCGTCCCCAACTGACGGCACTCCATTCCGACTTGCCGTTTGTTCGTGGCGGTTGCTACACTGAGGGCGCGCATCCAGGTTCTGTTTTTGATATCCGCCCACTTTCATAATTTTTACTGACTTCTACAGGAGGATTTCGGAGAAGTCATCAACATAGGAACTCTTCTTCTCTGAGTCCTCCGTCTACTCCAACAAACGGCACTCAATTCCGACATCGGGGTCGTCCGTAACATCCTCTGCACCAAAGTCGCGCCAGAAGGGTACCAAGCTACCCGAACCGGCTGTTTTCAACCAACTCGGCTTCAACTGAAGCCAAATCATTCCATAAGCTTTCTAAACTCCATTAATTCTGTTTATTTACTGTTTTAAAGCATATTTTAGTTCATTTACATCATTTTTACATCATCAAAAACACAAAAAAAAGGGGTTAGGACTCACCCCAATCCGGTGAGTTCGATTCCAATTGCTTCTCTTTCATATTCTCTCTACAGTTACTACACTTCACAAGTCTAACCAAACTCTTCACTTGGTTCATTGTTCTAGTTGCACGAGTTGATCAAGCTAGCATTGGATTGGAGACTCTTCTTCATCGGCCGGCCGAAGAAGAAGAAGGTTGAACTCACATCCCTTTCTCCCACGCTAAGGTACACACGGTCAACTTCTTTCTCTTTCCATTACATAAATCGGAGCCCGCGGCTCTGCGACCACAATTTCTTTTTATTCATGTTCTAAATTCATATCCTCCTCACTCTCCTCCCACATGACCCGAACCATCTCCGGTGCTCGAGCGACGCCATGAGATGAAAGTTCGGGGATCAATGTGAGTGTGGGACCGAGGTGAGGAGTCTTTACCGCTTTCCGAGTGTTTTCCGATTCACTCCCCCTTTTCCCCAATTCCATATTTCACCTTCTTCTTGAGGTGCCGATCCGGAACCCATTTCTGGAGTCGACAGCTTTTGGCGACCACGGTGGGACAACCAATGTCTTCAACCGTGCTAGCTTGATTGATCCGTGCAACTAGTTGTTTTCCGACTTGGTTCCCGCGTGAACCGGCTTGTCCTTTACCCTTTTCCATGTCAATTTACTTTTAAAAACTTGCTGATTACTCTTCCTTTAAGATTGTCCCCCATGTGGACTTGATTTCTTGTCTTTAATTTCAGCCCGGTTCCCGCGTGAACCACTTTTCTTCTTATAAACCGGTTCCCACGTGAACCACCTTTCTTCTCCAACTCGGTTCCCGCGTGAACCAACTTACTTTCAGATCGGTCCCCGCGTGGACCACCCCTTTGCAGCACCTTTAGATTGGCCCCACGTGGCCCTCCTTTCCTTTTTCCAATCAAACAAACCGGTTCCCGCGTGAACCACCCATTTTCCTTCAAAACCGGTTCCCGCGTGAACCACCTTTCTTTTCCAACTCGGTTCCCGCGTGAACCAACTCACTTTCAGATCGGTCCCCGCGTGGACCACCCCTTTGCACCAATTAGATTGGCCCCACGTGGCCCTCCTTTCCTTTTTTCCAATCAAACAAACCGGTTCCCGCGTGAACCACCCCTTTTCCTTGAAACCGGTTCCCACGTGAACCACCTACTTTTCCAAAACTCGGCTCCCGCGTGAGCCACTTTATTTTCAATTCGGTCCCCGCGTGGACCATCCTTTTACTTTTACTTCAGATTTCTCCACACTTGAACACTCCAACACAAGCCGGTTCCCGCGCGAACCACATTTTTAGTTGCTAGTTTCTAGTTACTTGTTTTACTTTCTCATTGCTTATCTTGTTTGCATTCACTTGCTTGACTTATTTAATAGCTTTCATTCATGTTTGCATATTGATTGCTTCTTCTCCTTCTACCCTCCATTTTTCATTTTTGCATTAGCTTTGCATCGGGTACCGGACTCGTTCCGATCCGTAGGGCATTCGAGGCGGGGGCTCTCTCTCCCAACACACCCTCACCCTCCAAACACCTTCTTGGTGGATTCTTACCCTCTCTCGGGATATTCCTTCCTAGTTGATTTGGTGGTTTCCATCAAGACCTCCGTAAGTCCCCATCCGTGGAGTATTCCTCTCCGCACGATTGGGCCGGTTGTACCACTTCCCAAAACCCGAAGAACCCAAGTACCTACTCGTGGTGAATGAGTGATAACCTTAGGTCTTGAAGATTGAAACGCAATAGGAACCATACCCAATTTGAGTGAACAATTGCTAACAATCTATCTAATTTAAGGTTTCAACCCAATAATTGTCGAGTAGTCATTTTAAAACCTCGTTTGCATAACTTGCTTGCTCACAACAATTGAAAACAACCAAAAAAAAAAAAAAATTCTCTCCTTTCAAAACACCTAAAACAAAAAAAACAAAAAAAAATCCCTTTAAATTTTGTGTTCAACTTGCTTGCCAAACAACCAAATTGAAACCAAATCAAATCAAACAAACAACCATAACCAAACAAAAAAAACTCTCTTTGCGTTTACACCTTTCATTTGCTTTCTTTCAACCGTTTTGTAAGGAATTTGACGGGATGCCCACTCCCAGGTCCGGAAGACACATCGGGATGTCGGACTACGCGGCCAGAAGAGGAGTACGAGATGGGTCACTACGAGCTTCAGCAACCCGTGGTCCAACCGGATGGCCATGTTAATGCCGTGATGGAACCTGAGGTCCAAGATCCCGCTCACCGATCCACTTCACATATTATAGAACAAGCTCTCAAGGATCTATCTCTTCACCTTGATCCCGAGGCCTTTGCAATTGTCCAATATGCCACTAAGGGCAAGATGCCCACCAATCAGGCTCCGATCGAGGGAAATCAAGCCCCCTCACCACCCAACCGGCAGTGCCCTTGATCATCTCTTCTCCTGGGCAACCTTGCCGTGTCTCTACTCACCCCGTTGTGGGGCATTCACACAATTACGCACTCAGTTCTGTTTCCAACCCACCTCTTCCAACCCAATCAAGTAAACACTTTGCTCCCGCGGCTCGGGAATCCGGCCTCACCCGAGGTGTTAATGAACAAAATCGACCGGATGGATGAGCGCTTCGAAGAGATGAGGCACCGCCTCGATTCTAAAGCCATCCTGAAATCTCGTCCCCTCTTTCCCGAGTTCTACACCTTCCTCCTTCGAGAGATACCGGTCTTCCAACGTTACAACGGACCGGTAATCCTTTTAACCATCTAAAGAGCTTTCTCTATGACTCCTCATTACGGAAAAATGACCGCAAAGCCCTTGCCTTCCTATTCCGTCGGTCATTGGATGGATCCGCCCTAGACCGGTTCTATTCTCTTGATTCCATTGAGGCGGCGGATTTCGACATTGTTAAGACGAAGTTTCTACGGTACAAGGATAGGGTGGGGCCACCTGCTCGATAAGCGACTTAATTGTGAAAAGATGAGGCCGGATGAGGACTTTGCCCGATTTTGATTTTGATCGGTGGAGAATGGCCGAGAGGCTTGTGGATACCATCTCGGAGGGAGCGGTGAGGATGCTCATTGGGAACACAACGCCTAACCTTCGCAACCTTCGATCATGCACCGTCCAACAACCATGAGTGAAGCGTGATAGCGCCCGCTACCTCCAAACCCACTTTAAGGATGCATCCATGATCAACCCGTTCGACACCAAGCCCCGTAATACTAGAAAGCCTACACCGTAGGACCCACCACCCGAAGGGGTAGTAAATAATGAGAGCATCAATGCCATGGGTAACCGAGGGTGGGTACCGTCAAAGCCAATACCGTAACCCACCACCCAATCAACAATACCGCCACGGCCCTCAACCGGCTCCTCGACCACAGACAGCAACTTGCATACAACGAGCACCACCACGGAACCCACCTCCAACCGGGCACCCCAGCAACCAAATGCCTACAACCGAGCGCCTCAACAACAACATGTCTACAACCGACCACCACCACCACAACAAGCCTACAACCAAGTGCCACCACCAGCCAACCGACTTAGGAGGGGGACCCAAGAGAGAATACTACCCTCAGCGCCATTCCCCCTCGTCGACATTTTCAATGCATTGATGGTGAACGAACGGCGATTAGAGCTTCCAAAGGAGAGAGAAGGGTGGCCGGCAAATGTTGACATGACAAAAATCTCGCTTACCATCGGTATCCTACAGGCACACGGTGGATGTCTGTTTCCGGATTTAAAGATTACATTCATGACCTCAACGATCGAGGAAACATTGACCTGAGCACGGATGGGAGAGTCTATACAAGCCATGAAGGCACGGCGAGAATCAACCACGGCGACAACAAGCACAACAACGGCGCACCGGCACAGGCATAGTCCAAGATCCGCTACGGTACATGCACCCGTACAAGCACGGCACCGGCACCACCAAACCAACGACTCGGCCTCGTCCACTCCGCCATCGAGGAGTCAACCCACCATTCCCCGGGGTTGGCGGTCGAGGATCAAATCACCTCCATGCCCGCCATACCGACCCCACCTACAAACCGCACCATACTCTCCATACCGAGAGTTGCCCCCAGCCCGCAAACTATCCGACACCACTACCCTCACCAACCATTAACCCTCCACGACGCTTAATCATTAGACCGCCACCCGTCTCCCAACCAGCACCCCAACCATCACCCCAACCTAACCCACCAACCACCATTAATCCTCCACGGCGTCTAATCATTAGACCGCCACCAACACCCCGAGACATCACCTAATCTACCAATCACTTTGCCACCCACGACCCCTCATCATTGAACCATCACCACCAACACCCCAACCATCACCCAACATACCGGCCTCCACCAATCCACGACCCCTCATCATCCGATCCTCACCACCCCTACCTACCATGGGCTCCTCAACCTACCAACCAACCCTACCATCACCATCATCACCACTTCCCCCTACCACGGCGGCGCCCGGTACTTCGTAGCGGGAGGATGTTCCAAAGGGTCTTCCCCGAGTCGGGATACAACCACGGGGAGCAAGCGAGAAGAGGAGGTAGTGGAAGAACCATGCCGGCACCCGCATATGATCTATTAAAACATTTGGAGAAAATGGGGGGACGGATTTCAATTCTGGAGGTGATAAAGAGGTCAAAGAATCATCGGGACATCTTGCGACAATGATACTTGCGACGGGTCATGGTCAATGAGGACCTCCCGCACGAGAGGTCATTCTTGTCCGACCCCGAGGAGTGAACATCCGGCACTCACCTTTACACGGGGAGGAGTTGGCACGGCCGGAGATCGAAAGTACGCCTTGCGCGTTGCGGTAGTCATCCGAGGCGTGGAGATCAAGTCTTGCTTGATTGACACCGGAGCATCCATAAATGTCATGCCGCCGAAACATTGCAACTTTGCGGCATCTCCGATGAAGAAATCGAGCCTTACGCCGTCACGGTGACCGCATATGACAACTCCGGAGCCGGCACGAGGGGTGGTTACATTGAAAGTAGGGCTCGGGCCGTGTCTTGTCACCACCGAGTTTCACGTTCTAGAACCGGACCCTACATTCAAAGCTATTTTGGGACGCCCGTACCTTGAGGCAATAGGAGGCTGTTGCCTCCACTAATCATCGATGTACGAAGTTCCCATACAAGGGCCGAGGTGATCAGTAACCAACATCCCCATTCGAGTGACGTGGATGACCCCTCTTCGCACTACCAATATCAAAATCTGTCCGGCCGTTGGTTTCAACTACGGAGCTACACGAGGTCATGGTGTTAACGACGCCTCCAGTTCGGTTGCGTTGCGGATGATGAAAGGGATGGGCTATCAGCCGGGGAAAGGGGCAAGGGAAAGGAGGCTGCAGTGGGGTTGTGCACCCCATTGAAGCCGTACGAAGACCAAAGAGACACGGGCTTGGCTATGAGCCCGGTTTCACTCCGCGGATGGTCTACCGGCCAAAAATGCCATGGGACTCCAAAATTCTTTATTAAAGGGGAGACCATGATGATGGCCGGGGGACAAGAAGAAGAACCGGTCAAGAGGAAGAAGGCACCCGAGCAAGAGGAGAAGGTGGACAGCTTTGAGTTCATCTTTAGCTCGGTTGTTCATAGAGGAGGAAGAACCGGTCAAGGGCAAGTCCATCTCTAAGCAACTTGTCCACTCGAACCCACCTCCAAACAACATCCCGCGTGAACCGTATCCTACGGTCACGTATTTCAAAATCCTCACTCTATCCCTCTTGGATTCGCTTGATGGGCTATCTAGCCCAATTCCCACATTTGGGCCAAAATGGCCACGAAGCGTCGATGGGCACGAGCCCATTTAAATCTTCTCACTCCACCGGGCTTCTATGCCCATTCCAATCCAACAACCTTGGGCCCACATGCCCACCCGGTCGGGCCCACGTGCCCTTTAGATTCATTTTCCACTTTGGGCCCGCGTGCCCACCATTGGGCCCACGTGCCCCTTAGATCTTTTCACCGGCTTTGGGCCTATGCCGTTTCTTGTTATCATCGGGCCCGCGAGCCCATTTTTCTCCCATTTACTTAAGCTTTCGATTTACTGCTCGAGCCCCATCGGCTCATTCCCTTTTTGTTATTGAAAATACCCAAAATACCCAAAAAAAAACGTCCTCTCGCAAACTCGTTTTCCATCGAGGAGACGTCGCTACTTGTCTCGGAGGGTGCTCCCCGACCGGGGACCCCTCTTCTCCAACTCATCTTTGATCGATACGCTCGATCCTTCACCCATGTTAATACCACCTTTTCAATTCCGTCTTCTTTAGGAGTAGTTAGGATAGGAAAGAAGAAAATTCGAGGTAAACGTGTGCCGAGAAAGATATCTCCAACAAATAGCTCAAAAATGCAAGGAATGTGCAAGGTCGCCAATGTTTTTGGAAAATGCTATCCGACTTAATGAGATCCAATATGAGGATGAATTCAATGTAGATCATACATCGGGAGTTTACGAGGTCTTATCGAGAAAAAGATCTGATTTCGAGGATGGAATTGAGGACTTGGCTGATGCGTATGCATACGGACTTAAAAGATTTGAAGAACCATTAGCCACGGTGGATGATCGACAAAAGAATTGAATCTCGGAACACCGGAAGATCCCAAGACAGGTCCTCCCTAAGTGCAAACCTCACTCCCATTGAGGAACGAGTTTAATTGAAATCTTGGAAGAATATAAGGACACGTTCGCATGGACATACGAAGACATGCCGGGGGTTAGACAACTCATTAGTTGAACATCGTCTAACTTTGAAACACCTGGAGTTACCCCCGGTCAAGCAAAAATTAAGGAGATTCCACCACGATGCTGCACTTAAGATGAAAGAAGAGGTCGACAAGTTACATCAAGCAAGATTCATTAAGGTCGTCCTTTATCCGCAATGGGTGGCAAACATAGTCCCCTGTCATGAAGAAGGATGGCCGAGTTCGGATCTGTATAGACTTCAGGGACTTGAACCGAGCGTGTCCTAAAGATGACTTTCCTTTACCTCATATTGACGTACTGGTTGATAACACTGCTGGATTCGAGATGTTGTCGTTCATGGATGGCTATTCTGGATATAATCAAATCCGATTGGCCGAAGAGGACCAGGAGAAGACCTCGTTCACCACACCTTGGGGAACCTACTGCTATGTCGTCATGCCCTTTGGACTGAAGAATCTTGGTGCCACCTATCGGAAGGGCAATGATGGCTATCTTCCATGACATGATGCATACCCTTGTAGAGGTGTACGTGGATGACCTGGTCGTTAAGTCCAAAAGCCGAAAAGATCATCCCGAAGTGTTAAGAAAGGTCTTGCAAAGGGCTAGGGAATATAAATTGAAGATGAACCCAAAGAAATGCACATTTGGAGTATCCTCGGGAAAAGCATTGGGGTCCATGGTGAGTAAAAGGGGCATAGAGATCGACCCAAACAAGGCCAAGGCAATCATTGGTATGCCTCCTCGAGAAATATGAAAGAACTTCGAGGACTAATCGGGAGGCTACAGTTTGTCCGCCGGTTCATCTCACAACACTCCCAAAGGTGTAAACCTTTCTATGAGTTGACCAAGGCGGGGCCGAGTTCAAATGGGATTCGAAGAGCCAGGATGCATTCGATGGTTTGAAAAGGTACCGGCTAGTCCCCCTGTGCTTAGACCACCGGGTCCCTGGCAAGCCCTTAGTTTTTATATATCTCGGTTTTTGGAGAATTCTCTTGGGGCAGTCCTTGCACAAGTTGATGAAGAAGGAAAGAGAGGGCAACTTACTATTTGTCAAAGATCTTTGATCCATGTGAGCGAAGTATCTTGTAGTGGAGAAGACCCGTGTCTTGCACTAGTCCAGGTAGTTCGAAGCTTAAACACTATTTCTTAGCTCGTGAGGTCAACCTTATTGCCCGCATCAATCCCATCAAATTCCTTCTGAGAAAAGCTTGTTCTAGCGATCGGTTAGGTCGTTGGCGAGCTTCCTTTCTCGATTTGATATCACCTATGTCCCCCGGAAAGGCGATTAAGGGCTATGCCATTGCGAACATCTAGCCCATCACCACTATACCCCTCTTTGACCCGGTCCAATCGGAGCTCCCGGATGACGAACTAATGTTGATCCGATCTTCCCACCTTTGGACATTATATTTTGACGGGGCTGCGAATTCACACGGTAAGGGAATAGGAATCGTCCTTCTATCACCCGAGGGTGTCACCATTCCACGGGCATTTCGGCCTTGACTTCCCCGGCCAACCAACAATATATTTGAATATGAAGCCTTCAGCGGCCAAAGGTGGAGGGCTGCTCATTTCTATGGTGCCACGGAGTGAGGGTGATAGGTGATAGCCAACTAATCCTCCGCCCAAGTCCTAACCAAATACCGAACTTCTCATCCAAACTCAAACCTTACCATGATCTCACCTCTTGCTACATCAAACTCTTTTCCAAACTCACTTTTGTCCATGTTCCTCGAGCTCAGTACATCCTTGCTGAGGCCCTAGCCTCCTTAGCTTCATCCCTATCAGTCCGCTAGGTAGACGAGTGCGGACTATTCATGTCCGTAGAAGGTCGATGCCAGCAATTAACAACGCGCGATTTCTAAAAGTCAAGGAGACATTTGGTAGAAAGGAATATCTAGAGCAGTAAGCACAAGTTTTTCTAGTCGAGTTGGAAGAGTTAGATGAGGGTGAGAGGCCTTGGTTTGATGAGATCGCAAGGTATTGTCAAGATCGGACATATCCACTGGATCGGAAATGCAAAAGAAAAGAAGGCCATCGTGGAGAGTATCCCGGAAGGTATACCATCCTAGGAGGGGTGCTCTACAAGAGGAGCCTAAGCGGAATTTTATTGAGATGCGTTGATGAAGAAGAGGCGGTGGTGCTTAAGGAAGCACATTCCGGGGTCCGTGGGGGCCATGTCAATGCTCAAGCTCTTGCCAAGAAAATCATCGGGCGAGGGGTATTATTGGCCAACCCTAGAAGAGGATTGCTCCATCTTTGTCCGGACCTTGTCATTCTTGCCAACTCCATGCCGACAAGATTCATTCTCCCCGCATCTTCCCTTCATCCTATTCATGCCCCATGGCCCTTCGCCATGTGGGCTTTCGATATCATTGGCCCTCTAAGTGATCTTAACTGCGAAATCCGTTCCAAATCGTTCATCTCGACGGCGAGTACTTCACCAAGTGGGCGAAGCGGAAGCGTTCGTGGAGATCAAGGCATCGACACCGTGCTCCTTCATCAAACGCAACATCATCGCCGAGGTTCGGGATACCCGGCGACATCGTCACCGACAACGGACCGCAATTTCTCTCTCAAGATCTGCGTGATCTTTGCAACGAAGTACCGCATTACATTGCATCATTCATCTCCTTATTACCCGCAAGGCAATGGTCAGCGAGAAGCCACCAACAAAACTTTGATTAAGATCGTCAAGAAAACCTCGTAAGTCTAGCAAGTTCGCGGTGGCCGGATAAGCTTGTAGATGCCCTATGGGCTTATCGTACTTCGTACGGACCCCCATCGGTCAAACCCCGTATGCTCTTGCATATGGGATGGAAGCGGTGGTCCCGTACGAAGCCTCCTTCCATCACTCCGAGTTCAACTCGATAGGGACATCCCTGTCGATGAGAGGCGCGAGAATCTCTCCTTGCACAACTTGAACTCCTAGATGAAAGAAGGTTGGCCGCTTAGAGCATGCCCGGACTTATCGAACCGATTGAAAAGGTTTTATCAAAAGAGGGTGGTAGAGAGAAAGTTCGAAATCGGTGAGATGGTAGTTAAACGTATATTCGTTAAGCCGGGTGGTCCCCGCTCCAAGTTGCAACCCTAACTGGGAAGGGCCTTTTGTTATAACTGAAAAATATCCAGGCAATGCATATGAGCTAACCAACGCTGATGGAAAATTGAATCATCCATGGAACGGCGTTTACCTCAAAAAATATTTTCCTTAGAAAAGAAAATGGAGAATTTCTGGTATGATATCAAGTCATCGATCCAAGGGTGTTAGCTAGAATTCAAGGGTAGACATCACCTTGCACGCACAACACCTCCCGATCCCAGAATCTAGATAGCCCAACACTCAAGAGAGGCAAGGCAGAACCCTGAAGGCGGAAAGGAAACCTTACCCTATTCTCTTCTATTCGGTCCAAGATAGGTGAAGGGGACTAGAGGAGGATAGTATCGAAAATGCCCGCCGCCTTAGTAGGAGGCCGTCTCATGGGGTGCAAAAGGGTGCCAAAAGATGGGCAATGAACCCCACAGGTTTAAACAAATATGGGCCTGTCTGAATGAGTACCCGTAAAAGTAGAAAATGAAAAGGCACCAAAAGATGGGCAATGACCCCACGGAGTAAAACACTGTCCAAATGTGTGCCACGAAATAGGTTTGTCGATAAAGAAGAAAAGACCCGAAGAGGCCGAACCCCAGACGGGCAATTAGGTGTGAGTAGAGAAATCCCTCTCAACATCTCCAAAGCCTATCAAGGACTTTCCCTCAATTCTTCATTCTTACCCCACGGTGTGGGTGGACCAACCAAATCAAAGCTAAACTCTAGCCGATCGAAAGGTTGAAGGTTGGAAAGATTTTGGGTAAGGAACCCCATTTTACACATGGTATCTACCAGTGAACCTAGAAAAACAACCAAGTGATGAGAACTTGTGTCAATACTGAATTTTCTCTCCAAAAAAATAATATTTCCAAAAAAAAAAAAACTCAAAAAAAAGAAAGAGTTGAATATCTTCAAAAACTACAAAAAAAATTATTTTCAAAAACTCAAAAAGAAGAAGAAGAAAATAGCATTTTCAAAAATCCCAAAAATATTTAATCTTTTCAACAAAAAAACTTCTTTTTCAAATTCAAAAATTTTCAAACTTTTTAAAATATTTTATCACCATGCTTGGTTTGAATTTTCGTCTTTACATTCATATTTACTTTCAATCTCTCATGTTTCATATTCTTCATTGCATATTTGTTACTTGATTTTTTACACTCCTAAGAAGGCTATACCCCTTGACAAAGGTCAAGGCATCTTTACCGCAACTTACCAAGGGGGATAAGCCATATTGGCATTCTAATCTCCTTTTTCTAGTGTTTCGAGGCACGAAGAACAAATGAGGAGAACTTCACAAAAAGGCGAAGCTCGCCACTTCCCTCCCCAAGGATTCTTAGGAGGAGGTGCCACCATGACCTCGAGCTCAACTTCGTCGAGGAGCATTTTCAAGATTTCAATAAGGCGATGTTCGCCACTTCCCTCCCCTGAGGATTCTTGGGAGGAGGTGTCACCATAACCTCGGCCTTATTTTTGCCGAGAAACCTTTTTCAGGCGATGCTCGCCACTTCCCTCCCCTGAGGATTCTCAGGAGGAGGTGTCATCATTACCTCGGCCTCAACTTTGCCGAGAAGTTTTTTTTTTTTTCTGTGTCCTCATTTGGACACATGAACTCTTTTGTGAGAATGCATGTCATCACACAGCAAACTCACCGTTATCATTTCTTTTCTTAGCATATATTAGGTGCATTACTATTTATTTTATGCATTGATGTTGAAGACCATGAGCATGGAGAAGACTTGACACGAGATCCCCTTCATCAAAATCTACGACGGTCGGGTCTTCTCTTTTGCTCACGGATAAGCCAAAGTTGTGCTGTGAGGGACGATAGTTCCCGAATGGGTATCTTGACCTCATAGAACATTTATATCTTCAACTATTTGTTATACAAGTTTTGTTTTATTTTCTTGAGCCCAACATGCATCATGTAGTATTAATTGCATTACATTTTGTGTTGTCATTGCATACATCATTTCCTAATCTTCACCTTCTCACCCTCTCGATCATTCTAAATCCCACCGTGTCATTCACCATATTCTTTAGTCCCACTAACCTCTCTAATATCCCACCGTGTCTATTAATCCCACCGTGTTCGGTAACCACTTTTTGCCCTCAAATCTTTCAATTCTTTTCTCACCACAGAGGCCATTGCAACTTCTTTACTATTCATCCCACCATGGCAGCCGATTCATCCCGCCAAGGGCCTTCTATTTTGATCGGAAACTTTGCACCGTCATTATCTTCACGGTGCCTTCAACGTTTGCCTTTCGGAGTCGAGATCATTCCATTCCGAATTGAATCTTGTCTCTTGGAAGACTTAAATAATGCGAGAGCCCGAATGTGCTCGATTGGTATTCTTTTACTTTTTCAAAACAAATCTCTTTTTAAATTTTAGCCCATCACAGTACAGGAACACCGCAAAGATCGGGTTACCGGCTGATGATGAACCTACGAACCCATGTTTCGGGGACTCCCCACCGCGTTGGGGGTTGGCTATCCTTCTCTCGTGCCAATGGCACATCTCTTACCAATCGAACATAGGAAGACTTGATGAAACATGACAGTTAACTAGGAGACTTGAGGAGATTCGTCTTGCCGAATCTGGTCGTTGAGCGTGTCTATATCTACACCTTGATGCCACCTTTTCAGTCCATCGCCATTTCACTCCACTACATTCCACTACGATCCATCTCGCTTCGCTACGCTTTCTCTACGTTTCACTCCGTTCCGCTACATGCCATTCCTTGCAGGCCGACATCAAGGCGAGGCAAGTATGGCGCACGCCAAATTGGCCGATTCGGAGCCCTGAACTCTTATTCCATAGGTGATATCTTTTATTTGACCGTTATCTGATCCGGACTACCTCGTGGAGATGAGCTAAGGACATTAGTGGAGCCCCCTTGTTAGTTGAGAATGGACCAATGATTTCTGGAATATTGCCGTAACCTTCAAGCGAGAGCCGCACGTGAGCGTAAAAACACGAAGCTGCTCGATGACCGACCTTGAATGGTCCATAATTGAAGGCCTCGAGAGTCCCGCATGTGTTCCGTAACATTCGGGGTTCCGAGAAGTCACTTCGGTAGGCGTCGGTCAATGACGGCTTTCGTTACGGCTTTTCGATCTGTCTTGACACGGCTATCCCGGGCCACATGTTAGGCCTTCCGGTCATCACCGGGTCTTTTCGAGTCATCCGGGTCGATTCTAGCCGTATATTTTATCAACCGGGGCTATAAGGCCGGTTCGGTCAATTTTAGGGTTTCGCGGCTTTTACGGCTTTTGATTCACGTTCTACCGGGTTAATCTCGGATTTTCGATGACTTCGGATTGTCCGATCATACCGGACTTGTTCGGTCATCATTTCAAGTCATCCCGAGTTGACCCGAGATTTCTCGACCGGAACCGTGCTCTTTCGGATCTTCGCCCCGGGTTTCGGCTTTCCGCGAGAAGGTAAACCGGTAGAAAGCCCCGTACGAACATCTCGGGAGTCATGCGGCTGGTTTACCGACTTGAGGAGGTGCGGTTGAAGGCCCTCTTTCCAACGCGACAAACGGGAGCCGAATCGGACATCCGGTTTGCGAGATACGGCTCGCGGAACACGCGCGCAGGAGAGAGAGTGTACCGCGCCCCCGCTCCGCTTGAAAGGGGAGGGCGCGCCCTGCGCGCCCTCAACCCGGGGGCGCGCCCTGCGCGCCCTGCGCGCCCCCGGTCCCTTTGAAAGGCGGGGGCGCGGTCAGTTACTTTAAATCGGAAATTACCCCGATTAGCACCTTCTAAACCGGGTTTTCGGAAGGTTTCCGGGCGAGGATTTTCACTTATTTGTACCGCGCCCCCGGTTCGGGGGCGCGTTACGTATGTCAAGTTGATTTTTAGCAATTTCCGGAAGTTTCCGTCGATTTTTAGCAGTGAGACGCCGAACGCGCCCCCGCATCCTTTGAAACGGGGGCGCGCGGACCGCGCCCCGGGCGGGCGCGCCCGCGCGCCCTTGGTTTGAGGGCGCGCCCCCGCGCGCCCTCCCCTCTGAACGCGGGGCGCGGGTACACCCGCCTAAATTTTGCACCGGCTCTCTTCCCCATAAATTGAGGGCCATTCTCAACGAACCGAGGTTGAACCCCGGTGCCTAGCTCGTCCCAAGGTCGTCCAAGCTCTTCTCCAAAGCCATCCCGGCGGCCAAAGGCGATCCGAAGGCAAGAAACCGATCCCGGGGTGAAGGAGACGGCTCGATCCGGGTGTTCTTCATCAACCATCTTCATCGACTTCTGGAGAAAATCCGAGGCTTCTGCTGCAAAAGTCTTCAACATAAAAATTGTTCCTCTCTTCGTCCTCTTTCGTCCCCAACTGACGGCACTCCATTCCGACTTGCCGTTTGTTCGTGGCGGTTGCTACACTGAGGGCGCGCATCCAGGTTCTGTTTTGATATCCGCCCACTTTCATAATTTTTACTGACTTCTACAGGAGGATTTCGGAGAAGTCATCAACATAGGAACTCTTCTTCTCTGAGTCCTCCGTCTACTCCAACAAACGGCACTCAATTCCGACATCGGGGTCGTCCGTAACATCCTCTGCACCAAAGTCGCGCCAGAAGGGTACCAAGCTACCCGAACCGGCTGTTTTCAACCAACTCGGCTTCAACTGGAGCCAAATCATTCCATAAGCTTTCTAAACTCCATTAATTCTGTTTATTTACTGTTTTAAAGCATATTTTAGTTCATTTACATCATTTTTACATCATCAAAAAACACAAAAAAAGGGGTTAGGACTCACCCCAATCCGGTGAGTTCGATTCCAATTGCTTCTCTTTCATATTCTCTCTACAGTTACTACACTTCACAAGTCTAACCAAACTCTTCACTTGGTTCATTGTTCTAGTTGCACAGGTTGATCAAGCTAGCATTGGATTGGAGACTCTTCTTCATCGGCCGGCCGAAGAAGAAGAAGGTTGAACTCACATCCCTTTCTCCCACGCTAAGGTACACACGGTCAACTTCTTTCTCTTTCCATTACATAAATCGGAGCCCGCGGCTCCTGGCGACCACAATTTCTTTTTATTCATGTTCTAAATTCATATCCTCCTCACTCTCCTCCCACATGACCCGAACCATCTCCGGTGCTCGAGCGACGCCGTGAGATGAAAGTTCGGGGATCAATGTGAGTGTGGGACCGAGGTGAGGAGTCTTTACCGCTTTCCGAGTGTTTTCCGATTCACTCCCCCTTTTCCCCAATTCCATATTTCACCTTCTTCTTGAGGTGCCGATCCGGAACCCATTTCTGGAGTCGACAACAACAAATGACTCGGCACTTAAAATATTTATGTTCAAAGTATTCCATGTCAATGTACATCAGATGTGACAATTCATATGCCATGTTCAATGCTTTCAATGTGTAAATGTATCAAAGTCCTTCCCTTGGTGTAAAATCCCACTTGACCGATAAAATTTTGGCAGCATGCCGCCTTATTTTCTGATCGGTGTAGAAATTTTACCCGTCCTACATGGCATAGTCTTTTCACTTTCCAAGTAGTGGGAAGGGTCTGTCTGTAGTGGGAAGCATGTCCCATGGCTATGCCCGGGTCAACATTCCGGTGCATGCTGGATGAGCCGCCCAATGGAGCGTCTAGTTGTTGACTAACTCCTTATTTAATTTTGGCATTTCGCCTTCAGATTTAGTTAAGGTTTATTTTAAGTGTCCAAGGCCCAATGGGCCAGCTTCATCAGCACAATGGGCTGGTCTTCATGTCTCATAGCCTAAGAAGGCTGGCTTCATGTCATGTCAGCCCGGTTGGCCCAATTCAAGCTTCATGTCTTCATGGCCCGGTTGGCTTGTTTTACACTTTTTTTGGACCAGAATTGAGAACCACCTTCTCAAGCCCTTGACCCATCACGTGAGCCAAGGGGGATCAGGCCATCACCCCCAACCCAATCCTCGCGAGGACTTGTCTTGCAGCATCATTGGCTAGCATGGCCTATTTGGACTATCTGCAGAATCTGATTCTTGCACTTGTTTGCAGCACCTGTAGGGGTGCAAACGAACCAATACACTCCACAAATAGCTCGAAACTCGGCTCGATAAAAACTCGACTCGGCTTGTTTATTTTGTTAAATAAACAAGCTTGAACAAAAAATAAAGCTCAACTCATTAAACGAGCCGAGCTTGAACAAACTCCTGCTCGGCTCGATAAGCTCGTGAGCAGCTCGATTAAATATTATATTATATATTTATTTTTACAAATTAAATTATGAGTATTAATAATTATATATTGTCACATAAATATATTAAATAATTTAAAAATTGAGTTTAAACTTAGATTGAGTTT
The DNA here is from genome assembly GCA_036172225.1 of Cryptocoryne crispatula var. balansae. Taxonomy (NCBI): domain Eukaryota; kingdom Viridiplantae; phylum Streptophyta; class Magnoliopsida; order Alismatales; family Araceae; genus Cryptocoryne; species Cryptocoryne crispatula. The sequence goes on along the minus strand of CM069929.1, from coordinate 32,589,130 downwards.
CATAAATGGGCTAAATGTAGAGTTTCACAAATGACTTTTCATTGATTTTGAGTTTTATAAATGAATTTGTATATAGCTTAAACTTGAATGTGAATTGAATTTTAGTCTAACTACTACTCGAGTTCGAGCTCGACTCGGCTCGATTAATAAACGAACCAAGTTTGAACAAGGGTTCAACATACTCGCTAAAATTCGATCTCGAACTCGAACTCGCGTAAAATAAACGAGCCGAGCTTGAACAGCATACTACTCAGCTCGACTCGGCTCGTTTGCAACCCTAAGCACCTGTTTGCAACATTTTCTTGCACTTGTACCCATGCTGTAGCAATGGTCAAATGGTGTCTTAGAGGGGCTGAAATGGACCGGCTAAGGCTCTGGTTGGAAGGATTAAGAAGAAGACTACACAAGGGGTAGGTTTAGGACCAACTCGGAAGGACTACACAAGGGGTAGTGGAGTGGGAATTTCAGTGCCACAAAGGGGCTATTTTTTTTAAATACAAATGGAGAAGGCCAAACAAAGGTGGCTGTCTTGATTGAAGTTGAGATTCCGCCTGGGGGAGACTTGGCCCGTTGTACGGATTCCAAGAATACCCAGGACATCACCCTCTTCTTCAACCAAAATGAGGGATCAAGAGCCCGCCCGAGGAAGACTTGGCCCATCTTGTGGATCCAAGAATGCCCGAGACATCACTCCATCCTCCTCAATGGGTAAGGAGCTATGTAAAGACTGAAATAGGGCTGATTGGGTGCTATTTAGATGGCCATCAGAGGGGTTAAGTAGGTGCTGGTTTTAAAGCCATCGGAGGGGCCTGATTTCAAGGTCAGCAGAGGGGCCTGATTTGGGTGTTTTCTGAAGTCTGTCCACTTAGGAAGCAAGGATGGTCGAATAAAGCCTGATTAGGAGCATGTTCAAGAGCCTAATTGGCTGTTAGAGGGATGGCAACAAGAGGCATGGTGTTATGTGACAGCATGGGGTTGCTTAGGGATGCCAAATGGGCTATTTATAGGCCACCTATGGGTTGTGCACACATGGATAGCAAAGGGGTCAGAAATGAGGGGCCTAAAGGGAGAAATCAAAGAATGTTTATGAAGCCAATAGGGAGGTCAAACATGGCTTTAATGGTACCAACATGGCTGGGTTTTTTGGAACATTTGAATGGCCAAGGAGGAGGCTGAGGGGAAGAGAAAGAAGAGGGGAGGAAGAGAACTAGAAAGTACTACATCTTCCCTCACCTTTCTGGTACAATTCTTGTTGGAGATTGAAGGAGAAAATGGTTGTCCCTCTTTTCTTCTTCTCCTTATTCTTTTCTTGCTATGTATGGGGCTGGAATTGGCACACCAAGATAGAGCACTTGCTGTTGAAGTTGATGTATCCCAAAATGGGCTGCTACTGGCGCACCTGCAAGAGGGAGAAGATTTCTCCTTCTTCTTCTTCACTTGGAGCACCACAAATGAGATGGAGAGGTTGCTGACTTGCTGCTACAGACGTCCAAGTAAGGAGAAGATGGCTTGGAGTAGGGTAAAGGTAAGAGAGGCAGGGCTTCTGTAGGGTGATCAGCTTGTCTTCTTGGCGCACATGGCAGCACGGGGTTTATATAAGAGTGGGGGGCGCCATCTCCAGGAGGAGATAACTCATGGGCTGTTGAGGGTGGATAGGGATAAGCCAAGGGGGAGGTTGAGAGTGATAAGGATAAACCAAAGGTGGTTGTTTGAATTGGAGGGTGCGCACCCATCAAGGGAGAGAGGGAATGCAAGCATGTTCGGCCAGCTGGACATTATAGGAGATTGGGCAACAAAGGGAATGGGGAGAGGTGGTTCGACCAGCCATCAGATGGGGATAGGCCTTGGTTTGTTGTAGGATTAGTTTGGATAAGGATAAATCAAGGGAGTGGTTGAGGGTGATAAGGATAAGCCATGGGAAGTTGAGGTGGTTGAGGATGAGATAATGATAAACCAAAGAGAGATGGAGAGAGTTGGGAAAGCCTTGCGCACCCTCCCCTACTTTCTAGGGCAGTTTGCACACCCATAAGATGAGGGAGGATGGTATATTTGGCCAAGATAGGTTGGGTTAGCCCAACTTGGGTTAGGTTTAACCCTGGTTTGATTAGAGTGCTCCCGATCCAAGGGCTAGCATTAATTCCGGCCAAAACCAATTAAATAAATCCCAAATTGACTCCAAACAATTCCAGAACATGCCCTAATGGCCATTGATCTTATGCTCTCTCATGATGTGTGGTTGAGATCACTTGAATTGCATTGGATCTCCTAATTTAGCCGGTTTCTCCGATCTGTGTGATCTCGGCCGTTGATAATCTACAAATTGTAATTAAGTGCAATTAAGTTATCCAATTGAACAAATTTTATTTTCATGCATCAATATTCATGAGATATATTTTTTATGCCAATAAATTGAAATTTTCAGCCCATGGATCGATCCGGGAGCTGATCGGACCATTATGCCCCTAGCGTCATTTAACACGAACTTTGGCCAGATTTGATATTCCTTGCATATCTTTTCATCCGGTGGTCGGATTTTCGATCCGTTTTGAGCATTGCCTAGAAATATCGAATATTGACAATGTGTTAAAGTTGGAATTCCATGTTAGAGCCCCAACTTGTCCCAAAGTGTCGGGGGTAAAATGGTCATTTCTGCCTTCCGGTGTTTGTTTTCCTTGTTTTGGGCACCGTTGCAAAGCTCTCGACCGAGGCTATACAATGGGCACATTATCTTGGCCATTTGTACTATGTCAAGCCATGCCAAGGCATTCCAGAGCTTGTTTGCATCATCTGTTCTTGAATTTTCTGAATCTGGGTCGGATTTTCCACACCGACTTTAGCATTGCTGAAATCTATATCAAGCAAGCTAAGCGGAAAATTTTGGTGCGAACAATTTTCTTTAAGAAATACCATTTTTGTTGTAAGTATAAGGACATGCTATCATATATACAATGTCATGAGTAGCAAAAAAGTCTTCATATTTCAATATTCTCCTGAATATATAAGTCTTTTTCTTGTCGGAGTATCTTTTTCTACCTTTAAAGTGTTAGTGCCCTACAATATTTCTGGTTGAGATATTTAGTGTTGGACCGTTGGTGCCATAAGATATTCAAAGTGCCGGTACCTTCAAAATGTTGGTGCCTTAACAAATTTAGTGAGAGGCAAGGGTTTTTGTCATACAGGGATTGGATAGGGTTCCTTATGGAGAAGAAGGTATGATTAATGAAATTAAATAAGTCTTGATGTATAATTATAAACATCTTCAATATGCTTATTGCACTTCTTGTTTTCAAGTTAAAAGAAGTAACTTTTAACTTGAAAACACCATTCCCCATCAAATCTGCCTATTAACATATTCTTTCACATGTATGGGTTTACGTCATGTAAATTTTTAGAGCCATAAGATGATTTCGATTGGGATTCTGACAAAAACTAATTTGATGAAAGATTGGAGGCTAGGGAGGTAAACTACTCGATAATGGAGGAATAATGAGTTTATGTATGGCATTATCTAGCACAGGCTGTTGATGCCGGTAGTGTATGTGTTATGAGCATCCGTAGATGATGATGCTCTGTCACCTTTTTGTTAGCATAGATGGTGGTATATGATTTTAGATTGGTTGAATCACAGTTGTTTGACATAGTAGTATTAACAATTGAACTATTTTTTCATACTTAAGGGCAGTTAACAGAGAACAAATTTGTTGTCTTTTCTTTCGGAAAGAATCTGCTAGATCAAATTTATTTGATTTTTCTTGCTTTAATGCAAGTGTATGTGTTAAAAAACTGGTTTACAAATAGGATTTAGGCATTGAAAGTGATATGACAATTTTCTTTTTCATCCAATCAGAACATCCACTCATCTCCCAATCAAGGCGCGTTGGAGAACACGACATTATGTCTCCTTTTCTCAATGCAATATGAATGCCACTACAGCATCTTTGGCAGCACTCCAAAGATGCACTGCCACTGGAGTCGCTAGGGGTGTTGATCGTCAATGCGCACCCATCTGGTGACTTCTCACAGAAGTGCCATTTGCAGAAGCACCGACAAGTGAGCAGAGAGAAGAAGTGAAGAGATTTGGGAAAATATGACTGTTGAATGGTGGGAGCTTCTTTGCGTCCCTTTGTTTTGATTCGGTGTTGTGGAGGGGCTTTACATCATGCAACCATTTGCTCCTTAAATATCTGCTCCACCGGGTTGCAGTTGGTGTTTTATTAGGTTAAAAAGTAAATTTATATATTTTTTGTAAGAAGAATTTTGATAATATATAAAATTTATTCTTTTAAATAATTTCTTAGATAAAACAAGTGAGATCTCTTCTTTCTTTCTTGTATTTTTTACTCTCTTTAATTACACATGGCTCCCACATTTTTTGCTATATGGTATGATGATTTTATATTTTTAACTATCGTATATTTTATTTTTATTATATGTTTATGTATGATAAATTATTTTGATTTCAAAGTATTACATATCATTAGAAAATAACTTTTTTCGTAAGATAGGACAGTTTATAAAAAAAAGTAGAGAATTCCAAAAAATAAACAGCTCTTTTCTTGCTCTATAAAAAAACTTTCTATGAATCATATCTTTTCCCTTATCGTCAAACACATGTTTTGACCAGTTTTATTACAAAAATATACATTTTACTTAAAAAATATTTTTTCATGCAACAAAAAACCTAAACTCAAAATGATAAATTCGAAAAAAATTAAATATATTATATTCATAAAAACTAAACTTAATTTTATCTTTCTAAAACTGTAAATATTACTATTTTAGAGAATGTTAGTGATTTGTAAAAGAAGAGCAAAAGATAAGCAAGAATATATCTACTTCTCGTAAAGATTATAAAATGATGCTCGTTCTCTATTAAGATGTTTGGCTGAAACATAAATTTGTATGAACATTTCTGATAAAATTATATTAAAATAAAATAAATATAAATTAGTTTAAAATATAAGATTATCGTATTTGGATGAGACATGGTAAACAAAACTTGGGGTCATGTATGACAAAAAAAATAAAAAAGAAGAAATTTTACTTATTTTTTCAAAAGAAATACAATAAAAATATTCTTATTACGATCTCTATACATCTTATTTTGAGTCATTGACCTACTTTAACACCTTTTCTTGTTAACCTACTTTGATATTGTGCAATGTTCATTTGTTCCTCCGTTTTCATGAGCATCTCATAAAGGGTCAGGGTTAAGTCAACATGGAATAATAATGGGCCAACAATATAAGTTAAAACAATGAAAACACAACAACAAAGTAAGGAGAGAAGTATTTTGATTAAAAGAAGCCTAACTAACAGCATTTAAGGAGCTTCTAGACATAGACATTCTAGAATGAAGCAAAACTGTGAAACTTCAAAGATTTTCAAACTATAGTAGTTTAAAAAATGTCCGTAGTTGTTGACTTCGATATGTAAGAGGTTCATATAACTTATCCATTATAATAATTTTATTTAGCAATCAAATGATTGGGGAGTGCATCTCAATATATAAAACAGAAATTAATATGTAAAGGTGTTTTGAAAAAAAGAAAGTATTCTACCATACATTACTGTATTTGTAAAACTCGAAACTAGTTGGATGAAAGAACAGATGTCCTAAATATCACAATCTATGAATAACTTAATTTTACTAAAACATACGTTACAATGAGCTGAGTTAATTAACTATAAGTTCTACCAATAACATATTTATAGCAGAATTAATACAATCCCGTGAAAATCCCGAGACTCATAACCATAAGATCTTTAAAGTGAGTTGTCTTATCAGTAATCAGACCAAACAGATTTGACGCGAGACATTCTCAGTGATCTCGGCAAACCGTAAACAATGTAAACTACAAAATACAAACAACCCAGATAACATCATTCAATCCTCTAACACAATTCGGAAAAAAAAGAAAAAAAATAGCATTTTAACATCGTGCTAAAATGCTGCCAGTCCATTTCGAGACCCTGAATCAAAACTTTGCTTCATAGAGAAGACAGGTAAGTATAACGAAAATTACTACTATGGCTTTTCGTAAGGTCAGTTACATAAGTTTTACAAGTGGCTCACGTCTAGCAAGTAGACACTAGGCAGGCAAAACTTAAAGAAGCACCAATTGAAGCTGGCAAGTACAGATATTTGCTCCAAATCAACTGAAGATGCTCTATGGTTCGGGATCAACAGTTATTCTCGATCGGCAGTAGGGGCAATCACCGCAGGTACTCACCCAGGGATTCAAGCATCCTGGATGGAAGCGATGGCTGCAGGACAGGCGGGTAAGTAAATCCCCTTCCAAGAACCTGTCAAGACATACGCAGCACTCAAGTGAAGCTCTCCCTGCAACACTGCTGTCACTTGGATCTTTGAAGACCTCGCTTTGAAGAGTGTTGATGGCTTTCCATGCAAGCCCTGGCGGCTTCTTCTCCTTTTGGTCACGATAAGGGAATGTTTCCTCTGCTTGGGAAGTGGACTGGAGAAATGATGATCTTGTTTCTGACCCTACTAATGCATCAGCTTCCCACTCTCCCAGATCTGCCACCATGAAATCGTCACTTACAACAAACTGATCCCAAGATATAGCAGAGCTTGGTGAGTTTTGCCTGAGAAGAAGCCAATATTCAAGGTAAAGGAAAGTTCATATTATACATCTAATGTACAGCATACAGCACGGAACTATTGAAAACATAAAGAAATACACTAACCTACTTCCTGTGACAGAAATTCCCCTTAGTCTAGCAAGAAGCCTTGCTTGGGCCTGCAGTACAGCACCCGGAAGACGGTCGCTTCTATTTGATCTCAACACGTTTCTGTCAAAAAATTCACTGCTGCTGTTGCTGCCCAGGCTAGATTCCCCTGTTCCGCCAAAGTCCTGCCAAATAATACCTTTTTGTAAACCGATAAATGTCCAGCTTAAGACAAAAACAGAAAGCCAGGTCTTTGCTATACATGAGCAAGGATGTGGCAGCTGTCTGCACATGTACATGCCAATCAAGCACAGTTTCACTAATTTAAATTGACATCTTATTCACCATATTCATGCTACATCCTCTACAAGTAAATGATCATTGTTAAACCTAGAATACTTTTTGTGAATATGTAAAGCTTGAGTAATAGGAGGAACAGTAGGAAGGATGCCAAAGAATGTTGCAAAGGCTCTCGTCAAACTCGAGAAATATGATAATCACTAAAAACCAAATATAGCTGTATGTGGAAAGAACAAAGCCATTCCCTTTGCCAAAAGAGAAGAAACTCAGGCTTCTCTTCATTATAGCTGGATCGAGTTGTAACAATGCTAATTTGATCCTTGGGTTCTTCACGTGGAACATAAACCAAATAGACCTCCGAAAGATATCTTGAAATTGTCAAAACATTCATATAAACTCAGCTCTCTAGGAGTTTATGTCTGCACGTATGAAAAGATAACAACAAGCTTAATACGTGGTTCAAATGAAAAATATCAATGGATCCAGGAGTAATGTAGTACAGAAGCTACTAAAAGGCAGTCCTCAACTTGACAAAGCACAAGACTACATATGCCCTTAATAAAAATTCATTTACTTTTCAAGACAGGCACAGATCAAGGTTCATAAAATTTGATTCCCCTCACCCAATAGACTGCAAAACCTGCAAGCCACCTCTCAAACCTTTCGATGCTGAGAACACTAGCTAAAGGGTTGACTAACTGAAGGTTTCCAAAGGTTGTCCATTGCTTCTTTGAGCGGCGATGGTGTCCCACCACTTAGCCACGGCTTGACACAGTGGTTCTGACTCTGCGCCTCACAATTTTAACACCATGGTTGTGCAATCATACCAGTTATCATGCCACCGTTCAATTTCTTGGCTCATCTTGGCCGTGAAAGAGAGTGTTCAGGGTAATAGTTCCAGACAGTTTTCCCTAAAGTGGAGATTGGTTTTAGGAGTTCTATGTGATCGTAAAATTTCATTAAAGTTGAAAGAAAAATTTTATTGTACAAGTATAAGACCCGCAATGTTGTATGGTAATGAATGTTTGATAATAAAATAAAAACATACTTCTAAAATAAGTGTTGCCGAAATGAGAATGTTAAGATGGATGAGTGGTCACACTATATTAGATAAAATAAAGAATGAATATATTAGAGAAAATGTAGGAGTAGCGAGAATTATAGACAAATTGAAAGAAGGGAGATTGAGATGGTTTGGACATATTAAACGTAGACCTAAAGAGGCTCCAGTTAGAAAGATAGAAAATATTAAAATGACAAAAACAAAAAAGGGGCAAGGTAGACCTAAGTTAACTTGGAGGAGGGTAATTCAATATGATTTAGATAGTTTAAATATCTCTGAAGAAATAACACAAAATCGACATGAGTGGAGAAAGAGAATCTATATGGCTGACCCCAAGTAATTTGGGATAAAGGCCTTAGTTGAGTTGAGTTGAGTTGAGTTTTCCACGGATTGGTAGTTTGTAGGATGATTATGACCCTGGCATGTCAATCTTAACGCCATGGTTTGCATTTCTAAAAGCTTCTGGGTTCCTACTGATTACTGAAGTAACAGAACACATTACTTGATATGAATGACAAGTTCTCGCTGCCTATAGTGGGGAACATCTTCAGCTAGGATTATCAAAAGCTATAACGAGCATGAGTTTATTGAATTATACGGAGAATTAACAGTACATAAGCTAATAATTCTGTAACCACCTCCAGTTGCCAACATAAGAAAGAAATCAGGTACGTGGGGCTGGCAAGCAACAAACAATAACATGTAAGGTTTAAGAACTACAAGAAAAAAAACAAATAGGATTAGAAGAAAGAATAATCTGAACAGAGCATCATCCAGAGAAACAGGACAGGCAAGGCCGTCAGATGCTTCAACCAACTATACTTGACCATTCATTGCCCAATCTGTCCACAATGATACGACCGCCAAATAGACAGGAGGAGAAATCTGATGCATACCCAATCAGTAGTGCACTTCCCACCTGAGAGACGCCGCGATCGCAGGGATGCCTTCGACCATGTGCAGCTCCACCCCGAGACAACTGCTGTGGAGGTTCGCAATCGTGATTGGAAAAGCGCTGGCGTTGATGGCGACGCGGCAGCCTGTGGTTGTGAACCTGATTCTCTCGCTCCCTCTCCCTATCCCTGATCCGATCTGCCTCCGCATAAGACGATCTGAACCCCGGCTCCGTGCTACGGAGAGGGCGAAACCTACGGGTATAGAAGAGCTCCGAGGCGCTCGTCATGCACAAACCCTACTCCGAGGCAGCTGGATGAGAGGAAAGGAAGACGGTGAGGGTCTGTGTCCTCCTAGGATAGGGACTCGACTTCGGCGGAGGTGGCGGTGCCGGAGCCCCGGAGCAGGGAAATGGTGAAAGAGCAGAATTCTACGGGAAGAGGTGAGGACAGGAAAGTAGAAAGCGGGGACGATCACCTGACATGAGACTATGAGAGTGGGTGTGGTAGGTGGGTGCAGGTTAAGAGGTTGGTATCAAAGGGCGGAGCGGAAGTGGAACCGGAAGCGTCGCCCTGTCGCGCTCGCGCCGGTCGGGCCGAGACAACGAGAGGGGGTTTCCAGGAACGAGCGCAAGGATATTTTACGCGAGTCGGCGGTTTCGGTACAATCCGGACCCGTTAAATAGCAATATCCGGGGATGCATGGAAAGCATGCGTCGTATCGTATCGTATTCGTGTGAGAATGGCTGGTTCGGGAAGTACTACTTAGATTAAAAAAATATCAGTAAAATGCTGTCTAATAAAAATGCAAAGTAGTAAAATGCTGCCTATTAAAAATACCATAAAGAATGCATTAAAAAGATGCGGCGCCTAAATTTATTAATAAAAATAAAATCAATAAGATGTTGTCTAATGATAATATCGATAAGAATTTAAACCATCCTTTTCATCTTTGCACCTCTATTTTTTTAATTTATTACTTAGAGATACTTTAAATATATAAATATTTAAATACATATATAATTACATCAAATTATTTTAATTCTCACTTTTACTCACATAAAAGATCGTAATATTCATAAAGTTCAAAATTGGAATTTATCATGTAAATAGCATTATCCAACATTACAGATGAAATTACTCATGTTATCCTGTGAGTTGTCCGACGGGGTATAAGTGCAACCAGAGATAGTTTTAGGGGTACAACTGTAGATGATTCCAAGGGTGATGCCGATTTTCCAAAATTTTTAGTACCATTGAATATAAAAAGTATGGTCTGAGTGAGACTTCGAGACAAAACCGCCGCATTTTCAAGATTTAAACTATGGCTGATCGTAAATATAAACCAAAATACCCAATTTATATACAAATATAATTTTGACTTACCAGCGCATAATATTAAAGGAACTGCAAAAAAAAATCTGCAAGAAAACTAGAAAAGGGATCCACTGGAAAGTAAAGAAGCGTAAAATAATTGAAGTAAAAAGAAGGATTTTCGGTGACGTGAAAATTCGCAAGGTAACTAGCCCCTGTGACACTATGAAAGATGTAAAATTTAAAATTTATAACATAGAGAAAAATTCTATAATGGTTTTGTAGGAAAATTGTAATATGTAATAAAAGGGTAAATTTTTTTACAACCTGTTTGATATCGGTGACGTTTTGGAATTAATATCATTTATAAAATTAATAGTAAAAATAAAATACTAATCATAAATAAAATGTTCACTTGAATCAATTTTATTATTGATATTTCATATTTTATAAATATTAAAATCAAAATTGATATAATACCATTGTTAATTATTTACATGTCCAAAATGCTATGTTTGAAATGGGTGCAATAGAATCTACACCGTGCAATCAAAGACTCTAAGAGCGGCGAATTCGATTCTGAATCTATTTGAATATAATGAATTATACATTAATCTGATTGCGTACGATATTTCGAACATGTAAACTTCTAGGAAAATGTATGTTATTTACTAAAAACGTAGAGATAGATGCCTTGAGGAGATAACTCCTTCAGTCCATCACCTGGTAACGTAATAAGATTAATATAACTTATACATTAATCTTATTACGTAGGATTCTTTGAACATGTTAACTTCTAAAAAAATGTATGTTTTTTACTATGAATGTAGAGATCTAAAATCAAAAGAGAGCAGATCATCTCAGTTATCGCAACTCAGATACCTTGAGGAGATAACTCTCTCGGTCCAGCTAGTCACTCTCATTTAAAATGTTCCGCCAGATCTATCTCAAGATATGAGAAGATATTGTAATATTTTTTTATTACTAAATTGAACATAAAGTTACTAACCCCTAACCCCCAATGCATACAATTACTAAAAATGTATATAGTGATTAAACTATGTCCATAGTTACTACCTCGTGCATATAGTTACTAAATTGTGCTTATAATTACTATATGAGTGATTTAGTAAATATACACAAGAGTTAGTAAGTTGAAAGTTAAATAATTATATGAATAATTTATTAAGTATACACATGTTAGTAAGTCGGGAGATAAGTAATTATATGAGAGGCTTAATAAATATACGTCAATGTTAGTATTTTTTTCGGATGATTAGTAAGTAGATATGCAATTTAGTAAATATGCATACGGATTAATAAGTCGGAAGGTTAATAACTATACGAATGATTTAATGAATATACGTCTATATTAGTATTTTTTTCGAATGATTAGTAAGTGTAAATATGCACGTGGATTAATAAGTCAGGAGATTAATAATTATATGAGTAATTTAGTAAATGTATCCAACCAACGTTAGTTTTTTTCAGATGATTAGTAAGTATTTCTGTGGTTTAGCAAGTATGTGCGGATTAGCAAGTCGAGAGGCCGGTAACTATAGAGGGGTTTAGTAATAAACAAAAAAGAAGTTACTAACCCACCTTCTCATCTTGGGAGGGAACCGGTGGAACATCTTAAATGATAATGACCAGATGGACACTATTGATTGGAAATGGAGGGAGTTCTCTCCTCGGGATATCTGAGATGTTCCGCACTAAAAACCAAATGGTCTTATGAAAAAAGAAGCTCAAAGAATGATTTCTTAATATTCTAAACGCATCCTCTAATGGGGTGTTTGGTTGCATGATAATGAAAGTTTTTATTTTAACTTTTAAAAATTGTAAGAAAACTTGTTAAAAGAGGTGTTTGGCAACCTTGACAAATTTATGTTTTGAAAGTGATTTTCTTCTTAAACAAAAAAGTGAGTCTCACCTCTTTCTTTTTTCTTGTGGTCCCCCACTTTGTTTGGTCATGGATGATTGTTACTTTTTATTGTTATCACATCCCTCCAAACATGATAATTTTATGTCATGAGTTGGTTCACTTTTTATTTTAATATAATTTTTTATCATGAAAGTGTACAAAAAATTATCATGCAACCAAATACCCCATAAGCCTTTTAGACAAATATAAGTAACAAGGAAAAAGAAATTATTTTTGTGGATTTTCCACATGCAATAAAATAGTTAAAATCTTGCACAAACATCGAAAACTACTGACAACCATCTAGAAGACAATCAACACAATGCTATAAATTCCTATAATTTTCATTGAGACCTGTGAACGCTCATTTTGTTAGAGGGAGAGCCATCATCTCAATTCAATTATTTAATAAATTCTTTAATATCATTTTTATTTAAATTTTGCTACCTCTTCTGCGAAGCCCTCCACGGATGTATTCACGGTCCAATCAAGAGCACATAGCCCATCCATGCCCGGCTCCCTGTCTCCCCTGCCTTCAGATTTATTTTTTTTTTTAAAAGAGAGTTTGAAGAAGAAGGCCAACCGCGGCCAATTCTCGGCGCACCAGCCTGCGCCTATTTTCATGGCAACCCCGATCTAATCTCTACAATTTAGGAGGAAGTCACGGATTGAGGGGAGGGGTTGTCTGAGCCTCATTTCTTATTTTCACAGCTAAAAAAAAGGAAGGAGAGGATCGCGGCAACCTACAACGGCCATACGAAAAGCTAGTCGTTCAGTTCCCGTTTTGGGGAAGCGGCGATCTCCAACCGAGTAGAAGGAAGAAGAAGAGAAAGAAAAGAGGCAAGTCACACTGCGCTCTTCAGCTCCTCCCCTCTAGGTTGCCCTCTTCCTCGGTCGGTGCCTCTCATGATGATCATTGTGAGGCCGAGTGGGTTGGATAGCGGCACCGGTGGCTATATACAGTGGAGAAGGGACGTCTTCTTCTCTTCTTTAGCCGTAATGTCTGGTCCGCTAGGCCCCAAGACTTCGACGGCGCCTCCAAGTTCCACCGGCAGGAGAAGGTGTCCGCAGAGGGCGTCCAATCCCGACTACCTGGGCAACCCCTTTCGAACATGACGACATCCATCTCCAGCCGTTGCTTCCCCTTCCCCTCCCTTGGCGATCTCCATGGAGCCCAGATGGGTTGGATAGTGGTACCACATAAGGCAAGGGGGAGCATCTCGGTCCTTCCTTCGACCGCGACGACACCTAAGTCATCTCCCCCACCCCCACTACAACGGCTTCCATGGCAACTTTGGTCGCTCTAGGGGGCTCCCACGACAGCGGATGACCTCCGCAGTTGCCCTGGTCGATCTATGCGGCAGTCTTGGCTGCTCCAAACAAAGCGACGACGCCAACCACCCCTCGGGGCCCCACTAGCAGCATCCCCAAGTCCTGATGGCACGTTCATGCTCCTTCAGTGGCAAAAGGTCAAACTTGGCAAGACACAGCGATCCCTACACAACAACAGTGGCAAGCTTCGTTTGGGGCTTCCGTGATTCATCCAATAGCAGAGAGGGCCGCCACCCCTCAAAAGCAGTCTGTCCAGCGGTGGGAACTCCCGCAAGGGGAGCCAACTCCGATGCCAACCTCGGCAGATGTCCCATTGATAGGGCTCCGGCGTCAATGGCAAGCTCATCCGTGAATTACCGCAGCGGTGTCGATGCGACTTGGCAGGGAGGTACTGACAGAGGAATGGAGGCCACGATCAAGAAATCCTTGCCGCAGGATGCTCGTGACTGCCTGAGCCGTGGTCATTAGGCCAACCACGGAAATGGGTCACCGGCCTATTGTGGGGCGCTCGGCCAGAAGAAGGCCAAATGCGCGAAAGGGGTCGCTGCCCAATCTCACGCTCACTGTTGAGCAATGATTCGGGGATCATTGTGCCCATGGTGGGGCCCACAGGTGGTCATGTTGTCAGGAAACAAATATAGGCGCGATCGCGTGTGCACGGCCGCAGCCAGGAGCCAGGCCAAACCTGACAAAGGCTCGATCCCCGCTTGGTGCAGGTGGAGCCCACCAGGAGAGTGGCCATCAGACTGACAGGAGTTGTCGAAGCTATCTTGACTCGGCCAACTTAACTTGAAAGAGTTTGAAGGCCCTCGACACACAAAATAAACTTAAATAAAAAATGAAATGTCAAATGTCAAATTAAATGAAGGGTGAGTTCAAAATTTGAGTGCCTTAAGATGGTTATTCTGACGTCTTGGGTAGGTGCTCTTGGACATAGGCATAGACATGCTTCCATTGCATACAATTCCTTAAGCGATACGACAAGTCAAAAGACTTAGTCACATTTAAGATGATCTCACTCGATCAAGGATCGGTCGACGTGTTGCCGAAATGTCAATTTTTCTTCCGTTCTAGTGGGAATGCCTGTCGGGGTAGAAAATTTCGAACCTTGGACGTCGTCATGACATGATATAATCCGACTTGAAATGAAATGAAAATAGTTCATATTTCAACATGGATATTTAAACCGGACACATAACGTTAGTCCGATGATTTAAAAAATGTTTCATTAAATCAAAAAAAAAAGAATCAAATCAAAAATAAAATTTTAAGCTATCTGAAATTCACTTTAAAAAATCATTTAAATCCATTTCTTAATCAAATAATAATTAAATAACACTAAAAAATAAATAAGCAATCTTCATGACGTTGAAATTGACTAAACGAGTCCATAGACACCAAAAATCAGATTGTGAAACCAAATGCATTTCAAAGAATAAAAATAAAAAACATATTTAAACAACTTAATCAAAACCTTAAATTAATTAAAATATATTGAACATACTTGAACTGATATCACAACATAAGTAATATGAAATTTAAAAAAATCTCAATCAACGTGTTAAACAATAAATCTCAAATCATAAGGTATTTAATTCATTTAATCAAAACTTAAACCTAAGTCAAAATCATAATCAAATTGAAACTCAACAAATCAAATAAATCAAACCCAATTCATTAACTCAAAATATTAAGGAAAAATCAAATTAAAATAAATGACTTAAGAATAAAAAAATTAAATTCAAATCAAAGTATAAAAATATGAAAAAAATCACATCTTGATCAAATAAACATCATTTCAACTAAACATAACACAATATATTCCCATCTCATCGGGTCTACAAGATCACGGCCCTCTAGTTTATCATTTTGTATGAATGTACACTCTCTACCAAACAGATTGATTAAAGACGTTCGAGTAGTTGCTCCAAATATTCGTGTACTATCGGACAGAGAGAGATCAAAATTAAATTTTTCAAAGAACCTAAATCTCGATTCTAATAATTTTAAATGCATCGTCGCACTAGTTAATATTTTTAATGGTTTATTACCTATTTTCTAAGTAGTCCAAAAGAGATACAAAAATCTTTTTAAATCTTAAAAAAGTTAAATTTTCACAAGACCAAAGTAGAATGAACCAAAAATAATAATGGCAATTAATGATAAAAAACTGAAATATTCAGTTATATTCACTTAGGCCCTGTTTGGTAACACTATTTAACACCTCTATCACTATCAATTTTAAAATTGATATTCCTAATAATTACTAAGAAGTGTTTGGTTAATAGTATCAATTTTGAAATTGGTAGTGAAAACAAGTACATTATGTAATACAAGTGTTAACTTGTATCAATTTTAATATTGATACTCCAACCTCTAAAATTATCAATATCGATATTGATATAGTATCAAATTTGAAACTTTAACCAAACGGGCCATTAGGTAGCCCCTACGCCCCAGACGCTACTTCATGACCTGTTTGGTTAGAGTATCAAAAATGATACTATATTAATATTGATATTGATATTTTTAAAAGATAGAGTATCAATATCAAAATTGATACAAGTTGACACTTGTATTACATAACATGTGTTATTTGCACTATAAATTTCGAAATTGATACTATTAGTCAAACACCTCAAGACAATTACCATCAATATCAATTTTAAAATTAATAGTGATAGAGATGTCTAATAGTGTTACCAAACAGGGCATCAATAATCATCTAAAACTGATAGTTCCTCATGAAAATCTGAGACCGTGAGAACAACAAGTGTGATGGAGCTACAGAAAGATGAAGCTGACCAGTCAAGCGGCAACAGATAAGTAACCATCATCAAAGATCCAAAACCAGATGATTCCCATAACAGGACCACGAAAGCCAGCTAGAAGATCTAGAGAGGCCAACCTTAACGAAAAGAGAAAAAAGAGTTGAAAGAACAGATGATGACCAAAAGATACTGTGAAACCTCGAATTTTTTTTTAAAATCTCATTGTTAGAAATTTGAATTTGGTGTGATTGTGATTGTGATTTGGAAAGTTTGAAAATTTTGTTGAAGATATGTATATGTAACCTCAAAATTTGAGATTGAAATTAAATTTGAAAATTTGTTCACGTATTTGTATGTATTTCGAAACATGTATATATAAAAATTAAAAATTTGAGTATTTCAAAAAGTTTTTAAAATACAATTTTGATTTGAGCTTTAAACATGAAAAGGATTTTGATTTTTAAAGAATAGTTTTCCAAAAATCTCATCCAAAATTTATTCGTCGAATTTCGGTTTTACAACTATGAAAATATCGATATTGCATAGAAGTATAACTAATCCGACGATATACATAGAAATTTAAGTTCGAGGTTGGGTTCTTTGAAAATTTGTTTTGACCTCTCCCCATCGAGTGGTGCGAAGACCCGATGTTAATTAAATCGAGAACACTCGAATACCCTTGATTCGCCGCCATAGCAATTTTGAAACGATAGCATACATCCACAAATGAAATGAACATAATAAGAGCAATGGCTCCATAACTTCGATGGAATGCAAACTTTTTATATTTAAAATTGAATTTGATTTGATTTGATTTAAAACTCTGATTTAATTGATTTGTTGTTTAATACCTTTTATGGTTGATTTAAGATTTGATTAAATGTTTAATTTAAAATTGATTTGACTGATTTTTAAATTTGTTAAATTTGTTTAATTCAAATGTTGTGTGATTGTTTGGAGATATTAGACATTTAATTTGATTTGAATATCATTTTATAATTGAAGAAGTAATGTTTGTTTGTTTTGTTTATTATTATTGTTTATTAATTGTGGTTTATATGGGTTTTTGTTATTTAATTGAATTCATCAATTGATTTTTTAATAGTTTAATTTAGTGGATTTGTTTGTTTGATAATTTGATTGATTTAGGGGTGTAAAAATTAGTTTTAACTTAATTAAGTATATTTTATGTATCTTCTTATTTATTTTTGTGATTAAATTGGTATTAAGTTTTAATAAGTGTATTATGTTAGAAAATTTATTTTGTTTTGTCTTGTTTTATGTGTTGGTTTTTTATGTGTTGGTTTGTTTTTTAACTTTAAAATTATCTTAAGATTAATTTTAATTTATGGAAGTTAAGTTTGATTAACTTTGATTAATTTTGGTATTTTCGGATTATTTAATTAATTAGCTTCCTTTTTCCCTTTTTTATTGTTGTGATTTTAAAATAATATTTTTTTAATCTTTTCTTATTTGCATTCCATACAACTTATGGAGCTTTTTTAACTCTCATTGACATCAAAAATACATACAATATGTAATTTCCATTAATTGGAAAATAATGTACAACTTACAAATATGATGAACATAAATGATGTCATGATCATAATGAATCAAATCGGTTTGAATCCATTGAGCCTTTGATAGGCATTATGGAATGGATCACATCGATAATGGGTCTAGTACACTGACCTTTGGTTAAGGTTTGTGGGTGCTATCCATCGATGTAATCACTATCATATCGGTTTTATATTTTGACATTCATGTATATATGCATATACATTTAGCCATCATATAAAATTGATATAATAATCCCTTGATGGAAAAATTGATATAGCATTGGGGTCATTTTATTTTGACCTTTATAT
The DNA here is from genome assembly GCA_036172225.1 of Cryptocoryne crispatula var. balansae. Lineage (NCBI taxonomy): Eukaryota > Viridiplantae > Streptophyta > Magnoliopsida > Alismatales > Araceae > Cryptocoryne > Cryptocoryne crispatula. The sequence continues at coordinate 32,570,975 of CM069929.1, read as the reverse complement.
GCTAATCAAAATTTATTTATTTTTTATTCTTTTAAATTATGCCGAAGCGTAGAACGTGCCCAATTGGACCGGCCCCCAATTATCCTCGATTGTTTGATTATTTTCCAAAGACATAGAGCGTGTCCGATTGGACCGGCCCCCAATTAGTCTTGGATCGATTTATTATTTAAGTTTAAATTTGAGACGTAGAGCGTGTCCGATTGGACCGGCCCCCAATTAGTCTCAAATCGGTTTGATTGTGAATTTTATCAACATCAAACTTTGACTTGAATCATCTCATATCAACAAATGTCATAATCACTCTCGCCATCATCCTGCTCCAATGGCCAGTTAACTGGGTGCGACCGAAGCTGGTTCGAACGGGTTTGAGCGGCTGGTTTGTGTCGACAATGAACAGGAGATGAGAGGAAAAGGAGGAAGGACGGCCGTGGCTGTTTAACGGAGACAGAAGAGGAAAGGGAGAGAAGCTGCGCGTGGCCGCGAGAGGAAGGAGGAGGCGCTGTGGGTAGAGAGAGAGGGACACGCGACTGCAGACAGAGTTGCACGCGGGCGGACAGAGAGAGAGAGAGGGACGTGCGGCTGCGGCTGCGGGGTTGCGCGCGGGCGGACAGAGAGAGAGGAGAGGCCGCGCGCAGGCGGACAGAGAGAGAGGGAGAGAGGGCTGTGGGCGACGGCGGTAGAAGAGGAGAGGGAGGCGACGCTGCCCGCGGACGCGGCTGCGGGCGGAGAGAAAGAGAGGGGTGTGAGCAGACAGCGGAGGCATGCAGTGCGGACGGCAGAAGAGGAGAGAGAGAGACGCGCACGGCGGTGGTGGTGCGCGCGGCTGGCTTACGGCCGCGGCGGTGAACAGGAGGAGAAGGAGGTGCGCGGGACGACGGAAGAGGAGAAGGAGGAAGGGCAACGCGCGGCTGCGACGATCGGCTGGGGTGACGGCGGACGACGAATCGGCGACGACGACCACCTTTCTCCCGGAAGTGAAACTCACCTGTCGTTCTTCTTCCTCTCTTCTTCTTTTTTTTTCCTTTGTTGTTTGCCGTCGAATCCCCCTCTCCCCCGATCTCACCTTGTAACCCCTGTTTGAGGCCGCAAGCGGCTCCGTATCCTGCGGCTGCCATTGATGACCCTGGAGGCTCGTCTGCACGAAGTCGTTACACACCTGTAACGTGCGCACAAAGCATGGCACTTCATATCTTCTGGAGACGTTACATGGCTTGGACAAATGAGTGTCGGCGACCTCATCCAGCTGCGATGACGATAATATTCGGCTCTTGATGACCCGGTTAACGTCCTTCAAAGGCGCTGACTCTGCTGGGAGTTTTGATAGACGTCAATATTGTCGGGACGTCGCTACAACCCTCTCGGCTGCCTTCCGTCGACGCGTCGAAATATCATACGAGAGCTTCGACACTCTTCGTACGAACTTCGTCGTCGTTTGGAACTTGTCAATGAGTCGTTGTTTGTGACAAATTCGAAAGACGGATGTGAACGCTATATCTTCGACAACTGAACTGCACCGTCCTGCTTATATTTATTTATTTTGTGATTTTTTCCAGCATTTTTAGGCGTCAACAATTGCTCCCCACGGGTGTTTTTTTCAAAGGCGGGAGCCGTTGGAGAATCACCCGTGCCGTAGCCATCTTTCCATTGGATTTTTCCTTCTTCTTTTTGTTGAAAGTATTTCGTTATGATTCATCGTCATCATTCTTTTGAAACCTGATAGGTGCTTCATGGCTCGACACGGAACTCATTCTAGGAATATGGCGAATGATAGTTCTTCTGAGGAAGAAAGAAATTTTGCAGCATCACATATGCCGGCTCCAAATAAGCTGATTCAGACCAGATTCAGGCAGCATGACTATCACTTGGCTGCTTGGGAACATATGGGCTCGATGACCGGCGCTGGAAATGTCGACATTACATTGGTTCAACACGGGCATGGGTCTTTTGCATATGTTCGACCAGCACATTATCCTCTTCACTATCCTTCCGAGGAAGCTTTGTTGGAGTTTATTCGGCGCCCTTTTCCTTTAGGGAATGCTGACATTTGTTCTATGTCATCAGAGGAGAGGAACTGGCTTGAATGTGCCATACTGCGAGGCAGAGATATCATGCAGGGTACTGTTGTTTATGCATACCCATCATTTCCACTGGGTTTGCCTCATTTTAAGTGTAGTCCATCGTGCCAATCTATGGGCTTATTGAATGAATTTCAGGACGAGCACTTCAGTTCTTATGGTTTTCAGCCAGGTGTATGGAAGTTGGATAGAACGTGTCCTTCAGATGCATCCAGACACCGCAGTGGATTGTTTTTGCAGCCTAGCAGTCCCCGTTTCAGTGGGGAGAACTTTGATGGCAGATGTATACTTGACGGTATTTTGACACATAGCACAGACAATTGGTATGGCCGATTTTCTGTGAGGCGTTCTCACCGCCCGAGAGATGGAGCTTGTGAATGGTTGGAATATATTCTAGCCAATTTCAGTGCTCGTTTGGAGAAAATTCGCTTGAAGTCTGCTGTGGGTGCTGCCTTGTATGACTACCCTTGTTATGAAGGATATATCCAGGCTTTAACAGAGCGGTTCAACAGGAGGTGGAACACCTTTATCACTGCCGAGGGAGAGACTTCGTTTGATTTGTGGGCCCTTCATATGCTTTCTGGTTTACCGGTTCGTGGATAGCCCTATGAAGAGGTCATTTTGGATGACCTTCATAGATGTCAGACAGATGACCAGGGTAATTATTAGTTGTCTTATTGCCACAGGTACTTGGTGAAAGTGTGGCGTGATCTGGCTATGGTCAGCAAGAACCACTCTTCTGATGTCAGTTATCGAGTGAGTTGTGACATCTGATTGCGTTTCTTCTATGGCGGTCCTTACTGTTACAAGCATGGTTTTGCCAAGTTGGGCAAGCAACGAACCGACTTAGTACGTCATAAGAAACCACGTTCAGACAAGAGATTTGCAGGCTTAGAAGCTTGTGTCGAAGCAGAGGATCCATGGGGACTTGGTGAGATTACACATCTGGCTGCTTTTCTAGCTTATTGGTTGGTTACCTTCGCGATTCCTTTTGAGGATGCAGATGTGATTAGACCAGAGGTTCTGTACCCTGCTTGCAGGCTTGCTTGTGGCACCACCTTAGCTATTGCCCCAGCTGCTCTTTCTGCGATATATCATTCTTTTAGAGCAATTGCATCTCATTCTTCACCACGGGACTGTGCTATTGTGATGGCTACGCATTATGTGAGTGTCTGGGCTGCTTCCCTTTTTACTGGCCTCCCCTACCTGGGAGAAGGACTAGATCCACACTGTGCATTGATGTATAGATTTGTTGGCAGTCCTCGTTCACAGCAGCAGCAGGAGCTTACTACAAGGCGGAGGTTACTGTCTACATTGCCGCTAGATGGTGGCAATGGCTTGAGTTTTGCCCATTGTTCAGTGGGTCATCGCCCACATACTGCCATACAACATGCTGGTGGTTTTCATTGGGTGGATCCTTTGACGAACCAGTACAGTGCATGGGCTGCTTGGGACTGGTATCTGTGCACCCGTCTATGTGTTCTGGTATTTCGGCATGGTTGGCGCACCATTTTAGAGCCATACTATCCGCACCGGTTTGGTAGAAACTTTGGTTATGACCAAGGGCTTCCTCCGAATGCCGATTTCGACATCCCCTCTCGTGTTTATGCTCATTTGGATAGCCACCTTGTTGTAGCGGAGTGGTGGTATTTCTTTTGCCGAGAGGCGAAAGATCACGTTGAGATTCCACCGCTAGGGGTTACCGACGAATTTGATGTTGTTTATTGCAATTGGTGGTCTCATCGTAGCCAAAACTACAGGATGTTACCACATTTGATAGCTGCAGCTGAAGAAGCCCGGTTGGATATGAAAGATTGTGCTCCTCCAGATGTCAGCTCATCTTTTCTTTGGCTCCATTACAGGTCTCGAAGAGACAAGTTGTTAGCCAGATACAAATCTTGGGAAAAATGGGGTTTGCTACCTCCAATATCCCAGGATCCTTACACCGGGACCATTGACTCTCTTGTGGAGCCACTTCGAGCTTCACAACGGGCACGGCGACCAGCCCCCTTGCAGCCTGTTGACTGGTATTCTTTTTTGGAGATTGATTGCACGGGGCGCCGACACGTTCTTTCGAGGGAGCTTCTACCTCCGACCAGCTCTTTTAGAGTTTGGATCGATCATCTTAGGCAGTTGATATCCTCTTGGGGACCCCTTAAGGATGCACTTGATGTGGCACATGCTTTATGCTTTGGGGAGCTGAAAGTTGCTGTGATGAGTGCCGCGAGCAAGGTTGGGCGAGACGCCGGGCTATTGGTCTCCCGTCCACCTAGTTGTCCATCACCAGGTATTTAACTTTTATTTTCTTCCTTGCTATCATGTTCATATTCCCAATCATTCTCTTTTATTTTGTATGACGTTGACCATCATATTATCTTACTTTCTTCTTTCTTTGTCTACTCCTTTCTTCAGAGGTGGCTTTTGCAGACTCTTCTACCACTCGTGCCAAGGGTTCCAATAGATCGGCAGGAAACACTCCACCTAATCTTTATCTCCTACGCCGGCTGACCGTGCTCCAAGTATGTCTTTCATTTTTTTATTTGTCTAGTTCATACCATGTTTTGCTTTGTCGAGCACCTTTATGCATGTTTTCTCCTTTACTTTTGTATGCAGCCTTTTCTCTTACTCGAGAGACGGATCCACCCCTCCTTCTAACGAGGGTGTTTGTATGGAGGATGACGTCTTTCCCATGACTAGGGAAGAGCATCTTTTTACCCCAGGAGAGCCGAGTGGAGATGTTGATACCGACGAGATTCCGATCCCATTGGTCGTTGATGTTTCTTTAGCGACTACTGCCCCTTCTGTTGAGTTTTCTTCATTGGCTGCCGGTATACGCTCTCCTTCTCCTATAGGATCATCCCCAGACATTGAGGATTGTTTGATTGTTGAGCCCTTTGCCATCAGACCTCCATCTCCTATGGAGGATTTGACTTTGACGGGTGATGTGACTGTTCGGGCAATTTCTTTGCAAGGTATAATGCTTCTAGTTTGCATTTATATAGAGTGCCATCATTTTTTGTGCTAGCAAACTAAATCTTAAACCTCTAATCTTCCCCTCTCTCTTCTTTTTTATTTTTAAACATAAATGATGCGGGTTCCTTGTTTATTGCAGTGATTTCTAGCCTACCACTGGTAGAACTGGATTCACCTGTCCAAGCACCTGACATTGATAGTTTGGGTGGTGATGAGAGTGACTTGATTGTTACCTCAACCTCACCCATGATTGGAGGTATGTTGTGGATCATTTGCATTTTCTTTCTTATCCACTTTGTTAAGCTATCTTATCCATTTCCACTCATTTCATTTCTTTTCCTCTTTCTTTTTCAGATGATGACAACATGATCTCAGCTCTGGAGAAGGGTAGTGCCTCGAGGGATGACACCCCACCTATAGCCCCTGTCTTGTTTACTGGTGAGTGATGTACTGAATTCTTTTCTTTCATGCTTTTATTCATCATTATTTGAATGTATACTTGTTGACTAATTCTTCTTTTCTTCTTTTCTTGTAGCTGCTGCACCTTCTGGCGACTCTTCTCAATTGGCTATTATGCTTAGTGATCCGCCTGAGTTGGGTTTAACTTGGCCTTCTACACTTGCTATTGGCACGAGGCTTGCTGAGCCTATGCAGGAAAGTATGATCAAAACTTTGGATCGACTTCTGCATCCCTTGCTACCATAAGAAGAAATGAGGGCTCAATTGAAGAATGTAACTGCTTGTTACCATGGTCTCGATTGCACTATGGAACCATGGATAGCAGCTGTAGAAGCACTATAGAGGCAGTATTGTGATCAGCTTCATATGGAAAAGATGCGAGTTCATTGGAACACAGTTCTTCTTCCTTTGGCGAAGGAGAAGCTAGCCTTGAAGAAGGCCAATGCCAATGCCATCTCCTCGGCATGGACCCATTTGGAGACTTTGCGTGGTGATCAGGCTAAAGCAGAGTGTTGTTGGGAAAATTCGTGCGAAGCTATCTGCCTTAGATGCAAGGCGACGCGTATTAGAGGTCCAACTTTCTCTTGCTCAGCTTAGTGATGAACAGACTCGTAAGAGTCTAGCCTCTAAGGAGGAGAAGTATGCCTTACTTGTCACCACTGAGGCACGCTTGTCGGTAGAGATACAGGAGCTTGATAGATTTCGCCCGACAGATTGTCCTATGCCAGAGTTGTAGTCCTTTATTCTTTGCTGTATTTGTCTTTCTTTATTACAAAGTGTTGTTACTTCTATTATCTTAAAAAAATACAATGATTTGCATCTTCTTTAAGCGTTCTTGACTTCCAAGTCCAACTTCTTGTTGCACAACATAACGCTATCCAACACTTGTAATTGACATTGCGGCCATTCAACTCCTTTAGGATCGAAAAGGGCTTGGGCCCTTTGACTTAACATCCCTCTTTTTTCTTTAAATTTGCCTTGTCAACATGTGAACGAGTTGATGTTAAAAAGGATTATACAACAAATTATATACAAAAGAAAAATCATATACAACCGGTTGAATGTAGACTTTCCTCTCCTTTTTTTATCTTTCTCTTTTTCCTTCCTTCTTTTTTTTTTCTTTTTCTTTTCTTCTTTTCTCTCTTCTATCACTCTCTTTCTTTCTTTCTTTTTATTTTTCCTCTCCTCTTTTTTTCTCTTTTTTTCTATCACTCTCTTCTTCTCTTTTTTTTTGTCTTTCTCCTTCTTTTTTTCTTCTCTCCTTTTTTTCTTATTTTCTTTTTTTTTTGTTCTCCACTCTCTCTTTTTTCTTCTTTCTTCTCTTTTTCTCTTTTTTTTCTTCTATCCTTTCTTTTGTCTCTTTCTCTTCTCATTTTTTTCTTCTCTTTTTCATTCATCATCATTCTTTTATTTTTATACCAAGATGAACTTGCAAAACATGTAAACATGACAGCGTCATTCTCAGTCTACTGAATATGGTGATTTGGTGTTAAGAAAATTCTTATAACATATTAACATTGGGGGTAAACTTATCACATGGGATATGAATTTTAATTAGCTTAATGCCAAAAAGAACCCGCGAGATCTATGAATGCGACACAGTCGCATGCAGCTCTTTGGGTATAAAACTTAGGTGGCTTGATGAAAAAAATAACCTTTAAGTCATATGAATGTGAAGAAGTAACATTCGGCTTATCAGGTTTGAATTTTGGGTGGCTTATTGCCGGATGAACCCGTGGGACCATGAATGCAAAGGAAATGTGTGCGGTCCATTGGGTATACAATTTGGATGGCTTGATGCTAACAAAACCCTTAAGACATGTGAACGTAAAGAAGTAACATTCGGTCTATGGGGTTTGAATTTTGGATGGCTTACTGCCGAAGGAACCCGTGGGACATATGTATGCAAAGGAGTTGCATGCAGCCCATTGGGTATAGAATTTAGGTAGCTTGATGCCAACATAACCCTTAAAACATGTGAATGTAAAGAAATAACATTCGGTCTATAGGGTCCGAATTTTGGATGGCTTATTGTCGAAAAGATTTATCAGCTTGATGCTAAAAAGATATATCGGCTTGATGCCAAAAATGATTTGTTGGCTTAGTGCCAAAAAGATATGTTGGTTTAATACCAAAAATATGTGTTGGCTTGATGCCGAAAAGCTATACTAGCTTAATGCCGAAAATATGTGTTGGCTTAATGCCGAAATGATATGCTGACCTAATGCCAAAATGATATGTTGGCTTAATGCCAAAATAGAATGATATGAAATGCCTTGCTGACATTGAATCTGAAGACTTTTGAATGTCAAAGGATCACATTCAGCTTTTGTAAATCAAAGACGAAGTGGCTTGTTGCGGTTTATACTCGTGAGACATGATCATGAAATAATCATGCTCGGCTCATGGAGTATGAATGTAAGATAAAGGTTAATTTTTGAAGGATCAGAGCTTATTTCCAAACCCTAAATTTCAAATATTCCTAGGGACTTGGAGAAAAATGAATGGCTTTGTGTCCAAATTGAACAACGTGGAAATTAAAAGAAACATATAGACCACGTGGTCATGATGTTGTAAGGTTTGTGAAAAGGTCATGAAGACCCAAAATTTGGCTTTAGTAACCACATATACCAGGAGGGTTATGGTGGTATACATTTGAAAACATGAAGATTCATCAACCACGAAGGTTTTTTTTTATCTCAACTGGTTTTTTTATTCATCAGCATCATCTTTTCTTATTCCCTTCTCTTTTTTTTTCTTTGAATTGCATCAACCTTCATTTGCTGGCCAATTTCTACGGAATTCATGCTCCGGAGCATAGTATTTCTTGATATGCTTGCCATTTAGTGGGGGAAATAGGAGTTTCCCTTTGTTGTCCACCACTGTATATGCACCGCCTTCAAACACTCTATCAATAATGTAGGGGCCGAGCCAATTTGGGAGAAACTTGTTCTTTGGTCGACCTGCCATTACATCTTTTTGCTTGACCATGACTAGATCTCCTTTTTGAAACGTTCTCTCTTTCACCAATTTGTCATAAGCTCGAGACATTCTGGCTTGATAGACTTTAAGGTGTTCATAGGCTTTCAACCTTTCACCCTCTAGTTTATCCAACTCCATGAGCCGCCTTTGCATTTCATCGGGCTCATCAGATGGAAGACCGTGGTGGACTGCTACTCTATAAGAAGCCAATTCCACCTCTACTGGTATAACTGCTTCGGTCCCATACACCAAGGAAAATGGAGAACAACCAGTAGGGGTTTTATATACGGTGTGGTATGCCCAAAGAGCTTCATGCATCTTCTCATCCCAACTTCGCTTCTTATCTCCAACCACTTTGACTAGAAGTTTATAAAGGGTTTTGTTGAAAGCTTCTGCCAATCCATTTGCTTGCGGGTTATAAACAGTGGATGTCCTCCACTCAATATGAAATTTAGCAGCCATCTTATAGACCACCTGGTTTCTGAATGGTGTACCATTATCTGATAAGATGCGACTTGGCACTCTTTATCTGTATATAATATGTCGCCGGACAAATCGAGCAACAACCTCACCAGTGACTTCCCTTGCTGGTATAGCCTCTGCCCATCTAGAGAAATAATCAGTAGCTGCGAGTATAAACTTACACCCTCTAGAAGATGGTTTGAAAGGACCCACAATATCCATTCCCCATTCGGCGAAAGGCCAAGTTGGGGTAGTAGGATGTAACTACATTTGAGGACGTCTGGGGATAGGCCCAAAAGCTTGACACTCATGACATTCTTTTGAAAACTTTTCGCAATCGGCGAACATAGTAGGCCAATAATACCCGTTGAGTTTAATCGCTATCTTCATTTTGGGCCCGGATTGATGTGCTCCGCATAACCCACTATGAACTTCTTTCATCACTTGAGCTGCTTCCTTTTTGGACAAACATCTTGTTAGAACAGCCCTTTCTTTTTCTGGAACCAAGCGGTATAATTCTCCACCAATCAACTGGTAGGAGGCTGCTCTTCGTGTCATTTGAACACGCTCAGCCCGTTGCTCAGGCAGAATCCCATTTTTAACATTAATGATCGGTTGCCGCCAATCAACTTCTTCTGGGTGATCATCTTCCCCTTCTTCAATGACATTAGCCTCCCAAGATGTGGGACCACTATCATTTGTAATGAAAATTGGGAATAACCTCCTATGTTTGACCACAATTTCTAGCATTCCAGCTGGTGGTAACTTAATCACCGAGGCTAGTTTTGCTAAGGCATCTGCTTGTGAATTCTGCCTTCTTTTGACATGTTGTATGCTAAAAATATAAAATCTTTCAACCAACCGAGTGGCCATTGCATGATATGCCATCAACTCCTCCTTTCGGACTTCAAAAACCCCCGAGCATTTGTTGCACGACCAGCATTGAATCTCCAAATGCCTGGAGGCATCGAATTCCCATTTCTAAAGCTATTTCTAGGCCGATGATAAGAGCTTCATATTCTGCTTCATTATTTGTGAGGGTCTCAGGCAGAGCACATGAATTGTGAAGTACACCTCCATATGGTGTCAGGAACACAATGCCTGCACCAGCCCTTGGCTTTAACTTTCCATTAGGTCTTCTTTCTGTACTAGCGGCACCATCAAAATAGAGCTGCCAATACTTAACCTCAACCTGTTGGGCTTCTTGTATTTCTTCCCTCAAGGTCTCCTCATCAGGCAGCTGGAGATTGAGTGGAGACTTTTCAGGGATAGGATGGGCAGCGAGGAAGTCTGTCATTCCTTGACCTTTAATTGCCTTCTGTGGCACATACTTAATGTCAAACTCCATCAACATTAAAGCCCACTTCCCCAGACGTCCCGTAGGGACGGGTTGTTTAAACATGTATTTCAAAGGATCAAATTTGGATATCACATTGACCTCGTGGGATAAGAGATAATGCCTCAATTTCTTTGCAGCAAATACTAAGGCTAAACATATTTTCTCCATGGGAGAATAATTATGCTCGGGGCCCACTAATCTTCTGCTAAGAAAATACAATGGTTGTTCCTTGCCTTCGTCATTTAACTGCGCCAACATAGCACCTAGAGATGCATCCAATGCAGTGATATATAAAACGAGAGGCCTACCCTTGATGGGTGCCCCTAGAACTGGTGGATTTAAGAGATACTGTTTTAGCCCATCCAGGGCAGCTTGACAACTTTCATCCTAAATAAATGGTGCTCCTTTCTTGGCTAATTTTGAAAATGGTTGGCATCGACCAGATAAATTGGCGATAAAACGCCGAATATATGCAATTTTGCCTTGGAGGGATCTTAACTCCCGAATGTTGCGAGGAGGTGGGAGTTCTCTGATTGCCTTGATTTTATCAGGGTCTATCTCAATCCCTTGATATCTGACTATAAATCCCAAAAATTTTCCACTTGATACACCAAAGGCACATTTCATAGGATTCATTTTCAACTTATACTGTCAGAGTCGCTCAAAAACCTTTCTCAAATCATTTAAATGATCCCCCCGCCTCTTTGTTTTGACAACAAGGTCATCAATGTAACATTCGACCAGATCATGCAGCATTTCATCAAAGATCTTGGTCATTGACCTTTGATATGTCGCTCCAACGTTCTTCAACCCGAACGGCATCCGTTTGTATTTAAATATGCCTTTAGGAGTTGGGAATGCCGTGGAATTATTATCTTCTGGCGCCATCAAGATTTGATTGTACCCAGATGAACCATCCATGAATGACAAGGTTTCATGTCCCATGGTTATATCTACCATATTTTCGGGAATAGGCAAAGGAAAATCGTCCTTAGAACAAGCTTTATTCAAGTCTCTATAATCAATACATACCCGGATTTGGCCATTTTTCTTTTTTACTGGGACAATATTAGCAAGCCATACAGGGTATATACAGGGTTCAATGAAGTCTACTTCTCTAAGCTTGTCGACTTCGGCATTTACTTTCAATTCCAGCTCTGCTCGCATCCGCCTTTGTGCTTGCTTGATTGGCTTCACTAAAGGGAGAATAGCTAGCTTATGAACTGCCACCTCCGGGGCTAATCCAGGCATTTCATCATAAGACCAAGCAAAACAGTCTTTGAATTCCTGCAACAACGCTTTATATTGCAATTTTTCTTCCTCACCGAGGAGGGTACTGACAAAGCAGGGCTTTGGATCATCTGACGACCCCAGATTGACTTCTAGAAGATCATCAACTGTAGCTTGTCCGCCGCCTTCGATTTCTTCGGGTGCCGGCTGTAGATCGACAAACTTTTCATCATTTTCTTCTTTATCTTCTATGTCATGAACCTCCACTTGTATAAGACTGTTATCATCCTGTAGATTTAGTGATTCTAGACCTTGCACTGGATCATTCTGGAATTGGCAAGTGTCCTCTTGTTGAATAAGCTCCTGCTCCACTTCATCTTCAGATGATTGGTCATAAATTGGGGCTATATCATAAACAACCTCCTCTTTTTCATGAATACTGACCATATTTGTTAGTGCACAATGGGCTCATAGTCTGCGCTATATCCCAGCCCATAATTTTTATTCTGTTTTTCTCGCTCACTTTGAAGGTGCCACATTTGCTTGAACATTCTATCTCTTTCACGAGACTGCTTTTGAGGGATTTCATGTTTTTGACACAACTCTAGTGTCTGAGATGTCATGCTCACTATTGGCTCCACCGGCACTGTACATGAATCTGGGTCCATAGACTAATCAAAATTGTCCTCTGAAATCTGTCTTGGAACCCACCCTTCCCGATGATACACCAGCAGTCGATCGAGGAGCGGGACCTTTAAGGTTTCTAGCTTCTCAACAGTCTGGAGTTCACGCTCCTCTGCTAACCATAACAATTCTGGGGGCATAAATACACTGGCATCAAACACTTTAGTGGCAGAATTAGCATCAAAAGTAATCGGGCGCCACTCTTTCCTGTCGACCTTGCTATAGGACTTTCGTGCACTTATTGTCATCCTATGCATCTTTGCTTTGACTTCATTAATGAATATCTCTTCATCTGAAAAGTTGTCAATCGCTTTCTGCTTTCCCCGATTGGAGCCAACTTTGGAAGTTTTTGCTTCAAAATACAAATGGGCATCTGAGAGATGACATTCTGCAACTTCAAACGGGGCTTGATCAGCATCGATCTTGCATTGCACTCCTTCTTTGTTATATTTGATGCATTGGTGCAGTGTAGAGGGCACGACCCAATTTGCATGCAACCATGTGCGTCCCAACAAGGCTTCATAAGTGGTGTCCGAGTCAATGACATAAAATGTAGCTTTAGTCACAAAGTTGCCTAAGACAATATCCACTTCAACTTTCCTCAGTGCTTCTTCAGAATTTTGATTAAACCCGGATATGGTGACTCCCAAGACCTTCTGGAGATGTGGCATTAAGTACAAAGACTTAAAGGTCTTAAAAGGGAGTATATTCACGGATGATCCCGAGTCAACCATAATTCTAGTTATCTCGTGCCCATTGATTGACCCCTTCATATACAAAGGCCGGTTATGAAATGTGGTGGGTAACATCATATCATCCTCGGTAAATGAAACCGGCGCTGCATATGCTTCATACTCCCCCAGCTCGGCCAACTGTGATTCATAAATCTCTGGCTCCTGTAGAACTGTTATAAGAGCTTCATGAAGCTCTTTACTCAAGGATATAACTTCCCATAGGCTAAGACGCACGGGAAGCCTCCTCAATTGCAAAAGAACCTTCTTATCCACCCTCTCTTTCATCTCTTTCAACGGAGGGAGAGTTTCTGGTGGAGGAGGAACCATCTGTTGCATGATTTTCTCCACTAAGTCAGGATCTACTGAGCTTTGTGCTGTATCTGTCCGAAGTTGCTGTTGTGATGTGCTTGCCTGAGTATTCTTGTTTATTACAGCCTTATCTTGAACTAGTTCTGACTTTGGGCAAACTTTAGAAGGAGCATCTTCTGCATTATTATCATCTTCGTCATCTGAATAAGACTGTAACCGGATAACACGCCCAGGGGGTTGTTTCACCAATGGCGGGAGCACTGTCCTAGGTTCCTCATCCCTGAAATAAATAATCTTACCATTATGCTGGCCCTGACCCCGGCCTCCACGCCTTCCACGTGAATTCTTGTCAGTACGCCTTTGATATGTGATTAGAGGTCGATGTTTCTGTCCCCGGCCTCTTGTTCCATTATACAAATCAGACGGCGGTGGAATACTTGCCATATTGCAAGATAAATTTTGAAAATGGGACATGACATCATGCACATCTGGCTCATCTTCATCGTTACCCCAGAAGTTTACTACTTCCGCTGCCGATGGTTCATCACCCTCTGCCACTCCTTCTAAATTCCCATAACCATTCTTTAAATTTCACATATTTTGCCCATTCACCCCAAGGGACATAAGCGTCAAGGGGAACTGGACCCGAAGGTTGTTTTGGTTCATAATCCTTGAGCTGATCAATTAATGCTTGCAACTTTTGCAAAGGAGTGAGATTCTTTGAGCGAGCTTCCATTGCTTGCAGCTTCTCTTCCTGGCGTTTTGCCCTTCTTTTGTCTGCTTTTCTTTTATTCTTTATCCACTTTCTTCGGTGAGCAAGGTCAACAGATTTTTTGGATAACACTGATTGTGGGGCTTCTTCAGCTTGAACAGCCTGTGAGGCCTGTGCTTCTGCCTTCTCACGAGCTATCTCTGCCCTGGCTTGGACTCTTTCTTCTCGAGTAGGGATTCTCTGCCATGGTTGCTCTGACTCCTCGGGCACAACTTCTTCGGTCTTTTCTTGGTGGAATTTAGCAACCGCCTCAATATTCTTATCAACCATCTCCCGTGGGAGTTTTTGATATGTAGAATAAGTCCTGGGACGTGCCTGCCTCTGAGTGTTGCTCCCTGGTTGATGCCCTCGCTGCATGCTAGCTTCTGAGGTGACATGTATGACATTAACTGAAAAATTTTGTACATTGGCACCATGCGGTCTTGGTGGCCGAATCAAATGGTCACCCACATCAATATCCCCATCTCTTATAAGGAGTTCAATTTGCCCCCTGGCAGCTCTGCAATTTTATAATGTATGCTCCATGGTAAGGTGGTACATACATCCTGCTCGGGGAAACACAAGATGTGCCTCTTCAAATCGGGGGTGTAGGGTTATCAAACCTGCTCTAATGCAGCCTATATATATTGGATATGTCATGTGCTGATGGAATGAATATTGGACATAGTGACGGATACGTTGGCGCCTTTCTGCTTCCTGCTCCCCTAGCCCCAAATTGGGACTCTCTGATGAGTGCACTGAACAATCCTTGATTTCTATTGCTTCTTTCTGGCGCTACTCGCCGCACTTATGGTTGGCTTACTGTGTCCTCATCAGTCTGTGAATTTGATCCCACACTCGGTGGCCTTTGAGGTTGTTCGTGAGCTGGGCATACATCTTCAAATGTCACTCTTCCTGCCAAAAGTTCTGGCAAATGAGACATGGTGAGCTCCAAGTCTCGTTCAAGAGACAAACACCTCTGTCGGAATCTTTCCAAAATGGAACATGTTCTGGCAGCCATATCATAAACCCTAGGACATTTAGGCCTAGCTTGGACATGCTGACGTTGTGGAGCTCGGGATGAACTAGCACTGAGTCGCTCTCCGTTGATGTATCACATTGGCACTGAAGTTAACTTGTTGCTTTGGCCTTGCATGGGGTTGGGGTGGGTGAACTATATGCTTGGACATATCAATGGTCCCATCTCAAATAAGAGCTTCTGCCAAATCTTTAAATAGATAACAATCTTCAAGAGGATGCCAAGCATCCGATGAAATGGACAAAAGTTGGGATCTCCAGCTTTATTTGCATCCCCTGGTCGCTTAGGCTGTGGAAGGTTAATCAAATTCTCTTTTATACACATATTAAACAACTTTTTAGTGTGCTCACGGCGGAAAGAATATGGCTTCTTCAAGCGTTCGGCCAATGTGATCGTGGGACCAGATTGACTAACATTTTTGGGTACTGTCACTAATGTTGATGTGTCTTTTCTGCCCCCATTATCATGTTTTGCTGAAGAAAAGTCTACCGTGAAAGCTTCCTTGGCCGCCGGTTGCTTGTCCTTAGACATTCTTGGCTTGGCTGCAAGCACTGCCGAGTTATCTGCATAGAATAGTTCCAATTCGGAGACTATCCTATTAATCTCATCAAAGGTGCGAATGTTGGCAATCAACAATTTTTCCAACACCTCAGGCCGTAGTCCTCTCTTGCATAAACCCACTGCTTCTTCATTTACCGGTGGGTTGGAACATTTCATGCAAAGGTTTTGCCACCTCTTGATATATTCCAAAGCTGACTCATCCCTGCGTTGACGTAACGAGGCTAGCTCAACAAGAGTGAACGGCCTTTCTGTCAACCTGAACCATTCAATAAACTTCTTTTGCAGATCATCCCATCCAGTTACTGACCCTGTTTTCAATTTAGAATACCACTCGAAGGCTGACCCTGTCAAAGTGGTAGCAAAATATCGGAGGAGATAAGACTCCTCGAGTGCAAGATCTCCCATATGTGTAACATAAAGGGCTAAATGTTCTTTTGGGGAACCACGCCCATCAAATCTTGGACACTTGGGAATTTTGGTGACATCGGCAGGTAACTTTTTGAATTGATGGTGTATGGGGTAAGGAACCCGGTACAAATCAACTGTCGTCACCCCATCATCATGCTCTACAAGCTTAGCATCAACAATCTTCTCAATCAGAATTCTTTGAGTGACTGTAGCATCTTCAGAAGGCACATTAGTTTCTTGAATTACTTGTTGAGGTTCAACCTCTGGAGCTTCAAACTGCACCTGTGGCTGATAAACTGGTCGACGTGGAGGAACTCTAGGAGGTGTCGGTGCTGGTTGATTAACCTCCATTGCTTGGGGAACATTTTCCAAATTCACTGGAGTGTTGGGTCGAGCAACTACTTGTGCAGAAGTAAGACTTTGGATTATTGCTCGAAGCTCTTGATTTGTCCTCCACATGTCTTCCATAGTCATCTCCTGTGGAATAACTTCTTCTTCTTCTTGAAAGTTCCCCCTGTTCAGCTCTTCTTGTCTTGGTCGATGAGGACTCGGGGGAGGCGGTGTAGGAATTGGACGGATTGGACGGACTTCTTGACGAAGTGTTGCAATAATATGGTCCTGACTCCGAGTGACAGGTCCCAGACGCAATTGAGCTGGAACTGCCAGATCATTTGGACGGTCATTAGAACTTGAAGCATAACACGTGAATATATACATCTTGCCCCCTGTCCCCGGTATCACATATCTCCTTGGGGCACTGCGAACAGGCATGAGTCGAGTGAAAACCGACTCGCTTTCGGGCAAAAGTTGTGGACCCATAGACCCATCATCATAATAATGGGATACAAACTGGCGTCTATATGGGGGTGCAAATTGGACCATAGGCCGAGCTGCGGTGGCCTTCGACTGTGTAGAATGGCTATGCCGAGTACTGGAAGAGCAATGATCGGCATGATGAGAAAGGGCAGCCTTTGGTAAAGGTCCTGGAGTTGGAACCTCCACTTTAGGCACCCAAGCTTGCTTCTTTTGGGAAGAGGATTGATTCCCCTGCCCCCTGTCAACATGACGGGCGATTGGTTGCTCCTTAGCCCGCATAGTTGGTGAACGACCTGGAGGGTGGCCCCCAGTCGGATGAATATAGTCTTCTTGTAGTCGATTAACAAATCGACTAGTAGGAGGTGCATATCGAGTAGCGGATTGATTCCGAACCCGAGCTAAAGGTGAAAATGCCGCACCTGGGCAATTTTGAGAGTGGGCATAGGATATATTCTTAGCCCGAGCTTCATCCTTGGCAAGATAACGACCATGGGATTGGTTCCCATCTCGTCTGGTAGCATTAAACATCGGAACCGTTGATTGGTCCCTCCGGTTGATATGACGGGCCGAGGGCTGGTCCCCCTCCCGAGGAGTAACATGAAGGGCCGCTGATCGGCCAAAGTTGGAAATCTTGGAACTAGAGGGCTGCTCCCTCTTCTTAACAATTGTAGCCGTTGATCGGTTAGTTGCGTCTTGATGGGTGGAGGATTTCTTCTTCCCCCGAGAAGACGACTGCAAGTTGGTGGAAGGTTGAGAAACAACCTTATTCTTTTCATCAATCCGAGCCAAGGTGGCAAAGCGATTGGTTAGTGATAAGATGGTGAGCTTCGACCTTTGCTGTCTTAGCTCGGCAGGAGTGTAAATTGGGACAGCATGGCGCTTTCCCCAATAAACCCTCATGGAACCCATTACTATTGATCGACGCGATCCACGCGACGGGCTGGATTTGCCCGGACGGAAACTTCGAAGCTTTGGCTCAGTGCTTGATATTGTGTTGACGGACAGTACTATCTGTGTGTCTGCCACGTTTTCCTTTTCTAAGACTGAATCCATGGCCATGGAGGCCAAGAGCAACTGCTCCCCCGGATGAATATCGTCATCATTGGCAATCGGGTGCAACAACTTCACACCCAAGCAGTCGACAGGCTGAACTACCTCCGGGAATGCCCCGAACACAATTGGGTTTGGCAAAGAGCCAAAACCCATAGCTCGGTTGACATGATACTCGGAGTAGCTAACTTTTTCTTCGTACGTCATCTTCCTGCAAATGGCAAGACGAGCACGTTAGATGTAAAGGTTTACATTTGATTTGAAGATGTATGTTTTCTTGAATTGCTATGGCAGAGAGATGAAGGGAAGGAGAGGTCCCACCGGGCGTGCCATTTGTGAAACCTCGAAAAAATTTTATAAGTTCATCTCATTTTGTTATTTGAAATTTGAATGATTGGAATTGGTGTGATTGTGATTGTGATTTGGAAAGTTTGAAAATTTTGTTGAAGATATGTATATGTAACCTCAAATTTTGAGATTGAAATCAAATTTGGAAATTTGTTCATGTATTTGTATGTATTTCGAAACATGTATATATGAAAATTGAAAAATTGAGTATTTCAAAAAGTTTTGAAAAAACATTTTTGATTTGAGCTTTAAACATGAAAAGGATTTTGATTTTTAAAGAATAGTTTCCCAAAAATCTCATCCAAAATTTATTCGTCAAATTTCGGTTTTACAACTATGAAAATATTGATTTTCCATAGAAGTATAACTAATCCGACGATATACATAGAAATTTAAGTTCGAGGTTGGGTTCTTTGAAAATTCGTTTTGACCACTACCCATCGAGTGGTGCGAAGACCCGATGTTAATTAAATCGAGAACACTCGAATACCCTTGATTCGCCGCCATAGCAATTTCGAAACGATAGCATACATCCACAAATGAAATGAACACAAGAAGAGAAACGGCTCCATAATTTCGATGAAATGCAAACTTTTTATATTTTAAATTGAATTTGATTTGATTTGATTCAAAACTCTGATTTAATTGATTTGTTGTTTAATACCTTTTATGGTTGATTTAAGATTTGATTAAATGTTTAACTAAAAATTGATTTGACTGATTTTTAAATTTGTTAAATTTGTTTAATTCAAATGTTGTGTGATTGTTTGGAGATATTAGACATTTAATTTGATTTGAATATCATTTTATAATTGAAGAAGTAATGTTTGTTTGTTTTTTTATTATTATTGTTTATTAATTGTGCTTTATATGTGTTTTTGTTATTTAATTGAATTCATCAAAGGATTTTTTAATAGTTTAATTTAGGGGATTTGTTTGTTTGATAATTTGATTGATTTAGGGGTGTAAAAATTAGTTTTAACTTAATTAAGTATATTTTATGTATCTTCTTATTTATTTTTGTGATTAAATTGGTATTAAGTTTTAATAGGTGTATTATGTTAGAAAATTTATTTTGTTTTGTCTTGTTTTATGTGTTGGTTTTTTATGTGTTGGTTTGTTTTTTATCTTTAAAATTATCTTAAGATTAATTTTAATTTATGGAAGTTAAGTTTGATTAACTTTGATTAATTTTGGTATTTTCGGATTATTTAATTAATTAGCTTCTTTTTCCCCTTTTTTATTGTTATGATTTTAATATAATCTTTTTTTAATCTTTTCTTATTTGCATTCCATGCAACTTATGTAGCTATTTTAACTCTCATTGACATCAAAAATACATACAACATGTAATTTCCATTAATTGGAAAAAAATGTACAACTTACAAATATGATGAACATAAAATGATGTCATGATCATAATGAATCAAATCGTTTTGAATCCATTGAGCCTTTGATAGGCATTATGGAATGGATCGCAACGATAATGGGTCTAGTACACCGACCTTTGGTTAAGGTTTGTGGGTGCTATCCATCGATGTAATCACTATCATATCGGTTTTATAATTTGACATTCATGTATATATGTATATACATTTAGCCATCATATAAAATTGATATAATAATCCCTTTATGGGAAAATTGATATAGCATTGGAGTCATTTTATTTTGACCTTTATATGTTAATTAAAATTTATTTATTTTTGATTCTTTTAAATTATGCTGAAACGTAGAGCGTGCCCGATTGGACCGGCCCCCAATTAGTCTTGGATCGATTTATTATTTAAGTTTAAATTTGAGACGTAGAGCGTGTCCGATTGGACCGGCCCCCAATTAGTCTCAAATCGGTTTGATTCTGAATTTTATCAACATCAAACTTTGACTTGAATCATCTCATATCAACAAATGTCATAATCACTCTCGCCATCACCCCACTCCAATGGCCAGTTAACTGGGTGCGACCGAAACTGGTTCGAACGGGTTTGAGCGGCTGGTTTGCGTCGACAATGAACAGGAGATGAGAGGAAAAGGAAGAAGGGCGGCCACGGCTGTTTAGCGGAGACAGAAGAGGAAAGGGAGAGAAGCTGCGCGTGGCCGCGAGAGGAAGGAGGAGGCGCTGTGGGCAGAGAGAGAGGGACGCGCGGCTGCGGGCAGAGTTGCGCGCGGGCGGATAGAGAGAGAAAGAGGTACGTGCGGCTGCGGTTGCGGGGCTGCGCGCGGGCGGACAGAGAGAGAGAGAGAGGGCTGTGGGCGACGGTGGCAGAAGAGGAGAGGGAGGCGACGCTGTGTGCGGACGCGGCTGCGGGCGGAGAGAGAGAGAGAGGGGTGCGAGTAGACGGCGGAGGCGTGCAGCGCGGACGGCAGAAGAGGAGAGAGAAAGACGCATGCGGCGGCGGTGGTGCGCGTGGCTAGCTTATGGCCGCGGCGGTGAACAAGAGGAGAAGGAGGCGCGCAGGACGACGGAAGAGAAGGAGGAAGGGCAACATGCGGCTGCGACGATCGCCTAGGGTGACAGCGGATGGGTGACAGCGGATGGCGAATCGGCGACGACGACCACCTTTGTCCCGTAGGTGAAACTCACTTGTCGTTCTTCTTCCTCTCTTCTTTTTTTTCCTTTGTTGTTTGCCGTCGAATCCCCCTCTCCCCCGATCGCACCCTGTAACCCTTGTTTGAGGCCGCAAGCGGCTCCATATCCTGCGGCTGCCATTGATGACCCGGGAGGCTCGTCCGCGTGCAGCCGTTACACACCTGTAACGTGCGCACAAACCATGGCGCTTCATATCTTCTGGAGACGTTACATGACTTGGACAAATGAGTGTCGGAGACCTCATCCAGTTGCGATGATGATAATATTCGGCTCTTGATGACCCGGTTAACGTCCTTCAAAGGTGCTGACTCTGCTGGGAGTTTTGACAGACGTCAATATTGTCGGGACGTCGCTGCAACCCTCTCGGCTGCCTTCCGTCGACGTGTCGAAATATCGTACGAGAGCTTCGACACTCTTCGTACGAACTTCGTCGTCGTTTGGAACTTGTCGACGAGTCGTTGTTTGTGACAAATTCGAAAGACGGATGTGAACGTTATATCTTCGACAACTGAACTGCATTGTCCTGCTTATATTTATTTATTTTGTGATTTTTTCCAGTATTTTTAGGCGTCAACAGATACATTCAGCAAGATCCTACCATCTTGCGATTGGTAAAAATGGAAGTCTGAAATTTCGACAAATATTTGAGCTCCCTACGTGAAAAGACACCACAAATTAAACATCATCCAGAGTCACATTGTGCCTGACATACAGGCAGATAGTATGTGTCGAGCTGCCAGTATTTGTGTCTAACACCCTCCCACACTTTCTCAGGCAGGCAATCCTTGACGGGCAGTGGAACAAACTGGGTAGAGTAACCCAAATTTTCTAGCTCAAGAGACACTAACTGACAGTAAACCACATGAAAAAATGCATTACCTCCACAAAGGCCATTAAAATACGAGTAAATTCCTCCAGGCTTCAACAGCTTAGGAAGATGCTGGTGGAAGAGGCGAAGATCTTCATAGTACTCCCCGTAAGTGTCAAAAAATATACCTTCACAAAAGTAAGGATAGCAAAATGAGTTTTTAGCCATTTCCAAAGGGAAAAAACAGCATGGAGCCTAACAATCAAATATCAGTAAGATAAACCACAAAGAACAAAACGTTAAATGGAGATATTGTATGTCTTTATCATTGAACCCTTGTCAGCGTCGGCTACATGAATCCCGACTTTTTAAGCTGTCTGCAAGTATTTCTTCAACACGACAGAGCAATTGCTTCAAAACCAGATTGGGAAGGTAGGTGCTTTATACTAAAACCTACAGCTCGTACCAACACATTAGTCTGAAGACCTATTCAACGAGCAGAAACAATCATGAGATTTTAACTCCCACTTTGGTCTTCACCGCCAAGATAGGGAACAAGATAAGCTTCATTTTCTCCAACTATGTCCGAAGCTCAATATAAGGCCATTAGAAAACAACCGAATTTATAACTCCATTTCCAAAAGGTGACTTTTCTCACATTTACTCCTGTAATCCGACTCCAAACTTTGTCATCAGCATTTCATCAAACAACTGAGGAGCGGAGTTCGCCGAATTTAATTGCCCAAAACCAAGCATTCTAACTATAAGATGAAACAACAAAATACAAGAGAGGAAAACATCACAAAAGCCAAAACAGGAAATTGTCATCTTTGTATACCATCGTATGATTCGAGGTGAGGAAGAACATCCTGCCATCTTCCGAACACGATCTTCACATTCTCCTTCTCCCCCCACCCGGAGTCGATCATCCGCTTGTATACGTCCGGGTGCGCCTCCACGATGGTGTGCGACGCCGGGGAGTACTGCTGGATTGCCGTATCAACCAACCCCATTCCGAATCCGACGTTAAGGACATGCGCACCGCCGCCAGGGCCACCGCAAATCGCCCGGGCGTGCGCCTCCATCAGGGGCTTCTCCCACGCCATCATTACCGCCTTGCTCTCCGAGTCCAAGACGCGGTCCTCGCCGAAGAGTACTCGCTCATCCAGGTAATCCGAGTTGGAGCAGCCGCCACTACCGCCGCTGCGGCGAGCAATGGTGCCGAGGATAAGTTCGGCCTGGATGCCGGCATTAAGGAGGACATCGAATGCCTCCTGGTGCCCGTTCTCCATCGCAAAGTCGCCGGCAGAGAGGCCTGTCGGCGTGAGGGCGTTCCAGGGCGCCCCAGCGTCGAGGAGGACCCGGACTGCGTCCTCACGGCCGTGCTTAGCCGCGTGCATGAGAGGCGTAACGCCGTCACCATCGAAATGGGAGACGTCGATCCCGGAAGATAGGAGACCACGCAGCCGCAAACAGTCGCCCGAGCCGGCGGCCTCGCAGAGCTTGTCGCCGTCCTGCGACATGGCTATCGTCGCTGAACCACCGCCGAAGTACGACCTCCGAAGACGGCCTCCACGGGCGATCGATAGCGGAAAAGACCACCTTATTTAAAACCAAGACGAGAAATTTTTTATTTTGGAAATAAGTCGGGAAATCAGACTGCGGTCCGATTTAGGGGAAGACTATTAACAGAAATCTACCCTTCAAATTTTTTTAACATCAGATCGAAATATTAAAAATTATATGATTTTACTTTTATTTTTCAGCACACGTTAAGAGAAAGAATCTGTAGAAAATATATTTATAAATTCCATGACTTAAGTAAAAGCCAAGCTGATTAGTTAAGAAGTGTCTTAATTAAGGGTCCATTTGGTAACCTGTAAAATCAAAATCTAAGAAAAAGTTTTACTAGAATGCACTTTTCCAGGAATTTGAAAACAATGAGGGTTGTTTGGTTAACTTTTCTAGAAAAATTTATCAAACACTTCTAACATCATAACAACTAAGATAATTCTATCTATTTATGTGTATTAAAATTATTTATTTATAATAAAATATTAATTCAAAATTAAATTAAATAAATTATTTACATCAATTATTTTTAATAAAATTTAAAATATATTTTATTATTTATATATTAGTAAAATTTGTTATTGAAAATAAAATATATTAAATTTTAAATTTAAAAATGTTTTTCTTAAATTATTTCCAGTCATTTGAATATATGTAAATCATATTTCTAAATTTTATGTAAAATTTTACTACAATATACTCATTTTATTTATTGAAATTTTTATATATAATTACTAAACATCAAGTTTATATTTTTAAATTAAATATATGATAAAATATGTTTAACACTAAAAATTTTCGAAAAAATGCTTTATTTAAATTTATATATTGTAAACCTACAATCTGGCAACTAATTATAGTGTTATTGTATTTTCTATATAAAATAATTTAATTAATAAAATAGTTCAAACATTTTACAAACTTAACTTTCAGTTAAAATTTTATCAATAAAATTTTTAAATAAGTAGTTCACATGATAAAATTACTTTTTAACAAATTTATTTTATTTTTTAACACATAAGAATAAAATAAGTTTCTATCTACGTATTTAAAAAATTAATTTTAAATAATAAACATAATAAACGTCTCTCACCGAAAACGGTATCCACTGCACAATCGCGGATGCCAAAATCGGGATTACCTCGATGTGTACGTAAAATATTTTACGTGATTCACTTTTTCTATGCAACCAAATAGGTTACTGCAACGTATTTTCCGGAAAAGCCACGCATGCATCCGGTTTTCCCTCTAAACAAACAGACCCCAAGGCGAAATCAACTTCAGCCCCTATTTTATCAGTCTTATTTAATTTCTTGTCCATGTATATGATATATTATTTTCTTATCCTAAGATTCAATATCCCTTAATTCTCGGTTATTTCCCAGTTTACTCCCCAATGTGTTTCGCTTAAAAAGGGTCCCATTTTTTTTGACTTGAAAAAAATTGATGCACTTTGTTACGGGCATAGGAACGATGAGCATTCTAGTTGAGGAAGAAGATTGAATTTTTTTGTTTGATTCTACGATAAAAATATAGTCTCAAATTATTTGAGTTAAATAATTGAGAAAGGAGATAAAATAGAAATACACACAAAATAGAAGAAAAACACACAAAACTCACTTATGTACTTTCTTACAATTTCTTACGAGAGTTGTATATGAAAGAACAACTAATCTCACTTGGGCAATTTTGTCTTGAACTCTTTTAAAAATTCGTGTAAATATGATGCACCAAATTTACCATTGCTACTTGCTTGGGAGGATAGAAAACTCCACTACTATAATTACTAGCTCCTCTTACGTGACTATTTACTTTAAAATTAGTAATGACATAATTGAAACTTAAAATAATATATTACTCTCATTCTACTAAAACCATTATAATTAAAAAATAAATTAGATTAAATAAAAATTTATTTATGAAAAGATGTGGGGGACAATGTCGTGATGTGGAAAGAAAATGGCATGGGTGGGTGACTTCACATGCGGGTGAATGAACAACAAAGACATGACGGAGGCGAGATACTAGGGTGGGAGAAAAGGTGACAAAAGTGGGGTGTAGGCCAGTGGAGAGGGGAAGATGGTTCCTGCCTGACCCACAACCGCACCAACAAGCGCTTCAGGCACTGCTATCCACCTCGGCTCAACCAAGCTCAGCCGTGGGTAACAATGGCACTACCCTACCAACATGACATCGACTGCCCACCACCATGTGTGCCTACAACACCCTACCACTGAGCACACCTGCTAGATGAACCAAATGGCATAATTGAAAACTAGATTCAAACATATTCACATATACGTTCACGGTGCCTTGTCTCCATGGGCTAGCAGCATGTGTTAGCATTGGTGTCATCGGCCAACAACATGCGCTAGCATTGCCACATGCGGCAAAAGGCAATCCCCCTTTGAGGCACTACTAGCAATCATTGCCGCAAGCTACCCATGGTGTTGGTCACCACCGTGGTACTACCATCCACCGCCACACGTAGATCCAAAAGGGGTGGCTCAACGACAACCTAGGCATTCTTCATCTGAGCACAAGGACATTTGATGATGCTTGGATCTAGTATCAGTTCCATCCATATCACCCATCCAACCAACATTGAAAGAATGCAAAAACACCATCCTCGATTCATCTGGTCAATTCATCTAGTGACAAAATGGTTAAGTGCAAGATCAATCAACTGTTCCCAAACCAAAAATCATATAAGATAAAAAGAAACATCAAATTTTTTGTAGAAAATCTTGTAGATGTCAATGGGGCTCTGATACCAATTGATAGATTTGTAGAAGCATACCTAAATTTATCAAGAACAAACTGTATGATACAACCTCTCGATCATGTCAAACCAAGCAAGTGCGAGATCTTCCCTCCTTATGTCTTCCCTTTTAGCCTTAAAGTCGATGGAGGAATTCATAAACCCTTTCTGTGTATCCAATGGACCAAGACTCTAAGCCTAAACGGGGAGACATAAAGAGGGAAGACCTTATACTTTCTCAGTCTAACATGATCGAGAGGTAATTTCGTACGGTTTCTTCTTAATGGATTCAGTAATGCTTCCGCAAATCCAATAGTTGGTATCAGAGTCCCATTGACATTTACAGGATTTGATACAAAGAAATCAATGTTTTTGATCTTCTCTGATTTTTGGTTGGGATCAGTTGATTGATCCTGATCATTATTGTTTTTCCGCTAGATGAATCGAGGATGGTGTTTCTACGTTCTTCAGCCGTTGATCGGCTAGGTGATCTAGATGAAACTGATACCAGATCTCGGTGTTGAATCGATCCTCAATTCTATCAATTTTGGATAGATCTAGGCATCATTGGCTATCCTTATGCTCAGATGGAGCATGCCCATATCATCATCTAGTAGGTTAGTGATTGAAATGTATGCTCTACAAGTCAATCATATTTGATATGATTTGTCATTTTGAGAAATATCTCAATTAATTAATTTGGTAAATCTTCATTACTAACTATTATTAGATGTGTACATTATAATGAAGTCCTCGATCACATTCAATGATGATTGAATCATGATGAAGTCATGATAATGAGATTAATTATCTAGAAGTATATGATTTAAATGTTCATAATCACAGGATTCTTGAGATGGGACATCAAAGATCCTGATAGACTAGTGTACGTGATGTCTTCTCATGTGATGAGGATGGCTGATCTCATTGGTCGTTAGTGTTGAGATATTGAGATACATATATAAGTGCTCATTAGTTGAATGAATTCATTGAATTGATTGAATCACAAACCATAAATGGTATCTTACTGAACTGTCAATCCTAGTTATCTATTATCATGGTTGTATGGTTTGACTTTTGACCAGAGTTGCCAAAGATGTCTTATTAGGTGGATCTTGTGACTTGACCATTGACTTATAGATCACTGACTCGATGGTCCAATATATCGATGGATTGTGTACAAGGGAAACTCGGTGGAGATAATTGAGTGGATAACAAAGAATCATCCACTCTTGATAAATAAGAGTAAATATCCTATGGAATTTTAATTTAAATCTTTGGCCACAATAGAGAGGATAATTGAAAAAAGAGTTTTCTAATTGATTATATACCAAGTATAGGATTCTATAGAGTTCGTATATTAAGGAGTTTGATAGTCAACGCCATACTTTTATCCGATCAGAACATTAAATAGACAATGGTTTATATCCAAGCAGTAACTGATGATGAAAAGGCTCAATGTAGATAATATTATACCCATAGTTTTTTTAGAATTATAGGATGTGGCTTGTACCTTTTATAATCGGTAGACTAATTATTTTATTATTATATAACAAATTAATTTAATTAAATAGAATTATTTTATTTTAATCATGCCCCAACCAAATAGGTTATTGGCCAAGTTGGTCGCACACATAAGGAATTATCTATAAGTACATGGACATTGACATAATTTATAAAGATTTTAGATTTTTATGAAAACTCTTTCCTATCAAGACAAGGGTGAGAATCATATCCTTAACTCTTCCCTACCTCCTTCTCTCTATGTAAGACATTTATGGGTGATGGAGCTCCGTTCAGGAAGAGTTTTTGAGCTCAGTGCAACAGGAGAACTTGTTTTAGATAATGTTCGTGTGGATATTGTTAAAGACTAGACATGTGAACAGTTTTAAAACTTGAAAAGTTCATCTTCTTTTCCAATTGATTAGATGAATTCATATCAAGTATATTCGAACTTATTTTGATAGGTTTTCGATTTTTGTCGTTTAGTTCCGATTGAGACAAGTTCATCATGAATGTATATAAATCGTGACTTCTGTTACACCAAATTTTTTAAGATGATTTCTTACAATTAGATCCAGGCATTGGATTGATCTTGCATGGGTTAACATTAAGATCATATAAATATTTTTTATGTTAGAAGTTGACTTCATAGATATTTTAGAACTCTAGGACGTGATAGTGGTGTGTGCATGCTTGATTTGCTTTATTCTAATTTGGGACATTTTTAACAAATTGAATAGAGAAAACCAAAGTAAAACCCAAAATCTTTCAAAATGAATAAATATAATGCACATGCACTTTGGTTCAATATGAGACAAAATTATGAAGAATTATGAAAAATGCTTAATTGAATTGTGTACACCCTTACATAAAAAATTATTTGCTTTGGAGACTAATTCAATTCAATTTGTTCTTGTGGTTTAACTCTTGCTTTAAGCTTGATTTAACTTTTCTTCTTTTTCTTATTGAGTTTCCTTTTTCGTTTCTTCCATTTCTAATGGTTATCTTTTTTATCTTCTTCTTATTAAGTTTCTAAAGGTACTCCTTATGTTTGTTTCTTCTTCTTCTTCTTCTTCTTCACCTTATTTTGGCTTATTTATTTATTTTCTTTTCTTTCTTTCTTCTTCTTTGTATTGTAAATATTTTTCTAGTAGATATATCTTTATTTTTGCTCTGCATAACTATGGTATATTCCTGTCATATTTAGCTTATCATAATATCTTGTCTTTATAAGAAGTTTCAATTTGTAAACATTATTTTGGTAAATGTGTCTTTATTTTTGCTTTGCATAATTTTGACATATTCTTGTCATATTTAGCTGATCATAATATAGTGTCTTTACATGAAGTTTCTGTCAAGATGTTTTATTATGGAGTTCGGATCGCCTCAGGATGCCTCTTGAGGCGACTCCCTCAGTCGCCTATCCCCTCGCGCCACGTACGCGTTGGACTGCTGCACCAAACGTCCGTCGCGGGGCGACGGTAACGCCGACGAGATATAACCCGGACACGGTGACCGGCACGGCGCCGTTCACGACAGGCATTACATTGACACACAGCTTAAATGTGACAAGATCAAAAATTTGGACGCGCGAGGTAAAAGGGTTTGAAGAGGCTTGTTTCCTGTGGAGACCACGCGGTGGTCTTCTTCACAGCCCTTGAATGTCTCCCCTTCGTCTGGAGCTTCAGTGGTGTCCTCCGGCGTTCTTAGGGAGGTCCTCCGGCTGGAACTCTGACATTCCCTCGGACGTTCGCAGTGCCGTTGCTCGCAGTTTCCTCCGTCGGCACTGCCCTAGTTCCGGAGGTTTGTTCATAGTGCCCTCCGTCTTCGACTACTATTGTTCTTCGACTACATAGTAATTTGCATATTTAGAATATTAATGGCGTCGACTTGGGTTTCTATGAAATTGTATTGGCCAGTCGGGGTAGTTAGAGTGAAGACGATTGTGTTGTAGCATTTTCGGTCGATCACCCTCGTTGAGTGCAATGTTGACAATGATTGTTTACCAGTAGCACTGATTAGAGGAGAGTGACACATGAGGAGTGATGGAGAAGAGACGGCATGACTAGGGAGGGAACGACTGAATGTAGGAATTTTTACCCAGTTCTTACGCATTTTTGTGTGTGTATCTATATATGTTCATGTAATTTTTTGTGTAAACTGAGTGGATCCATTGAGCGCAGAAGTTAGTTGAAATGAAATGTAGATTACATTAATTTACCGTGAGGGGAACAATTGAGTGGTCAAAAACGTCTGGCATGACTTGGGCGGGAACGATTGAATGTAGAAATTCCTACCCAGTTCTTACGCATTTTTGTGTGTCTATCTATATATGTTCATGTATTTTTTGTGTAAACTGAGTGGGTCCATTGAGCACAGAAGTTACCTGAAATGAAATGTAGATTACATTAATTTACCATGAGTGGATCAATAGAGTGGTCAATAACGTCTGAAATTGGGGCTCAATAACATATGTAAGGGGTTAGTAACATGTCAAAAATGGGTTCAGGGGGCCATGTAAAGGATTAGTAACATATGTAAAGTGTTAGTAACCGGTTAAAAATGGCTTCAGGGGGCCATGTAAAGGATTAGTAACATATGTAAAGGGTTAGTAACCTGTCAAAAATGGGTTCAGGGGACTAAGTAAAGGGTTAGTAACATATGTAGAGGGTTAGTAACCGGTTAAAAATGGCTCCAGGGGGCCATGTAAAGGGTTAGTAACATATGTAAATGGTTAGTAACCTGTCAAAAATGGGTTCAGGGGGCCATGTACAGGGTTAGTAACCGGTTAAAAATGGTTTCAGGGGGCCATGTAAAGGGTTAGTAACCTGTCAAAAATGGGTTCAGGGGGCTATGTAAAGGGTTAGTAACCTCTCAAACAAGGGTTCAGTGGGCCATGTAAAGGGCTAGTAATATATGTAAAGGGTTAGTAACCTATCAAAAATGGGTTCAGGGGGCTATGTAAAGGGTTAATAACATATGTAGAGGGTTAATAACTGGTTAAAATTGGCTTCATGGGGCCATGTAAAGGGTTAGTAACATATATAAAGGGTTAGTAACCAGTCAAAAATGGGTTCAGGGGGCTATGTAAAGCGTTAGTAACATATGTAGATGGTTAGTAATCAGTTAAAAATGGCTTCAGGGAGCCATGTAAAGGGTTAGTAACAAATGTAAAGGGTTAGTAACCTATCAAAAGTGGGTTCAGGGGGCCGTGTAAAGGGTTAGTAACCTGTCAAAAATGGGTTCAGGGGGGCATGTAAAGGGTTAGTAACATATGTAAAGGGTTAGTAACCAGTTAAAAATGGCTTTAGGGGGCCACGTAAAGGGTTAGTAACATATGTAAAGGGTTAGTAATCTGTCAAAAATGGGTTCAGGGGGCAATGTAAAGGGTTAGTAACATACGTAAAGGGTAAGTAACCGGTTAAAAATAGCTTCAGGGGGCATGTAAAGGGTTAGTAACAAATATAAAGGGTTAGTAACCTGTCAAAAATGGGTTCAGGGGGCTATGTAAAGGGTTAGTAACATATGTAAAGGGTAAGTAACCTGTCAAAAATAGGTTCAGGAGGCTATGTAAAGGGTTAGTAACATATGTAGAGGGTTAGTAACTTCTGAAAAATGGGTTCAGAGGGCTATGTAAAGTGTTAGTAACATATGTAAAGGGTTAGTAACCTGTCAAAAATGGGTTTAGGGGTCCATGTAAAGGGTTAGTAACATATGTACAGGGTTAGTAACTTCTGAAAAATGGGTTCAGGGGGTCATGTAAAGGGTTAGTAACATATGTAAAGGGTTAGTAACTTATGAAAAATGGGTTCAGAGGGCCATGTAAATGGTTAGTAACATATGTAAAGGGTTAGTAACCGGTTAAAAATGGCTTCAGGGAGCCATGTAAAGGGTTAGTAACATATGTAAAGGGTTAGTAACATGTCAAAAATGGGTTCAGGGGGCCATGTAAAGGGTTAGTAACATATGTAGAGGGTTAGTAACCGGTTAAAAATAGCTTCATGGGGCCATGTAAAGGGTTAGTAACATATGTAGAGGGTTAGTAACCGATTAAAAATGGCTTTAGGGGGCCATGTAAAGGGTTAGTAACATATGTAAAGGGTTAGTAACCTGTCAAAAATGGGTTTAGGGGGTCATGTAAAGGGTTAGTAACATATGTAAAGGGTTAGTAACCGGTTAAAGATGGCTTTAGGGGACCATGTAAAGGGTTAGTAATATATGTAAAGGGTTAGTAACCTGTCAAAAATGGGTTCAGAGGGCTACGTAAAGGGTTAGTAACATGTGTAAAGGGTTAGTAATCTGTCAAACAGGGGTTCAGTAGTTTATGTAAAGGATTAGTAACTTCTGTAAAATGGGTTCAGAGGGCTATGTAAAGGGTTAGTAACAATGCAAAAATGGTTTCATGGATCTGTGTAAAGGGTTAGTAACCATGCAAAAATGGGTTTAGGGGTTTGTGTAAAGGGTTAGTAACATATGTACAGGGTTAGTAACATATGTTTGTATTATAATTAACATGTCTATGTTGTTTGTTTGTTATATTAACGTTCCAGTCTTATTTTACAGACATGGGTGAAAAAGTGATGGCTGTGAGGCGTAAGCGTAAGCTCCCTGCTGGTGAGGGTCCGTTCGGTGAGAAGGACATGAAGAAGTACGTGCAACATAGGTGTATCATTTCACACTATGTTGATATGGTTGCACAGGTGAACTTCCGACAAAGTCATTTGGAGTTATTAGCAAAGACTCCTTTTGGAATATTCCAGGGCCTCCCAAACTACACATTCAGTAATGACATACTCAGGGAAGTCCTTCGGCTACACTGTGGTGGACAGGTGTTCAACTTACATGGAGACCATGTTTAGCTAACTATCACTGATGTTAGTCTAATTCTGGGTTTACCAGACAAGGGTGAACCCATCGATTTAAAGGGCAGGCCACGGCACTCAAGTCTAGACAAGTTTGTGTCAGGTGGTGGCCTGCATCGGGATGAAATTTTCAAGGTCCTGAAAAGGATTGCCAACTCTGACAACCCATATGATGTGCAGAGCACTGTGAGCTTATGGGTTGTCTTCATGCTAGCTTGCTTTCTTATTCCTAGGTCTAACTTTACTTGTTCTCAAAATGTTCTTTATTATTTGCAAGATATTGAATCAGTAGGTAGATATAATTGGGCTGCTTGTGTACATACCATTCTTTTCGAGAAGCTCGGCACGTATGTTGCCGATCTGAGAGATAATAAATCA
Organism: Cryptocoryne crispatula var. balansae; assembly: GCA_036172225.1. Taxonomy (NCBI): domain Eukaryota; kingdom Viridiplantae; phylum Streptophyta; class Magnoliopsida; order Alismatales; family Araceae; genus Cryptocoryne; species Cryptocoryne crispatula. The sequence goes on along the minus strand of CM069929.1, from coordinate 32,538,284 downwards.
CCCTATTTGGTTGGGTGTGCCGCTATCATTCCTGTAAGTACATTAATGTCCTCTTGAACTGGCTTCACCAATTTCTTTCCTACATATGAACGTAATAAGTTCTCTGACAGTCCAACATGGTATTTTACTCTTTGTTGCAGGCATGGTTCTTTGAGCACGTCTGTGTCATTGAACCTTTTACTGCCCGAACTATTCCACGCCTTCTAGAGTGGAATACCAGGACGCTCAAGAAGCCATTGGACTTCTTGGTGATTTTTAACAATTTGGCGAACCACCAATATGAGGTGAGGATGTGTAAGATGTTAACCCTTTATATGTGTGATTCCAATAAAAATCCTCAGTTGCGTTAACATGTTTTGTGGTATTACTGCAGGTGGTTTTGTCCCTCTCCCCAAATGCAGAGGAGGGACACCTCATTGCAGGAGATCAATCACAACACACACAAGACGCATACGAGGGATGTGACGAGGGTGTTAGAGCTGAGAAGGGTGGCAGAGCCCAGCAGGGTGAGAAGGAAGAACACACCCTTCACCTTGTGCTACAGAGAATGACAGCCCTTGAACGAGAGCTGCAGATTGAAAAAGAAAAAGAGAGGCTCTTGAAAATAAATTTGAAGAACTCAAAACTCAGCTGAGCGTAGGGAGTACGAGCAAGAACAAGAAGGATGCGAAGGAGGATCTACTTGAGGCCATGGACGCTTCTGAAGCAAGGCCAAAAGAGAGTCCTGTGCACTCTCTTTCAATATTAAGAGATGAGGTATGCAGCTTGAGGACCGAGCTGTCAAAGGAGAAGGAAGAAAGAGTTAATTTAGGGACATCTGTTGGCAGGGGTATGCAGGCGGTGAACATGTTCATGGATGAGACTACAGACATACCACAGGACTTTATGGTCAGGGATGAACATCTGTCTTCCGACAAGGTTCATGACACAGTCTCCTCCTTGGTGTTGAGGGTGAAACACAGGACAAGAACCGGGCGAAAGCCATCCGACAAGGTTGCGGAATCATCATTTTATATCCGCAAATGCCCGACACAAACACCTTCAATTCTGGAGGACTCTCAACACTCACCGGGCATTCTTCACCTGCAGACCGTTATGGAAGAAGAACCAGAACAAGAGGGAAAGGGGAAGGGGAAGGGGAAGGGGAGGGGGAGGGGGCAAGTAAAGAAGGCCCCCGCAGCCAGTGGGACTAAGAAGACCACGAAGAGGATGACCTCAATGAAGACTGGGATCACCACAACTACGTCAGTTTTGAACAACATTCCAGAAGACAGATTTTTATTGTGCGAGGAATGGCTAAACACCGCGCGCAACAGGTTAGTGTGATATGTTGTTACTAATGTCTTTACATATGTTATCATAGTTATATGTTAGTGTCTTGCAGGAATAGGGATGATGCAGCTTACATCACCCGCTGGAATGCGACCATACTGAATGGTGATATGGAGGACCTGTTCTACGTCGATAGTTATACGTCCGTGGGCGACGTAGAAGTTTAATGGGAGATGTTGACAGATGATGTGAAGCAGAACCCAGGATACTACAGATCTTGTAAGTTCTGTCCTTGTTTTTTGTCCACATACCAAAGTGATCCACAATTACAATGGGGTAGGGTGAAGGGTCACATCCAAGAGGCCTTGAAAGCCAAGACAGCCGACAGATTCATGGCTGTCGAGAAGTACTTCTTCATCTGCCATTATTCTAACCACTTCATGTTGATCGTCCTGGACACAGACAAACAAAGGTGGGTAGTCTACAATTCAATCAGTTCCAATCCTCGGTACACAGCCGGTGCGAGGAACATGATTCAGTTCTTGACGGCAATGATTGTGAATGTAATTGGAGTTCCAGACATTGAAGTCTGGCCCACCAAGTTAAGTGAGAGTTGTCCACAACAGCCCAGCGGGAGGTAAATGACCTTTTCTTTCCATATGTTACCTATTCCAAATAAGTATCAAGTTTTCTCTTATTGACTATGTTTCTACAATTTTCAGCATTGAATGTGGGCTGTATGTCATGAGGTTTGCTGAACGTCTTGCCAGGAAGGTCAAGCAGCCATGGTGTCTTCGTCATCAAGAGATGTTGCAGACAAGAGTACAATTGATATGCTACTTGATGGAGAAGATGTCAAACCACTGATCCCTCCTCTCCCTTCCCCGGACCCGACTTTAAACTGATGAAGTGGTATAATGTACTCTCAAGTGCTGTAATATTTGAAATCTATGGAGAACTTATTGGGTGGTACTCACAGTGAATCGATTGTTAAACATATGTTGTTTTATTTGGATGTGGTTTTTCAATTCAGTTCCTCTGCTTTTCTTAATCATATGCTACTGAACACCATTGTAATCGGTTACTGACCATTTACATTTGCCCCCTGAACCCAATTTTCAGAAGTTACTAACCCTTTACAGTTGCTACTAACCCTTTACATAGCCCTTTGAACCCATTTTGACAAGTTACTAACCCTCTACATATGTTATTAACTCTTTACATTGCCCTCTGGACCCATTTTTGACAGGTTACTAACCCTTTACATATGTTACTAACCCTTTACATAACCTACTGAACCCCTGTTTGACAGGTTACTAACCCTCTACATATGTTACTAACCCTTTACATGGCCCCCTGAACCCCTGTTTGACAGGTTACTAACCCTTTACATATGTTACTAACCCTTTACATGCCCCCCTGAAGCCATTTTTAACCGATTACTAACCCTTTACATATGTTACTAACCCTTTACATGGCCCCCTGAACCCATTTTTGACAGGTTACTAACCCTTTACATATGTTACTAACCCTTTACATGGCCCCCTGAACCCATTTTTGACAAGTTACTAACCCTTTACATATGTTACTAACCCTTTACATGCCCCCCTGAACCCATTTGTAATCGGTTACTAACCCTCTACATATGTTACTAACCCTTTACATGCCCCCCTGAACCCATTTTTCAGAAGTTACTAACCCTCTACATATGTTACTAACCCTTTACATGGCCCCCTGAACCCATTTTTCAGAAGTTACTAACCCTCTACATATGTTACTAACCCTTTACATGGCCCCCTGAACCCATTTTTCAGAAGTTACTAACCCTCTACATATGTTACTAACCCTTTACATGGCCCCCTGAACCCATTTTTCAGAAGTTACTAACCCTCTACATATGTTACTAACCATTTACATATCCCCCTGAACACATATGTTTCACAGGTTACTAACCCTTTACATATGTTACTAAACCCTCATTTCAGATATTACTAACCCTTTATATATGTTATTCAGCCTTCATTTCACATGTTACTAAATACTAACCATTTACATATCTTATTAACCCTGTACACATTACTCATTATGTTTTTCCAACTTATTGACTCCTGAAACGTGTTCTTATCAGTGTATATTTAGTGCTAACTACCTATTATAACTTCTCATGCAGCCAGCACCACAGTCCATTGCTCACTAAATGCATCTGTACTACGATCGGTAGTTTTCAAAACATTAAATACACTACATGCACTATTTTTAAACGTAAATAAACATACTAACATGACGGCTGTCTCTGACGAGGGGCCACCACAACTTGCTTCAACTTCTTCGCGCCTTGCTGTCCCAAACTCACAGTTCATTGCTCACGTCTCCTCCGGATATGTCTTGTCTAAGCCTGCTAGTCGCAATAAACTCTCCCTCAGCTGGAAGATGTGTACTGTTCACCTCTTCGATTCTTCCTCACCCCATGAACAATGTAGTTCGGATTGCTCTTAGGAACCGGAGAACGGCACCAGGAAAAATGGAGGAGGAATGCTCTGAGGAACATGCAGACGGCATTGGAGACAAAGACGACATAGACCTCGACGATTCATTTCCGGCGCAATTTTCATTGTGTCACCATTAAGGAGGACTTGACAACGTCATGATGGCATGGTAAGGCGGGGCGGTCGCGGCGTAAGACGTGCCGGTCGCGAACGGCGCCGTGCCGGTCGCCGTGTCCGGGTTATATCCCATCGGCGTTACCGTCGCCCCGCGACGGACATTTGGCGCAGCGGCCCGACGCGTACGTGGCGCGAGGGGATAGGCGACTGAGGAAGTCACCTCAGGAGGCGTCCTGAGGCGATCCAAACTCTTTATTATGTCCTTGTTGGAAATTTACTTCATCTGAAGGATGTTTGGTTAGTTTTATTATTATTTAGTTTATACTTTATCTTTTCATAGTCACATAGTGTACCTTACATTACATACATCTTCATTGATTAGATACTTCTAACATTCATAAGAACTTTATTTCTTTAACAAACTATATAAGTACCTTAGACAAATCTTGTATAGATATTTCCAACATATTATATCCTAAATATCTTCTAGGAATAGTCAAATATCTAAACTATGTTTTTCATGAATATAAGACTCAATATAGATATGGTAAAGATAATAATTTAATTTAATACCCTTGTAAAAGATGTTGTAAAACTTTTACTTTAAAAAGAGATGTTGTAAAATAATAGTTAATATGTGATAGCATATGGTCACATTATCGAATGTGGATGTCATGGTGAAATAGAAGTTAATGTAATAGAAGAAGATGATGAAAGGTTAAATGAACCACAAGATGAAAGTGTTAACAATGAAGTGATGAAAATTATTGAAGATATTGAAAACAACCAATCTACCATTATCCGTAACAAATAGGCACAAAAATAATAGCGCTTAATAAAGATGCAAAAACTTCTTTATATGAAGGTTGCAAAGATATATATAAATTAAAATTTATTTTAAAGTTATTCAACTAAAGTCAATAAGTTGTCTCACTAAAAAATACATGGACATGATATTATCTTTATTTAATTAAGTGTTGTCTAAAGATGTAAGCACTCTTGATAATTGGTATGAACTAAAAAATATTATTAAAGACTTAAAATTAAGTTATTAAAAAATTGATGCATATAAAAATAACTATATTATCTTTTAGAAATAAAATGAAGATAAAATTGTTTGTTCAAAATATGACACTTTAAGATATAAAAATGATCATAAAAATAAGAGTAAAAAAGTTACACAAATAATTACATTATTTGTATTTAAAATATAGGTTGCAACATTTATTTATGTCAACCAATACAAATAAGTGGATGACATGGTATAACAAGCCACATTCTTCTTAAGGAAGTGGAGAAATGCATCATCCTATTGATTCTTTCTCTCTTGAAAAATAGTTGATGAAAAGTATCCTAATTTCACATTAGAGAAACACAATATTAGACTTAGGGTGGCAACATTTGACTTTAACCTATTTGATAACATGTTTTCAATGTATAGTGCATGTCATGTCAGTACAATGATATCTAATTTACTATTATGGATGTCTATGAAAGTGGTATACATAATCATATTGTTATTAATACTTGATCCAATAGATGCCAAAAATGATATTGATATATTCTTCAATCATTGATGGAATAGTAGGGTTGTAAATGGGTCGAATTCGGTAGTGGAATCACATAATTCGATTCCAATTCCAATAATTTTGGAATCATTATGTTTCAATTTCAATTCGATTCCAATTCTGTTATTGAAATCGGAATCAAATACGATAGTTTCCGATTTCGATATTAAATATTATTTTTTATTCAAAAATAATTAATAATTTACATATAATTAATAAATTTTGATAAAATATTTTAAAACTTTATTTTTACCATTTTATCATTTTATATATTATATTTTATGATTTATTTGACTTTTTTTATTATTTTTACTTATATATTTGTTTTTATCAAAATTGGATAGACAGAAACGGAATCACCTGATTCCAATTCCAGCAAGTTATCAGAATATCCAATTCCGATTTCGATAGCTTATAGAATACAAAAACAATTTCCAAACCTATTAACTTTTATTAGAATTGAATCAAAATTTTGGAATATCGGATTCCGTTTACACCCCTATGGAATAGTTAAAGAATTTATGGAAGACCAGATTGGAGACATTTGATGATTTAAAGAAAGAGAATTTTAGAGCCATATTATTGTGTATGATAAATGATTTTTTCAGATATACAAATTCATCTAGATATATTACTAAAAGAAAATTAACATGTTCAATTTATAATAAGTAAGCATATTCTATTCGACTTGCTCTTAATCAAAAGCAATGTTATCTACAAAATGAGATATAGAGATTGATGGGAAAGTATGCCCTACAAGTTAATCATATTTGTTGTAATTTGACATTTCATGAAATATCTCATTCAATTAAAATGACATATCTTTATTACTTGCTTTTATTAGATGTATCTATTACAATAAAGTCCTTAATCACATGCAGTGATGATTGAATCATAATGAGATCATGACAATGAGATCAATGCTCATTGATATGACATTAAGAATCTGGATAAACTAGTGTATGTGATGTCATCTTACATGATAATGATGATCAATTTCATTAGTCCTTAGTATTGAGACATCAAGATACACATACAAATGTTCACTAAATTGTTCAAATTAGGAACCACAAACTGTATCTTACCTAACTATAAATCAAGATTTTCTATCATCACGATTACACAGTTGGATCTTTGACTCGAGCCATGTGAAGTTATCTTACTAGGCGTATCTTGTGCTTTATTTATTGACTTATGGATCACTCAGTTCGATGGTCCAATATAGTTAATGGATTGGGTACAAGAGAAACCCAACAGAGACAATTGAGCGGACAACAATAGATCATTCACTATCACTATATGAGAAAGAATGTCATATGTGATATTACTCTAAATCACTGGTCATAGTAGATAGAATAATTGAAAAGGAGTTTTTCCAATTGATGATGGTTCCGACTATTGGTTCCTAAAGTGTCAATGTACTAAGTGGTTGACAATTAGTGTCATACCCCTATCTGATCGGGGCATTAGATGGACAAGAGTTTAAATGCTTGTAGTAAATGATGATGAAAATCTTCAATAAATATGATATCATCTCCAAATTTGTTTAGGATCATGGTGAAAGAAATGTATGCTCTACAAACCAATCACATATGATATGATTCAACATTTCTATAAATATCTCATTCAGTTAATTAAACAAATCTTCATTACTATCTCTTAATAGATACATACATCATAATGAAGTCCTTAATCATATGCAATAATGATTGAATCATGATGAGATCATGATAATGAGATCGATCATCTAGAGATATGTGATCTAAATGTTCCTAATCATAGGATTCTTTAGATGGGAAATCAAGAATCCGGATAGACTAGTGGATGTGATATATTCTCATGTGATGATAATGATCGATCTCATTGATCATTAGTATGGGGACACTGAGATACACATATAGGTGCTCATTAGTCGAATTAGTTTACTAAATAGACCGAATTAAAAATTCTAAAAGGTATCTTACCGAATTGTCAATTAGAATTTTTTATAATCACAGTTGCATGGTTGAACTTTTAACCTTAGTCGCCAAAGACGTCTTATTAGGCATAACTTATGCTTTGACCATTAACTTATGGATCACCATTTAGATAGTCCAATATAGCGATGGATCAGGTAAAAGGAAAACCCAATGGAGGTAACTGGGAGGACAATAAGGGATCGCCGACTCTCGATAAATGAGAGTGAACATCCTATGAGATAGTACTTTAAATTCCTAGTCAGGGTAGAGTGGATAATTAAAAAAATAAGTTTTTCAATTGATCTAATTCCAAATATAGAATCCTATAGAGTTGGTATATTAAAGAGTTAACAGTTGATGCCGTATTCCTTTCCAACTGGGGCATTAAATGGATGAGGGTTTATATCCATGCAGTAACTGATGATGGAAAGACTCAATGAAGATAATATTATTCGAATAGTCATTTGGGATCATGGGATATAGCTTGTACTCTTCATGATCGGTAGGCCAATTAATCTGTTATCATATAATAAATTTAATTTAATTAAATATTATTATTCTATTTTAATTAGGCCTAAATCAAATATGCTATTGGGCTTAGCAGGTCACACACATAAGGACTTGTCCATAAATATAGCGGCAATGATGTAATTTATAAAAATTTTGGGTTTTTATGAAACAATCTAAATTCTCTATAAATGCTAATGATTTTAGCCAAATTCTATCAAGCCAAAGATAAAAGTCACATATTTAGCCTCCTTCCTACCTTCTTCTCTCTCTAGAAGGCGTCCATGGGTGATGGAGCTCCATTCGATAAGAGTTCTTGAGTCGGTGCGAAAGGAGAACGTACTATAGATAAAGTTCGTGTAGATATCACTAGAGACTAAATATTTGAATGGTTTGAAGGGCTTAATAAGTTCTTCTTCTTTCTCTCCATGGGATTACATGAATCCCTATTAGTTATATTTAAACTCATTTCGATCAGTTTTCAATTTTCGTCGTTCGATTTGATTGAGACAAGATAAACATGAACCTATAGGAATAGTCACTTCCGTTGCACCAATTTTTTAGGATGATTCCTTACACATGGGATGTGGCTTGTACCCTTTATGATTGAAAGGCTATTATAACTATTATTAGATAACAAATTTAATATAAAAGATTTTCTTTTAGACTATTGGGCTTATTAGGTCACACATAATAAAGTTGATCCATTAATATGAGAGTATGAATGTAATTTATAAAATTGCAACTTTTATGAACAATCTGATTTCTATAAATAATAGTGAATTGAGACTAACTCTATCAAGCTAAGGGTGCAAAATTCATGGTTGGCCTTCTCCAGCACATTCTCCCACATCAAAGGCCACCAAAGGCTAGTGGATCTTTGTCCAGGATGAGTTAGAAGGTCTGAAGTGCAAGAGAACCCGTCTATTGAGAAAGTTCATGTAGATTTTGCTAAAGGTTGTGCTCTTGGATGACTTCAAGAGCATGGATTGTCTTATGCTCATTCTTTTTCAATCTCGAGAGATTGGTTGAATCTCGTTAATGTATATTCAAATATATAAGAATCTAGCTTTTGGTTATGTCATTCGATTCTGGTTGAAACAATGACTATGAAATCTATGGAATCATTGTTTTTACTATATATGGTACTATTCTTTATAGTGGTATTAGAGCTAGGTTGATGTCTAAGTTAAACTGGCATCATTTTGACATTATTTTATGTGATTATATTTATTTCGTGTCTTAACAAAGGAACCATAATGTGCATATGATATCATATCAGTGTAGTTTTGTGTTAGATTTTTGGGACTAGGGTTTTCCAACGCCATCATCTAGTACAATTTTAGATCATCAAAGAGTTTGATACATTGTTAGAAAGAGAGCTTTCTACCTATCGAGCACCACCGAGTATAAATGAGAACTTCGTTTTCATACATTATAAATCCTGGAAAAACCTTGGAAAGGCTTAGAAATATAAGAAATTATATTTTATCTAGCTTCTTGGCATTGAACAATGCTGGTGGATGCATTTAATGGCATTTTAGGCAGGCGGTGGTGCTAGAAGATTTGTGGTGGCGCTTCTCTTCCCAACCATCTTTGGTTATTTTGATGTCTTGAAATCATGCCAGAGAGGAGAAGCATCACAAACTAGTCATTTTTCTAACACCAGCAATGGTTAAACACTGGCCAAGGTGCATGACAGTGGCGCTTTCTTTGTAATAGTTTTGGATCATCATGGTGCTCTTATCAGGTGGCCATGAAGGAGGTGCAGGGTCCTTCGAACCTAGTAATCATTCCCTCTATAGATAACCTGAATTATTATTCGATTTAACCAAATTTACTAGGCCCACACTCGCATGGACCCTTTATCGGGTTTGCAGAACCCACTAAGCAACTCAATAATTCGGCATCACCACATCCTTGTTATAAAAATGTAACGGTTGTGCGCAATGCACCATCGCATCCTAGATCCACTTATTGGATCTGATAGACCTAGATAATATTTGGTACCTTTTCTCTTTAGTTTTTAAATTGTTAAAAAATCAAGAAAAATATAAAAAATGTTAGAAAAATACAAATATTTTAAGAAAATTTTTAAAATTTTAATATATTATTAAATAGTTTAATTATTTATTACATGTTGCCATTGAATCATATTTATTTTGATTTTAAAATTATTTAAAAATCTTATCTAGTGAAATTAATATCTTAATTAATTCAATAGAATGTGATTGTACATAATGGTGATTAATACATTAATTTGACACTTTGTATAATATTGTGAATGCATGAATGTTCTAAATTGTTTAGCTATGCTTGTTTTATCCATATAATATGTTTATATGTTATTTTCATGATATTTACTTAATAAAAATTATAACAAGTATAAAATTTGGAATTGTGAAAAGTATGAGTTATAATTTTATGGTATAAGTTTTGTATCATATGATTATCACTTAATCACACTATATACCTGTCATGTTTGATAATGTGGATGAATGGTGATCATGGACTTAGTTTTATTATCATGTGATGGTTATTAATTATTATGTATGTGTTTATTGGGGCCTATGTGTCTCATCCTCTCTCTTCTTAATTCCGATATGTGATTCTACTTCCCTCCATTCATGTACTCCCTTTGGTTAAACCAATATTTCTTATTAAGATATGTATATTTGTGGATTTGTGTACCCTTAAACCACTTATAATGACAAGAAGGTGGTTCATGGAGGAGAAGAGGGTGGGACCACTTGAAGAAGTATTATTCGAGAAATGAGGGCATAATTTTATTTATGTGATACACAATCATGGTTAAAGTTTATGAGCATTGATTTTATTTATGGCATATGTGATATGTGGTTGTGTTATTCTATATACCTAAGATATATGATATTTCAAAGGTGTGTATATATATATATAAATAGCACATATATTATTAAGATTAAAACAAATTCTCTCTTCATTTTAATTATGTCGACAAACATGAGATATTAAGAATGACTTATGTAGTCTTTCATTGTTATAGTCTTGATGAGGTAATCAAAGATTGGATCAGTTTATTGTTTTGCCACAAGCTCATTTAACAAAGGATTGGTGCTCATACCCAAGGCATTTTTCGAACTTTGAGATAGACCATTAGCATGACTTTGTTGTGCAGTTATAAGGGTTATGTTAAGAATCTATTCTCATAATGTAATTGACAGAAATGTATGCCCTGCAAGTCAATCATATATGATATAATTTGATATTTCTAAAAATATCTAATTCAAATAATTAGACAAATCTTCATTACTATTTCTTATTATATAAATATATCGTAATGAAGTCCTTGATCACATGCAATGATGATTGAATCATGATGAGATCACGATAATGAGATCGATCATCTAGAGGTATGTGATATAAATGTTCTTAGTCATAGTATCCTTGAGATGGGACATCAAGGATCTGGATAGACTAGTGTGTGTGATATCTTCTTATATGATGAGGATGGTCGATCTTATTGGTCATTAGTGTGGAGACACTGAGATATACATACATGTGCTCATTGGTCGAATGAGTCTATTGAACTAACCAAATTAGAAACTCTAAATGGTATCTTACCAAACTATCAATCAGGGTTTTCCATTATAACGGTTGCATGGTTAAACTTTTGACCTGAGTCGCCAAAGATGCCATGTTGGGTGGAACTTATGCTTTGACTATTGACTTATGGATCACCGTTTATATGATTTAGTATAGCGATGGATCGGGTACAAGAAAAATCCAATGGAGACAATTAAGTGGACAACAAGGAATTGTCCACTCTTAATATGTGAGAGTGAATGTCCAATAGAATATTACTTTAAATCCCTAGCTAGGGTAGAAAGGATAATTAGAAAGGAGTTTTCAGTTGATCCGATTCCGAGTATAGGATCCTATAGTGACAATGTACAAAGGAGTTGACAATCGATGCCATACTTCTTTATGATTGGGGTATTGAATGAACAAGATTTTATATCCATGTGGTAACTGATTATGGAAATGCTCAATGGAGATAAGAATATTCTCATCGCTCTTTGGGATCATAGGATGTGACTTATACCCTTCATAATCGATATGCCAATTAATCTATTTATCAAATAACAAAATTAATTTAATTAAATATAATTATTCTATTTTAATCAGGTCTCAACCAAATAGGATATTGAGCCTAGTGGGTCACACTCATAATGACATATCCATAAGTACAGGGGTAAGGCATAATTTATGGAGATTTTGAGTTTTTATGAAAAAATACAAATTCTTTATAAATACTAATGGTTTCAGCCAAACTATATCAAGCCAAGGATAAAAACCACGTCCTCAGCCTCCCCCTACCTTTTCCTCTTTTTATAAGGCGTCCATGTGTGATAGAGCTCCATTCGGGAATAGTTCTCTAGGCCGACATGAAGGGAAAAGTTGTTGTGGATGACACTCGTGTGGATACTGATAAAAACCAAACATTTGAATGATTTGAAGAGCTTTAAAAAATCTTCTTCTTTCTCTTCATGAGATTATATGAATCCCTATCAGGTATTTTCAAACATGTTTTGATATGTTTTCAATTTTTGTCATTCGATTCTGATTGAGATGAGTTCTAAATGAACCTCATAAGAATCGTTGTTTCTGTTACACTAAATTTTATAGGACGATTCCTTACAGTAAAGACCAGATTTGACCTCACTAGAGTATATGATTTATCATGATACCACAAAGTCATGACTCCAAAGATTGAATATGATTGAGAGTGAGAGTTGCAATGCTTGCAACTAGCAAGAGTTGTTTACTTATTAGTATGAGGTGATTTGTTGTGCTACCACAAAGTCAACACCAAAAGGTTAATCGAGTCTCAGTCCCCACTAGGACGTCATTATGATATATCGTCTTTGTATGATAAGGGTTATGCAAATTTGTTACAAATTACTGAAAACATAAATTATGATAAAAGACTGTATTTTAATTTTAAATAAATTTGTAAACTATTATCTTTTTGAAATTATATCTCTATTGTAGAATTAGATAATAAATTACTTATTTTGCGACATATTAGATGCTAACAGGCTCATTGACTCAAACATCTTTGACTATTTTATAACTTTGAAAATTGTTCTCGTAGTTGACTAAATAACTAACTAACTTAAGAAGTCAATGTCTCTTAAATCATCTATTGAAGTGAGAGAAGATGAGATCTTTGCCTCAAAACTCATAAGAAAGATGTATTGTTTGTCATATATTATATGTTAGCCTCTATTAGCAAATAAGTTGCAAAAACAACATGAATAGATAGATATGGGATATATCATGGCTTATTTAGATGAGCTATTTTAAAGTAATATAGATAACAATACATTTAAAATATTTATTGTTGATGAGAATAATTGAAAAAAGAAAATTCATTAGATGAGATTGATGGGAAAAGTAAGTCAAGAAAGTGGCCAAAGAGATAGAGCCCATATATGACAAAAAGACAATACTTCTACTTCTATGATGATGGTCATAGGAAGAGGAAAGGTGGAGCTTAGAAAAACTTCAAGTATCTTAGTTATTGATATACTTGTCAAGTGTATATCATGGTATATGATACTAGTTGCACATCTTATGGTATGAGATACTAAATATGCATCTAAAATATGTAGTGTGTTGTAGATATTAATAAGTAGATGAAGACTAAATAAATAAGAGATTGACCTACATATGAGAAATGGTGCAAATGTTACAACATTACCAATGAATTATTGCGTTATTTACCGGTGGAAGACACAAACCTTATGTAGCCTTCTAGGATATCCCAATTCTAGAGATTACTATTGTATCATTTTATAGTCACGAACAACATCATATTTCCTACTTGAATATATATTGATTTATTATGAGTATATGTAAATACTAATTATTTTTGATAAATGGTAAAGTGTTTGCCGACAAGAGTTTAGTCAATAGTTTATTTATATTGGATATGCTCATAAAATGTGTGAATGTTTCTCTTAAAAAGAAATGAATTAATATGGATCAATCTATTCTTTGGTATCATAGACTTGGTTACACTAATGATAAAAATACTTAAGATGCTCCACAAGGATGGATGGATTGGGATAAATGATTTTAAATCATTACCTATTTATGGGTCTTGTCTCATGGTAAAATGACCACCTCTCTATTCAATATATATCGAGAGAGGGGCACTGAGTTGTTAAAACTCAAACATTTAAATGTATATTGACCCATGTCTACGAAGATAGTTTTTCTAACTTCATTTTTTTCATTGACAAGTTTTCTAAATATGGATATACTTATAAAGTACAAATCCATAATTTTTGAAAAACTGTCAAAGTTTAAGAATGTAATAGGGAAACAAATAGAAAGAATATTAATTATTTGATTGGATTAAATAGAAAAATATTTGAATACATAATTCACAAAGATAATAAAATATAATGTGGTTGGATACTTCCAATATTGTGCTATAGTGATGTAACTAATTTTAGAATGATACATTTTGTTGTAACTTACAACTGTCTGAAACTTGGCCACATGGATTATTGACACTATGATATTTTTCTTTTTCATTATACTGTGTTTAACATATCCAAGTTCTTATTTTTGCCCTTAAGGTGTTTGAATAAATTTTTTATCTCTTTTATATTTTAAAATAAAAATTAAAAGACAGAGTGAACATATGTATGGTCGTGATTATATTAATTTTAAAATATATGTTTTTTCTTTAGTTAACCTTACTTTTAAGATAGTCACGTCGACAAGTAGCTAGGCCACTTTCTGTCTTTGTCTGAAGGGTTACCGACTAACTCTAATTAATATTTAATGACCTCGTTATTCTTATCGAACACCTTAGAAGTATATCTAACAACCATGTCAATCATCATATAAAATTTAAATTTAAATTATCATAGAAAAAATATATTCAAACACCCTGTAACACGTCGAACACAATGTTTATGCGGTTGAAGTGTTAAATATGTTCAGAACGTCATAATCTGTCAATGATCATTAAACATGATATGGGCCATACGACATTCTCAAATCAGGTAACGAGAACCTAGTAATGGGCCTTAACGGAAGCCCAAAATACAAATCTCGACAGTGCCACCGGACAAGGACATGGTCCAATTTTCAATTCAATAACAACCAATCACTTTAATAGTAATCCCGTCACGACATGATCTGACCGTACGATTGAAATCCAGTCACCTTGGTAAAAGGTTTGGGTTTCTAACCCATCACCCTAAGACAACATTAGTGTTAGCTTAATCTAAAATTTTTAATTTTTATTTTCACTTCAAATCTCTTTAAGTATGATTTGTTTAAATTAAGATGACATTTGATTCGAGTTAATCTAATGTCTATATTTTTAAATTTATTTAATTTTATGGGACCGTAGGATTGAAATCCAGTCATCTTGGTGGAAGGTTTGGGTTTCTAACCCATCACCCTAAGGTGGCGTTTGATAATGCTGAAGTATGAAGTCTGAAGTCTGAAAATCATATCTTACATCTGAATATGTCGCATAGATATCTGAAAACTTAATCATTAAGACTGTTTGATAGAACGTCTTAATCTGAAAACTGAATAATTAAGACTGTTTGATAAAACATCTGAATCTGAAGACTGAATAAGTAAGACTGTTTGATAACACAGCTAAATCTGAAAACTGAATACATAAGATTAATTCATAAAACACATGAAATAACAATCACAAATATAACATGATAACAATTAGAGAATTCATCACAATCCACGTCGTTCTGCACGTGTCCTTCAATTTGCAAATAACGTATTTGCAATATTGTCACGTAAGTTGATCATAAATTCTTTGTTCTTCTTGTCGACTTCTAATTGTAATTGGTTGTTCTTCTACTTCATCCACCCCTTGCTCGATATTTGCATATGGATTTTCATATATCTCAAACAGATCATCTTTGACTTTTTCTTTCCTCAGAAAATTGTGTAGTGCACAACAAGCAATAACAATGTCACGTTGTGCTTCTAATGTATATGGTGGCATACTCTTCAATATTTTATATCGAGCTTTTAAAACACCAAATGTCCTTTCAATAACATTTCTTAATTTCGCATGAGCTTGATTAGAAACTTCTTCTTTACTTTGAGCACTCCTTTGATGACGAAAATCATTGATCCAATATCTTGTGTTTCGATATGGAGACATAAAATATCTAGTATTCACATAAGCTGCATCACAGAGATAATATTTATCTGTTTCACATAGTTAACAACATCATAATTAGAAGGTAATACAACATAGAATTTTTTAATAAATTGAACACAAGTGTCTACTTACCTGCAGTGGGAAAAGGAAATCCGTGATTTACATCAAACGCTACCTCTTGTAGTACTCTAGAATCATGTACTATTCCTTCCCATCCGGCAAACACAAATGTAAAAATCATATTAAAGTCACATACTCCTAATACATTTTGGTAACATGTGTTCCTCCCTCTTCCCCTATAAGTTGCTTGTTTCTCTATCGGAACATTTGCATGAATAAGAGTTCCATCTAAAGCACCAATAGCACCCTGTAAAGTTAAAAAAAATTGAGTGTCATGATACTAACAAAACTCAAATAAGAAAAGTATCTTTATTACCTTAAAAATTTGATGAAGGCGTTTATGATGATGTAGAAGATTTGGATCTTCATTAGGAACAATAAACTCTTTGGCAAGTTTCATCATTGCATGTAACACTTCATGAAAATAGTAATGTACAGTTTGTGTGGAGTGTTGAAACCTTCTTTTTATAAATCTAACACATAATTCATGACTTACTATCATTAAGAACATGGCTATTTTCTCTTCGACTGATATGTATCGGCTATCCTTAAGCCAACCTTTATCTTTAAAGAGTTTGCAAAGATTGATGAAAGCAGCTCGAGGCATTCGCAAAAGCTCTTGACACTGTGTGTCATTTCCATGAATTAGCTCAAACGTATGTGTTGCACCCGAGCAAGATGAACTTAAGTCTTTATTCCTTCTATTTCGACGATTCCGTAGCTTACACCAATAGTAAATAATAACAAATATCTTTAGCCATCTTGCAGTTCGATTGTTGATCATTGATTCACCTGAATAATAATTGTTGTAACAAAAAACAAAACAGGTAAGATATAGGAAATATAGTTCACAAATGAATTGTAGAAGAGTAATGCAATAATTTTATTTTCATGAATGGTGATAACAAAGTACTTAACATTAAATAACCATCTTAAGGAACATATAATACTATGATAATTGACTACATTACGAATAAATAAAATTTTTGAATTGTAACATAGTCCTCAACCACTCAATCCTTGCTGAAGCATCTGATGTGACTGAACACCACTGTATTGGCTTCGAAGGTAGTCATATTGATTTTTCATCTGCTTTTGTGTTAAAAGCACTCCGAAACTTTCTTTCATTTTCTTGCTAACTCTGTCCCAGGAGTCCTTTTTCAAAGAAGTCCCCATTCTTCCGTAAGTTTTGACTTCTTCAATACAAATATCTAAGAAATATTTGACCCGATCTGGATCTCTCCAACTAAATCTAGTGACGTTCTTCGTTCCACTTGAACTTTCTATATCAGACATTCCTACGACAATTAAACCTTTGTAATACGCACATTAAGTAAATAAAACAAAATATTAATAAATACATATGATGCATAGATGAAGGTGAATAGTAACAAATAGAAGGTGAACCAATTGTTACCAATTATAGTATGTTTAGAAAGAGTTCTCTATTTAATATATCACCCCATCTATTCATGTGTAACCATTTATTTTTATGTGAAGGCATGTGTAACCATCAAAAGAATGAAGCTAACGTTAAAAAAAAATATTTTTTTATCTACCTTAAGTGATGGTTATATATCTTCGATAAAAACTCGACTCGACTCATTTATTACGTTAAATAAACAAGTTTGAACAGAAAAAAAAAACTCGCTTTGTAAACAAGATGAGTTTGAACATATGTATGCTCGGCTCGATAAACTCGCGAAAGGCTTGACTAATTACTCATTTAAATGTTTGTTTAATTATTTAAAAAGTTTTATACAAATAACTTTGTAAGGTGAATTTTATTAAAATTTAAGATGTGGATTTATGTAAAAACGTCAGTGATCAAGTTCTGTGATGGCATGGCATGTATGATGTTACGTGGACCTCATGGATGTCAAATGAAAATAAATTACATTGCATAATGCATTTTGAAGAAGGAGCCGTGCTGCCCCCTTTCTCCCATCTCTCTGCCTTCCATGCCGCAGAGATGGTGCCGGAAGCAGAGGTTGGCGAGGCACTGCGCTGTTGGCACGGTGGCGGAGCCCATGCTGGGCAACCATCCAACTATCCGCGCGGTCGCACCGCCAACAGCAGGCTCCCCCCCTGGCTGGAGGCCGGCGAGGCGGAGTTCCCCCGCCCCCTCTCCCCACCCTGGCTGGAGGCTGGCGAGGAGGAAACGCGGCGGCATCGCGCGGCTGGGGGCCGGGGCTGGGATTCGCCCGTCACCGGAGTTCCCCCCCACCCCCCCCGCGCTGTGGAGACTAGCTGGAGTTCCCCTTCCCTACTCGCTTGTTCCCGGCGGGGCACCGATCTGCGGCCCACACAGATCTCCGGCGACGGCGACTGGCTGGAGGCCGGCGAGAGGAGACGCAGTGGCATCGTGCGGCTGGGGGCCGGGACTGGGATTCGCGCGGTCGCACCGCCAACAACAGGCTCCCCCCCCCGTTCGCTTCCCGGCCACCCACTCCTCCGGCCACCGCAGCCAATGTCGCCCATCCTCCAATCCATCCAGGCTGACGAGGCAATAGCACAGCGCCCCTCATCCGACAGCAACAACAGTGGTCCACGGCCAGCGGCCCCGGGAGAGTGAATGCAAGCGCCGCCAATCGATGTTCTGTAAGGCCTACAGAATCGGGCGTGACTACGCACCGGGATGCCGGGCTTGCCACGGTGAGGTCCGAGTCTCACATGCCGATAGACATGGAGATCGAGGGGGACGACACGGTGACAGCGAGCAGCACCTCCGCCGTGACCATCCGCCAATGCCTTTTTCCTCGCCCCCCCTCCCTCTGCTCCTCCGCAACTATCGTTTCCTTCATTGGTTGAGAAAATACCTGGTGGAAGGCTTCTGCGAAGATGAAACGAGGCTTCTGCGAAGAGGACTCCCAAAGCTAGGCGATGGCGACGATGACCTCTGTAGAGCACCTCCTCCAACAATACTGTCACAACACGGCAATGGGCAAGCGCGACCTCCCGGTGATGACGATGGGCAAGCACCACCGCGAGATAGCACTTTTATACGCATCGAGAAGTTATCGGGGCGACTACTCCGCAGTTCATCGTTAAGTGGATATACTCCACTTAGCGAGTCAGACGTGAAACGTCTCTTTTTTATGAGATAAGATCTGATAAAATAAATTTTATCAAACAATCTGAACCCAGCGTCATCTGACCGAATCAGACTTAAGATGTCACTAAGCGTTATCAAACGAGCCCTAAGACAACATTAGTGTTGGCTTATTCTGAAACTTTCAATTTTTATTTTCACTTCAAATCTCTTAAGTATGATTTGTTTAAGATGACATTTAATTCAAGTTAATATAATGTCTGAATTTTGAATTTTTATTTAATTTTATGGTGAAACATAAAAGTCTATGGTCTATTTATTTGCTTTGAAAATCTGCTGCATGCAGATGTTTTTCCCAAAAACGTTCTCACAATCATATTTGGTTACACGTAAATGTATGTCAAGATAAAATCAATTACGTCACGATGGATGAAATTGGGATTTTGGCATGCGTTGCGTTTTTCCGTAACACTTGGTAAAATAAATTTAATAATTTTATTTTTGTTAAACAAAATATCTTTTTTCTAAATAAATATCATTGATTTTAATAATTGTAAATTACTTTAAGATATTTTATTTAAAATTTATACTAGTATAAAAAACTTATTTTATTAAATAATAATATTTTTATTTATACTTGTAGATTGACATAAACATTTCAAATTATATTTCTCATATACATCAAATAATAGATCATTTTTTAAAATATGATAAAAATGTAACTACTTTTGACATGATTTATTTTTATATGCTATCAAATAAAGTAAGTAAATATTTTAGTAAATAATTATTATATATTTAATTATTATATTGTTTAGAATTCAAGTCGGTACATATCAGGAGCATGTTTTATTAAACTAAAATAATATTTTTACAAAATATGTAAATTTATTTATAATATGATATTTTAGTAACATAATTTACAAATAATTAAATAAGATAAATGATCCTTTTGAAAAATATTTTTAGAGCAACCAAATGAGGTCATCAAGATTTCAAATTCTTTGAAAATCATATGAAGTGAAAGAGTTTTTTAGTGATTTTTTATTTACAGGAATTTAAATGAACTCTTAGTTTCTCATTTTTTTAAAAAATATAATAAATTGTTTAAAATTAAATGATTTATAAATAAGTTATGAAAATTTTGACCGATTAGGCATTAATTAAGCTAAAATTGAACCTATAAAAGTCTGACCGTTTCAGGTGATGTATTAACTTTTTATCGTTCAATGACCAAACTGGTGAAGACGACGGAAGATGGCGACTGCGTGACAACGCCGTTGCTCGTGAAACCCGCTTTGAAGAAGAGATCTCTTCTCTGGTATTTTCAGTCTTCCTCCTCCCCTGGTACAATTTTCAACGTCACTCTATTTATCTCTCTCTCTCCTGCGACGACGACGCTTTCGCAACTGGACACCGTAGTGCCCAGACCCTTCTATGGCCCGTCCCGACTACAGTGACTCTTCATCTGCACGGGAGGAGGTGTATCGCCATTTAATCTTTGTTTGAGGTTCGTCGATGTTGTGATTGTGTTTAGCTTCTGTTTCCTAAAGGGTCTTCCTTCTTCAGGGTCACCTGTTTCCCTTCTCTTCGTACCCATTTCCCTGTCGTTCTCTTCTTGTCTTTGCAAATTGCTGTGTCTTACCGCGCCTTGTTCTGGTTGGCCAGTTGGGAATCCTCGACACAACCATAAAGCCGAGATTTTCTCCACGACCTTTTAGTATTTTTGTTCCATGATGTTTGCTTTTAAGCAGTGGATGGTGTACGCTTAAGGATCACCCTCGTCATCGGGTTACCTATGTGGATGTGGGATGATTACTTCGCTCTCTCGGCGAGCAACCTAATAATTGAAGATTGTTGATTGATCACTTGGAAAGAACAGAAGGGTTGATTTTTATCTCGTCTTCCTAAAGATTTCGAAGTGATTTGAGCATTGCATGCGCGTCTTTCCCACATGTAACTTTGGGAAATCACACCCAACCTTGGAGAAAGGTCTGTGCGTGGTGAATTAAACCATGACAAACCAGGGTGGTGGTACTGGTGTGGGTAAGCAACCCCATTTCCAGACCTTGGCAAGGCAAGGCTCCCTTTACAATCTCACCCTCAGTGAAGTGGAGAACCATCTAAGGGAGCCCATGGACAACATGAACCTTGATGAGCTCCTCAAAAATGTCCTCCCCAATGAAAGGCACTATCCTGGCCTCCGTCTTTGTTCTTGCAGACCTTCACCTATGCTTTTAAGAAACATGTAAAATGATGCACAATAGGCCATCATAGATAATCGAGGAGTAACATAAATGTAGATAAAAGACGACAAAATGATTCTTACGCACATATAAGGTACTTTCAGTGATACACTACAAATGCATGAGTGGCATATTCACCATTTTCTTTTCAATATATATTTTCCTATAAATACCTCATGCTCCATCACACATTTGATTACTATTTTGCACTTTTTATTTTTTCCCAGGATCTATCAAACACTATGCTCTTGAACACAGTCAAAGGTATGCACTTCTCCATTTTATTCTATATGAAATATGCACACTGTGGGCCTGAGTAATACTGTGATAGTTATTTCTTTTTCAGGTCTAACTTCTATATAGGCAAGTGAATATTCATGTATTCTTCTTTACTCATAATTTCTAGCATTGAGATTTTCCTACATTCAATTTTAATATTATCTCTAATATAAATATTGTTGTATTGTTTTATTTTATTTATGTATGGATGCGTCTGCTACATGTTGTTGGTATCAGACATTTTTATTAAAAGTTGACCTTGAATGAATATCAGGGTGTTTGCTCAAACAGTGCAGCAAGGTGTTCTCATGTGTATGTACTGTTTAACACTGGTGGAAGATCTTGTTGGAGCATTTTGGGCCTCTCTTTTTGTCATAAAGCTGCAATAATGGTAAGAATCTTATTTTCCTTCTCAATATCATTCTTTTATGTCCTGTAATACATTTCTATAAATATTACTTATAGTCAACATCACTAGTTACAGTTTTATGAACACTTACTACTGTTATTTGTTTGTTGTAACTTTTTATTAATTACTAAATTCAAAAGTTAGCATTCTGGTTTCTCATAAGCTACTCGCATATACGAACTTGTGCTTATTGCTATTCAGGACATATCATATGGAAGATACAAATAATACCAGTGCCATGCAAATTTAGTTGGATAGATAACGAAAGAGCTTTTTTTTTGACAATATTACGTCACAAGATGTCAAGAGTTGGAAAACTAGTCACTTCTTTAAGAAAAAAATTAAGAGATAGTCAGAAAGCAAATGAAAGAGAAATATGATTTTAATATTACACAAAAACAAATAAAGAATTAATATGATTATTTAAGGATAATATGTGGCATGAACAAATTTTGTGAACAAGAATACTATGTATGGTTACAATTTTATCAATAAATAATGGTTTGGACATATGAGTAATTGGATAAATATTTGAAAGTGACATTTTTTTATCAGTTATAACAACTTTATGCAACTTTGTATAAAGTATCAAGTGGTTTACGTTTGTCTACAAACACATCATAAGACATCATCGTTTAGAGTAAGAGGCTTTAAATGAGACAGAGGGTAGGCCTATCTAAAGTAGTAGGGATGCATGAATCTAGTTTGGGGGGGTCACTTTATTAAATGATTAATAATATTTTATGTAAATAATATATTTAATCATATATATCAAAACAAAATTTTGAGGTAAAGAGAATAATTTGACATGATGGCCTCTTTTGCAAATGAACTCGACGAACTTTTATATTTTGAAATGTCTCAATAATAGTTTGGTACTCACATTCTCAAATGTGTTTCTTTTAACATACATTAGTGATAGAAATATATGTCTCATAAGTTAATCATATTTGATATAATTCGATATTTTTAAAATTATCTCATTAAATTAAATTGACATAACTTAATTATTATCTCTTATTAGATGTCTTCATTATAATGAAGATTTTGATGACATGCAATTATGGTTGAATATCATGATAATGAGAAAAATCATTTAGAAATATGTGATATAAATGTTTTTAGTCCTAGAATTTTGAAGATGTGACATTAATAGGCTGTATATATGTCCCTGTATCCTTTAAAATGGTTTTCTTGATTGATCATAGCTCTAAAGGCTGCTCAATGGGCCCATAATCTTTTAACCAAATCAAAGAACAAAGTCACTTACTTTAATACAAGATAATTAACTTGATGAATAGGATTAGTAAGGATATTTCAACTAGATAACTTAATAGATATTGATTCAAATTCAAATTTTAATTGAATTCGGATCTAATTCCTTAAAGGATATAAAATCCAATTAACTTAAATCCAAATTAGATTTTATCCTAAAACATCCAAATCTGAATCAAATCCTAATGCATACTTAAAATCGGATCCAAACATACAAGAACTGGTAGACATATTCAAAATAATATCTTTATTGGATCCAAACCACCTTACGATCCACGATGGCAAACTTGTAATAAGTTCATCACCAACCCTTGCTCCCATCGGTTTCTCCCAACAGAGAAACCCTAGCCACCAAGGGTGGCAGCGGCAGGGCTTGGAGGAGTTGGCAACTGCCAGATCCCTCATCGGCTAGAGAAGGCCCCATTGACGCTGTTTGGTGAGGGCTAAGAGTGCGTTTGAGAACGTCATAGAAGCTCTTCTTGATCACTTCTCCTTCAACAGGAAGTTTTTTTTTTTTAAGGAACCATTTGCTTTCACACCGGTACCCACTTTCACTTCACGTTGAAGGTAAAGGCAAGAAGGAGATTTTTTCTCCTCCCACTGCAAAAAGCTCCTCCTGGAGTTATGCACGTCTTAACGTGTGTTGGACATGGGGCTACTGTGTGTGTGGAGAGAGAGAGAGAGAGACGTGATGTTATATAATTTAACTTTAATAAATAGATGATAATAATAATGGAGAGAGAGATCATAATGTGTGGAGAGAGAGACGTGATAGGTTTTGATATAAAATAATAATAACAACATGGAACCAAAAATAAGATGATATTTATTTTAAAATAGATTGTCTAAAACGTAAAAATTAATCATACTTGTTTAGAATGAAATTATCTATCGGTTAATAAGTGATTTGATTTAATGAGCTATTTAAATTGAATAAATTTTTATAAATATTTTGAAATAAATATAAAAATTTATGTATGTTTGTTACATTTTGTATTATGTATTTTATTTTAAATATGGCATTCAATATGAAATAAAAAATTAAAATGATATGAAGTCATTTTCTGAGATAGTGAGAAAAATATAAAATCATTGTCATAATTTGACTTTTTATATTATTTAAATTTTAGTTTCATATGTAGAGAAGTATTTTTAAATTGTTACCAAATTACTTTTACTTCTGTATGATAAAAGTACTTCTCGTTGAAGCACCTTCTAGTAAAAGGCACTTCTAAAAGAAGTACTCTGGTGAAATTGCCAAACGCACCCTAAGCTGTTAAAACCCCTCCCCTATATTCGGTTGAGAACAACCGCAATAGAGAGTGCCAGGCGCTGTCAATCACTTCTTCTAGTCGGCGTCTAGGGGTGCTCTTGCGCTGCAAGCTTGAAGGAGAAGGTTCCTACAGAACCTCTAGCTAGAGTGCGTATGCCTTAGAGAACCAGCATCATTAGGCACCGCCTTCTGCCACCCGGCTTCATGCATCGATGTCCATTGCCAAACGCCACAATGCTACAGGCACCATCAGGGAACTGGCGTCCTCATGGTGCTGTTTCGATGCTCTAGCCATTTTGTTAGTCGCCGAAAATGGTAGCACCTTCGGGTGCATTCGTTGCCAAGTAGAATTGACAGGACATAAACATTGGACAATTTTTTACATGTAGGAAACGAAGAAAAGAACCTTGATTCCATGCAGAAATCAACACAATGGGAAATTGATCCAGTGAGAAAACAATGGAAATCGGAAGAACAAGAAACCAATTTCCATAATCAAATGTCTACATGGATAGAATGCAAGCTCTGATGTCACATGTTGGAGTTTAGGAATACCTAGCCATGATCCAATCTCTATTGCGTTGTGGAGGATGAAGAATGAGGAAGATCTGCTAGATAAGAATCCCTCGTCTCCTTTAAACAATTCTCTGGTTTCTTCTTTTTATTGAGTTTGTATGGTGCAACCGTATGAGGAGTCACAACCTTGCCTATGCAAATATAGAGAGGAGAGATCAGTCCAAGTTTGACTAGGATTAAGATCTTGCCCATAGTTGAATTCTAGGTCAAATAGGAGATAAGGCCTAATAAACTATGTTCCATTTTACAGACTTAATAGTGTGCTAAGTCAAGTCCAATAACAAGTGGATCACTTAATAAATATTGGGTTGAACCAAACATATTTGTCTACTTATTTCTCTAAATGTTTCAAACTCTAAATCAATTATAGAGTTGGAAGGTGTAGTGTTAAGTAATTCTAGTAAAATAAGAAAAACTAACAACATTGTTGCAAAGTTTGAGAAAGTACTTGATGTAATCACATGTGAAGCTAAAAATTGCAAAATGAGCAATTTGAAAAAAACTAGTACTTATTTATCATATGCTTAGACAACTATCCTAGTTTCAAATGAAAAGATGTGCAAGCAATGTATTTGATGTGGTGAAATTGATGAAGATTGTGTTTTAAAAATGAATTGGTTGAAAAACATGCTCAAGATGAAGAACATAGTTTGATATCACGATAAGTTCGGGATGTGATGTTTTATGTCTCTTTTAGGTCATGACAGTTTTTGAGTAATGTTTTGAATGTTACTTTTATGTATATTGGCTTTTTTGTTTTTAAGGATGTTGAATTTTGTTAAAATTAGCTCATGTTATATATTTTTTAATATATTTATTTTTAACATAAATATTTTCTCGAAGTTTGAAATGAAGGTTCAAGCTCATTTACTTTTTTTATTTATAGTGCATTAAGGGGAAAAGAATAAAACAAAATAAAGATTTAACCTTTCAATGTAGTGGTGTTGTAAATCCTATAGAATTATTGACTGAAAATAATGCGCAATGTGAACAGTTGATGTGGTTGCCACATGAAACATATATTAATTTGTAGCTATCTTGGGCAAAAGAAGTGGTTGAGGGAGAGTTTGTCATATTTCTATTGAAAAAAATTACCGTGTTTTTTAAATCATTAGTTATATAAAATATTAAGAATTATAGAGATAAGATTTTAACATTCAACACAAATAGTACACTATTATTTTCATGAAGTATTTAGAACAATTATAAAGTTTTCAAATATCCAAATATCCTAAGCTATCATAAAAGTTTGCAAAAACTTTTCAAGGTGAGTTTTATTACCATTATCTTTTGTTATGCATTGAATCAACAAATTAATACTATTCATTTTTTATATTTATTTCATCATATAAGGTGTCGTTGGTGTTTTAGATGACATTCTTATATATTACAAATATGTATTTAACTATATCAATATTTAGTGATGTTATATTTTTTATTTTAAATTTTATACTTTGTTTCTTTTGTTGATAGTAGATATTTTATGATTTATTGTAGAAGTGTACAGTATTGTATTAGTGATTTTAAAAATGGAGGGTGTGCCCAAATAATAGAGAAAACATCTAATCAAGCTCGTGCGAAACATTGAAACATCACACAACGAGCTTTTGGTGTTCTAAAGGCACGATATCATATTCTCACAAAAGTATATAGTTGTCAAGGCGCAGGTGCCGCCTAGGCAGCAAGGCGCTTTTCCAGCAGTGCCTGGCCAGGGCGCCTTGCTTGGGGCCATAAAGGCACTCAAGGAGCCCGCCTAGGCGCCCAAGGCTTCCAAGGTAATGATTGCAGAATCGGCCGATCCGGATTGGGATCGGCCGATTCTCGGATCTGATCGGTAGTCACCAATCCGATTTCGGATCAAACTACCGATCCAGCCGGGAGTCCCGGCTGGATCGGTCGGAATCGTCGGACCGATCCACCCGGATTGATCCGGGAATCGGTCGATCCTCCGAAAAACTGGAAGACCCGGAATCGATCCGATTCCGGGATCGATTCTGGACCGTTTTAAGGTCCGATCTCCCCCAATTTGGGGGAGATCGGACCGTTCCTCCCCCAACAGGCCTCTTTTTGCTTCCTCTCCTTTCCCTAAGTCCCCTTGGAGATCTAGGGCACTGTTCACCGGCGATCCAGCCTTGTGAGGGGCCGATCCACCCGTACAACAGGTTTGTAAGGGGGGGGGGGGCTACGATTCCCCCTTCTCCCCTCCCCCCTCCCCCCCCCCCCCCCCAGGCCCTCCTTCCCCTTTCCCTTCCCCCGATCCTTGGGGGGATTATTTCACTCCCAATGGGGGTTGAATTGCACCCCCAAACATGGATTGCAGAATCGGCGGAATCGGTCCGATTCCGACCGATTCCGGAATCGGTCCGATTCCGACCGATTCCGGAATCGGATCGGTGGATTCCGATCCGATTCCGGGCGGAAGGACCGATTCCGGGAAGAATTCCGCGGAATCGGTCCGATTCGTCCGGAATCGGTCGATCCGACCGATTCTTCGGAAGGCCGGGTCAACCCCGGCCCGGTTCGATTCCCGGTTCGACTCTGGACCGGGAATCGAACCGATTCCGGCCCTTTTAGGGCCGGAATCGACCCGCAGAGCAGCTCTCGATCGATCCCGCGGCGGAAGGAGACTGCACAGGCGATTCCGGCGCGATTCCGGCGCGATTCCGTCGATTCCGGCCTCGATTCCGTCGATCCAGGGTCGATTCCGGCCGATTCCGTCGATCCAGGGCCGATTCCGCGGCGATTCCACCGATTCCGGCGGCGATTCCGGCGATTCCAAGCTTGGCCTTCAAGGGATTCCGCCGATTCAAGTTCGGATCGGCATCGAATCAACCTCTTCTTCGATCTTTGTAAGGTTTTTGGTAAGATTTCTTCGCCGAAAACTTCGTATGTCCATTCTTACGCGTTTCCGACGAGTTTGAGTGTCGTTAAACGTTACGATTTCCGTCCGAACAAGTCCATCACATCTTTTATTTATTCGCATCCCCGCCTCCTACATATCATGAGATCTCACACAGGAGGGCACGATCTTGTTAGGCCCGGTCCGACACGATTTGCCACGAACTTCATTGCGCTGGAGAGTTTACACCGGCACATGCATGCATTGGTTAGGTTCACACAGTCCGAGGAGTATTACAACTATATGGTGGACAACCTGCATGACAAGAAAGATCAGTTGGAGATTCTTGTCAGGTCTGAGAAGCAGATCACTGGCAAGAGGTTTTGGGAGAGGATTGCCTACTACTTGGCAATCATTGAGCCACTGGTAGTTGTCTTGAGGTTGGTAGACTCAGATGACAGGGACCAGATGGGCACGTTGTATGATGCCATGGACCGGCAAAGCCGAAAATCAAAGAAAAAAATCCCGCAGGTTACAAGAAGTAGTGGAAGATCATAGATGACCGATGGGACAAGACCTTGCACCACGATGTCCACGTCGCAGGTAACTTTGTTAAAAAATTATTTTCTTTGTATAATTGTCTTATACGCACGGTGTTAACTAATAAAATCTTGCGGGATATTTTTTGAACCGCATCCAATATGGAGGACAAAGTGGTGAACGACAACGAGGTGATGCGGGGTACACTTGCGGTTATTCGGCGTACGTGCCGATCTCGGCGGGGACGGGATAGAGGCTGAGATAGAAGTAAGTTAGAGTTCATTAAATACCTTGGAGTAGCCTTACCAGGCAACTAATATTTTTTTTATAATTTTTTCAGATGCAGAAGTACAAGATGAGGGTCGGCGTATACTCAGATGCTGACCTTAAATATTCAGTTGACAAAGTGTCACCTGGTATAGTAATAGCTTGATGAAGATTTTATTTTCTTTTCATATAAGTTATGGTAGATGATGAGCTAATTGTTTACCTTTTCTCTTCTTGTTTTTTTATTGCAGCTGAGTGGTGAGTTCAGGTGAACACCAGGAGTGTATGGAATCTACTTGTTGCCATCGGTATCAGGATACTCAGCCAGAGCACCAGTTCCTCCCATTGTGAGAGGAACTGGAGTACATTCAACCTGATACATACGAAAAGGAGGAACATGTTGACCTCAGACCGGCTGGAGAAGCTGGTCTTCTGTCATTACAACATGAGGCTGCGCATAAAGAACATCAAGGATCGACAGAAGATCAGCGAGGCACGATTTGCACGATTCGCAGTGGCCCGTACAAGCGAGAGGCATTCCTCCGCCACACCACCACCCGAGGAGGTGGACGTGGACCGTATATTCCAGGAGGAGCACGCACTTGCCTCCTAGATAGAGGAGAGAGAAGCCGGGGATCGTACGGTCGAGTTTGATCCCGATGACCGTGCGTGGTCGAAGGAGAGTTGGATGGTGTTGAAGCCGAGGAGGATGCTCCAGCCTCCACCTCCATCTACTTCTCGTGCTCGGGCGGGGCCTTCTTCTCGCCCCGGCGGTATGGTCCACCACTGCCGGCTTTAGCCCCCGCTCGGCTCCGGTCCCCGGCGGCCGCTACCCAGCCCATTCGCAGTCCGGGGAAAATGAAAACAAAGATGACTGCACGGAAAATGGGAGGATTTGCAAAGTTGAAAAAAACTTTGGGTTCCGGTCCTTCTGGTACTTCAGAGATGGCTGAAGAGGTGAAGAGAAGGAAGCTAGAGGTCAGGCGTCCTGTCAGCCCAGATGACAGCACGCAGGCTCCTTCTCACTCCTCAGGTGATGATGACGAGGAGTGCATACCAGCGACGCAGCCATCAGCAGCAGCTGAGTCTCCTGATTCACGGCTTCCAAAGCCGTATTACACGCTGGATGAGCGTACACTGCGGCCTTATATTATGGAGCCACGATCCTCGCATTTGGCCGAGTTGACCGGCGGTGGATTACACCACCGCTCCACCATCCTCTCGCTACGTCCCGGTCGTCCTGCAGTCCGATCCATACGACCTTGATGGCATGGCATCAGCATTATTTTCATATGGATATGGTCCCGGACAGTATACAAGACTAAGCACGAGGGAGGAGCATCACGAGTAGCAGGGAGAGGAGAAAGACCCATATCTATATCCTGGATATTGGTAGTAGATTGATATGATGTAATTTTTTTTTTTATGATGTATCAACTCATTTATTTTTGAATCAATGGAATTGGAATATGTACTTAACTTCAAGTCTTCAATTGGAGTTCATTAGTATTTATTCGATGTGGTCCTATGGATGAATGCATTGGTTATTTTAAAAAAAATTTCTAACTCATTTCCTATTTTTTTAGAATTTTTCTGAATTTTTTGGATTTTTTTGACGAAAAAAAAATTCAAAAAAAAAAAAAAACGATTCCGGACCGATCCGGAATCGATTCCCTTCCCAGGAATCGGCCGATTCCGGCCGATTCCTGGAATCGGAAATTCCGATTCCGATTCCGGAATCCTTGCCCCCAAAGGGGTGCTAATCACCCCTTCGGGGGTGTTTCGAGGGTGACTGTTTGGACAGACCCCCCCTGGGTAGGGGGCTTTGGGAATTAAATCCCCCATTTGGGGGGGGGGATTATTTCACCCCCAATGGGGGTTGAATTGCACCCCCGAACGGGTGCTAATCACCCCTTCGGGGGTGTTGCTGTTTGGACAGAACCCCCCCCCCCCCGGGTAGGGGGGGTTTGGGAATTACATCCCCCATTGGGGGGGATTATTTCATGCACCCCCAAAGGGGGTGCTAATCGTCCCTTCGGGGGTGTTGAACAGTCACCCCCGAAGGGGTGACTGTTCGGACAGACCCCCCCCTTGGGTAGGGGGGTTTGGTAATTAAATCCCCCATTAGGGGGATTATTTCACCCCCAATGGGGGTTGAATTGCAGCACCCCTTCGGGGGTGTTGAACAGTCACCCCCGAAGGGGTGACTGTTCGGACAGACCCCCCCCCCCCCCTTGGGTAGGGGGGTTTGGGAATTAAATCCCTATTAGGGGGATTATTTCACCCCAATGGGAGTTGAATTGCACCCCCCTGCCCAAGGCTAGGGGGGATTTAATTGGCCTGATATTGTGTATGGTTTCATGTGTTGTAGATAAGATGTCGGACGAGGAGCATGGCACTGGCCCTGCGGAATTTCGTGACATTGGATAGCAACATGGCCATCTCCTTGATTCAGAGAAGAAGAGAGTTAGATGCAAGTGGTGCCAAAAAGATATGAATGGAGGTGTGTATCGGCTAAAGCAACATATAGCCAGGATGAGTGGCAATGTAAAGAAGTGTGATAAAGTACCGGCTAAGCTTAGGGAGGAGATGAGGGGTTATTTAACTGGAAGGGCATCACAGAGGGAGGTGAGAATTGGTCAGAGACAAGACCTACATGACGAGTTGCTAGGTCGGAGAGACGCCGATCTTATGGCCAGAAAGAGTAAGAAAGTGAAAGGACCAGCACATGAAAGGGTCCAAGTTGATTCTTCATCTTCATCAGATGAGGAAGAGGCTCAGGTCAGGAGAGCCGTACACGAGAGTAGGGCTTAGGCCCGTGAGGATAAGGAACGAAGATGAGGAGCAAGAGGTTCGGCTGCCGGACGATCTGATGTGGGGGCAGGCACACGCCCTGTTCGAGAGCCTGAATTCCAGAGGACACATTCTATTCGGCCGACGGGAGACACCGCCATGTATAGGGAGAGTGGCAGAGGTCAAAGGGGTATAAAATAAGTGTTTAAAGGGGTGAAGGCCTCGACTGGGGCAGCAAAGAAAGACTTAAAGCATATGGTTAAGTTCTTTCTACATGCAGGTAAATTTTTGATGAAGTTGTGGTTAGCATTTACTTGTTGATATGAAGTTGTTGTTACATGTTTCTATTAACAACGATCTCTTCTTATCTTGTTTTTGAATTTGTAGGTGTCCTGGCACATGCAGCCACAAGTCTATATTTCCAGACTATGGTTGATGCGATTGGTGAGGCTGGGCTGGGGTTGAAAGCCCCCACATCAAAGTACATATATGAGACAGGCTTGGATGAGGAGGTCGATGAATTGACCTCATAGATAGATGGATTCAAAACCATCTGGAAGGAGAGGGGGTGCACTGTAATGTGCGATGGGTGGACTGGAATCACAAGGAGGTCACTTATAAACTTTCTTGTGTATTGTTTTGAGGGTACCGTATTCCTGAAGTCGGTTGATGCATTAGGTCAGGTGAAAAATGCAGACTACCTATTTGGGTTGATGAACACTGTGGTGGATGAGATAGGGGAAGCCAACATTGTGCAGTTTGTCACAGACAATGAGACATCATATAAGGCTGCAGGAAAAAAGCTTATGGAGGCTCGACCTCACTTGTTTTGGGTGCCCTGTGCGGCACATTCTATTGACCTGATGTTGGAAGATATTGGTAGGGATCCTAATGTCAAGTCCTTGGTCAACCAAGGACAGTTGATCACCTCATTTATCTATGGACATCCATGACTTTTACATATCATGAGGCAGCACACCGATAGTCATGATTTGATCAGACCGGGTCCCACCAAATTTGCCACTCATTTTATTGTTTTTTTAGAGAGCCTTTACAGGTACAAGGCTAGTTTAAAAAGGTTCATCCTCTCCACTGCTTATCAGGAGTACATGGATACATACAGGAGCTCCTTGGATCAGTGTGAGATACTGTTAAAGATGGAGCAGCTGATAGAAGACAACAGGTGGTGGGAGAAGGTGCAATACTACTTGTCTGTCATAGAGCCTTTGGTGCAGGTACTTAGGTTGGTGGATTCAAATGACAAAAATCAGATGGGGTACCTGTATGATGCTATGGATAAAGCTAAGTTGAAAATTAAAGAGAAGCATCCCAAGGTTACAAAAAGTGGTGGAAAGTGATTGACAACTGATGGGACAAAATCCTACACCACGACATTCATGCTGCAGGTATACTTTAGTAGTGTAATTTGATTGTATTACAACTTATATTCTGTGTATTACCCCCACTGTCTTTATACTAATGGAGTATTAATGCCATTACAGGGTACTTTTTGAACCCAATGATACAGTATAGTGGCCAAATATGTAATGATGGTGAAGTATTATCAGGCACACTATCTGTAATTAAGCGACTCTGTAAGACCCAAGAAGACAGAACCTGCGCTGAGGTTGAAGTAAGTAATACGTTTAAATATCAATCAAGCTTAGAACTTTATCTCAAGAAGAGAAGATAACTAATTTATTTTGGATTTTCAGATGACTTCATACATGTGCAAGATTGGGGTGTACGGAGATCCTGATTTGCAGTACTCAATGATAGGGTCCCCTTAGTAATATGCTTACCCGAATTAAAGTCTTTTTACTTACCTGAATTTTTTAAATAAGTTACTGATGCATGTAATTGTCTTCTTTATGATTACAACTGAGTGGTGGATTATGGTGACCAACAGAACTGAATGGAATCCACTCGCATCCGTTGCAATTCGGGTGCTAAGTCAGAGCACTTCCTCATCCCAGTGCGAGAGAAATTGGAGCACCTTCAACCTTATTCACACGAAGAGGAGAAATAGGTTGAAGACAGAAAGATTGGAGAAGCTTGTCTACTGCCATTACAATATGAGGCTGAGGATCAAGAATATCAAAGATAGGCAGAAGACATCGGAGCAAAGATTTGCACAGTTTGCAGGTGGATTGTACCAAGAAAGAGCACAAGCCCAAGCTACTCAGGGCTTGTCCCAGGCAGATGTGGACTTGGAATATCTATTCCAAGAAGAACATCCACTTGCAACATGGGTGGAAGACAAGGATGCTGAGGGAGAGCCAGAGTTCAACCCGAATGACCGATCATGGGCCGAAGGAGAGCTTGACGGCGTTGTTGGTGAGGATGAAGACATGCAGGAAGGTCAAGAAAGTCAAGTTCCGTGCACAGCTCCACTTTCTTATCCACCCCGGACTACAACTTCTCCAGAGAGACATCCAGCTCCCCCCTGGCCGCTACAGCTCCAGCTTGGATTCCAGTTGCGGGTCCATCTACCACCACCACCACCAAGAAGAATGGTGGATTATACAGGGCTTTAAAGAAAGTTTGCTTACCTTCACAGTAAAGTAGTCAAGGAGATCCTACATTGAAGAGGAAGAAGATAAGTATCAAACGGCGACATCATCTCCTTGACACCGAGACCACTCAGTCACCTTCATCAGATGAGGATGAAGAAGAATTTGTCCCACCCACACAACAACAGCGTACAGGGGGTGGAGGTGGAGGTGGGGGTGGCAGCATAGGTGGAGGCAGCGCCTCAGGTGAGGGTGGCTCTACTAGTAGTGCACGCACAAGTGGAGCAGGTCCAGATGATTTGAGTGATAAAAGACACTCATGTTCGAGTGACAGGGGCAGCGGACGCTGGACAAGGATGAATGTTTTTGACAAGTTCGCATCTTCCTATCTAGAGCCTACCTCAGACACTGAGCCTGGCTGTCTACCATCTTTTCCAGCTCCACCTCCGACTAATCATGGAGTTTATGAGTTTAGCGACATGACCCAGTCTTTATTTTCCTATGGATACGGGCCAATTATGACTGACCCAAATCAATGGAGATTTTAAGACAATCAGGATGACCAGGACAGAGATCCAGATCCATCCTACTCAGGACATTACCATAGTTGGTGGCGATGACATATGTATTTGTTTATTTATTTAACGCAATGTAATATGAGTGTTAAGAAGAACATGTATTGTACTATTGTGTGATTGGATATGATTGATTGTTTGATACAAATATGTGTTCTATTCGATGTACGATGTATCTCTTTTAACAATGTTAAATGTTAAAGTTGTATTAAAAGTTGAAATGTCCAAGGTTGAACAATCTCATTAAGATTTTCTTCCCTACATTTTTTTCACATTTTTTCTGAGTTCTATGTTTTTTTTTGATTTTTTGGCGATTTTTACATATTTTTTCAGAAAGCCAAAAAAAAAAAAACCGATCTAGACCGATTCTGGATTGGTCTGGCTCCCAAAGGATCGGTCTGAATCGGACCGATCCGATCCGATCTGGATCGATCGGACCCTACCGATCTAGGGTCCGGTCCCGATCCCGTGATCCTTGGTCCAAGGAGCCCAAACAAGGCGCCTTGGGTATTTTTACATGATTAAAAAAATAATTTTGAGGAGTTTTACCCTCTTGATACCACAAGGGACACTTATTTAATGATAGTTTGAACATATTAATATATTTCACTGTCACTTATAATATCATATATATTTAAGATTTATGATTATAAACATATACTATCTACTTAATTAAGTTCTCTTTCAGTTCTTTCTTTTTCCTCTCTCTGTCTCTCTTAAGTCGTAATTTATTAAGATTAACTTCTTATCCAAAAATAAATACCCACACTTTCATAATTACATATATAAGATCACTTATATTATTACATACTTTTTTGGGTTCGGAGGGTTTCACCCCCTGACAACCCCCCACAAGGGGCGATGCCCCCTTGACCCCCGCGACTTGACCGCGCAGGTCGATCCGCGACTACTCTGCACCCCCCATTTAATAATATTATAACAATATTTCACTATTACTTATACTATCGCACGTATATATAAATTTTATAATCATATATATATTATATACTTAAATTTTATAAAAATTTATTTAACTCCTTTCTCTTTCACGTACACATCATATTTATGTATATACATAGATAAAAACACTCATATTCAATTATAATGTAAAAATATAATTTTATATATGCATATTTTTATGTATCACAACCTCCGACCTAGTCTTTCTTGAATACCGCCTTGACCGCTTAGGCGACGCCTAAGCAGCTGTCTTGTCGCCTAAACGGAATCGGTACCCTTCAACGTTTTG
Source organism: Cryptocoryne crispatula var. balansae (assembly GCA_036172225.1). Lineage (NCBI taxonomy): Eukaryota > Viridiplantae > Streptophyta > Magnoliopsida > Alismatales > Araceae > Cryptocoryne > Cryptocoryne crispatula. Next base: position 32,502,167 of record CM069929.1, on the reverse strand, counting down.
GGTGCATTGTCGCCTTGACAAATTACTACATACTTTATAATATCAAAGAGACATTGTAATCACTTGTTGTGTAATGTATGATTAACTAAGAAAATAAAAAATTAGAGATCAATTATTTACATATTATGAAGATTCGAATATATATATATTTGAATTATCACAAGTGCAAATGAGTGTGGATGTAGCAATAGATTTAACTATAAGAGGCTGTTGGCACTTAGAAAAAACCCAATTTGTTGGATTTAGTCAAATACCAAGCAAGGGTATGAAATAAATCAGAAAAGATGGGCCTCATCTGTCCTACGCTTAGACCCAATGGGCTGGGTAGGCCTAATAAGCCTTGTTGGACCCGAATGGTCAAACTTCGGCCCAATAACAAAAGATGATGTCATAACGTTCATCCGACTTAATGTTGAAGGATGCCAGAGTTTGATCAGAATTCTGGGGATATTCGGCAAGTTATCCTAAAAGAATCAAATTTTGAGCTTCTCTGCAGCCCTAAGGGCTTATTGGGTCAAGAAGGGTACAGAAATGGGTTCACATATCAGTGTCGGCATAAACCTGGGAGATAAAGTCATAAATGCTAGAAAATGGATTCGAATGGCAAAATTTCATATTTACTTTTATTGGGCTTGAGCAACTGAGAGTGAACTCATGAACAAAGTGACATTGACTTGAGGTCCACCCGACTTAATGGCCTGTTTGGTAACAATAAACAATATTAATTAACTGTATCAGTATTAATTTTAAAATTGATATTGATACATGTGTTTAATTAGTGTTTGGGTAACAGTATTAGTTTTAAAATTAATAACAGAAAGTTGTATCAAAATTAATACAGGTACACACCTGTATTAAAATTGATGCTATTCAATGCTCTAACGGTTCCAGCGAAGCTCTCGATCGCGCCTCCCAGCGAGGCTCCTGTCGACGATCATGTCTCTCCTCCATCTTGCCCTGTGGCCGAAGTTCGGATAGTGTCCGTAATCGCATCTCTTCTCCACCTCATCTCGTGGCTGAATCTCCGATTCCAGCCAAAGCTCCCGATCACGTTTGGCCCGACTGCATTCTCGAAGGTCAGATCTCTTGCCGTGAATCTGTCCCCATGACCTTTGCTTTTGGGGTCGGGAGATCTGAAGGGAAGCCGCTTCCAAGGTTTCCCCTTGATTGAATCTGCCAGCCACCACACCGTCTCCCCAATATCCATCGTGCTCCATCTGTGGTGGCACCCACAAGGAAGTGGTGCTGCCAAAGTGCTCATACGCAGCGAGCATCAAGAGCTCATTGCTAGTGAGCTGGCTGAGGAAGACGAGGAACCTCCTGGTCTTGTCCACTTGCTTCATCCTGTTCATGTACTGTTGGCACCTAAAAAATGTCACAACACCAAAAATGACAAGTTTCAAATGAAATACATCGAAGAAAACCGAACAGACAAGTTGGATCTATTTTTCATTACATTTAGGGCTAATGGGCCGAACAAGTCCAATAAGCCTTATTGGATCCGACGGACCAAATGTCGGCCCAATAACGATCGAACACCACCAGAAAGTCCATTTGACTTCCAGATGAACAATGCCAGAGTCGGATCGGAAATCCGACCTATATTTGAGAAGTTATGAGAAAAACAATGAAAGTCAATTTTCAGGTGGCCTTATTGGGGGTATATTGGACTCAAAAGACAAAACAAGTGAGTCCATGGGACTGTACTAGTCGAGACCTTCATAACGGTACCCCAATTGTCAGAATCTGGTTTCGGTAGGACCCCGAACGGTAAAATGACTTCTTTCACCCTTGGTGGGTTCGGTCAATTTGGGGCAGGTCCGATAGCATGTTGGCGTTTCACTAGGTCCGCTCAACCCCAACTTGAGCAACATTGAAGTCGGATTGAAAATCCAACTCATATCCATTAAGATATGGGCAAAACAGTGAAAGCAAACTTTTGGACAGTATTTGCAAGGCTTAATGTGTCCGAATGATCAAACAAGTGGGCCCACGGTGTTGTCTCAGTCACAAGCTCCGCAACGGTACTTTGAATGTCGGAATCCGACTCTGGGCGAAAAAAATGACCGTTTTGTCCCAATTCGGCCTAGACAAATCCAAGCAGACCCATTAACAACCGACGCCACTAGAATGTCCGCCCGACATCCATAAGAGCAATGTTGAAGTCGGATCATCAATCCGATCTATATCTGGGAAGTTATGGACAAAATTCAAAAATTTGCGGAGCTCGCACGCATCATAGGACAAGGGTAAATCTGTCCAAAAAGTCCTTGGGCAGATTATTTTTGCGTGAAGACCAAAGTTTTGGTGCATTCTTATTTGATTGCATTTTAGGTGCAATTTTCGGAATTTTTGAAGGCCGAGATCGTACCGATAGAAAATTTCATCAAATCGGTGATCTCTGGACAATTGGAGGGGTCTTGGTCGTAGATTCGATGGCACACAAGATCGACGGTTATTAAGACATCTTCTGGATTATGTTGGTTAATTTTGGAGTTAATTTAACTAATTCCGTCCGGAATTAATAGTGACCGTTGGATCGGAGTCATCTTGATCAAAGTTAGGTTGAACTTGACCTAAATAAGGTCAGCCGCCAGCATCCTCTCACCTGCCAACGTACAGCTCTCCCCATCCCTGTTTTAGCTCCTACAATCTAGGAGATAATAATGAGGTATTTATCTCTCATTATCTCCGTTTAAAGAAAAAAAAAGAGAAAAAGGAAGGAGAAGATAAAGGAAGAAGAAATGCCATATTTATCTCCCCTTTCCCACGTCCATGCAAGCAAGTGGATTTAAATATAAAAAAAAAGAGGGAATCAAGGAGACAGCGTCAGAGCCTTCCGTCTCTCCCTCCCTATTTCCTTATTTCATACGTGACCTGCCAACGGAGGGGAGAGGGAAAGGGATATCAGCACTTGGCTGGCATCTCCAGCGAGGGGGATCTCGGCATTCCAGCGGCCAAGGGGGAGAGAGATCAAGGTGGGGGGCTGCTGCTTCTGTCAACAGGAAGAGAGAAGAAGCTCTCTCCCACGTCCATCAGCTGCTTCTGCCAACAGGAGGGGGAGGGGCATAACAAGAAAAGCCAGCCACCCTGCTGTCTTCCACGCTGATAGAAGAGGAAGAAGCTGTCCTTCTACACCAGCAAAAGAGGAAGAAGGTGAGCATCATCCCAATCCCATGTAACCGCCTTTCATCTCTTCTCCTCGCCTCTCTCTCTTTTCCCTTTTTCCATAGCGGACCTACCTCTATCTCCTTCCCTTTCAGCTGGTGCGCCCAAGCAAACCCCGAAGTGCCTCGGATCTGTCAAAACAGCCCCAGTCGGGGTCTGTTGTAAACAGTTCCCCGCCCTTTTTTCTTCGGTCCTACACAACCCCCAACCAGAGCATAAAAAGCCCACTGCTGACCCCCTTTAAGCCTCCCTGGCTGGCCAGCATTCAGACCCCCAAAAAGGGTCAAAGATCAGAACATAAAAGTCCTTCTGATTTGGCCTCTATTCTGCTCCCCCGTGCACCCCTGGTTCCGACCCGTAAAGGTCTGAAATCAGAACACCTTGAAAGCCCCTTGGCACCCCCCCTTGCACAGAACCTAGACTGGTCAGAAAATAGGCTCAGTCCTACCCCTTTGCAGTCCCCAAAAGTCTGCTCTTACGACATTTCAAGTTAAACCAGTTAGCTCTTTGATGGGAGAGAATAAGGGTGACAGCCCGGGCCTCTTGGAATCCGCCGGACGGGCCAAGAGTTAAGCCGGGTGGCCCGAACTCCATCTATCAAAGACCCCCTCAACAGCCCCCTGTTCAGGCCCCTCCAAACACCTCTTACATCACCTCAAAGCAAACCGGTTAGCCTCTTTGACGAGAGAGAATAAGGGTGACAGCCCGGGCCTCTTGGAATCCGCCGGACGGGCCAAGAGTTAAGCCGGGTGGCCCTAATTTCCTCCTATCAAAGACCCCTTCAACAGTCCCCTAATCAGAGCCTAAAAACAGCCCCCACAACAGCCTCTGAGTGGCTCAATTCAGACCCTAAACTGGTCTCCCGCTGCAGCCCCTGAAACCGGTTTCCAAACCAGCCCAAGTCAACCCCGTTTTTGCCTACTATCAGTCCTTGAAACGCCCCAAAACAGGTGCTGGTCCTGTCCCAAAACAGGTCCTGGATTGATGTCAAAAAAGGTGCCGATTTCGTCCCAAAGCAAGCGCTGGCTTGGTCGGTGAAGCAGGTGCCAGTTCGGTGTCAAAGCAGGTGCTGATTCGGTCGGCAAACAGCTGCTGGTTCGATCATGGCAAACAGACCCCGATGTGGTGCAAAACGGTCTGCCAAGGTCCAATATGCTGAAAATGGGCCAACCGGGCCATGAAGACTTGAGGCAGGCCCACCGGGCCCATGAAAGCTTGAAGCCGGCCAACCGGGCCAAGAAAGACAAGTACCGGCCCATTGGGCCCATCGGATACAAAATAAATTTTAAATCAAATCTGAACATGAAATAAAGAATCTAAGGAGTTAGCACCACACCGTGGGCGCTCCACAATTGGGCGGCTAGCCCGGACCAGCTTCCGGTATGTCGACCCGGGCGTAGGCATGGGACCCGCTCCCAGTGCAGACGGACCCTTCCCCCAACGTGACTAGTCGAAAGACTTGACATGTCGGAGGGTAAATATCCATTTGAATGAGAATGGGTCGGCATGCCGTCGTAATGCCGAATTCATCTCTCGATCTTATGGAAAATTATCCCGGGGGAAGAGAGATGACTATTTTTAGATTTTCATGCCTCCAATGTAAACCGACATGATGTATATCGACATGAAATGAAATCAGTGCAAAGTTCAAGTGCCGATGTGAACTATTGCAACCGGGCGTCGATGCTAGCCCGACGGGCCGAATGAGATGCGGACCGAACATAAATAAAGAGGTAAAACAAATCTGAAAATGAACTAAATAAAATCTGAAAATACCTCAAAACAGGTCATTAAATCTGAAAAGTGAAAGAAAAATCAGATTTCTAATAATCTGGAAATTCCAATTAAAATCATTTAATTTAATAGAAACCTACTTCTTAATCAATTGAAAATTAAATAGTTCAAAACAATCAAACAAATCACATTGAAAATACTTTAAAACACTGAAAAACAGTCATAAAATAGAAAATCAGATAATTAACAATCTGAAATTTAAAATTGATCAAATTAAATCAAAACTTCAAAACACCTAAAACACACCGAACATATTCAAACCGACACCAAAAGATCAACTGACATAAGAAAATAACAAAAAAATCTTAAATCAAATTAAATAAGTCAAATTGTTTAAAACATCAAATTCCATTAAATTCCAAACTCAACAAAAATAATTTCAACTAATTAAAATAAAAGCAACCAAAACCAAATCAAACCGAATCAAAATCAAACAATTCAAAATCAACATAAGGTCAAATATGAAAATTCACAATTCAAATAAAATAAAACCAACTTCAAAATTGAATCAAAAACTCATTTTCAAAACAAAAGGAAAAATCAACATCCAACAAATTTAAGATAACTTGTTCGCATCTTACTAGGCCCGAAAGGCTAGGACATTTTGAGTTATCTTTTGTTATGTGGATGTGCACATTCTCTCAAATTAGTTTGCTATGGCGGTTAATCAAGGGCATTCGAGTAGTTGCTCGATGTAAGTTAACGTCGGATATTCGCACCATCCGACGGAGAGAGGTCAAATCTAAATTTTCTTAGAACCCGAACCTCGGTTCTAGTACTTTTAAATGTATCGTCGGACTATTTAATACGTTTATAGTTTATCATCTATTTTCCTAAGTAGTTCAAAGGAGATACGAAAATCATTTTGAGAAAAATGTAAAAGCGAGGTTCTCACATGTACGTAAGGGCATTGAAGCAGTCGTACTGGTAGAGCAGGGTGGCATTGCTCCATGTCTGGATGTCCTTGACCTACCCCCTTGGGAGTGTGTTTGCGGTGCCTACCAGGTGCTTGTAGAAATGGCCTAGGTGCTCAATGCAGTTATTGGAAGCATTGGGGCGATGGGGATTCCCTGCAGAGGCATCAAGGATATAGAATGGGCCATGGACTAGGTGGTTTCCAGGTTCTGGGCGGCGCCTAAATGGCAACGAGAAGGAGATTGATGGGGCTGAGATTGGGTGGAGCTTTTGCTGCTGTGCTTCACAGGGACCGGGAAACAGTGGCTTTGCACGCTATGTTGATATTGGGTGCACGAAGCACCTACAAGATTGCCTCCTATCGAACCGGTGCAATTGAGTGGACATTGGCACAAGGTAGTTTAATGACATCCTCTTCCCATTTGCAAAACGATCTTGCTCTACGTGTGTTGACAGTGCCAGGAGGCGATGATTGGGATGTAGTTGCTGCTCCGGCTCCGGTCACTGCCCCGGTGATCGAGGGTGTTCCTGTCCAAGCTACATGATGGAAGATGTGAGAAAGTCTACACCGCACAATCTACTAGATTGGGGTTGTGTTCCAGAAGGCCGTTGTTGTTTGTGAAAAGCAGAATTCTTTTTGACAAATCATGGGTAATCCATTTTCTTTTTTATCAATATTTTTGGTGTTGACGAGGGGAATGTCTATTCTCTGTCATCACGTTCACCTAAGTACTTTTGTAAGTGAATAAATTACATTTTTTTTTATCTATTGGATGATGGAAATGAGTTGAAGAGTCAAGCAAAATACACTTAACAAAACTACGACAAAATCATTTTTTTCTTTAATTTTATTATTTAAATTAAAATTTATAAACATATTTTATATTTCATAAATACTATTAAAATTTTATTTTTAATAATATATTTTGATATTAATATTTTATTTTGAAATTAATAATAGTTTTGACACTATAGTCAATAAATTACTAAATAATAATTTTGATATTGGTATAATTTTACCAAACACTTAATATCAATTTTAATATTGATATAATATTACAAAACACTCAAGTGTTTTGATATTACCACCTTTGATATTGATACTCTATTCTCTTGAAATAACAATATTAAAATTGATATAGTATCAATTTTGATACTCTAACCAAACAGGTCATAATGTTGAGGGATGATAAGAGTTGGATAAAAAATCTGATCATCATCAGGCAAGTTATGGGCAAAAGATCAAAATTTAAGTTTCTTTGAAACTAGTCATTCTAGTTCTAGGGACAAAATGGTCAAGATAGCCCAGGAGCTGGCTTCGATGTCAAAAATTCAAAATTTGGATCCATAATAATGATCCTGGATGCATTTTCACCAGAAGACTATGGTTCCATGGAAAATTGATTTAATTACATTTTAAATGTAATTTTTACAATAATCAAAGGTTATTGGAAGCCCTCGGTCATAGATCTTAACGGAACATGTGATTTACGGCAATCGAAGCACATTTCGAATAATATCCAATTATTTAATATATTTAACTAATCCAACATCGGATCTGGAGCATCCTGATGAGAAGTAGGTTAAATTCTTAACCTTATCTCCAGTTGTATCCAGCCATCATTAGCCGGCTGGCCAACTTACTTCAATGCTAAGTCATTGTCCAGACAAGCCCTACAATCAAGGAGGATAAGGAGGAGAAAATCTCTTTGCGTCAACTCCCAAGGAAGGTAGGTCGCCGCTAGCTCCTACATGCTCCATCACTTCCTCCTCCCCTGGTCTTATGGCAATCCAAGGAATAGAGAGAAGAAGCAGCCACCAGTGACATCTTCTTCCAACCACACCAAGGTGGAGGAGAAGAAGAAGAGAAGAAGAGAAGAAGAGGAAAATGTGAGGTTCACCATGTAGCCCTTCATCCCCTTTTCTTTCTCCTCCTCCACTTTCTTTTCTTGGCTGCACTCCTCTCTACCCCTTCCTCCTCCTGTCAGTGTGCCAACATCCTTTAGAAGTCCCCTTGCGCAGCCTTTTGGATCTGTCGACACTCCCATTTTGGCCTGTAAAACAGCCCTTGTGCAGTCCTTAAACCCCTACACAGACCCACCCTGCGCAGCCCCTTAAATGGCCCATTTTCGGTCCCTTAAAAGACCCTCAGTTGGTCCCCAAACTGACCCCCAAACAGGTCCCTGCACAGTTCCCTCTTCGACTCTTACACAGGTCCCAAACAAAGCCCCATTTCCGTCCCTAGACAGACCCCTAAACCATGCCCAAACAGATCCCTAAACCGGTCTGTATACAGTCCTTAAACAGGCCCATGAACAGACCCTAACCTGACCCAAAACAAGCCCCTGTACCAGTGCTTTTCAGTGCTCCTAAACAGGTTGCCAACCTAGCCCTACACAATCCCGAACACCCCCCCACCCCCCCATGCAGAACCTGTCTTGGCCTACCCACAGCCCCTAAACAGGTCCCAAAATAGCCCTAAACCAGGCCTTACACGGGCCCTTAAACAGACCCCCAACCATACCTGAAAGCAGGTCCTGTTTCGACCCATGTGCAGTCCCCAAAAATTCCCTGCAGTCTATCAAAGCTGGTCCAAAAACCCCTTGTGCAGACCTCTTTTGCCAACGCTAAACAGGTCTGAAAACAGCCACCTGCACAGTCTCCATGGCATATCCGAAACCCAAAATCCTACTACAAACCAGCTCGGAATGTCCCTGTTTCAGACCTTAAACCAGGTCCAAAACCTCCCTTTAAATAGAAGCCAAACTTTTCTTTTCTACCTCCCTTAGAGCCTTAAGGTGAGGGCGATACCCGAGTATTCTTGGAATCCGTATGATAGGTCGAGTCTCCCCTTGGTGGGCCCTCAATTTCCACCTAAAATAGTGGGTGCAAGGTGAACATCGGAGCACAAACAGGCCATCTGGGCCCAAGGAAACACAAGGTGGCCTAACTGGGCCCATGAAGATATGAAGCTGGCCAACCGGGCCATGATGACATGAACCGGCCCAATCTGTCTCGGACAATAAAAATGGATTTAATTCTAATCTGAAACAAAAAGAAAATTAAATTTTAAGAGGTTAGTCCATTGAATTTGGTGCTCCATTGGATGGCTTTTCGGGGTCCTCCCTAGTTGGTCGCATCTCGGACGTTGGTGTGGGCTAGTTCCCATTAATCCTTCGCCTGATGTGGTGAGTTGAAAGACTATATCCACAAAGGAGGTAAATCTCATTTGATCAAGGGTAGATCATGCATGTCGCCATGCTTGATCTTTCCTTTAGATTTTATGGAGATATACCCGGGAGAAGGAACTTCATCATCATGCCCATTTGGGACCAACATCATCAACTTCATGTCGATGGCATGCATGCCATACACCAATGTATTCGAGTTCGACATCAAATGAAATGAAATGCAAGTGTCGACACCGATGTGGATAGTGGACATTCGAACGCTAGCCCAATGGACTTGATGGTGTGCGAACCCAAATAAAATAAAAAATATAATAATAAACACAAAATAACTTTATTAAATCTTGAAAATATCTAAAACATGTCATTAAATCTAAATAATTTATCTCTACGCTATCTAAATCATGGAATTAAATCATTAATCTAGTAATGATTTAATCAACTTAAGATAGATCTAATAGAACTCCCAAAACATCGGAAATCAATCATTTAAAGCTGAATGTCAGATTTAAAGCAAAGAGGAACCTAGCCATTAATTTGGAACATCCTTCAAACAAATTAATCAAAGTTAAGACTAATCCAACCAAAATTAAAATCAAACATGTAAAATTGGCACACATCATAAGAAAATGAAAACATCAAAAAAATCTCAAACATCCAACTTAAAAATTTCAATCTCCCGTCGATCAATTTAATTTTAAAACACTTTAAGCCACTCACTAAATTCCAAATCTAAAATAAAATAATTCCAACTGAACCAAATCCAAATTGAAAACAAACTTTGACAAATACAATCAACATCAAATCTGAAAATAAACTTGAATCAAACTAAAATTAACACCAACCACATCATAATTCAAGTTGTTTGCATCTCATCAAGCCCATGAAATTACTGCCTCTTGTGTGCTCATTTTTACATGGACGTAGGTCTTCTACAAATAGATTACTATGGAGGTTAATAAAGAGTTTTCGAGCAGTTACTCGATGTAATTAACATCAAATATTCGCACCATCCGATGAAGAGATGTCAAAATCATATTTTCACATAACCCGATAACCTTGGTCTATATTTTTACATATATCTCCGGAGTAGTTAGTACTTTTAATGGGATATCATCTATTTTTTTAAGTAGTCCGAAGACCTTAAATATTTTATTCTAAAATTGAGGTTTCACGGAAACTTATTAAGACAAAGTGATAAACAATTTATGCATTAGTTACGAGACCATGTGACAAAAAATTTAGTAGAAAATAGAAAAGCACAAAGACAGAGACAATATGCTCAATAGGTAATGAAAATTGTTTTGAAGCATAGTCACTATCTAAAACTTTTGACCTTTTATGTTCTTATCTATTGCATAGGGACCGATGGAAAACCCTTCTTTTAATTTATGTATCACCTGTACTTCTCTGTTTTTGACATAAGGTTTGCACATTAATTTAATACTTGTAATCTCGGGTCTTGAGTCTTACTGTATTTTAATAAAATATTTATGCATGTTCTAGAAGTTCAGATATTTTTATTTATTTTTTAAATACTGAATGCTTGATTTGATCTTCAATCACATGCCTTTACTTACGGGCCTGATACATCTATCAATAGAATTTTGTGCTGAGGTTTATTTATTTTATGTGTCTTCTGGAGGTTGTACTTTGTTCTCCTAAGCTGAGTTAATGCAAAAAATTCCTGCTATAATATACAATGTCTGTCTGTCTATCTATCTAAATTGCATGAGGAGCCAAGATATCGTTCCGAGGTTTGCTTAATATGTATAAGCTAATTTAGTTGTCAAGATGATGTGTTGACTGCATGAAAGTAGCATATTGTTATTCATGTACACACGTGGTGTATATATGAGTAACAATATAATTGTAATGCCTTTCTTGTATTGTAGTAAAGGGGAGTGTATATATCATGGCATCCAAATGAACGATGCATGTGGTATTAAGATACTGGTGCAGGTGAACTAGCATATGGTATTACGATAAAGCTTATTAAAAGATCTGTTCCAACTTGCAGATTTTCTATATATAAAGCTGTGGACTGGTGCAACCAGCCGATAAGAACTAAGAAGCACTACTTTCATTTCTGTTCCAGATAGCTATATGTTTGACTGGTCATGTTTGTTAACGTTTATAGTTCTTTTCAAGGAAGGCTGGATCCTGGATCGCGACCGGGTCGGCCTGGCTCTGGGCCGACCCAGTCCGATCCGAATTTTTTAATATATATTTTTTTATAATTCAAAAAAATTTAAAAAATGTTAAACAAATTTGATAAAAATATGAAAAATAAGAAGTATAACAATAGAAATATTTTCTTCCCGAACTATCCTTATGCCGCTTTGAAGATTCTTTCGTCGCTTCTAATTCTAGTAGATGCCATCGGAATTGTGCTCTTACCTCTGGTGAAGCACGAGAGCACGGGAACACGTTGTTCTTTATTCCGGCAAGGTGGTGTTTTAATCTAAAAATACCACCGTGCATAATTTTATCACAGTATTTACATTGCACTTTCTTGACCGTCATGGACAGCAAAGTGCAATGTAGACAAGCTGGATCATTTTGGGTTGACCTAGTAACTTCGGTGTTCACCACTTGGAGGTGAATCAAAGTAAATAACAAGGAGAAGAACAACTAAACAAGTTAACATTCACTAAATAAAATAAGGGCCTTGGGGGTGTGAATTAGCCTTAAAATATAAGGCTTAGAGGGCTTAGCATGAGGGGGGAGGAGTGGATATGAGGGCCTCCTTTGGGGGCCTTATAAGCCTTGCTTGCCCCCCACGGGAAGCATTGCTTTCCTTGGGGGGCAAGGATCCCTTGCAAGATCCTGGGGTCGCGCCACCCAGTCATTGGGTCGCGTGACTCGGCAATCGGGTCGCGACCTGAGGGGATCCCCCGCTCAGGTCAGGCTAGCCGAATCTCGATCGGGCTGGTTGGCCTAAAATCCAACTGGATCGGGCCCGGGTCGCGACCCAGATCCCGATCTGGCATTCCATGGTTCTCTTTGTCTTGACTTTTGAGTGCTTTTGGAATTACGAAGTTGCGAAGATGATTGATGACTATTACATGTAGGCAGGAGCTATAACTAATCGTCCTTCTACCCGTCTTTTGCCTGTGCGGTCTTTTAACTTCTTGAGGGAGACTCTACAAGAAAGATTATAGAGTTACTTTTCAAGAAAGATTGTAAAGCTGGATCACTTTCTCTGCGGTAATGGCAATTAGTGATTCAGAACATGATTTGATATGATTCGACTGCTGGTGTTGTGATTTTTCTGGGAAAATTGACTTCCAATCCAATTAAGAAAGTCAACATAATTATTAATCCGTTGACCACAAATGTATAACGTTAGATCCATTTTTTCAATTTATCTTAACCACCGATCCTTACTGACGCCTTCTGTTAACTCCTCCTGTCATTTTTGTTAGTATTCCGAAAATGCCCACGATTTTCACTCTTCCGGTCAATTTTGACCGTGTACAGTGACAGGAACGTTTTATTATATATTATATCGTCTCAGATAATGTGCAACCACAATTATTATAAGTTAACACAACTTCCTTTACACTTACTAGAACATAAACTATTATATCTTTTTTATGAGTGCTTTTTTACTAATGACATTTCAAATTATTTTGAATACTTATGATGTTTCAAACAACTACTTAAAATGCAATATAGTAATAAATAATAGTTAAATTATTAAATTTATCGTACATAAAAAAAGTTTTAAAGTTATTAGGTCAAATTTTGATAATAATGTTAGATTTATTAACTCATTCTTAATATAAAATATAATTTTTTAAATTATAAAATTGTTTTGATTTTGTTACGAGATTCAAAATCAAAATAAATTTATACACACATTCTGATGTTAAATGTTAACCTATTCTGATGTTAAATGTTAACCTATTCTGATGTTAAATGTTAACCTATTCATTATGCCCTATTAAATATATTTTATTTTAATCATATGTTTTGAGCAAAACTTTAAATATAATATAACATTATTAAATATCTGTTTTTATATTGGTAGACACATCCGTATCCATTTGAAAGGGTTTAATCTAGAGGGTAAAAAGGTCAATTTCTCTCTAAGTTAACTCCTACTTAACAGCCTGTTTGGTAACTATATTTATGACCTGAATCAATATTAATTTTAAAAGTGATGGATATTGGATATAAATATGTGTTTGGGTAAGTGTATCGATTTTAAAATTAATAGTAGTAAAGTGTATCAATTTTAATATACCTTCCCACCTGTATTGAAAACGATATTACTCGATCGTGTCTCTCCGCCTGTAGTGAAGCTCCCTCGAGCCTGCACCTCCCTACACCTCTTTGTCCTCGGTGAAGCCCCCTCGTCAGCTGTCGAGCGAGCCTGCACCTCTCTACCCGCATCGAAGCCCTTGAGCGCCTCTCCGCCTGCGTCGAAGCCCTCGAGCATGCTTGTGTCGAAGCCCTAGAGCTCGCGAGTTGCGACTGTCATCGAAGCCCTCGAGCTCGCGCCTCTCTCGGTAGAGGTTCACTAGTGCAGATGCCTGCCTGTATGTAGATCTCTGGAAGCATTGGTATGTTTCTCCTCCTTTTCCCTCCGTTCTTCAGAGGTGGTTGAGTGAGGGCTAGGGATTGGAAGAGTGAGCACCACTCTAGATTTGTGTGTTTTCGTATTTTTTTTTCTATTTATCCTCAAATGGATGCCATTTCGTTCCTTTCCATGGTTGAAAGTTATCCTTGTTTTTTTCTTTTTTTTTCTTCCATGGTTGAAACCTGGATTCCTCTTCCCAAACAGGTCCGATTTATCGTGGGAGGTTACCGGTCTCTCGGCAAGCTCCTTAGGCCGGTGAGTGAAAATTATTTTTATCTCCGATTTGTTGGATTGGGGGGCGACTCTTCGCCGGATTATAATGTTTGATAGTAATTTTTGGATTGGTGGGCGACCCATCTGTTTTTCATCTCTTCTTCCCTATTCGGCTATTCCTTGCCGTCTTTTAGAAATCAACGAATGTGTTGTTTCTATTTTCTGTGGTGTTTTTTACCCCTTGGTCGATTCGGTGGATCCCTCCCAATCTGATCGCATTTATAGTTCAACGGCATCTCTCAACGCCGATAGCTGAAAACAGACAATCTTCAAGGTTGGCCTTGTTCTTTTTGTCGGGTTCGGGGGAGATGACCGTTCCAGTGGGATGTTTGGATAGATATGGAGTTTGGATCATTCAAGGATTGACTGTGATGTCGTCATTATTTGTTCCGGTAAAATTATGGAAATTACGGCATCTAATTTGCGCTGAGCAAATTGGGCCGACTAGAGATTCTTTCATTCCTCTACTTCATGTGTTTTGTTACCGACCGCGAGAAGATTCCCATATTTATCACAATGGAGCAGTGTAAATAGGAATAGGTATTAAAGGTCTTGGTAGTGCTTGTACCCGAGTCTGATGGTGTTTCTTTTATTTTATTTTTGATCTGACAATCATGAGATAATTACATGCCCTGTTTTCGGGCTGAAATTATTTTATGCTCTTGTGGTTTTTCACGGGGCCATTTACCTTTAGAACAACCGGGGATATTTCTATCTTAACCGTTTCTGATGTAAGAGAATTTAGAGCTGCTGGCTGTCCATCTCTTATATGGATGGGATTTATGTTCCTAAGACACTGCTTGATTCATGGAGAAAATAGTGGAGATAGAGAACCACCTCTCCTCAGCTGCTGCTTTTGTGGAAGGAGGAATACTGGAAGGCTGCGATGATGCATGTAGTAAATGCCTTGAATCCTTCTGTCATACTGACCCTTCGACGGTAAATTCGTAGATTGCACCTTTTATCTACTTTCCATGAAAGAGAGTCATGATCCTTTTGTAGATAATAAACGATAGATGAATACTATTTTACAAACCACCTGACTACATTATTTCAATCCAAAGGGAGCAAATATGATATCTCTTGCTTCCCACAAGGGAGCAAATCATCATTATCATATCTCTACTATGTGAAAGGACAGCCTTTTTACATTTTAAGATCAACCGCGGCCCTTTCTAATGGGAATGGTTCAGACACTTCTTCTAAAAGCATCCTCAAAGAGCACACTTTTGGCCTACCATCATTGTTTTCCATGATAATCTGTCAATAGTAAACAATCTTTCCTTGGCAATCTTCCAAAGGAACAACCTGATTTTAATCCAAATGTTCTTTTTCCAATAAGCGATAACCCATATATCTTTTATCCCTCTTCACATCACACTAAATAGAGCTCTTCTCAAGTGGGCTTCAGAGAGTAGAAGTGTGTAAAGCATGGTTCGCCGGGTCGCGACCCGGGCCCGACCCGGTCGCTTTTGGGGCCGACCGACCCGGTCCCGACCCCAAGACCCCGACCCCAAAATTAATTTTTTATTATTATTTTTGGCGACCCCGGCCGACCCCGGCCCGACCCGGGTCGCGACCCCGACCGACCCGGGTCGGTTTTGGGCCCAAACGACCCGGTCCCGACTCCCGACCCCACCTTCCTTGGTGTAAAGGATTTATGGGTCAATGTTGTAAGAACTAAACATTGCAATAGTGGCGCTTCCTGGTTGAATAGGGAAGTTAATGATTCAAATTGTTCAAGAGTGTGGACAGATTTAGAAGATAACTGACTTCTGCAGATAGTCTACAACTATTCAACTGGGGATGTGAGGCATTACTTGTAAATTTTCATACAACAAATATGTAGATAGGCACTCATGTTTACAGGAATGCAAATAGACATGCAGCCTGCCAGAGATATCTGCATGTGCAAGCACACACAATGCAACAGTGTGGGTGCTGCCTTGTCTTTGTGGCACCATAGAATGGACCACCTTTCAGGATTAAAAAGTTTTTTTTATTTGTGTGGAATTGACAGCATTCCTCACTTGGAATTAACAGACTCTCTGTCGCTGAGTTTTTACCATATCATCGTTCTTTATGACAGTAAAGATCCTTTCTCAAGTTCTTTGAAGACTGTATATAATGATGCCAAGGCCTATAGCGCTTGCTTGTCTCCTGTAGTGCTCATAATTACATCACAATTTGAGTGGAAGATGCTGAATTTTTATCTGCGGTCAGAAGTTTGGATAAATGCCTTAATTGTAGTTGCTTCTGTCTTTGTCTATCCACGTACAGAAACAGCAAACTGACTCAAATACTCAAAGATTCTTTTGGTAACCGCACTTCATCACCCAAAAGCTCGAATTAGACCTTGTTTTGCTTGTTGTATCACTTTAGTCTCAATGTTCTTTTCATTTATGATCTTCTTTGCTTATAGCTCCAAAGAGATGTTTCGTAGTGCTGGACTTGGGTGATTGAGCAGCAATGCTGTGGTGCCAAACTTGGGTGTTGTCAGGGCATGCATGCTGACGGTTGGATTGTTGGAAGAACAGAAGGGGTTTGGGTGGCTAGTACTCCGGCATGCACAAAAGTTTGGTTTGTACAGATTCTGTTTTGTAATGTTCTAGCAAGACTTACTTTGTAGGTTTTCTTAATCTGAAAGTGAGAGATTTCAGATGGATCTGTAAAGGGTAAATATGAGGTGTATAATCATGTTAATGGAGATTATATAGTTGATCTTTCTCTGTATTAGAATATTTCGTCAGTGCATTTAATAGACAGTAAAATTTTATGTTTGTTGTAGTTATAGTTGAATTTTATGTTTATGTATGTTTGTACAGAACATGGACAACAAAATGAGATTTTGACATTTTAATTTGTTGAAAGTGGTCAACTTTATATCATTTTTTATTTTTTATTTTTTATTTTATTATTTAAATTAAAATATTTAAGTATATATTAAATTTTGTAAATAATATAAATATTTTTATATTTTAACAATAATTTTGATATTAAAAATAATGTTGACGTTAATCAATCAAAATATTTAATAGTGATTTTCATATTAATATTATATTACCGAATATCTAATATCAATTTTAATATTGATATAACATTACCAAACGTTTAAAGAAACTTGATACCATCACTTTTGATATTGATATTACATCTTGAAATATCAATATCAAAATTGATATTGATATTGTATCAATTTTGATACTCTAACCAAATAGGTCATAAGGTCAAATGCCAAAATAGGAGTGAATATTATAAGATTTTAAAAGAACGGCTTGGACATTAAAATTTTTGGGTGGTCGGACCGTCTGTTGAAGAGAAATCTGAAAATTGGATCGGATATCAATTTAGCCTTGATTTCTTTATGTGATCTATTGAGTTGGAGTATGTCTGTTGGTCCCAAGTTAATATCCGGAAAAGATACACTTTCATGATAAAAGTTGTTGTATTAAAATGAAGTGTGAGCTAATCAATGACAAAATTATCGTGTTTGGGTAAATATGATAACAAAAAAGAGTGAATATCACATGACTAAATAAGACGGGAGATCATAAGATAAAAAAGGTGACACTTTTTTTTATTTCAGGAAAGAAAATCTTTTTAAAATAAAAAATTGTAATAGTTGTCAAACATTTTTTTAACCAGTTCTTTTACAAAAACATAAAATTATAATAAAAATTTAATTGCAATCATGCATCCAAACATTCCGTGAGATGTTTCAATTTCAACGTTGGATCTAGATGACGCTCGGCATGGTTCTTAACAACTTAATCTTGTATAGCTGATTACATATTTGATATGGGAGGATGAAAGATGTGTTTGCCACTAGAGCAGATGTTGATGATGTAGCCACCTGTTATTTTGCTAATACCAAGGGAGTTCTTCACTGCTATTATCATCTGTATGCTGGGTTGTAGTCAATATAAACAAATTTTATTGTAGTCTTTGAAAGATTTTTATGTCTGTACAGGTCTATTTTCTTGGGTATCCAAGAAACTGAGGGCAACTTGAGTTCGTATTTGGAAGTTAAAATCCTTTACAAAATCACTTGCTTATGTATGTGATTTATAGACTTGAAAATACTTTGTGATGTTCAAAATATATTGGCTTGTGATGTTCTATTCGTTTCATACTATATTAAGTCAACCCAAGTATTATATTCAATTTTGTGAGCATGCATCATTTTGATTTATGAGTGGTATAACTGAAGCTCGTGTGTTAAAATTTCGAACTATGTTTATATATTATTCAACTTGTTTAATGAGACATTTTATTTCAAGTTTTATCTCTTTGTTTGAAGTAGTTTTGAAATAATTATTTTTAATCTGTTTAAATTATTTTATACGTATTACTATTTTATAAAATGTTATAGCATCATATATTTATATTAGGTGTGTGGCCTAGGTTGCACGTTTATGCCCAATTGATATGTATACTTCATGTTATATGCCTTGAAATGAACTCGTCATAATAATACCTTACGGCCTGTTTGGTAACTGTATTAAGTACTTATATTAGTATTAATTTTAAAACTGATATTGATAGAAGATGATACAAAGTGTTTGGATACTTATGTCAGTTTTAAAATTATTAGTTTACCATTCTTTCAAATTCAATACAGGTCAGTACCAGTTTTAAAATTAATACTGAGCTGTCTGTTCGCTACGCCCTAACTCCATCTTCTCCCCCGATAGCGGCCGCCCTCCCCGTTCGAGATAGCGGCCGCCCTCCGCCCTCCCCGTTCGACCTCGGCAGACGACCGATAGTGGCCGCCCTCCCCGTTCGACCTCGGCAGACGACAGGAGCTCACCTCTGTGCAACTCCTCGGCCGCCCTCCCCGATCGACCTCGGCAGATGGCAGGAGCTCACGTCTGATCGTGCGACTCCTCGGCCGCCCTCCCCGATCGACCTCGGCGTCTTCGGTCGAAGCTCTCCCAGGGGTTCTCCAACGAAGAGGACACTCCGGACACAGCCAGGTGCGAGATTTTCACCCTCCCTCTCTTCACTCTCCCGCCGCGCAGCCGTCTCCGCCTTCTCCCTCGCTTCCGCTCCGCGTCCTCCAGTCCGGCGAGGGGAGCCGGCGGTGGCGCTCTGCCGGAGGTCCAGAGGTATCCGCCGCGTCGCGTCCCTCTCTTCGGCGGGCTCGCTTGCCGGCTTGCTAGGGGATCCGCGGGCTTCGCCGAATCAATGTGTCATTTTGAGTTGATATTAATTCTGGGTATGAACACTGAGGCGATCGATCTATATATACATAAGCGCAGATTCTGGGTATGAACTTCTTTCCCAAAACCCCTTTTTTGCATACAGAGATGAGATCAATATCAGGTTCCGGGAGACAAGTAATGGGCGTTTATTAATCCTTATGCTGTCCTCTCGTACAACCCCTGTTTTGCCTATATTCAATGAGGTAAACATCTGTTTAAGGGATCATATGGGCTTTTGAAGGGTTCCTATGGCTTGCGCCACCCCTGTAGTTGCTTCCTATTTGATGTTTAAAATTAATACTGTATAACTAATCAACTGCTCCTAGTTTAATTTTTTTAAATGAAAGTTAATGAAGTAGTTAATCAAGTACTCTATTGAACACTTAATTGAGTACAAGAATGAGCTGCTCATGAGCTTATTGAGCCAGGCAGGAGCCTGGTCCAGCTCAACTCGATAGCAAGTAAATTTTTCTTGTTCAAGGACTTCAAACTTGCTCATTAGCGCAAAAGAAAAAGTTGAATCAAATCTTTATTGAGCCAAGTCTAAAGCTACTTGTGGAGTTATATTGGTGAAGTTGTATGGATTGTTTTGACAGAATGCCTTGGCAATTTTTTCTTTAATGCTAGATAAAGGGCCATCTTCTTTATTTCAGTTTCTTTAGCTCATCTTGCGCATTTTATGTCATAAGTAGATTGTGCTGTGCTGACTGTGAGACTTTACTTTTTCATGATGCTTTTTGTGTCCTTGGTTTATAATCCTAAGGAGTGATTGGACAAAACATCTGAAGATGAAGGCAAAAGACAACTTATGTATATGGTGGCATTCAATATGCATCACCTCTAAATTATCATGGAGAGATTATCTGAAGTTTATTGTAGAACATAATCATTTATCCTCATGGTAAAGAAGGAGAAAACTTGTTTTTTCATTGAATTATTTACATGGAAAACATCAGATGCATCCTTATAAATCTGGTGGATCACAAATGTGTTATTCATTGTATATTAATGAGTTGGGCTGACCGTGGTTTTACGGGCCAACTGCGAGCTAGGCCAGCTTTATGGTTTTGCTGGCCGTTACTGCATATTTTTTTTTTCAATATATGGGTGGTGCACAATCATGAATAGACATTGAATTTATAGTTGCATTGTATGAAATAGTCCCCATCTAACTAATTTATAGTTGTAGGTGAATTTGTATCTTGCACGACATGTCAAAGGACAATTGATCTAGATATTACTAATTTTGTAGAATCTCATATTATGGATCATGTCTCATTCTACTTTTGATATATTTTTTTATCTTTTATCATGTCATCTATGTATAGGAAGTTTTCTACTAGATGGACAACGAAGCCAAAACTGGAAGTCTAAAGTGGGATGATACCCGAGATAGTTTTCTTACCAAACAACTTGTAATACAACATCGTGCTGGTAAACGAGCATCAAATGGATGGAAACCCGAGGCATGGAGTGCTATGGCTGAAAAATGTACTTCAACTTTTGGTGTACAAGTCACATCCCCCAACTCAAATCTAGAATGTTTGTGTTAAAAGGATATTTTTATGATCTCAAACGTCTAATTAACGAGGTTAGCGGTTTTGGATGGGATCATAATAGAAGAATGATCACGGCTGAAGATAATGAATGGGATAATCTCCTTAAGGTTTGAGATATTATTGTTTATGATGTTTAGTTTTAAATTTTTGATTTTTGACATATTTTTTGTTCTTATTTTTATAGAAGGATAAGAAATTCAAGAAGTGGAGAGGAAAATCAATTGATCTGCATGGAGATTGGTTTGAGATATTTGATGGTATTTTACATTACATGCATATGTACGGTAAATTTTCTTTGTTTTATTTTGATTTTAACGTAAATGATAATTGCGTTTAGGTACTAGGGCAGGAGGAAAAGGTCAATAAGGAACTTTATGTCCACCATCTGTTTCTTTACATTCAACATCGCATACCACTCCTATTTCATCACCACAAGATGAAGAATCTGCCTCAAGTCCAGATGTTGAAACTAGAAGTGGTTCAAAAAGACGTTATTCTGGAAAATCTAGTTCTTATAAAGGTAAGCGCAAACAAACTAGAGTAAGTGAAGAAGATATATCCATGTCTTTTGCACTTAAGGAGGTTGTTGAAGCTCTAAGGGTCACCGGTCCACCACCATCAAGTCAATCACTCATTGCTCAATGCATGGACATTATCATGGCAATGGATGAGTTGTCAGCTGAAGAGAAGGTGGCTACTGCATTTCGACTTGAGAACAACCCAAGCACCCCAACTATTTTTTTAAAATTTTACCATGAGTGTCATCTTGCTTGGATATGATCAATTTTAGGGAAGAAGTAAGAAAAGTAGGAATTAATGTTTGTATTTCTCGGAAGACACTTGTTTAGTTTGTAGTGAACTTTATTGATATGTGGTGTGTCTTCTTTAATTATGTATCGTTTGGAAGAGTTTTGTTTGTAATCTTGTTTTTATGTAACATTTGTGTTTATGCAATTGACTTCTCATTGTAATATTTGGTATTTGTTATTTATATTTTTAGTTTGTAATCAAATATGGATTGGGATGATGAAGCAACCAATGAATATTATCAAAGAAGACGTAACATAGTTGCTTATATTGCATCTATGGTTGCTAGTAAGGCAAGTATTCAATCTTCGGAGTAGAAATACGGGGTTCGTATAAGAAGTTCAATACTTTCGGCAAAGCATATACTCAACAACTGGTAAATGGTGCTGAATCTCGTTTTCGTGAAGTGTGTGGTTTGGATAAAAAAGTTTTTCTTTCATTATCTAATCTACTTAAAGATAGAGGACTTTTAAAAGACACTAGAAGAATGAATGTGGAGGAGATGATTATGATTTTTCTTTTTATCATGGTCGGAAAAGAGTCAAATAGAAGAGCACAAGAAAGATTTCAACACTCAGGAGAGACAATCAGCAAAAAAGTTAATGAGGTGATCAATATTTTGTCATGTTTAATACATGAGTATATAACATTGCCTCTAACAGACACTCCAAGATACATTCTTGAAAGGAGAAAATATCATTTTTTCAAGGTACTAAAGCTTGTTCATTACTTTATTTTTGATTTTACAATTATTTCACCTAAAAACTACCTGGTACATTTTGCATCTAGGATTGTATTGGTGCAATAGATGGTACTCATTTTCTTGTAGAAGTTCCAAGTACAGAAGTTGCTCAATATCGTGACCGAAAGAATCAAGTTTCTCAAAATGTGATGGCAGCATGCAGTTTTGATATGAAGTTTTTATATGTACTTGCTGGATGGGAAGGTTCTACTCTAGATTCTCTAGTATTACGTGCTGCAATAAACGATGGATTTTATGTTCCTGAAGGTGAATTTTTTTGAGTTATTTTTTGTTAAATACTGTTTCTTAACAACTTTATTTGCATTTAACATTTATATTTTATTTCTAGGTAAATATTATCTTGTTGATGCTAGTTATCCAAATACTGGAAGTTTCCTTGCACCATATCGGAATGTGAGATATCATTTGAAAGAATTTGCTCAAAGTCACTTGAGACCTCAAAATTATAAAGAATTATTTAATCTCCGGCATGTGTCTCTTAGAAATATCATAGAACGGATGTTTGGTGTTTAAAGGAACGATTTCATATTTTTCAATCATCTATTGAGTACCCAATACAAACTCAAACAAAGATTATCTTGATTGGTTGTTTTCTGCATAATTATATTCGGAGTGTAAAAGGGGATGTGGATGAACTATTTCGTCAATATGATAGACAAATTGCAAGAGTGATAGAAAATGAGATTATTGAAAGGAGACAAGAAAGGGTTGAGAGTAATATTGAGTCATCATCTACCGAAGAACGTCGACGTGGCAAAGAACTTAGAAATAGAATTGCTCAAGAAATGTGGGAATAGTATAGTAGAAGAAGACATTAACTTTTATCACACAGGTATGATCACATGACAAACAAAGATACCTCCTTTTATACATATTCGAGAGCATTCAATTTTTTCCATTCTACTAAGTTGGGAGTCCTACAAAAATGTATGTAGTTATCATCATCTTTTTGGCTTTATCTGTTTATGTATTTGGCCTATTAATCAGTATTTTTGTTTTTTGTCATCATCTTATTTGTAGTTATCTTTATTAAGATGCATACAAATAAGGGGGCCATCAAGTATAAAAGATATCTTATTTGACTTTATCAGCATACTTTTGTCTGCCAGTTATGCTTCCATAATGTAAGCCGAGCTCTCCTTCCGCTCACAAAATGATTCTTTTGGAAACATTGTATTTCAACCTTGTTGTAGATCAGCTTGGTGATATTTGTTCTTCTTTTCTTTTGCATGATATGAAACCTTGTTCTGAAGGACAAAAGTGCACTGGTCCTCTTAAGGGGGTTGGTCCTTCTTATTTTTAAGGACATTAACGTTATCTTGGGTCCAAGTAATGGATGATCTTTGTCATTTGTTTCACTTTATTTCTTGGTAGATGGGATTATTATTAATAGGACCAGTGCAAAACATATCTATCTTTGGAAACAAATAATTTGTTGTCGGCTGGGCTTTTAGATATTAGCATCAACTGTGATGATTTTCTCATCTATTTTATGTTCATTGCATTCTAGGTATACCTTTGGATGGAGTCATGGTAAAGAAAAGGTGGAATTTGACAAGCTGGGTTCGCTCTTACATTATTGTGAATTTGTTATTCTTTCATGTATATTATCATGTGAAATAGTAATGTGTCATCTATCATCTCTTTTTAACTTTTCCTTTACAATGGATATACTGCATCAGCATGTTGATCAATGTTTTTGTTCACGGTCTCTCTGATATACTCTATGTTATTACCCTGTTTGATATTTCATGAGGCATTGTTCTTTCTATTATTAGATGAACATCATACTTTGTTTTATGCTCACTGAGATTGTATAATTCTGGTTTTACTTGTGTACACTTATGCAGATACTATGAAAGGTTCATTTTATGCCAATCCAATTTTAGATACCCCTACTACCAATAAGTCTCTTATTCAAAAGTATAACCTGCTCTTCCCAGTCATCCATCTTATACATAGTTTGCAGGTATTTTCATGTTCTTGAGAATGACAAAATGACTTCTATGCATATTGGGCTTATGCCCAAATAGGCAAATAGTAACCAGCATATACTTTTACCTGCTTCTGTAACAATATAATAAACTTCTTCTAGTCATCTCCAGTTAATAAAGATAAGTACAAATAAAGATATCTGTTTATGGTGTGCATGCATGCATAATTCTCTAGAGAGGGGCTGCTGCTTCTTATCTTTCATGAGCCAAGTGTATGGCATGATATCTCAGTAGTTTAATTATCCCTGCTGCTTTGGGGCCTCTCTCATCTCCCATCTTCATCTTCCCTTGGGTGTAGGCAGGACCAGAAGCTCTCCATGGAGGTGTAAGTAGGTTGTTGGTTCACATGGCCACTTGCCCTTAAAAGGAATAGGAGGGTGGGTGTGTGTGTGTGGCATTATGCAAGGCTGTGTGCATGTCAAATTATTTTACAATATAAAATTATTAGAATGATCGTTGTTTGAGTGGGGTTAATTTACTAGCATTGAATAAACACAGAGGAACTCTCTCTATACATACACATTGTAGTATGCGGTATTTAAATGTGAAAAGTTAGCTCTAAACTGTCAAATATATCATATATTTCTTTAGTATTGAGGGAGTTCTCTCCAACGTCTATGTACCATCATTTGATTATCCCGTCTTTTTACCTCTGGTTGGCTGATTTTCCATCATTGGCTATGTGGTCGAATGTGCTTAAGCATCTCATGTCGTGCAGGTGATAATTGACAACTTTGGTGCAAGGAATCCAAACAGACAAGCTTATCCGAGGCCTCTGCTGCTCTTGTCAACCCTGCATCCAGTAGCAGCCCCAGGTGTTGGCAGCCCACCTTCGTGCCATAGAACTAAGTGCATAATAAGAGCTTTGTTCACGTGTAAGATAGTTATAGTTGCAGAAGTGCATTTGTGATGAGCTGTTTTGGGTCAGTAGTTGAAAAAGAAAACTATGTATTATGTAGTTCAACTCATCGACCATCAGTGGTGGCTTATTAGTTGAAAAAGAAAACTATGAAATGTATGTATTAATTGGACAACAGGTTTTGATACAGGCTTATTAGTTCCTCATTTGCTTGTTCAATTTTTATTTTATCTCAATTGTTGTCATGCACTTCAAACTACAGAAGTCGTTTGTTGGGGAGGTTACTTTTCTAGAAAAAAAGTAATTTTAGTAGTGAGCTTCAAACTCATACTCAAAAATGTGATATTGATATTGTTTTACCAAACGCCTAATATCATTTTTAATATTGATATGGTATTACCAAACACCTAAAAAGATTTGATATTATCACTTTTGATATTGATATTTTATCATCTTGAAATATCAATATCAAAATTGATATTGTATCAATTTTGATACTCTAACCAAACAGGCCATTACGTCCTGTTTGATAACACTATTAAGTATTTCTATCATTATTAATTTTAAAATTGATATTGATAAAAATTATTAAGAGGTGTTTGGTTAATTGTATCGATTTTAAAATTTGTAGTGCAAATAAAATATATTATGTAATATAAATATTATTTTTGATATTGATATTTTAACCGGAAAATATAATATCAATATTGATATAGTACCATAATTGAAACTCTAACCAAACAGGGCATTAATCAAATCAGATGTTTTATCAATCAAAATTGAACATTGATTTCAAACTTAGTATTTTTTAGCATAAGAAGTTATAAAGAAGATTATGAGGATATCCAAAATTAAGTACTTATTTTTATCAATGTTCAATTTTGATTGATAAAAATTAAGTACTTATTTTTATTACAAACCAAGATGACATTTACTCACGCTGAATATGAATATCCAACCTCATAATCTTCTTTATAACTTCTTATGGTAAAAAATACTAAGTTTGATATTTTTTACCAAACAGGGCGTTAATCAAACTTAGTATTTTTTACCATAAGAAGTTATAAAGAAGATTATGAGGTTGGATATTCATATTCAGCGTGAGTAAACGTCATCTTGGTTTGTAATAAAAATAAGTACTTAATTTGATTAGAATATTTATAAATTAATCAATTTAATGTTTAATTGATGTATATTATATATGTTACTTATATATAAATATCATACCTGAAAAATATAAATTTAAAGCATTTAACTTAATTTTAAGTGTTTTTAAAATATAATATATGAGGCTAGATATTAATCAAGAGAAATGTCGAACAGTCTAAACATTCATTGCCTGCTAGCGAATCAGAGTGAACATATATGTCGAAACCAAACAAACAGGCCCTAATGCCCTGTTTGATTAGAGTTTTATTTTTGGTATTATATCAATATTGATATTAATATTTTCAATTGTTAGAGTATCAATATCAAAAGTAATACAAGTGGACACTTGTATTACATAATATGTTTTGTTTGCACTGCAAATTTTAAAATTGATACAATTAACCAAACACCTCTTAATGGTTCCTATCAATATCAATTTTAAAATTGACAGTGATAGAGGTACCTAATAGTGTTATCAAACAGGGCGTAAGATATGGATCTTAGGCGCTGTTTGATCATGCCGAACAAGGTTTTATTTTCTGATTCGGTCAGACTTTTAACAAATTAGGTTGTTTGATAATGGGCGTGATCCAAGCTCTCACCGTATCTCTTATATCTGAAGAAGTTCTGACCCATTTAGATGTGGGATTTTGCTCTTTTTTTTGGATCAGAGGTTGCAGCGCTGGATATTTCTTCATATGCTGCATGACACACGTTACAACGTAACAGAGTTGGTCAAACATAAATGATTTTATTTGAAATTTTATTAATATATGAAACTCCATTAACATTTTTCTGAAGTTCATTTTCTACCTTTGGCAAATATTTGATTTGTAAATAAATTTAATTTGTCGATAATAAAGTTGTTCTTAATTTTGTATCATAAATATATAATTTTTAAATAAATTGCATTAAAAGATTATTTGATGATTTTATAAATAAATATTTTATTAACGTTCTTGTCAAACAAAAGAAATCACTTATATCTTAATCAACTTAAATATTTTTTATCATTAATTAGGATGTTAGAGATCAAATTAAAGATTTAGATTTTTAGATGTTTTATCAAAATTTATTATTTATATTTTAATCAAATTCATCATTTTTTTACTGAGAAGTTAGAGGTGAAATCAAGAGTTTAAAATTTTAGATTAAGTCAAAATAAACGCCATCCTAGTCGATCACATTCCTCAACGACAAAGGATGACACACCTTGCATCACACTTAGGCCTATCAAGTGGGCGGGCTAAACCCATTGGCCCGCCAAAAAACTCATTGCGGGCTGGGCTCAAGCCGTTCAAAATATGTAAGACAGCTAACTGAAGAAGGCCTGTTTTGCTTTAGGATGATCGACGGCCCCGATGATCTTGGCCCGCCGGCTCGTCAAGAGTCCGTCAAAACTGCAGGAGCCCCAATGCGGTGCATCCCTCGATTGGAGTACACGAGCGTCGATCCCCTCTCCCAGCACATCCCTGGAATGATGATCCCCAATCCGTTGTGTATCCCACAAGCCCCAACTCCTAACCTAGTGCGGTGCGGCAAGCCCCAGCCCTAACGCAGCGCAGCGCATCCCATGCTATTGCCGTTGGATGGACTTCACCTGATCAGCTGTTTCGTGCATCTGACAGGGTCAAAAAATTGGATCTCTCTCTGATCTCATTGCCGAAGGAGATTGCAAAAGTGGCCCAGCCTTCATCGCCGCCTCCAATAGTTTCCCCTTCTCCGACACCTTGTGCTGGCACCAACTCCATCAGATCCAGCTTCTTCGCCAGCATCATCATCAAGGGCACCGCAACATTGTTTTCCTCCAACAACGGCAAGCGCGGTGACAGTGAAATCATCGCACCTTCCGTGGAAGAAGAATGGGACCGATCAGGAGCGGTTGATGTGGCGCTCGTGCGTCGTCCGATGGCAGCGACTCCTCCACGAGGGTGATAGCGCATGGCGATGATTCAAGTTATCCTCAACTCCATACCTCTCTGTATCTCATTGACCATGGCGGCGAACCTCCCCAGATTTTTTTTCCTATTAATTTATGGACTTTTAAGAATTCTAAATTTTTCAAAATGTTCAATTTTTTTTTGATTTCTCTGTTTACGGCAATGCACAAATTGATAGCTTGTCTAGTTATTTCTATTTTTTGTTTTTTTTGATTGTATATTTTGTAGAATTACAGGATTTGCCGAGTTTGGATCTCAGAATATTTGAACATTCCCATCCCTACAAAGTTTCGGATTTTATGATTTATACCTATTTTCAGATTTATGCACTTTTAAAAAGTATGATTTTTTTAAAAAAATTAAAATTTAATTTTTTAATTTTCAGATTATGGCAATTCATAAATTAATAGATTTTCTATTTTTATGATTTATTTTTAGATTCTATATTTTGCATATTACAGAATTTGTAGATTTTGAATCTTAGAGTCTTTGAATATTTCGATCCATAGATTTTTTTTAGATTTTATGATTTTCGAGTAAATTTCAGGTTTATGCACATTTTAGAATTTTATTTTTTTAAAAATTTTAGATTTGATTTTTTTGATTCTCAGATTATGACAATTCACAATTTGATAGACTTTCTATTTTTTATGTTTATTTTTTAATTCTCTATTTTGAAAAATTATATAACTTACATAATTTGGATACTAGAATTTTGAAGTTTTCGATCCATATAATTTTTTGAATTTTTATTACTTCTTTATTTTTATAAAATTTTCAACTCGAAATTAGTCTGTTGAATTTTCTTTTATGTCAAGATATTGACTCGGGTGGGCTAACGGGCTAATGGGCTAATGTGGGTTTTCAAGGGCTAAAGCCCGTTTATATAGCCCAAGCTCATTGGGTTTCTTTCATGGGCTTGGGCTTGGGCTTCAAATATGTTGACTGAAGTGGGCCTGGGCCGGGCCAGCCCAAGCCCGGCCCATTGACAGGCCTAATCACACTCTCATTTGGTAAAAGATTAATTTGGGCATAAACCATGTCCAAGTTCATTACCCCTTTTTATGCGGGTTCTCCGACCGTTAGTAAATATACTAATGGTTGACCTCATCTACAGAATTCCTCGTATTCCTGTCTGAGAGAACATTCTTTGAGGCTCATCATGATTAATTCCTTCTTCCTCAACATTTTTTATATCTAAGCAGAGGATGTTCTCTTGAGTAGACACCCGTAAGAACCCACGCTCTATATTTATATATCACGTTACCGTTCTAGTTGACTCTCTTAGCCAGGCTTCTGCAAGTCTCTTGGCAGCGTTGAGAGTAAGGATCTCGTCTTCATAGCCAGAGCTTTGGGAGGCAGTATGGCGGGTCGAAAAACATCCTGGACTCATGTTTCTTTTTCTTTTTCTCCTTCTGCTCAGTCCCATCTTTTAATAAAAGAATGGCGGTTGTTAACGTTAATTAATCCACAGCGATAGCGGGGTTTCAAGCACCAATTTTGAACTGGATGTATCAGTCTGAAGCGTTCGACTGTCGAATAACAACATACATGCCAGAAGGAGGAGGAGGCGAAACATATTCTTGATGCATATGAATTAATTTCTGTGCACTACCGAGAGAGAGAGAGAGAGAGAGAGAGAGAGAGAGAGAGAGATCTATCCCGATCCAGCGATCTGATCATGAACTCTGGTTAAGCACCAATTCGTAGATGGATGCCCCTACAGCTTCTACTTCGAGTTAGTCTCCGACGAGAGAGAGAGAGAGAGAGAGAGCAAGCGAACTCTTCGAGGGCTTCTAAACCCTTCTCTGCTACGAGCACAAGGATATACAACCGCTCCTTTGAAGCACGTAGATCTCCTTCCTCTCCGGTCATGTCAAGCTCAGGCTGAGGCACTGGAGCAGCCACGGTGGGTGCTCCATTCTCTCCTCCCTCACTGCTCCGCCGCCGTTGAACTCGCTCCTGATCCAGCGATCCAGCGATCTGATCATGAACTCTGGTTAAGCACCAATTCGTAGATGGATGCCCCTACAGCTTCTACTTCGAGTTAGTCTCCGACGCGAGAGAGAGAGAGAGAGAGAGAGAGAGCAAGCGAACTCTTCGAGGGCTTCTAAACCCTTCTCTGCTACGAGCACAAGGATATACAACCGCTCCTTTGAAGCACGTAGATCTCCTTCCTCTCCGGTCATGTCAAGCTCAGGCTGAGGCACTGGAGCAGCCACGGTGGTTGCTCCATTCTCTCCTCCCTCACTGCTCCGCCGCCGTTGAACTCGCTCCTGAGCAGCCCCCACTCGTGGCCCCTGGAGTTCTCGCCCCCAGATTCCGTGGAGGAGGAGAAGCTCGTGGCGGCGGAGTCCGACGTGACCGAGGCCTCTTCCTTCCGCCTCCTCCTCCTCCTGGCGGCGCCGGTGGCCAGCGTCAGCTCGATCTCGCTCTCCGGCTCGACGTCGCCGTCGCCATCCTCCTCGTCGTCGTCGTCGTGGGCGTAGTCCTCCGCCGGGCGCTCCAGATCAAGCGCCCTCCTGTGGCGGGCCTGCCGTGGTAATCTCTTCCCGACCGCGCCGGACTTGTCGAGACCGCCGCCCTGGTGCTGCCGCGGCACCTGCTGCCTCTTCACCGCGTTGCCCTTCATGTCCCTCATCAGCATCTTCTGGATCGTGTACAGTCTGTGGAGCTCCCCCACCTGTAAATTAATTTTCTCCTTTCAGAAGTCAGGGAGAAGAGGAGGAAGAAGAACAGGAAGAAGAAGAAAAAAGGCACAAGGTACAAGGCTTCGGGAGCCGCACCTGCTCTCTGAAGGTCTCTTCGTGCTTCAGCATCGCCATCTTCATGTATTCTTTGTCGTACTGTCTCACGAAATTCCCCATCTCGCTTCTCCAACAACAGAGAAGAAAAATGGCGGCTTGGCGAGGATCTCAGAATTGCTGTCCTGTGGAGCTTCGAGACCTCAGCATGGACTTCAAAACAGGGAAAATAAGAAGAATTTCTGCCTTGGGTGCTTCTGGTTTTGACCGTGAGAGAGAGGATTGAGCTGTCAGAAGAACATCACCACGGCTCTGAATCAGAACCCAGAAATGGGTATGTGAAAGACGAGGGGTCTACAATACAAGAGATGCCGGCAAATCTATCTCTACCGGAGACTGTTCTTCCGTCCTTGTTGACGGCAGACGAGGAAGGGCAAGACCGCAATACAAGAAGAGGAGGGGGGAAGAGGAGAAGAGGAAGGGGAAGGGGGGAAGTTCTGGATGAGAAAAGGGGGGCTGCTTTACCTGTGAAGTCAACAAGAGAGCCAGTGGGAGAGGAAGCTCAGGGCGGCAGCATCATCAATATCATCATCAGCTCCCACCACAGTGACTTGCAGGATGACCGCTGATCTCCCAAGGCCCCCAAGCTCTTATGAAAGGGGAGTGAAGAGTCTGAGGCTCTTCTTCACACCCTCACCTGTCCTTTTATACTGTGGCTTTTAAGGGACTGTCCACCTCGCCAACAAATCCCAGTCCCTTCCCTTCAGCCAGTGCAGTTCAAGTATATATGTGAGGTAAAAGATGCCCTCAGAGATTGTCAGCAAGAGAGAGAGAGAGAGAGAGAGAGAGAGAGAGAGAGAGAGAGAGAGAGAGAGAGAGAGAGAGAGAGAGAGAGAGAGATTATAAAATGGGAAAGCTAGACCCACACCATCTACTGTTTCCTTTTTCAAAATAATAGAGCACTTCCTCAAGGAGTCGCCCAATTTTAATGCTCTTACCTCAGCCAAACACAATACTATGTTTCTCTAAAACATGATTCCTACATTCATCCTGCCCAAAATCTCAAAACACCGAGTGGGGAACTAGAATATCGTCTGAACTTCTCCTTGATCTGATGGGAACCATCATATGCATGCCCTACTGATCAGATGCAAGGGCATGGCTCCCACATATTTAAAATCTTTTACTATACTTGACGGTCATCCTTCCTTCTTGGGCATTTGGCATCTTGTGGGAACAATAATTGGGATGGATATTCGTCTATGAGGATGAGATGAGATGGTGGTATAGGACAAGCCACAAGTGGTCACATATTCATGTGAGGAGTGGCTGGGAAATGGTGGATAAATACACCAATCCTTTCTCTGTCCCCTCTGTTTTCCCTTTATTTTCTTTTGCAAAGCTTGCAAGGGGGTTGCCCCACCGTCACTTCAGTGCATGCATTCATGTCCAGGGCAAAGCATTTCAATATGCATGTCCAAACAAAAACAGTAGGCCCTGGTAGGTCTCTTCAACCAGTTTGGTGCACTTGACTGTGCAAGCACTGGGGGGCCTCCTACATGAATTCCAATCTTCATGGTATCTTCAATCTCATATGTATATATGAATATCTTTTTTCTATATATATATATATATCTATATCTAAATATATATACATATAAATATATACAAGCACACACATATACCTGGGGGGTACAATTTTCTTTTGGGTTAGTTTCATGTCTATTTTATTTTTAAATCAACATAAAATAATTAATTAAGGTTAAATTTAAAATTTAGTATTTTATTTGAATAAGAAAACTATCTGATATTATTTTCATATTATCTCTCTCTCTAAACTACCTCGACTTGATACAAATTTTTTTTTTCAAATCAAGTAAAACTAAGCTAGCTCCTCAAATGGATTCAATTGGTTTGATTTAGTTTGAATACATTCCAAACAAAAAACTAGTTAAAATATTTAAATTAATTAATTTATTATTTTTATTTATTGACTTTAAGTATAAATTATCAAAATGAACATTCTTTTATTATATAAATTATATAAATATTATTTTACTAAAAATATAATTTTTAAAATTATTTTAATTAAATTAGTTTGAACTACTTCATTAAGTTTAATTCGATTGAAAATATTTTCAAACCTAATAAAACAAAGAGTGGTTCAAATTGAACCGAAGAGGGTTCAACGGTCGGAACGGTTCAATCCGCACCCACAAACTTAAAAGAACGGATCCTCTTCAGTCATTTGATTGAGAAGAGTCTCTCGTTCTCTCTCACATTTGAT
This sequence comes from Cryptocoryne crispatula var. balansae, assembly GCA_036172225.1. Lineage (NCBI taxonomy): Eukaryota > Viridiplantae > Streptophyta > Magnoliopsida > Alismatales > Araceae > Cryptocoryne > Cryptocoryne crispatula. The sequence continues at coordinate 32,468,935 of CM069929.1, read as the reverse complement.
AATTTGATAACTATTTAACGATAATTTGATAATAAATTTTATTTTAATTAACTATCATATCATTTTTCTTTGTAAAAAGCGGAGGAACTCTTTTTAGTCAAGTAACCGAGGAAATCTGCTCAATGGCTCAGAGCATGACGAGCCAACCTGATGTGATGGTCGTAGTTATGCAGATATGGTGGTGACGTTTGACTTGTATTCCGGTGGCATAACATCTTGTTAACTGCGAATGTATCCTTGTTCGGACAGCCGCTGGCTGTGCGTGCGATACACGCCTGTGCATGTGAATGTCATGCATGTCCGACTGTCCGAGACTCCGAGGGATCAAAAAAGTTTAGGAGGCGACAGTGTCTCAAAAGTAGGGGTGCCGGATACTCGCCGTTGGTTTTGATTCTACTCATAAGTATTTGACCTTGTTTCTTTATCAGGTTAAATAAACATACTTAAATAAAATTTTTTTATTAAAGGAGACAAGTTTGAATAAACTCTAGTCCTACTGGATAAACTCATAAATAAATAGTTTAAATATTTATTTTAAATGATCAAATTACTTGTAACATGAGTCGTATATTGTCATTTAAATATATGAAATAAGTCAAAATAAAAATTTATGTAAATTTAAATTTAGATCTAGTTTTGTAGATGAGTTAGAATTTTATGAATAATTTTTGATTGATTTTGACTTTTACAAATAATTTCATATTAAATTTGAATTTGAATATTAATTGAACTTGAGTCAACTTATATTCAAACTTGGATATAGTTAAGTAACGAAACAAATTTGAATAAGAGTTTAATATATTCGTAAAAATTTGAATTTGACTAGAACTCATGTGAAATAATTAAGTCGAATTTGAATCTTGTATTGTTAAGTTTGACTCGACTCGTTCGCCCCTCTACTAAGAAAGGAGATATAAAAAAAAAGAAACAAACAGCACCCAGCAGGACATGCTTAACGAAAGCTCGCAAGTCATCTGCTGAACTCAGAAGTAATTTAGCATGTTTATGTGAAAATAATATAAATAATCTTTCATGATATTTTGAGATGCATACGTGCAAGAAACACCTCAAAATCATTATCATGATGATACTTGATCGGTATTCATGTGATATTCTAAGAATATATTTTTTTTAAATAAGAAGGGGGATTTCGCCGGAAAAGTGCCAGCTGACATGCGGTGATGTTGCAGATTAAATTAAAAGCAAAAATAGAATAAAGCCCACGGGAGGGTATATTCATAATTAACCGTGCGGGTCGAGACAGAGACGGTAAAATAATAATATGGTTATAATATTGGGACATCATGTCCCCCCTCCCCCTTAAGGGAGGGGAGATGGGCGGGCCGACCGACAGGGCGTCACGCGCTGCCGGCCCTGAGAGGAACAATTATGCTCTGTGGCCCCCCCATTTTGATTTCCCCAACCTCCTGGCCCACAACTGGGCTTCTCTTTTTTTTACTGCATTTTTTTTAACATCGGCATCACCGAGGTTATTATGTTTTACATGTGTACCACGGCCAAACAGATATTACGTACTCTGCACGTCACTAGAATTATATACCGTTTTCTTTATTTGTATTTTATCCTGAAAGATTACGTGGTGTGTTGGGCTGCATAGTAAATTTTTATAGAAAAAAAATTGTATTAAAATAAAAATGTAAACTAACCAATGATATAAAATTGTTATGTTTGAGAAAATATGATAAAAAAGAGTGAAAATCATGAAAGACTAAAAGATGTGGGAGGGGAGACTATAAAATTAACAAGAAAGGGTATCACCTAAGAAGATTTTTTTAAATTATAAACTTGTAACGATTGTTAGAATTTTTTTTATAAGTTTTGTCACAAAAAATATAAATTATTAACGAAAACTCAATTTATCACGTAACTAAACAATCTCTTGTGATCGCGATAACAAAAAGATGTACGTACGTCTTGGAGGCATTCATCTAAAATGTATATAGTGGGTCCCATCAGATTAACCTAAAAATGAAAGTTTGAGAGATTGATGGCTGAGATGTGAGGTGGGGGCATGCATGCATTTCATCATCTCCTCTGATCAACGCACAGATGAAGCTGGCTACAAATGTTTATGATTGGCTAGAGAAAACAATGAAAAGATTCCTTGTTGGTTCGTATGTAAGCTTAATCAATAGGAACACAAGAACAAACGAGAGCAAGGACCACTCTATCCTCTATCCCCCCCCCCCTATAATCTCACACAGCAGTGACATGATCTCCTCCTCTCATAACATGTCTATCTATCTAAAGCCATAGATTAATGGGCAAGCTAGTTGCAACCAATGATTGTTACCGTCCGCCTAATGACACAGGGTTCGTTTGTTTTATCGTAATTCTTGAATCAATTATTTAGAAATAAGTTTCTTCTTAGATTTTAAAATAAAATTTCTTGTCTAGTTAACTTTATAAAAGACATGAATAACAAAGTTAGGAGATCGTATTATTAAGATGACATGATGTCGTGACAATTATAACGTACTCTTGTTTCGGTTTCCACCTCCATTCCCAAATAAGACAAGACCTCTTGTTTCAAAATACCAAAGTTTTATATTAACCCAAATAATTTAAATTATTACAAAACAGGACAAGGGCACTATTTTCTATGTGTAATTTCACAACCAAAAGACAAGCTCGTAGTTAATCATATTAACAGTCTCAACTCATAATTGATCATGTAGGTTAGATATATATATATCTCCAAATATATCATCTCAAAATAGATCCTCATTGGTATGCTCTGGCAACTCAGCTAGAAATCATACCGGAAATGGCCAATAGTTAATAGTCGCTGGAAGAGCTTGATCCAGTATTAACCATCTCATGAGCTTGCACTCAGTCATCTCCTCCCTCTCTCTCTCTCTCATTTAATTAACTACATGTAACAAATGTGTTAAAAACCACACGGCTTGACAGTAAGCACAAAGCTTTCTGCTCATCCCCAAGTCATCAACGTGACTTGTTGTCTTCGTCTTGGATCCCCCTCCATCTTCCCTAACGGCGCCTCAGCACCATTAGATTATCACCACCGTCTAGTAAAACGTGAAGTGTTTACAGTATACATACATATATATATATATATATATCGAGAGAGAGAGAGAGAGAGAGAGAGAGAGAGAGAGAGAGAGAGAGAGAGAGAGAGAGAGAGAGAGATGCCATGATTTCTGAGCTAAAGAAATTGGAGGGGGGGGACAGCAAGTACATCATCCGGGAACACGCCTACGATTTAGCAAAAGCTTGTGCCTGTCAGCTGCTGCTGGCTTCATAGTTCTTGAGATTCTAAGGACCTCCTATCGAGCTCTATGTTTGTCCCTTCGTGTGCGTCGGCGGCACACATATATATTATATATCCTCCGCTCCATGCTCTCCCCATTATCTCCGGCGGCTTTTGTTGAACCAGACATCCGTGCGCATGGCCTGAACCTGCGCAATTCATCTGCCGGGCTGCTGCTGCTGCTTCCTTCTCTTCCTTTTGTTCTTCTCTCTTTCTCGCCGCTCGATCAGTGTCTGGTTCATGATCAGGTCGTCACGATACATTAATTAATTCTCGCCGTCGAAGTTGACATTCATGGTGCTTGCCAAAAACAAGTTACGCTTCATAAAAGTATACAGGTTGACCATTCTCATGTCATATGATATATACATCCCGGCAAGCTCTGATCCTAGGTTGGATTAAACTTGGTGATAAAATGGGAGGGGACCTTGAGCTTAATGCCAAAGAATGCAAAAGCTAGCTAGCGAGACAATCGGACAACTTCTGATCGAATGTGTCCGAAAACTCAGTCTAACCAGGTGAACGTTCAACAACTAGTAGCTGAGCTTCGATCAGGGTTATACAGAGGCTAATTTCTTTTTAAAGCTGCTAGACGAACGTTGACATGGTAGGACAGTCGCGAAAGATCCCTTCTTCTGCACTCGCTGCCGATAGATTATTCCCCCATACAAGAGATGCGTGGGACCTCGATTTGCTGGAAGGAGACACCATGTTGAGGGAGGATTAATATATATATATATATATGTATATATATTGTTAGAATTGTGAGGTCGGTTCCATATTAACTATCACAACTTGATATTATGTTTATGTATCCTAGGCCCATCAACCACAACATTCTGGTTTTGAGATTTATAAAATGGTGTCTGATCATGCGCTTATCTTTCTTTAATACCTGATTATTGTACCTCTTATTTTCATTATCCACTTGGATAGTGAAGAAGAGTGTTAAAATTGTAGAGATTGACTCATATTGATTATTACAAACTTGATATTGTGCTTTTGTATCTTGTGCCCTTCAACCTTAATTCCGTAGTTTTGGAATTTGTAAGATTAGTGTTAAGTGATTTAGTCTCATATTAGATACCAGAAGGAGTATTCCTATGTTAAATTTGATCTTGGTTATCTCAATGTCTAGATTTTATCTTAACAATGATATATTGAGTTTAACGCCCCAAAGATCACATAGATACTTGACACTATCACATTTAATGAGGATGTAGGCTTCTTGTAAGCATGACATCTAACATCCCACTTGGGGACCGGACCGCCAGTGTCACCTAGAGCAGCTATAAGAGGAGGCATTTCTTGAAACATTTTGAGGTGGGAAAGAAGTTACAAAAGAGTTCCAAGAGATTCAAGGTGTCTATGAGAGATCAAGAGAGTGTCTTCTACTCACACACCCCCACAGAGATCCATAAAAACTGCCCACAATCCTCCCAAGATCTTCCCCACGACCTAACACCATCCTCAAGATCTACATCTTTTTCTACACATTCTACTACCAAAGAAAAACCTCTCAAAATCTCCAACTCTTTTCAAGGAACCCCCTATCATTGTAGAAAAATGCACTAAGAAGCCTCTACAACAAGTTATAGCCACGAGGAATTTTCAGAATCGATTGGAGAGTCAACTAGGGGATCTTCTAGCCGTGCGCCAAAACAAACCTTCGTCGAAGCATTTGGCATCTCATTATTGAGCTGTCTAGACATCAAAAACTACCCATTTGTCACCAGTTCTCCCTTTTTCTTTATTTTTCTTAACTGCATAGTCTTATTTGCATTTTGTCTATATCCTACTTGTCATATCATGCTTGCTTAACATTCATTTACATTGCCGTTTACCCAAAAGTATCTAGCTAAAGAGATTAGGAGTTAGTTATAATTTAGTTAGTTTCATTTCTTTTATCATTGTCATGTTTGCCATGAATATGGTGCTATGCGTCACCTAGTTCTAATCCCCATTGTATTGTTTCTTTGTTCTCATTCAGACATTGTAGAAAATGTAAGATCTCTCAAGTTTCTCCTCTCTGGCTAGTCAAAGGGAAGGAAGATAGGACTTACTAAAAGCATTTCTCGAACAAGGTATGCATTGTGGTCATAAGATCTCAAAGTCTATGTTCTTTCCCATCCTGTGAAGCCCATGGCTTCTAGCGACCACACCTCTCATGATGGTTAACCCAGTATGGCTGGATAGTCTTGGAGTTGACCCAATTAACCTGATCAACTCGCCAACAGTCAGAAACCCTAATAGCAACAGGAAAACCCTAACTTGTTCATAGATGCTCCAAAAGAAATTTGCTCGATCCAACATAATCCAAAAATGGCCCGACACTGATTTAAGCAGTGTAATCATAAATATCAGTTACAGAACAAGAGTTCACTATGCCAAAACTCATCTTCACCTACGTGAACCCATCGCGTAGGTGAGAATTTGGTAGGTATATGTATCATTTACCGACATAGTATACCTACCAATTAGTTGCTCGTAGGTAAATGTATCAACACCTACGGATTACCTACGCAAGACATCCTGTAGGTAAACATTATAAGTGATCAATGAATCTAATCCGTCCATTTGAAATATGCGGACGGCTGAGATCGATCCGAGCATTTTACCTAATACCTACTCCCGCTCGATCGACCATCTCCTCGCACCACCCCCGACGCTCGCTTCCGTTGTCCATCGTTGGCGATTTCCTGCTCTCCACTCGGCGCTTCCAGGCGGTCCATCGACGGCGTTTCCAGGCGGTGCATCGACGGCGATTCCCTCTCTCTATCCTCTGCGATTCCCGCTCTCCATCCTCGGTGCTTCCAGGCAGTTCATCTTCGGCCCTTCCCGCTCTCCATCCTCGGCGATTATACTTGTAAGTGTTTCGCACCTTTCCTTTATTTCGAACGATTTTGGGTTCCATATATCTTAGCTCGTTCAATACGTACGGTACGATTTGGGGCTTTACAAGATGTTATTCGAACTATGTTCTGCCCATCGTTTCCCTATGATGGGAGTGTTACAATGGGGGCATTCGTTTTAGGGTTCAAGTAGTTTGTTGTCGAAACTACTTGAACATTTGTATTCAGTCGAAACTACTTGAACATTTGTATTCAGTCGAAACTACTGAACATTTGTATTGTCGAAACTACTTGAACATTTTATCGAAACTATTAATGAACACTTAGTTAACAGTCGAAATTCATTAGTATTATCATGAAATTAAAGTATGATAAAGTAGAACATTTGCTTAAATGTTTTAAAGTAAATATTTCTGAATGAGTTGAATTTAACTATGATACGTACGTCTTTACTTTTAGGTGCTAATATCTGGAGTTAATTGATTGGATTACCCTCTTGTCACTTCGAAAATGAGGTAACACTTATGCTATAAATTTCTGACTATATTTTGTCAATCATTCATCCTCTTGTTAGAATTTTATATTTTCATTAATGATTTTGGTTGTAGTTGCATTTTTTCTATATATCTGACTATACATCTTCTTATTTGCAATCGGACACATGTTCACTATATCTTTAGCAATAATATGTTATAATTTTTTTTGTATCCCACTTATTACATATATAACATATAAAGTTACCAAATGTCCCCTTGTGTTCCAACTAACAACATAATCTACCTTGCATCCCATTATTTTTATATGCTTACTCAATTTTTAAGGCAACTGACCCATTCTTCGTTTGATTGACCAACTTGTTAATGACATTAGATTTTCACTTTAACTTTTAAGGATTACTTGTTGTCTATTTGAAGATTCAACTAGTCATTTCCATCATTCCTTCTAATGTTTAAGAATATTAATGGATGCGATGCTATCCATGTTTCAAAATTGTAGGATGCATTTTTAATTCTTATCCATGTTTTTATCTATAGTCATATGGATTGGAGCTGGATGGATTTGCCAAGAAATGTGGACGGCTACTACGATGGTGTTGAGAACTTTTTAAAGTTTGCATATAAAAGTATACCATCGAGTCGTAAGATAAGATGTCCATGTGTGAAATGCGCATGCTTGAAAAAATGTGAATTGCATATTATTAGAGAACACCTCTACATAGACGGTGTTATAAAGGACAAACAATTTTGGAAGTTCTATGGTGAAGAGTCAAGTCAGGGAAGATTTGAAGAAAGTGTAGATGAATCAAACATGTATGAAATGTTAGCCGATGTCTTTCCAACGTGTGATGATGAAGTATATGATAACAATTCAAAATCCTTTTTGGACTTGTTAAAAGAAGTCAACCAACCTGTTTATCCTGGATGCAAGAATTTTAGCAAACTTTCTTTCATCATTAGATTGCTAAACCTTAAATGCATGGGTGGAATGAGCTATAAAATATTTGATGTTTTATTGAAGTTATTGAATGAGTTGCTCCCAGATGGGTCATCATTACCACGATCATTTTATGAGATAAAGAAGCTACTTGATACGTTAGGATATGGCTATAGAAAGATTGATGCATGTCCGAACAACTGTATGTTGTATCAAAAAGAATATGAGAAGTGTAATTGTTGTCCCAAATGTGGTGAATCCCGGTGGAAGTCATTTAAATCGAGTAGCTCGAAAAAAAAAGAAAAGAGTACCTCAAAAGGTTCTCCGTCATTTTCCATTAATTCCACGACTAAAGAGACTTTTCACATGTTCAAAAACATCACTCAACATGAGATGGCATCATGACAAACGCGAGGAGGACAGTATGTTAAGACATCCCGCTGATTCGGCTTGCTGGAAAACATTAGATGCCATTGATGATTTTGGGTTAGAATGTCGGAATGTCTGTCTTGGATTAGCCTCTGATGGGTTCAACCCGTATGGGAACATGAACGTCACTCATAGTACATGGCCAGTGTTGGTTGTACCTTATAATCTACCACCTTGGGAATGCATGAAAAGTACCAATATATTGTTGTCCCTTCTCATCTTTGGTCCAAAAGGTCCCGGTAACAACATTGATGTTCTATTACAACCGTTGATTGAGGAGCTACAAATCCTATGGAATGGTATTGATACCTTCGATGTAGCTAATGGCAAGATTTTTCGGTTGCGTGCAGCCTTATTATGGACCATTAATGACTTTCCAGCATATGCTTACATGTCCGGTTGGAGTACTAAAGGTAAATTAGCTTGTCCTAACTGTAACAAAGACACATGTTCTACTTGGTTAGAGTCTAGTACGAAATTTTGTTACACAGGTCATCGTAGATGGCTTGGAAACAATCATAAATTCCGAAAGATGAGAACAGAATTTGATGGTCATGAAGAATGCGGTGACAAGCCATTGATGCTATCGGGAGATCAAATCTTACAACAACTAGAGCATTTTAACTCTCATGTTGCAAAAGAAGACATCAAGAAGAAAGGTAAAAAGAGGAAGAGAAGTAAAAAAAATGATAGAAAGTACCTTGGGTGGAGAAAATTGAGTATTTTCTTCTGTCTACCTTATTGGAAATCATTGTTGCTTCGCCACAATTTAGATGTTATGCACATTGAGAGGAATGTGTGCGAGAGTATCATAGGCACCCTTCTATCCATTGAGGGGAAGAACAAAGATGGCTTGAAGGCTCGTCAAGACTTACAAAAGTTGGGTATAAGAGAATGTCTTCATCCACGACAAATTGGACCAAGCAAAATAATGTTACCACCAGCTCATTTCACTTGCAGCAGAAAAGAGAAAGATATCATCTTCAAGCTATTTCAATCTGTTAAGGTTCCTGATGGTTATTCTTCAAACATTGCAAAGCGCTTTCTCAACAAATATAAGAAGTTGTGGGGGTTGAAGAGTCATGACTACCATGTGATCATGCAACAATTACTTCCAATTGCCGTTAGGGCACTCTCAAATATTAATCTATCTTCTTCACTAAGCGACATTTCTCACTTCTTCCTCAATATATGTTCAAAAGTTGCTTATGCTGAAGACTTTTACCAACAAGGCCTACATATTGCAAAAGTATTATGTGAACTAGAGATGATATTTCCTCCTAGTTTCTTTGATATCATGGTACACTTGATCATTCATTTAGCAGAGGAGGCGAGGATTGCTGGGCCGGTTCAATATAGATGGATGTACCCATTTGAGAGGTATCATCAATAGTAGAAGGTTTTTAATTGCCATTTAAAATGAAAGTAGTAATCATTGTTTCATATCATTTCAGGTATTTGGCTAAACTAAAGTCTTATGCGACAAACAAGACTTATGGGGTGTTTGGTAGCGCTTTTAATTTTAAGACAACCTCATTTTTGAAATCAAGATTCCTTGACTTATCATTTTTGTTTTTAAAAGCAAAACAGTCCAATTATTTTGTGTTTGGCAAAACTGTCACAATTTTTAAAAATTAGACAGTAGTGTTTGGTTATGAATTTAAAATCAAAAGAACTTCTACGACATACAGTACATGATGTATATGACAGTAATGATACTATTGACACTATGATATATATTTGAAGGAAAGGTAGACATACAAAACATAGAAGAAGAAATATTTCACCTTAACATACATATGTGAAAAATTTGTATATCAACAACAATTTGTCAAGACATCAGGGATACTTAATATCAAAAAAAATCAGCTCATTTTTATTTTTTTTATCAAGAAATGTATATCAAATATTAATAAGGAGGTTGAATATGTGAAATTCTTTTATTGATTTTATATATTTTCAAGAAAGAAAGAAAATTGGACCTGACTGCCTATGGAGCAGTCAAACAAGGACTGCGTCTGACTTTGGGCGGGCCACCGCCCTGTTAAATGAGCTGCCATCGTCTCCCTTCCTCTCTCACCGTCTCTCTCTCTATCTCTGAACTGCTGGCTGGCGGAGACTGTGCGCGGGGGGGGGGGGGCTCACGAGCAGGGACGGTGCCATCGTCTCCCTTCCTTTCTCACCGTCTCTCTCTCTCTCTATCTCTGAACTGTTGGCTGGCGGAGACTGTGTGCGGGGGCGGGGGGGGGGGCTTCACTTGCGGGGACGGTGCCCGGGAGGAGGGGAGGCCAGCCGCGGGGGGGGGGGGGCTTTGGGGGGCGGTGCGCAGGAGGAGGGGAGGCCCGCCGCGCCGGGGGGAGCGCCGGGGGGTAGGGGGTGTCGAGAGAAAGGCGTGCGGGCGCCGAACGTCGGGCGCGCTTCTCTCTCGGAAACAAAACAACTCTTCCCCTGTTTTGTTTCTGAGAGAGACAGTTAGAGGAAACAACACCATTTCTAAAAATCGGGAGGACTCTAAAAATCGTAACCAAACAGGTCTGTTACTCCATTTTTAAATTTTAGATAAAAGAAAGGGAAAAAAACGTATCCAAACACCCTATTATACTGAGGGTTCAATTGCAGAAGGTTATATTGTTGCAGAGACAATCACTTTTGCCTCTCGATATCTAAATGATGATGTAGAGACATGGTTCAATAAGCCACGTCGACAAGCAGAATATAGACCAAAAGAAGTGGAGGAAGGATGGGAAATTTTCATGGAGACATGTCGCCCACTTGGAGCAGCTACAACATATCGATTACAAATTAATGAGTTGGAAGTGATTCATAAATATATCCTATTCAACTGTACCGCTATGAACAATTTGATTAAGTCGTTGTACTTTTATAACAAAAATTATGTTATTTGTACATCTCCATCAAGCATCCAAAATAATATTGTTTGTTTGTTGATTTCAATGCAGAGTCCACATTGATGAGGTTAGAGAAACTTGTCCTGAGCTGCTTAAGACTGATGTGGAACAGATTCATACACGTACCTTTGTAGAATGACTTAAATTTAAGGTAACTAGCATTAGCTCCATTGGATTTAAGGTTAAATTTATTATGTTATGATTGTAAATTATCATTTAGGTTAAATGATAATTTTAATTTCGTTAGGTGCACAAGGAACAAGAGATGACCACAAGAGACATGTCATCTTATCTTCGTAGGATTAAAGATTTGCCAATGGACGTCGTTAAGAAATATGAATAATGTATAGCCAACGGTTTTAGGTTTCACACTAAAAGTCTTGAAGAACGTCGAGTGACCCAAAACTTGGGTGTTATGCTGAGTGCTGAAGATAATGTGATTTACTACGGTGTTCTTCATGAAATTCTCGAAGTTGATTACTATGGACACATGAGGGTAATATTGTTTAAGTGTGATTGGGTAGATGTGCATAGAGGTGTCAAACAGGATGGACCTCTTACCCTTGTAAATCTTTTATGTAAGTTAAGAACAAGTGAATGTTATATTCTAGCATCACAGCGAGCAAGTTTGGTATGTGGAGGATCCTAGGAACCTTGGTTGGTGTGTTGTTCGCAAGACAACTCCCCAAGATTTTTACAACTTATCAAGACATAGTTCTGAAGACAAGGCCGATTTTCTGGACATACAACCAACACAAGCAGAGCAAAGACAAAGTTACCAAGATGATAATGATATTCAGAACATAACTGGTCAAAGATCCGATATAGATGGGTTTGAAGTTTAATGTAACTCATTCTGCCTGAATTTTGATATTCTGCATGCATGCTTATGTCAGACTGAATTTTGATATAGACTGTTATGTATGCATGTTTATGTATGAATGTCATTGTTACATATTTATGATAAAGACAATGTTGTTCCATTTAGAATCATGTTTATATGTTTATGATGGTGTCACTACCGATGGTGCATACATTTTGTTTTGTTTCCAAATTTTCTTTGTCTAGGTAGGATTTTAAAAGATGATTCAGGAGAGGTTTGTAGCTACACTTTTTCCATTTACTATTGATGATAAAATTACTGAAAGTGTCAATTTCAGGGGGAAGAAGATTATGGAATCATTGTCATACAAATCTGATGGTGTCAAGTCCAAGGAGAAGGGGCTGTGGGGGCCTAATACATCATCCAATCCACTCCCACCGAAGAAAATCAAACATATTTCAGACATCTATAACATCTTATCCACAGAAAAGAATAAGTTGGACTCGGAACTTTTCCAGATGTACATAGAGTATGTTTTCTTCTACCTTGATGTTTTGTTTTGCCCTTTTCTATACAGAACAGATTTTTTACAGAATGCATGAAAGCAGAAAGCATAACTTTATTATAAATGCATTGCATAACATGGTTATACATAACAGATTTTTGTCCCCTCATGAAACTATTGAAATTTTTGTCCCCTCATATACAGAACCACACCGGTGGGAGCAACTATATATACAAATTTGAGTGAAATTTTGATTCCGATGGGAGTAGTATGGAATTCTCTCCTAAAGGGTTCAAAAGGGTTGACAAACGTAAGGAGGGACATGTTCAGAGATTTCCTTTTCCGAACCTACACACCATGACAACACCACATGATATATCAACATGTATACAAATGCAATCACTTATATCATATTAATGGATCTCACATGCATGATTTAAAAGAGATTCATTTTTTTAACATTTAGGTGAAGTATGCATACAATTTATATTCGACTATTTCATGTTGCTTGCATAACATTGCATGCATAACAGATTCGACTATTTCATGTATGATAAATCCATTGCATAACATGGTTATACATAACAGATTTTTGTCCCCTCATGAAACTATTGAATGTTTTGATACTCAGAATCTTATGCCCTTTTTGTGTATTTTGATGCAGAGGCCCTTATTAGCACATGTTTCAAGGTGATGTATGCATACAATTTAGATTCGACTTTTCATGTTGCTTGCAACATGTAGTTTTTGATTTAGACTTTAATATTCTTTAAGATTGCTAGGAGACCGTCAGCTTCTCTTTGATTTTGACTGATGCATGTTACTTTTTGATTGTCTGGACAGATTTTGTGCAATTTGGCTGGTCTCGCAACATTTGACCCTTCAGACATAATATTTTATTTGTATCTTTGTTATTTTTAACGTTTCTACATAATAGCTAACTCTAACTTGTTTGAATTGTGCAGCCATATGTGGGGCCAACTTCAAATTAGCCAAAATATAAGTGCTGTAATTATAGATTGTTTATTGTTTTCTATGTATATTAACGGTAGTCGTAGGATTGTAGAGTACATTCAGAAGGAAGAGATTTTCTCCAAGTCTTATATCCTTGTTCCAATAGTAGATAAGTAAGTGGAAATTAAATTTTGTTCTGATGCAGAATATGAATGTTATTTGTCACCTCTCTAACCAAAGATGTTGTAGTGGTCATTGAAGACTGTTGATTTTGTGCAACTTGGCTGCCTCTTTTGAGTCCGAATTTGGACCATCTATGATTGTTCTAGACTCACTTCTGATGGCCGAGCCACAGAGGCAGGAACCTCTCATTAGGAGGTAAATTAATCACCAACACAATTTGATCCGATATGCTTTTTCTTTTTTTGTGTACCCTAATCCAGGATCTTAATTTATGATTATTGTCTTCTCAGGTTGGTCAAGGATATATACAATGTAGAAGGGAAGATGGTTAGTAAGAAGACCTTAAAATCCATTCCATTCTTCATTCCCAAGGTATTAACAAACTAGACTTTCACAATATTACGTGAGAAATATGTGGTGTTTACATTGCCTTCTTCTAGGTGCCACAACAAAGAGATGATGTTGAATGTGGGTTTTTCACACTATACTTTGCATATCTTTTCCTTAAGAGTGCTCCACCGACCTTTTCTCGACTATCATCTCCGGCTTTTGTAAATCTCGTATCTCAACCTTTTCTTATTTTTGTCCCAATCTGTTAGCCTTACTTCATAATTGCTTTTATTTGCTCAATAATGTAGATGTCGAAAGATTGGTTTAGCACGAGGGAAATTGATGATTTCATTATGAAAGTAATAACATATGCTAAATAGGGAGACTTGTGGGTATCTTCAGCTTCATCATCCACAAACTGTGGGGAGGAAAATGAAGTTGCTCCCAAGGGAGAAGACACTGAAATTGAAAGTCCTGTAGTTGTAAAAAAGAAAACGAGAGGCCGCACATATTGTCGAGATGTGCATATGCTAGAGGATGAAAAACTCATTTCTGTTGAGTGGAATGAGTTAGGACAACCGGTTGGGAAGGGTGGAAGGTCACTTAGGACCTTTTTGGGTACAATTGCCAGGAATGCTGACAAATGCCCAATCAACATTTGATCTTGGGATAAGATGCCACAAGAAAATGTTGATGACATCTGGGCATTTATTAAGGTAAATTTTTTAAAGTAGATCTCATTGGTTTGTATCAACGTTTAGTGTCTTTTACCATCATTTAGTTGTCAATCTTATGTAGAGAAAATATGAAGTTGATGAGGGAGATGTATTCCATAAAATTTTTATAATGAAAGACCTTGGGCATAAATGGAGATATCACAAGTACTGCCTTAGGAAAAAAAAATTGAACAAAAAGATCCACCTGCTGGTCTGTATATTTCTAGTGAGATGTGGGAGTCCGCGAAGGCATCTTGGTCATCTCCTGATTTCCAAGTAAGATTCAATTTTGTTTAGTATAAAAGTAGTCTTTTCCTTGGTTAGTTGGGTCGATATGAGTATTAAAGGTATAGACAGGTTAATACAATTTTTTTCCTTTTGATAGAAGAAAAGCGAAGTGAATCAAAAGAACGAAAGTCTGCATAAAATTTATCATTGTGCTGGAACTCAGTCTTTTGCAGATGTAAGGAAACTAGAGGTAAACTCTATCCTGAATTAACATACGCTCGTTGGTCATTTCTGTTAACTTTATCCTGATTTAACATAAGATTTATCATTGGTCATTTCCTGTTAACTTTTCATGTCGCTAAAACTGGGAAGTATGTGGATAGGGCAGACATATTCATCATCACGCACACAAAGAAAGATGGAAAGGCCGTAAACGATGATTGTGCCCTTGCAATTGTAAGTACTTATCAATTTTTATATCATTACAAGATTTGATGTCATGTTACTAAGACCTTAGGCAATGCAGGAAAGACTCAAGGCTATAAAATCAGTTGCACCATCGACCAGCATGCATTCCATGGCAGCTAAATTGGATGTTTTCTCAAAAGTCATGGGAAAGGACAAGAATGGAAGAGTGAGGGGAATTGGCACAGGTTCATCCCCCACTTACATTTGGGGAGAGAAGGGTGAATCCTCCAATGTTCTAAGGAAATAGTTATATGAACGTGTCCAACTTCTAGAATCGAAAGTTGCTAAACTGGAGAAAAGACCCCAAGAAGAGGTATACAATTTTGATTATATACAAAATTTTTTGGAAGTTTCATAAGTGAGACAGGGTTTGCACCCATCCTAATTGATTCTGGAATTTCCTTGTAGTCTGGAATCCGATCATCAGCTGCAAGTAAGATGTCTCCATCGGATGCAAAAAATGTAAGTTAATAACTCCATCCACCTATCATCAATGTTTTAAAATGAAGGATAACTCTTGGAAATGATCGCATCTCTTGAATTTTAGCTTAGCCATTATAGGGCTTCTTGTTTGCTCGTCTACCTCTCTGATGCCAATCGTTGATGACTACTGAGCATAAGAAGAGGTAAAGCTAAAAGCCAAATAGAAAAGTCTTGTTGAATGCCACCAGATGAAAACACACATACACAAAAATTCACACACAAATGTACATAGAGCATATTAATAAGTCCCCTATTTCTTATCAGAAAGTAGTAGGTTAGTACTGTACTGGACTGATGCTGACCTGCAATTCTGCAAACGATAACATGACTTGACAATAAGGTCACCAAACAACAGTTAAACCAGAATTCATGGATCCCCTTTAGTTCTAGTGCTTTGAGCATCCATACAGATTCCTTCCTCTGCTTGAAAACCACCTTGAGTAATATGTCCAAGAAAGCATTTTTCTTCCCTGCACCCTAATCTCTCCAACTTCACCCTTACCATGTCTTTTGAGTTAAATCATCTGGCCATCTCAAGCCAACCAACTCGGTAAACCTATCAGAAAAAGATATTAGAAGAAATTGGCTTCTGGTCCAAATAAAAAAAGCAAAGCAATGTTTAATCTTTTGATTGGATATTTTTAATACCCCGTCCACCAGTTTGAATTCTGTTAAGGTCCATTCCACCATGGCCTATTAAACTCTCCGTTGTATCCTTTAGGTGTTACTAAAAATTCCCTTTCTCAGCACCGTTAAATTAATGGAGAGGTTAAGTTCTGATTAATGTTTTGTTGTTAGTGTATTTTTTTCTTGTAATTCTTTTTGAAAAGGTTTTATATTATTTTTTTTATTAAAATACATCTAATGTTGTTCACCTATAGTCATACAAAGCACCTCAAAGTTCATTATATTTTGAATACCTCTTCCAACTATTTCATTATGTTCATTATGCCTTAAATAATCGCTTTTAATTATTTCAAAAGTATTTCAAAATAGAACATATGTTTTTTATACTTATGCAAAAAGTGTAAGTTGAAGGATGTCTGTTTGTTCGTTTTATCCCAATTAAATTCCTGTGGTCATTCAGTATGTTAATCTGTACATTTTTGGGTGTACAATATCAATAGGTAGGGAGAAGGGTGAAGCTCATGGATTTAAAGGGTCAGTGTGTTGTTGAAGGTTTTTTATCAGTGACAACCCTTCAAAAATGGTGATGGACAGATGTCTTGGGGAAGTTTTTTATGAGGTCTCAGTTCTCATTGTCACAAACCCGAATGCCCCTTTGTTTGTGAAGGACAATCATAGGAAGAAGATGCAGGATGCCATTGGAAGTCATATAATCTGGTGGAGAGATTACGTAAGTCATTGTTACAATTGAAGATACATCACACAAATTTTCATGTTGCTCACTTCTTTTATTTTTATTTTTATGGCCATTGCAGGTTATCTTCAACCAAGATTGATTACATTAGCATCCACGAAGGTTATCTTCAACCAATATTGCTTACTGGTGCATCCATGAAGGACATTTGAAATATGTATTTATGATGTATGTTGGTTGTGTTGGAAAACTGAAAACACTTGTCTCTTCTCACTTCGGCGTATCATACATGTGTAACTGTGTTACTCTAACAGTGTCTTAGACTTATTTATTTTTAACTTATAAGCTTAATGTAATATGTAAATCTGATGTATGCTGGTTGGTGCTTGTTTTTTTCAGTAATGGACAAATTTTATTCATGTAAGTCCCAATTCTGTGTGTTTTTTTGGATTGGTTATATACCATTTTAAATTCGCATCCTTAGTAATGGTCTCTACTTTTATCACATTTTACACATGAGAAGGAATCAAATAAGAGGCAGGTTTAAATGGAATTGTAGACCATATAATTTTGCAGATCCATGCCTCTTCTGGGCTACCGCTGGGTCAGGTTGTTCTGGGTCTTTTTGTAGCTTATGTGCTACAATTCCTGGATCCACAACTTAGGTTCATATCCATGCCTCTTCTAGGCTACTGCTGGGTCAGATATTCTGGACCAGTGGCCATCTTTCCCATCCTCTTCTGGGCTACTGTTGGGTCAGAATTCATGGATCCCCCTTTTGTTCTAGTGCTCTGAGCATCCATCCAGATTCCTTCTAGCTTTCCCCTCCATGTGGTCAATTTGGTATAAGATTGACTTGGAGATAAACTCAAAAACTCATGTTCAGGAGAGGTTTTTTTCTTTTATTTTATGTGTGTCTAGCTATTTCTTTTAATTTTCAAAATCTCTCTTCAGTTTTAACTGCACGGAAGTTAACACAAATATGATACATTTGGTTGAGCTTTTAAATTATCAGAGATTTCTAAAAGAAATCCCTCCTTATAAATTAAGCCACCGAACACAGCCCAACTTATCTCTTGGGGGCAATTTGGTATAAGATTGATTTGGATATAAACTTGGCTAATTTATATATCCTCAAAATTTAGGAAATAAATTTATTTATCTCTAAGATTTAGCAGATAAATCAATTTTTTTCCATAAATAATCTGGTGCCAAACGGCCCTTGACAAATGGTGTCAATTAAAGCAAGTTCCAATCTAGTATAATATATAAGTTTGGTGGCAAGTAAAAATTTAGATGGGGAATTAAGTTGTCTGGTATTTTACTCTCAAATTTATTCTTGCGCCATAAAAATGAGATCTTTATCATAAACAGGTTGGTGGGTCTCTTACCATGAATTCTTATATCTAATATGAGTTGAACAAAACAAATGAAGCCTAGCTTCCACATGGGGGTTCAAGCGATTAAAATGAACAATTGATCTATATGAAATTAAAAAGTATGGACTTCGAGCCCTGTGATAAGGTAAAGATATAATTAATTAGCCTCTCACTTGGGTGTTAATTCCGTAGATGTCTCCTTTCGTGGAAGGAGGAGGATACAAAAAAAGAGATCATGTTGATCGTAAACATCATGTTGATCGGTTCGTATGTGTAAATCTGTTTTTGTTAAACTGAATTTGAAATTTGAGATTTGAATGGAACAATGTGTAATGAAATAGGTTGTATGGAACAATGTGTGTCAAGAGCTGAAATATGAATGGATGTATGGAATAATGTATAGATGCAATAGGAACAGGTTGTATGAAACATGAAGCATGGAAAACTGTGAAGAGGTCATCCAATGTATGAAACAGGTTCTATGGAACAAGATACATGTATGAAACAATGTGATTCAATGGAAGTATGAATGAAACAGGTTGTATGAAACATGATATATGGAAAAGTGTGAAGAGGTGGACCAATATTGTTTGTAACAGGTTGTATAGAACATGGAACATCTTGTATGAATGAAACAATGTGATTGAATGGAACATGGTATGCATTGATGTGTATGAGTGGTTGTATGGATAAGTGTGGCTGTGGAACAATGTGTATACGATTGGTTGAACAACTTGTATGAATACCTACGGTCTCTGGCCGTAGGTAAATGTAAAACGCTGCCACAGATCCAATTATTTTTTTATCACTACTATTACCTACGTGAGGAACCGTAGGTATGCATGTTTGTATCAGTTTTCTTGACATACGCTTGCTAAACAGGTAATCATGTTTTACCAACGGGTATATATACCGCAGGTATACATAGGGACTATACCTATGGGTGTTGTTGAATCGTAGGTATAGTACATGTACTATACCTACGGGACCTACCGTAGGTAAAATATTTACCGACATGTCCTAGCCCGACACGACTTCCTACGGGGGGTCCCGTAGGTAAATTGAAATACCTACGGGAAAATAAACTTTACCTACGCTTTTCTCGCATAGGTAAAGGACGAATTTGGCGTAGTGGTTTTAAGATCTGAATTAGGCCAATTTTAGTGTCTACAATTATCACTTGCACCCTTGATGATGCCATTGGACCAATTCAATAGGCCTTAAATGTATATCCTACCACCTACCATCACAGAGCAAACCTCGGAGAGAGTCATGAAATCATGAAGGATGTCAAGGCACGTAAGCGGCTCGGAAGGAACAAACATAGTGTGCTCTTATTCCTCTGGTGTTGGGTGAAGACCTAAAAGAAGCTTGACTTCCTCTGACAAGATAATGCTCTCAAATGTGTCAAAAATGAAAGTGTTGGTATTTGTGTGCCACATTTTTAACAATGCCCCTACCAAAGAGAAATCCCAAAAATAGTTGAAGATGTGCCGAGCATGGATAAGAATGCTTGTCATACCCTAATTGCCCAAGATGGCTTGAACATACAAATTAACGGTGGCTATCAAATGAGCCATCCACAACATTTGTCCATTTCGACAAGCATCAAAGAAAAAGGAATATTTTACAGAAGAAGAATTTAAAAATAACACATAATGGGATTCCAAGAATCGCAAGTCCCTCATATACAGGGCACTACCTGCCAATGACATTAATCAAAAGGAATTGGGATTTGCATCTAATGACAATGGGAAAATGAAGCATAAAAGCCAAGAAGGTGTTGAAAGGAATACCACTCCCATGGTGAATAGGATCCAAATGTGACCCAGTACTTCCACAAATTGCTTCATTTGAACTAAACAAGAAGAATACCAAGGACCTTTGTGAAAGGAAAAGGGGAAGATTTCACTCAAGAAAGTGTGAAGGAAATGAAGGGGGTTAGGGCCCCCTTTATAGGCCCAAACCTAGCCAAAAAACAGTAAAGAGGGAGGTGTGATCAACCTGTTTGTGCAATAATAGCACGCACCCCACCAATAAGGTGCTTGACACCTTACCAACAGGGTGCCTATAGCCCCATTCGAAGGGTGCCTAGTGCCCATTAACATGGCACCTGCTACCTTTTCCACAAAAATCTAGAAAAATTTAAAAAATTTAAAAAGTAGAAAATCACAAATGGACTACTTATAACCCCATTAGGCTTGCATTTTGCATTATAAAACATTATCAAAAATAAATATGTATGAACTATGTTGAAGACCTTAAGTTCATAAGAGACTAGACTCGAGAACCCCTTCAATAAAATCAGTGATAGTTTTGTTGGACTCTGAACTTGCAGATTAGTCAAAACTATGTAGATATGGATGATGGTTCTAAACTCAAAGGGTCTTGACCCATTCCGCACTGTCAATATCTTTGACTAATTTCTACCATATTATTTGTATTTCCTTAAACTTAGCTTGCATCATGCATCAAACATCATGCATCATTTCAAACATCCCTATGCAATATCCAATTCCCATTGCAGATGAATCTGCCCAAAATTCACACACCCTCACTTTTCTAGGCACCACCTCTACACTGTTTTCCAACCTTTTGGGCCACATCACACTATGATTTATCATCTTCATGTTCTCTGCTACATTTTCGCAAACCGTTTCTCTTTCATTTCAAAAGCAGGTATCGTGGATTTCTGGAAATAGTTTACATTTCTGAAGGTTTAACGAGCAAGTCCAAAGAAGCATGATGTTATTAAATTTTGAGTAAAACTAGCAATGTTGTTAGAACCAGGATGAATTCGAAGGACCTAACCCTAATTGACTAGAGTTTCTTAGCTAAGATATATTTTTTTAAATTTAGTTTTAGTTTAGCCCTTCTCGGTACAAACATACCACAGAGCTGGACTACTAACTGATATGAACTCACGAGACTAGACTTGGAAGTCCCCCACATGAGGAGGCATGCTTTTCTTTTTATTATCTCTCTCATGTCCACAACACTACTTTTTTCCAATCGATAACGGAATGGTGATCTTAGGAGCCTAGCAGTATTCACACTATGCCAAATTCATCCTTTACCTACACGAGAAAAATGTAGGTAAAACTTATTTTCCCGTAGGTATTTCAATTTACCTACGGGACACCCCGTAGGAAGTCGCGTCGGGCTAGGACATGTTGGTAAATGTTTTACCTATAGTATGTCCCGTAAGTATAGTGCATGTACTATACCTATGGGTCAACAACACCTGTAGGTATAGTCCCTACGTATACCTACGATTCATACACCCGTTGGTAACACCTGCTTACCTGTTTAGCAAGCGTAGGTGAAGAAAACTGATATAAATGGGCATACCTACGGTTCCTCCCGTAGTTAAAAGTAGTGGTAAAAAATGAACGGATCTTTGGCAGCATTTTACATTTACCTATGGCTAGAAACCGTAGGTATTCATACAAGTTGTTCAATCACTCGTCTACACATTGTTCCACAACCACACTGTTCCATACAACCACTCATACACATCATTACATACACTCATTCATGTTCCATTCAATCACATTGTTTCATACAACCTGTTCCATGTTCCATACAACCTGTTTCATACACTATTTCCATACACTGTTTCATGTTACATCCAACCTGTTTCATACATTGGTCCACCTCTTCACACTTTTCCATACATCCTATTTCATACAACTTGTTCCATACACTATTTCATCTACACATTGTTCCATACAGCCATTCATGTTTCACCTCTTCACACACATTGTTCCATACACATGTTCCATACAACCTGTTTCATTATACATTGTTCCATTCATGTACTCAAATTTCAAATTCAGTTTAAGAAAACTTAAACAGTTTTACACATATGAACCAAGTTGCTAAAATGAAAACAAAGAAGTTCTACAATCGGTTAAAGTAACACATTTAAATATGTATTATACACCAAATATAACCTGGGTTTAGTAATATCTAAAAAATAGAAATTAAACTTGATTTTATCACAATTTAAAACAAAATTCTAAGACTTTTATCAAGACATAAACGAGAGACGTGTTAAACTTGATATTCAGACACATCATCAGATAGTCTTAAACACTAAAATTTCAGACCAAATCAAAGGATAGTGACCTAGTCTAGTTTAAGTGTCAAAGAACTTATCTCTTGTAGAAAATCTCTCACTTGTAGTGTTTCATTAATCACCATTCATTAGAAAAGAAAAAAGATCATTTTATTGGTAAACTCCCTGGAAAAAGCCAACCAAACTTTGATAAAAAGGTGGCAAAAGAGAAAAGTAGATTGTAACCTAGCTTGAATTACTTCAACTATAGTTCAAGCTCTAGAAGGAAGAAAATTACAGCTTGTAATAACTTTTGGGCACCAACAAGGGTGTCCCCTCCAACGACATCTCCTTCTATGATCTCTAACCATTGATGTTACCTTTGCGCACCCTTTCCCTCCGTCGGCATCCAGGCTGGCGTCCAGCTGGTACCCATTTATCCACACCTTGTCTTCATCCTTATGGAATTGTAAGAGTGTGCAGTGCATCCTTATATACAGCACAAGAACTTGAAACTGTCAAATTGAGGTTTTATGAAGGTTATTTAACCAAGAGGATTATGCTTCTTATATATGTATAAATACATTTGGCAGAAATTGCAGCACAGGAAAAGTAAGTGGTGGAAACCATCCACATTAACATAAAATGGTAGCACAAGATGATACTGACAAAAAAATAAGAAGGAAGAGGAAATCAGATGTCAAGCACTTATGTGTCAACAATAAAATTTGTAGCAATCTCAACACTGGTAATTAGCAAGCGATGGACAAAATTTATCTATTAGTGAATAAAACAAGCACCAACCGTGATAACTACAACACATTTACTTTAATAAAATTTAAACGGTTTTGCACACATCATTGAGTTGCTAAAATAAAAATAAAGAAGTTTAACTAAATGTTAGAGTAACACAGTTACACTTGTATTATACACCGAAGTGAGAAGAGACTTAAGTGTTTTCATTTTCCACCACAATCAATATATATCAGAATTACATATTTCAAATGCCCCTCGTGGATGCGAATGTAATCAATCTTGGTTGAAGATAACCTGCAATGGCCATAAAAGTACAAAAAAACATAAGTATGCAACATGATAATTTGTGTGATGTATCTTCAATCGTAAAGATGACTTACATAATATCTCCACCAGATTATATGACTTCCAATGACATCCTGCATCTTCTTCCTATGATTGTCTTTCACAAACAAAGGGGCATTTGAGTTCTTGACAAGGAGAACTGAGACCTCATAAAAAACTTCTCCAAGGCATCTGTCCATCACCATTTTGAAGGGTTGTCACTGATAAAAAACCTTCAGCAATACAGTGACCCTCTAAATCCATGAGTTTCACCCTTCTCCCTACCTATTGTTATATTACCAACAAATATGTACATATTAGTATACTAAATGACCACATGACTTTAAGGGGGACAAAACAAACATACAGATATCCTGTTTAACTTACATTTTTTGCTTAAGTTTAAAAAAATATAAGTTCTTCTTTTAACTTACATTTTTTTCATTCGATGGTGATATTTTGCTTATAGCTGATGATCGGATTCCAAACTACAAAGAAATTCCAACCATAAATTGTAAGGGTGCAAGCCTGTCTCGATTATGAAAGTTCCAATATATTTTGTATATAATCAAAATTGTATACCTCTTCTTGGGGTTTGTTCTCCAATTTGGCAACTTTCGATTCTAAAAGTTGGACACATTCATATAACTCTTTCTTTAGAATGTTGGAGGATTCACCCTTCTCTCCTAATGTAAGTAGGTGATAGACCTGTGCCAATTCCCCTGACTCTTCCATTCTTGTCTTTTCCCATGACTTTTGAGTACACATCAGATTTAGCTGCCATGGAATGCATGTTGGTCGATGGTATAACTGATTTTATAACTTTGAGTCTTTCCTGTAGTGGCAAAGGTATTAGTTATACATATTTACATGACATCAAATCTTGTACTGATATAAAAAATGATAAGTAGTTACAATTGCAAGGGCACAATCATCGTTTACAGCCTTTCCATCATTCTTTGTGTGCGTGATGATGAATATGTCTGCCCTATCCACATCCTTGCCAGTTTTAGCGACCTGAGAAGTTAATAGTTAGCATCAATAACTCCTAACACATTAAAAAGTCACGATCATATGTTCAATCAACAAGTATTTACCTCTAGTTTTCTTATATCTGCAAAAGACTGAGTTCCAGCACAATGAAAAATTTTATGCAGACTTTTGTTCTTTTGATTCACTTTACTTTTCTTCTATCAAAAGGAAAAAAATTATATTAACCTGTCTATACCTTTATTACTCACATCAACCCACATAACAAAGGAAAAGACTATTTTTATACTAAACTGAATTGAATCTTACTTGAAAATCAGGAGAAGACCAAGATGCCTTCACGGACTCTCAGTTCTCACTAGAAATATACAGACCAGCAGATGGATCTTTTTGATCTAAATTTTTTTTCCTTAGGCAATACTTGTGATATCTCCATTTATGCCCAAGGTCTTTCATTATAAATATTTTCTGGAATACATTTCCCTCATCAACTTCATAATTTCTCTACAGAAGTTTGACAACTTAATGATTGTAAAAGACACTGAACGTTTATACAAATCAAGAAGATCTACTTTAAAAACTTTACCTTAATAAATGCCCAGATGTCATCAACATTTTCTTTTGGCATCTTATCCCAAGATGTAATATTGATTGGGCATTTCTAAGCGTTCTTGGCAATTGTACCCAAGAAGGTCCTAAGTGACCTTCCACCCTTCCCAACTGGTTGTCCTAACTCATTCCACTCAACATAAATGAGTTTTCCATCCTCTAGCACATGCACATCTCGACAATATGTGCGGCCTCGCGTTTTCTTTTTGTCAACTACAGGACTTTCAATTTCAGTGTCTTCCATCTTGGGAGCGACTTCATTTTCCTCCCCACAGTTTGTGGTAGAGGGTATGGATGAGGAAGCTAAAGAGACCCACAAGTCTCTCTGTTTAGCGTATGCTATTACTTTCATAATGAAACCATCAATATCCCTCGTGCTAAACCAATCTTCTGACATCTACATTATTGAGCAAATAAAAGCAATTATTTACTTAGACTGACAGATGGGATAAAAATAAGAAAAGGTTGAGATACGAGATTTACAAAAGAAGGAGATTACAGTCGAGAAAAGGTCGGTGGAGCACTCTTTAGAAAAAGGTATGCATGGTATAGTGTGAAAAACCCACATTCTACCTCATCTCTTTGTTGTGGCACCTAGAAGAAGGCAATGTAAACTCTACAAATATCTCACGTAATCTTGTGAAAGTTTAGTATTTTAATACCTTGGGAATGAAGAACGGAATGTATTTTAAGGTCTTCTTACTGACCATCTTTCCTTCTGCATTGTATAGATCCTTGACCAACCTGAGAAGACAACAATCATAGATTAAGATCCTGGAACAGTGTACATAAAAAAAACATGCACCACAATTTGTGTAGGTAATTAATTTACCTCCTGATGATAGGTTCCTACCTTTGTGGCTCGGCCATCAGAAGTGAGTCTAGAACAATCATAGATGGTCCAAATTCGGACTCGAAAGAGGCAGCCAAATTGCACAAAATCAACAGTCTCCAATGTCCCCTACAACATCATTGGTTAGAGAGGTCATAAATAACATTCATATGTTGAGTTAAAAAAATTATTTTCCACTTACCCATTGACTATTGGAACAAGGATATAAGACTTGGAGAAAATATCTTCCTTCTGAATATACTCTACAATCCTACGACTACCGTTAATATACATAGAAAATAATAAACAATCTATAATTGCAACACTTATATTTTTGGCTAATTTGAAGTTGGCCCCACATATGGCTGCACAATTCAAAGAAGTTAGAGTTAGATATTATGTAGAAATGTTCAAAGAACAAAAGAAAAAAATTTAATATGTCTGAAGGGTCAAATGTTGTGAGACCAGTCAAATTGCACAAAATATGTCCAGACAATCAAAAAGTAACATGCATCAGTGTAAAGTTTGACTGAAGTAAATTCAATGACCAAATATTTTACTGTAAATCAATCACAAATCAAAGAGAAGCTGACGGTCACCTAGCAATCCTAATGAAGTTTATACTCTAAATCAATCACAAATTAACATAGACAATCTACATGTTGCAAGCAACATGATATAGTTGAATCTAAATTGTACGCATACATCACCTTGAAACATGTGTTAAGAAGGATCTCTGCATCAAACTACATAGGAAGTACATAAGATTTTAAGTATAAAAACAATCAATAGTTTCATGCTTCCACAAAAATTTGTTATCCACAACTATGTTATGTAGTGGCTTTCTTTAAGTTGTACGTTGTAAGAACTTTCAGTAATCTATGAAAAGGCCAAAACAAAATAGAAGATAGATAACATACTCTATGTATATCTGGAAAAGTTCAGAGTCCAACTTGTTCTTTGCTATGGATGAGAGGTCATAGATGTCTGTAATATGTTTGATTTTCTTCGGTGGGATTGGATTGGATGATGTATCAGGCTCCCACAGCCCCTTCTTCTTGGACTTCACACCCACAGATTTGTATGACAGTGATTCCATAATCTTCTTCCCCCTGTAATTGACATTTTTAGAAATTGTATCATCATAAGTAACAAAAAATAAAGAAGTTACATACCTTTCCTGAAACAACATCTTTTAATATCTCATGTATACAAAGAAATTTTGCAAATAAAAAAAGATATGATTGTAGATTTTACATAATGGTCCCTTCAATCCACTGAACAGTAACTTAGAGAACATGCCAAAACCACTAGTTAACAGTTGTAGACAATACATGTCAGGAACATTCAACTAATACTTCAAATTTCATTTATTATAAGTAACTTAATCAAAGGTAATCTCTTCCTTCATGAATAAAGGCCGATAATAAAACATGAAGGCCTAAAGTAAACAAAACCCTGAATAAGAAAAGAAAGTCTATTCCAGATGCCATAAGTGAAATATGTACTTTTCCATAGTGATGTGAATTCTTCCTATCTATCAAATGCACCACTGGTAGTGAAGTATGTTCTTATCCACACAGAGTTGTACATGTCACCATCAACTGTCTTGAAATCAAACAGCACTGTCTTCATCAATAATATGTAACATAAGCATGCATACATAAGATTCTTACATAAGCATGCATACATACTTTATTTAGTGAAGATAAAGCGAGGTAACATAAAGTAGAATATCAAAATTCAGGCAGAATGAGTTACATTAAACTTCAATCCCATCTATATTGGATCTATGACCAGTTATGTCCTGAATATCATTATCATCTTGGTAACTTTGTCTTTGCTCTGTTTGTGTGGGTTGCATGTCCAGAAAGTCGGCCTTGTCTTCAAAACTGTCTTGATAAGTTGTAAAAATCTTGGGGAGTTGTCTTGTGAACAACACACCAACCAAGGTTCCTAGGATCCTCCACATATCAAACTTGCTCTGCCTGTGATGCTAAGATATAACATTCACTTGTTCTTAGCTTACATGAAAGATTTACATGGGTAAGAGGTCCATCCTGTTTGACACCTCTATGCACATCTACCCAATCACACTTAAACAATATTACCCTCATGTGTCCATAGTAATCAACTTCAAGAATTTCATAAAGAACACCGTAGTAAATAACATTATCTTCAGTACTCAGCACAACACCTGAGTTTTGGGTCACTCGACGTTCTTCAAGACTTTTAGTGTGAAACCTAAAATCGTTGACTATATATGATTCATATTTCTTAACCATGTCAATTGGAAAATCTTTAATTCAACGAAGATAAGATGACATGTCTCCTTTGGTCATCTCTTGTTCCTTGTGCACCTAAGCAAATTAAAATTATCATTTAACCTTAAATCACGTATACAATCATAACATCTATGACAGGAGCTAATGCTAGTTACCTTAAATTTAAGCCATTCTCTAAATATACGTGTATGAATCTGTTCCACATCACTCTCAGGCAGCTCAGGACATGTTTCTCTAACCTCATCAATGTGGACTCTGTATTGAAATTAACGAACAAACAATATTACTTTGGATGCTTGATGGAGATGTCCATATAGAATAGCTTTTTTTGTAAAAGTACAATGATTGAAGTAAATTTTTCATAGCGGTACAATTGAATAGGATATATTTATGAATCTCTTCCAACTTATTAGTTTGTAGTCGATATGTTGTAGCTGCTCCAAATGGACAACATGTCTCCATGAAAATTTTCCATTCTTCCTCCACATCTTTTGGACTATATTCTACTTGTTGACGTGGCTTATTGAACCATGTCTCTACATCATCATTTAGATATCGAGAGACAAAAGTGATTGTCTCTACAACAATATAACCTTCTGTAATTGAACCTTCAGGATAAGTCTTGTTTGTCGTATAAGACTTTAGTTTAGCCAAATATATGAAAATATATGAAACAATGAATACTACTTTCATTTTAAATGGCATTTAAAAACCTTTAACTATTGATAATACCTCTCAAATGGGTACATTCATCTATATTGGACCGGACCAACAATCCTCGCCTCCTCTGCTAAATGAATGATCAAGTGTACCATGATATCAAAGAAACTGGGAGAGAATATCATCTCTAGTTCACATAATACCTTTGTAACATGTAGGCCTTGTTGGTAAAAGTCTTTAGCATAAGAAACTTTAGAACATATATTGAAGAAGAAGTGAGAAATGTCACTTAGTGATGAAGATAGATTAATATTTGGGAGTGCCCTAACGACAATTGGAAGTAATTGTTACATGATCACATGGTAGTCACGACTCTTCAACCCCCACAACTTCTTATCTTTGTTGAGAAATCACTTTGCAATGTTTGAAGATTATCCATCAGGAACTCTAACAGATTGAAATAGCTTGAAGATGATTTTTTTTTCTCTTTTCTGCTACAAGTGAAATGAGCTGGTGGTAACATTATTTTGCTTGATCAAAGTTCTTGTGGATGGAGACATTCTCTTATATTTTGTAAGTCTTAACGAGCCTTCAAGCCATCTTTGTTCTTCCCCTCAATGGATAGAAGGGTGCCTATGATAGTCTCGCACACATACCTCTCAATGTGCATAACATCTAAATTGTGGCGAAGCAACAATGATTTCCAATAAGGTAGAGAGAAGAAAATACTCATTTTTCTCCACCCAAGGTACTTCTATCATCTTTTTTACTTCTCTTCCTCTTCTTACTTTTCTTCTTGCTGTCTTCTTTTGCAACATGAGAGTTAAAATGCTATAGTTGTTGTAAGATTTGATCTCCAGATAGCATCAATGGCTTGTCACCCCATTCCTCATGACCATCGAATTTTGTTCTCATCTTTCAGAATTTATGATTGTTTCTTAGCCATCTACGATTACCTATGTAACAAAATTTCGTACTACACTCTAACCAAGTTGAACATATGTCTTTGTTACAGTTAGGAGAAGCTAATTTACCTTTAGTACTCCAACCAGACATGTAAGTGTATGCTGGAAAGTCATTAATGGTCCATAATAAGGCTGCACACAACCGAAAAATCTCGCCTTTAGCTACATCGAAGGTATCAATACCATTCCATAGGATTTGAAGCTCCTCAATCAATGATTGTAACAGAACATCAATGTTGTTACCAGGACCTTTTGGACCAGAGATGAGAAGAGACAGCAAAATATTGGTACTTTTCATGCATTCTCAAGGTGGTAGAGTATAAGGTACAACCAACACTGGCCATGTACTATGAGTGACGTTCATGTTCCCATACGGGTTGAACCCATCAGTGGCTAATCCAAGACGTACATTCCAACATTCTGACCCAAAATCATCAATACCATCTAATATTTTCCTACAAGCCGAATCAGTGGGATGTCTTAACATACCGTCCTCCTCACATTTGTCATGATGCCATCTCACGTTGACAGATGTTTTTGAACATGTGAAGAGTCTCTTTAGTCATGGAATTAGTGGAAAATGACGGAGAACTTTTTGAGGTACTCTTTTCTTTTTTATCGAACTACTCGATTTAAATGACTTCCACCGGGATTCCCCACATTTGGGACAACATTCACAATTCTCATATTCTTTTTGATACAACATACAGTTGTTCGAACATGCATCAATCTTTCTATAGCCATATCCTAGCTTATCAAGTATCTTCTTTATCTCATAAAATGATCGTGGTAATGATGACCCATCTGGGAGCAACTCATTCAATAACTTCAATAAAACATCACAAATTTTATTGCTCATTACACTCATGCATTTAAGGTTAAGCAATCTAATAATGAATAAAAGTTTGCTGAAATTCTTGCATCCAGGATAAACGGGTTGGTTGATTTCTTTTAACAAGTCCAAAAAAGATTTCGAGTTGTTATCATATACTTCGTCATTACACATCGGAAAGGCATCGACTAACATTTCATACATGTTTGAATCATCTATACTTTCTTCAAATCTTCCCTGACTTGATTCTTCACCATAGAACTTCCAAAATTGTTTGTCCTTTATAACACTATCTATGTAGGGGTGTACTCTAATAATATGCATTTCACATTTTTTCAAGCGTGCGCATTTCACACATAGACATCTTATCTTATGACTCGATGGTATACTTTTATATGCAAACTTTAAAAAGTTTTCAACACCATCATAGTAGCCGTCCACATTTCTTGGCAAATCCATCTAGCTCCAATCCATATGACTATATAGTAAAACATGGATAAGAATTAAAAATGCATCCTACAATTTTGAAAAATGGATAGCATTGCGTCCATTAATATTCTGAAACTTAACATGGAATGATGGAAATGACTAGTCGAATCTTCAAATAGACAACAACTAATCCTCAAAAGTTGAAGTGAAAGTCAAATGTCATTAACAAGTTGGTCAATCAAACGAGGAATAGGGTTAGTTGCCTTATAAATAGAGTAAGTATAATAAAAATAAAGGGATGCAAGGTAGATTATCTTGTTAGTTGGAACACAAGGGAACATTTGGTAACTTTATATGTTATATATGTAATAAGTGGGATACAAAGAAAATTATAACATATTATTGCTAAAGATATAGTGAACAATGCAACTATAAACAAAATCATTAACGAAAATATAAAATTCTAACAAGAGGATGAATGATTGACAAAATATAGTCAGAAATCTATGGCATAAGTGTTACCTCATTTTCAAAGTGACAAGAGGGTAATCCAATCAATTAACTCCAGATATTAGCACCTAAAAGTAAACATGTACGTATCATAGTTAAATTCAATTCATTCAGAAATGTTTACCCTAAAACATTTAAGCAAATGTTCTACTTTATCATACTTTAATTTCATGATAATACTAATTAATTTTGACAGTTAACTATCACATAACTACTTTATCTACTCTTTGTCCTAGCTAGCCATGTTCCTCGAGATGAAGAACTGATTTTGATATTAAGACCGATAAGCTTAGGCAATTGTTCATGATATTGCAGAAGAGAAAATAATCAAGACAATAAGCTATTTAAACCCTAAAACAAATGCCCCTCGACCCTAATTGTTCTACTTGCTCGCCCATTTTAACACTCCCCATCATAGGGAAAAGATGGGCAGAACATAGTTCGAATAACATTTTATAAAGCCCAAAATCATACTCTACATATTGAACGATCTAAGATATATGGAACCCTAAATCATTCGAAATAAAGGAAAGGCGTGAAACACTTACTAGCAGGTCGCTCGGACGACTCCTCCAATCAGCGAGAGCTCCCCCTAAGGTTCACTAGTCGACCGCCCTACCTTGCTGTGCAGGTAATCGCCTCACCGGTACCTACTCACCCACGACGGATAGCTTGGAAATTTCGATGATGGAGAGCCTAGAACTGCTGATGATAGACCGCCTAGAAGTACCGAGGATGGACCACCTAGAAGCACCGGGGATGGAGAGAGGGAAGGGCCGAAGATAAACCGCCTGGAAGCGCCGAGGATGGAGAGCGGGAATCGCAGAGGATGGAGAGTAGATGCAAGCGTCGGGGGCTGTGCAGGGAGATGGTCAATCGAGCAGGTTACAGTATTAGGTAAAATGGTAGGATCGATCTCAGCCGTCCGCATATGTATAATGGATGGATCAGATTCATTGATCACTTATAACATTTACCTACAGGATGTCGTGCGTAGGTAATCCATAGGTGTTAACACATTTAACTACGGGCAACTAATCAATAGGTATAGTATGTCGGTAAATAATACATATACCTACCAAATTCTCACCTACGCGAGGGGTTCACTTAGGTGAAGCTGAGTTTTGGCGTAGTGTCACTTTTGCCTAAGTAGGACATGATGGGCTTGTCTAAATATACACCATGAAAACACCTTTTTAGTCTACTACCATTACATTCTACTATATCTCTTTATACTCCATTACAATTACTATGCTCCGCTCTCTGTCATTCCCTTGCAAAACTGACACCAAGATGAGGCAAGGTATAGACACACATATTTGGCCTACATTGTGGAGCACTAAACTAATACTTTTGTAAAAAGTACATGATTTTATGATGATTGAACCAATGTTTTTGCAAGAAATCAGTTTCTGGGAGCTAGCACCTTGCCAACAAGGCACCAAGTGCCCCATATATAGAGCACCATGTTCCTTGTAAAGGGGGTGCTTGTCAATTGACTTGACCTATGTGACAGATTTGACTCTTAGATGGCATGGGTTAGAGGCATGTTTGTAGACATTTATTGTGGCACTCCGATCGAAGCACACCGCCTGGGAGGCACTTAGTCTGGACACCCATTTTTGGCCTTGACAAGGTAGATTTCTTGAACATCGCATTAATAAGGGTGTTGCAGGTGTCCTATCTAAAGGGCACCTACCTCCCCCCCCCGTTTGTTGGGTGTCTAGCACTTCTCCTTTTGGTTATAAAAGGAGACACTTTCAGTGGACCAAAGGATGGAAACTCCACTCTCCCATAAGCCTAACACATTCTTGAACTTTCATACACCCTCCAACACTCCCCCACACCCCTTACAATTCGTCTAAAGCTCATTCATTCACCTCCAAACACTATCTCCTCAATACCTTTTTTCCAACCAACCAATCAACCATTATTCTACTATCTCCATAAGCCCCAAGGTGTTTAAAAAGTCCAAGGGAGCTCACTAGGTGCCTTCAAGCTTGCAAAACTGCCAAGAGTTGAGCGAGGAGATGACTGGAGTCAACATTGGCTTCTGCAGCCTTAGTGCTCTATCAGGAGGGTGCCAGACTCCTCGTAGGTAGGATGCCAAGGGGGGCAAAACTTCAATTTTTTTCCCTTTCATTCTCCATTCAATTTATTTCTATATTTTTATGCATCTAGCATTCTTTTATGTTTACTAGTGCATCTAAATAGTATCTTTCATTCCATATATGGGGATGTGAGTTAGTCTCAATTTGGTTAATTCTTTTTCTTTTGTCATTTTATGTTATTTTTTCATTTGCATACTTCACTCCCTCCATACTTTTAATGTTGCTATCACTTATTTTCTTGTTTTAATAGGACATTGTAGGGATAACCGGGAGGTTGAGCACCACTCACATCATCCAGTTGAGAATACAAAGAGCCACTAGAAGCTCCTTACCTTCAGCCAACCAGGAAAAAAAGTTGGGACTCACATCTCCCTGCTAAGGTATGTTTGTCAATATTTTCATTTCTACTTTCATTCAGAACCCATATTTCCTAGCGAACACAAACATCAAACACTCCATGGTTTTAAACTATTCCCTTTCATCTTGTCATTACTATTTCTCTTTCTCATCTTTTACCTCACCCTTTTTCACACAACCTGAACCACTCCTCTGATGTCCAAAAGGTGTCGAGAGTCAAAAATTTAAGAATCAAGGTGAATGTAGAGAATAGGTAGTGGTGACATAAGATTCCCGTCTATAATATTGGCTTGTGAAATATTCAAAGAAAATTTGTAGATATTAATTTTACCATCCTTATAGACAAGAGTAATGCTGCTTAGCTTACTGTATTCCTAGTGGAAGAGATCATCTTTAAGAAAGACAATAGAAGCAAGGTAGAGTTAGAGGAGGTTCCAGTCCTATAACTCTAGAACACTTCTATTGAGTCTACTAAGGTACTAGTTGAGCGTTACACACAGACAATTCATAAGTCTTCACTTGTACTTATTCAACCTAATAAATTTGTAGACATATTTATGATGGAAGAAGTGAGACACAATATAGTGAGGGTGCCGATTCAAAGACCTATGAAAAAATAATATAAGATATTAATTCCAAGATGGAAAGAGGCAATAAAATCTGAAAACGACTAGCTATTTTAACCAAGTTTTAACTTGGTAGATTTACTTGAGAGTAGAGTACTCATTAGATGTAAATGTATCTTTAAAAGATAGATTGAATTGTATTAGAAGGTAAAGGCATACAAGGCAAAGATGGTTGAAAATGATATTGTCTAAGTCAAATAGTTGATTATGATAAGACCTTTTACCTATAGCTATGGTTAAATCCATTTGAATTTTGATTTCTACACACTATGACTATGAGATACGTCAATTGTATGTTAAGATAATATTCTTCAATAGAAATCTTTAGGAAGATGTGTATATGATACACCCTCAGTGATTTGAGTCCCAAGAACATCCTAACATAGTGTGTAAGATGTTGAGGTCCAATTATGGACTGAAAAAAATTCTTCCTATAGTTAGAGTAAAAGATTTGATAAGATTAAAACTTAAAACTCATAACTTAGTTGTGAACAAAAAGAAGCACTGTGTGTACAAGGAGACAAGTGGGAGTGCTATCATTTTATTAACATTTTATGTATATGACATATTACTCATTAAAAATGATGTAGATATGTTATCATTAGTGAAATCCTAGCTATCAAATTATTCCTTCTTGATTGATCTAGGTGAAGCATTCTATATTTTGGGCACTATGATATAAATAGCAAGATCTAAAAAATGTTTATTGGACCTAGTCGATGTACACAAACAATATAGTCAAAAGATTTGACATTGAAAACTCCAAGATAGGTTTCTTACATATGAGATAATTTATCTTTTTTGAAAAGAGAAGGAGCACATGATTAAAGTTCCCTATGCCTTAGGTACAGGGTCTATCATGTATGTTATACTATGTATATAATTTGATATGGCACATGCTCTGAGTATTATAAGCAATCATTAGGTGGATGCATGTGACAGTCTTGGATAGCCAAGAAATGTATCCTTAAGTACTTGAGAAGCACCAATGATGTACTTCTAGTATATGAAAAAAAGGATTTAAAGCTTTATGGTTTCACATACTCAAGCTTCTAGTTAGATAAGTATGATAGTAAGGGTACATGTATAATGGTGGTGCAGTGGGATAGAATAGTTCCAAACTAGAGAACACTAAGGATTCTACAATTGATATATAATTTATAGCTACTGCTAACTACTTATGAAGTAGTTTGGAAGAATAATCTCATCTTGAATATGAGATTGTCTCTTCTATCTTTGATCATATGCTGTTGTTTTGTGAAAATACTGATTAATTGCATAAGTAATGGAGCCAATGTCTCATCAAAAGTTTAAACACTTCTGCACAATACCATTCAATAACAGAGATAGTAACGTATAAAGATATAATCAAAGATAGACTATCTTGTGTTAATAACATTGCATGTCCACAAACTAAGGCGGTAACTCAAAGTGTGTTTGAGATTAGATGGATGAGTTATTGGCTTTACTGCAAGGATGAGATTCTTCAAACTAATCATAATTGATATGATTAGACATTTCTTGAAATATCTCATTAAATTATATTATCATAACTTTATTACTACCTTTTATTAAATGTGTATATTATAATGAAGTTCTTAATCACATACAATGATTTTTGAAT
The DNA here is from genome assembly GCA_036172225.1 of Cryptocoryne crispatula var. balansae. Taxonomy (NCBI): domain Eukaryota; kingdom Viridiplantae; phylum Streptophyta; class Magnoliopsida; order Alismatales; family Araceae; genus Cryptocoryne; species Cryptocoryne crispatula. The sequence continues at coordinate 32,432,659 of CM069929.1, read as the reverse complement.
TATGATGAGACCATGATAACATTATCAATCATCTAGAGGAATGTGGTCTAAATATTCCTAGTTATAGAATTCTTGAGACTAAACATTAAGAATTCAAATAGACTAATGTATGTGATATCTTTTCATAAGATGAGGATGATAAATTTCATTGGTCATTAGTGTGGAGACATTGATTTACATGTACATGTGCTCATTAGTGGAATGAGTTTGTAAAAGTGACCAATTTAGAAACTATGAATGTTATCTTACTTAACTATCTATTAGGGTTTTCTATCATCAAATCACAGTAGCACAATTGGACCTTTGACCTGAGTCACCAAAGTTTTCTTATCGGACATATCTTGTATTGTGACTATTGAGTTATGGATCACTGAGACGATGCTCCAGTACAGTTAATGGATCAGGTATAAGGGAAACTCAGTAGAGGTAATTGAGTAGAAAACAAAGGATTGTCCACTCTCAATGAGTGAGAGTGCATGCCTATGAGATAGTACTTTAAACCCATAAATAGAGTAAAAGGAATAATTAAAAAAATGAGTTTTTCAATTGATTCAATTCCAAATATAGGATCCTAAAGTGTCACTATACTAAGGGTTGATTGTCAATGTTGTACCCCTATCCAACCGAGACATTGAATGAACGAGTGTTTATATATGTGCGATAACTGATGATGAGAAGGTTGAATAGAAATGAGATCATTTCCAAAGTTGTTTAGAATTATGGAATTTTATTTGTAACCTTCATGTTGAGAAAGTTGTTAAATCTATTAAAGATAACATATTTAATTTAAAATAATTTTTTCTTTTAAGTAGGCTTCAACCAAATAGACTATTGGGCCGAACATGTCATACACATAAAGACAAATCCATAAGTATGGGGACATGGGCATAATTTATAGAAATTTAGAAGGTTGTTATGAAAAACTTCAATTCTTATAAGTAGTAGCGAACTTGGCCAAACCACATCAAGCCAAAAGTTCCAAATTCATGCTCAGCCTTCTCCAACAAACTCTCTCACCCTAGAGGTTGCTAGTGGCTGGTGGGGCTCCATCTAGGTTGAGTTAAAAGGTTCGACGTGCAAGAGAACCTGTATGCAGATGTGGTTCAGTGGATACTACTAAAGGTTGTGCACTTGGATGGTTTGGAGAGCAAAGATACACTCGTTCTTCTCTAGTGTTGGGGGATTGGTTGAATCCTATGAAGGTATTTTTAATTTGGGTCAAATTTGGTTGTCGATAATACCATTTGGTTCTATTTGAGACTATGACTATGAAATCCAAGGAGTAGAATGTTTCCATTGCTATTAGATGATTCCTTACAACTAGAATCTGTACTTCTTACACCATATGAAGTATTATGAGTTTGTCTCACCCTGCAAAACTGATCTATCCTAATCTATTTCTTTTGAAGATGGTGTCGAATGCATCCTCATGAGTGAACAGATGTTCATACATCCTTCCATCCAATTCCTATAATAGTGGGGCTTTCATCAACCGTCATATTTTCCTAATCAAAAAAGTATCTTATTAACACTTGCAACTAACATTCAATAATTTAGATAAAAAATTAATACACTTAGCATTATTTAATGACTGTAGACACGCAATTTTGGTCTAGTTGAAGAGCTTAAATTATTATTTTCATTAATACTATTTAAGTAACCTTTCAAGGGAACCGAGTTTTCCAGAAGAATCAGGTTTTTCGGCACATTTCGAAGAAGATCGATAGAGCGCTGACCGGAGTCAAAGCGCCTTATAAATGGGGCGCCTGGCACCTGGTCGAATTGACTCGACCAGTTGATTTGACCACTCACAAGAACTCGTCTTATCGATTTGACATGACTCATGATGCTAGCGCCCTATATATAGGGCACTTTGTCGCGTGGAATTTTTTTTCAGAATTGACCAAAGTACCATCTTTTGAGCTATAAATAGGCCCTCATTTGAAGCTGGAAAGGGGTTCCAACTTCGTACCACCCTAGAGCTCATCCAATACCACGTTTTTAAGCCATTTGCATCTCCCATAAGCCTTCAAACCAACCCAAATTCACCCCCCAAAATCCCAAAACCTTGATGTTTCTGCCATCCATAAACATGGTTTTTCTTCCACTTTGAAGGCCTCTATCTATTTCTCCTTTTTCATCCAGCATTCAAACCCCCCACCACTAGCTTCATTTACATATTGGCTACAAGGAGGAGCCTCTACTTCATCCCGGAAGCCGTCCAGCACTCCGGAGCAGCATCGCGAAGAGGGGAAGAAAATCTGCCTGAGCCAGACTTAGTGCCCCATATACAGGGTGCTTTGACCTTGGTCAATGCGCCCTATAAAAGGGGCACCTATAGCTAGCGTCCCATATATAGGGCACCAGCAGGGGCAGAAGACGATTTTGCACTTTTCAGAGTCCAATCGCCCGCCCGATCGGATTTTTGTTCTCTGTTTTCATCTTAGAACCTTTTATCACTTCATTTAGCATGCATTAAGTCATTTTACATCTTTCATATATTTAAAAATGTACCAAAAATAGGGGTTGGGATTTCTTCCCAATCCGGTCAGTTCATCCCCTTTTGTATGTTTAAGATTCACACCAAGCATGATGCTATACTCTCGCCAGAGCTAATGATCTTTACTTGTTTTCGTATTTCTCTGTAGGACATTCTTAGATGAACCCGACCGAGGTGAAGCTTCGACCCGATCGGGAGTAAAAGAGCTCACTAAAGCTCTCCTCTTTCGGCTGGCCGAGAGAGGAGAAGTTATAACCTAGCAATCTCCTCCCCCCCATTCCAAAAGGTACGGCAGTCAGACTTGCTTTTCATTCCATTTTCTTTACATCTAATCATATTTTGGAGTCTTCGGCTCCTGACGACCACACCCACACATACCACTAACCCTTCGCTCCGAAAGAAAGAAAGAGGGCGAACCGCCACACCGTACTAGCCATTTCCGGGTGCCTACACTGACTCTCTTCATTGTTTCAAAATGGACCCATCAACTTCTTCATGAGTTTGTCATCTGGAACATCTCTAGATGTGTAGAATAGCATCCTTCTTTTTGTACATGTTTACAACATTTAATATTGTGAGAATACATGTTAACTCAACTCAACAATAAATTAACAATTGAATTAAATACTTATGAATTCTCTCTCCAACTAATGAATAAAATTCATCATCTTCTATAAGACATTAATAGATGACTTCTATTGTCTTTATTTTTTATATAAAGTGACTAAAAGAAAGTAATAAGTGTTTAGTAATTGATAAAACATCATGTTCAAATAAAATTTTTTATTGAATTTATTTTACCTTGTCATCATCTCTTGCTCATATGCCAGACATATAGATGCAGACTGCTCAAAGATAAAATATTTTTGCAAGATAATCATGCTAATAATGATTATCATTATTTTATTAACCATCATTAATAAATTTTAATTAGTAAATACTAGTATATTTACCTTAAGATCTTGAAAGATTACTTCTTTCTTCTTAAGTGCAAGAGCATTATAATTTTGTTGTCATAAATGACAATACACCAGGTTGTAAACTCCAACGTATGTGGTAAAATTGGACCCATGCGGGCCTACACCTGATCTCCCCTACCAATTTGATATTCAAGGTCTCTCCATGGCCTAACATTCTCACCTTATATGTTTTGGTAAGACATCTCCCACATCTAGCAAATACAGCTTGTTAACCACAAAATATCAAATGATTGAAAAGTGATATCAAATTAACTATTTATAAATTATTTAATAAAATATATACCTGAGATAATAAAAGATAGACTACCTATGAATCCATATGTCACTAGAGTAGGATAAGAAATAAGGTGTTGAGAGATACAAGGTACAATCAGAGTAGCCTGAGAAACAAGGTGCTGAGAGGTATTGGGCATAGTAGAGTATAATGAGATGGATCTCTCTAAGCTTGAGAAGCAACCAAATGACCAATTGATTCACTTGGTTATGATGGTATAAGAGCCTATGATGTCTGCCGACTCTTATTGAACCTCTTCATATACCACACAATAAAAAATCATTATGATCACCTAGTTTTTTTTAAAGTCTTGGCATTAAGCATATTAAACTTAGAATCATCTAGATTTGGCCTCGATCCAGCCTTAAGAGGTCGATTAAGGTTCAATAGGCATGATCCGATCCCGATCTAGCTGATTTGATCTTGATCGAGGTTTAAATCAGCCTAAAGGGGTAATCTTAAGATTTATTAAGGTTTAGTTTGAAAGGGCTTAGAAACTGGTTTACAGGTTTAGATGGTTTGGTTTGGTTTGAAAGGACTTAAATAAAATTAAATTGGTTTATTCTATTTACTGGTTTGGTTTGATTTAAAAGGTCTTAGAAATCAAATTCAAAACAAACTGGTTTTTCTAACCTTATACTAAATGACAATATTAATTTTTAGTTAAATTAACTCACTATTAACTAGGCAAAGCAATTAGTCTATTATCAGTTTGACTCTGTTTAGATGAAATCAAAACCAAACTAAGTCATTAATGAGAAAATGGTTTGGTTCAGTTTTAGCTATACTGATTGTTTAAAGCTTTGAACTAAAAGGTTTGGTTCAATTTGGTTCGCTTTATCGATTTTTCTAGTTTCAATGAACACCTATAGTTTTATTTAGTTTATTCTATACTTAAATAATATATTTAATTTATTAATCCAAATCTAAACTTAATCAATGAAATTACATTCTAAACTCTAAACTCTAAGCCAAATTCACATAACCCTATACCACATTAATATAAACCATAAACCATATTCTATTTATTGATTACATGTCTATGTAATAAACCAATGAAAATTTTAAAACTACACTTAAACATCACTAGAGAAAGTAAGGTTTATATATAACTAAAAGAGGGGATCAGACACAACGAAGGTGGCGACGAGCTAGCGGAGGTCTCAAGCCAACAGAGAGTCACCCTAGCGCACACACATATAGATAGAGATAGAGAGAGGAGGGAGGCAATGACATTGGTGGTGGCCGGTAGCGACCATGGTGGTGGCAAGTTTGATGGCTAGTGGAGATCTCCATGAGAGAAGAAGTGCATTGAGAGAGAGAGAGAGAGAGAGAGAGAGAGAGAGAGAGAGAGAGAGAGAGAGGTGGCAGCCGATAGCAACGATGGTGGTGGCAAGGGTCGTGCTAGGCAAAGGTCTCTATGAGAGAGGGAGAGCACTTATGTAGAGAGAGGGAGAGGGGCACATGATTCTTAAAATGAAAGGATATTGGTGACGGCCGGGCTATCGACATTGGAACAACTTTGATTACTGATGATGGCTATGACTATAGTTCCAACCGTTGAACAATCAACTTTTGATTAGTGGAAACAACTCGACTTAGTAGTGGCAGTTGATGTAGACATCGCTAGTGACTACGTCCTGAAACAAAGTTCGGGTATACTTGTAATGTTTATGTGACGGTGTCAGCAATGATGAATATATATGGCAACTACTTCCCAATGGCTGTCTAAGTATGCTTGTCTACCAAAAAATAAAAAAAAAAGATTGCATAAGTATACTTACATTTGTGATGACGTCAAGTGGTCGTTATTAAACTTTTGGGAGACAACTTTTTGAAGTCATTGTCAATAAACTCTTTTATTGCAGTGAAAGTTTGAATATACCAAAAAAATCACTTAATTTTAATTGATATATTATAACTTTTTTGTTTTAATTTAAAGGTGAATAGTTAAAGTTTTATGTTTCCCAAGATAAGAATGAGGTAAAATTGAGATTTTAATATTTAATTAATCTAAGTCAAATGCCACGTAAACGAAGAGGTGATTTGCTAATTAGTTTCATCCCGACTTTGGTACTCGTAAACGACGAGCGTATCCAATTCTGATAACTTACCGGATACAACACATTATCGAATTCTGTTTCTACATGCACCCATTAAACGATGCTTGCGCAAGAAAGCATAGCCAAATAAATACAAAGCCATTACAGTCGCATACCAATTTCCACGGTTCTTTTAATTTTATCGTATTTTCTTGTATTATATAACCTTGGGATGGACGTTCAATTGAAGCCTTTGGGTTTGGCCGCTGCGATCACCGTCATCCACCGGTCGTTCGGTGGAAATGAATGCCGCACGGGACCCAGCACGCCCAATCCCATCGGGGAGACCCCACGGCCCACCGGGGGCGCAACCGAACCGGTATTACGTTAAAAACCAAAGCTAAAACTCGATAGAAACCACCGGGGGTGCTCCGTCAAAATTTGACTCTACTTACGTGAGACAAATAAATTGAAATAAAAGCCGAGTTTGAGCATATTTATATAGTCGACTAAACAATCTCACAGGTAACTCGACTACATACTTCATTCAATATTTATTTAAATATTAAATTATCTGTGTTAATAGTTATATTTTGTTGGTTAAATATCTGAAATAAGTTAAAAGTTTAATCTAAAACCAAATCAAAATTTATAAACAAGCTAAATTTAGAGTTTGATGAATAAATTTTGATCAAATTTAAACTTTATAAATAATCTACTTGCTATTTTTTAGTATATTTTTTTTTCATTTCTGTAGTCGATTTCTTTCTCGCCTTTGTTAAAATTATTTGATGACTTTTATTTTCAATGTAAATAATATTTATTAAAATATTATGATTAAAGCTTCAAAATCTTACGCATGTTTGGTTAGAATATAAAAAATGATGCTATATTAATATTGATATTGACATTTCTAGAAGTCAGAGTATCAAAATTGATACCAGTTGACCCTTGTATTACATTAATACTTTGTTCACATTACAAATTTTAAAATTGACATTATTAGCTAAACACCTCTAGGTGATTATTATCAATATCAATTTTAAAATTTATAATAATAGAGGTGTTTGATAGTGTTGCCAAACAAGACTTTAGATATTATTATGACAATCTTATAAATATACACTCGCATAACATGGAAAATATTTTTTTAGTTAATGATCTAAAAAGACTTCTAAACAACCAAGACAACCAAACAAAAATTTGTATTTACTTTTCCTTGAAAAGTTAATCCCGTGTAAACTATTTTCAACGTTTTCCCCTTTTACACTTAACAAATGCACCCTAAGTGTGGGTGAAGGGAGAAGAAATTGATGGCTGCATATATATAGTTGCGGCACCAATAAATAGGCATGGTGTTTAGTTTTAATTACATGTGCCTTGGCTTCTTATCCTTATATGGTGTTGAGATCTTTTTTGTTGTGATGTAGAAGTGAGAGTAGATCAATGTCGATGTGTAGGAATTCGACATGTGTCACATGAGATGAGAAATTTCAAAGATACTAAATTGTACCAAATCAACTATACATAGAAAATTTCTCTTCTAATGGCACACTTAAACATTCGGCACACTTGAGTCAGTTACCATATATTATTTATAGCCAGAACAACTTAGAAAACTCAAATCTATTAAGACTCTTTTTAATGTGTATCTAGTGTCTAAATTAACTATGACAACCAAATATCTATCCGGATAACAACCAAATCCTTATCTTGCTTTTAAGGTAGTTATGTCAATTTACGTGGCATTCTCTATCTTAGCTTAACTTCGCAAATGTCTCCATTCACAAGCTTCGCTAGCATGGCACTCACCTCGACTATGTGTCCAAAATAGCTTGATGCTGTACAATGCTTCGATATGGTTTATTTTCTCTTGATAAATGTGACAAATATCAATCACTATCAATCCTAGAAACAACCATCTTTTCGTAAGATTACATTAAACTTTATAAATTAACCTAGCATGTCCATACAAATTTGATTCCTAACAACAAGAAGGGGGCGGGGGTAACACAAAGAGGGGTAGGAAAAGAAACATTTAGTGCTCATTTGGCAAGTAGATGAGCCGCTTGGTTACACAACCTAAAAGTAAACAAGATCTACATTTTTTTTGACAAAAATAGTTTCTTGCACTAAAGGATATTCTATTGAGCTCACCAAAGCATGGGGCCATATCTAAGATTGCATCAACAATTGCCTTTGCACCGCTTCATTAGAATCATCATACACATTCTTCATAATTCACCTTCATTAGAACTCAACATCTATTAAACCATACTATTTTCTTGAGCTATTGCAATTTCACCTATGTCAACGCTCCCTATGAGTCAATAGACACCGTTCATCAACAGCCCTTTTAACTTGACATGTGCTTTTCTACAAATTTTGAGAGATCCATCTTAAGAGCGCATTGATGTTCAATTGAGCACATAGCTCCTAGTGAGATCATGTTTCTCTTCAAACATGACATATATCACATGTCAACGAGCATTCAACTTTCCTATCCAAATGCATATCCTCATAGATGTGATGCCTACAACCCAATATCGCCCATTATTTGCTTATTGGACCATGTCACCTTTACACACTTGTTACCTATCAATATTATCATGTCCATGCACATATGTAACAAACATCCAAAATCTAATAACTAACTTAAATCTTATTTTTCTACTGATGTAACAAAATATCTCAATCACATCCTTCTTGTTATCTTCCATTGTTGTTGTTTCTACTTTTTTCTTTTTTGTCTCTCACAAACTTTGGTCTTTCTTACACCTCCGGCAATCTTATACTTGATATGACCTTGATCACAATGGTAGTACGCTGTGCTACACTCCGTCTTGGAGTGATTGTGGCCGTCTCATCATATTTGTCTTTCAATTAATCTTCCACAACTTCTTCCTCTAGTCAAAGTGTGACTCTCACTTTATGTCTCCTCTTCATTTCTTTTCTAACAATACTCATTTGTCAACATTAAAACAATTAAATCATCTAATATAAATATCACTCTAAAACAGTAAGGTCGTCATTAAATAGTTGTATGATGCCAACAAGAGAAATGCCTTGTCTTATTTTCATGTCTAACTAGGACAAGCACTTCCATCAATATCTTGTTGAAATTCATTGAGATAAACTTCTAACCTTATTTTCTCGGTTATCTTCAAGCCATACAACTTTGTCTTTACTATTAACTAGTTCTTTAGCAACTTGAACTTATACATGCTCAAAACTCTTCTCTAAACATCCACCAAATCTTGCAACTTAATTACCTCTCAAAGTATGTTATCCACCAAGAATAGTTGTATCATGTTATTCGCTACCTATTGTCAGCCCATATTTCTACCATTAGCTTTTTTTGGTTTGTTTGTGTCACGTCCCGGATTTTCACATACGCAGCGGAATTAATCCGGCGACGCAACCAGGGAAATTAACCCCTCAGATACATCGGTTTGGAAAAATTGACGACAAAACCAGGATCTAATTCATAAGTCAAATAATTCTATCAACTAAAATCATACCATGATACAACAATTAATGGATCATCCAAAAAGAATACATAATGCTCTTCCAAATAATTCCTCTAGATCTAAATCACCACGCTTCTGCTACGCTAAACCTGATTACCTGAAAAATTATTAAAAGAATTGGAATGAGTACGACAACTCAGTAAACACCCCTTCATCCGCCGAATCAGATAATTAAATTGCCTAAATGATAATTAAATAAATACCCAGTGCTACCATTGTTCTATATATGTATAGAACTAAAACAATATGATAATTATCTGGCTTATCCACATATCTTTAAACCACCAACTATCAAATATATAGACCCAATCGGCACCTATAACCATCAAAAGAAGAACCTAACTAGAAAAGGATAAGATATGCATGAATACCTATTATAGGACCTACATGGTGACACTACACATAAATGAGACACACCATGCATATACATAACCTGCTTATAACAAACTAATGCACATTCTAAGAACATACCCACACAATTGTAGACACGCAATTTTGGCCTAGTTGGAGAGCTTAAATTTTTGTTTTCATGAAGAATATTTGAGTAACCTTTCAAGGGAACCGTGTTTTTCGGAAGAATCAGGTTTTTCGGCACATTCCAAAGAAGATCGATAGGATGTTGACCGGGGTCAAAGCACCATGTATATAGGGCACCAGGCGCCCTGATTATAGGGCACCAGGCACCCTATATATAGGGCGCCTGGCACCTGGTCAAATCGACTCGACCGGCCATAGGGACTCATCTTATTGATTTGACATAGCTCATGATGCTGGCACCCTATATATAGGGCGATTTGCCGCGTGGAACTGCTTTTCGGAATTGGCCAAAGTACCATATTTGGGCTATAAATAGACCCCCATTTGAAGCTGGAAGGGGGTTCCAACTTCGTACCACCCTAGAGCTCATCCAATACCACGTTTCTAAGCCATTTTCACCTCCCATAAGCCTTCAAACCGATCCAAATTCACCCCCCCCCAAATCCCAAAAACTTGTTGTTTCTGTCATCTAGAATCATGGTTTTTTCTCCACTTTGAGAGCCTCTATCTATCTCTCCTCTTTTATCCAACATCCAAACCACCCACCACTAGCTTCATTTACATATTGGCTACAAGATGGAGCCTCTACTTTGTCCCGGAAGCTGCCTAGCACTCCGGAGCAGCATCGCGAAGAGGTGAAGAAAATCAGCCCGAGCCAGACTTAGTGCCCCATATACAGGGCGCTTTGACCTTGGTCAACTCGCCCTATAAGGGGGGCACCTGCAGTTAGCGCCCTATATATAGGGCATCAGCAAGGGCAGAAGCCAGTTTTACACTTTTCGGAGTCCGATCGCTTGTCTGATCGGATCTTTGTTCTCCATTTGCATCTTAGAACCTACTATCACTTCATTTAGCATGCATTAAGTCATTTTACATCTTCCATATATGTAAAAACATACCAAAAATAGGCATTGGGATTTCTTCCTGATCCGGTCAGTTCATCTCCTTTTGCACGTTCAAGATTCACACCAAGCATGATACTATACTCACGCCAGAGCTAATGATCTTCACTTATTTTCATGTTTCTCCGCAGGACATTCTTGGGTGAACCCGATCGAGGTGAAGCTTCAACCCGATTGGAAGTAAAAGAGCTTACTAAAGCTCTCCTCCTTCGGCCGGCCGAGAGAGGAGAAGTTAGAACCTAGCAATCTCCCCATTTCAAAAGGTATGACGGTCAAACTTGCTTTTTCATTCCGTTTGCTTTACACCTAATCACATTTTGGAGTCTTTGACTCCTGGCGACCACACCTACACACACCACTAACTCTTCAATCCAAGAAGAGAAAGAAAGAGGGCGAACCACCGTATGGGCCGTTTCCGGGTGCCTACAGCAATCATGCAATAGATGCACCTATCCTCTAATGTAAAATCACATATTTTCTTATTGGCAAGGAATGCGTCATCTTGCCATCTCAACTAGCTACCACCAGATCTACCATATATAGCAGTAACATATAGTAAAACGAAGTCCCCTAGTACACCAAGGCAGTGGTGACACTTAGGACAAACCGCAGTATCCAAGATCGAAGGATGTATCGGACTGTCCTAATCCCCGCTGCCCACAGGCTCGACTACTAGTCTAGTGTAGCTTAGTCTGTCATTTCATTTAATGCACATATGCATTCATTCCAACCGTGCCATGCCATGCCATGTCAATTGCTATGTAAATTATAACCACTAATATGAATATATGCACATCTAATGCATTTAACCATCTACAAAAAGAAATATATATGTGCTTGACATAACTTATCCACATATTATTTATGGAAATGCTATTCCATACATATATGCATGAAATATGTTGACATAAAATATATGCACCAAATTAGTTTTTCAACCATATAAAAATTGATGAAAAATGCTATATAATCAGGTTTATTTATTAATCTAAAAATCTATCTAATCCAATTGATATGCAATCATAAATATTAACAAAGACCCAATCGGGTTAATATACAATGGCATATCAAATTCACAATTTATGTAGTTTAAATTATACAACACATACTAATCAACAATTAAGATAATTGATTTAATAAAATCAATAACTATATAGCATGCATCTACCAAATTTAATAGGATGTCTAAATATGAACAATCACCACATCCAATATTCACAAATATATTTAAATCAACATCTAAAGATGGTTGATAAATTTTAGACATTAAATTTAATGGTATTAGACACATCTGGGATGCCTACTTGAACGACACTGGAAAGAGAGACACACGACGCTAAGGTGCTGGCACACGGCGGTTGACGACGACAGTCAGACGATGGTCAAACAGCGCTGGTGCGGCACCGCGGCAAGGCTGCTCCACGATCAACGTCGAGTCATAGAGGGGGAATCGAGACAGCTGCATGGGTCCCGGATGAGAGGGCTGGACGGCGACAGGCACAAGGTAGAGAGAGAAAAAAAAGAGTAGGGCAGTGCAGGCACGATGAGGTAGTAAGACGGTAGCTCCCATAGGCAGAGCCACGGTGGGGTGAGCTGCACACGCAAGGGGGAAGATGGCTACGAGCGGCCGAGGTGGACGGGCAAATAGGCAGGGCGAGCAATAGGCATAGGCATGGGCATGTGTAGGAGGTGCATAATCGAGCGAGGCACGAGCATGATGGAGTCGACGAGAGAGAGAGCCGAGGGGGAAAGAGAAGAGAGGGCACGACGCTGTGCGCCGTGCTCGACAATGCACCGGCCACGCACGTGCCAGCTGTTGGAAAAACAGAGGAGAGAGAGAGAGAAAGGGCTTGGGAGAGGGAAAGGGAAAAAGGAGGAGAGGGAGAGCGGAGAAGGTGGATGGCACAGGTGACCTCACGGCAACAATGGCACGGTGACGAAAGAAGAAGAAGAAGAAGAGGAGGAGGGGCGGTGTCGTAGGTGAAACAGAGGAGAGAGAGAGTTGGAGACAGTGTAGGTGTGAGCGGATGTGGGGCGGCGGCTGTGACAACGACGACAGTGCAGGAAAGGAAGGAGGATGGGGGGGTAGACCACAAGATGGAGACGATGGTAATGGGAACGTCACACGGGGGCAACGACGGTGAACACACGAGCGGAAGCTACTACAGCGATCACGTGGGCAAGGGAGTGAGAGAGAGAGAGACAGACAGATGGGGGCGATGCACGAGGATGTGGTCGCTATGGGGGGGTTGAGGCGGTCGGAAGGGGGGAGAGGAAAAATAAAAATAAATGAGAGAGGGGGGCTAAGGCGGTGGAAAGGTGGTGGAGAGTTTTTATTTTATTTATTTTAAAAATAGGATATTACACTTTGCTTTCTTGTTAAAAGTATTTTCAATCATTCTCACATAAGAATGTACTCTATGTGTTGTTGTCATAGAGTCATCGTAGTCATCAAATATTTCCACAAAGAAGCTTATAATTTTTTCCACTACTCCTTAACTTGTGCCATCCTTGTCTGGTATTGAGCTATCTTGATCAATTATGTCTTTAATCAATATTCACTTATATATTTATATCTGCACAAATTTGATTGCTAATTCAGAATATACTTGATCCATACATCCAATGAAATTGGAGTACCTAAAAGCTTAAAGATTGCTCTTAGATAACCTAATTATATCATCATATCTCTATGTGAAATCACATCGATTGTCTAATTTGTGTTCTTACTTCTCCCGAATTGGATGCTATTAATAGGTACAAGCAAGACCCAACAACTCTATTCAACAACTTAAATTTAACAAACAAAATATTCATATCAAATCAACTTAATAATAAGATCCATACTTGGATCCAATATAAACTATCTAGACTTAATAATCTAATCATGTTGGGTCCCCATATTGCTCCTATTAACATCTCTCTCCTCTTGGATAGCCTGATTTGGCCTTTCACCCGGGATGGTATGCTAAATGCTAAAACTGCCTATAGATTTTTGGCAAATCAAGTCAGACCCCCCGGCCCCTTTGACATATTATGGCACCCCAAGGTGACCTAGGTGTGCCCTTAGAAGATTTTCTTCTTCTTATGGAAATGTATGTCTAGCAATCTACCCACAAATCTGGCTATTGCCAGACGTAGCCCCCATATTGCTGCCATGTGAAATACTTATTTCTCTGGCCATGAATCTTTACAACATATCTTTTTAGATTGCTCTGGGAGCAGGGCCGTCTGGTTGACCTCCCCCTTGGGAGGGCCAAAAAAGTGGGCTGACAGAAATATCCATGGTGTGATCCAGTCCTAGTTGTCCTGGTTCAAACAAGACTCTGTAGAAATCTCCAAGTTGGGCACCTTAGCTATTACAATCCTTTGGCACATATGGAAGGCAAGGTGTGATGTCCTCTTCAGGAATCACATGGATCAACCATTGACCATTCTCAAGCGAGCTTCTCAAGATGCTTATTTCTACCTGACTCTGAGCAATGCACCTAAGGCAAAATTCCCTCTTTCTTGGCGTCCTCCTCCTAAGGGAATGGTAAAAATTAATGTTGATTGCGCTATCCACAATGACCTAGGGTCTACTAGTCTGATCGTGCGGGACAATGCGGGCACTCTGCTGCACTAGAAGGTCCTCCTGCATCCCTTTGATGATCCTCAGATTCTCAAGGCCATGGCCATCCAAGAAGCTTGTAGCTAGGCTGTCGAGACCGGCTTGAAAGCTACTATTGACAGTGACGCAAATATCGTTGTTGACGCTATCTCTAGAAACGGACCACTGCTTTGGCATGCCCAAGAGATTATTTCACTTTGTCAACAGGTTATTAGGACTAGTGATTTACTTCTTTGCTTTATTCCTAGATGTTGTAATTAGGCCGCCCATCTTTTGGTAAAGTGGGCCCTGAAGTATCCTCTTCCAACCACCCCTCCTTGTGATCTCTCTCCCTCTGTGAGGGATCAAATTTGTATGGACCTATCCATTTAACTTAGTATTTGCACCCTTATCTTTCAAAAAAAAATCTCTCTCTTCTTCACTTCAAGATAGGGAGTACAAGATGGAAACAAAAAGTCTGGGTCAAAGCTACCACCACCGCATTTGGAGCTGCTTAATTCCACTACTCTAACATTAGTTGTTGTAGGTAGGGGTGTTCATGTAAAATTGGATCCGGTTCGCATTCATATTCAGATAAACATATCTAGATAAAATAGGGCTATAAATAGGGCTGTAAACATATCCAGATAAAATCCGGATCCAGTTCACATTCATATTCAGATAAGCGAATATTATCCATTTAGGGTGCTCCGTCGGATAGTATTTTTGAATTTGGATATTATCTAAATTTTAAACAGAGTGGATTTGGAATCACTAGATCTGCTCCGATTAAGATCCGGTTTGAACTGAGCCATTGGATGTAAGATCCAACGGTCCTCTTTAAACCTTAACTTAAACACCTATTCGATTCTTTGAGGTGTCTCACCCATAAATCCCTAGTACCCCCTGATTCCCCATCCCGCAGGCGGCAGGCAGCAGGCGGCAGGCGGAGAGGGCATCTCGAACTCTTGAGCAGAGCATCCCTCCCGATGACTCGGTGGCTCCCTTTGAGCATCCCCCTCTTGGCGGCTCCCTCTGTCCCGATCCCCCTCCCGGCATCCCGAACTCCTGAGCAGAGCCAGTTTGTCTCGCACCCCTCCCTCCTGAGCATCCCCCTCCCAGCAGTTCCCTCTGTCCTGCATCCCCCTCCCAGCTCTTCTCCCGGTGTCGTCCCCGTGCGTGCTCTCGAGGCACGTGTTAACCTCCTTCCCCCCTCTCTTTTCCCTGTTTGCTTCTAGATTTCCTTCTCTTGGGGTCGCATCCACACCACCGGTGGCCACAACTGCTCATTGCCATGGCTTCTGAGGCTACTGCTTTCCAATGGAGGAGATTGAGGCTACTAGTTTTCAATAGAGGAGACTAGGAGAAGACTCTCTCTCTCTCTCTATCCCGACTTACCTTTGGCGTGGAAGAGACTAGGAGAAGACTTGGCAACTAGGTAGATTGGAGCTCACTTTCAAATACTTCATGCAAAATTTTTAAGTGGATTTGAGTGGGCATGGGTGGCCGGCAGTTCTAGGTGTCGCGACATGCTCGGTGATCCATTCCGCAATGTGCTCGGTGCTCCATTCTAGGACACTACGGCAGTGTAGTTAGACAATGGCTCCTAGACATAAGTGCAACGTAAGTGCTCGGCCGACCCGGATCCGACCGACCCCAGAAAGATCTTCGACAATGGCTCTTGGACGTAAGTGCTCAGTGCTTCATTCAGAGCCTTATTGTAATGTGATTTTTTTTATCCTTGTTGTAGTTGATGTTATAATTGCATGTTAGATTTTGTTTTGCTCAAATATTTGTGATCGACGTTAACTTATTTGATTTGTTTGACGTATGTTTGTAAATGTCAATGGAAGCAAATTTGTTTCCTCTTTCTATAGATAGTAATGTTGGGTCATCCAGTATAATTGCAGTCATCCCTAATGATAGTGATAACAATGTCAATGCGAGTAGTGATGGTACACAGCACACAACCCATAATAGGTGATGAAATTCAAATTGTTGAAGGAGACGTTACAAAGCCTCCATTATTCAAAAAGAGAAAACTAAGTTCAGCTGTTTGGAAAGATTTTGAGAAAAGTAGAACCTAAGATGGTAGGGATATTGCAATATGTCTTCATTGCAAAAAAGCATTTGATGGTTCTAGCTCAAAAGGCACCACCCACTTGAGCAATCATGCTAAGAGATGTCCATAAAAAGTTCATGGTGACATAAAACAACATATGTTGACAGTGTCTAAATCTACGGATGAATCAAATATGAAAATTGTCAATTTTAAATTTGATCAACAACGTAGCTGTAGAGATCTTGCAAATATGATCATCAAGCATGAACTGTCTTTCAGTTTTGTTGAGTATGAGTATTTTGGAACTTTTGTTTCAAATCTTTAGCCTCAATTCAAGCATTGATGTAGAACAACTATTAGAAATGAGGTCATGAAGATTTATGAAGAAGAAAAGGAAAAGATGTACAAACTTTTTAATAACTTAGGATCTCGAATTGCTCTCACCATAGATTTACGGACTTCAGGACAAACTATGTGTTATGCATGTTTGACAGCACATTTTATAGATGAGCAATGGTTGTTGCAAAAATTTTTTTTGCATTTGAGTATGTTCCAACTCCACACACTCTTGACATTCTTTTTAAAGTTGTAAAAAAACAACCATTGACGTGGAATATTGATAAGAAATTGTGTGCCATGACCTTGGATAATGCTTCTATCAACAATGCAATGGTTAAAGATCTTAAAAGTAGGCTTGGCAAAAAGAATTTATTGATATGTCAAGGTCAGTTCTTTCATATTAGGAGTTATGCTCATATTCTTAATTTGATTGTTCAAGAAGGGTTAGGGGTGATATCTAAATTCATTGAAAAGATTCGAAAAACTATGGCATATGTGAGAAAGACACCTAAGAAAAAGGAGATGTTCAAAATAGCTTTGTTGCATAAGCATTTATCAACCTCAAAGGGTCTATGTTTGGATGTACCTACAAGATGGAATTCTACTTATTTGATGTTATTAACTACCTTTGAGTTGAAAAATACTTTTATTCGACTTGCTGAAATTGATCATGATTATTGTGATTGTCCTTCTTCACTTAATTGGCAAATAGCTTCAAATATTCTTCAATGTCTAATGGGGTGTTTGGTTGCATGATAATTTTTTGTACACTTTCATGATAAAAAATTGTATTAAAATAAAAAGTGAACCAACTCATGACATAAAATTATCATGTTTGGAGGGATGTGATTACAAAAAAGAGTAACTACCACACATGAGCAAACAAAGTGGGGAACCACAAGAAAAAAGAAAGAGGTGAGGCCCTCTTTTTTTGTTTAAGAAGAAAATCACTTTCAAAACATAAAATTATCATGGTTGTCAAACACCTCTTTTAACAAGTTTTCTTATAATTTTTAAAACTTAAAATAAAAACCTGAATTATCATGCATCCAAACACCCCATAAAAGTTTTTTACCAAGCCACATTGACACTTTCTGTGACAAAATATGTTGCTGCCAATCTATATTTTGGTGATATTTGTGTTGTGCATATCAAGTTGCATGCATGGATTAAAAGTGATGTTGACTACGCATGCAACATGGCTATTGTGATGTTAGCAAAATTTTCTAAGTATTAGGATGAATGTAGACTATTGCTGACTATGGCTTGCATTCTTGATCCTCGTTGGAAGTTTGATTTTGTTATTATTCTTTATGAACAAATCTATGGTGATAGTGCACATATTTATATTGAAAAGGTGAAATTGTTTTTTCACAAACTTTATAATGAGTATGCAATGAAAAGTTGTGATGATAATGTGACATCTTCCAATGCTCTTAGCAAGTCTTGTATATTGGAGGAGAAACGCAATGACATAATAGATGAGTTAAAAAATATTTTTTAGAAACGTTTAAGTGAGAGAACTTCTATGACTTGTCAGAAAACTAAGTTGGATGTGCATTTAGAAGAGTCTCATTCTCCTGATGAAGGACTATTTGATGTGTTATCATGGTGAAAATGTTATGGCAAGAAAATTTTCATTCTCTCAAAACTAGCAAAGGATATTTTTGTAATTCCAGTCACGAGTGTTGCTTTTGAGGCAACTTTTAGCACAGGCTCACAAGTTGTGGATAATAGTAGATCATCTTTGCTTCTTGAAACCATTCAAGCATTAATTTATACCTAGGACTGGTTGCCTTCAATGAAAAAGAAAGGTGAGTCATCACATTATTTATTCACCAATTTAGACATTAATTTGTACTCAAGACTTGACATTACTTATTATTGTTATCATTTTCAAATGACTATTCTCCAATTATCATTTGAGAAAGTAAACATGAGGAAGAAAGTTTTGGTAAGTAAATTTCAAGATAAGAACATGTTAAGTGTATTCATTTTCCTTACATAACTTGTTCTATTGTTTACAGATTGATGACACTTATATATGAAGCTTTGGTTGGAGTATGTCAAAGATGAAGACATATCTTATTATATTTGACGTTTGCATGTTGATGACACTTAAAATATTTGAGTTCATGCACTTGTTTTGTTCTTTGCATTTGATGGCACTTAGTATTATATTTGATGACGCTTGTTTTATTCTGTGGTTGATTGCACTTAGAATTTTATAGTTGAATATTGTATGTTTCAGAAAGGCTTTATGGTTGAAATTTGTGGTTGAATATTATTTTCTTCTTTGCGGTTGATTGCATTTAGATTGATGACTGAAACAACTATGATTAGTTTTTGCATTCCTTTTAGGTTCTTGACATGTAATGGAGAGTGGGTTGAGATAAGGTGGTCGTGCATCATTTGTATGTAAAAGGTTGCCCATATTTTGTTGTGAATTTACAATTTTTTTGGTTTTTTTTACATTTTTATAACTTATGCAGGTTATGGGGCAAAGCGGATATTATCTGTATCTGAGAGATATCTGATTGTGAAGATTTGCTCCGTATTCGAATTCTAACCGGAGCGGATATCCGATATCCAAATTGACTAGCGGAGCGAATTTGAAAATGACATATTTGCTCCGTATCTGCTCCGTTTATAGTTTTACCGGTAAATCGAACTGATAATTTCTTATCGATTTTGTTTAGTTTGGCACCTAGCTCCTCAAACTAAACCGAACTGATAAATCGGTTAACCCAGTTTGACAAGGTTTGACCCCCATTATTTACACATTATATTATATTTTAATATATATTATATCAATTTTAAATATATATTATTATAAATTTAAGTTATTTAGTTTATCTCATAACAAATCTAGTAATATGATTGAAATGAATCAAAGGTCATCAAATAAAAAGAAAGAAAGAAATGAATCAAAGCAAACCAAACGGATAACTTGATTAATTTGGTTTGGTTGGACAAGGTGCGTACAATATCCAAGGACCAAACGATTTTAGCTACCGGAAGAACCCTAGTTGTATAGTTATAAATAAAACTTTGTCAAAGTAGACGGTTCTTGCCTCTAGGTGCAAGCGGGTCATCATGACTACTCTGCATCATATTTATGTACGAAGAAATCTGCGGACAGAACAGACAGGCATATGCACGGAATATTAGCTCATGCACTTCTCGGATCCGCCGCGCCGGCTAGCTAGCGGTCATTGTTCTCTCTCTTTCTACTCTCATGCATGGGAGGTCGTGCTGCCATACAATGCTCGGCGTATATCCTCCGCGGTCCCACGGCCAAGGATGCGAAAGAGTCATGTCGAGCATAGCAGTTTACTTTATTTATTTAGCGAGGCTCTTCTCTTAATTTTTTTATAAAAAATTAATAAATATATTAGTAAATCATATATGTAATGTTTCATCAAATTATGTATTTATTAAAAATTTATAAAAAACTAAAGGAGAATTTTTCTAAAATTTTTCACTCTCTTATTTGTATATAACCAAGTTCAAATCGAGTGGCTTTGGACCTGTACTATTCAAAATAGGCTTAATGAAAATTCAACTCTCCGAGTTATTAGTTTAGTTGATCTGACTTAAACTCGAGTAAAAATTCAGTGTAAGATTCCGTTTGAATTTGATTTAAATTTGTTTGTGAAGGTCGTGTAAATTTGCTTAAGAAGTTTGAACTCAAATTTGATTTAAACTTGTTTACGAAACTTAATTATAAATATTTTATAAAGTTCGAAGCATGTGTTTGATCTCGTGATTCAATTAAAATTTTTTTTTGACATCTTTGATCAACTATTATTTAATTTTTACGTATTTAATGTGTACTTTTTAAAAAAAAATTTCTGTAATTATACGAGTCCTCGGGCGATCTTTAACGAGTTGAGATCAGGAGGCTGCTCAAACGCGACTTGTTTAAATGTCGATTTTTATTTGTTTTAAACTTATTTATGTAACACGATAAATATGTGGGGTCAAACTTTTATCCAACTAGGTCTCAGACTACTCTGCATCCGGTCGCAGGGGGGGTCATGTCCGAATTGGACAAGATAACCAGCCGAGAGAGATCAGATGGGGACGGGGAGGCATCTCGTCCTCCACTTGTCGGAGCAAGCTAGCCAGATCTGCCTACCACATATATCCAAGCACTCCGACACGGCATCTTCCGGTCCGTCCACGGCATGGCGGCCGGCCTGCCATTGGCCAGCTGCATGCACACGTGGAATCTTGCAGTGTACGACACGTCACAGCCAGATACACACCATGCAGCCGGAGATCAAAGCAGCTGCCTGTTCGATGTTTACTCCAACGGCTAGCGTAGCCTTTGGAAGAGTCGTATATATTCTGTTGCACGTACAAGGGCACAGTTAGGAGTTAGTCACTCGAAGTGGAGTTGTAAATAGAATCTGATATATTAAAATTTATTTTTTTGATAAATATTAACCGTTGTTGCACCGCATATGAACGTAGTGATTATAAAATCAATTAAGATTTCAAGAGGGATTACTATCTCTAGTGGGTGTGAGTTTGAGAGAGTCTTTTGGTGTGATTGTTTGAGAGAATTCGGACTCCGAAGATTTCATAATCGAAGTGGACCCGTTTAAAACCCTACCGAGTATAGTGAGGAGAGAGACAGTGGCGTGAGAAGAGAAGTAACTATGGTAAGGAATCCGTCTATGGGGATCACGGGAGGAGATAACTGTGTGTGATGCTTTGAATCTCCTTCCCTACCGGAAGGGATCACGTGAGCAGCAGGTACTTGTCGCCGCCGCCGCCCAAGATGTATACTTGGCTGGAATATTTCGCCATGTGCCCTTTTAGACCACCATGAATCTGCTTTTCTCTCTCTCTCTCTATTTGTCTTGACCAACAAAGACGGATACTCTCTCTCTCTCTCTCTCTCTCTCTCTCTCTCTCCATGTAAATCGATTACTTATACTTCTTTTTTTTTGGTCAGTGGCTCAGTGGCCTGCAAGCGTGCAGTGCCACACGCGGTTGAACGTTCGAGCCCCAGCTCGAACGTCACAAGACGCCGCCCCCCCTGGGCAGCCGTCCGAGCGCCCGCTCGAGACGATCGAGCGGCCGCTCGAACCGTCGACGGCCTGTCCCCCATGGACAGACGGGTGCCAATTGACCTATGGTCGATCGGCATTACTTATACTCAATATCACTTCCAGGCAACCGACTTGGGGCAGTTTTTTTTTTGGCCTTCCAAGAGTTCTAAATGACCACTGTGACACCATTCCGATGGCTATGAATTCAAAAGATATCTAGTTAGAACATTAAAAGTTTCTAAGATGTGCCACTACCATGTTTTTATGTCGACTAGCCAAGGTGATCATGGGTCCACCTCCTAAATGAGAGGCTCCGCACTAATATCCGTAGGTAGGAATAAGTGCATCGGTAGGTTTGGTTTGATTTGAAAGAAAAGTTGTTTGACCCAAACTAAAACTTGACCCTTCATCAACATGAACCAAACCAAATCAAACCAACATAAAAACCTAGCACTTTGGGTTTCATTTAAAGGGTATAGTGAGGTCAGGTTAAAACAAACAGCTATATGGGACAAAAGAGAGAGCGTGAGGCCACTTGGTCTCATATCAGCCCATCCAGGGAGTCTTTGCACCATACATACTCTTCAGCGGACACACTTCACAGACTTCAAAGCGAAAATGAGAGTCTTTGCACCATACATACTCTTCGATGAACCATACATACTCTTAACCCGATAGCGAAAATGTTTTTCTTGTTTTTCATAGAAACGAAAAAAACAAATACCATGTGTGTCATATTTAAAATACTTTTTTGAAAATATTTTCAATTATTTGGTTGATTTTAAGAAAACATTTCAAATTGTTTTATATTTGATTTCTTAAAAGGTATTTTAAACCTTCGAACGAAGCATATAATTTTATCATGTATAAATACTTCATGTTTTCTATGCTTTTCCGGATGGAACCCTGGTCGGCTGTCTCAATATATGCATGACTAGAAAGCTCCCAAAAAATGGCATTTCAATTTCATGAACTTTTTCGATGCTGAAGAAGGTCAAGATTTCAAGAAGTTCCATGACCTGCCCCGTTTATATAAATAAATATATATATATATATATATATAAAACCATTGTATATCTCAATATAGCTCCATTATGACTTGTAGCATGACTATACTTCAGCTTAATATAGAAATCATCATTTACACTCTAACCAAATGTCATACACTTCTTTTGCCTCTTAACCTTGAATAGAGCTTGACATTTGCTAAGGCCTCATTTACACTCTAACTAAATATCATTCGCTTCTTTTGCCTCTTAACCTTGAATAGAGCTTGACATTTGCTAAGGCCTTGGTCCGGTAACACTAGTCGACACCTCTATCACTATCAACTTTAAAATTGACATTGATAGTAATTCTTAAAAGATGTTTGATTAATAGTATGAGTTTTAAAATCAAATGTGCAAATAAAACATATTATGCAATACAAGTGTCATCGATTTTGATAGAACTTCTAAAAATATCATTATCAATATTGATATAATATCAACAAACCAAATAGGTTATAAGGTACTATTTGGCAACACTACTAAACACTTATAACTACTAATTTTAAAATTGATATTAATAATAATTATCTAGGGGTGTTTAACTAGTAATATCAATTTTGAAATTTGTAATGCAAACAAAATATATTATGTAATGATAGAAATGTATGCCCTACAAATCAATCATATGTGATATGATTTTACATTTCTTGTAATATCTTATTCAGTATAAATGGTATAATCTTCATTACTTGCACTATCTAGATGCATCTATCGTAATGAAATCCTAGGTTGCATGCACTGATGATTAAATTATGATGAGATCATGATAATGAGATCAATCATCTAAAAGCATGTACTCTAAATGTTCCTAGTCGAAGGATCCTTGAGACGGGAGATCAAAGATCCAGTAAGACTAGTGTATATGATATCTTTTCATATGATGAGAATGATCAATTTCATTAGTTATCAGTGTGGGGACACTGAGATACATGTATAGATGCTCATTAAAGGAATAAATTCACTGAACTGACTAGTATAGAATCCTTGAATGGTATCTTACCGAACTGTTGATCAGGGTATTCTATCATCACGGTTGCACGGTTGAATCTTTGACCTGAGTCGCCAAAGATGTCTTATTAGGTGTACCATGTACTTTGACTATTGACTTATGGATCACTTAGTATTGTGGTCTTGTATAATTAATGGATTTGGTATATGGGAAATCCGATGGAGGCAATTGAGCAGACAATAGGAGATCGTCCACTCTCAATAGGAGAGGAAGAATATCCTATGGATAGTACTCTAAATCCTTGGCCAAGGTAGAAAGGTTAAATGGAAAAGGATTTTCCAATTGATCCAATTACGAGTACAAGATTCCATAGTGTCGGTATATTTAGGAGTTGACAGTCAATGCCGTACTCCTATCCGATCGGGACATTGGATGGACAAAGTTTTATAGCCATGTGGTAACCGATGATGGAAAGGTTCTTTGGAGAGGAGTTCATCCCCGAAGTCGTTTGGGATCATAGGATGTGGCTTGTACCCTTTATGATTGGTAGGTCGTTAAATCTATTATGAGATAATATATTTAATTTAAAAAAAGTTGTTCTTTTAATTAGGCCTCAACCAAATGAGCTATTGGGCCTAGTAGGTCACACACATAAGGACAATCCATAAGTTTTGGGGCAAGGGTGCAAATATAGAGAAAGGAGGGGTTTTTATGAAAAACATGAAATTCTCTGTATAATAGCGAATTGAGCATGAGCCCCAGAAGCCAAGGCTGTAAAATTTGTCCCTATCTCTCTCCTTCACGTGTTCCCATACTGGAGGCCGTCGAGAGTAAATGAGACTTTATCCAGGGCGAGTCGGAAGGTGTGATGTGAAGGAGAACCCGACTATGGAGGTGTGGATACGACTAAAGGCCACACACTTGAGTGGCTAAATGAGAGTGAGAACGCTCGATCTTCTCCAGACTTTAAGGATTATTTGAATCCCATAAAGGTATGTGTTCGAAATTGTTTTGAATACCGGTTTTGTCGACGTCGTTCAGTTCCGATCGAGATCAAGAAAATGATATATGGGGAATCGAATATTTTTTGCTACGTCAATCTGATTGGACTGATTCCCAACATGTAACACAATTGTCAACATGTATTCATTTTGATATTAATTCCCTAAGTTCTATAAATATCAATAGCAATATTAATATAATATCAATTTTGATAATCTAACCAAACAGACCATAAACTATACTACTCATCTTAGATCTTGCAATCGATCGGGTGTCAAGGTTTCCTAAGAGTTTTATGCACTATTCATCAACCATTTGAGATCATTTGCACTTTTAAGCAAATCTAGAAAGCTCTACATTCAACTAGGCATTAATAATATCTTGAACACACATTTTTCAATGAGATTAAGTTCCTCTTTAAATTTGGCATATATGTGGAACTTGTATGAGTTTCACTCATTACTCTCAAGAATATGCATCCTCAAGGATCTAATACTTACAGTCTACCATTTTTTTCTTTTTGCTAATAGGATAACAATGTTTCCTTCAGTGACGAATCCAAGATTTTAATTTGGTGGGATCACTAAATTAAGTAATTAATAATAATTTATAATATATATTTTTATATAAACATCAAAACAAATTTTCAAATAAAGAAAAGACTTTTGATACAATATTTTTTCTTACAAATGAACTTGACAAGTTTTCATATTTTGAAATGTCTCAATATTACAATTTTTATTGACATTCTCAAATATATCTTTCTTAATATATGTCACTAGACAATCATTCATCCATTCATCACACATTCGATTCTGTAGCTTGTTCTTGATATATGTCATTGAAGAGAAAACTCTTTCAACATTTGCAGTAGCCACCGACAATAGTAAAGCCAACTTGATGACAAATATACCATTGGATACACAATATGTTTTTTGGTCTCTACCAAATTTCTTGAAAGTTCACCAATACCAAGTAAGTTGGAAAATCTTTCATCTGATCTCATATCATAAATGTAGTTCTCAAGCTGATTATGGGGTAGTACTGTAAGGAATCAATCTAAAAATTTAAAATAATTTTGATTCCTTGAATCTAAGGTCTTAGCCTTTATTGAAACCAAAACGACAAAACTGGGTACCAATTAAGAAGGAGATAGAATATACCTTCTTGGGATTTGAAAAATCTCTCACCATAGATGAAGAGTGGATGTTCCTTGCTGCTTTAAACCGTTCAAGTGGATGGCCTCTAGCGGTATCCACACGAACTTCTTCCAAGGACCGGTTCTCCTTCGCTCCAAGCTCGAAAACTCTTCCAAAACGGAGTTGGACAATGCGGAGACTCCTTCTACAGAAGAGAGGAGAGAGGGAGGCTGCCAAGGACATTCTCCCACCCTTTGGCTTGATAGGGTTTAGCTTCTTAAGCATATAATATATAGAAGATGCAATTTTTCACAAAAACCCAAATCTTCTATATATTTACATTTTTGCCCCTGTCCTTAGAATTAGTTCTAATGTGTGTGATCCACTAGGCCCAATAGCCAATTTGGTTGAAGCCAAATTTTTTTAAAGAAAACAATTCTTTTAAATTAAATCCAATTTATTATCTGATAATAGATTTGATAACTTTCAGATCATAAAGGGTACAAGTCACATCCTATGATCCCAAATGACTTTAGAGAGTTAAATAACATCCATTGAGCCTTTCCATCATCAGTTACCACACGAATATAAATTCTCGTCCATGCAATGTCCCGGTCGGTCAGGGGTTTGGCACTGACTGTCAACCCCTTTAATAATCTGACTCTATGAAATCTTGTACTTAGGAATGGATAAACGGGAAAACTCATTTTCTAATTATCCTTTCTACCTTGGCCAAATATTTAGAGTACTATTCCATAAGACATTCTCTCTCTCTTATTGAGAGTGAATAATCCCTTGTTGTCCGCTCAATTGTCTCCACTGAGTTTCTCTTGCACCCGATTCATTTACTATACTGGATCATCATGGTGGTGATCCATAAGTTAATAAAAGTACAAGATACACCTAGCAAGACATCTTTGGCAACTCAGGTCAAAGATCCAACCGTGCCACAGTGATGATAGAATACCCTGATAGACAGTTCAGTAAGATATCGATCAGGGTTTCTATGATGGTCAGTTCATTGAACTCATTCTACTAATGGGTACCTATATGTGTATCTTAATGTCTCCACGCTAATGACCAATGAGATCGGTCATTCTCATCATATGAGAAGATATCACATACACAAGTATATCCGGATCCTTAATGTCCTATCTCAAGGACCTATGACGTGAAACATTTAGATCACTAACATCTAGATGATTGATCTCATTATCATGATCTCATTATGATTCAATCATCATTGCATATGATCAAGGACTTCATTACGGTATGCGTATCTAAAGATAGATGGTAATGAATAAATGTCTTTTAATATGAATAAGATGATACAAGAAATGTCTAATCATATCATATATGATTGACTTGTAGGGCATATATTTTTATCAATCTTTCACTTGGACTAAAGCCAATCACCTACATGCTTGATCCCCATCAATTCAAGGTGACCCTCAAACACGCTTTGAGTCAAAACCTTAGTTAGTGGACCTACAATGTTATTAACTGAAGATACTCTATCTTTCTCTATATCTCGAGCTTCTATCTCTCTGATCAAATGATATCACCGCAGAATGTGCTTCAACTTCTGATGAGACCTTGGCTCTTTTGCTTGAGCAATTGCCCCATTGTTGTGACAAAACAATGGGACAGGATCAGAGATAGTAGGGACAACCCCTAATTCTGAGATGAACTTCTTCATCCGTACAGCTTCTGCAGTAGCTATGTACTCTACTTCAGTTGTAGAATCTGTAGTCGTCTCTTGCTTGAAACTCTTCCAGCTCACTGCACCACTATTCAAGGTAAATACATACCCTGATGTTGATTTGTTGTCATCTTTATCTGATTGGAAACTTGAGTCTGTGTAACCTCAAAGTCTCAAGTCTTCTCCTCTATAAACTAGAAATTCATCCTTAGTTCTTCTCAAGTACTTGAGGATGCACTTCACTGCTATCCAGTGACCTTCACCTGGATCTGCCTGATATCTACTTGTAACACTTAGAGCATATGCTACATCAGGCCATGTACATAGCATGCCATACATGATGGTTCCTATGGCTGAGGCATAGGGTACCCTACTCATGTCTTGTCTCTCTTCAGAAGTTTTAGAGGATAACTCCTTAGAAAGATAAACTCCATGTCTCATAGGTAAGAGACCACTCTTGGAGTTTTCCATACCAAAATATCTTGACAATGGTGTCAATGTACATTGATTGGGTCAAGCCAAGCGTCCTATTGGATCTATCCCTATAGATCTTAATCTTCAAAACATAGGATGCTTCACCCAAATCTTTCATGGAGAAGTTGTTTGACAGACAGGCTTTCACTGATGATAACATACCTACATCATTCTCAATGAGTAATATGTCATCCACATATAGTACCAAGAAAACTATAGCACTCCCACTAGCCTTCTTATATATATAGGGTTCATCTTCATTTTGAAAGAAGTCATAAGATTTGATCGTCTCATCAAACCTTTTATTCTAGGTCCGGGAAGCCTGTTTTAGTCCATAAATGGACCTTAACAACTTGCATACTTTGTTTGAATGTTCTTGGGATTCAAATCCTTGAGGTTGTATCATATACACCTCTTCCTCAAGATTACCATTGAGGAATATTATTTTAACATCCATTTGCCATATTTCATAGTCATATTATGCTACAATTGCAAGCAAAATCCGAATGGACTTAACCATAGCAACTAGAGAAAAGGTTTTATCATAGTCAACACCTTGCCTCTGACGATATCCTTTAGCAACCAATCTTGCTTTGAAGGTATCCACCTTCTCAACTACTCCAAATTATTTTTATAGATCCATTTATACCCAATAGGTATAACATCCTTAGGAGGATCTACCAAGTTCCAAACTTGGTTGGAATACATGGAGTCCATTTCAGATTTTATTGTTAATTCCCATTCCTTAGAGTCATTATCAGATATTGCCTCTTCACAGGTCTTTGGATCATCATCCTCAATATATTGCACCTTCCTCCTTCTATCAAAGATATGTCCCACATATCTATCAGGTTGGATGGGCTCATGTGTGTAGATACACGAATTCGGCCAGATTACGGAGAGTACAATCTCATTCTTATAAATAACACTTGTATTTTCTTGGTCAGGGAAGTCGGTTTGACATAAAAATGACCAAATTTTGAAAAATCTCCAAGCGTCCTGATATCGCGACGCCAGGCGTCGTGATGTCAGAGCACCTGGCATTTCCCGCCTTTTCATCCCTTTATCCGGCCGGACAACGTCGTATTCAAAGTCGTACGACGGTACAAGCGCTCCCCTGCCGGGACACCTGCATTTCCGCCCGTGATAGCCGGCTTTTCAGGATGGTCAGCAGTGCATTGTCGAAATCGTACCGAGGATGCAAGCGCTCCACTGCCGGAGCGCCTGGATCCCCGCTTGCCAACTAACACCGCAGGCTCTGCGTGCGCTGAATTTGTAGTGTGTCAGCCGTACGTTGTAGGTGCTCCACTGTCAGAGCGTCGGGATCTCCACTGACAACCACCGCCTGACACCCAGGGCGGTAGGTGGCGACCGGTATGGTCGGATGTGCTGATCCGCTGGTTTGTCAGCGGATTAGCGAGCGCTGCGAGGCCGCGACGCTAGGCGACCTTCTGGCGGAGCGCCTGGGTCACTTTCGCGGATCTATAAAAGGAGACCCTTCTCCCACATTCAAGAGGTTCCAAAAAAAAAGATTCCCAGAGCTATAACTCCACAGAGAGACCCTTCTTGAGCATCCTAACACCCTCCCATCACCCTCCAAGCCACACTAGAGTCCATAAACACATCCCCAAGTCATTCAATCTTCCCATTGTCGACTCCAGAAACGGGTTCCGGATCGGCACCTCAAGTGAAGGTGAAAGATGGATGGAATTGGGGAAAAAAGGGAAGTGAATTGGAAACACTCGGAAAGCGGTAAAATGTCCTCACCTCGGTCCCACACTCACATTGATCCCCGAACTTTCATCTCACGGCGTCGCTCGAGCACCGGAGACGGTTCGGGTCATGTGGGAGGAGAGTGAGGAGGATATGAATTTAGAACATGAATAAAAATAAAGTGTGGTCGCCAGGAGCCACGGGCTCCGCTTTATGTAATGGAAATAGAAAGAAGTTGACCGTGTGTACCTTAGCGTGGGAGAAAGGGATGTGAGTTCAACCTTCTTCTTCTTCGGCCGGCCGATGAAGAAGAGTCTCCAATCCAATGCTAGCTTGATCAACTCCGTGCAACTAGAACAATAAACCAAGTGAAGAGTTTGGTTAGACTTGTGAGAAGTGTAGTAACCGTAGTAAGAAGATAAGAAAGAAGCAATTGGAATTGGACTCACCGGCTTCGGGGTGAGCCTTAACCCCTTTTTTTGTGTTTTTGATTATGTAAAAAATGATTTAAATGAACTAAAATATGCTTTAAAACATTAAATAAACAGAGTTAATGGAGTTGAGAAAGCTTATAGAATGATTTGGCTTGAGTTGAAGCCGAGTTGGTTGAGAAAAGGCCGGTTCGGGTAGCTTTGCACCCTTCTGGCGCGACTTCGGTGCAGAGGATGCTACGGACTACCTAAATGTCAGAATCGAGTTCCGTTTGTTGGAGTAGACGGAGGACTCATAGAGGAAGAGTTCCTATGTTGATGACTTCACCGAAATCCTCCTGTAAAAGTCAGTAAAAATTATGAAAGGGGGCGGATGTGGAAAACAGAACCTGGATGCGCGTCCTGGGTGTAGCAATTGCCACGAACAAACGGCAAGTCGGAATTGAGTGCCGTCAGTTGGAGATGAAATATGACGAAGAGATGAACATCTTATATGTTGAAGACTTTTGCATAAGGATCCCCTGATTTTCTGCAGAAGTCGATGAAGATGGTTGATGCAGAACGCCCGGATCGAGCCTTCTCCTTCACCTCGGGATCGATTTCTTGACTTCGGATCGCCTTTGGACGTCGGGACGGCTTTGGAGAAGAGCTTGGACGACCTTGGGACGAGCTAGACACCGGGGGTTCAACCTTGGGTCGCTGAGATTGGCCCTCAATTTATAGGGGAAGGGAGACGGTGCAAAATTTAGAAACTGGACAGACCGCGCCCCCACGTTTCAAAGGAGACAAGGGCGCGCAGGGCGCGCCCTCAAACCGAGGGCGCGCAGGGCGCGCCCCCAGTTGGGGGGCGCGGTCTGCGCGGCCCCCTGTTTCAAAGGGACCGGGGGCGCGTTACGCGTCTCATTGCTAAAAATCGACGGAAACTTCTGGAAATTGCTAAAAATCGACTTGATATACGTAACGCGCCCCCGAACCGGGGGCGCGGTACAAATAAGTGAAAATCCTCCGTCGACTCCTTCCAAAAATCCGGTTTAGAAGGTGCTAATCGGGGTAATTTCCGATTTAAAGCAACTGACCGCGCCCCCGCCTTTCAAAGGAACCGGGGGCGCGCAGGGCGCGCCCCCAGTTTGAGGGCGCGCAGGGCGCGCCCCCGGGTTGAGGGCGCTCAGGGCGCGCCCTCACCTTTCAAGCGGAGCGGGGGCGCGGTACACTCTCTCTCCTACGCGCGTGTTCCGCGAGCCGTATCTTGCAAACCGGATGTCCGATTCGGCTCCCATTTGTCGCGTTGGAAAGAGGTCCTTCAACCGCACCTCCTCAAGTCGGTAAACCAGCCACATGACTCCCGAGATGTTCGTACGGGGCTTTCTACCGGTTTACCCTCTCGCGGAAAGCCGAAACCCGGGGCGAAGATCCGAAAGAGCACGGTTCCGGTCGAGAAATCTCGGGTCAACTCGGGATGACTTAAAATGATGACCGAACAAGTTCGGTACGACCGGAAAACCCGAAATCATTGAAAAATCTGAGATTAACCCGGTAAACGTGAATCGAAAGCCGTAAAAGCCACGAAACCCTAAAATTGACCGAACCGGATGTATGGCCCCCGGTTGATGAAAATATTCGGCTAGAATCGACCCGGATGACCTGAAAAGACCCGGTGATGACCGGAAAGGCCTAACATGTGGTCCGGGATAGCCGTGTCAGCACAGATCGAAAAAGCCGTAACGAAAGCCGTCATTGACCGACGCCTATCGAAATGACTTCTCGGAAACCCTGAATGTTACGTAACACATGCGGGACTCCCGAGACCTTCAATTATGGACTAATCAAGGTCGGTCATCGAGCATGCTTCGTGTTTTTACAGTTCACGTGCGGCTCTCGCTTGAAGGTTACGGCAATATTCCGGAAATCATTGGTCCATTCTCACCTAACAAGGGGGGCTCCACCACTGTCCTTAGCTCATCTCCACGAGGTAGTCCGGATCAGATAACGGTCAAATAAAGGATATCGCCTATGAAATAAGAGTCTAGGGCTCCGAATCTAGCCAATTTGGCGTGTCTACACCCATTACACCTCCTCCACTCCGTCCATTCCACATAATCGAAAAGCCATCCCAAAACTCCCCATACCACTAAAAGCCATTGAAAGTCATTCCAAAGAGCCTCAAGAAGTCTCCAAAAATGGGTCAGGAGTCCGACTCCCTTGGTTGGAACCAGGAGAAGATCATGTCAAAGGCTGCCTCGGAGGGACCAAAGCGCTCCTCCGACGGGACGCCAGGCGACCTGGAGTCGGAGCGCCTGCAACTTCCAGAAGCTGGCCGGCCCCGAGCTCACCAACAATCTTCTTCCTTATCTTATCCTCATTTCATTTTCCGTTTGGGTTTCATCATGCATATTATATTAGCATAGCCTAATGCATCTTTAACTTTAGGCCATTTAGATCCTCCTTAAGAGGGGTTAGGAGTTAATCCTAATCCGGTTCGTTCAACCCCTTTTGTCATTCTTCTTCTTTCCTACGAATAGTTTCTACTTTCTACTTAGTTCTAATCGTTGTTTTGTTGTGCTTTCATTCCTAACCTCTTTTCAGGCAAGCAAGTTTCTCCAAGGCTCTTCTTCCCTGGCTGGCCGAGGAAGGAGAAGATAGAACCCACACAATCTCCCCGTTCAACGAGGTAACCGGTCATTCTTCCCCTTATCAGTTCATCTCTTTTCTTTTAATCATCGGAGCCTCTTTGGTTCCTGGCGACCACACAATCTCTTCCTCTTTTCGGTTCATAGGTTAAGTTAGTGTTGATAATGCCACCCACAATCTGATTTTCTTTCCCTTCTATTCTCCTCATGACCCAGGCTGGTCCTTCGATGCCCAAGTGACATCAAGGGTTGAGTAGTCCGGGGACCAAGGTGAGTGTGGAGAAAGAAAGAAGGAGAAGAGGTGGGTAATAGACCGGTTTGTTGGAATCATCCACGACCGTGTCTATGGCGTGATTAACATAAACTGACCCTATCAAAGCCATAGGGAAGAATAAACACACACACACCACACCAACAACACGTGCTCACTGCTGGAGGACGACGCACCCTCCACGGTGTCCACAGAATCTTTTGGCGACCACGGTGGGACCTCTAAAGCCAAGAGAAAGTCACTTGCTATACTTCTTTGAATGAAAGCATCTTCCATCAAGTAAATCCTCTATTCACTATCTTTGTCTTCACGTTCATTCGTATTTAGTTTACTTTCTTTTAAGTCGGAATCTCTCTCGCTCACCGCGTGGGCCACTACTCCTTGGCTCCCGCGTGAGCCACCTCTCATTTCCACGCTCACCGCGTGAGCGGTACATTATCCGCCCCGCGTGGCCATATCTTTTTGTTAATCCTGTCAGAGGGACACCAGGCACTCCCCTGCTGGGACATTTGTAAACCGAGCTCCGCGAGCTCGAAACCTCTATAAGCATCGACTCCCGCGCGAGTCAACTTTACTTTTAGCACTTTCCACTTATAAGGCATTGCCATTTACTGTTTTTTCAGCATCACATAACTTTTAGGCCCTCGCGGGACCCTTGCTTTCTAGTTTCTCTTAAAATTTGCCAGTTTACGTTTAAAACGTCCCGATATCGCGACGCCTGGCGATGCGATATCAGAGTGCCTGCAACTCCCCAAAATTGATTTCAGTTCCTGTTTCCCATCTCACTCCCAACCCCCGTCGCTCTTACTACCCTTTAATTTTTAGCATGAAAACTTGCCTTGTTGTTTAAATCTCATTGTGCACTATCATCTTTTAAGCTTCTTTGTTTTTCTCTCAAGTTGTGTTGCTTTTATTTTATTGTTGCTTGCTTTCTCATCCTTGCTTATTCTCCTACATTAGATTGCATCGGGGTACCGGGTTCCAATCCGGCTCCGTAGGTCATCCGAGAAGGGGGGCTCACTCTCCTCCCAAAGCCATACACATCCAAAACACCATTCTTGGTG
The DNA here is from genome assembly GCA_036172225.1 of Cryptocoryne crispatula var. balansae. Lineage (NCBI taxonomy): Eukaryota > Viridiplantae > Streptophyta > Magnoliopsida > Alismatales > Araceae > Cryptocoryne > Cryptocoryne crispatula. Next base: position 32,398,420 of record CM069929.1, on the reverse strand, counting down.
GATATTGACTTATCTTCCGGGGATCCCTCTAAGTTGACTAAGTTGGTTTTCGCCAAGGCCTCCGTAAGTCCCCAGATGTGAAGGATTCCCTCTTCACCGATCGGGCTGGTTGTACAATTTCCCCAAAACCCGAAGGTAACCCAGCACCTATCCATGTGAGAAATAATTTCACCTTACGTTGCTCGGCATTGTGTGAGCATAGGGTCCCACCCATTTATGTGAGTGGACAATATTTCTCTAAACAAGCCACTAACCTAAGGTTGAAACAAAAAAATATTGCGTTAAGTGTCGACTCTGAAAATTCGATGGGGCCTCTCCCTTTCAGGGAAGCCCGTGAATCCAGATCGTCACCTCAAGAGGGGTTGAGAAAGAAAGAAATAAAAACATGGAAAGCAACTCTCACCTCGGTCCCACACTCACATTAATCCCCGAACTTTCATCCCTTGGCATCGCTCGATCACCAAAGAGACGGTTCAGGTCATGTGGGAGGAGGGTGAGAAGTATAAAATTAAGACATATGGTCTCCAGGAACCGTGGGTTCCAATTTATGAAATAAAATTGACCGTGTGTACCTTAGCGTGAAGAGTGTGGGTTAAAGCTTCTCCTTCTTCGGCCAGCCGATGAAGAAGATTCCTCAACATGTGGGTGCTTGATTTTATATGCAACTAGACAAATAAACAAGTTAAAGAGACAATTAGAACTAGACAAAGTGGAGTATATGTAAAGAAAATAACATGAAACACACAATTGACTAGAAACTGACCAGATTCGGGTTATCTCTAACCCCTCTTTTTCTATTTTCGGATTAACAGACTAAAATTAATGAAAAAATGTAAAAAAAAATGATAGTATGATGGAGAATCAGGAAACAAAGATATAGGAAGAAAAACAGCAATATTATGATAAGAATAGAGAGAGATATGGCCAAATATGTGTTGTTGAAAAAGTCGAGCAGCAGTCCAGGATCTTCCAGGCGCGACTTTGCTTCTGCGCTCGTCACGACCAGCACCGACCTTTAAATCAAGTGCCGTCAATTTAAAACTGAATTAGACTTGGAGAGGAAGAACTTTGATGAAGATATATCGGGCATAAGATGTTCACACGCTTCTGTGGAGGACGAAGAAGAGAGACCTGGCTGATCACCTGCAGAACAGCCTTCCTCTCTCTTGAACCGACTTTTCTCTCTCTAAAAACTTGAAATTCTCTCTCTAAAGATCACAAAATCGATGTAGGAGGGAGTTTGGACGTCTTGATATGCCTGGGGGGGTCATACACATGCCTTTGGAATGACCATAATCAGAGTTAATTTATAATAGAACGACCCATCTTATCTGGTGCTAAAAAACAGGGTAATTGCGCCCTACCCCAGGGCGCATGCACCCTGGTGCAGGGTGCATGCGCCCCATTGAGGGGCACATGCGCCCCTTGGAAGGGGTGCATCTCATCTTTTCTGAAAAATTTGGTCTTATCCGCTCGATCCGTTTAGCGGTAGAGTCCCGGTGAAAAACTGGTTCCCTCGTGCCTCAAGGGTAGGGCACATGTGCCCTCAAGTCAGGGCACGAGGTCACATGACTCAATGGTAGGGCGCATGGGCACGTGCCCTGGGTTCCAGGCGCATGTGACCAGGGACCCTGGCGCATGTGACTGTTTTTGTGCGTCCTTCTTCCGGAAGCCATTGCGAACACTCTCGAACTCGGAATTCGACGCCGTTTGTTGCGTTGGAAAGCTAATAGGCCGAAGAATCTCTCTATAGCATTGGATAAGACATCACACCATCCAAAACTTCAGAATTTTTTCCAGAAGTTAGGCAAGTGAACAGAAGATCCGATACTGGTCAAAATGACTCCGACGGCAAACCGGAAAGGCACGGTATGCAACAAAACTTGTCCGGAGTGTGAATCTGACCATAACCTTCAATGCATGATCATTAGGCATTGGTCATTCAGCCAATTTCCGTGTTTATACGATTTACGTGTGACTTTAGCTCGGAAATTATGGCTTTTTGTGGAAAACTTCGGAAAACATCTGATTTCGTTCAGCGATGTTCCAAATGAACTTTAAAAGGATACGACATCATTCTAAGGTCAATCACACATGTTACCCTATAAAACATGAGTTTTATGCTCTGAATTAGGTGAATTTGGCGTGTCTACAACTTGCCTCGCCTTGATGTCGGCTTTGTAAGGAAGTGGCATGTAATGAAGCGGAGTGATTCGTAGTGAACTGCAAGTGAGCGTAGATGAATGTAGCAATATGGAATGGTGATGGACTGAAAAGGTGGCATCAAGGTGTAGATATAGACATGCTTATCTACCCAATCCAGCAAAATGAATCTCTCTAAGTATTCTAGGTTACTTTCATGTTCTATCAAAACCTCATATAATTGACTGGTAAAAGACATGCCATTGGCACGAGAGATGAAAAATAAAGGATAAAGGATGTAGGATGTAGTCAACCCTCAACGCGGTGAGGAGTCCTCGAATTCGTAGGTTCATCATCAGCCAGCAACCTGAACTTTGCGGTATTCTTGTACTGTGATAGGCTAAAGTTTAAAAGAGAAATTGATCTTAAAATGAAAAGAATACCAATCAATCATATTTGGAATCTCAAGTTCATTAAAGTTTCACCAAAATACTCAGTTTAATTCTGAGTGGAATAATCTCAAATTCTAAAAGGGTTCGTTTAAGCATAACAAAATAGCTCGAGTATCGTGAAAACCATGAATCATGCTCTGGCAGAAAATTGAGTATTCGGAAAACGACAAGACAGACTTTAAGCCATAGTGGGATTGAAAGATAATGGTGAGACTAACATAGAATGAAGGGAAAGAAGAAACAATGGCATGACAACACGGTGGAATAAAATAAAAGACACGGTGGGATAAAAAGAAAGGAAAGAATAAAACATGATGAGATAAAAGAAAGAAAAGACATGGTGGGATAAAAAATAAATGAGTAAAAAATGGTGGGATAACATTGATAATGATGAAGAATGAAAAAGAGATGGATATAAAAATATAAAAAATTATGTAGAAAATAGTTGAAGATATAGATTGTCTATTGGAGGTCAAGATACCTGATTAGGAACCATCGTCCCTCAAATGTTCAATTTTGGCTTATCCGTGAGTGTGAAGAAATGACCATGCCGTCGCAGATTTTGATGAAGGGGACCTCGGGCCCAGTTATTTTCACTCTCAAGGTCTTCAACATTAATGCATATAATATGTATCAAATGGACCTAACATAACTAGGTGACAGATAGTAGGAGTGATGTGAAGTGCAAAAATGAAGTGATGGTGATTATGTGAGATTGAGGAGAATGTGGATGAAATCTTCAGGCATGATTTATCAACTTGCATCGACTGCCTGATTCATCAGCATCTCTGGTCCATCCTTGTCTTGCCTTCTAACAGAATACAGCACCATGATAATGTTCAGTTGGGTGGTGCTTCCTCTCTTTTCGCCACAAGGTTGGCATGACGTTCCCTTGGGGAACACCGATCTCACCACTTCACCTGTTGGACATAAAAGGTTGCTTGATGGCCCTTCTCTTTTGCTTCTTCAGCTCCTGAAAACACTTATCAAAGATGATTAAATTTTCAACATGACTCATCCCTTTTCCTGTATATCGTTTGCCTTGATTTTGAGTCAAAGGGAGGAGCCTTCTTAACAAGGTAGAATAAGACAAATGACTAAAATGAAATGGATGTAAGGGTTGAAAGAACTTACCTGTCGTGGTGTGAATCCTCTCCTCTCCTACATTGAAATGCCTGAAACACTTGATAGAAAGGGGATTAGATCTTCACCACGACTCATCCCTTTGCCCATTATGGTCAACTTTGACTTAGGTCAAAGGGAAGAGCCTTCTTAACAAGGTAATTAAAGCAAAAATGGATATGCAATGCAGGAATGGAAATATGCTCGACAGTCAAAATAAACATGGATGCCACTAAGGCAATGATCATGACTGAGCATTTTTTGTTTTCTTAGAAATATTCATTTTTTTTGGATTTTAAATTTTTTTTAAATTTCGAAATATGCAAAAAAAATTTGGTTTTTTGAAATATTCAACTTTTTTTGGGATTTTCGAAATATGTATTTTTTTAATTTTTTTTTAAAATATGTATTTTTTTGGAGAGAAAATACTGGTATTTGAGATAGTTCATTGGTCTTTGGGGTTTGTTAAGACTCAAGTGATGGATACCATGTGCAAAATAAAGTTCCCTACCTAGAATCCTTCTAACCTTCTTCTTTTGATCGGCTTGGATTCCACCTAGATTTGGTCGGTTTACCCTACCCAAGGGGTTTAAGGAGGAAGAGTATAGAGGAAGTCCTTGATAAGGTTTGTAGATGTTAAGAGGGATTTCTCTACTCACACTCAAATTACCCGTTGGGGTTCGGCCTCTTTGGGTTTTTCCTATTTTTTTTCTCTTTTCTATGTGGCACATATTTAGCAGGTTTTTTGACCCGTGGGGACATTGCCCATCTTTTAGTGCCTTGTGTCTTGACTATCATTCTGGGTACTCATTCTGACAGGTTGATCATTTTTTTCTTTTTCTAACCTGAGGGATTCATTGCCCATCTTTTGGCACCCTTTTGCACCCTCCGAGACGGCCTCCTACTAGGGTGGCGAGTGTTTTCTATACTACCCCTCTCTAATCTTCTCTCCCTATCTTGGACCGAGTAGAAGAGAGTAGGGTAAGGGTGCTCCTTCCATTTCTAGATTTCTTCCATGCCTTTCGCAAGTGTTAGGTTGTCTGGAACTAGGATCGGGAAGTGTTGTGTGTGTAGGATGGTACCTACCCTTGACTTCTCACGAACAGCCTAGGATCGATGACTTGAGATTATACCAGTGGTTTCTCCATTTTTATGGAAAGTACTTTTTGAGGTAAACTCCATTCCAAGGATGATTCAATTTTTCTCCATCTGCATTAGTCAATTCGTATGCATTACCTGGATACTTTTCAGTGATTACAAAAGGCCCTTCCCAGTTAGGTTGCAAGTTGGAGCGGGGACCCCCTGGCTTAACGAATATGCGTTTGACTACCATCTCACCGATCTCGAATTTTCTCTCAACCACCCTCTTTTGATAAAACCTTTTAAGTCTATTCTGATAAGTCTAGGCATGCTCGGCGGCGGCTAGCCTTCTTTCATCCAAGAGTTCAAGCTGTGCAAGGAGAGATTCTCGTCTCTCATCAACAGGAATATCCCTGTTGAGCTGAACTCGGAACTTCGTAGGGGACCACTGCTTCCATCCCATATGCCAAAGCATACGGGGTTTGTCCAGTGGGAGTCCTTATAGAAATACGATAAGCCCATAGAGCATCTACAAGCTTATTAGGCCAATCGGCAAATTTGCTAGACTTACAAGATTTCTTGATGATCTTGATTAAGGTTTTATTGGTGGCTTCTGCTTGACCATAGCCTTGAGGATAGTATGGTGATGAATGATGCAATGAAATGCAATACCTGTTGCAAAGATCACACAGATCTTGAGAGAGAAATTGTGGCCCATTATCAATGACGATGTCGCTGGGGATCCTGAATCTTTCAATGATGTTGCACTTGATGAAGGAGAAGACTGTTGACACTTTAATCTCCACGAATGCTTCCGCTTCAGCCCACTTTGTGAAGTACTCCGTTGCCGTTAGAATGAATGATTTTGAGCGCATTTCGGAGTTGAGGTCACTCAAGGGGCCAATGATATCAAAATCCCACATGGTGAAAGGCAATGGGGGCATGAATTGGATGAAGGGAAGATGTGGGAGAGTGAATCTTGTCGGCATGGAGTTGACATGAATGACAGTGCCGGACAAAGATGGAACAGTCTTCTTCTAGAGTTGGCCAATAATACCCTTGTTGGATGATTTTCTTAGCAAGGGCTTGGGCATTCACATGACCACCACAAACTCCAGAATGTGCTTCCTTTAGCACCAACTCGGCTTCTTCTTCATCAAGACATCTAAGTAAGATTCCACTTAGGCTTCTCTTGTAGAGCACTCCTCCTAGGATTGTATACCTCTGGGATACTCTTCTAATTGCCTTCCTTTCTTTGGTGGTTGATCCAGGTGGGTATGACTGATCTTGGCAATACCTCGCAATCTCGTCATACCAAGGTCTCTCACCTTCTTCTAATTCTTCCAACTCAATTAAAGAGATTTCTTCTTTATGTTCCAAGTATACCTTTCTGTTGAACCTCTCCTTAACCTTCAGAAAATGTCTATCCTCAATTGCTGGAATTTTCCTCTTACAGATGTGGATAGTCTGCACTTGCCTGCCTAGCGGGACAGATAGAGATGAAGCTAGTGAAGCTAAGGCATCGGCGAGGATATTCTGAGAACGGGGGACATGGACAAAGGTGAGTTTGAAGAATAGCTTGATGTAGCAGGTGGTGACCTCCTAGTAGGGTTTGAGGTTTGGATGGGAAGTTCGGTACTTTGATAGGACTTGGCATAGGATCAATTGACTATCACCTATCACCCTAAGTTCGGTGGCACCATGGAAATGAGCAGCCTCCAGCCCGGCCAGCAAGGCTTCATACTCAGCTATGTTGTTGGTTGCTGGAAAGTTAAGCTAAAAAGTCTGTGGAATGGTGACACCTTCAGGTGACAGAAGGACAATACCTATCCCTCTACCATGAGAGTTCAGAGCCCCGTCAAAATATAATGTCCAAAGATTGGAAGATCGGACTGACATTAGTTCGTCATCCGGGAACTCCGATCGGACTGGGTCAAAGATGGGTATGGGATGATGGGCAAGGTGTTCAGCAATAGCATAGCCCTTGATTGCCTTTTGTGGGACATAAGTGATATCAAATTGGGATAAGAAACTCTTCCATCGCCCTAACCGATCAGTCAAGACTGTCTTCTCTAACAAAAATTTAATAGGATTGATACGAGCAATGAGCTTGACTTGGTGAGCAAGAAAATAGTGTTTGAGTTTCTGAACCACCCAAACAAGAGCAGCACAGGTCTTTTTTACCATAGTGTACTTCAGCTGACAAGCATCAAACAACTTGGACAAGTAATAAGTAGCTCGTTCTTTCCCTTCTTCATCAACTTGTGCAAGGACTGCCCCAAGAGAGTTCTCAAGAACTGAAATGTAGACGACCAAGGGCTTGTTGGGAATTGGTGGTCTAAGTACAGGGGGACTTGCCAGGTATGTTTTCAACCCATCAAATGCCTCTTGGCACTTCGAATCCCGTTTAAACTCGGCCCCCGCCTTGGTTAACTCATAGAAAGGTTTACACCTTTGGGAATGTTGTGAGATAAACCGGCGGACAAATTGTAGCCTCCCAATCAATCCTTGATGCTCTTTCATATTCTTCGGGGGAGGCATACCAATAATTGCTTTAGCCTTGTTTGGGTCGATCTCTATGCCCCTTTTGCTTACTATGAACCCAAGTAGCTTTCCTGATGAAACTCCAAATGTACACTTCTTAGGGTTCATTTTCAGCTTATATTCTCTAGCTCGTTGCAAAACTTTCCTTAGTACTTCAGAATGATCTTCCCAACTCTTGGACTTGATAACCAAATCATCCACATACACCTCTACAAGGGTGTGTATCATGTCGTGAAAGATAGCCATCATAGCCCTCTGATATGTAGCACCAGCATTCTTTAACCCAAAGGGCATGACAACATAGCAATATGTTCCCCAAGGTGTAGTGAACGAGGTCTTCTCTTGGTCCTCCTCAGCTAACCGGATCTGATTGTATCCAGAATAGCCATCCATGAATGAAAGCATTTCAAATCCAGCTGTGTTATCAACCAAAACATCGATATGAGGTAAAGGAAAATCATCTTTAGGACATGCTCGGTTCAAGTCCCTGAAGTCTATACAGATCCGAACCCGTCCATCCTTCTTCATAATAGGGACTATGTTAGCCACCCATTGCGGATATAGGACAACTTTAATAAATTTTGCTTGGTGTAGTTTGTCGACCTCTTCTTTCATTTTGAGTGCAATATCAGGGTGGAATCTCCTGAGCTTTTGTTTAACTGGGGTAGTTCCAGGTTTCAAGGTTAATCTATGTTCAACCAATGAATTATCTAATCCCAGCATGTCTTCATATGTCCATGCAAATGTGTCCTTATATTCTTTCAACACTTTGATCAAACATTGTTCTTGTGAGGCAGTGAGGTTTGCACTGATGAGGATAGTCTTAGGATCGTCCATGGTTCTTAAATTCAGTTCCTTGGTTGGTTCATTCTCTGTGGCTTATGGTTCTTCAAATCTTCTAAGTCCAGATGCATATGCATCAGCCAAATCCTCGATTTCATCCTCAAATTCGGGATCCTTCTCTGATACCACCTCATATACTCCCAAAGTATGATCTATGTTATGCTCATCCTCAGATCGGATTTCATCTAGCTGGATGGTATTCTCTAAAAAGTTTGGCAGCCTTGCACACTCTATGCATTTCTATGCCAATTGTTGCATATACCTATTTGGAACTCGTTTACCTCTGACTTTCCTATTTCCTAACCTAACTTGACCTACTGAAGATAAAGCTGGAAAGGTGGTATTTACAATGGAGGGAGTATCGAGTAAATCGATCAATGATTCAGAAAAGAGGGATCCCTGATTGGGAGCGCCCTCTGGGATGAGTAGAGATGTCTCCTCAATGGAAATGTGAGTTTCAGAGAAGACGTTTTTTTTGGGAATTTCAAGTAAAAAGATAGAATGAGTCAGCATGACTCGGGATTTGCTAGAAACTGACTGAATTATCAGAGAGAAAAACTTAATAATAAAAGGGAAAAAGGGGCTCGTGGGCCTGATGGTAATAGAAAATGGACACATGGGTCCAAAACTGATGAAAAAAGTAAACGGGTACGTGGACCCGATCTTAGAAATGGATGGGCATGTGAGCCCATGCTGGAAAGAACCCTCAGTTCTAAAGTTGATGAGGGAAGTAAATGGGCAAGCAGGCCCAGTAAGAGTGGAAGGCTGGAAAGGGCGCATGGGCCCAAAGTGGGTAAGTAGGCCTGGAAGCCCATCCAAAAGATCTAGAAACAACGGCATAAGGTTTAAACATGAGATTGTTATGCTCGGGCCTCGCAGAATGGTTCTGACTTTGGTGGTATGCTCAACCAGATGATCCAAGATTGGTCTACCCTTGAGTGGTTCCTGGTGCCCTTCCCCACTTGAGAACAGACGAGTCAAAGATAAGCATAGGTCTTCCAAGTCTTCTTCTTCATTTGGAGCCTTCCTTCTTTTGATAGCCATCATGGAACTCTTGTCATCTTCAACCATCATCATGGTCCCCCCTTTGATAAAGAAGGTGTGGAGTCCCATGGCATATCTTGGCTGGAAGATCCTCCTTGGGATGGAATCCTCTTCGTATCCCAACCCCTACTTGCGTGGCCTTTTAACAGTTTGAATCGGCTGAGTGATCCCTTGAAGATCCTTGCCTAAACCTTTTCCAAGCTGATAGCCCAGTTTCATCATCATCCGCCATCCCACTGTGTCGGGTAGAGAGGCGGTCATGCATCTGACTTCCGGCAAATCTCCCACTGAGATTTGGGGTTGTAGTGACAGACATAGGGGTGATGTAAAAGTAGCATCATTCATCTCGTCCCTTACAGGCATGCTAGTCACCTTGACCACTTGTCCTTTAAAGGGAAACTTTATGCATTGGTGGTTTGTTAAAGCCACAGCTCCTATTGCCTCCAAGTATGGCCTCCCAAGTATAGCCCGAAAAGTTGGATCCAATTCTAGAAAATGAAAATCCATTGTGACTGTACATGGTCCAAGTTTGACTTCTAAAGTGACCACCACATGTGCAGACTTCTTGGAGTTGTCGTAGGCTGTCACCATGGCACAAGATGGCTTAATTTCTTGCTCAGAAATGCCGCACAACTGCAAAGTTTTTGGCGGCATAATGTTGATAGAGGCTCCAATGTCAACCAAACATGATTTCACTTCAACATTGTAGATGATAACAGCCACATGCATTGGTGGTGTAGGTGCAGGTATGGTAGGCACTGGGATTGGTGGTTCTGGGATGATTGGTTTGGTTGATAGAGGGGTTGGATTTGGAGGTGGTAGTGATGGTGATATTGGTGGCCTGATAAGAAGAGTCTGGGGTGCTAGAGTGGTTGATGGGTTTGATGAAGGTGTTGGTAATGTGGTAGGTTGTGGGGTTGGTGGTATGATAGGTTGAGGTTTTGGAGTGATAGGCTGGGGGTTCAGGTTTGGTGGTGATTGTGGTGGTCGGATGAGCAAGGGCCGGTGTATAGCAATGGTTGAAGGAGGTGTAGTTAAGAAGGGGGATGGCCTAATGATGAGTCGGCGCGAAGAAGTGGCGGCCAGTGGTTGGGTTATTGAGCTTTGTGGTAGTTGTGGAGTAGAAGGTGTAGACACGCCAAATTTGCCTAATTCAGAGCATAAAACTCATGTTTTATAGGGTAACATGTATGATTGACCTTCCTTTTAAGTTGATTTGGAGCATTCGTCGAATGAAATCGGATGTTTTCTGACGTTTTCCGCAAAAAGCCGTAAGTTCCAAGCGAAAGCCACACGTAAATCGTGTAAACACGGAAATTGGCTGAATGACCAATGCCTAATGATCATGCATTGAAGGTTATGGTCATATTCACGCCCCGGACAAGTTTTGTTGCATACCGTGCCTTTCCGGTTTACCGTCGGAGTCATTTTGACCTATATCGGACCTTCTGTTCACTGCCCTAACTTCCGGATAAAATTCTGAAGTTTTGGAGGGTGTGATGGTTGATCCGATGCTATAGAAAGCTTCTTTGGCCTGTTATCTTTCCAACGCAACAAACAGCGTCGAATTCCGAGTTCGGGAGTGTACGCAATGGCTTCCGGAAGAAGGACGCGCGAAACCAGTCCCATGCGCCCGGGTTCCTGGTCACATGCGCCCGGGACCCAGGGCACGTGGCCATGCGCCCTACCAGTGAGGCACGTGGCCTTGTGCCCTCACTTGAGGGCACATGCGCCCCACTTTTGAGGCACGAGGGACCCAGTTTTTCACCCGGACTCTACCACTGAACCGCCGATGGGATAAGAACTTTTTTTACGGGGTTTGTGCCCATGCGCCCCCACTGGGGGGCGCATGCACCCTTCAGTGGGGCACATGCGCCCAGCACCAGGGCGCATGCGCCCAGGGGTGGGGCGCAATGAGCCCTATTTTTTAGCTCCGATCGCACTGCTCGTTCTCCTATAAATGGACTCTGATTCTGGTCATTCCAAAGGCATGAGCACGACTCCCCAGGCATCTCAAGACGTCCTAGCACCCTCCTGCATCGATTTTATGATTTTTAGAGAGAGAATTTCGAGTTTTTAGAGAGAGAAAAGTCGGTTCAAGAGAGAGGAAGGCTGTTCTGCAAGTGATCTGCCAAGTCTCTCTTCCTCGGCCTCTACAGCAGTGTGTGGACGTCTTCTGCCAGTGTTCTCTTCATCAAAGTTCTTCCTCTCAAAGTTTTCTTGAGTTTAAAATCGACGGCACTTGATTCCTAGGTCGGGGCTGGTCGTGACGAGCGCAGAAGCAAAGTCGCGCCTGGCAGATCCTAGACTGCTGCTCGGCTTTTTTGACAACAAAGATTTGGCTATATCTTCTTCTATTCAGCTCAGAATCTTTCAGTTCTTTTTTCTATCTCTTTTTTTAGTGATTATACATCCTTATATCATTTTTTTACATTTTTTTGATTTACTTTTACTCTGTTAATCCGAAAATAAAAAAAGGGGGTTAGAGATAACCCGAATCCGGTCAGTTTCTAGTCAATTGTGTGTTTCATGTTATTCTCTTTACATATACTCCACTTTGTCTAGTTCTAATTGTCTATTTCACTTGTTTATTTGTATAGTTGCAAAGAATATCAAGCACCCACACGTTGAGGACTCTTCTTCATCGGCCGGCCGAAGAAGGAGAAGCTTTAACTCACATTCTTCACGCTAAGGTACACACGGTCATTTTAATTCTATAAATCGGAACCCAAGGTTCCTGGCGACCACGTTTATTTATTCTCACCTTCCTCCCACATGACCCGAACCGTCTCTTTGGTGATCGAGCGACGCCAAGGGATGAAAGTTCGGGGATCAATGTGAGTGTGGGACCGAGGTGAGAGTTGCTTTCCAAGCTTTATTCCTTTCTTTTCTCATCCCCTCTTGAGGTGACGATCTGGGTTCACGGACTTCCCTGAAAAGGAGAGGACCCCGTCAAACTTTCAGAGTCGACAGCTTTGTGGCGACCACGGTGGGACAAGCAATGTCTTCAACCGTGGGTGCTTAGTGTTTTGTTTTGCAACTAGTTCTAGTTCTAGACCGGTTCCCACGTGAGCCTTTCCTTCTTTCCACCTCTCTTAAACTTCATGCCATCTCATAATTTCTGATTTCACCCATCTTTCATCAGATCTGAAGTGCCAAGTATGCCATTTAATTTATGCATGTTATTTAAACCGGTTCCCACGTGAACCACCCTTTTCCTTTTAAACCGGTTCCCACGTGAACCAATCTCTTTCTTTACTTCGGTTCCCACGTGAACCACAACCCTTTTTTTTAGATCTATCCCAACTTGGATCAGATCTTTATTCACCTTTAATTGGCCCCATGTGGCCCTCTTTTGACCATTCAAACCGGTTCCCACGTGAACCACCCCCTTTTACCCAAAACCGGTTCCCGCGTGAACCACCTTTACTTTTTACCCCAGTTCCCACATTGGTCCCCACGTGGACCACCCTTTTGCTTGGCTATCATATCTGAACCCTCTTCTTTCCATCACCTTTTCACTATCTCCATTTGGCTCACATAAGAAACAAGTCTAGATTCTAGTTTCTAGTTGCTTATCTAGTTTCTAATTGCTTGTCTGGTGTTGATTGCTTGTTTAAGTTTATGTTTTGCTCATTACTTGTTTTATTACTTGATTGCATTCTCTGCTCCTTCTCTCTACCTCCTTCTTTTACACTTTTTTGAGGCGGGAGCTCACTCTCCCATTTACCCCTTCCATCCAAAACACCCTCTTGGTGGATTCTGACCTCTCTTCTGGGATATTCCTTCCTAGTTGACTTGGTTGGCTTTCATCAAGGCCTCCGTAATTCCTCATACGTGGAGTATTCCTCTTCACGATCAGGTTGGTTGTACCACTCCCCAAAACCCGAAGCATCCTACGTTACCTACACGTGGTGAGATTGTGTGAAACCTAGGTCATTGGAGATTGGAGTTAGGATCCTAACCCATTTGTTGAGAGAACAATTCTTAACAAAATTCATAAACCGAAGGTTTAATCAAAATCATTGCGTAATCTTGCTTTCAAGTCTTTGCATAACTTGCTTGTCAAAGAAAAATTCAAACCTTTAACTTTTTGCAAAATACTAAAAAAACCAAAAAAATTCTTTGTTTGTTTTGTCAACTTGTTTGTTTTACTTTCTTCTTGAAGTTCAATGCAACTAAGGTCTGGAAGGCACGTTGGAATGGCGGAACAAGCTGAACATCGAGAGCACGAGATGGGTCACCAACCGATTCAGTCAGAAGTGCAAGAGGTCCCTCCACCATCTGCTCCCCGTGATGTTGAACAACTCTTTAGGGAGTTGTCTCTCTATACTGACCCAGAAACCTATGCCCGTATACAATCCATGGTGAAGGGCAAAATTGCTTCAGATCAGGCTGAAACCAATCAAGTTGCCTTATCTCCTCGTCCTCTAGTTCAACCACCACTCATTCGATCACCCTTTGTTCAACCACCTGTTGTTCAACAATCTATGATTCAACCACCTATTGTTCAACAATCTATGATTCAACCTCCTGTTGTTCAACAATCTATGATTCAACCATCTGTAGTTCAACCCTCTATAGTTCAACCACCTGTGGTCCAACCCTCATTTGTTCAACCATCTTATTTTAACCATGTTGCTCCCTTGGCCCATCAAGTCATGGGACAATCTTCAAGTCATGCTCCTCAATTTCAGAACCATGTCTCTAACCACATACCCCCACCAGTAAACCAACAACCTGCTCTCACCAGGGCAATCATGGATCATCTCACCCAGATGAATGAGCGTTATGAAGAGCTGAGATGTCGCATAGACTCCAAGTCAGTGCCTGAGATTTCTATTCCTTCTCTGCCAGTCCTACACCTGCCACCTTTTGAGCTACCAGTTTATCGCCGCTACAATGGTACTGGCAATCCTTTTCTTCATATAAAATATTTTCTCTATGAATCCTCATTCTGGAAAGATGATCGTAGGGTTCTTGCCTTCTTGTTCCGTCGATCATTATAAGGGTCTGCATTGGAATGGTTCTACTCACTCGACTCCTTTGAGGCAGGAGACTTCGACATTGTCAAGACAAAATTCTTGCAAAGATACAGAGACCGGGTGGCACCGGCATGCTCCATCACGGATTTGATTGCCGAGAAGATGAAGCCCGAAGAGGACTTCATAAAGTTTGCCGATCGCCGGAGGGGAATGGCGAGAGAAATTGACGGATGTTATTTCGAAGGGGAACAAGTGAAGATGCTCATTGGCAACACTACACCTGCCTTGAGGAATGTCTTGATCATGCACCGTCCTACCACAATGAATGAACTCTATGACAGTGCCCGATACTTGCAAGCCCACTTCAAGGATGCCACAATGATAAACCCTTTCGATCCTAAACATAGAAACCTCAGGAAAACCCCCTTTGCACCAGTTGGGCCTACAACCGAAGGAGTGGTCAACAACGAAGCTATAAACATTGTGGGGAACCAGGGAGGGAACCGTCAAAACCAGTTCAGAAACCCACCACAGAACCATTCCTATTACCCCCCTCAACAAAAAGTTAGGCCACCACAACCACGACAACCACAACAACCTCCGCAACCAGTAGCACAACCCCAGCAACCTCGTCAACCTACCTACAATAGGGCACCACCACCACCCAATCAGGCACCACGAAGGGGAGGTCCTAGGAGAGACAACTACCAGCAACTCCCTTACTCCTTGACCGACATCTTCAATGTACTCATTGTAGACACGCAAAATTTGCCTAATTCAGAGCATAAAACTCATGTTTTATAGGGTAACATGTATGATTGACCTTATAATGATGCCGGGTCCTTTTAAATTGATTTGGAGCATTCGCCGAATGACATCGGATGTTTTCCGACGTTTTCCGCAAAAAGCCATAATTTCCGAGCGAAAGCTGCACGTAAATCGTGTGAACACGGAAATTGGCTGAATGACCAATGCCTAATGATCATGCATTGAAGGTTATGGTCATATTTACACCCCGGACAAGTTTTGTTGCATTCCGTGCTTTCCGGTTTGCCGTCAAAGTCATTTTTGACCAGTATTGGACCTTCTGTTCACTGCCCTAACTTCCGGACAAAATTCTGAAGTTTTGGAGGGTGTGATGGCTGATCCAATGCTATAGAAATCTTCTTCGGCCTGTTATCTTTCCAACGCAACAAATGGCGTCGAATTCCGAGTTCGGGAGTGTTCGCAATCGCTTCCGAAAGAAGGACGCGCGAAACCAGTCCCATGCGCCCGGGTTCCTGGTCACATACGCCCGGGACCCAGGGCACATGACCATGCGCCCTACCAGTGAGGCACGTGGCCTTGTGCCCTCACTTGAGGGCACATGCGCCCCACCTTTGAGGCACGTGGGAACCAGTTTTTCACCGAGAATCTACCACTGAACGGACGGACTGGATAAGGCCTCTTTTCTCGGGAACTGTGCCCATGCGCCCCCCCTGGGGGGCACATGCGCCCCTCAGTGGGGCGCATGCGCCTGGCACCAGGGCGCATTTAACCCTATTTTTTAGCTCTGATAAGATTGCTCGTTCTCCTATAAATGGACTCTGATTCTGGTCATTCCAAAGAGAGGAGCACGACTCCCCAAGCATCTCAAGACGTCCTATCATCCTCCTGCATCAATTTTATGATTTTTAGAGAGAGAATTTCGAGTTTTTAGAAAGAGAAAAGTCGGTTCAATAGAGAGGAAGGCTGTTCTGCAGGTGATCAGCCATGTCTTTATTCTTTGGCCTCTACAGAAGTGTGTGGACGTCTGCTGTCTGAGATCTCTTCATCAAAGTTCTTCCTCTCCAAGTCTTCTTGAGTTTTCAATCTACGGAACTTGATTCAGAGGTCAGGACTGGTCGTGACGAGCGCAGAAGCAAAGTCGCGCCTGGCAGATCCTGGACTGCTGCTCGGCTTTTTCGACAACACAGATTTGGCTATATCTTCCTCTATTCAACTCAGAATCTTTCAGTTCTTTTTCCTATCTCTTTTTTTCGTGATTATACATCATCCTATCATTTTTTTACATTTTTTTGCATTACTTTTACTCTGTTATTCCGAAAATAAAAAAGGGGGTTAGAGATAACCCGAATCCGGTCAGTTTCTAGTCAATTGTGTGTTTTATGTTATTCTCTTTACATATACTCCACTTTGTCTAGTTCTAATAGTCTCTTTCACTTGTTTATTTGTCTAGTTGCACAGAATATCAAGCACCCACCGCGTTGAGGACTCTTCTTCATCGGCCGGCCGAAGAAGGAGAAGCTTTAACTCACATTCTTCACGCTAAGGTACACACGGTCATTTTAATTCTATAAATCAGAACCCACGGTTCCTGGCGACCACGTTTATTTCTTCTCACCCTCCTCCCACATGACCCGAACCGTCTCTTTGGTGATCGAGCGACGCCAAGGGATGAAAGTTCGGGGATCAATGTGAGTGTGGGATCGAGGTGAGAGTTGCTTTCCGAGCTTTATTCCTTTCTTTTCTCATCCCCTCTTGAGGTGACGATCTGGGTTCACGGACTTCCCTGAAAAGGAGAGGACCCCGTCGAATTTTCAGAGTCGACAGCTTTGTGGCGACCACGGTGGGACAAAAGAAAGGAATGTCTTCAACCGTGGGTGCTAAGTGTTTTGTTTGCAACTAGTTCTAGTTCTAGACCGGTTCCCACGTGAGCCTTTCCTTCTTTCCACCTCTCTTAAACTTCATGCCATCTCATAATTTATGATTTCACTCATCTTTCATCAGATCTGAAGTGCCAAGTATGCCATTTAATTTCTGCATGTTATTTAAACCGGTTCCCACGTGAACCACCTTTTTCCTTTTTAAACCGGTTCCCACGTGAACCAATCTCTTTCTTTACTTCGGTTCCCACGTGAACCAAACCCCTTTCTTTCCAGATCTATCCCCACTTGGATCAGATATTTATTCACCTTTAATTGGCCCCACGTGGCCTTCTTTTGATCATTCAAACCGGTTCCCACGTGAACCACCCCTTTTTACCCAAAACCGGTTCCCACGTGAACCGCCTTTACTTTCTACCCCAGTTCCCACATCGGTCCCCGCGTGGACCACCCTTTTGCTTGGCTATCAGATCTGAACCCTCCTCTTTCCATCACTTTTCACTATCTCCATTTGGCTCACAAAAGAAACAAGTCTAGATTCTAGTTTCTAGTTGCTTGTCTAGTTTCTAATTGCTTGTCTGGTGTTGATTGCTTGTTTAAGTTTATGCTTTGCTCATTACTTGCTTTATTACTTGATTGCATTCTCTGCTCCTTCTCTCTACCTCCTTCTTTTACACTTTTTTGAGGCGGGAGCTCACTCTCCCATTTACCCCTCCCATCCAAAACACCCTCTTGGTGGATTCTGACCTCTCTTCTGGGATATTCCTTCCTAGTTGACTTGGTTGGCTTTCATCAAGGCCTCCGTAATTCCTCATACGTGGAGTATTCCTCTTCACGATCGGGTTGGTTGTACCACTCCCCAAAACCTGAAGCATCCTACGTTACCTACACATGGTGAGTTTGCGTGAAACCTAGGTCATTGGAGATTGGAGTTAGGATCCTAACCCATTTGTTGAGAGAACAATTCTTAACAAAATTCATAAACCTAAGGTTTAATCAAAATCATTGCGTAATCTTGCTTTCAAGTCTTTGCATAACTTGTTTGTCAAACAAAAATTCAAACCTCTAACTTTTTGCAAGATACTAAAAAAAACCAAAAAAGTTCTTTGCTTACTTTGTCAACTTGTTTTACTTTCTCCTAAGTTCAATGCAACTAAGGTCTGGAAGGCACGTTGGAATGGCGGAACAAGCTGAACATCGAGAGCACGAGATGGGTCACCAACCGATTCAGTCAGAAGTGCAAGAGGTCCCTCAACCATCTGCTCCCCGTGATGTTGAACAACTCTTTAGGGAGTTGTCTCTCTATACTGACCCAGAAACCTATGTCCGTATACAATCCATGGTGAAGGGCAAAATTGCTTCAGATCAGGCTGAAACCAATCAAATTGCCTTATCTCCTCGTCCTCTAGTTCAACCACCAGTCATTCAGTCCCCCTTTGTTCAACCACATGTTGTTCAACAATCTATGATTCAATCACCTATTCAACCATTTGTAGTTCAACCCTCTATAGTTCAACCATCTGTGGTCCAACCCTCATTTGTTCAGCCATCTTATTTTAACCATGTTGCTCCCCCAATCCACCAAGCCATGGGACAATCTTCAAGTCATGCTCCTCAATTCCAAAATCATGTCTCTAACCACATACCCCAACCAGTAAACCAATAACCTACTCTCACCAGGGCAATCATGGATCAGCTCACCCAGATGAATGAACGTTATGAAGAGCTGAGATGTCGCATGGACTCCAAGTCAGTGCCTGAGATTTCTATTCCTTCTCTGCCAGTCCTACACCTGCCACCTTCTGAGCTACCAGTTTATCGCCGCTACAATGGTACTGGCAATCCTTTTCTTCATCTAAAAGATTTTCTCTATGAATCCTCATTCTGGAAAGATGATCGTAGGGTTCTTGCCTTCTTGTTCCGCCGATCACTAGAAGGGTCTGCGTTGGAATGGTTCTATTCACTCGACTCCTTTGAGGCAGGAGACTTCGACATTGTCAAGACAAAATTCTTGCAGAGATACAGAGACCGGGTGGCACCAACATGCTCCATTACAGACTTGATTGCTGAGAAGAAGAAGCCCGAAGAGGACTTCATAAAGTTTGCTGATCGCTGGAGGGGAATGGCAGAAAAACTGACAGATGTGATTTCTGAAGGGGAACAAGTAAAAATGCTTATTGGCAACACTACACCTGCTCTGAGAAATGTATTGATCATGCACCGTCCTACCACAATGAATGAACTTTATGACAGTGCCCGATACCTACAAGCCCACTTCAAGGATGCCACCATGATAAACCCTTTTGATCCTAAACCTAGAAACTTTAGAAAAACCCCCTTTGCACCAGTTGGGCCTACAACCAAAGGAGTGGTCAACAACGAAGCTATAAACATTGTGGGGAACCAGGGAGGGAACCGTCAAAACCAGTTCATAAACCCACCACAGAACCCTTCCTATTACCCCCCTCAGCAACAAGTTAGGCCACCACAACCACGACAACCACAACAACCCCCGCAACCAGTAGCACAACCCCAGCAACTTCGACAACCTACCTACAATAGGGCACCGCCACCACCAAATCAGGCACCACGAAGGGGAGGTCTTAGGAGAGAGAACTACCAGCAACTCCCTTACTCCTTGACCGACATCTTCAATGTACTCATGGCGGAGAAACAGTTGGCATTGCCCAAGGAAAGAGAGGTTTGGCCAACAAATGTAGATATGTCCCGATACTGTGCTTACCACCGGTGTCCTGGTCACACTGTAGAGGTGTGCTTTCAATTCAAGGATTACATCCACGATCTGAATGACCAAGGCAGCATTGATTGGGTCCAAATGGGGGAATGCATACAGGTAATGAAGGCTAGGCAGCAGCAGCGGTAACGTCCACCGGCTCAACCTCAACCTGGCTTGGGGATTGTCCGAAATCCGCTCCCGTTACATGCTCCCGCTCCAGCACCGGCACCAGCACATCCAAACCCAGGAATTGGTTTAGTACACTCCATTGTCCAGGGAGATGTCAGCCGTGCTCAAGGTTGGCAACTAGAAAACCAAAATGCAACCACGCCTGTCAACCCAGCTAGGTCTATTGCTAGGAACCCTCCTAGACAGATAATCCGTGCACCTACTACTCCACAACTACCACAAAGCTCAATAACCCAACCACTGGCCGCCACTTCTTCTCGCCGGCCCATCATCAGGCCAGCCCCCTCTCTAACTACACCTCCTTCAACCATTGCTACACACCGGCCCTTCCTCATCGGACCACCACAATCACCACCAAGCCTGAACCCGCAGCCTACGAGCTCTACCACTCCAAAACCCCATCCTATCATCCCACCAACACCACAACCAATCTCACACCCTACACCTCCATTAACCTCATCAACCACGTCTGCCCGGCGGCCTCTTCTTATTAGGCCACCAGAATCACCATCATTACCACCTCCAAATCCTACCCCTCTACCAACTGACCCCATCATCCCAGAACCATCAATCCCATTACCTATCATACCTGCACCTACACCACCTTTTCCACCATAACCCACCCCAGTTAACCCGTCACCTCTACCCGACCGCCAAATAGCCCCGGTGCTTCGGAGTGGGAGGATGTTCCAGCGGCTCTTTCCCCAAGCCGGAACTCAACCGCAAGAGCCAGTGGAGGAGGAACAAGTGGAAGAACCCTTGCCAGGCATGGCCTATGATCTGTTAAAACATTTAGATAAAACACCGGCCCGTATTTCCATACTTGAGTTGATCAAAAGATCAAAGGTACACCAGGAGATTCTACAACAGTACTTGCAAAGGGTCATGGTGAATGAAGATCTCCCACCTGAGAAGATCACTACAGTGTTAGCCCCTAGAAGTGAGCACCGAACACTCACTTTCTCTCAGGAGGAATTAGCAGATCCAGAATTTAGGAGATTTGCTTTGCATGTGGCTGTTATCATCTGCAATGTCGAAGTAAAATCATGTTTGGTTGACACTGGAGCTTCTATCAACGTTATGCCTCCAGAAACTTTGCAGTTGTGCGGTATTTCTGAGCAAGAAATCAAGCCATCCTGTGCCATGGTGACGGCCTACGACAACTCCAAGAAGTCTGCACATGGGGTGGTCACACTAGAAGTCAAACTTGGACCATGTACAGTTACAACAGATTTTCATATTCTAGAATTGGATCCAACTTTTCGGGCTATACTTGGGAGGCCATATTTGGAGGCAATAGGAGCTGTGGCTTCAACAAACCACCAGTGCATAAAGTTTCCCTTTAAAGGACAGGTGGTCAAGGTGACTAGCATGCCTATGAGGGATGAGATGAATGATGTTTTTACATCACCCCTAGGTCTGTCAATACAACCCAATATCTCAGTGGGAGAATTACCAGATGTCAGATGCATGACCGCCTCTCTACCAGACACACTGGGATAGCGGATGATGATGAAATTGGGCTATCAGCCTGGAAGAGGTTTAGGCAAGGATCTTCAAGGGATCACTCAGCCAATTGAAACTGTGAAAAGGCCACGTAGGCAGGGGTTGGGATCTGAAAAGGATTCCATCCCAAGGAGGATCTTCCAGCCAGGATATGCCATGGGACTCCATACATTCTTTATCAAAGGGGAGACCATGATGTTGGCTGAAGATGGCAAAAATTCCGTGATAGCTGTCAAGAGAAGAAAGGCTCCAGATGAAGAAGAAGAAGACTTGGAAGACCTATGTTTATCTTTGACTCGTCTGTTCTCAAGTGGGGAAGAGCACCAGGAACCACTCAAGGGCAGACCAATATTGGATCATCTTATTGAGCATTCCACCCAAGTCAAAACCATTCCACGAGGCCCAAATACAATAATGTCATGTTTAAACCTCGTGCCGTTGTTTCTAGATCTTTTGGATGGGCTTCAAGGCCCACTTACCCACTTTGGGCCCATGAGCCCTCTTAAACCTTCCACTCTTACTGGGCCTGCTTGCCCATTTGCTTCCCTCATCAACTTCAAAACTGAGGGCTTTTCCCAACATGGGCTCACATGCCCATTTATTTCTATGATCGGGTCCACGTACCCGTTTACTTTTTCCATCAGTTTTGGACCCATGTGTCCACTTTCTATTACCATTGGGCCCACGAGCCCCTTTTTCCCTTTTATTTTTAAGTTTTTCTCTCTATTAATTCAGTCATCTTCTAGCAAGCCTCGAGTCACTCAGGCTCATTCTATCTTTTTAATTGAAATTTCCAAAAAAAAAAAAAACGTCTTCTCTGAAACTCACATTTCCATCGAGGAGACATCTCTACTCATACCAGAGGGTGCTCCCAATCAGGGATCCCTCTTTTCTGAATCATTAATCGATTTACTCGATCCTCCCTCCACTATAAATACCACCTTTCCAGCTTTATCTTCAGTAGGTCAAGTTAGGTTAGGAAATAGGAAAGTCAAAGGTAAGCGAGTTCCAAACATGTATCTGCAACAGTTGGCACAGAAATGCGTAGAGTGTGCAAGGCTGCCAAACTTTTTAGATGATACTATCCAGCTAGATGAAATCCAATATGAGGATGAGCATAACATCGATCATACTTTGGGAGTATATGAGGTGATATCAGAGAAGGATCCCGAATCTGAGGATGAAATCGAGGACTTGGCTGATGCATATGCATCTGGACATAAAAGATTTGAAGAACCATCAGCCACAGGGAATGAACCGACCAAGGAACTGAATTTAGGAACCCTGGAAGATCCTAGGACTATCCTCATCAGTGCAAACCTCACTCCCTCAGAAGAACAACGTTTGATCAAAGTTTTGGAAGAATATAAGGACACGTTCGCATGGACATATGAAGATATGCCGGGATTAGATAATTCATTGGTTGAACATAGATTAACCTTGAAACCTGGAACTACCCCGGTTAAACAAAAGCTCAGGAGGTTCCACCCTGATATTGCACTCAAAATGAAAGAAGAGGTCGACAAACTACACCAAGCAAAATTTATTAAAGTTGTTCTATATCCGCAATGGGTGGCTAACATAGTCCCTGTTATGAAGAAGGATGGACGAATTCGGATTTGTATAGATTTCAGGGACTTGAACCGAGCGTGTCCTAAAGATGATTTCCCTTTGCCTCATATCGATGTTTTGGTTGATAACACAGCTGGGTTTGAAATGCTTTCATTCATGGATGGCTATTCTGGATACAATCAGATCCGGTTAGCTAAGGAGGACCAAGAGAAGACCTCATTCACTACACCTTGGGGAACATATTGCTATGTTGTCATGCCCTTTGGGTTAAAGAATGCCGGTGCTACATATCAGAGGGCTATGATGGCTATCTTTCACGACATGATGCACACCCTTGTAGAGGTGTATGTGGATGATTTGGTTATCAAGTCCAAGAGTCGGGAAGATAATTCTTTCACGACATGATGCACACCCTTGTAGTGGTGTATGTGGATGATTTGGTTATCAAGTCCAAGAGTCGGGAAGATCATTCTGAAGTGCTAAGGAAGGTCTTGCAAAGAGCTGGATAATACAAGATAAAAATGAACCCTAAGAAGTGTACATTTGGAGTTTCATCAGGAAAGCTACTTGGGTTTATAGTAAGCAAAAGGGGCACAGAGATCGACCCAAACAAGGCCAAGGCAATTATTGGTATGCCTCCTCCGAAGAATATGAAAGAGCTTCGAGGATTGATTGGGAGGCTACAATTTGTCCGCCGGTTTATCTCACAACATTCCCAAAGGTGTAAACCTTTCTATGAGTTAACCAAGGCGGGGGCCGAGTTTAAATGGGATTCGAAGTGCCAGGAGGCATTTGATGGGTTGAAAACATACCTGGCAAGTCCCCCTGTACTTAGACCACCAATTCCCGACAAACCTTTGGTCCTCTACATTTCGGTTCTTGAGAACTCTCTTGAGGCAGTCCTTGCACAAGTTGATGAAGAAGGGAAAGAACGAGCTACTTACTACTTGTCTAAGATGTTTGATGCTTGTGAGCTGAAGTACACTGTGGTAGAAAAGACCTGTGCTGCTCTTGTTTGGGTGGTTCAGAAACTCAAACATTATTTCCTTGCTCACCAAGTCAAGCTCATTGCTCATATCAATCCCATTAAGTTTCTGTTAGAGAAGGCAGTCTTGACTGATCGGTTTGGGCGATGGCAGAGTTTCTTATCCCAATTTGATATCACTTATGTCCCACAGAAGGCAATCAAGGGTTATGCTATTGTTGAACACCTTGCCCATCATCCCATACCCATCTTTGATCCAGTCCGGTCGGAGTTCCCGGATGACGAACTAATGTCAGTCCGATCTTCCAATCTTTGGACATTATATTTTGACGGGGCTCTGAACTCTCATGGTAGAGGGATAGGTATTGTCCTTCTGTCACCTGAAGGTGTCACCATTCCACAGGCTTTTCAGCTTAACTTTCCAGCAACCAACAACATAGCTGAGTATGAAGCCTTGCTGGCCGGACTGGAGGCCGCTCATTTCCATGGTGCTACCGAACTGAGGGTGATAGGTGATAGTCAATTGATCCTACGCCAGGTCCTATCCAAGTACCGAACTTCTCATCCAAACCTCAAACCCTACCAGGAGCTCACTACTTGCTACATCAAGCTATTCTTCAAACTCACCTTTGTTCATGTCCCCCGCTCTCAGAATATCCTCGCCGATGCCTTAGCTTCACTAGCTTCGTCTCTATCTGTTACGCTAGGCAGGCAAGTGCGAACTATCCACATCTGTAAGAGGACAATTCCATCAATTGAGGATGGACATTTTCTGAAGGTTAAGGAAAGATTCAACAGAAAAGAATACTTGGAACATAAGGAAGAAATCTCCTTGATTGAGTTGGAAGAATTAGAAGAAGGTGAGAGACCTTGGTATGACGAGATTGCGAGGTATTGCCAAGATCAGTCATATCCGCCTGGATCAACCACCAAGGAAAAGAAGGCAATCAGAAGAGTATCCCAGAGGTATACAATCCTAGGAGGAGTGCTCTATAAGAGAAGCCTAAGTGGAATCTTACTCAGATGTCTTGATGAAGAAGAAGCCGAGTTGGTGCTGAAAGAAGCACATTCTGGAGTTTGTGGTGGTCACGTGAATGCCCAAGCCCTTGCTAAGAAAATCATCCGGCAAGGGTATTATTGGCCAACTCTAGAAGAAGACTGCTCTATCTTTGTCCGGCATTGTCATTCATGTCAACTCCATGCCGACAAGATTCACTCTCCCGCATCTTCCCTTCATCCAATTCATGCCCCATGGCCTTTCGCCATGTGGGCTTTTGATATCATTGGCCCCTTGAGTGACCTCAACTCCGAAATGCGCCAAAAATCATTTATTCTGACGGCAACGGAGTACTACACAAAGTGGGCTGAAGCGGAAGCATTCGTGGAGATTAAAGCGTCAACAGTCTGCTCCTTCATCAAGCGCAACATCCTGGCAAGGTTCGGGATCCCCAGCGACATCGTCACTGATAATGGGCCACAATTTATTTCTCAAGATCTGCGTGATCTTTGCAATAGGTATTACATTTCATTGCATCATTCATCACCATACTATCCTCAAGGCAATGGTCAAGAAGAAGCCACCAACAAAACCTTAATCAAAATCATCAAGAAATCTTGTAAGTCTAGCAAGTTTGCCGACTGGCCTGATAAGCTTGTAGATGCTCTATGGGCTTATCGTACTTCTGTAAGGACTCCCACTGGACAAACCCCGTATGCTTTGGCATATGGGATGGAAGCAATGGTCCCTTACGAAGTATTACTTCCATCTCTCAGAGTTCAGCTCGACAGGGATATTCCTGTTGATGAGAGACGAGAATCTCTCCTTGCACAGCTTGAACTCTTGGATGAAAGAAGGCTAGCCGCCGCCGAGCATGCCCGGACTTATCAGAATAGACTCAAAAGGTTTTATCAAAAGAGGGTGGTCGAGAGAAAATTCGAAATCGGTGAGATGGTAGTCAAACGCATATTCGTTAAGCCGGGGGGTCCCCGCTCCAAGTTGCAACCTAACTGGGAAGGGCCTTTTGTAATCACTGAAAAGTATCCAGGTAATGCATATGAATTGACTAATGCAGATGGAGAAAAATTGAATCATCCTTGGAATGGAGTTTACCTCAAAAAGTACTTTCCATAAAAATGGAGAAACCACTGGTATAATCTCAAGTCATTGATCCTAGGTTGTTCGTGAGAAGTCAAGGGTAGGTACCATCCTACACACACAACACTTCCCGATCCTAGAATCCAGATAACCCGACACTTGCGAAAGGCAAGGCAGAAATCTAGAAATGGAAAGAGTACCCTTACCCTTTTCTCTTCTACTCGGTCCAAGATAGGGAGAGAAGATTAGAGAGGGGTAGTATCAAAAACACTCGCCACCCTAGTAGGAGGCCGTCTCAGAGGGTACAAAAGGGTGCCAAAAGATGGGCAATGAACCCCTCAGGTTAGAAAAAAAAATGATCAACCTGTCTGAATGAGTACCCAGAATGATAGTCAAGGCAAAAGGCACTAAAAGATGGGCAATGTCCCCACGGGTCAAAAACCTGTCCAAATATGTGCCGTATAGAAAAGAGCAAAAAAAGAAAGAAAAACCCAAAGAGGCCGAACCCCAATGGGTAATTTGAGTGAGAGTAGAGAAATCCCTCTCAACATCTTCAAACCCTATCAAGGACTTCCTCTATACTCTTCCTCCTTAAACCCTAGGAAAGGGTAAATCGACCAAATCCAGGTGGAATCCAAGCCGATCAAAGGAAGAAGGTTAGAAGGATTCTAGGTAGGGAACTTTATTTTTGCACGTGGCATCTACCACTTGAGTCTTGACAAACTCCAAAGACCGATGAACTGTCTCAAATACCAGCATTTTCTCCACAAAAAAAATACATATTTCAAAAATCCAAAAAAATACATATTTTAAAACCCACAAAAAAATGCATATTTCAAAAACCCCAAAAAAAATGCATATTTAAAAAACAAATTTTTTTTTTTTGAATATTTCAAAAAGTAAAAAAAAACACATATTTCAAAAAATCCAAAAAAAATTGAGTACTTTTTCCAAATGATTGTTTTCAAGAAAATCCAAAAAAAAAACAAATTTGCTTAGTCATGATCATTGCCTTAGTTGCATCCATGCTTATTTGATTGTCATGCATATTTTCATTTCTGCATTGCATATCCATTTTTACTTTAATTACCTTGTTAAGAAGGCTCTTCCCCTTTGACCTAAGTCAAAGTTGACCATAATAGGCAAAGGGATGAGTCCTGATGAAGATCTAATCTCCTTCTGTCAAGTGTTTCAGGCATTTCAATACAGGAGAGGAGAGGATTCACACCATGACAGGTAAATTCTCTCAACCCCCCATTTCATTTTAAGTTATTTGCTTTAATTACCTTGTTAAGAAGGCTCCTCCCTTTGACTCAAAATCAAGTCATACGACATACAGGCAAAGGGATGAGTAATGATAAAGATTTAATCATTTTCATTGAGTATTTGCAGGAGTTGAAGAAGCAAAAAGAGAAGGGCAATCAGGTATATTTTTTTATGAAAAAAAAAAAATTTGGCCTCAGGGCGCATGTGCCCTCATCTGGGGGCACATGGCCAGGTGCCCCACCCCAGGGCGCATGGCCAGGTGCCACCGATTGGGGGCACATGGACAAAAAATTCAAAAAAATTCAGAAAAATCTCAAAAATTCAGAAATTGTCTATAATGTTAAAAATGACATTTTTGCTAAAGGAATCATCATTAAAAACTTTGTTTTGACCTCTAGATGATGGTTCTAATAGTAAAATCTTCCATTAATCATTTCATGAACAATCTGATTCATATGACAATTCTGTCTGTTGGGTACTAACCAGAAATGTGCAGGCAACATTTTTTAGTCCTAACAGGTGAATTGGTGAGATCAATGTTCCCCAAGGAACGTCATGCCAACCTTGCAGCGAAAAGGAAGCACCACCCAGCTGAACATCCTTATGGTGTTGTATTCCGTCAAAAGGCAAGACAAGGATGGACCAGAGATGCTGATGAACCAGGCGGTCGATGCAGCTTACCTTAAGATTTCATCCTCAAGCTTCTCATCAATCTCACACCATCATCACCATCATTTCATTTTGCACTTCACATCACTCCTACTATCTGTCACCTAGTTATGTTAGGTCCACTTGATACATATTATATGCATTAATGTTGAAGACCTTGAGAGTGAAGATGACTGGGCCCGAGGTCCCCTTCAACAAAATCTACGACGGCTTGGTCATTTCTTCACACTCATGGATAAGCCAAAATTGAACATTGGAGGGACGATGGTTCCTAATCGGGTGTCTTGACCTCCAATAGACAATCTATATCTTCAACTATTTTCTACATAATTTTATATGTTTTCACATCCATCTCCTTTACTAATTTTATCCCTTCATGTTTTATTCCTTTTATTACACCATGTTTTATTCTGTCCTTTCTTTTATCCCACCGTGTCTTTTATTTTACCCACCGTGGCAATTGTCATCCCATTGCTATTCTTCTTTACCATCATACTATGTTAGTCCCACCATTATATTTCAATCCCACTATGGCTTAAATCTGTCTTGTCGTTTTCCGAATACTCGATTTTCTGCAAGAGCGTGATTCATGGTTTTCACGATACCCGAGCAATTTTTATTTTGCTTAAAACGAACCCTTTTAGAACTTGAGGTTCTTCCACTCAGAATTAAACTGAGTATTTTGGTGAAACTTGAATGAACTTGAGATTCCAAATATGATGGATTGGTATTCTTTTCATTTTAAGATCAACTTTTCTTTTACAAACTTTAGCCCATCACAGTACAAGAACACCGCAAAGTTCGGGTTGCTGGCTGATGATGAACCTACGAATTCGAGGACTCCTCACCACGCTGAGGGTTGGCTACATCCTTTTATCCTTTATCACTTACTTTTTCATCTCTCGTGCCAAGGGCATGTCTTTTACCAGTCAATTATATGAGGTTTTGATAGAACATGAAAGCGATCTAGAATACTTAGTGAGATTCATTTTGCTGGATCAGGTAGATAAGCGTGTCTATATCTACACCTTGATGCCACCTTTTCAGTCCATCACCATTCCATTCCGCTACATTCATCTACGCTCACTTGCATTCCATTACAGTTCACTACGAATCACTCCGCTTCATTACATGCCACTCCCTTACAAAGCCGACATCAAGGCGAGGCAAGCTGTAGACACGCCAAATTCGCCTAATTCAGAGCATAAAACTCATGTTTTATAGGGTAACATGTATGATTGACCTTATAATGATGCCGGGTCCTTTTAAATTGATTTGGAGCATTCGCCGAATGAAATCGGATGTTTTCCGACGTTTTCCGCAAAACGCCGTAATTTCCGAGCGAAAGCTGCACGTAAATCGTGTGAACACGGAAATTGGCTGAATGACCAATGCCTAATGATCATGCATTGAAGTTTATGGTCATATTTACACCTCGGACAAGTTTTGTTGCATTCCGTGCTTTCCGGTTTGCCGTCAAAGTCATTTTTGACCAGTATCGGACCTTCTGTTCACTGCCCTAACTTCCGGACAAAATTCTGAAGTTTTGGAGGGTGTGATGGCTGATCCGATGCTATAGAAAGCTTCTTCGTCCTGTTATCCTTCCAACGCAACAAACAGCGTCGAATTCCGAGTTCGGGAGTGTTCGCAATGGCTTCCGGAAGAAGGACGCGCGAAACTAGTCCCATGCGCCCGGGTTCCTGGTCACATGCGCCCGGGACCCAGGGCACATGACCATGCGCCCTACCAGTGAGGCACGTGGCCTTGTGCCCTCACTTGAGGGCACATGCGCCCTACCTTTGAGGCACGTGGGAACCAGTTTTTCACCGGGACTCTACCACTGAACGGACGGACTGGATAAGGCCTCTTTTCTCGGGAACTGTGCCCATGCGCCCCCCCTGGGGGGCACATGCGCCCCTCAGTGGGGCGCATGCGCCTGGCACCAGGGCGCATTTAACCCTATTTTTTAGCTCTGATAAGATTGCTCGTTCTCCTATAAATGGACTCTGATTCTGGTCATTCCAAAGAGAGGAGCACGACTCCCCAGGCATCTCAAGACGTCCTATCACCCTCCTGCATCGATTTTATGATTTTTAGAGAGAGAATTTCGAGTTTTTAGAAAGAGAAAAGTCGTTTCAAGAGAGAGGAAGGCTGTTCTGCAGGTGATCAGCCATGTCTTTATTCTTCGGCCTCTACAGAAGTGTGTGGACGTCTTCTGTCTGAGATCTCTTCATCAAAGTTCTTCCTCTCCAAGTCTTCTTGAGTTTGCAATCAACGGCACTTGATTCAGAGGTCGGGACTGGTCGTTACGAGCGCAGAAGCAAAGTCGCGCCTGGCAGATCCTGGACTGCTGCTCGGCTTTTTCGACAACACGGATTTGGCTATATCTTCCTCTATTCAACTCAGAATCTTTCAGTTATTTTTCCTATCTATTTGTTTCGTGATTCTACATCATCCTATCATTTTTTTACATTTTTTTTCATTACTTTTACTCTGTTATTCCGAAAATAAAAAAAGGGGGGTTAGAGATAACCCGAATCCGGTCAGTTTCTAGTCAATTGTGTGTTTTATGTTATTCTCTTTACATATACTCCACTTTGTCTAGTTCTAATAGTCTCTTTCACTTGTTTATTTGTCTAGTTGCACAGAATATCAAGCACCCACTGCGTTGAGGACTCTTCTTCATCGGCCGGCCGAAGAAGGAGAAGCTTTAACTCACATTCTTCACGCTAAGGTACACACGGTCATTTTAATTCTATAAATCGGAACCCACGGTTCCTGGCGACCACGTTTATTTCTTCTCACCCTCCTCCCACATGACCCGAACCGTCTCTTTGGTGATCGAGCGACGCCAAGGGATGAAAGTTCGGGGATCAATGTGAGTGTGGGATCGAGGTGAGAGTTGCTTTCCGAGCTTTATTCCTTTCTTTTCTCATCCCCTCTTGAGGTGACGATCTGGGTTCACGGACTTCCCTGAAAAGGAGAGGACCCCGTCGAATTTTCAGAGTCGACACTCATGGCGGAGAAACAGTTGGAATTGCCCAAGGAAAGAGAGGTTTGGCCAACAAATGTAGATATGTCCCGATACTGTGCTTACCACCGGTATCCTGGTCACACTGTAGAAGTGTGCTTTCAATTCAAGCATTACATCCACGATCTGAATGACCAAGGCAGCATTGATTGGGTCCAAATGGGGGAATGCATACAGGTAATGAAGGCTAGGCAGCAGCAGGGGCAACGTCCACCGGCTCAACCTCAACAACAACCTGGCTTGGGGATTGTCCAAAATCCGCTCCCATTACATGCTCCCGCTCCAGCACCGGCACCAGCACATCCAAACCCAGGAATTGGTTTAGTACACTCCATTGTCCAGGGAGATGTCAGCCGTGCTCAAGGTTGGCAACTAGAAAGCCACAATACAACCATGCCTGTCAACCCGGCTAGGCCTCCTGCTAGGAACCCTCCTAGACAGATAATCCGTGCACCTGCTACTCCACAACAACGACAAAGATCAATAACCCAACCACTGGCCGCTACTTCTTCTCGCCGACCCATCATTAGGCCAGCCCCCTCCTTAACTACACCTCCTTCAACCATTGCTACACACCGGCCCTTGCTCATACGACCACCACAATCATCACCAAACCTGAACCCCCAGCCTACAAGCTTTACCACTCCAAAACCCCAACCTATCATACCACCAGCACCACAACCAATCCCACAACCTACACCTTCATTAAACTCATCAACCACTTCTGCACTTCGGCCTCTTCTTATTAGGCCACCGGTATCACCATCATTACCACCTCCAAATCCTACCCCTCTACCAACTAACCCCATCATCCCGTAACCATCGATCCCATTACCTATCATACCTGCACCTACACCACCTGTTCCACCACAACCCACCCCAGTTAACCCGTCACCTCTACCCGACCGCCAAATAGCCCCGGTGCTTCGGAGTGGGAGGATGTTCCAGCGACTCTTTCCTCAAGCCGGAACTCAACCGCTGGAGCCAGTGGAGGAGGAACAAGTGGAAGAACCATTGCCAGGCACGGCGTATGATCTGTTAAAACATTTGGATAAGACACCAGCCCGTATTTCCATACTTGAGTTGATCAAAAGATCAAAGGTGCACCAGGAGATTCTACAGCAGTACTTACAAAGGGTCATGGTGAGTGAAGATCTCCCACCTGAAAAGATAACTACAGTGTTAGCCCCTAGAAGTGAGCACCCAACACTCACTTTCTCTCAGGAAGAATTAGCAGATCCAGACTTTAGGAGATATGCTTTGCATGTGGCTGTTATCATCTGCAATGTCGAAGTAAAATCATGTTTGGTTGACACTGGAGCTTCTATCAACGTTATGCCGCCAGAAACTTTGCAGTTGTGCGGTATTTCTGAGGAAGAAATCAAGCCATCTTGTGCCATGGTGACAGCCTATGATAACTCCAAGAAGTCTGCACGTGGGGTGGTCACATTAGAAGTCAAACTTGGACCATGTACAGTTACAACAGATTTTCATGTTCTAGAATTAGATCCAACATTTCGGGCTATAGTTGGGAGGCCATACTTGGAGGCAATAGGAGATGTGGCTTCAACAAACCACCAGTGCATAAAATTTTCCTTTAAAGGACAGGTGGTCAAGGTGACTAGCATGCCTATAAGGGACGAGCTGAACGATGCTTCTTTACCCCTAGGTCTGTCAATACAACCCCAGATCTCAGTGGGAGAATTGCCAGAAGTTAGATGCATGACCGCCTCTCTACCGGACACCTTTGGGATGGCGGATGATGATGAAATTGGGCTATCGACTGGAAGAGGTTTAGGCAAGGATCTTCAAGGGATCACTCAGCCAATTGAAAATGCGAAAAGGCCACGCAGGCAGGGGTTGGGATATGAAGAGGGTTCCATCCCAAGGAGGATCTTCCAGCCAGGATATGCCATGGGACTCCATACATTCTTTATCAAAGGGGAGACCATGATGTTGGCTGAAGATGGCAAAAATTCCGTGATAGCTGTCAAGAGAAGAAAGGCTCCAGATGAAGAAGAAGAAGACTTGGAAGACCTATGCTTATCTTTGACTCGTCTGTTCTCAAGTGGGGAAGAGCACCAGGAACCACTCAAGGGCAGACCAATATTGGATCATCTTGTTGAGCACTCCACCCAAGTCAAAACCATTCCACGAGGCCCAAATACAACAACGCCATGTTTAAACCTCGTGCCGTTGTTTCTAGATCTTTTGGATGGGCTTCAGGGCCCACTTACCCACATTGGGCCCATGAGCCCTCTTCAACCTTCCACTCTTACTGGGCCTGCTTGCCCATTTGCTTCCCTCATCAACTTCAGAACTGAGGGCTTTTCCCAACATGGGCTCACATGCCCATTTATTTCTATGATCGGGTCCACGTACCCGTTTACTTTTTCCACCAGTCTTGGACCCATGTGTCCACTTTCTATTACCATTGGGCCCACGAGCCCCTTTTTCCCTTTTATTCTTAAGTTTTTCTCTCTATTAATTCAGTCATCTTCTAGCAAGCCTCGAGTCACTGAGGCTCATTCTATCTTTTTACTTGAGAATCCCAAAAAAAAAAAAACGTCTTCTCTGAAACTCACATTTCCATCGAGGAGACATCTATACTCATCCCAGAGGGTGCTCCCAATCAGGGATCCCTCTTTTCTGAATCATTGATCGATTTGCTCGATCCCCCCTCCACTATAAATACCATCTTTCCAGCTTTATCTTCAGTAGGTCAAGTTAGGTTAGGAAATAGGAAAGTCATAGGTAAGCGAGTTCCAAATAGGTATCTGCAACAGTTGGCACAGAAATGCGTAGAGTGTGCAAGGCTGCCAAACTTTTTAGATAATACCATCCAGCTAGATGAAATCCGATATGAGGATGAGCATAACATAGATCATACTTTGGGAGTATATGAGGTGGTATCGTAGAAGGATCCCGAATCCGAGGATGAAATTGAGGACTTGGCTGATGCATATGCATCCGGACTTAGAAGATTTGAAGAACCATCAGCCACGGGGAATGAACCGACCAAGGAACTGAATTTAGGAACCCTGGAAGATCCTAAGACTATCCTCATCAGTGCAAACCTCACTCCCTCAGAAGAACAACGTTTGATCAAAGTTTTGGAAGAATATAAGGACACATTCGCATGGACATATGAAGATATGCCGGGATTAGATAATTCATTGGTTAAACATAGATTAACCTTGAAACCTGGAACTACCCCGGTTAAACAAAAGCTCAGGAGGTTCCACCCTGATATTGCACTCAAAATGAAAGAAGAGGTCGACAAACTACACCAAGCAAAATTTATTAAGGTTGTCCTATATCAGCAATGGGTGGCTAACATAGTCCCTGTTATGAAGAAGGATGGACGAATTCGGATTTGTATAGATTTCAGGGACTTGAACCGAGCGTGTCCTAAAGATGATTTCCCTTTGCCTCATATCGATGTTTTGATTGATAACACAGCTGGGTTTGAAATGCTTTCATTCATGGATGGCTATTCTGGATACAATCAGATCCGGTTAGCTGAGGAGGACCAAGAGAAGACCTCATTCACTACACCTTGGGGAACATATTGCTATGTTGTCATGCCCTTTGGGTTAAAGAATGCCGGTGCTACATATCACAGGGCTATGATGGCTATCTTTCACGACATGATGCACACCCTTGTAGAGGTGTATGTGGATGATTTGGTTATCAAGTCCAAGAGTCGGGAAGATCATTCTGAAGTGCTAAGAAAAGTTTTGCAACGAGCTAGGGAATACAAGCTGAAAATGAACCCTAAGAAGTGCACATTTGGAGTTTCATCAGGAAAGTTACTTGGGTTTATAGTAAGCAAAAGGGACATAGAGATCGACCCAAACAAGGCCAAAGCAATTATTGGTATGCCTCCTCCGAAGAATATGAAAGAGCTTCGAGGATTGATTGGGAGGCTACAATTTGTCCGCCGGTTTATCTCACAACATTCCCAAAGGTGTAAACCTTTCTATGAGTTAACCAAGGTGGGGGCCGAGTTTAAATGGGATTCGAAGTGCCAGGAGGCGTTTGATGGGTTGAAAACATACCTGGCAAGTCCCCCTGTACTTAGACCACCAATTCCCGACAAACCTTTGGTCCTCTAAATTTCGGTTCTTGAGAACTCTCTTGGGGCAGTCCTTGCACAAGTTGATGAAGAAGGGAAAGAACGAGCTACTTACTACTTGTCTAAGATGCTTGATGCTTGTGAGCTGAAGTACACTGTGGTAGAAAAGACCTGTGCTGCTCTTGTTTGGGTGGTTCAGAAACTCAAACATTATTTCCTTGCTCACCAAGTCAAGCTCATTGCTTGTATCAATCCCTTTAAGTTTCTGTTAGAGAAGACAGTCTTGACTGATCGGTTAGGGCGATGGCAGAGTTTCCTATCCCAATTTGATATCACTTATGTCCCACAGAAGGCAATAAAGGGTTATGCTGTTGCTGAACACCTTGCCCATCATCCCATACCCGTCTTTGATCCAGTCCGGTCGGAGTTCCCGGATGACGAACTAATGTCAGTCCGATCTTCCAATCTTTGGACATTATATTTTGACGGGGCTCTGAACTCTCATGGTAGAGGGATAGGTATTGTCCTTCTATCACCTGATGGTGTCACCATTCCAAAAGCTTTTCAGCGTAACTTTCTAGCAACCAATAACATAGCTGAGTATGAAGCCTTGCTGGCCGGGCTGGAGGCCGCTCATTTCCATGGTGCCACCGAACTGAGGGTAATAGGTGATAGTCAATTGATCCTACGCCAAGTCCTATCCAAGTACCGAACTTCCCATCCAAACCTCAAGCCCTACCAGGAGCTCACCACCTGCTACATCAAGCTATTCTTCAAACTCACCTTTGTTCATGTCCCCCGCTCTCAGAATATCCTTGCCGATGCCTTAGCTTCACTAGCTTCATCTCTATCTGTCCCGCTAGGCAGGCAAGTGCGAACTATCCACATTTGTAAGAGGACAACTCCAGCAATTGAGGATGGACGTTTTCTAAAGGTTAAGGAAAGATTCAACAGAAAGGAATACTTAGAACATAAAGAAGAAATCTCCTTGATTGAGTTGGAAGAATTAGAAGAAGGTGAGAGACCTTGGTATGACGAGATTGCGAGGTATTGTCAAGATCAGTCATATCCGCATGGATCAACCACCAAGGAAAAGAAGGCAATCAGAAGAGTATCCCAGAGGTATACAATCCTAGGAGGAGTGCTATATAAGAGAAGCCTAAGTGGAATCTTACTCAGGCGTCTTGATGAAGAAGAAGCCGAGTTGGTGCTGAAAGAAGCACATTTTGGAGTTTGTGGTGGTCACGTGAATGCCCAAGCCCTTGCTAAGAAAATCATCCGACAAGGGTATTATTGGCCAACTCTAGAAGAAGACTGCTCCATCTTTGTCCGGCATTGTCATTCATGTCAACTCCATGCCGACAAGATTCACTCTCCCGCATCTTCCCTTCATCCAATTCATGCCCCATGGCCTTTCGCCATGTAGGCCTTTGATATCATTGGCCCCTTGAGTGACCTCAACTCCGAAGTGCGCTCAAAATCATTCATTCTGACGGCAACGGAGTACTTCACAAAGTGGGCTGAAGCGGAAGCATTCCTGGAGATTAAAGCATCAACAGTCTGCTCCTTCATCAAGCGCAACATCCTGGCAAGGTTCGGGATCCCCAACGACATCGTCACCGATAATGGGCCACAATTTCTTTCTCAAGATCTGCGTGATCTTTGCAATAGGTATTACATTTCATTGCATCATTCATCACCATACTATCCTCAAGGCAATGGTCAAGCAGAAGTCACCAACAAAACCTTAATCAAAATCATCAAGAAATCTTGTAAGTCTAGCAAATTTGCCGGCGGCACGATAAGCTTGTAGATGCTCTATGGGCTTATCGTACTTCTGTAAGGACTCCCACTGGACAAACCCCGTATGCTTTGGCATATGGGATGGAAGCAGTGGTCCCTTACGAAGTATTACTTCCATCTCTTCGAGTTCAGCTTGACAGGGATATTCCTGTTGATGAGAGACAAGAATCTCTCCTTGCACAGCTTGAACTCTTGGATGAAAGAAGGCTAGCCGCCGCCGAGCATGCCCGGACTTATCAGAATAGACTCAAAAGGTTTTATCAAAAGAGGGTGGTCGAGAGAAAATTCGAAATCGGTGAGTTGGTAGTCAAACGCATATTCGTTAAGCCAGGGTGTCCCCGCTCCAAGTTGCAACCTAACTGGGAAGGGCCTTTTGTAATCACTGAAAAGTATCCAGGTAATGCATATGAATTGACTAATGCA
Source organism: Cryptocoryne crispatula var. balansae (assembly GCA_036172225.1). NCBI lineage: Eukaryota > Viridiplantae > Streptophyta > Magnoliopsida > Alismatales > Araceae > Cryptocoryne > Cryptocoryne crispatula. The sequence goes on along the minus strand of CM069929.1, from coordinate 32,361,209 downwards.
GATGGAGAAAAATTGAGTCATCCTTGGAATGGAGTTTACCTCAAAAAGTACTTTCCATAAAAATGGAGAAACCACTGGTATAATCTCAAGTCATCGATCCTAGGTTGTTCGTGAGAAGTCAAGGGTAGGTACCATCCTACACACACAACACTTCCCGATCCTAGAATCCAGACAACCCGACACTTGCGAAAGGCAAGGCAGAAATATAGAAATGGAAGGAGTACCCTTACCCTATTCTCTTCTACTCGGTCCAAGATAGGGAGAGAAGATTAGAGAGGGGTAGTATCGAAAACACTCGCCACCCTAGTAGGATGCCGTCTCAGAGGGTACAAAAGGGTGCCAAAAGATGGGCAATGAACCCCTCAGGTTAGAAAAAGAAAAATGATCAACCTGTCTGAATGAGTACCCAGAATGATAGTCAAGGCAAAAGGCACTAAAAGATGGGCAATGTCCCCACGGGTCAAAAACCTGTCCAAATATGTGCCACCTAGAAAAGAGCAAAAAAAAAAAAAAGAGAAACCCAATGAGGCCGAACCCCAATGGGTAATTTGAGTGAGAGTAGAGAAATCCCTCTCAACATCTCCAAACCCTATCAAGGACTTCCTCTATACTCTTCTTCCTTAAACCCCTTGGGTAGGGTAAACCGACCAAATCCAGGTGGAACCCAAGCCGATCAAAGGAAGAAGGTTAGAAGGATTCTAGGTAGGGAACTTTCTTTTTGCACGTGGCATCTACCACTTGAGTCTTGACAAACCCCAAAGACCGATGACTTGTCTCAAATACTAGCATTTTCTCCACAAAAAAGAAATATTTCAAAAAAACCAAAAAAAATGCATATTTTAAAAACTCCCCAAAAAAATGCATATTTCAAAAACCCAAAAAAACATGCATATTTCAAAAATCTACAAAAAAATGCGTATTTCAAAAACCCAAAAAAATGCATATTTCAAAAATCCAAAAAATGCATATTTCAAAAATCCTAAAAAAATTGAATACTTTTGAAAATAAAAAAAATGATTGTTTTCAAGAAAACCAAAAAATAAATAAAATTGCTTAGTCATGATCATTGCTTTAGTTGCATCCATGTTTATTTGATTGTCATGCATATTTCCATTTCTGCATTGCATATCCATTTTTTTACTTTAATTACCTTGTTAAAAAGGCTCTTCCCTTTGACCTAAGTCAAAGTTGACCATAATGGGCAAAGGGATGAGTCACGGTAAAGATCTAATCCCCTTCTATCAAGTGTTTCAGGCATTTCAATGTAGAAGAGGAGAAGATTAACACCACAGCAGGTAAGTTCTCTTAACCCTTACCCCTATTTCATTTAAGTCATTTGTTTTATTCCACCTTGTTAAGAAGGCTCCTCCCTTTGACTCAAAATCAAGGCATACGATATACAAGCAAAGGGATGAGTAATGATAAAAATTTAATCATTTTCATTAAGTATTTTCGTGAGTCAAGAAGCAAAAGGAGAAGGGCGATCGTGTAGAATTTTTTCTGAAAAAAAAAAAATTGGCCTCAGGGCGCATGTGCCCTCATCTGGGGGCTCATGGCCAGGTGCCCCACCCCAGGGCGCATGGCCAGGTGCCCCCGATCGGGGGCACATGGACAAAAAATTCGAAAAATTCAGAAAAATATCAAAAAATCAGAAATTGTCTATAATGTTAAAAGTGACATTTTTGCTAAAGGAACCATCATTATAAAATTTGTTTTGACCTCCAAATGATGGTTATAATAGTAAAATCTTCAATTGATCATTTCATGAACAATCTGATTCATATGACAATTACATGCATTGGGTACTAACCAAAAATGTGCAGGCAACATTTTTAGTTCTAACAGTGAATTGGCGAGATCAGTGTTCCCCAAGGAACGTCATGCCAACCTTGCGGCGAAAAGAAAGGAAGCACCACCCAGCTGAACATTCTCATGGTGTTGTATTCCGTCAGAAGGCAAGACAAGGATGGACCAGAGATGCTGGTCAATGCACTACACCTGAAGACTTCACTCAAATCCACATTCTCATCAGTCTCACATTACATCATCACCATCACTTCATTTTGCACTTCACATCACTCTTACCATTTGTCACCTAGTTATGTTAGGTCCATTTGATACGTATGATATGCATTAATGTTGAAGACCTTGAGAGTGAAGATGACTGGGCCCGAGATCCCCTTCAACAAAATCTACGACGGCTTGGTCATTTCTTCACACTCACGGATAAGCCAAAATTGAACATTGGAGGGACGATGGTTCCTAATCGGGTGTCTTGACCTCCAATAGACAATCTATATCTTTAACTATTTTCTACATGATTTTCTATGTGTTCACAGCCATCTCCTTTTCTTTCTTCATCATTACCAATTCTATTTCATTATGTTTTCTCTTTATTTTATTTCATCATGTTTTATTATTTCTTTTATCCCTTTATGTTTTATTCCTTTCTTTTTGTTCCACCATGTTTTATTCTATCATTTCTTTTATCCCACCGTGTCTTTTATCCCACCCCACCGTGGCAATTGTCATGCCATTGTTTCTTTTTTTCCCATCATTCTATGTTAGTCCCACCATTATATTTCAATCCCACTATGGCTTAAATTTGTCTTAGTTGTTTTCCGAATACTTGATTTTCTGCTAGAGCGTGATTCATGATTTTCACGATACCCGAGCAATTTTGTTATGCTTAAAACGAACCCTTTAAGAACTTGAGGTTCTTCCACTCAGAATTAAACTGAGTATTTTGGTGAAACTTGAATGAACTTGAGATTCCAAATATGATGGATTGGTATTCTTTTCTTTTTAAGATCAACTTCTCTTTTACAAACTTTAGCCCATCACAGTACAAGAACACCGCAAAGTTCGGGTTGCTGGCTGATGATGAACCTACGAATTCGAGGACTCCTCACCACGCTGAGGGTTGGCTACATCCTTTTATCCTTTATCATTTACTTTTTCATCTCTCGTGCCAAGGGCATGTCTTTTACCAGTCAATTATATGAGGTTTTGATAGAACATGAAAGCGATCTAGAATACTCAGAGAGATTCATTTTGCTAGATCAGGTAGATAAGAGTGTCTATATCTACACCTTGATGCCACCTTTTCAGTCCATCACCATTCCATTCCGCTACATTCATCTACATTCACTTACAGTTCACTCTGAATCATTCTGCTTCATTACATGACACTCCCTTACAAAGCAGACATCAAGACGAGGCAAGCTATAGACACGCCAAATTCGCCTAATTCAGAGCATAAAACTCATGTTTTATAGGGTAACATGTATGATTGACCTTATCCTTTTAAGTTGATTTGGGGCATTCGCCGAATGAAATCGGATGTTTTCCGACGTTTTCCGCAAAAAGCCGTAAGTTCCAAGCGGAAGCCACACGTAAATCGTGTAAACACGGAAATTGGCTGAATGACCAATGCCTAATGATCATGCATTGAAGGTTATGGTCATATTCACGCCCCGGACAAGTTTTGTTGCATACCGTGCCTTTCCGGTTTACCGTCGGAGTCATTTTGACCTATATCGGACCTTCTGTTCACTGCCCTAACTTCCGGATAAAATTCTGAAGTTTTGGAGGGTGTGATGGTTGATCCGATGACATAGAAAGCTTCTTTGGCCTGTTATCTTTCCAACGCAGCAAACGGCATCGAATTCCATGTTCGGAAGTGTACGCAATGGCTTCCGGAAGAAGGACGCACGAAACCAGTCCCATGCGCCCGGGTTCCTGGTCACATGCGCCCGGGACCCAGGGCACATGGCCATGCGCCCTACCAGTGAGGCACGTGGCCTTGTGCCCTCACTTGAGGGAACATGCGCCCCACTTTTGAGGCACGAGGGACCCAGTTTTTCACCAGGACTCTACCACTGAACCGCTGATGGGATAAGAACTTTCTTTTCGGGGTTTGTGCCCATGCGCCCCCACTGGGGGGCGCGTGCATGCGCCCAGGGGTGGGGCGCAATGAGCCCTATTTTTTAGCTCCGATCGCACTGCTTGTTCTCCTATAAATGGACTCTGATTCTGGTCGTTCCAAAGGCATGAGCACGACTCCCCAGGCATCTCAAGACGTCCTAGCACCCTCCTGCATCGATTTTATGATTTTTAGAGAGAGAATTTCGAGTTTTTAGAGAGAGAAAAGTCGGTTCAAGAGAGAGGAAGGCTGTTCTGCAAGTGATCTGCCAAGTCTCTATTCCTCGGCCTCTTCAGCAGTGTGTGGACGTCTTCTGCCAGTGCTCTCTTCATCAAAGTTCTTCCTCTCCAAGTCTTCTTGAGTTTACAATCGACGGAACTTGATTCCTAGGTCGGGGCTGGTCGTGACGAGCGCAGAAGCAAAGTCGCGCCTGGCAGATCCTGGACTGCTGCTCGGCTTTTTTGACAACACAGATTTGGCTATATCTTCTTCTATTCAGCTCAGAATCTTTCAGTTCTTTTTCCTATCTCTTTTTTTAGTAATTCTACATTCTTATATCATTTTTTTACATTTTTTTGATTTAGTTTTACTCTGTTAATCCGAAAATAAAAAAGGGGGTTAGAAATAACCCGAATCCGGTCAGTTTCTAGTCAAATGTGTGTTTCATGTTATTCTCTTTACATATACTCCACTTTGTCTAGTTCTAATTGTCTATTTCACTTATTTATTTGTCTAGTTGCACAGAATATCAAGCACCCACACGTTGAGGACTCTTCTTCATCGGCCGGCCGAAGAAGGAGAAGCTTTAACTCACATTCTTCACGCTAAGGTACACACGGTCATTTTAATTCTATAAATCGGAACCCACGGTTCCTGGCGACCACGTTTATTTCTTCTCACCTTCCTCCCACATGACCCGAACCGTCTCTTTGGTGATCGAGCGACGCCAAGGGATGAAAGTTCGGGGATCAATGTGAGTGTGGGACCGAGGTGAGAGTTGCTTTCCGAGCTTTATTCCTTTCTTTTCTCATCCCCTCTTGAGGTGACGATCTGGGTTCACGGACTTCCCTGAAAAGGAGAGGACCCCGTCGAATTTTCAGAGTCGACAGAAGGTGCATGAATTATTTGTCTAGGAGGGTTCCTAGCAGGAGGCCTAGCTAGGTTGACCGGCATGGTTGTATTGTGATTTTCTAGTTGCCAACCTTGAGCACGGCTGGCATCTCCCTGGACAATGGAGTGTACTAGACCAATTCCTGGGTTTGGATGTGCTGGTGCCGGTGCTAGAGCGGGAGCATGTAATGGGAGCGGATTCTGAACAATCCCCAAGCCAGGTTGTTGTTGAGGTTGAGCCGGTGGACGCTGTCACTGCTGCTGCCTAGCCTTCATTGCCTGTATGCATTCCCCCATTTGGACCCAATCAATGTTGCCTTGGTCATTCAGATCGTGGATGTAATCCTTGAATTGAAAACATATTTCTACAGTGTGACCAGGGCACCGGTGGTAAGCACAGTATCGGGACATATCCACGTTTACTGGCCAAACCTCTCTTTCCTTGGGCAATTCCAACTGTTTTTCTGCCATAAGTACATTGAATATGTCGGTCAAGGAGTAAGGGAGTTGTTGGTAGTTCTCTCTCCTAGGACCTCCCCTTCGTGGTGCCTGATTGGGTGGTGGCGGTGCCCTATTGTAGGTAGGTTGACGAGGTTGCTGGGGTTGTGCTACTAGCTGAGGGGGTTGTTGTGGTTGTCGTGGTTGTTGTGGCCTAACCTGTTGTTGAGGGGGGTAATAGGAAAGGTTTTGTGGTGGGTTTCTGAACTGGTTTTGACGGTTCCCTCCCTGGTTCCCCACAATGTTCATAGCTTCGTTGTTGACCACTCCCTCGGTTGTAGGCCCAACTGGTGCAGAGGGTGTTTTTCTGAAGTTTCTAGGTTTGGGATCAAAAGGGTTTATCATTGTGGCATCTTTGAAGTGGGCTTGCAAGTATCGGGCACTGTCATAGAGTTCATTCATGGTGGTAGGACAGTGCATGATCAATACATTCCTCAAGGCAGGTGTAGTGTTTCCGATAAGCATTTTCACTTGTTCCCCTTCAGAGATCACATCTGTCAATTTCTCTGCCATTCCCCTCCAGCGATTAGCAAACTTTATGAAGTCCTTTTCGGTCTTCATCTTCTCAGCAATAAAATCTGTAATGGAGCATGATGGTGCCACCCGATCTCTGTATCTTTGCAAAAATTTTGTCTTCACAATATCTAAGTCTCCTGCCTCAAGGAGTCGAGCGAGTAGAACCATTCCAATGCAGACCCTTCTAGTGATCGACGGAACAAGAAGGCAAGAACCCTACGATCATTTTTCCAGAATGAGGATTCATAGAGAAAATCTTTAAGGTGGAGAAAAGGGTTGTCAGTACCATTGTAGCGGCGATAAACGGGTAGCTTAGAAGGTGGCAAGTGGAGAACTGGCAAAGAAGGAATAGAAATCTCAGGAACTGACTTGGAGTCCAGGCGACATCTCAGCTCTTCATAACGTTCATTCATCTGTGTGAGCTGATCCATGATTTCCTGGGTGAGAGAAGGTTCTTGGTTTACTGGTGGGGGTATGTGGTTAGAGGCATGGTTCTGGAATTGAGGAGTATGACTTGGCAAATTTGCTGAAGATTGTCCCATGACTTGATGGGTCAAGGGAGCAACAAGGTTGAAATTGGGTGGCTGAACAAATGATGGTTGAACCACAGATGGTTGAACTATAGATGGTTGAACTACATATGGTTGTGCTAGTGATGGTTGAATCACAGATTGTTGAAAAACAGGTGTTTGAAGAAAGGGTGATTGAATGAGTGGTGGTCGAACCAGAGAACAAGGAGATGAGGCAACTTGGTTGGCTTCAGCTTGATCTGAGGCAATTTTTCCCTTCACCATTGATTGTATGCGGGCGTAGGTTTCTGGGTTAGTATAGAGAGACAACTCCCTAAAGAGTTGTTCAACATCACGAGGAGCAGATGGTTGAGGGACCTCTTGCGCTTCTGACTCAAACAATGGATTAACAAGACCATCTGATGGAATTGGTTGGTGACCCATCTCGTGCTCTCGATGTTTAGCTTGTTCCGCCATTCCAACGTGCCTTCCAGACCTTAATTGCATTGAACAAGTTGGCAAAATAAACAAAGAACTTTTTCTGGTTTTTAGTATCTTGCAAAAAAATGTTAGAGGTTTGAATTTTTTTTTGACAAACAAGTGATGCAAAGACTTGAAAGCAAAATTATGCAATGATTTTGATTAAACTTTAGGTTCATGGATTTTGTTAAGAATTGTTCTCTCAACAAATGGGCTAGGATCCTAACTCCAATCTCCAATGACCTAGGTTTCACACAATCTCACCACGTGTAGGTAACATAAGATGCTTCGGATTTTGGGGAGTGGTACAACCAACCCGATCGTGAAAAGGAATACTCCACGTATGAGGAATTATGGAGGCCTTGATGAAAGCCAACCAAGTCAACTAGGAAGGAATATCCCAGAAGAGAGGTCAGAATCCACCAAGAAGGTGTTTTGGATGGGAGGGGTAAATGGGAGAGTGAGCTCCCACCTTAAAAAAGTGTAAAAGAAGGAGGTAGAGAGAAGGAGCAGAGAATGTAATCAAGTAATAAAGTAAGTAATAAGCAAAACATAAACTTAAATAAACAAGCAATCACACAAGACAAACAATTAGAAACTAGACAGACAACTAGAAACTAGAATCTAGAGCTTGTTTCTTATGTGAGCCAAATGGAGATAGTGAAAAGGTGATGGAAAGAAGAGGGTTCAGATCTGATAGCCAAGCAAAAAGGGTGGTCCACATAGGGACTGATGTAAGAATAAGCTGGTTCACGTGGGAACCGGGGTAAAAAGTAAAGGTGGTTCACGCGGGAACCAGTTTTGGGTAAAAAAGGGTGGTTCACGTGGGAACCGGTTTGAATGGTGAAAAGAGGGCCACGTGGGGCCAATTAAAGGTAAATAAAGATCTGATCCAAGTGGGGATAGATCTGAAGGAAAGTGGTTTGGTTCACGTGGGAACCGAAGTAAAGAAAGAGATTGGTTCACGCGGGAACCGGTTTAAAAGGAAAAGGGTGGTTCACGTGGGAACCGGTTTAAATAAAATAACAAAAATTAAATGAGGTACTTGGCACTTCAGATCTGATGAAAGATGGGTGAAATCAAAATTTTTGAGATGGCATGAAATTAAGAAAGGTGGAAAGAAGGAAAGGCTCATGTGGGAACCGGTCTAGAACTAGAACTAGTTGCAAACAAAACACTAAGCACCCACAGTTGAAGACATTGCTTGTCCCACCGTGGTTGCCACAAAGCTGTCGACTCTGAAAATTCGATGGAGCCTCTCCTTTTTAGGGAAGTCCGTGAATCCAGATCGTCACCTCAAGAGGGGATGAGAAAGAAAGAAAGAAAAACATGGAAAGCATCTCTCACCTCGGTCCCACACTCACATTGATCCCCGAACTTTCATCCCTTGGCGTCGCTCGATCACCAAAGAGATGGTTTGGGTCATGTGGGAGGAGGGTGAGAAGTAGAAAATTAAGACATGTGGTCTCCAGGAACCGTGGGTTCCAATTTATGAAATAAAATTGACCGTGTGTACCTTAGCGTGAAGAGTGTGGGTTAAAGCTTCTCCTTCTTCAGCCGGCCGATGAAGAAGAGTCCTCAACGTGTGGGTGCTTGATTTTCTATGCAACTAGAAAAATAAACAAGTGAAAGAGACAATTAGAACTAGACAAAGTGGAGTATATGTAAATAAAATAACATGAAACACACAATTGACTAGAAACTGACCGGATTCGGGTTATCTCTAACCCCTCTTTTTCTATTTTCGAATTAACAGACTAAAATTAATGCAAAAAATGTAAAAAAAAATGATAGGAGGATTGAGAATAACTAAACAAAGAGATAGGAATAAAACAGCAAGATTATGATAAGAATAGAGAGAGATATGGCCAAATCTGTGTTGTTGAAAAAGCCGAGCAGCAGTCCAGGATCTGCCAGACACAACTTTGCTTCTGCGCTTGTAAAGACCAGCCCCAATCTCAGAATCAAGTGCTGTCGATTGAAAACTGAAGAAAACTTGGAGAGGAAGAACTTTGATGAAGAGATATCTGGAAGAAGATGTCCACACGCTGCTGTGAAAGCCAAAGAAGAGAGACCTGGCTGATCACCTGCGGAACAGCCTTCCTCTCTCTTGAACCGACTTTTATCTCTCTAAAAACTCAAAATTATCTCTCTAAAAATTACAAAATATATGTATGAGGGAGGTTGGACGTCTTGAGATGCCTGGGGGTCGTGCACATGCCTTTGGAACGACCAGAATCAGAGTTAATTTATAGGAGAATGACCCATCTTATCTAGTGCTAAAAAACAAGGTAATTGCGCCCTACCTCAGGGCGCATGCACCCTGGTGCAGGGCGCATGCGCCCCACTGAGGGGTGCATGCACCCCCTGGAAGGGGCGCATCTCATCTTTTCCAAAAAATTCGGTCTTATCCGCTCGATCCGTTCAGCGGTAGAGTCCCGGTGAAAAACTGGTTCCCTCGTGCCACAGCAACCATAGCATGATCACGGCCTTGGGATAGTGCGCAACCCTTTGCCAAACCATGCACCCGCTCCAATAGCAGCACCACCTCACAACCCTGTTAATCCTATCCTAGTCTCGACTGAAGAATCATCCAGCCGAGGACAAGACTGGCAGATGGACACGGCTACTGCCTCCTTCCAATCGTACACCCCTCACCACTCCAACTGGGCTATCTTATCCATCCCCCGCACCTTACCCAACCTACCACCCATCATCCGTGCACCGCAATGACTTGTGGAGGGGCCCGTCACCACAACCCCTCTCCCCTTAGGACCGATCATCCAACCCCGTATACCACCTCTATTAGCCACCACGTCCCCTCTACCACCTATCATTAGACCAGCACCCCCATTGACCAACCCAGCATCCACCATGCCGCCAAGAACCCCACAACCCTTGCCCCTCCTCATTCAACCAACTAGCCCGCTAACGACCCCGCTTAGCCCCGTCAATACCCCACCGCCACCACCTAAGCTCACCCAACCTAATCACATGCCGGTCTCCATCGAAACGTCACCTGCCAGGCCCACACCACCCCTTGCTGCCATCCTACAGAGCGGACACATGGTCCAGCGTATCTTCCCTCAGGCCGGTGCAACACAAGCAGCCCCAGAAGTGGAGGAGGAATCAGTTGAAGAACCAGTACCAGGAACCACATACGATCTATTGAAGCACCTTGATAAAACACCAGCCAGAATCTCTATTCTAGAATTAATCAAGCGGTCCAAGGTTCACCAAGAGGTGCTTCAACAATATTTACAGAAGGTACTAGTCAGTGAAAGCCTCCCACTTGAGAGAATTACCGCTGTCCTGGCTCCCTGGAGTAAACACCCGGCCCTAATTTTTACTGATGAAGAGTTGGCAGCCCCCGAAGTCAGGAGGTGTGCATTATGCTTAACTATGAACATTCAAGGCACCCCGGTAGATTCATGCTTGGTAGATATCGGTGCCTCCTTGAATATCATACCACCTGAGACACTGAGCTTCTGCGGCATCTCAGAGGCAGAGATCCAGCCTTCCCACATCACCGTGACCGCATTTGATAACATGAAGCAACCCGCGCACAGCACCATTCTTCTTGATGTCGAGCTCGGCCCCAAGACGGTCACGGTTGACTTCCATGTGTTAGAAATGGATCCTACCTACCGAATCATCCTGGGCCGTCCATATCTCGAAGCATTGGAGGCAGTAGCATCCACCAACCACCAGTGTATCAAGTTCCCACACAAGGGGCAAATTGTGAAGGTGACCAGCTACATAACGGTAATGCCAACTACTGGATTACCAAGTCAGCCAGTGTTCACATTGATAGAACCACCAAAGAAAAAATGGCAGCCGAAACAAAAGAAGAGGAACATAGAAGGGCCGATAGGGTGGCATATCATGAAAATTCTGGGGTATCAATAGGGCCAAGGGTTAGGCAAGTTCCTGCAAGGGATTACAGAACCCATCAATCCCACCAGCCGACTTAGTAAGGCTGGTTTAGGGTACGATGGGACAGTTCAGAATGGCAAGAGGCCTGGACATCAGGTAGTGGCAGAAGGGCTTGCAAAATATTTTCTGAAAGGGGAAGTGATTCAAATTGAAGAAGAGGAGCCAGGCTACCTCCATGACATCAACGACCATCCATGAAAAAGGCAAAGGGTCGAAAAAGGTGAGGACGAGTTGTTCTTATCTTTATCATCATTATTTCTGGTCGAGGAAGAAGAATTAAGGAAAAAACCACTCAAGCCGTTATGGATCGAAAAAAGCCCTGCCAGGCAAACTTGCCATAATCCCCTAACCATCCCGCGAGGGCCTCACCTCAACTACTCATTCTCTAGAGCTAACCCACTCTTCCAGTTAAGTCTCTCTCATGGGCTCCCAATGCCCTTTCCTGATGGGCCCCTCACGACCCATGCGGGGAGTGCCTCACCCCTGTGTCGCACAATCATCACCATCGGGCCCAAGAGCCCTCTCCATTCTACCTTGATTAAAACCTTTGCCTCCCTGGCCATCGTGCCAGTCCAATCTCGGGTCGAACTAGAGGACCCACCCAATTTACTAAGCTCTCCCCTCCAAACTAACTCATCTCCAATTGGGGAGGATCGCCACTCCACCCCAGATCTTCCTCAGATATTTACCTTCCTTTCCCTTCATAATGAAAAGAGTGTTGTGGTTCATCCCATACACATGATTGGCACCACCAAAAAAAACGTCATTTTCACAACTAGCGTTTCGATTGAAGAAACGTCCGTCTTTACCCCCGAGGGCCTTCCGACCTTGGGGACCGAGTCTCTGAGCGATTTGCTCTATCCTTCACCTCTTATAGATATTGTTCCTCCCAATCTCCCCTCTTCATCATCATCTCATTCTTTCCCCCTAGGATTAGTATCCAAGAGAGTCCGAGCTAAGGGCAAGAGGGTACCAGATCGGTATCTATATCAACTAGCTAGCAAAAGCATGGAATGTGCAAAATTGCCAGGGTTTTGGGATAACAATGTCCAATTGGATGATGTCTTCTATGAGGATGAAGAGAATATGGATCAATCTTTGGGAGTATATGAAGTCGGTTCAGAAAAGGATATTGATACGGACGAAGAAGAAGATATGGCAGATGCCTATGCTTCAGGTTTGAGGAGATTTTAAGAACCCCTAGCTTCCGCTGATGAGCCCACAAAAGAACTTAATCTCGGGACACTAGATGATCCTAAAGTTGTTTTCATCAGTTCTAGCCTCACTCCCTCCCAAGAATCAGATTTAATAGGGACTTTGCAAGAGTACCGGGACGCATTTGCATGGACCTATCAGGATATGCCGGGACTAGACATTTCGCTGGTCGAACATCGTTTGACACTTAAGGATGGAGTTGTCCCGGTAAAACAAAAGCTTAGGAGATTCCACCCAGAAGTGGCCTTGAAAGTGAAAGAAGAGGTCGATAAATTGCATCAAGATAAATTTATCAGAGTCGTCCTTTATCCTCAATGGGTGGCTAATATCGTCCCGGTAATGAAGAAGGATGGCAAAGTCCGCATCTGCATCAATTTTTGGGATTTGAACAAAGCCTGCCCTAAGGATGATTTTCCTCTTCCTCATGTTGATGTGCTTGTTGATAATACAGCTGGTTTTGAAACTCTCTCATTCATGGATGGATATTCTGGGTACAATCAGATTCGGCTAGCAGAAGAGGATCAGGAGAAGACATCATTCACTACACCTTGGGGTACGTATTGTTATGTCATCATGCCCTTCGGACTGAAGAATGCGGGAGCAACATATCAGAGGGCAATGATGGCAATTTTTCATGATATGATGCATCAATGTGTAGAGGTGTATGTGGACGATTTAGTAGTCAAATTCTGGACCCGAGATGAACACTCTGAGGTTTTAAGAAAGGTCTTGCAAAGAGCTCGAGAATATAAGCTAAAAATGAACCCGAAGAAATGTGTGTTTGGTGTATCATCAGGCAAGTTATTGGGTTTCATTGTGAGCAAAAGGGAGATTGAGATTGATCCCAATAAAGCCAAGGCTATCATTGATATGCCCCCACCGAGGAATTTGAAAGAACTTAGGGGGTTAATTGGAAGGCTATAGTTTGTCCGCCGGTTTATCTCACAGTATTCCCAAAGGTGTAAGCCTTTCTATGAGTTAACCAGGGCAAAAACAGAATTCAAATGGGATCAGAAGTGCCAAGAGGCTTTTGATGGTTTGAAGAAGTATCTTTCTAGCCCTCCTGTGCTCCAACACCCTAATCCAGGCAAACCTTTGATCTTGTACATCTCGGTGCTAAGTGAGTCCTTAGGTGCAGTGTTAGCACAAATAGATGAGGAGGGGAAGGAACGGGCTGCTTACTATCTTTCTAAAATCTTTGACCCTTGTGAGATGAACTATACCGCCATGGAGAAGACCTGTGTCTCTCTAGTTTGGGTGGTACAAAAACTCAAGCACTATTTTCTTGCTCACGAGGTCAACCTCATCGCCCGAATGAACCCTATCAAATTCCTCCTTGAAAAATCTGTCCTCACTGACCGACTCGCCATATGGAAAAGTTTTCTCTCCTAGTTTGACATCACTTACGTCCAACAAAAATCAATCAGAGGGTATGCCATTGCCGAGCACCTGGCTCACCATCCCATTCCTAACTTTGACCCGGTCCATTCCGAATTGCCCGATGAGGGACTCATGTCCCTCCATCATTCTGAATTGTGGACCCTTTATTTTGATGGTGCTTTAAATTCTCAAAGGAGGGGAATCAGAGTTGCCCTTTTGTCCCCTGAAGGGGTTGTTATTCCCCAAGCCTTCCAACTCTGCTTCCCTGCCACCAACAACATTGCTGAATACGAGGCCCTCTTAGCTGGATTAGAGGTTAATCACTTCCATGGAGCCACCAAGTTAAGAATTATAGGCGACAGCCAACTGATTCTTCGGCAAGTGCTCTCCAGATATCGAACATCTCATCTTGGACTCAAACCATATCAAGAACTCACCTCTTCTTACATCAAGCTCTTCACTAGACTCGAATTTGTCCATATCCCTCGTGCTCATAATATCCTTGCTGATTCTCTAGCATCATTAGCATCTTTTTTATCAATCCCGTTAGGTATGTCTGATAGGACCATTTCTGTCCGACAGAAGATGATACCTGCCATTGAGGATGCTCGATTTCTTGATATCAAGGAGAGGTTCGTAAGGAAGGAATTACTTGAGCAGAAGGATGAATTGTCAATCGTCGAGGTTGAGGAGTTAAATGAAGAAGAAGAGAAGACATGGTACCATGATATTGCTCAATATTGCCGAGATCAGACTTACCCACCCGAGCTCACGGCCAATGAGAGAAAAGCCGTCTGAAGGATTTCCTAGAAATATCTAGTGCTGGGCGGGACACTTTTTAAAAGAAGCATGACAGGGGTCCTGTTACGTTGCGTGGACGAAAGAGAACCTGAGTTGGTGCTTGAAGAAGCTCACTCAGGGGTGTGTGGAGGTCATGTTAGTGCCCAAGCCCTTGCCAAAAAGATCATTCGGCAAGGGTACTACTGGCCCACGCTAGAAGAAGATTGCTCGATTTTTGTCTGACACTGCCATCAATGTCAACTCCATGCCGACAAAATCCACTCTCCTGCATCTTCTCTCCATCCTATCCACGCCCCCTGGCCTTTCGCTATGTGGGCTTTTGATATTATTGGTCCCCTTGGTGATCCCAACTCCACGAACAAAACCAAGTCTTTTATCCTCACCGCCACGGAGTACTTAACCAAATGGGCTGAAGCAGAAGCATACACGGATATCAAGGCATCAACGGTGTGCACATTCGTCAGGTGTAACATCCTGTCTAGATTTGGGATTCCCGGTGACATCGTCACCGACAATGGACCTCAGTTTGTCTCTCAGGAGCTGCAAGACCTTTGCAACAGGTATCGCATAAAATTTCATCATTCATCTCCATATTACTCGCAAGGCAACGGTTAGGCAGAAGCCACTAACAAGACCCTGATAAAAATCATTAAGAAAACATGCGAGTCCAGCAGTTTTGCGGATTGGCCGGATAAGCTGATTGATGCTCTATGGGCCTACCGCACTTCGGTCTGAACCCCAACGGGCCAGACTCCCTATGCCTTGGCATACAGAATGGAGGCGGTAGTCCCATATGAAGTACTCATCCCTTCCCTCCAAGTTCAGATCGATCGATACATCCCCACGGATGATCGGCGGGAGTCTCTCCTAGCCCAACTCGAACTCTTGGAAGAATGGAGGCTAGCCGCCACCGAACATGCCCGGACTTATCAAAGTAGGCTTAAAAGGTTCTATCAGAAAATGGTGGTTGAGAGAAAATTTGAGATCGGTGAGGTTGTGCTCAAAAGAATTTTCATAAAGCCGGGCGGTCCCCGCTCAAAACTTCAACCAAATTGGGAGGGACCCTTTGTGATTTCAGAAACCTACCCTGGAAATTCCTACAAGCTAGTTAATGCAGATGGAGAAGAATTAACCCATCCTTGGAATGGACTCTACCTTAAGAAATATTTCCCCTAAAACAACAAAAAAAATATAATATAAAAACGTGGAAGAAGTTTACTCTCACCTATTCTTGCTTGCTATTAGGCTCACCTGTTCAAATGAAGGTTAATAATAGGAATCACACCATGCACATCGCACACCTAGACTCCGGGATTCGACGGCCAGAGCCGGAAAAGAAGACCAGGTAGTGCTAGGCAAAGGAGATCAACCTTACCCTATTCTCCTCTCACTTCGGCCCAAGGTAAGATTCGAGGTATTTAGAGTGAGGAATACCGAAAATGCCCATCATCTTAGAAGGGTGAAAATCCTAGAAGGTCTGACTTCTCAAAAGAAAAGGCACCAGAAGATGGGCAATGAACCCCTCAGGTCAACAAAAGAAAAAAATGCATAGACCTGTCTGAATGAGTGCCTAGAGTAGCCCCTAAAAAGAAAAAAGGCTCCAAAAGATGGGCAATGAACCCCTCAGGCAAAAATGACCTGTCCGAATGTGGGCCATAAAAATGGGCAAGAAGGAAGGACCCGAAAAGATCGAACCTGATGGATAGATGGGCATTAGTACGGAAACGTGCTCAGCATCCTTTGAGTATGACCAAGGGCTTGTCCCAACTTCTTCCTTCTTCAACCACCATGGGTAGGGTTGATCAACCGAGCCCGAGCAAGACCCTGGTTTATTGAAAGCAGAAAGCCTAAAAATCCCGGAAGAAGACCTATCACCTACATGTGATGCTTGTTCTTAACTACTACCCGTAGCATGAAAAGGGGCGCCCAGTCGCAAGCAAGGCAAATGGTGAGAACACTTACTTCATCCCTGAACAAAAAAATGAATATATCCAAAACCCAAACAAATCTAAAAATCTTAAAAGAATAAAAAAAACTACAAAATCCTCAAAATCTCCTACAAACACGAATATCCGAAATCCCAAAAAATCTATAAAATTTAAAATCCAAAAAAATTGAAAAAAATTCCCAAAACTAAAAAGAAGTTAGTGCTTGTAAATTAACCGCATGTCTAGTTGCATTTATGTTTAATTTTCTGTCATGCACGTTTCATTTCATTATTACGTAGTTATGTTTCTTCTTTGCCTAGTTAAGAAGGCCCATGCCTCTTGACATCTTGCAAGAGGCTAAGCCTAAATGAAATTTAACCAATCTTCTGGTTCAATGAGATAGGCGACAGGTGCTTAAGTCAGAAGATAGAAAGAGAGGAGATACACTGGCACAAAAGGGGATGAATCCACTATAAATCCAAAAATGTGCAGTATATCAAGTGGCAGAGGGGGCCGGCACATCAGAATCGCCGCCTCCCTCCGCCGGTGGCTCCTGGGGAGCCGGCTTTGCTACAGGAGGGGGGATGGGAGTCCTCTCGCCGCCGGCCCGAGAGGTGGTGCCTGACCGGCTCGGGCCATGAAGTGTCATCCGCCGGGAGTCGGTCCGGTACGACCGACCCTGTGATCGCGAGCGGGCCAGTTCCAAAAGCTCCGCCGCCTGACGCGACTCTAATGCCCGCACCTCCTCCAGGTGTTGGACCCACAGCCGGAGGATCTTCTCGCTCTCAGAAAGAGCCCGGGCCCTCAACTGCTCCAGCTGCAAGGTCAAACAAAGATCAGGAACAATAACAAAAAAATAACAAGACTAGAACAGCTTCAGCTAAAGACTCACCTCCGTCAAAAGGGCGGGGTTGGCCGAAGGAGGTCGGCTCTCCAACTCGGCCACCTGGGCCTAAAGTCGGGTAACCTGCAAAAAAGGGATTAGATGCCACAACAAAGCAAGCAAAATGATCAAGTAAAGTAAGGCACGTACCTGATCCCGAAAAGCCCACTCTGTCTCCTCGGCGGCCTCCCGGGTACCATCAAGCTCGGCCACCCGAGCCCGCAACTCTCGAACTTGCATGGGGCGAGGGTCAGAGCAATACGACCAAACAGTAAAGGAGAAAGAAGCAGGGACTCACCTCCTCATGGAGTAGGGTCTCCTCCTCTGGTGGTCCCTCTGCTAGGATCTCCACTGTCGGCTCCACTGCTGTCGAACTCCCTACAGCCAGCTCAAAAGCCGCCGGCTCCCCCTCCTGCTTGGTCGGTTCACAAGCCGCCGGCCCCCCTCCTCCTCGGCCACTAGGGCCTCCCCCCGAACGGCGCGATAGCGCTTGCGCACTTGCGGAGGCCGCCAGACGCCGTGCGGCCCCACCTCCTCCTGGTACCGCCTCGGAGACGGAGCCGCGACACACTGAAAAGAACAGGTAAGATGGAGGCGAGAGAAAATCACAAGCAACTGACCAGGGAAAGAACCAAACCTACGCGGGCTAGGCCTCCAGCTCCTGGATCCTATCATCCTGCTCCGCGAGCTAGTCGCGAAGACGGGAGAGCTCCGTCTGGGTCGCCTACAAGAAAGAATTTGTCATAAACAAAAGCAAATCAAGCAAAAATTGAAAAAAAGGCAGAAGTAGGTGACGTACTGTGTCGGTCACTGTAAAAAGGTGGGAGTAGAACTCGGAGAACTGTTGTAAGTACTCCGAGCTGTCCGCCGCCTGGGAGACCACCGGGGTGCCACCCCGCTCCCAGATCTCTAGGGCCAGCCGACCCGACTCTCGCCAATCCACCTTATGGACCAGCCCCCGGGTACTCCTCCCCATCTTAAGGTGAGGAGGGAGGGTGACACACTCCTGATTGAATCCCAGTGACCGCATCGAAAGACGCTGCCACAGGGGCTCAATCTCGTTTAGGCAGATAAGGTAGGTGTCCCTACCAAATACTGCCCGGGACTCCACCACCCAAGGCTGGGCGATGTCATCCTCCTGGAGATAGGGCCTCCACACCACCTGCAAGGGAAACAAGCAAAGTCAGATGTCAGCACCAGCCAAGGTAAGGACAAAAGAAGCAAAAACAAGCAACACTTACCCGATCGTGGGGGAGATGGAGCAAGGCCTTCTGCAAACTCTCCACCTGGTACTGGTGGGGAGACACGGACCGGTGTGCTACCCACCGCCGGAGGAGCGGGTAGGAGGCCTCGCCAGAGTGCCACACCGTCCGCTGGAGAGGCAAATGCAAGTAACTCCAGACCTAAACACGGAAAACAAGTTAGGTACACAGGTATGAAACAGATATTTTACTTAAAATAGACTGTGTAAAAGAAGTTACTTGGAGGAAAGGGGTAAAACCGGCAACGCCGATGGGGCCCGACTCCATGGCAAGGGAAGAGAAGAGGTGCGCCAGCATGGCAGCACCCCAGGCATACTCACCTACCCGCAAAAGGCGGGCGAGTAGAGGCAGGAACCGTAGGTGGATCCTGTCGCCCTTGCTGCCCAGCAAAAGCCGGGTAAGCAAGAACAACAAGAACCGTCGAAGGTCCCTATCTGCCTGCTCTGTCCCCTCCTCGCCACAGAGCTCCACCTTCACCTCAGAGGTCAGGCGACCCCTGACCTCTGAGAGAAGGGCACCCTATAAGGAATTGTGCATAAGAGTTTGGTGTAGCGGAAGCGACGATTCCTATGGGTTCCTTTAGAATCCGTCTTAATCAGAACCGAACGATGAAAACCGAAAACCGATCAAATCGGGTTTGAATATAACTGATAGGGATTCATATAATCCCATGGAGAGTAAGGAGATAAGCTTCTTAAGGTCTACAAACCGTTCAAGTGTCCGGTCTCCAGCAGTATCCACACGAACTTCATCCACAGCAGGTTCTCCCTTCGCTCCGGCCTCGAGAACTCTTCCCGAACGGAGCTCCATCGACCATGGACATCTTCTTGAGAGAGGAGGAGGTATGGAGGAGGCTTGGGATGTGGTTTTCACCCTTGGCTTGATTGTGTTTGGCTGAAACCATTAGTATTTATAGAGAATTATGGAATTTTTCATAAAAACCTAAAATCTCTATAAATTACGCCCTTGCCCCTGTACTTGTGGATAAGTCCTTTTGTGTGTGACCCACTAGGCCCAATAGCCTATTTGGTTGAGGCCTATATAAAATAGAACAATTCTATTTAATCTAATTAAATCTGTTATCCGATAACAGATTAATCGACCTACCGATCATTAAGGGTACAAGCCACATCCCATGATCCCAAATGGCTATGGGGATAATCTCATCTCCATTGAGCCTTTCCATCACCAGTTACCGCATGGATATAAACTCTCATCCATCCAATGTCCCGGTCGGAAAGGAGTACGGCATCGACTGTCAACTCCTTAGTGTACCGACTCTATAGGATCATGTACTCGGAATTGGATCAATTGGAAAACTCCTTTTCCAATTATCCTATCTACCCTAGCCAGGAATTTAGAGTACTATCCCATAGGACATTCACTCTCACTTACCGAGAGTGGACGATCCCTTGTTGTCCGCTCAATTGCCTCCATCAGATTTTCCTTGTACCCGGTCCATCGCTATATAGGACCATCTAAATTGTAATCCATAAGTCAATGGTCAAAGCACAAGTTCCACCCAACAAGACATCTTTGGCGACTCAGGTCAAAGGTCCAACCACGCAACCGCAATGATAGAAAACCCTGATAGACAGTTCGGTAAGATACCATTCAGGGTTTCTAATTCGGTCATTTCAGTGAACTCATTCAACTAATGAGCACCTATATGTGTATCTCAGTGTCTCCACCCTAATGACCAATGATATCGGTCGTCCTCATCACATTAGAAGACATCACATACACTGGTCTATCCGGATCCTTGATGTCCCGTATCAAGTATCCTATGACTAGGAACATTGAGATCAAATACCTCTAGATGATCAATCTCATTATCATGATCTCATCATGATTTAATCATCATTGTATTTGATCAAGGACTTCATTATGATATTCGCATCTAATAAGAGCTTATAATGAAGATTTGCCTAATTAATTGAATAAGATATATCTAGAAATGTCAAATCATATCATATATGATTGGCTTGTAGGGCATACATTTCTATCAATCTCCCACTTGCACTAAAGCCAATCACCCATTTGACTGATCTATATCAGCTCGAGGTGAAGCTCAAACACTCTTTGAGTAATTGCTTCAGTTAGTGGATCTGTAATGTTATTAACTGTAGATACTTTATCTTTAATTATATCTCTATAAGTTGCAATCTCTCTGATTGTATGGTATCGCCATAGAAGTTCTAAACTTCTGATGTGACATCGGCTCTACCCCATTGTTTTCTCAAAACAATGATACACTTTCAGAGAAAATTGAGACAATCCCATATCAAATATGCAGATGAAAAACTTCATCTAGACTACTTCTCAAGTAGTGTGCAACCACTATGTAAACTTGTTTACATATATTGTAGAACTTACAGTGTTCTATCACATAGAACTCTTTCAACTCACTGCATCACCATTATTCTGACTTAATATCAAACTTATTTGATTAGAAGCTTGTGTTTGTAAAACTACAAAACTTCAAGTCTTATCCTCCAGTGTATAGAGATACATTCTCAGTGCTTCTCAAGTACCAAATGATATATCTCTAAACTATCCAGTGACTCTCACCTGGATCTTTCTGATGAATGCTCATAACACTTAGAGCATTAATCACATCATGTACGTAGCATCATATAAATGATAGACCCTATGACAAAGGCATAAGGGCTCTATTTATGTGATCTCTTTATCTTTCAAGAAATCTACAAAGACAACACTTTACAGAGATCAACTCCACACCACATAGGTAAGAAACCTATCTTGGAGTTTATCATGTCAAACCCTTTGACTATGGTGACTACGTACATTAACTGGGCATTGATTTTAGATCTATCTCCATAGATCTCAAAACCCAAATTGTGTTTGGAGGATCAATTTGATAGCTAGGTTCACTTATGATAACATACCTATTTCATTCTTAATGAGTAGTATGTCATCAACATAAAATGTCAAGAAAGTAACAGCACTCCCACTTATCTTGTTGAATACACAAGGCTCCTCTTCGTTCTTAATGAAGTCATAAGATTTAATCTCATTAAATCTTATATATGATCTATGGGAAGTTTTACTTCAGTTCATAAATGAACTTAATACACACTCTTCTTGGATGTTATTGAAACTTGATACCCTATAGTTGTATCACATACACCTGTTCCTCAAAATACCTTAGAGGAACACTATCTTAACATCCAATTAGCTTATCTCATAATCATAGAGTGTAACAATTAAAATCCAAATGGATTAATCCGTGGAATAGGTAAAAGATCTCATCATAGTCAACCATTTGACTTTGATGATATCCTTTTCATCTATTCTCACCATTTGAAGGTCTCTACCTTCTAATCCACTGCAATCTATTCTTTAGTGATCCATTTATTTCTTATGGATACTATATCCTTAGGTGGATCTATCAAGTTCTAAACTTGATTAGAATAGATAAAGTTTATATTGGATTTTATTGTCTTTTCCCATTAATGAATCAATATCTCATATTGGTTCTATATAGATCCTAGGATCAATATCCTTATTATCTTATGCCTCACTTCATCTATCAGAGATATGTCTCACATATCTCTTAGGTAGAATGGACACAAGTAAAGACCTATGATTTGTCCTTGTGTAATTATTAACTAGCACCTTAATAGAAGTGTTATTGGGTTGTGGGACTGGAACATCTTCCATATATACCTTGCTCCCACTATCTTTCTTAAGAAGGAACTTTTCCTTTAGAAATATAGTGAGCTGAGCAACACATACCCTTATACATAAGGGTCGTATATTTATTATCCAAAAGTTTCCTTTGGATATCCTACAAGCAACACTTCATAGTCTTATATTCCAACTTGTTAGAGTTATACTTCTTCACCAGGTCGGATATTCCGAAACCTTAACTTGCTTAAGGTCAAGTTTTAACCCCTTTTCCATATCCTATATGGAATAATCAGAACAGACTTAGAAGGTACCCATTAAGATCAAGTGGTTATAATGAGTACTTAACCAAAAATAGACAAAGAGGAAATTTTCAAAGCTTGTCATTGTTCATATTATGTCTTACATAATATGACTTCTCATTTTAGCTACTCAATTAAGCTAAAATGTGTAAAGAGGTGTCCATTATATTCTATTATCCTTCAATTATATGTGAATTATGTACTTAAGTATTCCTCTCTTTGATCTCATCAAAGAGTTTTAATACTTGTTCTATTAGTATCTCTACTTCATTCTTAATCTCAGATAATTTCTCAAAGGTCTTAGATTTGTACTTCATAAAGTACATGTATCCATACCTAGAGACATCATCTTCTCAAGCTCCACCTTTGCATTATGTACAATACACTTTGTACTTCCTCTTCCACTTACCATCATCATGATAATGTAAGAATTTTGTCTTATTCTGGCTTTATTATCTTGACCACCTTCCTTTACTATTAACTATCTCCTATTTATATCTAATGATTTTACTTCTTTCTATTGGTCTCACCAACAAGAAGTAATTAAGATGTATTGTTGATCTAAGTTGCCCTTTAGTTAGCTCATCACTATGAGCCATGATGGATCTCATATCCATCTATCCATGTTGTCTCTATAATTTATATCTCATAGAGACTAACATTTAGTTTAAGGCAAACAATGCATCTTGTCTATGAGATAAGATCTTATCTTTCTTTCATATCACTAGATAATTTAGAAGACACCTACTTCTCAAGTAGAATAGTTAATTGGTCAACTATGAGAACAATTCTCTTAGTTCTAAACCAATCTAAGAAGTGTGAGCCATTAAGCTATTTGGTATCTAGTATGCCATACTAATGGTGGTTTATTATCGTTTTCTACAACTGAGATATAATTTTATCAAAATAACATTGCAGACATTCATTAAAATTAAGATATGGTCTTTCATCCTAATTTATGCTCCCACTAATTTTCGACGAATTTGCATAACCCTCATTATGCAAAGACGGGATATCACGATGAAATCCTAGTGGGGACTAAGACCCTATTAACCTTATGGTGATGACCTTGTGGTAGCACAACAAATCACCCCATACTTAATAGGTAGGCAACTATTGCCAGTTGAAACTCTTGCAACTCTTAGTCATTTAGCCTCTAGAGTTATAACCTTGTGGTAGCACAACAAGCCATATACTCTAGTTAGGTCAAACCCGCTTGTTACGTTATGAGAATGGATTCTTCACACAGCCATTGTGGTAGCACAACAAAGCCATGTAAATGGTCCACCCCAAGGTTCGGCAAATGCCTTAGCCATGATCACCAATCCCTTGCTGAATGAGTCTTGTGGTAGCACAACAAACCCATCCAATCTAAGATTGGCTCATCAAGACCATAACAACGGAAGGCTACGTGAGTCATTCTTAATGTCACACGTTTATCAACCTAATTATGACAAGGAGGGATTTTATTTTAGTCTCATCAATAATATGTGCTAAGTATATATAATACCTTTGGAATATCATATATCTAAGGTATAACCTATAGCACACATCCACATATCAAATATGCACAAAATCAGGTGATCATGGACTTAACCCTAAGCATGCACCTAAGGCACCCCTCTAGGTGCAAATCCTTGCTTCAGATGCTTGAGTTGGTATGCTCCCACTTCAGAAGGGTGCTTCTCCAAGTGGTCCCGCTCTCCAACCTTCCACGAACCGGCTTCTAACTCTTACAAGCGGCTTAAGGGTATGCAGACCCACAAATGTACATAACTCAATAAGAAACCTTGGTTTTAACCAAGGGGAGTACATTAATAGAGGGAGGTAGAATGTACAATCAGATTGTATAGAGAGAGGAGGCACACACAGGCCCCATTTAATAACATAACCAACACAATTAAAAGCAATCACAAGCCAAGCACAATTAAGTCCATGATCACCTCCATACACACTAACATTCATCACATGAACATAGAGCGCATACATGATAATTATATGAGATATATCATGTATATCAGCATAAAATTATATAATTCATTTTGAAATTCTCAATTTCATGCATGTCAAATTTTTCATGAAATAAATAACATGAAAATAACATGACAATAGCATATAAACAATTTATATGAAATGAACATACAAAACTAAACTATTTAGAACATTCATGCATTCCCAATGCAGTGCAAAGTCATAAATTAATATCCCATCGCTATATAGGACCATCTAAATTGTGATCCATAAGTCAATGGTCAAAGCACAAGTTCCACCCAACAAGGCATCTTTGGCGACTCAGGTCAAAGGTCCAACCATGCAACCGTGATGATAGAAAACCCTGATAGACAGTTCGGTAAGATACCATTCAGGATTTCTAATTCGGTCATTTCAGTGAACTCATTCAACTAATGAGCACCTGTATGTGTATCTCAGTGTCTCCACACTAATGACCAATGAGATCGGTCGTCCTCATCACATGAGAGGACATAACATACACTAGTCTATCCGGATCCTTGATGTGCCATCTCAAGTATCCTATGACTAGGAACATTTAGATCAAATACCTCTAGATGATCAATCTCATTATCATGATCTCATCATGATTTAATCATCATTGTATTTGATCAAGGACTTCATTATGATATTTGCATCTAATAAGAGCTTATAATGAAGATTTGACTAATTAATTAAATAAGATATATCTAGAAATATCAAATCATATCATATATGATTGGCTTGTAGGGCATACATTTCTATCACACCCTACTTGGGGACCGCCGCCGAGCGGAACCCCACCAACCGCCCGATGTCCTCCCGCTCCAGCATCCTCATGCCGCCGGGATACCTCGGAATGTCAAAACCCAGGAGGTCCCGGCAGAAACCGGAATAATCCTCGTAGGTCTTGCCGGTCACCGGCCGGCCATGTACGCGTAGGCCCGTAATACGGACCACGTCCTCCAATGAGGGCACCATGTGCCCTCAAGGGAAGATGAAGGAGCGGGAGACCGAGTCCCACTGCTCCCTCAAGGCCTGGATCAGGGAGAGATCCTCCGAGATCGCAGTGAAGGAGAGGAGCAGACCAAAGCCCATGGCACTTAGTCTGCTCTTATGGAAAGCTTGCATGCCCTCGTACACGCAGATAACCAACTCCCATGAGATGCGGGAGCGGAGCTTGCCCTGTACACAAAGAATATTTCTGTTAATTTCATGCATTTTCGGTAAATTATCGAATGGAAGGCAGAAGGAAATCTACCTCGAGGCGGGGGTGCGGCTTGGCCTCCGGTTCAACAAGTGGGACCTCCTAGGCTGGAGGAAGTGACTCCGGGGCCGGAGGAGGAGACCTCCGGCGGGCCCGGTAAGAGCAGGGTCACCTCGCCATTTGCAAGGCAAAGATTCAACAGGTTAGTGTTATGCAAGAATAAGCAGAAATCATAAAAACCTAAGTTTCCGGAATTAGCAAGCGCTCCGCCTTCAGAGCGCTTATACTAGCATCCCGAAGTCAGAGCATCAGCTTGGTGCTCCAACTTCACGACGCTACCGGAAGCGTCCCGAAGACAGAGCGCTCGGTTAGCGCTCTGCCTTCACGACGCTGGGCTCCTGGCGTCGTCGCTTCACGACGCCAGGCTGACCATAATTGACCGACTTTGGAGCCGTCAAATTCGATCAAAAAATCCTGGAAATCTCGAAAAACTCATGCAAATGAAAAATTAATAACCTATTCTACAACTTCCAAGAAGGAATCAACTGACTTGGGTGTGTGTGGGAGTCGCACGGAGCCCCGGAAAATGCAAGCTTTTTGAACTGAAACGAGAAGTTATGCACGTGAAAATGAAGTTACTATAGTAACTCCATATATATAGTTAGAGTAAGAATTTTTAGAAAATTCCAAAAAATCCATAAAAATCTCTATAATTTTTTAAAAATTATAAAAATCGCAAATCCACCAACCTCGAGGATCTTTCGTCAATAGACAGACCGAAAATTGAGGGGAACGTGAAGGGTCACTGGAAAGCCCGGTAGCCCAGATCCGGGATGCCTGGCGTCGTCCTACCACGATGCCAGGTGACCTGGAATCGGAGCGCTTGGAAATCCTGTAGCCAAAATTTCCTGTTTTAACATTCCTTGCTTGTCGTTCACCAAATGTTATAGCTTTCTCTACTTGTTTGCTCGATTGGCGTCTCAAGGTATCATTGCATTGTTCGTAACGAATACCCATATACATGTGCCCTTTTGGAAAAATGCTAACCATTTTGCAGAAGAAAAATTTCGAATTCAACTAAAGCCTCCAATACAAGCGGCCGCGCAGGGCCCCAAAGACAGCATAATGGCCACGCAGGGCCCAGAAAGACAACAACAGCATAATCGCCACGCAAGGGCCCAGAAGATAGCATAACAGCCACGCAGGGCCCAGAAGACAGCATAATGGCCACACAGGGCCCGGAACAACAACAACAAATAATTTGGCCACACACGGCCCAGGAAGACAAAAGACCCAAATATCTCCACCACTGCGGCGATCACTAAAAGAAGACCCGCAGCCTAGCGGAGTAGCGTGCCACCCGATCACCCTCCTCTGGTACCTCCACGCCCACCTGGAAGATCCTACAAGATCTCCAGAGCTCAATGATGCTCTGACACTCCTCCGCGTCGTCAGGAGTGCCAAAGTGGCGATCCTTAATGGCAGGAAGGTGGGAGAGGTAAGGTACCTTGGACCTAGGCTCGCTGATCTGGGGGAAGCAGCGATGTGGGTTGTACAGCACAAAGGAGGAACTAGTGATCAGCCTTAGGTCAACACCTGAAGAATGGCAGGCTCGGACCTCTCTCCCTACCATGGGAGGAGGAGGGCACAGAAAGACAGAAAGGTCGCTGGCCAGGAAGTACTCGCACCAGTCTTGGCGAGTCTTCTCTGACGGGCAAGTGTTCACAACCCTCTTCTCCATGCCCAAGACATGGGTGATAGTATAAAGTGGGCTATGACGGAAGTAGCGAGAGGAAGACACACTGTGATCAACCACACTAAATTTAAAATGCCAATCAACCCAGGATGCTAGGAGGAGGAGACTGCAATGCATGGGTCTGTCAATGCATGCCGAGGAAAGGCCGTCATAGAGAATGTCAAGGATAGAGGTGATAATCCTCTCCCTCCACCAAACACCCTGAATGCTAGATAAGCACCTGGGATGGATCCAGCCATCCTCGGTCGGGAAGAGAAGGGCGGAGACAAGAAGGGTGGCAGCTCCTTTCATGCCGGGGAGGAGGTCGGCATCGCAACTAGCCCCTTCTATGACACCAATGGTCCACTTGAGGAGGCCCTCTATACTGATCCTATCCCCTAGGGTGATTTGGCGGGCTGAGGTGGGACTCATAAACTCCTCAAGGAATTCATGAGCTGATAGAAGCTCAGTAGGAACAAAAGTGAAGAGTTCCTGCCGGCGAGGAACGATTTGAAGGCCAAGGAGGATCTCAGCCTCCTCAAGAAGAATGGTACACTCATAGGTGCCCATTATGAAGGTGTTGGTCTCGGGGTGCCAGCACTCGACTAAGGCACCAAGGAGGGCAAAGTCCCAAATGGTACCTCTGGATGTTGCCAGCGTGAATAAGAATGCTGAGGAGGCCTTAGTCGCAGAAGAACGCACGGGTCTAATGGCACAAGCAAACGAGGAGTCGCTCGATCCAGCCGAGCAGTCCATAGTGTCGCGCACCTAGGAACGCGGGGGGTTCCTGCATAGAATATGGATGAAACAGGATCAAAGACTGCTATCGGAGATAGCAGGCGCTCCAATGACGCGACGTTTGGCATTGCGATGACAGAGCGCTTAGTTCCGCTCGACAGAAAGCAGAAAATGGCAGAAATAGAGAGGAAAACTGGCCAAAAAGCGGTCCTAAATGGAAGGAAAACAACGTGGAAAGGTGTGGATAGACATCTAAAGGAAAATCAAATGCAAAAACTCACCACTCCTGCCGAAACTCGGTTCCAGATATGCCCCGAAATGGCCGAAAACTTCTTCGCGTTCAACGGAGTGGTGGGTCGATGAGGAAGCTCCATGGCAACAAAAGCAAGCAAGAATGGAGGAGAAAATGGTGCAAGAGGCAACCCAAGAGGAGTTGGGAGGGTTTCCCCTCCCCTTGGACGGCCTAGGGATCATATAGAGCCGGATTGGGGGAGGGGGAACCCCCCTTTACCCACGACGAGATGGGCGACAGACCCTTGACGGAAATCTGCACAGGAGATGCAGGCGCTCCGACAGAGGGACGCCTGGTGTTGCGTCAAAGGGAGGCCTTAACAAAATCCGAAAAAACAAGAAAAATGAATGAAAAATGATTAAAAAAAATTAGTGTCATCTTACTTTCTTACATATTAACTATCAGCATAATAGTGTCCGAAATGTTGAGGACCACAAGTTCAAAGAACACCGGGCCTGAGGACCCCTCCAACAAAATCAATGATGGAACGGTCGTTTAACGAACTTGCGAATAAGCCAAAATCACGGATTTTGAGGACGACGGTTCCTGATCAGTATCCTGACCCATTACTCATGATCTATATTTTCAACTATCTTTCTTAATGTTAATTTTTATTTCTTTTTTTCACCCAGCATACATCCGCATGCATCATATACATTTGGTTATCATCGTTTTGGTTGTCTTTATGAAAAGTCGCCTTCTCTGACAAGGCAAACAAGTGTCTCTATCAAAATGAGAGATCATTCCACTCCGAGCCGAATCAAGTTCCCGCAAGAACCCGGATGGATCCTAAAGGCTTAATCCCAGTTGATTGGAAGTTCTTTTGATTTTAAAAATCAACTTCTGTTTCAGCCCTTCTTGGTACAGGCACACCCCAAAGCTGGGCCGCTAACCAAGATGAACTCACGAGCTGCGCTCGGAGGTTCCCCGCACGCAGGGAGCAGGCTTTTTATTTTCCTCTCTCGTGCCCACGGCACATCTCTTTTCCAATCAACTACGGAAGCAGTCCAGAGGAAACAAAAAGGGAATTGCAGATCTTGAGAAAACTCAATTTGCCTGGTTAGGTCGTGAGTCGCGTATCTAAATCTACACCTTGGCATCAGTTTTTCAGTCTGCCACCACTTCACTCCACTACACCTCACTACAGTCGTTTCCACTACACTCTGTGCCACTCCCTTGCAAAACTGATGCCAAGGTGAGGCAAGCTGTAGATACGCGAATTCGGCCAGATTACGGAGAGTACAATCTCATTCTTATAGATAAGAATCGTATTTTCTCGGTCAGGGAAGTCAGTTTGACATAAAAATGACCAAATTTTGGAAAATCTCCAAGCGTCTTGATATCGCGATGCCAGGCATCGTGACGTCAGAGCGCCTAGCATTTCCCACCTTTTCACCCCTTTATCCGGCCGGACAACGTCGTATTCAAAGTCGTACGATGGTACAAGCGCTCCCCTGCCGGGATGCCTGCATTTCCGCCCGTGATAGCCGGCTTTTCAGGATGGTCAGCGGTGTGTTGTTGAAATCTTACCGAGGATGCAGGCGCTCCACTGCTAGAGCACCTGGATCCCCGCCTGCCAACTGACACCGCAGGCTCCGCGTGCGCCAAATTTGCAGTGTGTCAGCCATAGGTTGTAGGTGCTCCACTGTCAGAGCGCCGAGATCTCTGCTGACAACCGCCGCCTGACACCCAGGGTGGTAGGTGGCGACCGGTATGATCGGGCGTGCTGATCCGTTGGTTTGTCGGCGGATTAGCAGGCGCTCCGAGGCCACGACACCAGGCGACCTTCTGGCGGAGTGCTTGGGTGACTTTCGCGGATCTATAAAAGGAGACCCTTCTCCCACATTCAAGAGGTTCCAAAAAAAAAGATTCCCAGAGCTATAACTCCACAGAGAGACCCTTCTTGAGCATCCTAACACCCTCCCATCACCCTCCAAGCCACACTAGAGTCCACAATCACATCCCCAAGTCATTCAATCTTCCCATTACACCTCTTCCACTCGGTCCATTCCACATAATCGAAAAGCCATCCCAAACCTTCCCATACCCCTAAAAGCCATTGAAAGTCATTCCAAAGAGTCTCAAGAAGTCTCCAAAAACGGGTCAGGAGTATGACTCCCTTGGTTGGAACTGGGAGAAGATCGTGTCAAAGGCTGCCTCGGAAGGACCAAAGCGCTCCTCCGACGGGATGCCAAGTGACCTGGAGTCGGTGCGCCTGCAACCTCCAGAAGCTGGCCGGCCCCGAGCTCACCAACGATCCTCTTCCTTATCTTATCCTCATTTCATTTTCCGTTTGGGTTTCATCATGCATATTATATTAGCATAGCTTAATGCATCTTTAACTTTAGGCCATTTAGATCCTCCTTAAGAGGGGTTAGGAGTTAATCCTAATCCGGTTCGTTCAACCCCTTTTGTCATTCTTCTTCTTTCCTACGAATAGTTGCTACTTTCAACTTAGTTCTAATCGTTCTTTTGTTGTGCTTTCATTCTTAACCTCTTTTCAGGCAAGCAAGTTTCTCCAAGGCTCTTCTTCCCCGACCGGCCGAGGAAGGAGAAGATAGAACCCACACAATCTCCCCGTTCAACGAGGTAACCGGTCATTCTTCCCCTTATCAGTTCATCTCTTTTCTTTTAATCATCAGAGCCTCTTTGGCTCCTAGCGACCACACAATCTCTTCCTCTTTTCGGTTCATAGGTTAAGTTAGTGTTGATAACGCCACCCAGTGTCTGATCTTCTTTCCCTTCTATTCTCCTCACGACCCGGGCTGGTCCTTCAATGCCCAAGTGACATCAAGGGTTGAGTAGTCCGGGGACCAAGGTGAGTGTGGAGAAAGAAAGAAGGAAAAGAGGTGGGTGATAGACCAGTTTGTTGGAATCATCCACGACCGTGTCTATGGCGTGATTAACATAAACCGACCCTATCAGAGCCGTAAGGAAGAAGAAACACGCACACACACACACACACCACACCAACAACACGCGCGCACTGCGAGAGGACGGAGCACTCTCCACAGCATCCACAATGTGTAGACCTATGTGGCTCTTGTGTATAATGCTTATCAAGTACCCTAACAGAAGTGTCCTCTAGTTGTGGATCTAGAACCTCTTTAAATTCTACCATGCTCCCACTGTCTTCCTTAAGAAGAAACTTTTCTTCTAGAAATACAACTCTTTTAGCAATAAAAACCTTTTGGTCATTAGGGTGGTAGAAGTAATATCAATGGGTTTCCTTAGGATATCCTACAAACATACACTTCTAAGTCTTAGATTTCAATTTATCAGGGTTATGCCTTTCCACGTGGGTTGGACAACCCCAAACCTTAACATGTTTAAGGTGTGACCTTTTCCCTTTCCATATCTCATATGGAGTAGATGGAACAGACTTAGAAAGTACCCTATTTAATATATAAGTGGCAGTATCAAGTGCATATCCCTAGAGAGACAAAGGTAACTTAGCAAAAGATGTCATTACCCATACCATGTCTAACAATGTACGGTTTCTCCTTTCAGCTACTCCATTAAGTTGAGGAGTGTATGGAGGTGTCCTTTGGGATAATATCCCATTGTCCTTCATGAACTGTGTGAATTCAGTACTTAAGTATTCTTCTCCTCAATCTGATTAAAGAGTCTTAATACTCTTTCCTTGTTGCTTCTCTACTTCATTCTTATATTCTTTAAATTTCTCAAAGGCATCAGATGTGTACTTCATTAAGTACACATAACCATACCTAGAGAAATCATCAATGAAAGTAATGAAATAACAATATCCTCCTTTAGCTTAAGTTGACATAGGGCCATATACTTCTAAATGTATGAGTTCCAACAACTCAGTAGCTCTCTCTTCATGTCCACTAAATGAAGAGTTAGTCATCTTACCCATGAGGCAAGACTCACAAGTGGGCAATGATTCAAAATCATTTACCTTTATACATCCATCCTTATGGAGTTTTTTAAGTCTTTCCTCATTGATATGACCAAGTCTATGGTGCCATAATATGGTTTGATCTATAACAAATCTTTTCATCTTAAGAGGTGCATTCACACACATTATTGGAGCATGAATATCTAATATATACAAACCATTAATCAAATATCCATTGGCAAACAATTTACCATTCATAGTTATGGAACAACTTCCATTTCCAAAGCTCATAATAAATCCACATTTATTTAAGCATGAAATAGAAACAATGTTCTTAACTATTGAAGGAACATAATAACAATTATCTAATAGTAGGACATCTCCTGAAGGTAACTTGAGGTGAGCTTGTCCCACGGCCAATGCTGTAACCTTTGCACCATTTCCCATGCATAGATCAACCTCTCCTCTTTGCAACCTTCTACTACTTGTCAACACCTGCAAGTCATTGCAGATATGAGATGCACATCTAGTATCTAATACCCATGATGTAGATCTATATGACAATTTGACATCAATGACAAAAATACCTGAAGCTTCTCCAAGCTTTCCTTTTGCCTTTTCTACAAGGTACAACTTGCAGTTCCTCTTCCAATGGCCATCTTTATGGCAATGGAAACATTGTTCTTTGTCCTTTTTGGGCTCTGTCTTCTTGGCTACTTTCTTGACTTTAGCTTTGCCCTTCTTCCCCCATCTGATTAGCCTTCCTCTTCTTGTTGGCCTTACCAACAAGTAGCACAGGAGGTTTCCCATTGTTCAATGTGCCTTCAGTAGTCTTCAACATATTTAGAAGCTCTGCTAGAGAGCAGTCTAACTTATTCATGTTAAAGTTCATGATGAACTGAGAAAAGGAGGATGGTAAAGATTGGAGGATAAGGTCAACTGCTTGCTCTTTGTTCATAGAGAACCCAAGCTCAGCTAACCTCTCCACCCACTCTATCATTTTGAGAATGTGTGTCTGCATAGATGTTCCCTCAGACATCCTTGTCCTGAACTGATTCTTAGATATCTCATATCTCTCTGTCCGACTTTGTGCTCCAAATAGTTCTTCAAGATGAGCCAAGATAGATATGGCATCCATCTTTTCATGTTGCCTCTGCAACTCATTGCTCATAGAGGCTAACATGTAGCACTGGACAAGAGATGCATCCTCTTTGTGCTTTTGGAAGGTGACGATCACATCATCACTAGCATCATCAGATGGTTCATCTAGTAGTGGCTTCTCAAGCACATAGGCTATTCGCTCAGCAGTGAGAATAATTCTCAAATTTCTAAGCTAGTTAGAGAAGTTGGGACCAGTGAGCCTTTTGGCATCGAGTATGCCGCGCAACAGGTGGTTTGCCATTGAAATCTACAAGGGATTTAATAAAAATGAGATAACATTGCAAATATTCATTAAAATTATGATAATATCTTTTATCTTATTTTTTTATGCTCTCACTAATTTTGGCGAATTTGCATAACCCTCAATATGCAAAGACGGGACATCTCGATGATGTCCTAGTGGGGACTAAGATCCCATTAAACTTATGGTGATGACCTTGTAGAAAACACAACAAGTCATCCCATACTTAATAGGTAGGCAACTTTTGCTAGTTGCAACCCTTGCAACTCTTAGTCTTTAAGCCTTTAGAGTTATGACCTTTTGAGAAACACAACAAATCATATACTCTAGTTAGGTTAAATCCGCTTGTTACATTATAGGTATGGATTCTCAACATAGCCCTTGTAGGAAACACAACAAGGCCATGCCAATAGTCCACCCCAAGGTTCAGCTTTAAGCCTTGGCCACAATCACCTATCCCTTGCTGAGTGAGCCTTGTGGGAAACACAACAAACTCACCCAATATAAGATTAGCTCATTGAGACCATAACAACGGAAGGCTACGCGATTTATTCTTAATGTCTTGTGCTAATCAACCTAATTTAAAATAAAGAGGGATTTTATTTTATTTTAGTCTCATCAACATATATGCTATATCTATATAAGTATACCTTTAGAATATCATATATTTAAGGTATAACTAGTAGCACACATCCGCATATCTAATATGCATAAAGAAAATAGGTGATCATGGACTTAACCCTAAGCACGCGCCATAAACACCCTTAATAGTGCAAAATTAAAAGGCTTGCATCAGATGTTAGAATTGGCATGTCTCCACTTCGGAAACTTCTTCTCCAAGTGGTCCTCACCCTCGCTATCTTCCATGAGCCATCTTCTTATCATTACAAGTAGATCGGGGGTATGCAAACCCAATGAATATACATCACATTATAAGAAACCTTGGCTTTGACCAAGGAGAGTACAAACATTGGGGAAAGATAAAATTTACAATCAGATTGTAGAGAGAGAGAGGAGGCACACACATGCCCCAATTAATTACATAACCAAATAAATAACTAATGCAAGATAATTAAAACTAAGTCCATGACCACCAACCACACACAAGAAATTATCACATGACCAAAGTGCGCATACGTGGTAATTATAAGATATAACATTTATATCATAAAATTATAAAATATAATTTTTTAAATTCTCAATTTCACGCTTATCATATTTATCATGAATAAATAACATGAAAAGAATGCATAAACAATTTGCATGCAATAAGATAAGCCCATTCAAGCAAATAACCACATCTAGGCATTTCCAAACTTGTGAAAACCATAGAAATAATGATATAAATATAAAACTGTCAAATCATATTTTCCAAAATTAATTTAATCATTATATACACTAATTTTGATCTTAAAACAATTTCAAGATCAAAAGGAGAGCATAAAATGACAATAGGGACAAATATCATTCAATAAGACATTAAACACTTCAATGACTCATTAAATAATATCTAAATTTTTTTAGAAATTTTTAGGATTTTCTCGATTTTTTTACAATTTATTTCATTTCTAAATAAATTAAAAAAAAAACTGCCGGACCATGCCCGGTCAGACCGGGCCAACACTGGTCTAACCCGAATCTGGGTCAAACCCATATTTGGTCGACCGGACCACCGGTCCAGATTGGACCTGGCGGATCCTTCTCTCCTGCCCGATAAGGGCGACGAGAGAGAGAGAGAGAGAGAGAGAGAGAGAGAGAGAGAGAGAGAGAGAGAGAGAGAGAGAGAACCCTAAATCCGACCGCGACTTTTGACTCAGATTTGAAAGTCCAAAAGGAGTAGGAAAATTCCGTAAAAATATCATATAGAATCCTTAGAGTATCATGAAACTATTGGGATAGGTTTCATCCTCCGGAAAAAATTGTGTAAGGATAAATACTCGATAGAAGTTGCCGCTGTCACGGATACCATATCCGACGAAAAAAAAAAGAAATTCTTCCTTATGGAGAGACGATCAGAACTTAAAATAGAAAGGAAACTTAAAGTTAGTCTATTATCCATATTCTAAACACTTTAGAATGTTTCCTTCATCCCCGAGGATGGAGAAATCCCAACTTCCCCAAATTCAGGTGACTCCACAACTGTGATAGAAACCCCAAATCTCAAGGACTCTGTCAGACTCTACAGAGGTCTAAAATTCAATATGTCTGTGGATTTTAAAAGCCCTATGCCACTAGATTATCATGGAACAAACCAATATCAATATTGTATCGCATACGAAACTTTGCTCCATGAAAATCAACGTTTACACAATTTTGGGAAAATCAAAAAACACATGAAATAACTCAAAATTGATTTTGATTTCAACCAAGGCTTCAACCAAGCTTTGATACCACTATAAGGAATCAATCTAAGCATTTAAAATAATTTTGATTTCTTGAATCCAAGGTCTTAGCCTTTATTGAAACCAAAACGACAAAATCGGGTACCGACTAAGAAGGAGATCGAATATACCTTCTTGGGATTTGAAAAATCTCTCACCAGTGATAAAGAGTGGATGTTCTTTGCTACTTCAAAAGTGGATGGCCTCTAGCGGTATCCACACGAACTTCTTCCAAGGACCGGTTCTCCTTTGCTCCAAGCTCAAAAACTCTTCCAGAACAAAGTTGGACCATGCGGGGACTCCTTCTAGAGAAGAGATGAGAGAGGGAGGCTGCCAAGGACATTCTCCCACCCTTTGGCTTGATAGGGTTTAGCTTCTTAAGCATATAATATATAGAAGATGCAATTTTTCATAAAAAATCAAATCTTCTATATATTTACATCCTTGCCCCTATCCTTAGAATTAGTTCTAATATGTGTGACCCACTAGGCCAAATAGTCAATTTGGTTGAAGCCAAATTTAAGAAAAAAGAACAATTCTTTTAAATTAAATCAAATATATTATTTGATAACAGATTTGATGACTTTCAGATCATAAAGGGTACAAGCCACATCCTATGATCCCAAATGACTTTAGAGAGTTAAATAACATCCATTGAGCCTTTTCATCATCAGTTACCACACGGATATAAATCCTCGTCCATGCAATGTCTCGGTCGGTCAGGGGTTTGGCACTGACTATCAACCCCTTTAATAATCTGACTCTATGAAATCTTGTACTTAGGAATGGATCAACTGGAAAAATCCTTTTCTAATTATCTTATCTACCTTGGCCAAATATTTAGAGTACTATTACATAAGACATTCTCTCTCTCTTACTGAGAGTGAATAATCCCTTATTGTCCGCTCAATTGTCTCCACCGAGTTTCACTTGCACCCGATTCATTAACTATACTGGATCATCATGGTGGTGATCCATAAGTTAATAAAAGTACAAGATACACCCAGCAAGACATCTTTGGTGACTCAGGTCAAAGATCCAACCGTGCCACAGTGATTATAGAATACCCTGATAGACAGTTCAGTAAGATACCGATCAGGGTTTCTATGATGGTCAGTTCAGTGA
Organism: Cryptocoryne crispatula var. balansae; assembly: GCA_036172225.1. Lineage (NCBI taxonomy): Eukaryota > Viridiplantae > Streptophyta > Magnoliopsida > Alismatales > Araceae > Cryptocoryne > Cryptocoryne crispatula. Next base: position 32,324,082 of record CM069929.1, on the reverse strand, counting down.
ACTCATTCTACTAATGAGCACCTGTATGTGTATCTTAATGTCTCCACGCTAATGACCAATGAGATTGGTCATTCTCATCATATGAGAATTAATCACATACACAAGTCTATCCGAATCCTTAATGTCCTATCTCAAGGACCTATGACTTGGAACATTTAGATCACTAGCATATAGATGATTGATCTCATTATCATGATCTCATTATGATTTAATCATCATTGCATGTGATCAAGTACTTCATTACGATATGCATATCTAAAGATAGATGGTAATGAATAAATGCCTTTTATTATGAATAAGATGATACAAAAAATGTCTAATCATATCATATATGATTGACTTGTAGGACATACATTTCTATCAAGTACAAGATCATTCATCTTTGAAAACTCAACAGGATAAAATTCAGCTAATTTTACCAACTTATCCTTATCAAATGCTGAAAATGAAGCAATGGGATTTAAACAAGAAACATAAATGAGCATCTCAGTATTTCTTTCATTGAAATGAGTGTTCAGCTCCTATAGGTGCATATCCAAAATAGTATAGAATAATTCAACTTGATAATGATGAAAATTTGTGACATAAGGATCTCTACGTTGAGATTTTCCTAAAAAATAATATTTATCTTACATTTTTGCTATAATAATTTCTTCTTTCTCACAAAATGAGAAAGCTTCATGAAGAATATTCTTTCATCCTTCATCTCTCATAATTTGTAATCTTTGCTTAGAAGGTGCTACAAGAGGCATAGCATTGACAATATCTTGATCTTTTCTTTGTAAAGCCAATGACAATTCATTTGTAATTGCTAACACTTTTGTCATTAAATGCAAAATAAAGACAAAATCAAATGTCTTTAATGCGTGTAATAAACCATGAGCTTCACTTTTTATTCTAGAGTTCTCATGTGATAAATATCATCAAGTATCTCAACTACAGAAAAAAAATGATAGTCAAATTTATGAGACTGCCATAATGAGATCCCCAACAAGTATCAATAGCTCTTTTAAGACTCAATTTTTGATTTAAGCCTTTACCACTTAGAAGTTCTCCTTGGCTCAAAGCATCTACAACGTCTGCACCATAATTTTCTCTAAGTGAATCGCGACGTTTACTAGAGGATCCAACTACATGTATAACCTGTGCAACAACTGTAAAATGCCAAGATACATCACCATGAGTTTTTGCAATAGCTATAAGTGTGAGTTGGAGTTGATGAGCAAAACAATGAATGTAATATGCAAAGTTGTTCTCACTTAATATCAAAGCTTTAAGGCCATGAAATTGGCTTTGCATATTACTTGCTCTATCATAACCTTGACCACGAATTCTAGATAAACTCAACTCATATTTTATGAAAATAGACTCAATTGTAACTTTAAGTGACAAAGCTATAGTATCAGTGCAATGAACAATACTAAAAAATCTCTCAACAATAAAACCACTTTGATCAAGATAATGTAAAACTATAGCCATTTGTTCTTTACCAGATACATCTCAAGCTTCATCTACCAATATTGCAAATAAATCATCTCCACAATCTTTAATTATTTCATTTGTTGTTTCAAATGCACATACACTGACAGTATCTTTTTGTACATGAGGAGCAATCATCTGTAAATTTTTAGGAGCATTATGCAACATAACATGATCAATATATTCATTATGGTCTGCAAGAAACTTCAGAAGTTCAAGAAAATTTTCTTTGTTAATAGATTGCTCAAATTCATCATGTTCACGAAATGTCAACCCTTGTCGTAAAAGAAATATTATACAATCTATTGAAGCTTGCAGTCAAACTCTATAATCATCTTGCATTTAACTTGATTGTTTCGAGAAAGTTGATTGGATACTTTGTTTTTGAATCAACAAATCTTGACATTTCTTTAATGCTATATTGTATGACCTGTTATGACCACCAAAACTCTAAACCCTAAACCCTAAACCAACATGCACTTCAAGTCTATCTTTCTTATTCTAAGCAGAAAACCCCTCACAAAAAAAAGAATAACCACCAGCATGTTTACCATGATCTACTTTAAATAGATAAAAAGACAAGCAAAATATAGCATCTTTTGCAATACTATATTCTAACCGAGCTTCATACTCATCAAACCAAGTAGATACAAATCTACTCATTTTTCCACTCATGAGTTTTAAAAGAAACTTGTGATTGCGAGGTTGGCAAAGACCTTTCAATAAATATGCTCTTCTAACATCATCTTGCCATCATGAATGATAATCTAATATTTTTTTCCTTAATCCTGGATATGATTCTAATATACTTAAATTTGGTTGATCTTTCTCTTACAATTGTGACTACACATTTTCAATCGAAATGTTGTTCGGACAAAATGAACTACTTTGTCCAGATGTTAATTCTGTAAAGTAACGATCCATCCTAATAAATGCAAGTATACATAAATTAAAATATATGTAACAACCTACATGAATAAGATGGAAAAAAAGATGTCATGCATTTTAAATAAATAAGTACTCTAACTTAAAATTTTAATAGACTCTTTATATCATGATTACTCTAACATACATAGCAAGGATCGATTAACAATATATAACTAGTTCAAAGCTACATTAATTTTCATATATATATATATATATATATATACCTAAAAATAGGCTGAAGACTTGAAAACATTCACTGTGAAAACTGCTCTTGACAGTCTGTAGCTTTAGAATCGCTTTACTTCTTTGTACTTGTTCTCTATGTCCCAGTCTAGCAACACCTGGTGATGGATGAAATGACGAAGAATCTAACAAATAGCCAAACTCTTCCCTTGGGCACGGCCAACGGGTGTGCGCTTCCAATCGTCGCAACGGATGATGAAATTAGGTCTAGTATCGAACAAGCAATCGTTTCAAGTTTTAACATTAATGGGGTATTAAAGGAAAATGATAAAAACTTTAGTGGGGTCATGTGACCCCACATACCTTAACGTGGGTCCGCCACTGGTTTCCTTCACATGTTTGATAACTATAAATTAGTATCAACATGTCCATGAAACTATGAAAATAGCATCCATAGTCTAATATTCCACTTAAATCTTTCTCCCCGCATGTGTCGTACATAGGGTCCCCCTCCCCTCTATACAATCTTCAATTGTTTCTATTTCATACCTAGTTATACTTTATCATCGACTCCCAAAACCTTATATATCTTTTGTAAGCCTTGGGCAATCTCTCTTGATGTGACATTTTTATGGGGTGTTTGGTTTTGATCTTTTAAAAAACTTGTAACTTGATTTAGAAAATGTGAGTAAAGATCTACTAAGTATTCAGTTATAACCTTTCTAGAAAAAAACAAAATTAAACTTTTTTTCTGTAAGAGCACCAAAATAAGGAGAAGAAAAACTTAGAAGAAGAAGAAGAAGAATGGGAATAAGAAAATGAGAAGAAGAAAATAAAATAGAAGAAAGAAAAAATAACATAATAAAAATCTAAAAAATCTAAAAAAATTAGAAGTGAGAAGAAAAAGGTAGAAGAAGAATAATGAGAATAGCAATAACAACAAGGATGAGGAGAAGGAGAACAAGAAGAAAAAAAATTAAAACTAAAAAATATAATAAAAATAACATAAAAAAATAGAATAGAATAGAATAGAATAAAATAAAAATATTTTAAAAATGCAAATAAGAAATAAGTAAAATAAATAAAAACATTAAAAATTTTAAAAATGAGAAGAAGAAGAAGAAGAAGAAGAAGAAGCAAACGAAGAAGAAGAAATCAAGATCCAAAGGAAACCAAAAATTAGGAGAATAAGAAGGTGGAGGAGGAGAAGAATAAGAAAAAGATCAAAAAATGAAGAAAACAAAAAATGAGGGGAAGAAGAAGAATAATACAATCAAAATAAAATAAAAGATAAAAATAATAATAGTGAGGAGAAGAAGAAGAAAAAGAAGAAGATGAATTGTGAAGAAAACTAAAAATAAGAAGAGTAGGAGGTGAAAAAGATAAAGTAATCAAAATTTTAAAAAAAAACTAAAATTGTGGAGGATGAGGAAGAGGAGAAAAATTAAAAATAAAAAGTGAAAAATGAAACAATTAGAAGAAAAAAACTTGAGAAGAAAATTTAAAATTGGAGTAAGAAAAAGAGAAGGAAAATAAATAAAATTTAAAAAATTGAGAATGATGGAAAATAAGGAGGAAAAGTAGAAGATAAATAAAAAATTACAAATTACAAATGAGGAGATGAAGAAGAAAAAGAAAATAAATAAAATCTGGAATAACAAACTGAAAATAAGAAGAAGCACAAAAAAGTGATCAAAAACAAAAAAATTAAAATAAGAAAATAAAAGATAACAAAATATAAAAAAAATTAAAAAAATAAAAGTAAGGAGAAGAGGAAAATTAATGAGAAAGAGAAAAGTACAATAAGAAGAGAAAAATAAAGAAAATGAAAATAAAGAAAGAAGAGGAGGACGAGGAAGTGAAGCATAAAAAGATAAAAAATAAAAATTTAAAATTATAAGAATAATATTAATAATTTTTATTATTAGAATGAGATAAAGAAGAAAAATGAAAAGAAAAGAAGAAAAAAAACATAAAATATAAAAAGTTAAAAAAGAACAAAAAGAAAAATAAAAAATAATGAAGAGAAAAAGTAGAAGTAGAAAGAAAACTGAGAAAGAGGAGGAGAATAATAAGAAAAATAAAAAGAACTAAATCTAAAAAATTATAAATAAATAAAGAAGAAGAAGAATAGCTTCATCTCGAATGGTTGTTAAATCTCTTTTAAAGCAAACCATATCAATAAAATAAAATAAGCTGAACTAAACTAAATATTTTATTCAATTTAAAACATTATATATGTTTTTAAGTAAAAATAAATATTTTTAGAATTTCAATGGTAAATATTTATATATAGAAACATATATACTATATTTTTATAAAATGTAATTTAGGATAGTAAAAATTAAACTATATGTAAATATCTGTTATAAATTATACATTAATAAAATAAGTTTAAATTGGACCAAACTAAATAAATTTTATTTGGTATGGTTTAGTTTGGAACAATATCTTCAAAAACTAGCCTAAACTCCACCTAGCAACTAGTCGTGTTTAGATTTCGGAAAAAATACTTAGGTTGTGAGTGATCAAGCCCTAGCTTGATTGCCACACGAAGGTATTCCCTAGGATAGCTGGGCTAGATGGCCCGAAGGGTCCCTATGACATTCGACCAATGGTTGATCGGCTTGAAAAAATTTAATTGAACTAAATCTTTTATAGAAAAGAAAAAAGTGTAAAAAATAAGAGAGAAAATGTAGATATACAATAGAGAGAGAAAGTATACAAAAAAGAGAAAACAAATAGGGTGTGAAAGTGTAAAGAGAGAAAGTATAAATAGAGTAGAAAGAAAACGTGTAAATAAAATAAAAAAGTAGAGAAAAAATGTAGAGTTGATAAAAAGAAAAAGTATAAATAAAAAATAGATAAAAAAATATATAAAAATAAAATAAAATGTGTGGAAAGTAGAAAGAGAAAGTACAAAATAAAAAATAGAAAAAGATAATGTAGACAGAGGAAGTGTACAATAGAGAAAAGAGAGAGAGAAAGTGTTGAGAGAGAGTAGAGAGAGAAAGTGTAGGAGAAAAGAGAAATATAAATAGAGAGTAAAGATAAAGTGTGTATAAAGAAAAAAATTATATAGAGAGAGAGAGAGAAAGTGTAGATAGAGTAGAGTTAAAAATGCAAAGAGAAGAGAGTGTAGAAAAAGAAATTGTTGAGATAGTGGAGAGAGACACTGTATATGGAAGTAGAGAGAGGAAATACATAGAAAAAAGATAGTGTATAGAAAGTAGCTAGAGAGAAAATACATAGAGAGTAGAGAGATAGTGTAGAGAAAGAAAATATTTAGTGATAGTAAAGATAAAGTATACAAAGAAGAGAGAAAGTGATGAGAAAGACTAGAGATATAAAGTGTCGAGAGATAAAATATTGAAAGATAGTAGAGAGAGAAAAAATATACAGAAAAGAAAAGATAAGAAGGATTGTATAGAGTGATGAGATAAAGCATATATAGAGAGTAGAAAGAGAAAATACATAAGGAATAGAAAAAAAGTAGAATAAAGGTACAATAGATCGTAGAGAGAGAAATTGTATACAGAGGTATGCGAAAAGTGTAAAAGAAGAGAAAATATCAAAATATAGAGAAAAGAGAAAGTACATAGAGTACAAAGAGAAAATCTACTTTGAAAAGAGAAGTATATAAAATGTAATATCTGGCATTTAAAAAAAAATAGTAACCGTCCCCCCTTCCTCGGTTTGGCGCCACCGTCCCCCGGATGCTCGCGGCACCTGCCGGTTACACCCCCCCCCCCCAGCTCGCTCTCTCTCTCTCTCTCATGCTCATGCCATCTCCCCGCGCCTCGGACTTCCCTCTCCTTTCCTTCCTCCTCTGATGCGTCAACGTCGTCGTCGCTATCACCGGTTGTGACCGCCAGCGCCGCTGAGCTCCCCTTGCCGCTGCAGCCTCCAGCCCCTCACCCCGTCACTGTCTCCAGCCTCCGGCACCTCTCTTGCTGTTGAGGTCATCGCCATCCAGCCTTGCCGTGCCACCCATCGTCGCCGCCAAAAGCTGCCGTCGACCACCCCTGTTCTGGCTGGAAGCACCACGAGAAGTCCTCTCGCCGCCGTCGTCGCCGGCCTTCACCCTTCTCTAACTGTCACCTTCGTGGCCAGCACCTCCCCTACTGGTCGCCGTCGCCAGAGCCCCGTCGCCATCGAGTGCCGCCGCGAGCTCTACCGGCCGCCTCCCTCTGTCGCGAGCGCCGCTGCTCGAGCTGCATGGATGCCCGGCTCACCCACCCGGTCTAGCCTCCGGTCCAACACCTTCGAGCCACCCCTGTTCAGACGGTCGAACCGCCCGGTTCGGCGCCGGTTCAATTTTTTCTGATTTTTGGACTTAGTAATTTTGAAAATTAGATTTAAGGCCAAGAAAATAGCATAAAAATCCATAAAAATCAGGAAAATTCACAAAAAAATCTAATTAGGTTTATCAAGCTTGTCTATGTATTTGACTCTATTTTTATTAAAAAATATGCATGATTTAACTTATGGACCTTGATTTGACTAGTTTAGACTTTGGACTTAAGATTAATAAATTTTCTCAAAATTTATTGAAACCAAAACCTTGAAATTGATATTTTGAATATTATGAAACATGTTTAGCATGATTCTGGATGGGTAGAAATATTTTTCATGAGATTTGACCATATGTTATTTATGTATATGATTATGTGCTAGAATGGACCTAGAATTGAAATATAATTATTTGGAGGTTTGGAAAAATCATAAGTCATCAAATTACACTTTTTGAAACCTGTTTAGGTCAAATTATGGGTGTTGACATCAGAACTTAGTTTGTTTTGATTATGCCAAACTTGATTTAGATTAATTGTCTTGTATATGTAATTAAGCATGTCTAGTTTAGTTTGATATTGCATGTGTATGGATCATGTAAAATTTGTTTGGTTTGGTTCAAAATTATGTAATATGTCTTGCATGATATGGTTAGGTTCATATTGTCAAGTTTGATATGAGTTTTGTTTAGAATATGTTAACCAAGTTGGTTAGTACAAGTCTTGTCTAGTTTATGAAAAAAACAGTTTATTTTGCGTGGATGGCATTAGAATGAGATGTTTATGTCTTGTGTACATGATAATTAGGTGTGTCATGATCTGAAAACTTATTATGAACTCTTGTAACACATGTTATGAAGGCTTTACCAGCCTATTCTAGTCAAATTGCTCGTGAGCAGCGGGTATCTTAGATAAATCTGGCCCTCCCACAGATCTCGGATTACCGCAGTTTTTCCTTAAGTGTCACCACTGCTTAGGTGCATTAAGGGCTAGCTTAGTGCTTAGTATATGTTATTACTATATAAATTAGAGTTGATGAAAGTGATCTGTATATGTGATGTGAAAAGGCAAGACGACCAATTCCTTGCTATATGACTATGGGTTTAGAAAGAACATGAAATTATGCTCATTTCATGTTATGTTTAGATGTTAAAGCATGATAAGTTAAAAAAATCAGATATGTCCCATTTTAGATTGGTCATGTTAAGTTAAGTCTTGGAGGTCATCTAGTTGATTTTTTTTAGTTTTATGGTCTTGTATGCATTGGTCTAGAACTAATTGGCTTTGACATAACCTTTTCTTTGAAGATAATTATGTTTGGATATGAGTTGTGAGATTAATATAGAATAAATATATTACTTTTGTATTACATCTCAATTTAGATATGTTATATGCCATTACTTGATTATATGTTAGTTATCTGATTGATGGGTAAAGGGTGTAAATCCTACGGAGTCTCCGGACTCACCCCGTTGTGGGTTAATATTTTTCAGTAGGTTTTGAAGATCAAGAGATTGGCTTGGAGGCTCAAGTAGAGGCCGTGGAAGAACCAAAATCTCCTGGAGTTGGAGTAGAGTAATATTTTATTTTCATCAGGTTGCTTGTTTCGAACTTTTAGGATGTTGTGTGGTTAAACTTAAACTAGTGATTTTTCTTCAGAGATGGAACATATGAATGAACTTGGTTTGGAATTTAGTTGTTTTGAATGTTCAAGTTTTGGTTGGAGTTGAACTAGGTGAAGTTGGCTTGGTTTTAAGTTGTTGACTCCGTGTTTGGAAATCTTGTGGAATTATGTAGACTTGATTATTTTTTTTGATTTACATGCTTGTATGGGTTATGAAATCCGAATGATGGATTTCTCCCACTGTCATGACGTTATGTTTTCCGCTGCATAAGTTTTGATTTTATGTTGCTTAATTTTTGGGTTGTGACATAAAAAGCAGAGACAAAGTACATATAAAGCAAAGAGAGTGAAAGTGTAGAGTGATAAAAAATGTTGACTTAGAGTAGAAACAAGTGTCAAAAACAAAATATTGAAAAATAATAGAGTGAAAAAATGTATAAAGAAAAGAGAAAAGATAGAGAGTGTTAGGATAGAGTAGAAAGGTAAAATATAGAAAAAAAAGATAAAATTTACGGAAAGTAGAGAGAACATAATAAGAGATAGTAAAAGGGATGAAAGTATAAAAAATATAGAGAGGGAGAGAAAGAAAATATTAAGAGAGTATAGAGAAAAGTAGATAAAAAGAGTAAAATAGAAAAACTGCAAAGAGATATTTTAGTTATAGTCATATTTTTGTGATATTATTATAAAGTAGTTATATGAAAATAGTTAAAATTCTATCACATTCGTTAATTTTTATTGCTTAAAATTTTTTAAATATTAATATATTTTATTTACTGATGACATGATAAATATAAAAGACATCAAATACTTGTAGTTAAAAAGTTTAATTGATATTTAAATTAGTTTAGTTTATTAGACCAATCACACAATTCATGAGCTCGAGCACTGACAAGTTACCTGACATACTTACTTGGGTCAAGGCCGGGTCACCAAAGTCAAACCAATTTCATTGGGCTTTGGGCTGGGGGTAGCCCAAGTCCATCTGACCTACACCCTCCAAGAGATCCTCATCTTATTCGTCTTTTAGCATCCTTTGACCTTTGAGAAAGAGTTTTGGATAATTTTTGTCTAAGCGGCTGTTTGGTATCATAAAATTTATCTCCGGATTATCCCCGTACCAAACAGCATCTAAAGTGTTATTTGGTACGGGGATATCTTGGGGATAAACTTGGGTTATCCTCAAAATTTTGGGGATAACCCAAGTTTATCCCCAAAATTTTATGGTACCAAACATGATCTAAGGCGTCGTTTGGTATCGGGATAAAATTGATGGGAATAGGGATAAACCAATCCTTGTGGTTGACCCTATCCCCATTATGTTTGGCTTGACTTAGGATAGGTTTAGGGATAATCTTATCCAATGTTTGGTATGTTAACAATAAATTCGAGGATAACTTTAAATTTTTATATTTTTATCTTTATTTTTTATATTATCTTATTCTATTATGCATAACATATTTATAAATATTTTAACTCATTTACACATTTATATAATAAATTTAAAATATTATTTAAATATATAAATAAAAATAAGTTTAAACGCGAACAGAGCTCAGCCCGCCCTCTCTCCGGACAGAACCCGGCGGACGGAGACGGACGGTGCTCTCCGCGGAGCCGCTCCCCGCCCCTCCTTCCCAGCTAGAGGTGGGCATAAAACGATTCAAACCGAGAAATCAAACCAAAACAGCTCATTCGGTTCGATTCGGTATGGGACCTCTTTTGATTTGAAAAATCTCTAAACCGATTTAAGTCAAATCAAATCATTTAAACTGACTTAATCAAAAAAATATAAAAAAATTATTATAATATTAATAAAAAATTTATTCCCCACGGACACGATTGACGGACGGTGCTCGCCACTCCCCCTCCCGGCGGACGGAGCCCCCCCTCCGGCAGACAATGCCCACCCCGACGGACCCCGCTAGCTCCCCCGCCGCCCCCCCTCCGCCGCGACGAGCTCCCCCGCCGTCCCCCCTTCCCACCCCCGCCGTGACGAGCTCCCCCGCCGCCCCCCTCCGCCGCGACGACCTCCCCCGGCCCGCCGCCGCGACGGAGCTCCCCCACCCGCCGCGATGGAGCCCCCCCCCCCCCCCGCGCGGATTTTCCCCCGCGGCGCCCCCCTTCACCCCCCCCTCCCCGAGCTCCCCCCGCGGCACCCCCCTTCCCCCGCGGCGCCCCCTTCACCCCCCCCTCCCGGAGCTCCCCCCGCGGCAGCTCCCCCCGCCGCACCCCCTTCACCCCCCTCCCCGGAGCGCTCCCCCCCCCGCGACGCCCCCCTCCGCCGCGACGACCTCCCCCCGGCCCCGCCGCCGCGACGGAGCTCCCCCCCCCTCCGCCGCGACGACCTCCCCCGGCCCCGCCCGCCGCGACGGAGCCCCCCCCCCCCCCCCCCCGCGCGGATTTCCCCCCGCGGCGCCCCCTTCACCCCCCCCCTCCCGGAGCTCCCCCCGCGGCACCCCCTTCACCCCCCTCCCCGCGGCACCCCCCTTCACCCCCCTCCCCGGAGCGCTCCCCCCCCCCCGCAGCGCCCCCCTCCGCCGCGACGACCTCCCCCAGCCCCGCCCGCCGCGACGGAGCTCCCCCCCTCCGCTGCGACGACCTCCCCCGGCCCCGCCCGCCGCGACGGAGCCCCCCCCCCCCGCGCGGATTTTCCCCCGCGGCGCCCCCCTTCACCCCCCTCCCCGGAGCTCCCCCCCCCCGCGGCACCCCCCTTCACCCCCCCTCCCCGGAGCGCTCCCCCCCGCGGCGCCCCCTCCCCCCCTGCGCGGATGTCCCCCGCTCCCCCCCGGCGGCGTCCAAGCCGCGCGAACTCTGCCGGTGAACGTCCAAACCCCAGCCGCGCGAGGATCGTATCCCCGAAACATGGACCCTATCCCACTAAAAAGAGGGATAGGTTATCCATGAGTTTAACCCCATTTTCAAGGATAAACCAGATTAAATTAAACCAGGTTAAGACGAATGTTATTTGTCTACCAAACGAAGGATAGGGGATAAACCTGGTTTATCCCACCTTATCCTGATACCAAACGTGGCCTAAGTGTCTCCGCACCGAGACAACTATATTTTGTTGCGCTTGAAATGTCATGCAAACATACGATCGTGTCGTACAAAATATAATCCTGTATCGAATCAATCTACATAATCACGTCATTGCAAGATCTAACCCATTATATCAATGTTTGTCATATTGAAACGACCAGTTTTTACCGTGTTTTTATGTTATCTGAATAGCCTCCAAAGTCAATATTTCATCCCACATAGGTGAGGTCAGGGTGCAAAGAGTCGAGCAAAATCTACGATTACTTTCCAAATTTCAACCAACTCAAATTGGATAGAAACTATGCTCAAAATTAGCTGTTTCGTTAAATAAATGAATTTGAACAAATTAATTTCGATTCTTTATGTAAGTCTAATTTGAACAAACTCTTGTTAGACTCTTGATTACATATTCGATTTAATATTTATTTAAAACTTAAATTATATATAACATGAGTTATATATTGTCACTTAAATATATAAAATTAGTTGAAATAAAATTTTATTTAAATATAAACATAGACTAAGCTTTATAAATGAGTTAAAATTAGAGTTTTTCAAATAAATTTTAATTAATTTTAAATTTTATAAATAAATTTGTATTGAGTTCAAATTTGAATGTGAATCGAACTTGAGTTGACCTACTAATCGAAACTCGAGTTTAAGTTCGACTCTATTAAATAACGAATCAAAATTGAACAAAAGTTTAACATACTCACCAAAATCTGATTTGATTTGAAGATGCGTAAAATAGACGAATTGAGCTTAAACATTCATACTGTTTATCACGGCTCAACTAGTTTGCACCCTGTACATGGTGATGCCGTGCCATCCTTGACGGAGAGGTAGTGTAGAAGGGTGTTTATTTGAATAATTGGTTCGGAGCTGTTCGATTTAGACGTTTGGTGATTTAATTTATCAAATATAATGGAATAGTCATCTAATTAACTATTTGGTTCTATTTTCCCCTAACATAAAACGGTTGACTATCAATTATTTTATATTATAATAAATTTAAAAGTGTGTTACTATAAATTTATATAAAATAATATTAACGCAGTTATTTTCTCTTATAACTAAAATATTCAACCAAAAGTCTACCATATTTAATTTAATTTATTATAATTTAGTTTTATATTATGTTCATTTTATTTAATTTTTATTTTAAATTAATAATATGTATTGAGCTAGTAAATTGAACCGAACTATCATTATTCTATTACATTCACTACCGGTTTAAGTTTTTACTTAACCAATTCGAATAGTTCCATTTATTTATCAACTCCATTTCGGTTTCAACAAAAATATTTTAAAATTAAAATGAATCAAACGTTGGACTCTGCTAAACATTGTTTCAAGTTGCGGCTTATGGGGTGTTTGGTTGCATGATAATTTTTTGTACACTTTCATGATAAAAAATTGTATTAAAATAAAAAGTGAACCAACTCATGACATAAAATTATCATGTTTGGAGGGATGTGATTACAAAAAAAAGTAACCACCGCACATGACCAAATAAAGTGGGGGACCACAAGAAAAAAGAAAGAGGTGAGACCCTCTTTTTTGTTTAAGAAGAAAATCACTTTCAAAACATAAAATTGTCATGGTTGTCAAACACCTCTTTTAACAAATTTTCTTACAATTTTTAAAAATTAAAATAAAAATCTCAATTATCATGCAACCAAACACCCCATTAGTCTTTGAATGCTGCACCCATAAAATAAATAAATAAATGGATGATCGGGTATAAAAGGCACTTCCGATTCAAGGAGAGATTAGCAATAAAAAGGATGTGCTCGTCATCTGCCTTCTTGATGCTGTCGAACATATTATTTGAACAGGTTATTTTTCTAGTACTCCAAAAATACTTCGTTCAGTGTAGAAGTTGACCCTTAAAACCAGGTAACTCAATTTGGTTGTTGGCGATCACATTTAGCTATTTGTTTGGTTGATCAACATTTTTTTACATCAAAATTCAAGTTCAAATTCAAAACCTTAGCCCCAAATGATTGGGATTAATTACGAATATTCACCATTTCTATTCTACATGATCCTCCACTAACTCTTCTTGTATGCCTAGATTCTCAAAGTCATATGGAATTTGCCTACGTTAAGTTAACTTGGAACTATCTCTCATCCTTTTCTATGTTGGCAACACAAGGGCTTTGATTTGCCTAACCAGCACCTCAAGATGTTGTCTCCTGATATGTTCAAACCAACGGAGTTTTCTCTTCTTAACTATAACCTCGATTCTCAAAACTCTTACTTTGTCTCTAATGCATTCGTTGTAAAGTCTGTCTACTCGAGTGTGATTACATATCTACCGTTGCATCCATATTTTAGTTACATTTAATTTGACAATATGTTTCTTCTTAGTTGTCTAATACTCATTATTATAGAACATGACATGTCTTATAGCCATCTAATAGAATTTTCCTTTCAATATTTGGAAATTTTTACGAGTGCATAGAATTCTCGTCATCTATCACCATTTCAACTATCCAACTTTAATCCTATGATTGACATTTTCGTCATATTCCCTATCCGTATGCAAGATTGAACCCAAGTATTTAAATTGAGTACTTCATGCAAGGACCTTTCCTCTGAGGTTATTTTAACCTCTTCAACTCTTGAGATTTCGCTAAATCTGAAGTACATATATTTCATTTTCGTCCTACTAATTTTGAATCTGTTAGTTTCTAGCTTGGTTCTCCATCGTTGAAGTTTCCTGTTAATGTTGTGTTGAGTCTCATCACTTAGAATAATATTGTCTGTAAACATCATATACCAAGGTAAACCCTTTTGTATATCCTTAGTTATTTCATCTATGACTAGGACAAAAAGATATGGACTGAGCAAGAACCCTTGATAAAGCCCAACTAACACCGAAAAAAGACTCTTGGCTCCCCTCCTAGGGAGGAAACCTGGGTGGTTGCACACTCATACATATGTCTGATGATGTTAATGAACTCATCGGGCACCATTTTCTTTCCTAGCACCCAATAAAGAACGTCTCTAGGGGTCGGTCATAGACTTTTTCTAAATCAAGAAAAACTACATGAAGATCTCTTTTCAAGTCTTTGTACTTCTCCACTAAGGATCTAATTAGGAAGAAGGCCTTCATAGTTGATCTACCTAACATAAATCCAAATTAGTTTCCTGATATCTTAGTACACTCCCAAAGTCTCCTCTCCAAAACCTTCACCCACAATTTCATAGTAAACATGGGATTGATACCTCTATAGTGATAGAAATGTATGCCTTACAAGGCAATCCTATTTGATATGACATTACATTTCTTGTAATATCCTATTCAAAAATAATGGCATTATCTTCATTACTTGCATTATTTAAATGTATTTATTATAGTGAAGTTTTTGGGTTACATGTAATGATGATTGGATTATGATGAGATCATAATAACGAGACCAATCATTTAAAGGCATATGATATAAATGTTCCTAGTCATAAGATCCTTAAGATTGAACATCAATAATCTGATCAGACTAGTGTATGTGATATATTTCTATATGATATGAATGACTGATCTCATTGATCATTAGTGTGGAGATACTAAGATATATGTACAACTGCTCATTAGAAAAATAAGTTCACTAAACTGACAAGTGTAAAATCTGTGAATGGTGTCTTACCGAATGGTCGATCAGGTATTCTATCATCATGGTTGCATGGTTGGATCTTTGATTTAAGTCATCAAAGATGTCTTTTCAAGTAGACCATGTACTTTGACTATTGACTTATAGATCACTTAAGATTATAGTCTTGTATAGTTAATGTATTAGGTATACGAAAAATCTGGTGAAGTTGATTGAGTTGACAATAGGAGATCATCCACTCTTGGTGAGAGAGAGAGAGAGGGGGGGGATGCCCTATGGATAGTACTCTAAATCCTTGGCCAAGATAGATATGATAATTGGAAAATAGTCTTCTAATTAATCCAATTCTGAGTATAAGAATCCATAATGTCAAAATGACTAGGAGTTGATAGTCGATGCCTTATTCCTATTTAACCGGGACATTGGATGGATGTGGATTTATTGTCATGCCCCAAATTTTAACATGCACAATGGAATAATCTGATGACACAACCGGGGAAATTAACCCCTCAAATATATCGATTTTGGGAAAAATAAAGACAAACTAGGTCCCGGTTCATAAATCCACAAATTCAAATTCAAATACACTATTAATTCTACAATCTAAACGAAACTATACCATCTAAGCAATAAGGATCATCCAATTACCTTCTCTAAAATCAAACCACCATGCTTCTGCTACCTAAACCTGATTACTAAAAAAAGTAATAAGAGGATTAGAATGAGTACAACGACTTAGTAGACACCCCATCATCTGTTCAGTGATAAATAAATATGCACTCAGATCTACTCCCATTATATATTAGTATAAAGCTAGTCAACAGATTAAATATCTAACTTAATTCACATGTTTTAAACCTTCAATTAGCACCTATAATCACACCAACCAGCACCTATATGCACCACAAAATGACCTGAAATGATAAGATAAACATATGCATGATCACATACTACATGCTCTATATGATGAAAAATATTACAAATGAGATAGATCATGCAGACTGCAATACAACCTGATTAAGACAAACCAATGCACATCACCAGACCACATGCATAACATCAAGCAATAAATGCACCTAACCTCTAATGAAAAACCACATTCACAATATCATGCAATATATGTACTTATCCTCTAATAAGAAATGACATATTTTTTATTGGCAAGAAATGCATCGTCTTGTCACCTCAAGTATCTAGCACATACCCTATACAATAGTACCATATAACTAAACAAAATCTCATAGTGCACTTAGGTAGTGGTGGCACTTAGGATGCCTATGTGATCTGGGATCAAAGGATGTACTAGACAGTTCTAACCTCTCGCTACCCTCGGGTCATGACTAACTGTATGTTGTAGCTTAGTCTTCCATTTACAATTTTTAATGCATCATGCATTCATATAAATCATGCCATGATATGACCACAAATATGCAAACTAATGACATAACCTATACCATGCCATGACAAATATACCACCAATGTAATTATTGTAAGGAATCAATCTATGTAGAAAATTTTTTGATTCCTTAGAACCATTGGATTTGCATTGGTCAATGCCGAACAAGTAAAACCAAGAACTGAATATGAAGTAGA
Source organism: Cryptocoryne crispatula var. balansae (assembly GCA_036172225.1). Classification (NCBI taxonomy): domain Eukaryota; kingdom Viridiplantae; phylum Streptophyta; class Magnoliopsida; order Alismatales; family Araceae; genus Cryptocoryne; species Cryptocoryne crispatula. The sequence goes on along the minus strand of CM069929.1, from coordinate 32,307,328 downwards.
ATAAGAGTACCTCATTGGATTTCCAAAATCTCTCACCATGGATGAAGAGTGGATGTTCCTCCTTATTGAAAACTGTTCAAGTGGACAGTCTCTAGTGGTATCTACATGATCTACTTCAATAAACAAGTTCTTCCTTCTTTCAGGCCTCGAGAAACCTTCTAAATTCAAGCTTGACCATGTGAGATCACCTTAAGAAGAGAGGAGAAATGGAAGGTGCTTGGGACATGTTTCAGCCCTATGGCTTGTTAAGGTTTAGCTTCATAAGCCATTTATTTATAGAAAATAGATTTTTTTTACAAAAATCTAAAACATCTATAAAATTATGTCCATGCTCGCATCTTATTGACCAAATCTAATATATACAATCTACTAGGCCCAATAGTTAATTTGTTTGAAACATTAATTAATTTAAAAGAACAATTCATTTAAATAAAATCAAAATTACTATCTAATAATAATTTTTATGGCTTTCCAATCATAAAGGGTATAAGCCATATTCTATGATTCCAAATGACTTTGATGAGTTGAATAACATCCATTGAAACTTTCCATTATCAATTATCACACAAATTTAAATCCTCATCTATACAATGTCCCAATCGGTTAGGGGTTCAGCATCGACTGTCAACTTCTAAATATTCGTTCAAAATAATTAGAAAACTCCTTTTTAAATTATTCTAAGTACATTAACCAAGGATTTATAGTACTATCTCATACGACATTCTCTCTCTCTCTTATCTAGAGTGAACGATTACTTGTTGTTCGCTCAATTACCTCCACCGAGTTTCTCTTACACTCAATACATCAACTATATTGAACCATCAAGATGGTGAACCATAAGTCAATAATCAAAGTACAAAATATATTCGGTAAGACATCTTTGGCAACTCAAGTCAAAGATCTAACCGTGATATTGAGATGTAAGAATAACCCGATAGACAGTTTGGTAAGATACCGATCATGTTTTTCTAAATTGGTCAATTCAGTGAGCTCATTCCACTAATAAGCAACTATGTGTGTATCTCAGTGTTCCTATACTAATGACCAATGAGACCAATCATCCTCATCATATGAGAAGACATCATACACAGTCTATTCGGATCATTGATATCTCATCTCAAATTTTCTATGACTAGGAACATTTAGATCACATATCTCTAGATGATCGATCTCATTATCATGATCTCATCATGATTCAATCATCATTGAATGTGATCAAAAACTTCATTACGATATTCGTATTTAATAAGAACTAGTAATGAAAATTTGCATAATTAATTGAATGAGATATTTCTAGAAATATAAAATCATATCATATATAATTGGTTTATAGGGCGTACATTTTTATCAATTAGCATAATCAACAACATCTAAACAACATGTTCATGATGCTATAGCTCTAAAATGACATGCATACTCAACCAAACATGATATGACCATACCCAATCGGAGCCTACCTCCTGGTTAAATAACATAATCATGGTTGAAAATCAAGTTAATTAAGCTAGCTAATAAATATCAAGTTTTATAAACCTATCTGTAGACATATATAACAAGATTAACTCAAAAAGGTTAACCGAAGACTAACTAGATACATGTTAATTGAAAGGAGTATAATCAGCCATAAAACCTACCAATTAACATGCTGAAGGCAACATAATAAACATCCTAACAAGATCCTTATTATATACTAAGAGAAATAACACCACTACTAATACTAGTTTACCATGTCATGCAGTCATAACCCGTCTAATAAACTCAATAATAATCACTATAAGTCATGGATGATTTAAAGAATTTAATAATAGTAGATGCGTCAAGGGTGCGTGTCAGATTGACGCTAGAAAAATCAAGAATCAGCGACCACAAATAATCCCGGACAATGACGACACAGTGCACAATCTGATCCAAAAAAGCTCGCTATCTCCCTCCAATGAGATCTAAATGGGGATATAAGTGATTGGACCAAGAGGGAGAGAGAGAAATAAAGAAGTGAAATAGATAAAAACATAATAGAGGGAAATGAAGAGAGACAGGAGAGAGAAAGTGGCTCATAGGGGTTGGGGCACATAGTGGTGCAAGGTGCGCACGACACAGAGGGGAAGGGCACGCGATGGCTGGAGGGGTGGCCTCACGTTGGTAGGTGGCCGCATGGCACGGGGTAGGCATCAACGGGTGGCAGCGACTGGCCACGACAATGCGTCAGTTGACCGGGGACGCACAAGCAGCGAGGCACTGACTAAGGGTGTCAATGGGCCGGGCTTGGCCTGGCCCGGCCCAAGCCCAGTTCAACCCACGTATCTAAAATGCAAGCCCAAGTCCACGTAAAAAGCTCAATGGGCTTGAGTTGTTTAAATGGGCTTCAGCCCTCCAAACCTCGCCATAACCCAATAGCCCAATGGGCTTAGATTATATAAAATAATTCTAAATTAAAAATTTCGAAAAAGATCAACTTTTTTACTGATAGAAATATTATAATTTTTTAGAAAAAAAATTTAAAATCTATAATTCTAAAAAAAAATCTAAAAACTAAATTTTAAATTTTTTGAAAAACTCATAATTCTCAAAACTATATGTCAGGAAATTACTAGAAAATTTAATAAAAATTCTAAAAATTCTAAAAAATATGAAAACTTTAGAACATCACAAAATCTGAATTTTTTAATTCTCCAAAATCCAAAATATAAAAATAAGTATCATATTTTGAAAAACTGAGAATTCTTAAAAGTGCATAAATAAGAAAATCGGGAAGGAAATTCAATCTTAAAATATGAAAATTTCTACGGAGAATTTAAGAAGAAATCACAAAGTGCATCAATTTGTGAATTGCCATAATCTGAGAAGTAAAACAAAGAAAAATACAACCTCAAAATTTCGAAAAACTCGGAAGCATGAATCTGAAAATTTCTAAAAACAATTAATCACAAAATACCAAAAATTGTACGGATTGGAATTTTCGTAGATTCTGACATCCAAAATTTCTAATTCTTGTATTTATGCAAAATATAAATTCTAAAAAATAAAAATAAAAAACTAGAAAATCTATGAATTTGTAAATTGCTATAATATGAGAAATCAAAAAAAATAAAACCTAGAACTTTTTAAAACTCAGAATTCTCAAAAGTTTAAAGAGAAATGAAAAATAAATATAATTTTTTTAATTTAATTAATAAACAATTTGATGGTTACTTTTTTTATAAAATTATCTTTTCTTATAATCACTTTAACCTTATCTTGATAACTTTTTCAACACGCTAACTTCTTTAATTCATTTATTTATTTCTTTTCAAGACATTAAAACGTTAATATTAAAATAATATCAAGAGACTTCAAGCGCACGCAGACGTGTAAACTCTCTCCCATGAAATGCCAAGTCTGTTTGTCCACCGGACAGCAGTAATCACGTGAGCGGGGAGGGGAGAGACAGAGAGGGCGTCCGGTGGCATGCTTGGACCTCCTAACTACCTACGCCACCTCCACCTCTCGGCCCCTTCTCTTGCCTTCGGTCTTACACTGTAGCATCGTGTAAAGTTTCGCAGACTCAATAGGCCGCAGAGCATCAGGCCCGCCAACAATATTTACAATGAAATTTGATCATTCATTTGACCCTATGACCATCATTAGAGGGCCTAAGCCTAACTCGCGGTGGACTTTTCGACGGGCTGGCGGACTTGGCCCACTCACTTGACATGCCTAGCACTGACATTAGTGGGGGCAGTGGCCTCAAGGAGGCGCTTACATGCGCACCTGGCCATGTGACAGAAGTGGGCTGTCGACGGTCAAAGCAGGCGAGGCGGGTGTTGACACGTGCAAGAAACTGTGCATCGGCAGCTTCGACGAGTGTGGTTGATCGATCAACGGAGGGGAAAGCGATGCCCTCTTGAGGCTATCATGAGGCGAGCGGTTGGCGATTAACATGCAAGGTGGTGGCTTGAGACATCAACTGCTGTTGATGTGGTCAATGACAAGGAGATAGATAGGACATCGACGTGCGCCAAGACAATGTTGAGAGAGAGAGAGAGAGAGAGAGAGAGAGAGAGAGAGAGAGAGAGAGCAAACCACGGCGGTGCTTAATGGGAAAAAAGAAAAAGGAGAGAGGGAGGATCACGGCAGTAGGGTTGAGGAAGTGAGATGTTGAATCGGTGGGAATATATATATATAAGGGATAGAAATAAAAAAAAAGAGAGGAAGAGAGAGAGATTAAATAATTAATTAATATTTAATCTAAATAAAATATAACTATCTACTAAACTAACAAGAGACTGCATAAATAATGAAAAAAATGCCTACTTACCGATACATATAACATAAAAAATAATGTAAATACTCAATGTAAATAATTAAAAAAACTACAATAATAGCCTAATTAATATTATAAAAATATGAAATATTAAATTTATATTCGTGTGGTTACGGATGATAAAAAAGTTCTTTGGAGAGGAGTTTATCCCCAAAGCCGTTTAGGATTATGGATATGGTTTGTACTTTACATGATTCGTAGACCATTAAATCTATTATAAAATAATAAATTAAATTTAAAAGAAGTTTTTCTTTTAATTAGATCTCAACTGAATATTAATTTAAAAGAAGTTGTTCTTTTAATTTGATCTCAACCAAATTAATGAGCAATTGGGTCTAGTAGGTTACACACATGTACTAATCTATATATTTGGGGTTAGGGGTGTTATTTATAGAACTGTGTTAGGTTTTTGTAAAAAACATCAAAATCTATAACTAATAGCAAAGAGAGCACAAACCCTATAGAGCCAAGGGTGCTGACTTCAATCCCATCCACCTCCTTCATGATTTTCCCACCTTCATCGAGAGTCGATGAAACATCATCCGGGGTGAGTCAGAAGGTCCGACGCAAAGGAAAACCCAACTTTGCGGGCAGTGTATGTGGATACAACTAGGGGCCGCACACTTGAGTGATAGGAGAGTGTGGGAATGCTCAATTTTCTTCGACATATAGGAATTATTTTGAATCCCACAAAGGTACGTGTTTGAAATCATTTCAAATACTAGTTCGGTTATGTCGTTCAGTTCCGATTGAGACCAAGAAGTTGACATTTGAGGAATCAAAAATTTTTACTGTTTCAATATGATTGAATCGATTCCTTACAATGGTATTAGAGCCAGATTGAAGTCTCGTTCAAAACTGATGTCATTTTTTGTATTGTGTTTTCGCAAATATGTTCAAACATCCATTTTGACAGGGCAACCATAAATCATATGAGTTATAGTTTTGAGATTGATTGTTCTGGATGAATATCGTGGCAAAGGGTTTTCAAATGCTGCAAACTATTCAAATTTTGGATTGTTGGAGAGTCTGGTAGAAGGTCTAAAAGTCGATGGTTTAGTTTTATGGAATTCATTGGTTCGATTAGGGGATTTCTTGAGATCTTCTTCCATCAAGACATTTGGTGCCTTGTGGATAATTTAGAAGATAGTAATACCAAGAGTTTCCCATCGTTCTTTGGCTTCGGATGGCACTGTCGGAGGGGGATTAGTTGTTTTTCTGGCAAGGAGGAACCCTAGCAGCAATGGCACCTTCTTTCTTATTTTCCCTTTGATTGAGAAATTTTCACAGAAAGATATTGCATTTTTGGATTCCTTGTTCAACTTTGAGTCGGACTATTAATATTTTTAGATTTTTTGGAGGGCAGAAAGTCCAATTTTGGTAAGTCTTAACCCCCACATCGTTACCCCTGTTCCAACGCTATTAGGAAGAGGAAATAAACAGATCGGGTCCATTAGGACCCAATAACGTGTGCCACGCAGATCTCTTGGTCAACTCCTGATTTGACCGAGAGTTGTGCCTCGTGCAGGTGCACGCATTCTCGACGTAAGGGCCGTGTGCAGATGTCAGTGACACATAGCTGGTGTAGGGTTGATAGGGGTGGGGGTGGTGCATTGCGTCATGGTATTTTAATACGGTTTTAAACTACTTAAAATTATGAAAATTTCAAAAAATGTCAAAAATTCTAAAATTCCAAAAAATCTAGAAAATTATATAATTGATTATCAAATTGTTTGATGATCTATTATGTGGTTCTGAGCCTTATTGACATAGATTCATTCGTAGTTAAGTTTTACAATTGTTTTAATGACTTAACTTGTGAAATTAATGGCAAAAAAATGTGATTTTTCAGAACATTGATTTTATGTTTTGTACAGTACGTAGAATGCATGAATTGTCCAAATTGTTTGGAGTTACTTGTATACATGGTATAAATTGTTTATATGTTTTTCATGTTATTTATTTCATGAAAATTTAACAAGCATGAAATTGGGAATTTTAAAACAAATGATGTAGATTTTATTTTATGATATAGTAGTATATCATATTATTATCTTCTATTCACACTATTTAAGGTGATGGATGAATGTGTGATTACTTGGATGATCATAAACTTAGAATATATGTCATGTGATGATGTTTAATTAATGTTGACATGTAATTAAGGGCTTACACGCCTAATCTCTCTTATTATCAATTCTAATTGTATTTCTACCTCCCTTCATGAAATGTACTCACCTTGATTAATATCAAAGTTTCTTACTTGTTTAATGTACATTTATAGGTCAATGTACCCTTAATGCTCTTGTAATGACAAGTTGACTATTTGAGGAGGAGGAGGAGAGAGTGGGATGCTTGGGGAAGAGTTCTTCAAGGCTTGATTATGTGTCAACATAGGCATAGGATGCTGAATCCTTTAATGCATAACGATCTAGTTTTGGTCATGCATTAATGGAATGATAGTCCATAATCATCTATTTAAATTTTGCATATTCGATATGTATGTGTGTGTGCTAGATACCTTAGATATATGATATTCAAAGGTATATATATTTATATGTACCACATACTATGATGAGACTAAAATAAAATCTCCTCATTTAATTAGGTCGATAAATGTGAGACATTAAGAAAGGTTTATGTAGCCTTCTGTTGTTATGTTCTTGATGAATCAATCTTAGATTCAATGGGTTTGTTGTGCTACCACCAGGCCCATTTAGCAATGGATTGATGATCATGATCAAGGCATTTGTCGAACTTTAGGGTGGACCATTTGTATGACTTTATTGTGCTACCACAAGGGTCGTGTGAAGAATCCATTCTCATAATGTAACAAGTGGGTTTGACCTAACTAGAGTATATGGCTTGTTGTGCTACCACAAGATCATAACTTTAGAGACTAAATGACTAAGATTTGTAAGAGCTGCAATTGGCAATGGTTGCCTACCTATTAAGTATGGGGTGATTTATTCTGTTACCACAATGTCAGTACTATAAAGTTAATAGGGTCTTAGTCTCCACTAGAATTTCATCATGATATCTCGTCTTTACATAATGAGAGTTATACAAATTCATCAAAAATTATTGGAAGCATAAATTAGAATAATAAAGACCATATCTTAATTTATCTTGAATGTCTGCAATGTTCTCTAAATAAAATTATATATCCATTGTAGATTTAGATTCTTAACCAGTTGTCTTGCATACTAGTTGTCATTAGGCTCCTTAGCATAAAGTTCCTTGACTTATTTAGATCCATGAGAAGTGTTCTCATTGTTGACCAAGTAACTAACCTACTTGAGAAGTGGATGCCTACTAATCATCTAATGTGGTGAGAGAAGATGAAATCTTCATCTCAGTAGAAACATGTATTGTATACCTTGTAAAGAATCGGTTCAATCAGATTGGCGCAGTGGAAGATTTCTAATTTCTCATACATCAATGTCTTGGTCTCGATCAGAACTAAACGATGTCGCCAAAACCAGTATTTGAAAGGATTTCAAATATGTACCTTTGTGGGATTCAAATAATTTCTATTGATTGAAGAAGATCGAGCATTCTCATGCTAGTCAAGCCGCTAAAGCGTGTGGCCTTTAATCACATCCACACGAACCACCTTCAAAGTCAGGTTCTCCTCCGCACCGACGTCGACTACTCATCTTGAACGTGACTCCACCATCAAATGGCAGCTACTAGGGGTGGGATACGGCGAAGGAGGGTGGCTAGGGCACAGAGAGCTCCCTTGGCTTGATAGCGTTTGTGCTCTCATCACTATTATTTATAGAACTCAAAGTTTTTCACAAAAGTCCCTCCTTCTTATATAAATTAACCCAAGCCCCCAAACTTATGGATTAGTCCTTATATGTGTGACCTCCTAGGCCCAATAGCTCATTTGGTTAAGACCTAATTAAAAGAATAACTTTTTTAAATTAAATATATTATTTTATAATGGATTTAACGACTTACTGATTATGAAGGGTACAAGCCACATCCTATATTCCCAAACATTTTTGGGAATGAACTCCTCTCCAAAGAGCCTTTCCATCATCGGTTATCATATGAATATAAATCTTCATCCATCCAATGTCCTGATCGGATAGGAGTATGGCATCGACTGTCAACTCCTATATATATCGACACTATGGAATTTGGTACTCGTAATTGAATCAATTGGAAAAATATTTTTTCAATTATCCTATCTACCTTGGCCAATGATTTTGAGTACTATCCATAGGACGTACTCTCTCCCCTATCAAGAATGGACGATCCCCTATTGTCCACTGAATTTCCTCCATCAAGTTTCTCATATACCCAATCCATTAACTGTGCAGGACCACAATACTAAGTGATCCATAAGTCAATAGTCAAAGTATATGGTATGCCTGACAAGGTATCTTTGGCAACTCAGGTTAAAGATCCAACTGTACAACTGTGGGGACAGAATACCCTGATCGACAGTTCAAAAAAATATCATTAAGAAATTCTATATTGGTCAGTTCAGTAAACTCATTTCTAATGAGCACCTTACATGTATTTTAGTGTCCCCACACTGATGACCAATGAGATCGGCCATCCATATCATATGAAACGATATCATATACACTAATCTTACTAGATCATTGATGCTTCGTCTCAAGAATCCTACGATTAGGAACATTTAGAGTACATGATGATAGATCTCATTATCATGATGTCATCTTGATTTAATCATCATTGTATGCAACCTAAGGCTTTATGATAGACGCATCAAGATAGTGCAAATAATGAATATTATACCATTAATACTAAATAAGATATTATAAAAAATGTAACACCATATCACATATGATTGACTTGTAGGGCATACATTTCTATCATGCCTTACACTGAATACTAGTCTCTATAAGATATAAAGACTAGAGGAAATATGGACATACAGATATACGATCTATCATGGCTCCTGGTGATGAGCAAATTTAGGGCAAGATTAAAATAGCAATACATCTTCAATACTTTTCATTAGTGAGATCAATTAAAAGAAGTGAGATCATTAGATGAGAAAAGGAAGGCAAAGTTAAAAGTCAAGAAAATAGTGCAAGAGTTGCATCATTAAAAGTGGAGATACAAATCTTTAATAGCCTTTAGAAGATATCCTAACCTTGAAAATTGCTGATTTTATCCTTCTATATGAACTTTATTGATATTTCCTAGTTGAATAAATAGTTATTTATTTTGAGTTATGAAAATGGTTCTAACATTATGAATGGCAAAATATTTACTAGTGGGAGCTTAGTAAGTAGTTTATTCATATGAGATATAGAAGCTCTCATGGTATGTGTGAATGCTCCTCTTAGGAGGAAGTGGATTGATAAATATCAGTCTATTTCTTTAAAAGACTTAAGGAGTTCCATATATATGAAAACATAAAGGCAAATGGTTTTGAATCATTAACCAAATATATGAGTCTTATCTCATTGAAAAAATGACTAATTTTTCAGTTAATGGAATGGGGGGTGGATCAATGAGTTATTAGAACTCGTTCATTATGATGTGTATTGGTTCGTGTCTATTAAGGCTAATGATTGACATTCTTACTTCATTTTAATAGATGATTTCTCTAGGCATAGATATATGTGCTTGTGAAGTACAAATATGAGGCTTTGAGGAATTGTTAACAGTTAAAAATGAAGTAAAGAATAAATGAAAAGAGCATTAGAGCACATTGATTAAATCAAAGAGTAGAATACTCAAGTACTAGATTCACACATCATTTGAAAGATAATACAATCTTGTCTTAGTGGACATCTCCCTATAACCCTTAGCTTACTTGAGTAATAAGAAAGGGGGTAATTGTGTTATGTATAACATGACACAAGTAATGTTAAATGTTGCAAAATATTCCTTATCTATTTAGGGATAAGCACTCAATATAACCACTCTACATTGGTACCTTTTAATTTATTCAGTTTATTTTATATATGATAAAAAAGGGGTTAATTCTTGATTATAAGCTAGTTAAGATTTCGGAATGTTCGACTATGATGATGTATAACATAGAATAATTAGAATATAAGATATGAAGTGTAGACTGATGGGATATCCTAAAAAAACTTAATGATATTTTATTGTACCATTTTTAAAGATAAGGGTATGTGTTGCTCAGCTTACTGTATTATTAAAGGACGAATTCCTCTTTAAGAAAAATAGTGGGAGCAAGGTATTTCGGGAAGGGATTCCAGACCCACAACCCACGAACACTTCTATTAAGGTACTAATTGAAAATAACACACATCATAGGCCTTCACTTGTGCTCATTCAACCTTATAGATACGTGAGACATATCTTTAATAGAATAAATTAGGCACAATAAAGTGAGGATATTGATCCAAAGACCTATGAAAAAGCAATATAAGATATTGATTCTAAAATGGGAGGAAGCAATAAAATCCATAATAATCTTTACTTATTCTAGCCAATTTCAGAACTTGATAGATCCATCTAAAGGTTGAGTACCTATTAGGTGTAAATGGATAATAAAAGGATGGATAGGAGTGAATTGGAAGGTGATACCTTCAAGGCAAGAATGCTTGAAAAGACATCATCTAAGTCAAGAAGTTTACCATGATGACATCTTTTAACTATTACCATGATTCAATCTATTTAGATTTTATTGGTGCACATTACGATTATGAGATATATCAATTAGGATGTTAAGATAATATTTCTTAATGGTGAAATTGAGGGAAGGTGTACATGATACAACCTCTATTGTATATGATACAACTTGTGGAATATGAGTCCCAAAACATCTAAAGAAAGTATATAGGTTGTTAATGCCCATTCATAAACTATAAAAACATTTTCATTATTAGAATATAAGATTTGATAAGATTGAATTTTATGACTTCATTTGGAATGAAGAAGAGCTTTGAATCCTATTACTTCATTTGGAATGAAGAAGAGCTATGAATCTTATGACTTCATTTGGAATGAAGAAGAGCTTTGTGTGCATTAGAAGACTAGTGGGAGTGCTATTGTACCTTAGACATTTTATATAGATGACATACTACTTATTATGAATGTTGTAGGTACATTATCATTTGTGAAGTTTAGCTATAAAATAGTTCCTTCATAATTATTCTGGGAGAAGCTTCCTAAGGATTTATGTCTATAAAGATAGATCTAAGAGAAATACTTTGATTAACCCAGTTCTTGTACATAGGCACCATAGTCAAAAGGTTTGACATGGAAACCCCTATATAGGAGTCTTGCTATTGTCGACTCCAGAAATGGGTTCCGGATCGACATCTCAAAAAAAGGTGATGATAGAATAGGGGAAGGGGAAGTGAATTGGAAAACACTCGGAAAGCAGTAAAATTCTCACATTGATTTCCAAACTTTCATCTCACGACGTCGCTCGAGCACCGGAGACGGTTCGGGTCATGTGGGAGGAGAGTGAGGAGGAGATGAAATTAGAACATGTATAAAAAGGTGGTCACCAGGAGCCACGGGCTCCACTTTATGGAATAAAAGACAAGATTAAGTTGATTTGACCATGTGTACCTTAGCGTGGGAGATTGGGATGTGGGTTCAACCTTCTTCTTCGGCCGGCCGATGAAGAAGAGTCTAACCGGTGCTAGCTTGATGTATTTGTGCAACTAGAAGATAATAAGACAAGAAAACAAGTGAAGAATGATTAGAACTAAGTGAAGTGTAGTAACTTGTAAAAACAATAACATAAAACGGCAATTGGAAACAAACTCACTAGATTGGAGGTTAGCCCTAAACCCTTTTTTGGTTTTTTTATGATGTATGAAATGATGAAAAATAGAATAAAAATGATGCTTAAATATGAACTAAATTATATGAATGAAGAGTTAGCAAAGATAATATGGATTATTAAAGATAACACAACCCAGGCAAAGTGGCAACCGGGTTGGACAGATTCAATGTAAATTGGCGTGGCTCTAATGTAGAGACTATAATAGACAACACTGATGTCAGAATTGAGTGCCGTTTGTTTCAAAATAAAGAGAACTCACCAAGGGTATTTTGAGATTAAGACAACTTTGCTTTCATCTTATGATTAATAATCTGAATTTACCTGATAAACCGTATCTTGGACAGTGATGTTCTGGAAACTCCCAGCACCATGTCGATGTAGGACGTGCTATGAGCACCACAGATATCTGAATTAAATGATTCTTATTTTAAATAAAAGAGGACTCACCTCTATGAAGGATGTATCGGCTGAATTCACCATTAAATATACTAAAATTGACTGAGAAGACAATGACTTAGAAGAGAAGACTTTGGATCTATCTATGCAGCGCCGGTTTTGAAGCCGTAACAAGCAGAGGGAATGTCAGAATTGATCTCTATTTGTTGGAGATGAAATATATATTGATGAAGCACACTTCTTTTGAAGGAAGTCAGGCAGAAAAATGACTAGAAAGATCTGTAGAAGCCAATGATCAGCAGTGCAGCATGTCAGAGCATAGACCGGCTTCTTCTTCACTTTGGGATGATCTCCGAGCACCGGGACGAAGAGACAACGATTTGGAGAGGTTGGTATGAGCCTAGGGTGGCTGGAAGATAAGAATAAGAGTGTTGGAGGATGGGTATGCCCTTCTTAGGTCGTTCATATCAGTCTTTCTTTATAGGAGATGAAAAACATGTCAAAAATAACAAGTTTTGATACATCCGACCATAGGTTGGTTTTCCTCCATTTAATGTTGCTAATTTTTATCCTGAGACATCTAGAAAGTTACCCAAATGATTGAGAGGGATTGAAAACCGTGGATCACCACTTGAAGAGGAAACAAATCTGGTTTAAAAATAGCAAGTTTTTATGTATAAGACAACAAGTTGGATTGCCATCATTAGATGATGCTAATTTCAACTATGATGCTTCCAAATACTTTACCAACTGATATGTAATAATAAAAAGGAGTTAAGGTTGTGAATTGGTCAGAGATGTGCCTAATGGGCTGGGCTTACATTCAATTGGGCTTGATCGGTGCTACGTGCGAACAGAACTGCACATCTGACTTCTAAAAGGGTGCTGCAAACAAATGAGATATTAGAATTGAATGCCGTTTATTGTATTGAAAAGAGGACTCATAGAGGAAGATTATTGATGTTGAAGACTTCTTCATTGGACATCCACAGAATCCTATGAAAAATTTTCAAGTTGAGGATATGCTGGAAAAAGTATAATTTGGCACACAACCAAGCGGCGCAACTTTGGTGCAAAGACCACCAAGAGCAACATGGAAGTTAGAATGGGCTCTCATTTAGAAAAAATGAATTTTATTAGAGATCAAAAACTCTTTCTCAGATTTCTAGTGAACTCCTTGGCTCATCCAAAAGGATCGTTCAACTTGATTTTGATGGTCTAAAAGAGATGTTGCCAATGGAATAAGAGGTTAAGCCCCAAATAATGCCAAATTGGAGTGTCTACAGCTATGAGATATAACGTTTATCTTTTTTTAAAAAGATAAAAAAATACATGAGTATAGTCCTTTTTACCTTAGGTATAGGGTCTATCATGCATGAGATGCATGTAGCTTGATGTGACAGTCACTAGATAGCTAAAAGGTAAATGCATTTCTAGTGTGAAAGATAGGACTGGAAGTTTTGAGTTAGACCTAAGCTTCTAGTTACATATGACTGATAGCCAGATAACTTTAGGGTATGTGTTTACTTGGATAGTGATGCAGAGAGTTGGAAAAGTTTCATGCTATAGGAATTGTAGATTCTACAAATAATAGTGTACATAATTGTTGCTGGCTACTTATGAATTAGTCTTAATGAAGGTGTTAATTTTATATTAGGAAGATGTGCCTAATATCTCTGATAATGTACCATTGTTTTGTAAAAATGATGGATCATCACTTATGTAGTGGAGCTAGTGTCGCATTAGAAGTTTAAACACTTTTGTGGCAATACTACTTGATCAGAGTGGCTGTAGCACAGGGAGATATAATTAAAGATAGGTATCTTAAATTATAAAATTTGTAGATCTACTAACTAAGGCTTTAACTCAAAGTGTGTTTGAGGGTCACCTTGGGCTAATGGGGATTAGACATGGCAGTAATTAGCTTTAGTGCTATTTTGAGATTGATAAAAATGTACGCCCTACAAGTCAATCATATTTGATATGATCTTACGTTTTTTATAATATCTTATTTAGAAATAATGACACTATCTTCATTACTTAGATTATTTAGATGCGTCTATTATAATGAAATCTTAGGTTGCATGCATTGATGATTAAATCATGATGAGATCATGGTAATGAGACCAATCATCTAGAGGCAAGTGATCTAAATGTTCCTAGTCGTAATATTCTTGAGACAGGATATTAGGGATCCGATAAGACTAGTGTATATATTGTCTTCTCATATGATGTTAATGACTGATCTCCTTGGTCATTAGTGTGGAGAAACTAAGATATATATATGCAGCTGCTCATTAGAAGAATAAGTTCACTGAACTAACTAATGTAGAATCCCTGAATGGTGTCTTACCGAACTGTTAATTAGGGTATTTTATCATCATGATTGCACAGTTGAATCTTTGACTTAAATCGCCAAAGATGTCTTGTCAGGAAGACCATGTACTTTGACTATTCACTTATGAATCACTTAGGATTATGGTTATGTATAGTTAATAAATTGGGTATATATAAAATTTGGTGAAGACAATTGAGTAGACAATAGGGAATCATGCACTCTCAATAGGAGAGAGAGAGAAAGAATGTCCTATGGTTAGTACTATAAATCTTTGACTAAGATAGATACGATAATTGGGAAAAGAGTTTTCCAATAGATCCAATTCTAAATACAAGATTCCATAGTGTAAGAAATGACTAGGGGTTGACAGTCGATTACATATTCCTATCTGACCGGGACATTGGATAGACGAGGATTTATGTTTGTGAGGTAACCGATGATGGAAAGGCTCTTGGAGAAGATTTTATCTTTGAAGCCATTTGGGATTATGGGATGTGACTTGTATCCTACATGATCGATAGGTTGTTAAATCTATTATAAAATAATGAATTTAATTTAAAAGAAGTTGTGTTTTTAATTAGGTATCAACTAGATGGGCTATTGGGTCTATTAGGTCACACACATATTACTAATCTATATATTTAGGGTCGGGGTGTTATTTATGGGACCGGGTTGGGGTTTGTGAAAAACTCCAAGTTTTATAAATAATAGCGAAGAGAACACAAACCATATCAAGCCAAGAGTGATAACTTCAACCCCATCCACCTCTTTCATGTTTTTCTCACATTAGAAGTGGTCAAGAGTCGATGGAAGTTCATTCGGGGTGAGTCGAAAGGTCCGACGCAAAGAAGAACTCAATTTTAGAGGTGGTACATTTGGATGCTACTAGAGGCCACACACTTGAGTGGCTAGGAAAACGTGAGAATGCTCGATCTTCTTCAATATGTAGAGATTGTTTTGAATCCCACAAAGGTATATGCTCGAAATTGTTTTGAATACTAGCTTGGTTACATCATTTGGTTCCAATCAAGACCAAGACGTTGATATTTGAAGAGTTAGAATTTTTCTGCTGCACTAATATGATTGGATCTATTGCTTACATATAGTTACCACAATCTTGTACGTCTCCCTTCCCCAGAAGTATCGAGATGATGACGCTCCTTCTCCATTCATTTGACATCCTTCTAGATGTAGTTATTTTATCAAAGAGAAGAGTTAGCCACTCCAATCCTCTCACCCAAATACTTCCAAACTTCAATCGGGATGTTATCAGGACTACGTGCCTTTGATGTTCCCATTCTACATAGTGCTAGGTGCACCTCTAGAGAGGTAATCTTTGAGAGAACTCTAAACCTTGCCCTCGGTCCCCTTTCGGCTCCATTATACTTTCCAAAACATGGTTATTGAAGAGCATTTCGAAGTAACATTTCCATCATTGTTGAATATCCTCGTCCCATTATAGCACCCTCTCCTTCTTATCTTTAATACAACGAACTTGTCCTAGTCTCGAGATCTCCTCTCCCTCAACCTGGTCAGTCAGTATATATCCTTATAATCTTTTTTAGTGCCCAATTCATCATATAACCTACTATAAGCTGCCTCCCTAGCTCACCTAACTGTCCTGTTCGCCTCGCACTTAGCTGTTTTATACAATTCAATGGCATTGTCAGTGCTATAGTTGGGTAATTTCCTAAACCACTTTTTCTTGCTCTTCACTACTCTCTATACTTTCTCATTCCACCACCATGAATCCTTCAAAGGTGGACCCCTCCTACTAGACTTTCCGAGAATAAATTTTTCTATCACCTTGATCTTCGATGTCAAATTAGTCTACATTGACTCAACCTTTCCATTCAGATCCCAATCCTTAAGCTTGGAAGTCTCATTCCTAAAGAACTCGTACTTAATTCATATCAATTCATGCCATCTGATCCTAGGGGCATCCTTTTGCCACATTATATGCATGTTCCCTAGCACCTTAAAATTTAATATTAGGAGTTTATGCTAGGTTGTGAGTAGTTCACTAGATATGACTTTTCAATCCTTTTATAGAGCATGACTTGCCTTCCTAGTAAGTATAAAGTCAATAATGCTCCTTCTCCTCCTAATCTTAAACATTAGTAGGTGGTAGTCCCTCTTGATGAAGTGGGTATTCATCAGAATCAGGTTGTAAGCCACCACAAACTTCAATATAAGTTTACCCTTTTCATTTTACTCCCCATAACTAGAGCTCCTGTGGATGCTCTCGAATCTGTTTATGTGAGACGCAACATGGCCATTGAAATCACTATCAATTAGGATGCTCTCATCATTTGGTATCCCTCACATCATACGGTCTATGTCCTCACCAGAATTGTGGTTTCAACTCTCTACTGGCACCTATTTGGGGTGCATAAGCATTGATTATATTTATTATCTCTAGGATGAGCAATCACCTTAACTAGAATGATCTTGTCTTCCGCTCTGACCATGAACACCACCTTATCCTTGAGGGTACTATCCAACAAGATTCCTACTCCATTTTTATTAGATGATGCCCAGTGTACTCGAGTTTGATACCCAACTTTCCCACCACTTTGTCTTTCTCCCATTTCTATTTGATTTATTGAATGCAAGAAATATTGATCCGATGCCTCTCCATCGTGTCTACCAGCTCAATCAATTTATCTATGAGGGTTCCTATATTCTAAGTACCAATACATAACCTTACCTCTAACTTAACTCCACTAGGGTTGGGTTTGTGCCCTCTCCTACTCTGACGGTTATGGGAGGTCCGATTAGACCCACCCTTTCTAATCCAATGCCCTCCCAACCCTAAAAGTCCACCCTATCAAACTTCCTACTTTGCAACTTGAACAAACTTGGTGGGCGAGTCTCACCCTATCCCAACCCACGATACCCCATACTCTTGAGCTCCCTCCTGGCTTGCCACCAGGATAAATAATGTTTGAATTCATGAAAATAGATTGACATTAGTTTTACGCCGGTTGTCACCTACCACAACCTTCTCCTTTTTGTATTTGGGTTAGGGATCGACAATGGTAAGAGAACTAAATAATAAATAATAATAAATACAATAAGTATGAAGCCATTGGTACCTATAAATAATGAAGGCACAATATAGAAAAAGTGACTACAAACTCAATTATATAATTAAATTTCAAATTTCAAGAAGCATGCATGAACATGTATTTGAACAAATTACTAAGTATGCACTTAATCAACTACAAACTTAGTTAACACACATAAATATTCACAAGTATTTTAATAAACATAAATTTTATATACAATATTTTTTCTCTAATCACATGAACATAAACACAAAAACTTTTTTTGTTAACTGCAAGAGAGTAAATATGCAATTTTTTAACTTATGAGCAATACTAAGAGATATATGCACCTTACTCTATAATTTATTTATGTGTATTCTAACAGAAAAATAAATACCAAAGCACATCTATCATAATTAAAATAATAAATAAAATTTATCTTTAATACCTACTACCTTTGTTGACGACAAGTGTTACCAAGAGTCAAGATGATACAGTGAAGGAAGAAAAGGGTAGTGGGTAACATCTGTGATAGAATAACGAAAAAGGGGTGGTTGTAGATTGTGGATGCAGTGGAGAAGGTGGAGTAGTGAATGGACGGCGGCAACCTAGCCTGGTAGCACCTACGGCGGGTCAAGAGAGCTAACATGAAGGAGCACAAGAGAGGGAGAGAATCGTAAAAATCACCTTACCGATAACCTTAGAGATCGGGCTCCCGCCCATGGGGCATTGAGAACTAGACACATCTAAAAACACAATGATGAAAAAGAAAGCAAAACAAAATAAAATCTACACCCAGTGCAAGAACACAATAGAGAAGGACAATTGAAATCCCCATTCACAACAGAACTAATGGAGTGAACGATGATAGCCCATGACTGATGATTTTAGCCCTTTCGAAAAAAACTATAGGATCTAGGGTCAAAGAAGTTGGATGTTGATATCCACCCACTAAACTCATCAAAAAGCATAGATAAAATTACAAATACTAATATGGTGTTTGGATACAGTTTTCTACCTATTTTTTCCTAAATTTTAAAAGTGGGAAAAAGAAACTGTTTGGTTACTTTTCTGGAACGCTCTCATTTTTTTCAAAAGTGAAGAATCATACTCGTAATCTCTCTCTTGGAAACAAAACAGGGGAACGTTTGTTTTATTCTCGAGAGAAAAGTGTTCGACACCCTCGCGCTCGTCATCTCCCCGTGCTCGACCTTCTCGTCGTCTTCTCGCGCTCAACCTGCTCGCCATTTCCCGGCCCTCGCTGTCTCCCTGCGCTTGTCTCCCCGTGCTCACCATCTCCTCCCTCGCTGACTCCCTGCACTTCTCTCTTCGCGCTCACCATCTCCCCACGCTCAACCTGCTCACGCCCTTTCTTTGCCCTCGTCGTCTCCCTACGGCGGTGCAGATCCCAGTAGGCTGCTTCCGAGATCGGTACAATCAAAGTCCACCAACGCGCTGAGTTGGCCGCCAGCCCATGGCGACATGTCAAGGTTGAGGAGCACGTTAGAACCGTTTGACAGCTGCGGTGGCAGCAAGTAGGTGAAGGCGTTGAGATAGGAGGAAAGAGGGTCGAGGAAGAAGGAGGAGGGATAGGGGGAATGGAGCTGCCTGCATGGGAGGAGGTTGTGGGCAAATGGGAGCCGGCGTGGGGAGGAAGGAGGGCGACATGGGGGCCGAGGAAGTTGGAGATGGACATGGACTCTGCTTCCTCTGCTTCCTCATCTCTGCCGCTAGACGATTAGACTTTGTTGTTGTTGTCGGAGTCCATGGACAGGAGAAGAAGAAGAAGAAGAGAGATAGATAGAGAGAGAGAGAGAGAAGAATATTTTTAGGAGTTGCTGAAAGTTTCTCTAATCGATCGTAGAGATAGAGAGTGAGGAGCTGTCGTTGAAGCTAAACTCCGATAACAGAGACAGAGAGATCGCCGAAGCAAAGCCCCAGGACCAAGCGGCAGATGGGAGAGAGAGAGAGAGAGATAAAGAGAGATAGATAGAGAGAGAGAGAAAGGAGAGGGCTGCTTCTGCTTCCTTCCGGTTAGAAGATTCTTCTAAACTTGTAAAGAGGGATGGGCCCCACCTCGGCTGACATGCCGTTGACACAACATTTCTCTAAGCCGCGGCACACAACGCCGAACCCACGGAAGTGCACATTTTTTTATATGTAACATACTTTTTTTTAAAATTATACATCTAACAACAAATATATATATTGGGAGTCAACAAGTCTATCTTACAATCGTTATGTTAGTAGACGAACGTGATGTATCTGGTTCATTATTCATACATTTTAGTTGACATTAAAGTAAATATAAATGTTGCGAATTACTATGTTGTATTAACGAGTGCTAAGTGTCATAGAAGTTCTTTTGATTTTAAAGTCATAACTAAACACTATTCTATAAATTTTAAAAATTATGATAGTTTTGCCAAATATAGAATGATTGGACTTTTCTGATTTTAAAATAAAACTGAGAAGTCAAGTAATCTTGATTTCAAAATTGAGATTGTCTCAAAATTAAAAGAGTTATCAAACACCCTATAAGGCCCTTGCAAATTTCCTAAACGAGAAGTATTAGAAGCCTACACTTTTACAATAATAAAAAATGTGGACATCAAAAGCAAAACTAATGACTAGATCATCTCACAAGCGACATTGAGAAATGGTGGAAGGGGGAGACTAATGCGCATAAGAAGTTGGTAATAGCTAACTTGAAAATAGTGAGATCCTCGAAAATTAGATGATCACAAAGGTCTTCTAGGATAATGAACCTGTAGAACCTTTAATCTCATTCTTACAATTGCATAGCACAATGGCTACACCGCCCAGAGGGGTCATGGAGGTGTTGTAGTCGAAGCCTAACTCATCGAAGAACCCAGAAGTCTAATATGAACTAATCAATAACATAAAATTGTCAAGATGGGATAATAAAAGTGTGTACCATATATCACCAGAATAGGTGAAAAAAGAGGCCAGACTCCTATTTTACCTAGAAAGAAATTTTCTTTAAAAACATTAGCCTGAAATGGTTACCAAACACACCGCTTATAAAGAGTCTTGTCACAAAAGTGCAAAGTTATAATAAAAACTTAATTTATCAAGTAACTAAAACACCCCATAAATATTTAATTTTTTAGTTTTAATGTACTTTTTAATCCAACCACATGACTGGTATATGATCATCATGCATAATTAGGATGCATTTGGTTAAGATTATAAAGAAGATTTTAATTATTAAAAGCATCTCTATAATCTTATCTTTTTAGTGGCAGACTCATCTCTTATATTCTTCAAGTGGTAAACTAAAGATACCATTAATCATCAAAAATATAATTTTAAAAAAGTGGAGATAAAGTGATTTCATGATAGATGATTTCTCTTCTACTAGGGGTGCAGACGGAATCAATTCCGTCTTATAAAGACCGCTTATAAAGAGTCTTGTCACAAAAGTGCAAAGTTATAATAAAAACTTAATTTATCATGTAACTAAAACACCCCATAAATATTTAATTTTTTAGTTTTAATGTACTTTTTAATCCAACCACATGACTGGTATATGATCATCATGCATAATTAGGATGCATTTGGTTAAGATTATAAAGAAGATTTTAATTATTAAAAGCATCTCTATAATCTTATCTTTTTAGTGGCAGACTCATCTCTTATATTCTTCAAGTGGTAAACTAAAGATACCATTAATCATCAAAAATATAATTTTAAAAAAGTGGAGATAAAGTGATTTCATGATAAATGATTTCTCTTCTACTAGGGGTGCAGACGGAATCAATTTTCCGGTTTGATTTTGATAAAAATTAATGGATTCAAAACACATTTTTATATCAAATATATTATAAGAATCAACATCAAACGATAGCTTATGAGAAATAAAATCGAAACCGTCAATTCTATCTCCATTAATTGATTTCGATAAAAAATCATTATATATGTAAAAATTAATATTTATAATAAATAAAAAAGATATATAAACTAATAAAACTTTAATATATAAAAATTAAAAAGCATTTAATTTTAGGCATATTATATAAAAAATAATAAAATTAGATTTATTTGTTGAGTTTTTAATAAAATAGTGAACAATATAGATTTTAAAAATTATCAGATTATTCTAATTTCAATAACATAATAGAAATCAAAATGATATCAAAATGTCATAGTTCCCATTTATTTAGAATAAAAATCATTTAGTTTTTATTGAAATCGAAATAAAACATAGGCAATTCGGCTGTGCAATACCACCCACTCGAAGTTCTATCTTCTATTACTCATTAGGGGTGCAAACGAGCCGAGCCGAGTCGAGCCAGGCAATATGGTGTTCAAGCTCGGCTCGTTTATTTTACACGAGTTCAAGTTTGCGCTCGAGTTTTAGCGAGTATGTGGAATTTTTGTTCAAGTTTGATTCGTTTATTAATTGAGCCGAGTAGAGTTG
This sequence comes from Cryptocoryne crispatula var. balansae, assembly GCA_036172225.1. Lineage (NCBI taxonomy): Eukaryota > Viridiplantae > Streptophyta > Magnoliopsida > Alismatales > Araceae > Cryptocoryne > Cryptocoryne crispatula. The sequence goes on along the minus strand of CM069929.1, from coordinate 32,285,038 downwards.
AGCTCGAACTCGAATAGTAATTTAAACTAAAATTCAATTCACATTCGAACTTAAATTATATATAAATTCGTTTATAAAACTCGAAATCAATGTAAAGTCATTCGTAAAACTCTAGATTTAACTTATTTACGAAACTCAATCTAAATTTCAACTCAAATTTTGAATTATTTAATATATTAAAATAATTATATATAATTATCAATACTCATAATTTAATTTTTATTTTTATTTTTAAAAATAAATATATAATTTAATATTTAAACGAACTACTCGTAAATTTATCGAGTCGAGTAGAAATCTGTTCAAACTGTATTCAATGAATCGAGTTTTACTTTTTATTAAAATTTATTCATTTAACGTAATAAATGAGTTGAATCTAATTTTTATCTAGGCTAACTTCGTAGTTCGTACTGATTCGTTCGCACCTTTACTGTTCATAACCTTCATGTGTTCGCAAAAGCCCCTCTAATTCTCCGTACTCCACCTGTACAGCTGTCTGTTTCTTTTACTTATATACCCTTCGAGTACCTCATATTTAGGGGTGTGCACCGAACCACCCAAAGTGACGGTTCGGAAGTCTCTCAAAGCTTTGATCAAAAAAAAAAGAAGTCTCTCAAAGCGAACTAAATGGATGGAATCGATTTAATTTAAAAGATATAAAATAATATCACAATATTAATAGAAGTGATATGTATGTAATTTTTATAATAAATTAATATATATTTTAATGATTTATAACTTAATAATCAACATATACGATATAACTTTAATTATTTTTAATATTTTATCTATTTTCAGATTAAATCTAACCAAATCAAATTAAATTAGTTGATTGAATTTTAGTTAAAGAACCGATATAGTTCAATTTAAAAAAATAATTTCAAACTAGATCAAAACGAATTTTTGCACTCACCTACTCATCTTTAACTTCCTAGCTCGGACATAAACTTTTGAATTAGCACCTTGACAACAACAGACTGTACTTTTAAAAAAAAGATATATGATATTCGAGAAAAAAAGGTATACAAACACCTGCGCTATTGGTAAAAATAGGTCTTGTTGCTTTGAAACAATGTTATGAATAAAGCCTTCGTTGAAACCTGACCTTGGAATAAAAATTCGCCCGTCTGAAGAGCATCCGCGTCGTATGTTTGCGGGGGAGTTTTCTGCAAAATTTTGCTTCGGCGGGGAGGATATCCAGACATCCTCGTGAGTCGCGACCGTCAGACAGAAATCTCTCTTCAGAAAAAAAAAGAGAAAAAAGTCAGACAGAAATCACCGGGACAAATTCGGGGCCATCTCGGTGCCACAAAGTAACGCCCCGGCGCCCACTTCGCCACGTGGCATACTCAATGGACAAGATTTCAGGACGCGCCGCTTCGCCACGTGGCAGGCTCGATGGTCAAGATTTCAGGAGGCACCCTGGTATCAGCATGCTCTCCCTCGGGCGATGGGCCGCACGCTTCCCACTCTGCGGTAGTCCTTCTTGCCCATCCTTGCTCTTTTTTCACATTTACTACGTTATGACCTGTTTTGGTTAGAATACCGGAAATAATATTATACTAGTATTAATATTGATATTTCTAGAAAATAGAGTATTAATATCAAAATTGATACAAGTTGACACTTGTATTACATAACATGTGTTATTTACAATACAAATTTTAAAATTGATATTATTAATCAAACACCTCAAGATGATTATCAATAATATCAATTTTAAAATTAATAGTGATAAAGTTATCTAATAGTGTTACCAAACATGACAGTTAGCCGAATCCTCTGGTTCAAATGAAGCACGCAGTGATAATGAGAAACAGGATACGTGTGGATATCTGTGAAACTACGAGGGTTAGAGCGAAAATCCGTTATAACTGGGTGTGGTAGCTTGAAGGGCGGTGAACGGGTGAGGTGACCTTCCGCCTCTTTATTTCTATAGATATAACTAGGGTTCTTTTCCTCGCCTTATAGACAGGCGGGGGTGACCGTCCCGCGGACGTCGTGTCGTTGTCAGTAGACTATGAAAAGACCGCGGCATTTTTTTTCCCGTAAAAGGCCGGAGGGCCCTCTCTCTCTTCTCTGTATACCTGTACCTTCAGCACCAGTGTCTGAGCGGGGGTTTTACACCCTTCCCTCCCTCTCCACCGGAGGAGGAAGGAGGTGCAGAGCACCACTCGCTTCGGCCCCAACCGGCGGGAGCGGAGGAGCGGCGACGCCGGCGACAGTGGGGAGAAGGAGCGGCAGGGAGAGTGAGAAGAAGGAGAAGCGGAGAACGAGGAGGGGATGGCCAGGCGGCAAGTTCTTCCTCTTCTGATAGTGTTGTTATTGGGTCTTACTGGTAAGCCATGGCAGTGGTTGTGTTGGGCTCTTGCACATGGAGCCTGCTCTGATGCAGCTCTGTTCTCTGCGGTGTCCTTCTACGTTTTGCAGTTGCAGGTCAAGAAGCTACCGCGCTGCCGCCCCTCCATGCACCAACCACCCACCTGGAAGTCCAGCCCCTCCACGGTCTCCCCGTTCCGCCGGCGATAGCGGTACCCGTGGACGCGGCACATCTGCTCGCAGTTTCCTCCAGTGTTCTGCTGGCGGAGACTTGGCTGCGACGCCGGGTCCTATCCGTCTTCCCGTCCACGAACATCTCCGCGGTGGTGGTGGGCAGGGGCGTCCGCTGCAGCTCGGTTCATGAGCCCCACTGGTCGCTAGTCCTTCCTGCCGTGAAGAACCTGCGCCATTCTCTTCTAAGATGGGGGCTCGAGAAGGAGATCAAGGTGTCTGCGGCCTTCTCGCCCGAGTGCCTAAGCCGCCATGAACAGCTGAAGCCTCTGCTAAGCTTCCTCAGGGCCTACGACTCCTTCTACCTGCTCGATCCGCCGCCAAATTTCTCGGTTGATCCTGAGGACGCCGGCTATCAGTTCTCTGCAGCTCACGAAGTGGCACTAGAAAGTCAGGGATTTTCGCCCTGGGTGATACAAGGAGAGAAGCCCCATGGAAGAAGTAGAAGGCTCTCATCCTCCGTCCCCGGTCCCAAGGCAAAGCCCGTAAGCTTTTCACCCCGTAGCCATGTAGGCAAGGATCCCGCTCCATGGTTCGCCTCGGCACCCGACGGGACCTTCTCCTTTGTCCCCGTCTCCTCTCCGAGCGAGCTGCCGGACGCGGCACCTAGTACATTCCCCTTTCCCTCGCCGCCATGTGCGGCGGCGCCTGCAGCGGTCCCTTTCCCGCCGGAGGCGCCTGCCCCAAGGGGGTCAGGAGTGGCGCCGGGGGGCGCTGGCCTGTGGTGCGTGGCTAAGCCCACGGCGCCGGCGGAGGTGCTTCAGGAGGCCATGGACTACGCCTGCGGGGAGGGCGGCGCGGACTGCAAGGAGATACGGCCGCAGGGGAGCTGCTTCTTCCCGGACAACGTGGTGGCGCACGCCTCCTTCGCCTTCAACAGCTATTGGCAGAAGACCAAGCGGTCCGGCGGCAGCTGTAGCTTCGAGGGCACTGCGGTGCTCATCAACTCGGATCCAAGTACGTCTCTCTAGTCTATGCTTACTGATTTCTTTGATCAGATTCCGTTAAAAAATATCTTCGCCATGGCAGGCTTTCTCCAGTGCCGGTACGAGATTAGCTGACCGCGGCGAGGGGAATCGAAGCCGGTGGAGATGATACGACGCGACGGTAGTCCTGGTAGACTCCACCGGCCGTTGACGTTGATTTCTGTCGCTAGTAGCTGAGAAGTTATTTTCTCCTAATGTGACTGGATTTGCTGATTGTTCAAGGCTGCTTGATTCCGTCAACGTTGTTTTCTGTCTTAGTCGCCGCGCAAAATCGGAACTGATTTTCGAAAAATCTGTTTATGGTTTTTCCGAAAGCCAAAACAAAAAAATTGCGAAAGCCACTCTTAATGTATCAGAGCCAGGTTTTGATTTCTGTCGCTAGTAGCTGAGTAGTATTTTCTCGTAATGTGATTGGATTTGCTGATTGTTCAAGGATGCTTGATTCCGTCAACGTTGTTTTCTGTCTTAGTCGCCGCGCAAAATCGGAACTGATTTTCCAAAAATCTGATTATGGTTTTTCCGAAAGCCAAAACAAAAAAATTACGAAAACCACTCTTAATGTATCAGAGCCAGGTTTCGATCCTGGGACCTGTGGGTTATGGGCCCACCACGCTTCCGCTGCGCCACTCTGATTTTGTTATTTTACATCATTTGTTTTATAAATTACCAGTCATTGTCATTATTGATAGATTTTCCAAACTACGTAGCGGATTTTCACGTTGCAAACGTTTTCATCTGACGAGCTCCCCTCTCGATCGGATGACCTAAGAATGAGTCTTGCAACCAAAACTACATGACTGATTTTGTTACCAAAACTAGTCATGTTTGGTAACAAGCCTCTTGGTGTTTCAGCTGAAAGAAACGATACCTTTTTGGCCCTAGGCAACATCTGGGGCCTATGACTTTGTGGTGTATAAGAATGTGGTATGGTGGAAAGCTTGAGTAATGTAGCTCTTGGTTGATTATCAGGAGATGGCGTTCTGCAGCTCATTGGTAGAGGTTTTCTGGCACATCTGGGTCCTTGGGGAGTTAAAGAAAGCAGGTTGGTTTGTTCTAAATTCTAATGCAGTTAATGTTGGTATACGACATATCAGAACAATTTTTACCCGTTGGTCGGAACAGGATGGCTTTAGGAATCGGTTTTATTGGATAATGCCGAGTTAGTAATGCACAGTGATAGAAGTTTAAAAACTGATGTATCAGATGATTTGGGAAGTCTCAAATTTTACAGATAAAGTTGTTTAGACATTGAGTCGGATTGTCTTTTCCAAGTGATAAAAACAATTTTGGGCGATAAAAATGTTTTATGAAAATTTCTTGGGCTTAGAATATTCTTAAAAATATTTATTCTGATTTTAGAGTTCGAAATGTTGGTACTGTTATCATCTTACAATTAATTTTTGCAGCAGTTGTGATAAACCGAGCTGATTTATTATAACTGGTGTCTGGTAACGTTCAGAATTGTAGAATCACAAAACTATTTTGGCCGGTCCCTTTTACAGTGGAGGCGATAACAGGTTGACTCATATCCTTCCTCTCCACAGAATTATATAAATCCCTATCAGGTAAATTCGAACCCGATTTAATCGGTTTTCAATTTTTGTCGTTCGGTTCCGATTGAGACATTTTTTAAAGAAATCCATAGGAATCGTTGCTTCCGCTGCACCAAATTTTTTTGGACGATTTCTTACAATCAAGCATTCTATCGACTCTATCCTAACTCGTTCCTTCTCATTCTTCTTCTTTTTGCTAGGTGTCAAAACATAGATAGAAAGAAAATTTATTAAGTGTAGACCAACAGACATCATTGAATGCTTAATACATATATATAGATAACGTCTGGCATATCTAAACTAGATAAGTAACATAAGAGTGAAAGTTTCAATTACTATGCATGTGAAAAAGTCTGTTGCTAGATGGCCTCCTCATCCGACAGAGCATTGTGTGTTTTTGTTTTTGTTTTTGTTTTTTTTCAAGAGAGAAAGTGCGATCGGCTATGTCAGTCCGTCAATGTCTGCTTCCCAGAGTAGATATAATAATCATACCTGATTGTTATCAACAATGGCCTCGGCTTCCAGTATAAGAAAATTAGCCAATTTGAGTATTAGCCAATTTTGACATAGTTGTATATAAGAAAAGCTGAGTTAGGGGTTGACTGATTTTAAATCTAACTTGATGGGATTCATTTGGTCTGATTGGGATCAAATTTATTATTATTTTTTTAAAAATATTTTAAAAATTATATAAATATAAAAAATAGAAAACAATAGTTAAATTTTTTTATAAAATTATAAAATATGATTAAAAAATATTTCATTCAATTTTTATTGTTATTTTACATATTACATGTATATATTTCGTATGTCATAGTGGAAGAATACGAGTTATTAATCTTAAGATAAGATATAAAAGAATCATTATATGTGAACTATGAAACCATCGGAAGATGTTCCATATAATGATTGGATCATCTCATATTCAGGTTGATACGTAAGATATTAAGAATCTTAAAATGATTCAAATCCTTATATGTAGTATCAATATTCTTTAGTATGGAACCAAACTTTATTGTGTCTAGATTCTTCATCTTCATGTTGTCTTGTTCCATGGATGGCATCCTATGCATTGCGTGTGTAATGCTCCTCTTTAATGAAGTGCTACAGAGGGTATGTATTCGAACTGATTCTCCTTCAATAAAAGTAGTGCCAGTGGTGGTGTCTCTACTGTCTTTGTTCTTTGCTCCATTATCACTACTCTTTGAAGAAGAATATTGCGATATCTGATATTGTGCTCGGATGTTGGGTTCTGATGTGTCCTCTCAAGTCTCATTAATTATCTTAGTATCGACTATATCAAGGGGGTCAATTAAAACTTGCTACCTCTACCATTTGATTATTTATGTTGGTGAGAAGATTATTTAGTCTTCTGTCTCTTTGTCACTAAATGAGGGATCTAGAATTTCTCAGATAGAGGAACTTGTCAAGCTTTCTTTGAGCACATTCTTGATCTCATCTCTTCTTGATCGTTGACCCAAGTTTGCAAATGATTTTGCTTTTGAAATATCTCCTCTAAATTGATCTCTACTTCTTGTACCGGCATCGTCTCACTTTGTGTTCCACTTGCTTCTTCTATCCACCTTTGTTCCTCATCATCTACAAAATTTTCAACTTCAATCTCATATTGTAGTAGTAGTAGACGAGTTACTCAAGTCGCTTTGATGTTAGTCTATTTCTTTGCATGGTTATATAAGGCTTAATGTTGACCAATTTGTTTCACAACTCGAAATCGATGTGTTTTGGCTTAAGAATTGAATCACAACATTCACCAAGTCTTCATATCTTAGTGCCCATGATCTATCCACCAATCAGCTTACGTGATATCATTATATGCAAGAAGATACTTGAAATATGCTATCTATCTAAATTGAAAAAATAATCGAATTATACATATCAGGATTAAAGAGCGTAAATGTTTATTACACTCTTGTTATCTCTAAGTGAAATAACTACATTATGTAGTCATGTGTCTTATTTGTCATTATAATTGAGCTATCATCATCTTCAAGTATCCTACGAACGACCTCCTTAACGCTATCTAAGAGAGTTCGTTAATAGACTTGAAGATTGGATTATAACAATATCTTAGGTAAAAAAAGTAACAAGATAATTGGTGATAAAAAATATCATTGTACTATAGAGCATAAACAAAAGAATTTTAATTGACGTATATCATTTAACTTAATCATAAAGAACATATCCACTACTTATAGATGATGATACAATGTTCTCTCACATTGACAGTCAATAATCTCCAACACATCTTAAAGTCTGAGAATAATTTTTTTTAATATTTAAATAAAATATAATGAGGTGTTTGTATTATCTACTTGTATTTATCTTTGGTCTGGCAAGTATATAACTCCTATGTTCTCAGTTAATTAACAAGGTTATACTCTCTGTTTTAAAAAAAAAAATCTGGTTAATAACTAGTCACTTCAAAATACATATAAGCTGGAGGATGCATCTAAATTATCAGATATTTTTAAATGTGCCTTTTAAAATTGACATATATTATAATTTAATAAAGAAGTTAATTTCAATTTATTCTTGCTCTGACATTCATCTCTAGACTTTAAATGTTATAAATGAGAACAGTAACTCTCGAGTACTTGTTCAAACTATTAAAAAAATTCGAATATCACTATATTAAATGCTATTATATTTCTTTGGCTTGATGTAGTTTCTCATGTTTAAATAAATGTAGTTTTTTCCTGTGATCGTAGTCAGGCTGCGTGGTTATTGTCCTCTTTAGGAAGCAATTCAGCATGGTTGGCTTCATCGTTTTATCATCTAGTGAGATTTGGTTGGACTAGATCATCTGAAAGGATGATTTTTTTTGTTAAGATGGGTATTTTAGCGATTTCTATTCTTTGGTAGCTTTAGAAAGCACGATGCTATCTTGTTTTTTAGCACACTGATTATTCTCCTTTGCAAATCTGGAAAAGAGCCAAATATGAAGCTGATTTTTATGTCAAGTCGGCTCCTCCGCCTATTCAAATCCTAGAGGCTAGATGGTTTCCACTTCCTCTTAGTTATCTCAAGATTAATGTTGATGGTGCTGTCTCTGATTCTTCAAGTGCAATTACTCTGGTGGTTAGGGATCCGGGGGGGTGGCTTGGTATTCTGGAAAATGATTCTTTCTACTTCAACTCATCCTCATCTACTGGAAGCCGAGGCCATTGTTGATAACAATCAGGTATGATTATTATATCTACTCTGGGAAGCAGACATTGACGGACTGACATAGCCGATCGCACTTTCTCTCTTGAAAAAAAACAAAAACAAAAACAAAAACACACAATGCTCTGTCGGATGAGGAGGCCATCTAGCAACAGACTTTTTCACATGCATAGTAATTGAAACTTTCACTCTTATGTTACTTATCTAGTTTAGATATGCCAGACGTTATCTATATATATGTATTAAGCATTCAATGATGTCTGTTGGTCTACACTTAATAAATTTTCTTTCTATCTATGTTTTGACACCTAGCAAAAAGAAGAAGAATGAGAAGGAACGAGTTAGGATAGAGTCGATAGAATGCTTGATTGTAAGAAATCGTCCAAAAAAATTTGGTGCAGCGGAAGCAACGATTCCTATGGGTTTCTTTAAAAAATGTCTCAATCGGAACCGAACGACAAAAATTGAAAATCGATTAAATCGGGTTCGAATTTACCTGATAGGGATTTATATAATTCTGTGGAGAGGAAGGATATGAGCTTCTCAAGCTCTTCAAACTGTTCAAGTGTCCGGTCTCCAGCAGTATCCACACGAACTTCATTCAAAGTAAGTTCTCCCTTTGCATCAGCTTCGAGAACTCTTCTCGAACTGAGCTCCATTGACCATAGACACCTTATAGAGAGAGGAGGAGGTAGGAAGAAGGTAGGGAGGAGGCTAGGGACGTGGTTTTCACCCTTGGTTTGATAAGATTTGGCTGAAACCATTAATACTTATAGAGAATTTTGAAATTTTTCATAAAAACCTAAAACTCCATAAATTACGCCCTTTCCCTTGTACTTGTGATAAGTCCTTTTGTGTGTGATCCACTAGGCCCAATAGCCTATTTGGTTAAGACTTAAATAAAATAGAATAATTCTATTTAATTTAATTAAATATGTTATCTGATAACAGATTAATCGACCTACCGATCATGAAGGGTACAAGCAACATCTCATGATCCCAAATGGCTATGGGGATAATCTCATCTCCAATGAGCCTTTCCATCATTGGTTACCACATAGATATAAACCCTCATCCATCCAATGTCCCGGTCAGAAAGGAGTACGACATCAACTATCAACTCCTTAGTGTACCGACTCTATAAGATCCTGTACTAAGAATTGGATCAATTGGAAAACTTCTTTTCCAATTATCCTGTCTACCCTGGCCAGGGATTTGGAGTACTATCCTATAGGACATTCACTCTCATTTAATGAGAGTGGATGATCCCTTGTTGTCTGCTCAATTGCCTCCATCGGATTTTCCTTGTACTCGATTCATCGGTATGCTAGACCATCTAAACGGTGATGCATAAGTCATGGTCAAAGCACAAATTCCACCCAACAAGGTATCTTTGGCGACTCAGGTGAAAGGTCCAACCATGCACTCGTGATGATAGAAAACCCTGATTGACAGTTCGATAAAATACCATTCAGAGTTTTTAATTCGGTTAGTTTAGTGAACTCATTCAACTAATGAACACCTATATGTGTATCTCAGTGTCTCCACACTAATGACCAATGAGATCGGTCATCCTCTTCACATGAAAAGATATCACATACACTAGTCTATCTAGATCCTTGATGTCCCGTCTTAAGTATCTTATGACTAAGAACATTTAGATCAAATACCTCAAGATGATCAATTTCATTATCATGATCTCATCATGATTTAATCATCATTGTATTTGATAAAGGACTTCATTATGATATTCGCATCTAATAAGAGTTTATAATGAAGATTTGCCAAATTAATTGAATGAGATATATCTAGAAATGTGTCGAATCATATCATATATGATTGGCTTGTGAGGCATACATTTCTATCATTGATGACCTAAAAAATGAAATAAAAGAGAAATATAATGATAATATGAAATATTAAATAATTATTATCGGAGCTAATTCCCTTCATAATGATCTACGCTCTTCATTACCACCTTCATCAGCTTCAAAGCATTTTTTGTACTTCATTCAAATTCATACTTGTCCTTGCATATGAGAAATTTGAGACGGAATTCCTACCCATTCCAGGATCTACAATTGCTTGAATTCTTGCTATACCACCATCATCCACAATTTCTCCTCCGTTTGCCTTATTATATACATACATATTCATATAAGAGACAGAGAGAGAGAGAGAGAGAGAGGGATTCTAATCTGACCTCAAAGATTGATCAAAGATTGACAATCATAGCGACAATCGAAAACTTCAAATCCTTTTTGTACAGATCTCTGTATATACAATGAACTAGATAAAATTCAAATCTGTATCAATCTTTGTAGTTATTCGTATATAAATATGTCTTTAAAAATATCTTAAATTTATTAAAATATTATTTTTTTAAAAATAAATATATCCATCTAGAAGCAGTCCTAAAATGTAGTCTGATTCATTTCATGAGATTTCAAAGTGATGGTTTTGAATGTTTTCTTACCAAAACATAATGAACATTTTTATAGCCGCTAGTGCTAATACTTAAAAATATTTGAATCAATCTTCATCTTGTAAAATACAATAAGTAAAAATATAAATGAGCACACATATGTAGTAGCATTCTTTTAGTCAATTTTCATTAGATATAAATGGCTAAGACAATTTTATAAAATAATAAAAAATAAAAATCAGGTAAGATCGTTTATCTTTATATACACTGAATCGGTAATGACATTCGAGTTGGGTACATAATTTGGTACATGTATACGTAATGATTATATTCATCATTCTCTCAGACAACTATCTTAAAACTAGATCCAAAAGAATCACCACAGCTATCATAGTCTTAAGTCGATTGAATCAAAGTGTCTAATGAATTCACATAATTCATTCCATAAAGCTCTTGGCCATATGTGGGGAACTAAGAGCCTTGGGATGAATCATATGCATAATTAGGGACATCGTGGTATTGTCATCCAGCTTGTTGCGTATGTTGACCTACTCCACGTTGTGGCCTTGCACCATAATCATTGTCTTGGGTTGCATGGGTGTATTGCTTCTCGTCGTTAAAACGATAAGCCGTTGTAGTTGTAGGAAATATACTCAACTTCTGGGACTCTTGTTTTTGTGAAGCGATGCCACCCTTGTATCCAGTTCCATCGTCGCTACTACTATTTGAAGAAGAATCCTCGGAAGTTTAGTAATGCATTTGGATGTTCGGCTAGAGCATGTCTTCTCGATCGTCTTCAATCATGCTCATAATTTGATATAATTTTCTTGCCCGTTGGTTTTCTTAAATTTATTTGTCACAAAAAAGACATCATTTCCCTTCATTGCCTCCACTAAAACTTTGCAATCATCCCCAACTCATTATCTGACTAAAGATTGAAGTATTTCTAACAAGGAATGATGTGTTAAAAGTAGTTCTCTAGAATGGATCTGAGAGTGAATTTATTCTATTTTTTTTTGGATGGACGGAAGATATTCTCTGACATCTGAGAAGAATTAGTTTGCTTATTAACCTCTGAGATGAAATTGGACCAATAGGAGTGAACTAATACCTGTTCGAGGGAGCTTCCGTGAAGCTTCCTGTGGCACACGTGTGACCAACGAGTTTGGATGACCTCAATTCTTAGGTGGAGGGAATATCTTTAGTCCCCAATACAAAAAGGCCATGATCTAAATACTTCAATTTAACATATGAATTTTGCTTTATATACTTTACAATTATAACTTCAAGTCAAAGGAATGACCTAGTTAACATAGATATTTTTGTAATATATTAATTCTCATTGATACTAGTATTCTTTTTTAGCAAGTAGGTACAAGTTTAACCTTCTAATTATTTTTTATTATTATCTTGACATGAAAAAACCATAAAGTAATTAGCATATCTTATACTTATTCTAATAATTTTTATTCGTATACCAACATGCCTCATGTGATCCAAGCTCAAATTTAGACCAAATTTATTTCTGAATTTAGGCATGAATCAAATCTATGCCCTAACTAATCTTGTTCCAAAGAAGTCCTTGGGTTTCATTTCGGATTTATTTGATTGAAAGGAACAAAAAAATAATAATTTTGTGGGAGACACAAATACAATTCTTTCATTTGGAGCACTTGACTTATTTTCTGAAAATAATTTACGCTATTTTTACCAGCTATATATCTCCAAAGCGATGTTAGGTAGTGTATTATAGAGAAAACTAATTCTTAAGTTATATTCATATTAAATCAAACATTATATATTTAATTTAATATTCATGAATTGATATTCTTTCGAATATTTTTGTGTCTTTTCACCCCGACTTCATTTATTTTTTTAGAGTTCTTTACGCAAGTGTCGTTCGTCGACCCGTACTCGGATTTTCGTGAGATCAAATGTAAACATGTTAATCTAACTTAATCTAAGAAGCGGGAGTGTCGATTTTTCGTCCTGCCTTCCCGATCGTCCGATCTTTTTCGTCCATCCTCCCCGATCATCCAATCAATCTCAATTGGTTGCATCCTACTCGCCCATCGTCCAATCTGCCTCCCCTTCTTACGTCAGCAGTCCCCCCGTTACTCCGCAAGCCCGGCTGTCGATCTCGGCCTCCGGTTCTTCCGCCAACAGTCCCCCGTTACTCTACAAACTCAGCTGTCCCTACAGTTACGGAGCGCACACTCCGGTGCCATTCCAGTAGCTCGTTGACGGCAATTTCTCCTCTGTATCTGGCCTATCAGACGATTTCTTGCTGCCTCCTTGATCGTCCGATCAACGTTCATTCTCCCATTTTTCCGCCAACCGACCTCCCATTACTCCGCAAATCTGTTCGTCCCTACGGTTCTGAAGCGCCGCCTACCGTGCCTCCAGTCGTTGCCGTTTCCTTCTCCAACAAGCCCTATTGTTCCTTTGCAAAATCTCGCGTCCCCATAGCTAAGCAGCACACCCTTCATTCGCTCCGAAATGGCATTCCTCAGTCCGGCAGTTCCAAGTAGCTATACTTCTAAGATTTTGGTGTTTCCTCATTTATCAATGGTAAGTTTCTCCTTTTCTTGATCTTACGGATTATTTGGGATTTTGTTTTCTCATAGTTGCTGAAGAAGGAAGAAAGGTTCGGGTCCCGGTCTCCGAGCAGGTCTCCGACAAAAGTTTTACCTACCTTTTCTTTTCTTTAACTCTTTAATACCAAAAACTTGGTCAGGGCTTGCACACTTGAGGTCAAATTGAGATTTTCAAGCGGCTTTTTGTCTAAGCGTCGTTATGCTCTAAATCTTTTTACCTTTCCGTGTTCTACCTCCCCGTGCTTATTAACACCTCTATTTTTCAATATTTCCATCAATTTTGGCCGTCTAAACCTTCAATTTTTACCGTCCGAACCTCCATCCTCTGCAGTGGTGTGTTCGGGCTGCTCTCCCTGGCAGCGGCGATGGATTCGTCTGGATTTGTGCATCACAAATTCACATTCGGTTCTGGTATGTGCCAACGTACGTAGGTTTCTCTTTTTACCTTGCAATATTGTTCAACTGAAGGATACATATTCGGATACATAGACCCTTAACACTTCTGCCCTGTTTAATTGGGGTATTAAAAGTGATGAAATATTAATTTCATCTTCAATAATTATTTTAGTACATAGTACCAACAACAAAATTGATGGGGTCAATAGTTGTGCTACATTAATTCGTGATTTATTTATATTACAAAATCTAAATTTAATACTCGTATGTTCAATTTTGATTTGATAAATCTTGTATGTTTAAGAAAGAGTTCTTTAGTTGAGCTTTCAAGATTTGAGGATCCTTTTGTTTATGGCAGAGCCTCATCTATGATTGCAAATGCCATGGTGGATTTTGGAGCCGGATTGTGGTTTTGTGGGAAAATTTGCCTTGTTTGAGGAACAACAGGCAAAGTCTTCGGCGGCATGAAGATCTCAAATAATTCTGGTGATGAACCTAGGGTTATTACTAAGATTGTCGACAAGGATATTGGCGGAGTTCTCGAAGGCATGAAACAGGTTAAGGGTGCCGCTGCTTTGTGGAATGCACTTAGCAAAGTAGAAGGGGCTGTGGGCTCTCTCTCACCTGTAGTCTCCATGGTATGATTCCCTTCCTTGTTCTACTTCTTTCCATATTCGTACCCACGCCGAGTAATTGATGTCCGGTTGTTTGGTTTCTATCTGTATATACTGTACACACTTTGAACTTCCAGATTTAGAAACTTCGGAGTTTGAGAGTTCCCATATTCACTTTGGATTTTGAAGCCCCAATTTAGAAGAAATTGAAAATTTCTTGTTCTTATTTTGGATCCCACAGTTTCTGGTTTAAGGATCCCTTTCTTGAGACTTTGGTTTTTTACTTCATACATGACACTTCAGCTTTTAAATTTCAAGAGATTGAAGTTTCAAATTTGAAGGTTGATTTAAGATCCTTTGAGATTAGTTTCTGACTGTGCAGGTCTTTGAGATTTAAGAATTTTGGATTTTTTTGATATCAGATCTGATATCTCTAATAATTTCTTTTGTTGGTCCCTTTGATAATCTTCTTAAGCTTTGCGTTCTTTTGGAAATCAGGATGTTTGCAGCCCTCTGATCTGGACAAATTCGGAGTTTTCTGATTCTTCAGGTCGGTGGAATCTTTTATACATTATTTTTTTGTTCATCTTCAGGCTTCTGCAATACCCAGCCCAACTTGGCCTAGGCCAGTTCTTTCTCACTCATATAATAAGATATATTGTGTAGGAAGTACATTCTGTTTCCATCAAAGTTTACTTTGCGGAGTGATAAATATATATATAATTGACATAAATGATTAAAAATTAGACATTTAATCAACTGGCGTAGATTGTATAGACATTTAGACATGGGCATCATGGGAAATTCCAAAAAAAAGTGCAATCTCACATATAACAGACCTAGGTATGCACATCTCAAATAAATTTAATCGAATTGCATTACTTTTGGCCTAATTACAGTCTACTTTTTTAATCATAATTTGATTTTGTTTGATTCCCTAAGATTTACCATGCCAAGAAACAACATGTAAACAAGCTAATACATTCTTTAGAACATGCAGATGGAAGGTATGTAATGTTAATTTATCGTCACTAAGTCTTGTGGTATTTAAGCAAAAGTAATGCCATTTTTATTTTATTTTCTTATTTTGATCACAGATTTGGATTTTTTTCATTCTTGTTCAATTTGCTAAATTGACCCTTTTGGTTTTGTACAGAACCCCTTATATATAGTTCAACACAATTCTCGTACTTTTGTGAACTCCACTCCATTCTTGTGCCACCTAAATTTTACGGTCAATATTGCAATGATTAATACACCAATTATCCAACAAAGTGAGAAATTACAACTAAGCAATTTTAAATATGAAAACTCTACATCTTGTACTAATGTTTATTCTTACCTTAATGTTAATTCAATTCTGGTGAGATGCAGTTCAAAACTTAAAAAAGCAACATGCTGAGTAATTTAGCCTAATCTATTTTGTTACTTCAGTCAGTCTGTTAGTGCAAAATAAAATAGTGTAATAATATGGTTTATATGATTTGTTATCAACACCTAATCTACCAATTATCCAACAAATTGGAAAATTACAACCAAGCAAAGTTAAATATGAAAACTCTAGATCTTTTAGCAACGATGAATTTTCCCTTAATAATAATTCTCTTAATGAATTCTGGTTAAAAGTTAGGTAATAGGTGATATTAAAAAACTAATTAGCTTGTTGTTAAGATTCAGATTTGATGATTTTCTTTTGTTGATATCTTTTAAATTTTAAGCTTGATGATTGCGTATTTGCTGTTTGTCCTTATTTATTATGTTGTCTGGTGTGTTTTTATATGGTTGTTTGAATCTTTTTAGAGCAGCATGCTTAACAATTTAGCCTAATCTATTCTGTTACTTCAGCCAATCTCTTAGTGCAAAATAAATTAGTGTAATAATTTGGTTTATATGATTTGTTATCAACGCCTAATCACCCAATTAGCCAACAAACTGGAAAATTACAACCAAGCAAAGTCAAATATGAAAACTCTATATCTTTTAGCAATGATGATTTTTCCCTTAATGATAATTCAATGATGATAATTCCCTTAATGAATTCTGGTTAAAAGTTAGGTAATAGGTGATATTAAAAAAACTAATTAGCTTCTTGTTATGATTCAGATTTGATGATTTTTTTTGGTTGATGTCTTTTAAAATTTAAGCTTGATTGATTGCGTACTTGCTATTTTTTCTTGTTTTATTATGTTGTCTGATGTGTTTTTATATGTTTGTTTGAAACTTTTTAGCCTTTTTTTAAATTGAACCCTCTTCTCATTTTTTATATATGAGGATTCCGGAACTAATTCGATCTGCTTTGGTCATCCGATCCTCTGATTTGAGGGTTTGTTGTTTGAAGACCTTTCATCCCAGGTTATCAGATTTGGTAATTTTTGTTTCTATTTTGCTTATCTGACATTTTGCACATAAAGATTTAATCATGTGAACAATTATTTGGATAATCTCTACTTAGTGTGATTTATAAATCAGAGTATGTATTTTAATTTAGGTATGTTTTTCTATTTAATATGAGCATCGGGTAGTTTAATTCTTGTTAGGATTGTCCCTTGGATTAGCTAGAGTCGATCCCTATCATTGGGGGAAGAAGTACATCTTATTTCGTGTATTTTTAGTTTTCATGTTCGATTTTGTGAGAGCATTGAAAAAAGTTAATCAGTTAGTAACTTCCTTTGGGATAAATTATTTTCTCCCATTGATTATTTTTTCGTGTTTCCGGTCACTTGCAACATGAAGGGAAGTTTCACATTGTATATATGTAACTTGTTGCATATGTTGCAATACCGCCACCTTGGAAGTGCAAAATTTGATATTGAGCAATATACAACCCAGATTGATATTTATTATATGAAAGCTTGAAACCGTGGATTACGTTACCTTATTTAATTAGATTCGGCCATAACGAGATTACTTGGATTCTTATTTGATCTGCCCCGGAACAATGATCCATTCACAATCTTATAGATCCAAGCTTTCTCCAAAGTCGATTCTTGATGCACAGGACCTCTTGTGATATTTTCAAAACTTCATCTAATTCATCATATACGTTTGTTGTGAGTCTAATTTGGTGTAGTGTGCCTATATAATAATAACCTCAGAAAGACTCTAACAAAGAATGGCTTCTATGAAGTTATCTTCTCTAAGATACTTCTCTTATGTGGAAATTTTGATGCCATGATGACTGCTGGTCATAGAATTTTGTAAATCTTTAGGATCTTTTGTCGATGATGAATGGTGATTCTTTTTCCAATCTTTCCTTTGGCTCAATAGAATGAATGTATATTTTTTGAATGATCAAAGTGATTATAGATATGTGAGAGGGAGATGCTAGCTGCATGCTGTATACACTCACTGTCTCGACCTGGGTTCGTATATGCTTGTTGGGATTGAGTCCTTTCTGCCCCCTGGTTTGACTAGGCATCAAGCAGAGTTTGGGGTGGAGGTAGGATGCAATCATCCATTAAAGGAGGGTACTTTTGGGGGGGGGGGGTGAATTTCATCTCAGGATTAGGTGCGTTGTCCATAATTTGGGAGGAAATTTTGTTTTCAATGAATGATAAATAATTACTTAAAATTCTTGTATTTGAAAAGAAGTTTTCTTCTATTTTATGGAACTCTTTGGGCTACTCATCAATGTGTATTTTCTAATTTAGAGAATGATCATTTTTGGTATTTTACGTCTCACTTACATCATCACCTGTAAACTCAACTGCGCATTGTATGTCCTTGCAAACTGTTGTTCCCAATCCTTTGTTTTCTTCCTGGCAACTTACGCAGTGCCTGTGGGTTCTCTTGCCTACAGCCCATGCCACAGTGACTGCGCCTTTGGAGTTTGGTCCCTTATGCCTGAACGTTGCATCCATCTTAGCTTTGGTTCTGGGGTTTCCCTTGGTTGATGTGGAGTTGCATGCATGAACTAGCTATCTCAAATGTCGACAGAGTGGTGGCCTGGAAATCCATGTTACTTGTCAAGTTATGGTAGCTGATTTTGCAGTGTTTCATGCACATGTCTGATCATTTAAAGAAACTTGCCTAATGCCTACCACTATCACATGTGACTAAGTTCCACAAACCAATGCACACATTGCTTCTCTCAATGTATCCTTGTCCTTCAACAACTTCCCATTTTAAAATAAAAACATGATTGTTGTTGTAGTGAAGTCATCCAATAAAATATGCTAATTTCATCCTGCATTTCTAACATACAAAAAAATAAACGCATAGCCCTTAGTGAAGAAAAATTCATGTAGCTTATGCTGCCATTACTCATGATAAAGTTTTAGAGATGATTTTTAACTTCAACACTGTATGATCTGAGGCTGAGCCCATTGGTAGAATTTTCGATTTACGCATCTTTCTTTAGCTGGTTAATGTTAATTGGAGACCCACTCTGTATCAAAATGAAAACATCTTAAGTATAATTTTTTGCAGTGTTTCCTTCAAAGCAGAAGATGGTGAAATATGTAATAACTTACAGTGCATTTTTCTGAATAAACATTTGTTGTCCTATTGTCAACCTTTTTTTCTCCCTGCCAGCATTTGGCATGTTTAGTCAAGTAGGCATCAACGAATAATTTTTTGTTAGTAGAATATGCCTTTAATGTTACAGCATATTCTACACAGATAGTTTCTTGTTTACTAGGTTCCACCGATTACAATAAATTAGGAGCAAAGTTACCCAGGGGAGTCGTTTTAGTTGGTTCCCCAGGGATATGAAAAACACTACTTGCACGTGATGTAGTTGGAGAAGACGGAGTCCCATTCTTCTTTGTGTCTGCAAGTGAATTTGTTGAGCTGTTTGTTGGAAGAGGAGTAGCAAGCATCAGAGATATGTTCAAAGTAGCCTGGAAGTATGCACTAGCCTTAATTTTTATTGATGAGCTTTATGCTATGGGAGGGAAGCATGGAAAAAGTTTTAATGATGAGATAGACCAAACATTAAAACAGGCAAGTTTGTGAATAGTTTTCCCTTAATTTCTAGCAGTCTATTTACTTAATTTCAGCAGAAAACATATTGGTGCAATTGTTGACAGAAATGGATAGATTTGAGACAGCCACGAAGTTGATTCTTATGCAATTAACCAGCCTGAAGCACTAGATCTAGCTCTATGCCGCTATTCTCCAGGAAAGTGCTTGTTGGAGAACCAGATTTTCAATCCTTACAAAATAGAAAAGCAAAACTTCTTTTTGCCATTTCCATTTGAAAATGACAGAGACACGTCGGAGTAGGAAGTCAACTTTTTCCAATGACTATGTTTTATCTCAATTTCCGAGGAGTTGAAGCAGACATCAACTTCGATCTTACCGACTGTGCTAACGATATGAAAGATGTCAATGTGCATCTTGGTTCACAGCCTCCTTGTCCAATAAAATGATTACGGTGTCATGTTCAACAATAAGGGCATCCGACTACAGAGCACTGGTAAATGAGATTAAGAATTTATCAAAGAAGCCATAAGGGAGTATTTCCATCAAAGATTCATTTTTTATCAAATATTCATCAAAAGAAGCAACTACAATCCCTAATTCTATTATCTTTTTTACTATTGAATAAGTGAAGAGAGTGGTTGTTTTATTTTTCTACCAGTTCTTTGACATCTTCGTGTAATCTCTCATAACCTATCATCTATGACAGGCTTCATATCAATGGTTGTGACACATGGTTCCTTTTTAGCATCAATTCAACAATTCTACATGTTATTTGAGTTGTTGTTGTTTACGGTATGGGTGTTTGCTAGACTTGGGAATAATGTACGATTCCATTTTTAAATTTTTTTTTGAAGATGGACTAGAAAAAAGCCCCACTGTCAAAGTAAATTTAATTATTTAATAAACTTTATATTTTTATTATTCCTAATGTGAGTCGTACACGTGCGAAGCACGTTTTATGACTAGTCTTTATAGAAATGTCACCTGCGGCAAGATTGACGTTCATAAGGAAAAGAAATCTATAGAAAACAATGTGGTTACGAAATTTGAGTATTAGCCAATTTTGACATGGTTGTATTTAAGAAAAGTCGAGTTAGAGACTGATTGATTTTAAACCTAGTTTGATCGGATTGACTTGGTTAGATCTACTTAAATTTACTATTATTATTTAATAATTAGTTAAAAAATTATATAAAAATAAAAAATAAAAAATGTTATTTAAAATTTTTTAAAATAAAATGTGTTTTAAAAAAATTTATTTAACTTTCACTCACTTGTTATGTTGTATTATTATTTTACATATTATATATAATTTTCTCCTGTCATAGTAGGGTTGTTCACTATTTGGTTTAACGTGAAAAATCAAATCAAATCAGTAGTTTAGTTCAATTTGGTTTGGTTTGAATTACCGATTGGTTTGATTTGGTTTCTAGGACCCTTCAAATCAAATCAAACCGCTAAACCAAATAACCCGAATTAGCTTATATATTTTATTTTTAGTTATATATAACACAATATTTATGTGTCTTTTCTTATAAAAATAAATTTGTTTCAAGAGTTTTTAAGATAAATTAATGCAAAGTATAAATAAATACACTAAATTTTAATAGAATGTGTTTTAAAAAATAAATAAAATTATATATTGACATATTTACTCCACCTTAATAAAATAGAGTTTTAACACGATCGAACCAAATCAAATTGAATTAATTTGGTTTGATTTAGGTTGGTTTGGTTTGGTCTGAAAAAAAATACTCAAAAACTAAACTAAATCGGACCATGAACACCCCTATGTGATAGTGGAAGAATACAAGGTAGTAAATAACTATATATATATAAATTGATTATACTTATTGCTATCTTTTATAATTATTCTAAGATAAGATTTAAAGGATCCATCATAATTATTATACATGGACTATATGGAATTATCGGAAGATATTCCATATGATGGTTAGATCATCTCATATTCATGTTGTTGATATGTAGGATACCAAAAATCTTGAGATGATTTAAATCTATATGTGGAGTACCAATATTCGTAGTATAGAATCAAACTCTAATGTGTGTGCTTAGCTTCTTCATCTCCATGTTGTCTTGTTCCATGTACAGCATCTTGCGTTGCGTGTGTAATGCTCCTTTTCAATGAAGTGCTACAAAGGGTACATATTTGGATCGATTCTCCTTCCATAAAAGCGGTGCTAGTGGTGGTGCCTTTACCTTCTTCGTTCCCTACTCCATTGTCACTACACTTTGAAGAAGAATATTTTGATGTCTGATATTGCGCTCGGATGTTGGGTTCCAATGTGTCTTCTTGAGTCTCATTAATTGTCTTAGCATCGACTATATCAAGGGGTTCAATTAAAACTTGTTTACCTCTACCATTTGATTGTTTATGTTGGTGAGAAGATTCTTCAGTCTTCTGTCTCTTCGCCACTAAATGAGGGATCTATAGAGAAACTTGTCAAGTTCTCTTTGAGCCCATTCTTGATCTTTTGGGTTGAACTCTAGTTCACCCATCCCTTCTTGATCGTTGACCCAAGCTTGCAAAAGAGTTTGCTTTTAAAATATCTTCTCTAAATTGATCTTTGCTTCTTGTACTGTCGCCACCTCACTTTGTCTTCCACTTGCATCTTCTATCCACCTTTGTTCTTCTTTCTGGTTGTTCCTCATCTTTTACAAATTCTTCTACTTCAATCTCATATTGTAGTGGCAGTAGACGAATTGCTCAAGTCACTTTGATGTCAGACTATTTCTCTACTTGGTTGAATAAGGTTGAACGTTGATCTGACGTGTTTTGGTTTAAGACTTGAATTACAACATTCACCAAGTTTTCATATCCCAGTGCCCCACCGTAATCTATCCACCAATCAGCTTACATGATATCATTGTATGTAAGAAGATACATGAAATAAGTTAATTATCTAAATTAGAAAAAAATAAATGGATTATGCATATCAGGATTAAGAAGCATAACTATTTATCACACCCTTGTTGTTTCAAAGTGAAATAACCACATTATGTAGTCATGTATCTTATTTGTCATTATAATTGAGTGATCATCAACCCCAAGCATCTTACGAATGACCTTCCTGATGCTATCTAAGAGTTCATTAATGGACTTGAAGATTATATTATACCAATATCATGGGTTGAAAAAGTAACAAGATAATTAGTAATAAAAAAAATCATTGTAGTATCGAGCATAAACAAAAGAATTTTAATTGACATAGATCATTTAAATTAATCATAAAGAACATATCTTCTACTTGTATAGGATGATACATTGTTCTCTCCCATCGATGGTCAATGATCTCCACCAAATCTTAAAGTCTGAAGCCTTCTTCGATATATCTTCCTTGGCCTGCTCAAGTGCATCATACGAGTACCCCATGCCCGCTTTCTTATCTCTATTTACTATTCTAAAAACTTTGACTAATGGTCCCACTATATCAAGTGTCTTCTTTACAAATCCCAAAAATCTCTACTCTTTAAAATTTCCTTTACCTTCTTCTATTTTCTCATTTTTGATGGACTAGCTCTAGTAATCCAACTAGCCCATCCTGATGAATGTAACATTAGGGTAAAGGAAAACCTATGTTGAAAGAGGCTTTCCCAAGAAATATAGTTTAGAAGCAATCGGGTTGCCTCGAGTCGTAGGAGCTCTCGACCCATCATGTGCTATCTTATTTTGGTTAAGAATGAAGTTGTGATTGTATATGAATGATGAAATATATTGAGCGGCCTTGTATGCCCAATCAATTTATGAATCATTACAAATATTCTCTAACATTAAATCTAATGAATGAGTGGAACATGTTGCCTAATATAATTTTGACCTCTTGACCATCAACATTGGTCTGACAGATTTATAGGCTACTGCGTTATCTGTCACTATTTGGACAACTCAATCCTCTCATGTCTTATCGACAACACCATCAATTAACTCAAATAGATAGTTGGAATTTTTTACTTGTCCAGATGCATCCATAGACTTCCAAAAAATTGTCTCAGCTTGACAATATATTAGAAAGTTGATTGTCATCTTTCTAGTTATACCTATCAAGAAGAAGATTTATATTAGATCTAAATTTAAAATTAATAAAAATTTGTAGATTAAGAAGTGTAAAATTTCAAGAGGACTAACCTGCCGAACTGTTTGTCATTAAATTGCATCCTAGTTGATCCAAGATACATTTAAATAACTTCACATATCATATTCTTTAATACCTTACTTCTCCATTGAAAGATACGTGTTGTATATCTCTTTTAGTGTCAATCTTGGCACTCTCCTATTGACATCGGCTATAGTGTCAATCATCGACTCACAGTTAGGCCTCTTTGCAGCATTGGTTGGTATGTTACTGTGAAAGAACCATCTTGAAGTCGTCCAACCGATCTTCTCCTTGCATAACTTCAAATTCTTCATTGCTGTGTTGATGGTTATTTGGTTTTATTGCCATAGTGTGATAACGGGATCTACAAGACCTATTGCAGGGTTTGGAGACATGTCAATTTGGCATAATTGACTGCTTAAAACTCATGTTTCTTCGATAATATTTGTTAATCTGAGACTAATTCTTTCTAGTCTATTTATTGAGCCATTGGAGGACAACCTTTATTAGTAATGTTAAATATAATTGAAGGAAGTTTTTTCTTTGCCAAAGAGCTTCCATCTACAACTAACGGGAAGTTAATTTGATTTCTCATTTGGTTGTACATGCAACGGAAGAAAGTTGTGCTTTTTGACACTGATTTATCTTTCCCAGTTTTTGAAGGATAAATTATTTTATTTCTATTCATTCTAACTATGGTATGATCTTCCTTAAATTTTTACCTTTTATACGCAACAAACAGGGGTCCAATTTGAGCTCCCGTTTGTCCGCAGTGGTCTCCGGAAGAAAGTTGCATAGTTGTAGATAGATGCGTCTGGGTACCAAGACGCATGCGTCCCATCTAGTGGATGCATTATAACTCTAGAAATTGAAGTTTTGGCCTCTTACCTGCTGTTTTTGACTTCAGAAAACTCACCGGCTTGCCTTAAAAAACATATGTCCACCTGCCTGGATGTGTTGTACTACAGGAAAGCAAATCTTTGTCGTTTTAGAAGGTATTTACTCGGTTTCAATCTGGAGCAACTTGTTCTCAATGGCACTGCCAGCAGACATGTTTGTTGAACCTAGACATGTCTATTTTCTGCATGAAAGAATCTAGTTTCTTATCATTTTGAGTGATCTTGAGCCTCCCAATATGAGGAGAGTTTCTCTAGATGCCATGGGTGGCTGATCTCTCTTTTCTCTCTTCACTGAGGCTCTTTATCTTCATCCATCTTGATCATCTCATCCATCCTCCATCCCAAAGGTCTGAAATTTTGACCTCCTCCTTTTTATCTTCATCTCTCACCAGATCTAAAAGCTTGGATGGTCGCCAAATCGCTTGGAGATTGAAGCTTCTATGGAGAGTTCTTCATATGTGTGGTCACTTCATCATTAGAAACATTTGGACGGCTCACTACATTTACGAGGGAATCATCGAGGTTTGATCCCTCTATTTTTATCATTTTTTATTCATCATTTAGTTTGCATTTTAGCATCATTATTTTTCATTACATTTATATATCCCAAAATACCAAAAAGAGGGGTTAGGTCATTACAAGAAATCTTTGCTTTACCTACTGAAAGATTGTCCGTAGGTAAGAATTAGTAGGTAAAAGTTATCTTTACCTATTCTTTATATCTACTGATTTAATGATATGTAGGTAACTCTAACAATACCTACAAAGTACCTACCTATAGATTTACCTCCTTAGGTAAATACAATATTACATAAATGTCAAATCCCATTTAATAAAATAAAATGATGACTATTAATAATAATCAAATTATATTATGCAATAATAATATAAAATAATAAATAAATATGTACAAATTTTAATATATAATAAAAATAGTAATACAATAATACCAAATAATGTAATAATGATATGAATATAAAATAATACATTAATATTAATAAATATACTATAAATTAAGTAAGCATAATCTTAAATATATATAAATAAAATAAAATAATAATAAAAATAGTTTAGTGATAAATTAATAGTACATTATAATATATAATACAATAATATATTACAAATTAACAAAATTTATAAATAAATAATTTAATAATGGGAAGGTTTAACATAATAGATTAATATTAATAATAGTTTAATATATTAAATAAATATATAACATATCAAATGAACATAAAAATATTATTTTATAAATTTATGTATATATTTTCTTTGTGTGAATATTTACTAGACTCACATTAAATAAATATTTTAAATAATAAAATAATATAATCCCAAAAATCCACCAAAAACCCACTCCCACCTTCGTAACCCTCTAGATTGCCTTCTCAACCCTCCCCAATGTGCTATGTCTCTTGTCTGCACAAGACTTCATGAACCCTCGATAGTGCCTCTAAACCCTCGACATTGCCTACTGTAGAGCCCTCATTCAAACACTCCTCTTTACTTCTCCTTCACACAAGCCATTGCGAACCGTCCTCGACATTGCCTTCATCATCACTTTACATTATTTGTTCTATAAATGATTTCAATATAGCTCATTTGTTGGTCAGAAGTCATTATGTTACATGATTTGATCTGATAGTATATGATGTTGGTCTTAAAAATGTTGCTTTTGCCTTTTCTATATGTTTCATATCTTTTTTATAGCATAGTTTGGCCATTATAGGGTAAACTTCAAGCAAAACAATGTCAATTAACCATCTACTAGTTCTTATTTAATGGCAACAAAGAAAGAAGTCTTTGCCAAAGTTCTAGGTGAAGACAAACATGAGAAAATTAGGGGAATTGGCACAATGCCATCACCACATCAACTATTGGGGGAGGGAAAAGTTGAAAAGTTCAACATTTAAAATAAGACCTTGCATGCACGTCTTTAGTTTTTGGAATAAAAAATGTCTAAACTTGAGTATGCTCCTCATCCCCGTGCTAAAGTGTAAAAGTTTGAATTTCAATCGTACAACAGATGTTTTTGACTATGCATATATGAATAACTTATGATAATTGTTTTTTTGCATTGTTGTGTAGGCCGTACCTCGATCTTCAATTGCTGGCAAATTGTCAACTTTGGCTGAAGATAATATGAGTGATGTTATTTATCTTTAGTTGATACCTAAAATAAGATAAACATTTTGTATATATATCTACTTGTGCTTCGTATATGATCTTGCTTTCATGGCCTTTAAATTTGTTGATTGGAATTTGAATATTCACCTGAACTAGTCTAATTTGACTCTTTCATGGCCTTTCAATTTTGCTTACATTATTTGTAGGAAAAAGAAAAGAATGTTAAGTTGGTGGACATGGAAGGAGCATACGTTGCTGAAGGTTTGTTCATATGCGACGACCCCAACAAAATGGTGATGTCAAAATACCTCGGAGATGGATTCTACAAGGTGTCTATTGTTTGTCTTCATAAGCCAAATGCCCTATTGTTCGTTATGGATGATCATAGATACTAAATGTGTGATGTCATTGGTAGTCATATTATATGGTTCAAGGACTATGTAAGTTATGTTTAATTGCATATTTTAGTCATAATGTTTAATTAGATAATTATTTTTTAAAATTTTATTGATTTCTCATTGCAGGTTATTTTTGATGAGAAATGATTAATGAAGACTGTGGATATTTGGCAACTATTTTTTTGAATTTTTCTTTGTGAAACAGACTTGATTGTTGTATTTTTTTGAAATGAGGATGGTCTATATATAGGAAGGTTGTGAATGGTGTAAACATTCAAATGTATATATGAATGTTTGTTTGTGAAGTTATGTTTTTTTGGAAATATTTTCTAGGTTTTGTTTGTAATTAGCAGATTCTGCTTGTAATAAGATTGAGTTTCTTCCAAGTTCTATTTGTAATTAGCAGGTTTTGTTTGTAATTTCCAAGTTTTGTTTGTACTTAGTAGGTTCTGTTTATACTAGCAGGTTCTATTTGTACTTGGCAGGTTCTATTTGTAATTAACAGATTCTATTTGTAAATCCTTGACTTCAATAGGTTGTCATGATCACTCAATGCGATAGAAAGATCAAAAGTCAATATTTATTTTTGAATGTTATGCTTAAATTTAGAAGCTGACTTTACTTTGGATTGTGATCCATTACGGAAGACAACATCAACTGCTGGGTATTACCTTACATGTCTTTTATGTGATCATCCAAATATGAAGGTGAGTATACTTATTTGGTTCACACTTGTTCCATTGTTAAGATATATGTTTGTCTGTTTAATCTTTATCTGTTTGTTCCCTACTACATATTTTTTTTTCTTAACATTCGACAAACTTAGCATATGATTGATGCAATGGTACACATTTCAGAGAAACAGTAAAAGCTCTTCATAAAAGCTCAAACAGTTGCATATTGTAGCCATACAGAGAGAGAGAGAGAGAGAGAGAGAGAGAGAGAGAGAGAGAGAGAGAGAGAGAGAGTAATGCAGAATTGGATAAAGCTGGAGAGAGAGGGAGAGAGAGAGAGATAGAGTAATGTAGAATTGGATAAAGCTGGATTTGACTTGAACGCAGGGATGCAGGGGTGTTAACGGGCCGGATCTAATGCACTCTGAATTTGGCCCTAACCAAATAAAGCTAGAACTAGCTTAGATATAGGAGTGTTAATGGGCTGAGTCAATGTAGTCTAAAGTTGGGCTGATTAATGCTCGGACTATAAAACTTTGAGTTGGCCAGATCAAATCAGCATTACATCATTGATCATAGTAGTTAAGAAATTTTGCTCAGCCCAGTCGAATTTGACCCCATTTGTTTTCTCTTTCAATAGTACATTATATATATAAATCAACAACCAAAGTGGTCTGTTTGGGATATATACAAACAGATCCCACTTATCTATGCAATTAGATTGAATCTTATATTCCTGACATGGATCAGGGGAAGACCTAGCAGTCTTAGATAACAAGCATTTTTGTCACTGGACTACTCTTTCTTGTGCGGGAGTTTCATACCAATGGTAGTAGATGCATACATACGGCTTCTGTAGGTATAGTAGGTACTATACCTACGGATGAATCCGTAGGTAAAACATTTACCTACATGTACTAACCTTACGGATGGGTCCACTGGTGGCTCCGTAGATATAGGTTTTTACTTACGAGAAAATAGCCTATGCCTACAATTTTTTTTGCATAGGTAAAACATGATTTTCTTATAGTGGGTTCTAGTCCCCAACTGATGCGTTCTCCTCTAATCTCTATTTATTTTTATTTATTTTGTAGATACTACACTATCCCCATCATTCAAATCCTCTACTATGTTGTTTCTCATATTTTGTGCAGTGTAGGTGAAGCATCAAGAGCAAATGTGGGTTCCTTGTCTTTGGCCGACCAAAGAAGAGGAAGTTTGAACCCCACACGTCTCCTCTTATTAAGGTACATGTAGTTCATCTTTCATTGTCACTTCTTTTAAGTTATTTTTCTAGTTTCGAAGTCCAACAATTTTTGGTGACCACATTCTTCTTCTACATCTTCCCCATCTTTCTCTTTTTCTCCTGTGGATTCAGGTTACCTCTAAAATAACAAATTGTCGAGTCGACAGGGTTGTCATCTTGTGTGAGATCATGGATATCTTACTCTTCACTTGGGTTTGATCCTCCCCTACTTCTACATCCACTCCCACTTCCACGTCTATTCTCACTACCCAAACCTTAACCCATAAATCATCTAGTACATCTATACATGTCTGCATCGATGAAGAGGAAGTTTGAACTCCACATGTCTCCTCTTATTAAGGTACATGTAGTTCATCTTTCATTGTCACTTCTTTTCAGTTATTTTTCTACTTTTGGAGTCCAACAGGTTTTGGTGACCACATTCTTCTTCTACATCTTCCCCATCTTTCTCTTTTCCTTCTGTGGATTCAGGTGACCTCTAAAACAACAAAACGCCAAGTCAACAAGGTGGTCATCTTGTGTGAGATCATGGATATCCTACTCTTCACTTGGGTTTGATCCTCCCCCACTTCTACGTCCACTCCCACTTCCACGTTTGTTCTCACTACCCAAACCTTAACCCATAAATTAGCTAGTACATCTATTCATGTCTGCATTAACAAACGACCTTCGACTTGCCTTCATCGCTTGTGTTAAGTTATCTATTTGCAATAAAAAATAATAATTAAGTACCTTTCATTATATATATTGATATAAATTATCAAATATAAATATTACGTACCTTCATTGAAACCTTCATATTATGGGGCTTCCGGGCGCTCTTGCTGGTACCATATATATGTATTGAATGCATTGTCAGTTCTACAATTTCTTCACGAATGATGTCCTTATGTCTCTTTGAAGCTCCTTTTGACTTTTCTAAACCTTGTAGATGGGTTTGGAATTATGCTCGTACCCCAGGTCGTACCCCAGGTGGAGTTTGTGTGCACGGTGTCACATTTTCCTTGATACCGGCAAGATGATGCATTAATGCCATAAAGAATTTTATCGCAATAAAAACAATTAACTTTTCTTTGTTCTATTGACACCAACATAAACTGGAGCCAAATCGGGTCATTTCGGGTTGAATGGGAACTCTAGTGAATTGAAGAAGACATATTGAATAATGAAATTCAATAAACTAAAAATAATACTTCAAAAATAAGAATAGCAAGGGAACTAACAAAAAAATAAATTAGCAAGATAATTAACATAAACTTAAACTAGAAAGCAATAAAACATTGAAAATTTTAGTGTGAGATAGAGTGAGAGGAGGGGGGGGGGAAGTGAAGGCCTTGGGAGTCTTAAATAGGCCCCCAAGGGGAACGGGGTCCCATGGTGCCAATGGTTAGTCTTGTGACTAAGCATTGGCAGTTACTCTATCAGCCCGACTGATCGGCCAACTAGGTCATTGGGTTACATGAGCTGGTGCTGGGTCGCGTGACTTGAATGCCAGGCCGGATGACATGCAGCATGTGGGCAATGGTGTCATGGAATCTGTCAACTCTATAAATAGAATATAGTTCTTCTCATGGTAAGCATCACCATGAGAAAGAAATTAGCATGAGATCCATATAGTGGGGTGTAGGGACAGAAAGAAAGCCTTGTAATTTGAGAGCTTTGGGAAGAGGATTTGTTTCTCTTGGGAAGTGAAGCTTTTGATCCTTGTTTTCCTTAGATGTAGGAAGGCACACCACCTTGTTGAACCTCGTTAAATCCTTCTCTTCTTGTTGTGTGTTCTTGTTATTTCTTCTATCTCCATTCATAGGTCAATATCAAGGGCTTGACTCTATCCGTTAGAGTCGGTTATTTATTTCATGTGTTACAAAGGTGTTGCATTTTCCTTTGAAGGAGATAGTTCAAGAGCACAAAGTGGTGAGGTCACCTCCTCTAGACATCCACCTTCTCCTTCTCCACCGGTTGACTGGAATGTGGTGAGGGTTTGGGAAAGTGACAAGATCCTTTGATGAAGATAGCTCAAGAGGAAAGAAAGGCAAGGACACCTCCTCTGGAGAGTCACCTTCTCTTGCTCTTTCAATCAAATAGAGCATGGCAAGGGTCCATGAATGTGGTGAGGACCTTCGATGGAGATGGATTGAGAGCGCATGGCAGGGTGAGGTTACCTCCTCCAAAGAGAGAGCTACCTTTTCCTTCTACTCCTATCGATTGGAGCATGGAAAGGGTTTGGGATATTGCGAGGACCTTCGATGGAAATGGTTCTAGAGCACACATCGTGGCATGGTCCTCTAGAGGTCACCTCATCTAGAGCACCACCATCTTCTTCTCCTCTGATTGACTAGAGCATTGTGAGAGTTTGGAGGTTGTTGTATCCAAAGTGACATTGCATGGTTCCGAGAGAAAGCATTGTTTGTGGAGTTTGAAAGTCCTGGTCACATGATAGTTGAATGGGAGAAGTTTTGGACTATTAAAAAGACCCAAACGATGGTGAAACATAACATAACGGAATGGACTGGGAGTTATAACTTTTTCATTGGTCGGACTAGACATTATAGGAATGTGGTCAATGAACTAATAATAATATTGATTGATTTTCTTAATTGAACCAAAAAATTAACTTTTTCATCATTATTTGGTTCTTAACCAAAACTGAGTCTAAATATTCTTGGTGCCCTTGAATAGAGGGGCAAACGAGTTGAGCCGAGTCGAGTAGTATGGTGTTCAAACTCGGTTCGTTAATTTTACACAAGTTGGAATTCGAGCTTGAGTTTTAATGTGTATGTTGAATCCTTGTTCAAGCATAGTTCATTTATTAATCGAGTCGAGTTGAGCTCAACTCGAGTAGTAGTTGAACTAAAATTCAATCTACATTCAAGTTTAAGCTGTATACAAATCATTTATAAAACTCAAAATTAATGAAAAATTATTTGTGAAACTTTAAATTTAACTCATTTATGAATCTTGATCTAAGTTTAAACTCAAATTTTGAATTGTTTAATATATTTAAATATCAATATATAAATACTAATACTCATAATTAAAATTTTTAGTAAAATATTTAATCGAGTTACTCATGAGTTTATCGAGTCGAGTATGAGTTTGTTCAAACTCGGTTCATTTAATAACTCAAATTTTATTTTTGTTCAAACTTGTTTATTTAACTTAATAAACGAGTCGAATCAAACTTGTCGAGTGTATTAGTTCGTTTGCACCCCTACCCTTATACTTGATTTGTTTAGATTTATACTTTATAATGATATATGCTCTAGTTTGAGCACGGATGCTAGATTTGTCATTCTTTGTTCTATTAATGATCACTCCGTGTGGAACTGACATAAGCTTTCGGTGATCATGTTAAATAATAAGAAAATAAACGTCGTTAAAAGTTTTTACACGGTAGATCCTTCTGATTGATGCATCGTCGTCGTCAGAAACAAAAGTCCCCTCTAGAGCTCCGAGAACGTTATACTGAAGCAAAAAAACGGGAGCTCATCGAGCTGCGTTTTCTGAGTGCACATTGGTTGCTCTCTCCTCACCAGACCGGTAATTATTCGGCAAGAAAATTTGAAGTGAGTATAAAAAAAAAAGAGAAAAAGTTCTTGCGCTCTAGCCGCGGGATCACTTGCGAAGAGACTGCGGAGGTGAGATCATCAGGTCAAGGCCTATGTCCATCCCATTGTATGCGATCGGCGCATACATCCACAGGTCATCCGAGCTCAAGAGCTGCACATTGTGTAAAAATGCATGTCAGCGTGCGTTGGAGCAAGAAGATCAACGTGCAGAGACGGGCCTTTCTTGCGCGTACCTTGATCTGGAGCTGCAAGAACTTCACGTACTCGACAGCTTCTTCAAGCATCGTGCTGATGTCCACCTGAGAATATATAAAGGCGCAGCAGAGAAGATGGACTCTGGATTAATTTAATACGTACCTTGATTGTCTTTGAAACCGCGGATAGAAGAAAGAATTTACGAAGGCCTGATTTCAGAACCTGGGTTTCGATTCGATCGAGTGCCTACCTTTGTTCCATTGGGCACCAGGTTCTGTAGGATCTTCAGCCTCTCGTTAATTCTTTCCCTTCGCTTCTGCAGTTGTTCAATCCGATGGTTAGAAAGCAGATTTCTTCTGTTCTTGATTGTTTGATCTAGGGCGGCGTTCAGTATTTGGTTCAACATAAAAAATCTGATCAAACCAAACAAAGTTTGGTTCGATTTAATTTGATGCCGAAATATTGAAAATCTTGATTCGATTTCTAAAGTCTTTTCAATCAAATTAGTAAAACAAATAATTTGAATTAAATTAAACATTTATATTAAAAGTTTTTATGATAAATTAATTAAATGTATATATGATAAATTTTAATAGAATATAGATAAAAATAAATTAAATGAAGCAATATATGGACATATATGCATTCTTATCATATCATGATATTATATGATTTGAATAGGATTAAATCATATCAAATCAAAGTAACCTAATTTAATTTGATTCTAAGAAAATCACAAAACACCAAACATAAACAACCCTTAGTTTGATTTTTAATGAGAGAGAGAGAGAGAGAGAGAGAGAGAGAGAGAGAGAGAGAGAGAGAGAGAGAGGGAGTACCCTTGCGTAGAGGCTCTGAGGATCGGTGGCGGACATCCTACCAGGCCTAGAATTGCCGTGGTGGCTCAGAGATGAAGAGCTCGCCGACCGGGAGAGAGGCCGCTTTCTAGCGGTGGCGGTGGCGGCGTCTTGGGAAGCGGACAAGCCGTCCTCCTCCGAGCTGTCGCTGCTGCAATCCTTCTCCTTCTGATCAGCTGCGCCAGTGATCTTGGTCTCTTCCGCGTCGCCATGATCGGCGCCTTTCGGGCTCGCGTGCCGCTGCAAGCTTTTCCCGTCCTTGCGAAGCTGCATGCATATATTAATTTGAGCGAAGACAATGAAAACGAGCTCCTTAATCTTTGCGTACTCACGTCGGCTGCTGATCGGGACTTCTTGATCGGACTGCTGGTAAGCGGAGTTCTAGCGTCATCGTGCACCGGCAGCATCTCCGGCGGGGACGGCGGCGCCCGGAGCTTCCTCTTGGGGGAGCACTTCTGGGCACCGGAAACCCCTAAATGCTCGTTGCAGGTTTCCTGGTTCCCGCCGGCAAGCTCCAACCTGGGCCGCGGCGGTCGAATTAGTGAAGGCGCCGAGCCGGCGGCGTCCTCCGTTACCACGAAGAAATCCATGGTGGCAGAGGAATCTTCCATCGTCGCCGGCGTCGCGCCGGCATCGTTCAGGCAGCAGTTCTCCATTCCGGCCAAGAGAAACCCGCCGTCAACTCTAGTAGCGGCGGTTCTACAGAGATGATGATGATTCTGCGGCCAGTAGTACGACGCAGCAGCAGCAAGATGGCCGCCGTCGTTGTAGTACGAGGAGTCTCCGGCG
The DNA here is from genome assembly GCA_036172225.1 of Cryptocoryne crispatula var. balansae. Taxonomy (NCBI): domain Eukaryota; kingdom Viridiplantae; phylum Streptophyta; class Magnoliopsida; order Alismatales; family Araceae; genus Cryptocoryne; species Cryptocoryne crispatula. Next base: position 32,250,915 of record CM069929.1, on the reverse strand, counting down.
CCGTTCTCGGTGGAGAACAGGGAGGGAAAGGAGGCCTCGCCGGACAAGGAATAAGAACTGAGCAGCTGCGCCATCGCCTCGGTCTCCTCCACGGATTCCATCGTAGCAAGGGAGTCCGGCCAGCTGGACTGAGTGGGCGTCTCTGCCGGCTGCATGATGATGGATTTGCCTCTTCTTCCCCGTCGCCGGCAGCTGCTACCTTACAACGTGTGCTGAGGAACCGAAAGCAACGTACGCGCTTTTATATACGGCTAGCTGGGCGGTTGACCCCACTCCATGGCCGTTGTTTAAGCAAGGTAGAAGGTAGTTTCGCCTGACAAAGCCGGAGAACACAACTTAAAATACTACAGCCGGTGACGACTACCTCGCCGGAGCCGGAGAGGGCGAGGGAATGATTGCCGCGTCCGACGCGTCGATCGATTGGGGAATCCTAAGCACAGGTATATGCCCGAACGTGGGGCTTCTTCGCTGCACTGCAGTATTAAAATGGTCGGAGCAAAAATTAAAAGAAAATTAGCGTTTTGCAGAGGGCGGCAGATCGTGGGCGGAGGCTTCTGAACATTCTTAATGCTCAGTTTTGTTAAAGTATTAAATACTTCTATCTAGACATGTCAATGTATATCATTTGGGTCGGATGTTCTGAGATCCAAACTCGAATCCAATAAGATATATCCAAATCCATTAATAAATCCTGTAACATTTTTACTTTCAGATCTAAACTCAATTGAATCCGTAATTATTTTCGGATCCGGATCCACCTATTAAGATATCAGGAAATTATACATTATGCAATTTTTTTGAAATATTAATTTTTTGAAAATACATTCAAATACATTCGCTACCAACCATCATTCAACATTAAAATACATAAATTTTATAAAATAAAAATTACAAAACAAATTAAAAGAAAATTTAAAATAGATCACGTTCTGTAACCAAAATATAAATGCAAAACAAAATTACAAAATTTAAAGAATTTCATTTCAATACTAAAGCCCACTTCTATTGTCAAGATCAAAGGTATACACTCATTTTGCACAATTAAAATCAAAACAACATCATCTATGTGATAATAAATTGGGTCCTTCGCAGCAACTGTTTGCTTTGAGCCTTTGACCAATTGATCCACCTGATCATAAAAAAACGTAAAGTGGTAAATATTCAGAAATAGATGGGGGATAAGAAATGTATGCAGAATAATGTGTATGTAACAAAAATATTCTTTTCTGCTCTCATTATTAAAATGAGTTTGCATTGTTTCCCATCGATAGATATCAATCTAAATGTTCAAATTAAAACTTTCTAGAAAAATTATAATAAAAAGTTAAACCCTTGAACATTTAGAAAAATAGTAACTCTGATTCACTCAACCTACCAACCAGATGCCCAAGAAAATAAAATGACTAGGCAAATGAATCAACAAGGTAGCACACACATATCTATATATTTTGTTACTAAAAGAGATTGGTGTAACTCCAAACTTGAACATAGAAATTAACCTGCTGCATGCCATGAAGAACATAGAAAGATTAATATAGGAAAAAGCAAAATAACCAAAGGGAACTGAACTAATTCTGATCCATATTTAATTCAATAACAATTTTAACCACAAGAGCTTTCATACTGTTAGAAATTTGTTTTTCTTCACTGGGAAATCTTAATATAAAACTAAATGGAACTGTTATTACTTTTGGATCGTACTTTTATTGCAGAGTATCTGCCTCATTTCCCATGTTACTTCCCATTTTAAAAAGTGAACACTACAGTGAAAATTATAAAATTTCATTCTAGATTACAACAGAAGAATCGTTCAGAACTACCTAAGATTTTTGTTTTCCACAAACGTTGCAGTTTTGACTTCATGAGACTAAAGAGGCATATCTTGGAACATAATCATAGATAAAACTCTGTGATTATGTTGAGATCATTTTTTACCCAAAAGAACATAGCAGAACATCTGTCATCTTCAATGGGAGCCCTTTCTAGGCATCACTCAGGTTCCAGACTTCCAGTCCATCTTCACAACCGGCAGCCGCCACCCTCCCGGCAGCTATGGTACGTGAAAATCTTCTTGTTATCTCAATTTCTCTTGAGGTCCATTGAAGTAAGAAGGATGAATAAGCCTTTAAAAGTTTGATTTACCATCCAATGCCCCATTTAACAAAGTTTATACAACTGTAAATAATTGGAGGACCTATGCTATTTTATTTAAAATCTTTATTTAACTTCTTTTTATGTCAATAAACAGTATTTGATAATGGTTTTTCTTTGTCATTAGTGGAACTAGGAACTTCTATTCTTCTAATTAGTGTTATCTTTTTTATATGTATTGGAAAAAAGTATCTCCTAGTGTTGGGCTAAGGAGAAACAAAACAAATGGTGGCAGTAACCTGTCATTGTCATCCATAGTACTTTTGAAGGTGATCTAAATGAAAAACATATATAGCTAAATGAAGGTTGTGTACCATAGTACTTTTGAAGGTGATCTACATCAAGGGAAGAAGCAGAACTGTCCATCAGCAAGTTACGGAGCCCCAGTGCCAAATGGTCATAACTTAAATCCTAGTCTGATCAGGAAAATGATAAGAATGACAAACCTGATATCTTTTGAGATCTCAACTTTGACAACAAAATGATGACCTTTCTGGTACCCAATTTGAAAAGGAAGAACCTCCTGCGCAATATAATAATTTCTATGAGGCTCATAGTCAATCCATAAAATATTTTAATTATAGAAGACAAGTTAAATGAAACTACATGATAAAAATTAACTTACCTAATTAGAAGATGAAGATGCTGCAAATGAATCATCAACATGCACTACCTCTGGTATCAGTTCCTCATTCTCTTCATTTATCTTGCTACTTGCAAAGATAGTAGCAAGTGAATCTTCTTCCGTTACATCAATATTACATGTGTCATCACGTAACCAACTCTCCGTGCAGATCAATGCTTGAACAGTTGTTGAATCTAATGAGCTTCTATACTAATTTAGCACTCTACCTCCAACGCTAAAAGCAGATTCTGTTGCCACAGTAGACATTGGGATAGCTAACACATCTCATGCCATGCGTGAAAGAACTGGATACTTTGAAGAGTTAACTTTCCACCAAGATAATACATCTAAATCAATTTATTGAATTGGGGGTTCCTCGAGATATATTTTAAAATCATTTTTTTCAGACTGAAGCATAGATGATTCTTGAATAAAATTGTCAAATTCCATGTATAAGGTAGCTAATGTGCTTTGTGAAGATGCCCCCATCTTTTTTTTGACCCAACAACCAAGGTAGTTAAACTAGATCTTCTATTTTTGGATATCAATATATCAGACTTATTACAAGTATCCACATCAGAAGTTGCATATGTTTCATACAGATTTTGTAATGCAATGCTCACTTCTTCTATCTTCCCATGAGCTTGGTCATCATATAATTTTTTCAAAGAAATATTTGACCATAATTAATTTGAACCTTGGATCTAAAATAGCTCCAATTGCAAGCAAAGTATTTGTCTTTTTCCAATATTTTTCAAATTTTATAAGCATCTTTGAAGCCATCAAAGAAATAATTGACAATGAATTAGAACACCAATGTTTTAAAGTCAAGTGAATGATACAAATATCCCCAAAGCAAAGATTTGCTGTGGTAAATTTACTTCCTGACAATCTAATTTCTCAGTAACTTCATAAAATACAACTAGGCACTCCAAAATATGCTTGACATTTTCCCAATCATCATCAGATGGTGTATACACATAAGAAGCATCATATAAGTGTAGAATAGAGAAAACATCTTTAAACTCCATTGCTGTTTCTAACATCAAATATGTGGAATTCCATCTTGTAGGCACATCAAGAAGTAAAGACTTTTTAGGACCATTTTTTATTCTAACTACTTTTATGAAAGTTTCTTTCCTTAGTTGAGAAGATTTGACATACTTTATACTTTCTCGTACTTTCAAAATAATGCCATCAATCTCTTTTAGACCACTTTGTACAATCAAGTTCAGAATGTGAGCACTGCAACGAAGAAGAAAGAAAGACCCATCAAGAATTAACAATTTCCTAAATGTTGTATCACTTATCAATTCTTTCACCGCCTTATTGTTAGCACTTGCATTATCCAACACAATGGAGAACAATTTTCTTTGTATATTCCATTCAAACAACTTGTCAAGTAACACATCTCTAATTTCTCTATGACCATGTGGTGCTTCAACATGTTCAAAATTGATTATCTTTTTCCTCAATTTCCATTCATCATCAATATAATGGGATGTCAAACATAAATAACCCACATTACCAATTGATGTCCACATGTTTGATGTAAAACTCATTCTACAATCAAGATTTTCGAACAATAATAAAATTTTGTCTTTTTCCTTCATGTATAATTTCATGCAATCAGATTTAACTGTATTACGAGACAGCAATGTAATTTCTGGATGAACATTTTTCATGTAATGCCTAAAAAAGGCATGTTCACTTATGGAGAATGGATAGTGATGAACAATGACCATCTTAGCAAAGTCTTCTCTACTTTTCTCATTGTCAAAGACAAAAGTATTATTTCCATCATCTATTGCATTATCTATAAGTTCTGCTTCTCTTGCTTGTATTATTCTTTGAGCATTGTCACATTTTGTAGTATGATTTGCTAAATGTTTAGTACCACTTGTACTACTCCCAACTAAACATTTCTCACAATATTTACAAATTGCTGACATACTTCCATCATCATTAATGACTCTCTCAAAATCTAACCAAACCTTATATCTGAGCTTTCTTCCTCTATGTGCTTGTGTAGCACTTGTTTCTGGATTATCCATATGATGATCTGTGCTATCTGAAACAGCCATATATCTAGTCAATGATAAGAATGTCACGAAATTGTTCACCTAAAAAAAGTAGAATAATAGATCATGTACAGAATACATATTTGTGACAAAATATATAAAATCTAAACGGAACTAAGAAAGTTAGGACCTTATGGCCACCAATACATTAAGAAAGCAGGACTCTAATGAAAATACAAAATTAATTAACATGTAATCTCATAAAATTTTAACAACAAGAAAACAAAATAAATTATAACTCTAGGACCTTCTGACCGCCAATACACTAAGAATCTAGCCAACATACATCAAAATTAATCACAAAAGACTGTACAACATTCTCCATATACCATCAATCGATCACCACACAATCTAGGAGTATCTTCAGTTGGTGCAAACAAAAAAAGAAAAGGAAAATGAAGATAAAACAGTAAGTGGAATTGGATCACCACACAATCGATCCTTCCTACTTACAGCAGGCTTAGATTTTCTGCTGGTTAGAGGAAACAGTTTAGCCCCTTATCGTCCCCAAGGTTGATTGCGGCCACGTTCTTTGGGTTCACCAACTCTGTCTTAAAGAATAGCGACTGAAAAATTCCGCAAGGCCATGTACAGGACACGGTCAACTTCAGACATGACCAAGTTAGTGCATTCCTAACAATAGATAGAGATCCATGATGAAGGCTCTTTGCAAATCCAGAAATGGGAGGCGTGGGTAGGAAGATCTCTCCGTTACGTCTAAATAGTGCCTGCATGCCATGGCTATGGAGATCATGCTTCCGCAGGACACCCTCGGTAACTGGCATCTCAGTGCTTTCGGACCCTCGGCCTTCTCCGGCTACCATCTCTACTGGAAACAGATTTCTAATCCTAGCCCCATGCAGCGCAGGAGAGTAGAGTCTCGGAGAAGGTTAGAGGGGTTTGCGAGGATAGGCGACGGTGGAAATGGAGATCCCACTAGTATTTTGACCTGCTGCTGGAGCTGATGAGGGGAGCTGTCGATGACATGGACTCACCGGTGAGGGCGATGTTTGTGTTCGACTTGGAGCACAGGCTGGGGTGTTGAAGAAGAGCAGCTTCTCTTAGGGCGCAAGGACTAGGGCGGCACCGCAGGAGGAAAGGTGAAGAATGGAAGGAAGGAGTAGGAAGAAGGATGGAGGAGGAAGACCGGAACCGGATGTGAAGACTTAGGTAGGAAGGGGAAAGGTATGTCGCCACGATGCTGCAGGGCCAATGGGAGCCCAAGAACATGATGCGTTGCGCGGCTGCGCCGAGCCGAACGACGGAAAGATCGGGTCCAATCGGGTTCTCGAATGTAACCCATAATATGACATTCGAATCTATGTCAAAACGGGTACACTCAAACCCGTAACTATAGTTTATTTGAAGCCACCGAGGGAATATCCAAATCCGCTTTTTAATTTTGGATTCAGGCAAGATAATGGATTTCCTGAATCCATTTACATGTCTACTTCTATCATTAATATAAGTTTTTAAATTGGTGTTAATATTAAAAACTTTAGTTATGAATAAGATTTTAAAATTTATATTACAAAGTATGAGTTGTAATAAGTATGTTATGTCATTGACATTACAAATGTCAATGTCAAATTTGATCTAATATTAGTTTTAATATTCTAAGTAAAGGTGGTAGAAAAGAGTTCAAACGGGGGGGGGGGGGGGGGGAGGGCATCTGGCTGTCAAATTCTTATCTGTGCTTGGATTTGATGATGTCCGATCCTTAGATTCCTGTTCATTTTTTAGAGCAATCTAGTTATGAACATGTCTGTCAGCGCAATCATAAATATAAGTGATTGGAATTTAGTAAGATTAATAAAGTATTGCCTCATCTAACTTTTGACTTCCCTGTGCTTTTAGTTATAGTTCTTGATATCCAACCTCTAGCCGTTGAATCTGTCAGAAGTTATGATTTCTAAGATTGTTTACTAAACTAACTTGGAGTTTTAACTAATCTCTTATATCATGGCAAACACCTTAAAATCAAGTCAAACTATTTAACTTTTTTATTTTCGAACCTAACATTTTTAAAAGCAAGAAAACATGCCATAAGATATCTTCTTAATGATAAGCTAATTGACAAATAAATATTATATTTAAATTAACTTGTTTTACTAAAAGATAAGTGATTAGAAGGGAGCAGTACAAGAAAAAGGCTTAACACAGATATTATCAACAAACCAAAAGCCATCACTAATAATATTTTGTGATGACTTCAAGTCATCACAAACTCGTTGCAAATAGGTCTGTTGTCATTGATAATGACAACGGTTTGGAAAAAGCTCTCGCTAGTAAAAGTTATAATTGGTGGCTTAAATATTGTTGTCGTTACGGGCAACAACTATAAACCCATCGTCACTATTTTTACTAACAACAATTTGTAGGTGTCACTACTTTCTCTTCAAGAAAGAGAAGGGCAATGGAGAAGGCTCTAGTAAAAATATTGGCAATGGCATTGCAACCATCTCCAAACCAGTTACCTTGGCCCAGGAACTCATCTGGGAGCTAGGGTGATTGGTTTGGAGACAAAGCAAGCTTTCACCACTATTTTTACAAGCCACAACTTTTAACCATCGCCAAACCAGTCACTTCAGCTCTCGGATCAATTATGAGGCTGTGGTGATTGATTTGGTGATAGCTGAAGAGCCATCACTATGTTTTAAGGCATCAATAAGATACTAATTAGGGATGACCTAAAGTTTTCACTAATAATATTCGTAAATAGAAAATATTTTTAATATTATAACAATAATCTATGCAGGATTACAAGCGTGATTCCATATACAATCAACCTACGTGTTTTCATTCACATTTTACAATACAAACAGTTAACCAGTAATTTTGTTCATCCATGATTCCATACACAATCCATACATAATTTCTAATTTCATTTGTTTACAATTCCATACACAATTCTATATGTAGATAATAAAGTGGTAATTTTATTCATCCACAAAACACAACTTATAACAAATTAACAACTCTGTCAAAAATTAATAACTCATTGATTGCATATAAATAGAACTAAAATAACTATCCTGCTCAAGAAATAAAGATACAAATGTTACTCATTCATCATCTCAAGATGATTCCTCTCCTCTCCCTCGTCCTCATTGACGTCATCGGCATCCACTCCATCATCCACCTTTCTCTGTCTTGAAGATGGTACCAAGCTCAATGGGTCAATGGGTGAAGAGTGTCTTTGATTAATCTTGGTTAACATTTGTTGGATCCCAGTCGATTGTCTTTATGTACCTTCTTTGCTAGTTGAACATTTGTTATTGGAGAGAATTAATCATCATGTTTTAGCTCTCTAACTTGGTAGATTGCTTCTTTGCTTTGTCCATAGACTCCTTAAATAGTGGATTTATGGTGGTATTGACACTTCCGCTGCTTTCAGCATACTAGGTGTTGTGAGTACATCCTCTTGACCCACATCAAATTTGTCTCGACCTATCTCTGTCGAAGATGGTGGTGCATGTCTCCTAAAAAATGAATAGACGCTTAGATTACCCATTATATGATTCCTTTAACTCTGAGACATTCATCAAGTGCTGTATTTTATTTTAAAACTAGAAATTGTATTAAGATTTATTTAAAATGAACGATGATATTAATATTATTAAAATAGATATTTGCCATCATTTGATGACTTTCTTCATTAATTCAAAAGATCGATCCATCTACCACTCCATGTATCTAGGTCATCTTGAAAACCTTTGAATGAGTAGGGTGGCATCATTCTTTTTATGCCTATTCAAAATAATTAAGAATATTAGAATACATAAAAATCTACAAAAATAATTAAATATTAAATTAATTACTTAAAAATTTTATTTTCATTTTATTAATATTTGTTTTTCTTTTTTTATAAGACATTGAGAGATGAGGTATATTGGCTATATTCCTTTCACAATGACCTACAAAAAATTTATAAGATTTTAATAATTGATAACATATCATACTTCATTGAATAAGAATTTAAATTAACAATATTTTTAATCTTTTTGTTTCATTTGTCCAATATGTCGCACATATGATGCCACTGGTCAGTATTATATTGGGGAGGCATAATCTTGCTGGTCTCCTTAAGTGATAGTCCTATAAATACTGGATACACAAAATATATTCGGTTTAATTAACATACAATAACAAGGAAAAAACTAAATGTGTTATTACTTTCTTCTTTAGATGATTTCATTATTTTCTCTACATTACTTCTATATGTTTTAAAATATTTGTATATATGGATGTAGACTGCTCAAATGTAAAATGTTGTTGTACAATAGTAAGAAATTGAAAATCATTAACAATACACTATTAACTATAATGTATAAATTTAAACCATAAATATAATTAATATATTTATCTCAAGATATTTAAAAATAATATCTTTCTTCTCTTGCGAAAGAGTGATGTGACTTTGTTGTTATAAATTGTAATGCACTCTATTGCAAACTCTAATATCCGAATTAAGGCCATATGGGTTTACACCTAACCCCCTACCAATTAAACATTTAAGGTCTCTCACCAATGTTCTCACATTATGTGGTTTGACTAGACCCACTTTTATATGTATACCAAATGTACCTAATTAAAAATATAATTTTGGCAAATTAGAAAGTGATATGTCTATAATAAATCTAAAATATTTAATAAAATACATATCTAAGGTGATGAAAGATGGAGTGCCTATAGATGCAAGTGTTGCAAGATCCACTTGAGGACCTTATGACCCACCACCTACCTGAGATGGTGTTTTGACCTAAGATATCTACTGACTCTTATTAAATTTATTCATCTACAACATAATAAAATATAGTATTTCTTAAGTTATTAGAAATTATTTATGTTTGACCTAAAAGGAGCTAGGAACAAAACTAAACCAATTTACCTGTTTAGTTTTCAACTTCTTCTTTTTGGCTTTTATAGCCGTTGAACCCAATCCAAACTAGTAACTAGTTTGAATTACCCTAAACGGTCATAAATTAGGTTCTGACTCTATTTTGGGTTTTTATGACTGTTTAAGTCAATCTATATCGGTTAACAAATTGGATTGGCCAAAACGAAAATGTTTTAGGGCCTAACTCTTTTTTTGTGGCCGTTAAGACAATCAAAGCCAGTTATCGATTTGAATCGGCCTAAACGGCCAAAAATTGGGTCCTAACCTTTTTTTTTGAGTTTTTATGACTATTTTGGCCAATCCAAAATGGTTTGTATTGCCCTAAAAGACCCTAAATTGTGTATTAACTTTTTCTAGTTTTTATGGCCATTAAAGCCAATCTAGTTTGTATTGGCCTAAAAGTGTTTGGATTGGATTTTAAATATTTTTTGGGGTTTTTATGGCCGTCTAAGCTAATCCAAACCAGTAACCATGTGATTTCATACTTCTTTTTTTGTACCACTATCAACTCATTCCACTTCGCTTTCAATATTCTCGACACTTCTATAGATTTCTATGGACTGAAGAAAGTGCCAACTATATTAGAGGTGGAGCAAAACGAGATAACAATGGTCCAGATAAAAAGGGCTAAACGACCATGGTTTGAGTTCTAACCCTTTTTTGGGTTTTATGACCATTTAAGCGAACCCCGAAAGGTTACCATTTTGGATTGGCTTGAATGGCCATAAATTGGGTTCAACTTGGTTTTTGGGTTTATATGCCCATTTATCAATTTGGATTGGCTTAAATAACCATAAAATGCATTCTAATGTAGATTTTGTGTTTTATGCCTATTTAAGCCAATCCAAACTGTTATTAAGCCAATCCAAATTGGCCACAAATTATGTTTTGATTTTAAGGCCCTTTAAGCCAATTTAAACTAGTAACCGGGTAGGATTGACCTAAATGGGAGTAAATTGAGTTCTAAGTCTTTTTCTAGGGTTTTTATAGTCATTTAGGATTCTACTAAATAGTCATAAATTGGATTCTAAATCATTTTTGAGGTTTACAGCCCTTTTTTAATTCAAATTAGTTATTGGTTTGGATTGGCCAAAATGGCCATAAATTGGGTTCTAACTCTTTCTTAGGTCTTATAGTCATTTAAGTTAATCCAAACCAGTTATCCATTTGAATTGTTCTAAACAATCATAAAGTGGGTTCTAACTCTTTTCTTTTGGTTATTCTATTTGTCGATTTAGTTTGGTTTGAAAGGCCTTATAAATCAAACCAAATCGATTTGTTCCATTTACCGGTTTTGTTTGGATTGGAAGGCTTTTAAACAAATTTATTTGCCCTAAGTCAAAACACGATAATATTTTAAGTTAAAATTAATTCACAATAAACTAAACGAAAGTAATTAGCCCAACATTGGTTTGACTCCATATAAACAAAATAAAAAATAAACCAAATTATTTATGCATCTTAAAAATCAGAATCACCATCGATGATGAGGCCTTGTAAATCAAAACAAATCGATTTATTCCATTTAATGGTTTTGTTTGGTTTGGAAGGCTTTTAAACAAATTTATTTGCCCTAAGTCAAAACACAGTAATATTTTAAGTTAAAATTAATTTACAATCAACTAAACGAAAGTAATTAACCCAACATTGTTTGACTCCATTTAGACAAAATAAAAGATGAACCAAATCATTTATGCATCTTAAAAATTAGAATGACCATCGATGATGGCTGAGGCCTTGTGAATCAAACCAAATCGATTTGTTCCATTTAATGGTTTTGTTTGGTTTGGAAGGCTTTTACAATAAATTTGATTTTCCCTAAGTAAAAAATTAATAATAATTTGAATTTAAATTAACTTACAATTAATAAACTAAGGCAATTAGCCCAACATTGGTCTGACACCATTTAGACAAAATAAAAGATGAACCAAATCTTTAATGAGATAACGGTTTGATTCGGTTTAAGCTAAATTGATTGCTTTATGTTTTGAAATGAAGCGAACAATTTGTTCTGTCAGGTTCACTTTACCATTTTTATGGTTTTGATAAACATTAATAGTTTATTTATTTATATTCTAAATGCAAATTAAAATTTAATAAATAGAATCACATTCATATAAATTATAAACAACATTTATAAAAATTCTATACCACATTAAACCACATTCTGTCTGTTACACACTCAAAAAATAAACAAATAAGGTTTAAATACCTAAATGAGGGGATCCAAATGTGAGAAAAATATACTGGAGCACTAGCAAGAGAGAGAGAGAGGAAGAACCATGGTGTTGTGTGTGTGAGAGAGGGAAAGTTAGAGATAGAGATAGAGATAGAGAGATAGAGAGAGAGAGAGAAAGAGAAAGAGATGTGAACATCTTAAAAATTGGAACTACCATTGGTGATGGCTAAGGTCAATGGCGATGGCTATAATAGTCACCACCAATCATATTCGACCATTGAATGATCAACTTTGGGTCACTAGTGATGGCTTGGTCACAACTAATAAAGAAGTTATCGTTGACGACCTTAAGGTTAGTGGCAATGGCTATAACAGTCAACACCAATCACATTTGACCATTGAATGATCAACTTTGGGTCACTAGTGACAGCTTGGCCACTACTAATAAGAAAGGAATTGTCACGACCCGGAAAATAACACAATACACAACCACAACTACGCAGCGGAAAACTCACAACGTCGTGACAGTGGGAGAAATCCATCACTCGGATTTCATAACCCAACAAGCATAAATCAACTCTAATCACTAAATCCATACTTAAAATCACAAAATCTCAACATAACTTTAACAATGAACAACCAAATACTAATCCAAGTTCATTCACCAATTCTAACTAAAAGAAAAGGAAACAACTAGACATAGCTCGACCACATATAAACCAACAAGTTCTAATCAAGCAAACTATCAAAAGAAAAAGATCTCTATGCCTCAACTCCAGGGGATGCTGGTTCCTCCACGGGCTCCTCCTGAGCCTCCAAGTCAAGCTCTTGATCTCTAATACCTGCTGAAAAATTTATCCCACAACGGGGTGAGTCCGGGGACTCCGTAGGATTTACACCCGTTTCCCGCCAATCGGATACTAATATATAAACATGCATTGATATATAACATATTTATCATTGAGATGTAAATACAAACATATAGAATGTCTTCTATATTAAGCTCTCAACCCATATCCAAGCCATGAATTAATTTTAAGGAAACAATTATGCCAATGCTATACACTTCTAGACCAAACACACAAGAACACACAAACTAGTCAATTATCATCTAAATGACCTCAAGACTTAACTTAACAAGACCAAACTAACATAGGATAGATCTGATTTTCCTGACTTAAACATGGATTAACACCTATACATGACATGCAATTAATACAAATTCATTTTACTTTCAAACACCTAGTCAAATAGCAAGGAATTGGCCATCTTGCTTCACATCACATGTACAGATGCATTCACCAGCTCTAATATATATAGAAGTAACATATACTAAGCTAGCCCAAAGTGCACCTAGGCAGTGGTGACACCAAGGGAAAAACCGCGGTAATCCGGGATCTGTGGGAAGGCCGGATTCAACTAAGTGACCCGCTGCCCACGGGCAATTGACTAAAATAGGCTGGTGAGGCCTTCATAACATGCCGTAACAAGAATATAATAATCAAGTTTCAAATAATGATATACATGATGCACATAAGACATAAACATGACTTTCTAGTATCTTTCATGCAAAACAACTTATTTTACCACAAACTAGACAAGACTTGTGCTAACCAACCTGGCTGACATATCTAAATCAAACCTATACCAAACTTGACCATATGCACATAACCACACCATGCATGACATAAGACATGATCTGAAACTAAACTAACCAAGATTTACATGACTTACATACATGAAATAACAAGCCGAACTCGACATACTTAATTACATATGCAAAACATTTAACCTAAATCAAGCTTGGCATAAATTAGACAAATTAAATTCTGAGATAGTCAACCACAATCTGTCCTAAACAGGTTCTAAAAGGTATAATTTGATGATCCATGATTTTTCCAAATTTACACATAATTATCTTTCAATTCTAGGTCCAAACTAGCATATATTCATTCCATAACTAACATAAGGTCAAATCTTATAAAACATATCTCTACCCATCTAGAATCAAGCTAAACATGTTCCATAATATACAAAATAGCAATTTCAAGTTTCTGGTTTCAAGGATTTTGAGAAGAATCACTAATCTTAACCCAAAGGTTTAAACTAATCAAATCAAGGTCCATAAGTTAAATCATGCATATCTTCTAATCAAAATGGGATCAAATAAATAGACGAGCTTGAGAAACCTACCTGGAAGCTCCTGTGAATTTTTCGGATTTTTCAGAATTTTCCTGCTATTTTCTTGGCCTTTTCTAATATCCGGATTTAATAAATCCGAAAAATCGGAATTTCCTGGACCGGTGCCGAACCGGGCGGTTCGACCGGCTGAACCGGGCCGGTTCGGAGGTGTTGGACCGCGGCTGGACCGGCGGCTGGACCGGGCGCTGGGCCGGCTCGACCGGCGGTTCACGGCGACGGTTCTCGGCGGCGGCTCGCGGCGGCGCTCGCGACGGCGGAGGCGGCGCTCGCGACGGCGGGGGCGGCCGGCGGCGCTCGACGGCGACGGCGATGGGTGGGGGAGGGTCTGGTCACGACGGCGACGACGAGAGGAGGGCTGGCCTTGGTGCTGCCGGCGAGAGGAAGGCTCACGGAGGTTCCGGCCGGAACAGGGGACGTCCCGGCGACGGCGATGGCTCGCGGCGGTCGGGGGGAGCTAGGAACGACGACGAAGGGGAGGAGGAAGGAGGGCCGAGGGGCCGGTGATGACAGGGGGCGCGATCGACGGCGGGCAAGGAGGAGGCACGGCGGCGCTGGGTTCCGGCGGCGACGGCGCTCGCGACCGGCGACGGAAACGAAGAGGGAGGGGGAGGGACTCTGGCGCAACCGAGGTGGGAGGAGAGGGAGACCTCGCGGGGGGGGGATTTATACATGTCGGGAGAGGGGAAGAGGAGAATCCGAATGGGAGAGGAGGTCCGGCTGTGCGGCGGCGGGGAGAGTCCGGGAGGGAGAGGGAGTCCGGCAGCGGCGGCGGCGGGGAGAGTCCGGGAGGGAGAGGGAGTCCGGAAAATATTATTTTTTTACCAGATATTACACCCTTCACCCCTTAAAATAAATTTCCACCTCGGAATTTGAAATTACTTACCAAAAAGTTCTGGGTGGGACCGCTTCATATCCTCTTCGATCTCCCAGGTAGACTCTTCAGACGTGTGATGCTTCCATAACACCTTGACCATGGGAATCTCCTTCTTCCTTAGTTGCTTTACCATGTGATCTATGATCCGGATAGGCCTCTCTTCAAAACTCAGATTAGGCTGCACCTCCACCTCAGAGAAATCAATGACATGAGTAGGATCTGAAACATATTTCCTAAGCAAGGATACATGGAAAACCGGGTGTACTCTGGACATAGCTGGTGGTAAAGACAGCCTGTAAGCAACTTCTCCAATCTTCTTCTCTATCTGAAATGGCCCAATGTATCTCGGATTCAGCTTACCACGATGACCAAACCTAATGACTCCTTTGGTGGGAGAGACCTTTAGGAACACATGATCTCCTTCTTCAAACTGAATATCACGCCGCTTCAAATCTGCATAGCTTTTCTGACGGCTCTGAGCTGTAAGTAACTTTTGCCTAATAACCTGGATCTTCTCATTACTGTCCTGCACCCAATCTGGCCCAATTAGACTTCTCTCTCCAACCTCTTCCCAGCAAAGAGGTGACCTACAAGGCCTGCCATACAAAGCTTCGAATGGTGCCATCCCAATGCTAGAATGATAACTATTATTATAAGCAGACGCAATCAAGGGTAATCGTAGATCCCAACTTTCACCGCCATTCAAGTGCTCCAGCTCTCAACATATCCTCTAAAGTTTGGATCGTTCTCTCTGATTGACCATCTGTCTGAGGATGATATGCTGAACTAAACTTGAGTTGAGAACCCAAAGCTTCTTGTAGTCCCTTCCAGACTCTTCCAGTAAACCGAGGATCTCTATCTGAAACTATGGTAACTGGAACACCATGATACTTAACCACACCATCAAAATACAGCCTGACTAAGCTATCAGTAGGTTGAGCCTCTTTAATAGGCATAAAATGAGCTGATTTAGTAAGCCGATCAACCACAACCCAAATGGCATCAAATTGCTTCTTAGTTCTAGGCAGCCCCGTGACAAAATCCATAGAAATGTGCTCCCACTTCCATGATGGAATCTCTAATGGTTGCAAGGGTCCTCCTGGTTTTTGGTGCTCTGCCTTCACCTGTTGGCAAACAAGACATTTAGATACATATTCTGCCACATCCTTTTTCATGCCTTCCCACCAGTATTGTCTTTTCAAGTCATGATACATCTTGGTTGCCCCTGGATGAATGGAATATTGAGATTTATGAGCTTCTGCAAGAATCTCTTGTCTCAAATCAGAATCTGCAATTACACACAACCTGCCTTGGTAGCGAATGGTTCCATCTTCAAACTTAGATATTTCAGCCCTTTTTACTAAGCCTTGAAGTTCTGAGTTCCCTTCTTGAGCCAATTTGATTTTATCCACCAAGGATGAGCTGATAGACATCTGAGCCATAGAAGAGGCTAAATGATTCACAGAAATCTTAGGTGAATAATCGGTAATAGGCTCCATGCCTTTCCATTCTTGACATAATTGCAATGCCATTACTTTCTTTCTACTAAGTGCATCGGCCACCACGTTTGCTTTACCTGGATGATAGTTCAGACTAAAATCATAGTCTTTTAAATATTCCACCCATCTTCTCTGCCTCAAGTTGAGATCTTTCTGTGAAAAAATATACTTTAAACTCTTATGATCGGTATACACCACAAAAGACTCACCATATAAATAATGCCTTCAAACTTTCAATGCATGAACCACGGCTGCCATCTCCAAATCATGAACTGGGTAGTTCTTTTCATGAGGTTTCAATTGCCTGGAAGCATAGGCCACAACCTTATCATGTTGCATCAACACACATCCCAAACCTACTCTGGATGCATCCGTATAAACAACAAAACCTCCTGTGCCATCTGGCAAAACTAGCACAGGTGCAGTTGTTAACTTTTCTTTCAATTTCTGAAAACTTTCTTCACACTGTTCTGTCCATTTAAATCCTCCCTTTTTGGTCAAAGCTGTTAATGGAGCTGATATAGAAGCAAACCCTTCAATGAAACGACGATAATACCCTGCCAAACCCAGAAAACTTCTAACCTCAGTGGGATTTGTAGGTTGCTCCCAATTCTGGACTGCCTCAACCTTAGCAGGATCCACCTGTACGCCTGTTGCAGATATAACATGGCCCAAGAAATTTACACTCTCAAGCCAAAAAGCACACTTACTAAATTTGGCATATAGTGAATGATCTCTCAGGGTCTGCAACACGATCTTTAGATGTTGGCAATGTTCTTCCATGCTAGAAGAGTAAATCAATATATCATCAATGAACACTACCACAAAATGATCTAAATAATCCCTGAAAATCTGATTCATCAAGCTCATGAAGGCTGCAGGAGCATTAGTGAGACCAAAAGGCATCACTAAGAACTCATAATGACCATATCGAGTACGAAAAGCTGTCTTAGATATATCTTCATCCTTGATCCTCAGTTGGTGATACCCAGATCTTAAGTCAATCTTGGAAAACACCTTGGCATTTTGCAATTGGTCAAACAAATCATCAATGCGTGGTAGTGGATACTTATTCTTTATTGTAATCTGATTCAACTTCCGGTAATCAATACAAAGCCTCAATGATCCATCCTTCTTTCTGAAAAAAAGGACGGGTGCACCCCATGGTGACACACTAGGGCGAATAAACCCCTTATCCAGAAGTTCTTCTAGCTGCTGCTTAAGTTCTCTCAATTCCGTAGGTGCCATTCTATATGGAGAAATTGAGACAGGGGCTGCTCCAGGAACAAGATCTATAGCAAAATCAATGTCCCTGACTGGTGGTAACCCAGGCAAATCTTCAGGGAACACATCTGGATACTCGCATACAATATCTACCTCATCCACTGATTTCTTAACACCTGCCTCATCATCTATGGATACACATGCAAGATAAACATCACATTGATTTCCCATCATCCTTGCGGTCTTCATGGCAGAGATTAGCATTTTAGACTTCTTATAAGAAGGGCATCTATAGGAGAAGATATCTCTACCAGGGATCTGAAAAATAACCTTCTTCCTATGACAATCAAGTATAGCATGATGGTGCTCTAGCCAGTCCATCCCCAAAATAATATCAAAGTCCTCCATGTCTAGCACATACAATCTGGCTCCTAGAAAGTTCCCATTGATCTCAATCTCACAATGGGGTAAAAAGTAAGACACTTCCATAGCCTACCCTGATGGAACACTAACTCCCATAGGCTCACACTCTTCCACAATATAATCATAGTTCTTAAACAAGAATGCAGAAAAATGAAATGATACGAAAGAATCGGTAGCTCCTGAATCAAACAAGATACGAGCATAGAATCCAGCGACTCGAAGAGTACCTTCTGCTGCGTGAGAGTCCTGAGAGAGATCTCTGCACTCCATAGCAAAAACCCTAGCCTGGGCATTGCGAGACTGCGGCTGTGGAGCCCTGAAAGAAGAGGCCTGCCTCTGAGCTGGTGCCTGCCTCACCTGAGTTGCTGCACTACGAGTCGGGGCACTGGTGTAAGTCTGAGATGGACGTGAAGACATGGCTGGAGTAGCCTCACGCCTCTGCCTGGAAAGAGGGCACTCAGCAACACGGTGCCCAAACTGCCCACAGCCGTAGCATGCTCCAGACCTGCGACGACAATCACTACTAGCATGGTTCTTCCCACAGAAATCACATCCTCTCTGCTTAGGTGGAGGACCCGAGTTGGCGACTTCTGACATTTTCCTTTTCCTGTCGAGAGACTGCTGAGGCTGGTCCTTGGATGGTGCTCTGCTGCTCTGACCTGGTGCTCTGAAGGGTCCGAGGTCCTTCTCTACCCTGCAAGCTGCCTCAAAAGCTGCTCCCATCGTGGGCCAGACTATAGCAACGAGTCTGCCACGAATGCCACCTCTAAGCCCATCAACAAACTTTCTAGCTCTTTCCGCTTCATCCCCACAGATGTGTGGTGCATACGCTTCTAACTCAATAAACTTGTTCTCATACTCCATCACTGACATGGCACCTTGCTCAAGCTGCAAGAATTCCTGCTTCTTAGCATGACGAACATGCAGGGGGATGTACTTCTCCCTGAAGAACATGACGAATTCCTCCCAAGTAATTTCTTCCTCTGGGACATTAATGAAGTGAGTGCGTAGAACAGATTCCCACCAAGCTCCAGCTGTCAAATGGAGCACGTGGGTAGCAAGTCTAACCTTGTCCTCAGGAGGACATTGCATCACCTTGAAGATTTTCTCAATCTCCCTGATCCAATTTTCTGCCAAAGCTGGATCTCTATCCCCTAAAAAAGATGGTGGACTAAGACGCCGGAAATACTCAACAATTCCACCAGGCGGATGGTCTGCCCTGACATTTGCTTGTTGCATCAAACCTTGAGCTACAGCAGCGTTCAAGCCCTGCTGAGCCTGAACCTGAGCCTGCACAGTTTGGAACAAACCCTGGATAGCTTCTAGTAGATTCCCGGTACCAGGTGCTTGCCCCACATTCTGGGCTGGTGCTTGATTCCCAACATTTGGAGGGTTTCCCTCACGCACAGGGACATCCTGTAGATTTCCATCATCTCTTCTACGAGGGTTACCACGAGATGCCATCCTATTCACAGAAATTAAAAGACTTAAGTAATCCATCCTTCACAACCAAACATGAATCACAACTCCCAAATCTAAAACATTGACTCCCAATAAAACCTAATCATGCTTGTCTCTTCAACCAACAATTATCAACCCGAGCATGTCCAAAATTAGACCTTCTGACCGGGTTGTGCTCTGATACCAACTCCTGTCACGACCCGGAAAATAACACAATACACAACCACAACTACGCAGCGGAAAACTCACAACGTCGTGACACTGGGAGAAATCCATCACTCGGATTTCATAACCCAACAAGCATGAATCAACTCTAATCACTAAATCCATACTTAAAATCACAAAATCTCAACATAACTTTAACAATGAACAACCAAATACTAATCCAAGTTCATTCACCAATTCTAACTAAAAGAAAAGGAAACAACTAGACATAGTTCGACCACATATCAACCAACAAGTTCTAATCAAGCAAACTATCAAAAGAAAAAGATCTCTATGCCTCAACTCCAGGGGATGTTGGTTCCTCCACGGGCTCCTCCTGAGCCTCCAAGTCAAGCTCTTGATCTCCAATACCTGCTGAAAAATTTATCCCACAACGGGGTGAGTCCGGGGACTCCGTAGGATTTACACCCGTTTCCCGCCAATCGGATACTAATATATAAACATGCATTGATATATAACATATTTATCATTGAGATGTAAATACAAACATATAGAATGTCTTCTATATTAAGCTCTCAACCCATATCCAAGCCATGAATTAATTTTAAGGAAACAATTATGCCAATGCTATACACTTCTAGACCAAACACACAAGAACACACAAACTAGTCAATTATCATCTAAATGACCTCAAGACTTAACTTAACAAGACCAAACTAACATAGGATAGATCTGATTTTCCTGACTTAAACATGGATTAACACCTATACATGACATGCAATTAACACAAATTCATTTTACTTTCAAACACCTAGTCAAATAGCAAGGAATTGGCCATCTTGCTTCACATCACATGTACAGATGCATTCACCAGCTCTAATATATATAGAAGTAACATATACTAAGCTAGCCCAAAGTGCACCTAGGCAGTGGTGACACCAAGGGAAAAACCGCGGTAATCCGGGATGCGTGGGAAGGCCGGATTCAACTAAGTGACCCGAGCCCACGGGCAATTGACTAAAATAGGCTGGTGAGGCCTTCATAACATGCCGTAACAAGAATATAATAATCAAGTTTCAAATAATGATATACATGATGCACATAAGACATAAACATGACTTTCTAGTATCTTTCATGCAAAACAACTTATTTTACCACAAACTAGACAAGACTTGTGCTAACCAACCTGGCTGACATATCTAAATCAAACCTATACCAAACTTGACCATATGCACATAACCACACCATGCATGACATAAGACATGATCTGAAACTAAACTAACCAAGATTTACATGACTTACATACATGAAATAACAAGCCGAACTCGACATACTTAATTACATATGCAAAACATTTAACCTAAATCAAGCTTGGCATAAATTAGACAAATTAAATTCTGAGATAGTCAACCACAATCTGTCCTAAACAGGTTCTAAAAGGTATAATTTGATGATCCATGATTTTTCCAAATTTACACATAATTATCTTTCAATTCTAGGTCCAAACTAGCATATATTCATTCCATAACTAACATAAGGTCAAATCTTATAAAACATATCTCTACCCATCTAGAATCAAGCTAAACATGTTCCATAATATACAAAATAGCAATTTCAAGTTTCTGGTTTCAAGGATTTTGAGAAGAATCACTAATCTTAACCCAAAGGTTTAAACTAATCAAATCAAGGTCCATAAGTTAAATCATGCATATCTTCTAATCAAAATGGGATCAAATAAATAGACGAGCTTGAGAAACCTACCTGGAAGCTCCTGTGAATTTTTCGGATTTTTCAGAATTTTCCTGCTATTTTCATGGCCTTTTCTAATATCCGGATTTAATAAATCCGAAAAATCGGAATTTCTTGGACCGGTGCCGAACCGGGCGGTTCGACCGGCTGAACCGGGCCGGTTCGGAGGTGTTGGACCGCGGCTGGACCAGCGGCTGGTCCGGGCGCTGGGCCGGCTCGACCGGCGGTTCACGGCGACGGTTCGCGGCGGCGGAGGCGGCGGCGGCTCGCGGCGGCGCTCGCGACGGCGGAGGCGGCGCTCGCGACGGCGGGGGCGGCCGGCGGCGCTCGACGGCGACGGCGATGGGTGGGGGAGGGTCTGGTCACGACGGCGATGATGAGAGGAGAGCTGGCCTCGGTGGTGCCGGCGAGAGGAAGGCTCACGGCGGTTCCGGCCGGAACAGGGGACGTCCCGGCGACGGCGATGGCTCGCGGCGGTCGGGGGGAGCTAGGAACGACGACGAAGGGGAGGAGGAAGGAGGGCCGAGGGGCCGGTGATGACAGGGGGCGCGATCGACGGCGGGCAAGGAGGAGGCACGGCGGCGCTGGGTTCCGGCGGCGACGGCGCTTGCGACCGGCGACGGAAACGAAGAGGGAGGGGGAGGGACTCTGGCGCAACCGAGGTGGGAGGAGAGGGAGACCTCGCGGGGGGGATTTATACATGTCGGGAGAGGGGAAGAGGAGAATCCGAATGGGAGAGGAGGTCCGGCTGCGCGGCGGCGGGGAGAGTCTGGGAGGGAGAGGGAGTCCGGCAGCGGCGGCGGCGGGGAGAGTCCGGGAGGGAGAGGGAGTCCGGAATTTTTTTTTTTTTACCAGATATTACAGGAATCACTAATGACCGTAAGCCAAGTTTGAAGTCGGGTTCCAAATATTTTTTTTAGTTTCATGGCAGCTTAGGTTGTCACTAATACATCTTCTGGCGATGACTTCTTGAAGCAGTCACCAATACACATATAGTGATGACGGCTTCCACCCAACCATTGCTAATATCTTAATTTGGGATGGCTTATGGAAGCCATTGCTATTTACCAGTCTCTAATAATGTGTTTTTTAGTAGAAATTAATAATTTAGATTTTCAAATGAAATTGTGTTTATTTATGCTTAGGAATTTGGACTTACTGATTTAGTCCTAGGTTTACTGACTCAAATTCTTTGATTTTAGGTCTTAATTAATCACTAAACGCATCTCTTATAACTTAATTAATCTTTTTAAAATAAGTTAAATAATTTAACTTTTTATTCGCACGTCTTTTATAGCCGGTAGAATAACATATATAATACATCTTAAAATTAATATTAATCTGATCAACATACAAACATCTTAATCAAACTAGGTACTTAACTTTACCACAAACTAAGAGTTAATATATGAAATTAAGAGTTCAAATATTCAGATTAAGCCAACAAATACCACCTAAGTCAAAATCAAAAAAAAAAATTCATTCCATTGTAAACAAATCCGAGCAACAGGTAATGAAGTTAAAAGTCATTCAACAGGCACTCGCTCGGATTTCATCATAAGACAGCAGCAAACGGATTCGTAATTTGTTTTAGGAAGACCTAGCTAAGATAAATTTATTTGGCTATTCCATTATAAAAAGTTACACACTCTTTGTTAACAATTTTAAATAACTCTATCATAATTATTTTTAAAATTATTATTAATATAAGTTTTTTTAAATTATTATAGTAAATCATCATACAGTGTTAGCTATTAATATGGATCTTAAAACTTATACTACACATAAGACATGAATTACATATAACACAAATGGCCACTTGTATGAAATTTTTTGATTCTCTGTCCTCTAGAAATATTAATATAAAAATAAGTATAATATCATTTTTAATAACCTAATTAAACAGGATATTAATGAAATGAGTGGAGTACATATTTCATTACATTTTCATGATTTTATTAATACCTACTACGTGCTTATTCCAATTATTCTTTAATTAGTCATGTTAGATAGACCACAACGCGAAGTGCACGCTTATAACTAACAATAAACAATGAGCTATGATACAAGGTTAAACTTATTGGATTACCTTTATCTATTTCGAAAATATCATTTTTGATATTGATATTTTCTAAATGATAGAGTATCAATAACAAGTTGACACACACAACGATATATATATGTATTACAAATCTTGTTCTATTTGTACTATAAATTTCAAAACCAATATTAATAGTCACACACTTTGTGTTAGTTTATATCATTACTAATTATATTAATATTAACACAATGAGTGTCACCATATGTATATTTAGTTGATTTCTTGTATAATACCTGATATAGAATTATTCTAGCAATCCCACAGCTCAAAAAACCTGTGTGCGGAGAGCCTGATGTAGCTGCTGACTTTCTTGGCCTAGTGCTTCATATTCTGATCCGAAGGCTTGCTAATATGTCTTTGACTTTGATATTCCTTATGTCAGTTCTCAAATTTTTTTTGTTAATTATTATATATATAGAACCTATTGATAGTGATTAAGCTTCTCCAGATTAATGAAAAAAAAATGATACTGTATGCATTTGAGGTGCTTCTCCCTCTCTCATAAGCACCGTGTAATGCAAGGGTGTGCATCAATTTGGTTCAACATGCCAATGCTAACTGGCTCAGTTTGGTTTGAACCATCCATTTGATATAACGGATTTGGTAACCTTCCCAATAGATCAAACCAAACTAAACTAAGCCGATTTAGTAAAAGTAGTATAAATTATTAATGCATATTAAAAATATTATTTTTAATGTTTTTATAATGATATAATATTTATTTTGATTATTTATATCTTAAAATATGTATATAAATAATTACTTATTAATATTTAATCATTTTTTGATGTCAAATTGAATCATACGGAATCGAATCGTTGTGCTTCAGTTATTTTAAATATTCAATTGATTTTTTAATCTCAAACTGAACCATATACACCGAATTGAATCGGAATGAATCGGTTCAATTTGAGCACCTAATTAAGCTCAGGTCTGAGTTTCAAAAATTGTCCCAAATTATTGCTCAAGATTCCGTACAAGTAAATTTGCGTACAACACCCACTATATAATAGTTCCCCGGCGAGTAAACATTTTCGGGTATTCTGCCTCTCAAGATCGATGGGTAGTGGCCATTCAAATCAAGGAAGGCTGAGTTAGGAGTCAGTCTCGGGGTTGGTTGGTCAGGGAAAATATCCAAAAAATCTCTAAAATTAAGAAACATGATTAGAAAAGGAATTCATCAAACTTTCTCTCAAAGGTAACATTATATTATTCTACATAATATACCTACTTTGCTCTTAATATTGTGGAAGAGTATGAGACACTGAACATGTATACAAACTGATTATACACATCACTATCTCGTAAAATCATCTTAGGATAAGATGAAAATGATCCACCGTAGTTATCATATGTGAAATCAATGGAACTATTAAAAGACGGTTGGGTTATCCTATAATGCTCTCCATGATATGACAAACACCAAGAACTTTGGGATGATTCAAGTCTGTACGTGGAGTGTGTGTGTGTGTCTTGCTCCATCATATCCAAGTTGCCTTGGTCTGTGGTCAGCATCTTATGTTGCATGGGTATAATATTTCTCTTCAACGAAGTGCTACTACTGTGGATGGGGCGTCTCTAGATTAGTTCTTCTTACAACAGAAGTGGTGCCGGTGGTGGTACCTTAGCCTTTGCCTTCTTCGTGCCTTGCTCCATCACTATTAGTTTTTTAAGAAGAATCATTCGAGATGTTTGATATCGCACTCGGATGTTGAGTTCTAGTGTGTATTCTCGCATCTCCTTGATCATGTCAAGATCAGTAATATCAAAGGAGTTAGTTAGAACTTGTTTACATTTATCCTTTGACTGTCTACCTTGGCAAGAAGATTGTCTAGTCTGTTGTCTCTTTGCCACTGAAGGAGGGATTCGGAATTCCTCAGAGAGAGGAACATTGTCAAGTTCTCCTTGAGCCCATTCTCGATCTTCTAGGCTGAACTCTAGTTTGCCCATCCCTTCACGATCATTGACCTAAGCTTGGAAATGATTTTTCTCTTGGAATATCTCTTCCAAGGCAACATTCGGCTCTTGTATAGTGGGCACCTCAGTTTATCTTCCTCTTGCTTCTTGTACCCACCTTTGCTCCTCCTTTTGGTTTTCTCTCATCTTCTCCAAAATTTTCAACTTCAATCTCATGTTATAGTAATAGTAGACTAGCAGCTTAAGTTTACAAGATATCTTGTATAGTGATAACCTGAAGCAGATGTTGTTTGGCTTAGGACATGGATTGCAACATCGGCCAAGTCTTTATATCATGGTGCCTCACCGTGTTCCATCCACCAGTCAGCTGTATGATATCATTGTGTGTTAGAACATAAATTTAATAAGTTTATTTTGTAAATAGAAAAATAAAATTATTGAATTATACATACAAGGACTAAGGAGTATAAATGCTTGTTGCACCATTACTGTCCCAAAATAAAATAACCTCATCCTATGGTCATGCATCTTGTTTGTTGCTATAATTGAGTGATTGTCCTTCCCAAGCATCCTACAAATGACCTCCTTGATGCTGTCCAACAATTCATTAATAGACTTGAAGATTGGACCGTAACAATATCTTGGGTTGAAAAAATGACTTGATAATTGACAATATAAAAGATCATAGCTAGCATTGATCATATACCCTAGAAGTTTGATTGACATATGTTGTTTGACTTAATTGTAAAAAACATACCTGTTGCATGTATAGAATGATACAATATTTTCTCTCATTGACGGTCAATGATGTCCCACCAAATGCTAAAATCGAGACCTTCTTCGATATATCTTCTTTTGCCTGCTCAAGTGCATCATACAAATATCCCATGTTGTCCTTCTTATCTCCATCGACTATTTGAAGGACCTTGACTAATGTCCCACAATATCAACTGTCTTATTTACAAGCCGCCAAAAATCTCTACTCTCCAAGGTCTCCTCTACCTTTCTCCCTTTTCACTTATCTGATGAAGTTGCCCTAGCAATCCAATTAGCCCATCCCAATGAAAGTATAATTTGGGTGAGGGAATCTATGTTGAAGGAGGCTCTCTAAAGAAATGTAGTGAGAAGCAAACTGAGTTGCCCTGAGCCGTAGGAGCTCTTGACCCTTTGTGTGCTCTCTCATCAAGTTAAGGATAAAGTTGTGACTATATATGAATGATACAATGTATTGGGCAGCCTTGACAACCTAATTTATTTAAAAAATCCTTGAAAATATCCTCTAACATTAAATCTAAGGAATGGGTAGAGCATGGTGCCCAATATAATTTTGGTCTCTTGACCATCAGCATTTATCTAACATCTTTATAGGTAGTTGCATTGTCTATCACTACTTGGACAAGTAGATTCTCTCCGATCTCTTTGATAACACCATCAATTAATTCATATTGGTATTTGGCATTCTTTACATATGTAGATGCATACACATACTTCCAAAAGATGGTCTTGGCATGACAATACACTAGAAAGTTGATAATCATCTTTCTAGTTATACCTATTAAAAATATAATGTATTAGATCTAAACTTAAAATTAATAAAGACTTGTAGTAGAAGAAGTGTTATATTGAAAAGGACTAACTTATCCAACCATCCGTCATCAATGTGTATCCACATTGGTCCCAAATACGTTCAAATGACGTGACATATTCCTTAATGTCATATGCCTCCATTGGATATGTGTTATATATCTCTTTTGGTGTCGATCCTGGCACTCCCCTACTGATGTGAGCTATAGTGTCTATCATCAACTCATAGTAAGACCCTTTTGCAATGCTAGTCTGTATGGAAAAAGTATCTGGAAGTTTCCTGCCCGATCTTCTCCTTACATAATTTCAAATTCTTCAATGCTGTGTTGATGCATGTTTGCTTTTGTTGCGATTGTATGATGACCGGATCTATAGAACCAATTGCCTGGTTGTCATCTTGTATGAAATCATGGATATCTTTCTCTTATACAATATTTGATCCTCTCCCACTTCCACTTCCATGTCTACTCCTACTGCCATAAACCTTTTGGTATTGTAATACATGTCTTCGTCAGCAAATGATCTTCAGCTTGTGTCCATCGCTTGTGCTAGGTCATTAGTTTTTAATTTTATATACATATATTGATGTAAAATATCAAAGATTAAAATATTATGTACCTTCATCAAATTCTTTGTATTGAGTTCTTTCTAGGTGCTTTTGTCCCGTGTCGTATTTATGTAATGAACGTCTTGTCGTTTCTACAATTTCTTCACAGATGGTGTCCAGATGTCTCTTTGAAGCTCCTTTTGACTTTTCCAAATTTTGTAGATGCATTTTAAATTGTGCACGTACCTTGGGTGGAGTTCGTATGTATGGTGCAACATCCCCTTAATACTGGTAAGATGATGTTTCAACTGGTAAGTTCTATCGTAAAGAATTTTATCATAATATTTACATTTCACTTTTCTTTGTTCCATTGACACCACCATGCAATGGAGCCAAGCTTGATCATTTCGGGTCGAGTAGAAGGTATCATGGCTTATAGAAAACATATTGACATTTGAATAATAAAATTAAAATAAAAAACTGAAGAGAAAAGAACACTTAAAAATTGAGATTGACAAAAGAACTAACAAGATAGTTTACACCAACTTAAGCTAGAGAAAAAGTTGAAAGCATAAGAGGGTTGAGAGAGTAAGAGAGTGAGTGAGTGAGTGTTAAGAGGTGTGGGGAATAAGGCAAAGGGGCTATTTATAGCCCCCAAGGGGGGAGTGGGGGGAGGGCAACGAGGGTGACCCAGTTGGCAAGGTCTCCAGCCGGGTCACACAACCCCTAGACAGGTTGCGCAATTCCATCCCTAGACACTTGTGGGGTCACCCGATTGGGTCGGGATTGGGCTAGTTGGCCCAGAAACCGGTTGGGTCACCCGACTTAGGGCAACCCCGGGCAACCTAGCCTTCCATAGTTCAAAACTCATTGTGTAGTGTCGACTCCAGAAACGGGTTCCGGATCGGCACCTCAAGAGAATGTGAAAGATAGAATAGGGGAAATGAGAGTGAATCGGAAAACACTCAAAAAGCGGTAAAAAATCCTCACCTTGGTCCCACACTCACATTGATCCCCGAACTTTCATCTCACGGCGTCGCTCGAGCACCGGAGACGGTTCGGGTCATGTGGGAGGAGAGTGACGAGGAGATGAACTTAGAACATGAATAAAAGGTGGTCACCAGGAGCCGCGAGCTCCTCTTTATGGAATAGAAACAATATTGAGTTGATTTGACCGTGTGTACCTTAGCGTGGGAGATTGGGATGTGGGTTCAACCTTCTTCTTCTTCGGCCGATCGATGAAGAAGAGTCCAACCGATGCTAGCTTGATCAACCTGTGCAACTAGAACAATAAACCAAGTGAAAAAAACCGATTAGAACTATGGAAAGTGTAGAAACTATAGGAGAAGAGATGAAACAAAGAAGCAATTGGAATAGAACTCACCGGATTGGGACGAGCCCTAACCCCTTTTTTGTGTTTATTTTTTTTAATTATGTAAAAATTATGAAAATGAAGTAAAAGATATTCTAAGACAGTAAATAAACTGAATGAAATGAGTTAAGAAGGACTTATGAAGTGTGTGGCTTAAGTTGAAGCCAAGTTGGTTGAAGAAGGCCGGTTTGGGTAGCTTTGCACCCTTCTTGAGCGACTTTGGTGAAGAAAATGTTACGGACGACCCTGATGTCAGAATCAAATGACAATTATTTCTATGGATACAGAACTTGGAGAGGAAGAGATATTATGTTGATGACCTTTCCGGAATATATCTGTAGAAGTCTGTAAAAATTCTGAAAGTGGGAGGATATAGAAAACAAAACCTGGATGGTGCAGCAACCGCCACGAACAAACGGCAAGTCGGAATTGAGTGCCGTCAGTTGCAGATGAAAGAGAACGAAGAGAGGAACAATTTCGGTGTTGAAGACTTTAGCAGAAAAAGCCTCAGATTTTCTGCAGAAGCCGATGAATTTGGTTGCTGAAGAACACACGGATCGTGCTTCTCCTTCGCCTCGGGATCGATCTCTCGGCGTCGGATCGGCTTTGGACGTTGGGACGGCCTCAGGAGAGAGCTTGGACGACCTAAGGATGATCTATGCACGAAGGATTAACCTTGGGTCATTGAGAATGGCCCTCAATTTATAGAGGGGAGAAACTGGTGCAAAAAATTGAAACTAGACCGACCGCGCCCCCGCCTTTCAAAGGAGGCGAGGGTGCACCCTCCACTTGAGAGTGCGTAGGGTGCGCCCTCACTTTGGGGGCGCGGTCTGCGCGCCCCCCAGTTTCAAAGAAACCGGGGGCGTGGTACGCATCTTATTGCTAAAAATCACCGGAATCTTCCGAAAATTGCTAAAATCCGACTTGACATGCGTAACGCATCCCCGAACCGGGGGCGCGGTACAAATAATCGAAAATTATTGATGGTAACCTTCCAAAAATATGGTTTAGAAGGTGTAAATCGGGGCAATTTTCGATTTTCGGAAACTGACCATGCCCCGGCGTTTCAAAGGAGACAGGGGCGCGTAGGGCGCGCCCCCAGTTTGAGGGCGCGCAGAGCGCGCCCTCCCCTTTCAACGGGAGCGGGGGTGCGGTACACTCTCTCTCTTACGCGCGTGTTCCGCGTGCCATAACTTGCAAACGGGATGTCCGATTCAGCTCCCGTTTGTTGCGTTGGAAATAGGGCCTTCAAACGCACCTCCTCAAGTCGGTAAACCAGCCGGCATGACTCCTGAGATGATCTCACGGGGCTTTCTACCGGTTTACCCTTTCGCGAAAAGCCGAAAATCACGGCGGAGATCCGAAGGGCACGGTTCTGGTTGAGGAATCTCGGGTCAACTCGGGATGACTCAAAATGATGACCGAACAAGTCTGGTACAGTCGAAAAACCCGAAATCATCGAAAAATCTGAGATTGACCCGGTAAATGTGAACCGAAACTCGGAAAAGCCGTAAAACCCTAAAATCGACCGAAATGGCCGTATGGCCCCGGTTGATGAAATATACCGCTAGGATCGACCCGGACGACTCAAAGAGATACGGTGATGACCGGAAAGGCCTAACGCGTGGTCCAGGATAGCCGTGTCAGTACAGATCGAAAAAGCCGTAACGAGAGCCATCATTGACCGACGACTACCGAAATGACTTCTCGGAAACCCTGAATGTCACGGAACACATGCGGGACTCCCGAGACCTTCAATTAAGGACTATTCAAGGTCTTTCATCGAGCAAGCTCCGTGTTTTCACAATTCACGTGTGGCTCTCGCTTGAAGGTTACGACATTGTTCTAGAAATCATCGGTCCATTCCCAACTCACAAGGGGCTCCACCAGCATCCTTAGCTCATCTCCACGAGGTAATCCGAATCAGGTAACGGTCAAATAAGAATATCGCCTATGGAATAAGAGTCTCGGGCTCTGAATCAGGCCAATTTGGCGTGTCTACAGCTTGCCTCGCCTTGATGTCGGCTTTGCAAGGGAATGGCTGTAGCGAAGCGGAGTGGAACGTAGAGAAAGCATAGTGAAGCGAGATGGATCATAGTGGAATGTAGTGGAGTGAAATGGTGATGGACTGAAAAGGTGGCATCAAGTTGTAGATATAGACACGCTCAACGACCAAATTCGGCAAGACAAATCTCCTCAAGTCTCCTAGTTAACTGCCATGTTTCATCAAGTCTTCCTATGTTCGATTGGTAAGAGATGTGCCATTGGCACGAGAGAAGAATAACCAACCCCCAACGCGGTAGGGAGTCCCCGAAACATGGGTTCGTAGGTTCATCATCAGCCGGTAACCCGATCTTTGCGGTGTTCCTGTACTGTGATGGGCTAAAGTTTAAAAAGAGATTTGTTTTGAAAAAGTAAAAGAATACCAATCGAGCACATTCAGGCTCTTAGATTCATTTAAGTCTTCCAAGAGACAAGATTTGATTCGGAATGGAATGATCTCAGATTCTAAAAGGTAAATGTTGAAGCACAGACCGTGAAGATAGTGACGGTGCAAGTTCTGACTGAATAAGAGGCCCTTGGCGGGATAAGTTGACTGCCACGGTGGGATAAATAGCAAGAAGGTTGTTGCAGTGGCCATAGTGGTGATAGAAATGAAAGATTTGGAGGCACAAGGTGATTACCGAACACGGTGGGATTAACAGACACGGTGGGATATTAGAAAGGTCGGTGTGACTAGAAAATACGGTGGGATTATCAAACACGGTGGGATTAGAAAACACGGTGGGATTCAGAATGATCGGAATAGGATAAAAGATTCAGAGACTAGGGTAAGAAGGTGAAGATTATGAAAGGATGTATGTGATAACAAAAGAAAATGTAATGCAACTAATGTTACGTGATGCATGCTGGGCTCAAGAAAACAAAACAAAACTTGTATAACAAATAGTTGAAGATATAAATTGTCTATGAGGTCAAGATACCCATTTGGGAACCATTGTCCCTCTCAGCACAACTTTGGCTTATCCATGAGCATTGGAGATGACCCGCCTATCGTAGATTTTGATGAAGGGGATCTCGGGTCAAGTCTTCTCCGCATTCATGGTCTTCAACATCAATGCATAAAATAAATAGTAATGCACCTAATATATGCTAAGAAAGGAAATGATAACGGTGAGTTTGCAGTGTGATGACATGCATTCTCACAAAAGAGTTCATGTGTCCTAATGAGGACATAGAGTGAAAGTTTCTCGGCAAAATTGAGGCCGAGGTAATGCACGGTAGAGTTGAAGCCGAGGTTATGGTGACACCTCCTCCTAAGAATCCTTAGGGTAGGGAAGTGGCGAGCATCACCTTGTTGTGTAGTTCTCCTCGTTTGTTCTTCGTGCCTGAAACACTCGAAAAAGGAGATTAGAATGCCAATATGGCTTACCCCTTTACAAGTTGCAGTATGTCTTGACCTTTGTCAAGGGATGTAAAGTTTTTCTTGTGCCTGAAACACATAGAAGGAAGAGATTAGAACGACAATGCGGCTTATCCCCCTTGCAAGTTGCAGTATGCCTTGACCATTGTCAAGGGGTAATAGCCTTCTTAAGGGTGTAAAAATAAAGCACCAAATATGTAGAATGTAAAGACAAGAATTCAAACCAAGCATGGTTATGAAATTGTTTTTTTCAAAATTTTGTTGAATTTGAAAAAGAAGTTTCATAAAAAGATTCAAATTTTTTTTTGGGATTTTAAAAATATTCATTTTTTTTGGAGTTTTGAGAATAAATTTTTTTTGGAGTTTTGAAGATATTCAACTTTTTTGGAGTTTTTGAAAAAAAAATTTATTTTTTGAGAGAGAAAATTCAGTATTGACACAAGTTCTCATCACTCGGTTGTTTTTCGAGGTTCACTGGTAGATACTATGTGCAAAATGGGGTTCCTTACCCAGAATCTTTTCGACCTTCAACCTTTGATTGGCCAGAGTTTAGCTTCGATTTGGTTGGTCCACCCACACCCTAGGGGTTAAGAATGAAGAATTGCGGGAAAGTCCTCGATATGATTTGAAGATGTCGAGAGGGATTTCTCTACTCACACCCAATTGCTCGTTGGGGTTCGGCCTCTTCAGGTCTTTTCTTCTTTATTGACAAACCTATTTTGTGGCACATGTTCGGACGTGTGCTTTCACCTGTGAGGTCATTGCCCATCTTTTAGTGCCTTTTTTTTTCATTTTCTACATTTCGGGTAATCATTCAGACAAGCCCATATTTGTTTAAACCTGTGGGGTTCATTGCCCATCTTTTGGCACCCATTCTTTTCTTTGAGAAGTTGGACCTTCTGAGACGGCCTACTAAGGTGGCGGATGCTTTCGATACTCTCCCCCTCTAGTCCCCTTTGCCTATCTTGGATTGTACAGAAGAGAATATGGTGAGGGTTTTCCTTCCATCTCTAAGCCTTGCCTAACTTCTCTCGGGTGTCAGGTCATCTAGATTCTGAGATAGGGACGTGTTGTGTGTGTAGAATGGTATCTACCCCTGACTCCTAGACAACAACCTAGAACATGTGGACTTAAGTCATACTAGTAGTTCTCTCCATTTTTTTGAGGTAGATTACATTCTATAGGTGAATCAATTGAAAACATGCCTTGCATTGTAAAGAATTCATTAGGATAAAACAAAAGGTAGTTATTATCAATCATAAATTTCTCTCAAGTAAGATTGTCATGTGAGATTAAAAATCATTTTAAAAAAAATATTGCTTTGCTGATGACATAATGATGATGAATGCAATTTCATGTAATACTTGAGAGAAGGAGAAGTTCATTGTTGATGATGGCTTTTCTTGTGCTTGCCTTGCCTTGCCTACCATGTCTTGCCTTGCCTTGCCCAACTGCTTCCACTTTTGATATGCACCATATTGCATTGGATTGAAGATTCATAGTCAAAGGATGAAGTGAAAGATGTGGAGGATCTGATTTAGCATGGCGAAGTCAAAATTAATGATGTAAAAGGCAAAGATTGTGGTATCACCTAGGAAATTTCTCTACCTTGATTTTTATTGAAAGTAAAACTTGGGAAAAGAAAGAGAATTCAAAAAGGAAAGAAACATGCTTGGAAACAAAAGTGAGTGAAAATGGGCTCTTGGGCTCGTGAGTTGAAAGTGGGCTTGAAGGCCCAGGAGTCGTCGGAATCAAGAGGCACGTGAGCCCAAGATTTGAATGTGGGCTAGAGAGGCCGGTTGATGTTGATGGGCATGAGGGCTCGATTGGAGGTGATGGCTCAAAGACCCGATTGGAGGTTGAGCCCGAGGGACCCAACGAAAAGAGCGGGCACACGGGCCCGATTTAGATGGTTGGGAGCAAGATTGTGATTTGTGATGGGCTCTCTAGCGCCATTGAAGAGTATGGGTACACAAACCCGAATTCAAAGAAGTGGGGGCACGGGGGCCCGATTTCTAAGAAGTATGGGCACACAGGTCCAATGGTGAAGAAATGGAGGCATACAGGCCCAAAGTTGAAGGAGTGTGGGCATACTCGAGGTTGTTGAAAGGTGGGCATGTGGACCCGATTTAGAAGAAATTTGGGCACATGGGCCCGGTTGCAAAAAAACATGGGCATGTGAGCCCGGTTGAGGTGAATTGTGGGCACGTGGGCCCGATTGAGGTGAATTGTGGGCACGTGGGCCCGATTTAGAAAAATTAAGGGCACATGGGCCCGATTGGGGAGAATTATGGGCACGTGGGCCCGATGGAAGGAAAGGGGCACGTAGGCCCAGTTGGGAAAAATGGGTATATGGTCCTAGTTGAAGGAAAGGGGCATGCAAGCCCGATTGATGAAAAGGGGCACATGGGCCCGGTTGGATGAAAGGGGTGTAAGGGCCCAATTGTAGAAGAGGGGCATGAAAACCCAGTTGAGTGGGATAAAGTGTGGGCTGCAGCCTTAAGATTGACAGATTTTGGACCCATGGGCCTGATTGATGGTTGTAAGAAGGATAAAGAAAGGGCAGTGGCCCTAAGATTGAGGAATTGTGGGCCCATGGGCCCAATCGTTGATTTGGAAGGGAATAAAGAAAGGGTCGTGGCCCTAACATTGATGCTAAAGGATTTGCCTGCCTATCTGGAGGAGGTCCCAGTATCCCTTTGTCTATGCCCTTCTGGAGGCTTGTCGATTCATTTTCCATTTCACTGACCAATTCTATCCCTTTATTTTTTTGTTCAGGGGTCAATTCTATCTCCCCAGCTTCAGGGATCAATTCTAATGATGGCAACATTTGATCTATACCTGGATAATCCTTGTCTAGTCCTTGACAATCAACTAAATTTGTGATCCTCTCATCTAAGCTCCCTACAGTAGGCTTCTCCTTAGGTTGTTCTATAAAAGGGGGCATGCCTAGTCTAGGGGATTTTGGAAGTATCAAAGGGTTTGGTTCAACCTCCCCTACTGGCTGACTTGGATCTTGAAAAATAGCAACGATATGCTAAGGGGTAGAAACTGATTTTTCTACCAGGGCAAGAGCACAAATGGTTGGAGTGATTGATTCTTCTGCCAGGGCAGGAGCTTGAAGGGTCGAAGTGTCGGAATCTTCTACTACAACAAGAGCAAGAATAGTAGGAGTGATTGATTCTTTTGTTGGGGGCAAGAGTAATAGAAGAAATGATTGGTTGTTGTGCAACCAACTGAGGAGGATCCCTATGCGGTGGTATTGGTTGAGAAGCCAGGGTTTGCTCGATCGGCTTAGGATGAATGATTGGCCGAGGGACCATTGGTGAAGTGGGTTGAGGGGCCAAGGCTTGCGTGGCTAGCCGAGGGGTTGTTGTTGGAATAGGCTGAGAAGCCAATGGTTGGATGATTGGCCGATGGACCTTAAGAAATGTTGGTGGAGTCGAAGGCTGGGGAACCGGTTGAAGTAATGGAGTATTCGCACAAGCAACAAGAGGAGCTTTATTAAGCGTGGTTGGTTGTGCCATTGACTCGGGTTGCATGACTGGCTGGGGTTGGGGCATGGGTGGCCTAATCAACTGGCGTCGAGGAGTTGGCCGATGATGATGATCTGGATCGGGTTGGGGAGGGCTCATAGGTTGGTTCATATCATCAATGCTCCTCTCGGCCATGGGCCTTAATTCATCAGAATATTGCATTAATTCCACATCTTCTCTTGCTTCCCCATTTATTGAATAACCTGGCCCATATCGTTGTAAGAATTTGGCCTTGACAATTTTGAAATCCCATATCTCTACTTCGTTCAATGAAAAAAACCAATCTAGGGCTGCACCCTCTAAAGATCTCCTAAAAAGAAAGGCAAGGGTCTTTCTATCATTCTACCATCGAGATGATTTGCTCAGAAAATCATTGACATGGGTGAAGGGATCACCTAAGCCATTGTAGTGATGGTAGATTCGCATTTGTGATTGGGGGATGTAGATAGTATAGAGGGGAAATTCAAGGGTTTCCTGATCCTTGGCAACAGGTGGGGAGGAATTCACCAGGGGGTGTGCATGTGGCACTCGGATAGGAGGGGGTGGGTTGGTGTGCAAGCTAAAGAATTACCCACAATGGGGTGAGTAGATGAAGTAACATGGTAGGACTACCCAAGTGGGGTTATGGTAAGAGGTCGAACAGCCAATTAGGGAGGCGAGGCAGCTCGGTTGACTTTGGCTGGACCTTGATCGACAGACATCTTATTCTTCGCTAGAGATTTTATGATTGACACTGCCTTGGGATCAAGATGAAAAGATAGTTCCTCAAAGAGTTGCTCCAAACTGTATGGAGCAGACTGATGGGCAACCCCTTGCTCTTTGGGTTCCATAGCAACATTGACATGGCTCTCTGGTTGGACCACGGGTTGTTGTTGAAGCTTGTAGAAACCCGGCTCATACTCTTGTTGCTCGTAGTAGTCCGACCTCCCAACGCGGCTTCCAGACCTTAGCATCATGGGCATCATGTCAATCTTTCTACAAGGATGGTTAAAAAAAAGAGCAAGCAAAGCACACAGTTGAAGATTTTTTGTTATGTTTTGTTTTTTTTTGAATTTTTTGTTTTAATTTGGTTGTTTGGAAAACAAGTTGAACACAAAATTAAAGAGGTTTTTATTTTGTTTTTTAGGTGTTTTGCAAGAAGAAATTTTTGGTTGTTTTCAATTTTTAGTGAGCAAGCAAGTTATGCAAACAAGTTTTTAAAATGACTACTCGACAATTTTTGGGTTGAAACCTTAAATTAGATAGATTGTTAACAATTGTTCACTTAAGTAGGTATGGTTCCTATTGCTTCAATCTTCAAGACCTAAGGTTGTCACTCAATCACCACGAGTAGGTACTTGGGTTCTTCGGGTTTTGAGAAAGTGGTACAACCGGCCCAATCGTGCAGAGAGAAATACTCCACGGATGGGGACTTACGGAGGTCTTGATGGAAACTACCAAATCAACTAGGAAGGAATATCTCAGAAGAGAGGTTAGAATCCACCAAGAAGGTGTTTGGAGGGTGAGGGTGTGTTGGGAGAGAGAGCCCCCGCCTCGAATGCCCTACGGATCGGAGCAAGTCCAGTACCCGATGCAAAAGCTAATGCAAAAATGAAAAATTGAGGGTAGGAGGAGAAGAAGCAATCAATATGCAAACATGAAATGAATGAAAGCTATTAAATAAAGCAAGTGAATGCAATCAAGACAAGCAATGATAAAATAAAACAAGTAACTAGCAACTAGCAACTAAAAGGTGGGTCGCGCGGGAACCGACTTGTGATGGAGTGTCCAAGTGGGGACAAATCTGAAGTGGAGGTAAAAGGATGGTCCACGTGGGGACCGATTTGGAAATAAGGTGGCTCACGCGGGAGCCGAGTTTTGGAGAGGAAGGTGGTTCACGCGAGAACCGATTTTTGAAGGAAAAGGGGTGGTTCACGTGGGAACCGGTTTGTTTGATTGGAAAAAGGGAAGAAGGGCCACTTGGGGCCAATTTAAAGTGGTGCAAAAGGGTGGTCCATGCGGGGACCGATCTTAAAGTGGGTTGGTCCACGCGGGAACCGGCTTAGAAAAGGGGTTGGTTCACGTGGGGACCGGTTTTTGTGAA
Source organism: Cryptocoryne crispatula var. balansae (assembly GCA_036172225.1). Classification (NCBI taxonomy): domain Eukaryota; kingdom Viridiplantae; phylum Streptophyta; class Magnoliopsida; order Alismatales; family Araceae; genus Cryptocoryne; species Cryptocoryne crispatula. The sequence continues at coordinate 32,212,818 of CM069929.1, read as the reverse complement.
GAAAACGGTGGTTCACGCGGGAACCGGTGTAAGAGTTGACAAAATAGAAAGATGGCCATGTGGGGCCAATATGAAGGTGCTGTAAAGGAGGTCGTCTACATGGGGACCAATATGAAAATAAGTTGGTTCATGCAGGAACCGAGTTGGAAAAGAAAGGTGGTTCACGCGGGAACCAGTTTATATGAAGAAAAGTGGTTCACGCAGGAACCGGGTTGAAATTAAAAACAAGCAAGTCAAGTCCACATGGGGGACAATCTTAAAGAAAGAGTAAACAGCAAGTTTAAAGGTAAATTGACATGGAAGAGGTAAAGGACAAGCCGGTTCACACAGGAACCAAGTCGGAAAACAACTAGTTGCACAGATCAATCAAGCTAGCACGGTTGAAGACATTGGTTGTCCCACCGTGGTCGCCAAAAAGCTGTCGACTCCAGAAACGGGTTCCGGATCGGCACCTCAAGAGAAGGTGAAAGATAGAATAGGGGAAATGGGAGTGAATCGGAAAACACTCGGAAAGCGGTAAAAAGTCCTCACCTTGGTCCCACACTCACATTGATCCCCGAACTTTCATCTCACAGCGTCGCTCGAGCACCGAAGACGGTTAGGGTCATGTGGGAGGAGAGTGAGGAGGAGATGAACTTAGAACATGAATAAAAGGTGGTCGCAAGGAGCCGCGGGCTCCGCTTTATGGAATAGAAACAAGATTGAGTTGATTTGACCGTGTGTACCTTAGCGTGGGAGATTGGGATGTGGGTTCAACCTTCTTCTTCTTCGGCCAGCCGATGAAGAAGAGTCCAACCGATGCTAGCTTGATCAACCTGTGCAACTAGAACAATAAACCAAGTGAAAGAAACCAATTAGAACTATGGGAAGTGTAGAAACTATAGGAGAAGAGATGAAACAAAGAAGCAATTGGAATAGAACTCACCGGATTGGGGCGAGCCCTAACCCCTTTTTTGTGTTTATTTTTTTAATTATGTAAAAATTATGCAAATAAAGTAAAAGATATTCTAAGACAGTAAATAAACTGAATGAAATGTGTTAATAAGGACTTATGAAGTGTGTGTCTTAAGTTGAAGCCAAGTTGGTTGAAGAAGGCCGGTTCGGGTAGCTTTGCACCCTTCTTGAGCGACTTTCTTACAGAAAATGTTACGGACGACCCCGATGTCAGAATCAAGTAATGTTTGTTTATATGGATAAAAAACTTGGAGGGGAAGATATCTTATGTTGATGACTTCTCCTGAATCTATCTGTATAAGTCTGTAAAAATTCTGAAAGTTGGCGGATATAGAAAAAAGAACCTGGATGCGCGCCCTCAGTACAGCAATCACCACGAACAAAAGGAAGGTCGGAATAGAGTGCCGTCAGTTGTAGATGAAAGAGGACGAAGAGAGGAACAACTTCTATGTTTAGTACTTTTGCAGCAGAAGCCCTGTATTTTATTCATAAGCCGATGATGTTGGTTACTGTAGAACGCATGGATCAGGCTTCTCCTTCGCCTCGGGATCGATCTCTCGGCATCGGATCAGATTTGGACGTCGAGACGGCCTTGGGAGAGAGGTTGGATGACCTCAGGACGAGCTAGGCATGGAGGATTAACCAGGTCATTGAGAATGGCCCTCAATTTATAGAGGAGAGAAACCGGTGCAAAAAATGGAAACTGGACCGACCGCGCCCACGCCTTTCAAAGGAGGCGAGGGCGCGCCCTCCACCTGAGGGCGCACAGGGCGCGCCCTCACTTTGGCGGCGCGGTCTGCGTGCCTCCCAGTTTCAAAGAAACTGGGGGTGCGGTATGAATCTTATTGCTAAAAATCGCCGGAATCTTCCGGAAATTGCTAAAATCTGACTTTACATACGTAACGCGCCCCCGAACCGGGGGCGCGGTACAAATAATAGAAAATTATCGATGGTAACCTTCCAAAAATCCAGTTTAGAAGGTGTAAATCGTGGCAATTTCCAATTTTCGGAAACTGACTGCGTCCCCGCATTTCAAAGGAGACAGGGGCGCGCAGGACACGCCCCCAATTTGAGGGCGTGCAGGGCGCGCCCCTGTCTCCTTTGAAATGCAGGGATGCAGTCAGTTTCCAAAAATCAGAAATTGCCGGCACACAGAGCGCGCCCTCCCCTTTCAAGGGGAGCGGGGGCACGGTACACTCTCTCTCCTGCGCGCGTGTTCCGCGAGCCATAACTTGCAAACGGGATGTCCGATTCAGCTCCCGTTTGTTGTGTTGGAAAGAGGGCTTTCAACCGCACCTCCTCATGTCGGTAAACCAGCTGGCATGACTCCCGAGATGTTCGTACGGGGATTTCTACAGGTTTACCCTTTCGCCAAAAGCCGAAAATTGCGGCGGAGATCCGGAAGGGCACATTTCCGGTTGAGGAATCTCAGGTCAACTCGGGATGACTCAAAATGATGACCGAACAAGTCCGGTACAGTCAAAAAACCTGAAATCATCGAAAAATCTGAGATTGACCCGGTAAATGTGAACCGAAACTTGGAAAAGCCGTAAAACCCTAAACTCGACCGAAATGGCCGTATGGCCCCGGTTGATGAAATATACAGCTAGGATAGACCCGGACGACTCAAAAAGACCCGGTGATGACCGGAAAGGCCTAACGCGTGGTCCAGGATAGCCGTGTCATTACAGATCGAAAAAACCGTAACGAGAGCCGTCATTGACCGACGACTACCGAAATGACTTCTCAGAAACCCTGAATGTTACGGAATGCATGCGGGACTCCCGAGACTTTCAATTAAGGACTATTCAAGGTCGTTCATCGAGCAAGCTCCGTGTTTTCACAATTCACGTGTGGCTCTCGCTTGAAGGTTACGAAATTGTTCCAGAAATCATCGGTCCATTCCCAACTCACAAGGGGCTCCACCAGCATCCTTAGCTCATCTCCACAAGGTAATCCGAATCAGGTAACGGTCAAATAAGAATATCGCCTATGGAATAAGAGTCTCGGGCTCTGAATCAGGCCAATTTGGCATGTCTACAGGTAGCAACATGCATCTTTGATGTAGAGCAGAACCAAGCACAACTTTTATGGGGACTGAATCTGATAGTACACGATGCTATTCATCTTCTACTTCTTGTAGAACCATTCAAAATTTACAATGTTCTTATGTATTATACAATTCCAACTTTGGAAATTTAGTTGTGATACTACAAGAAAAGTTGTTATTGACAACAGCTTCTAAAATTTGTCCTCAAACAACTTATATGCTACAACTAAGGACCAACCATTGTGACTATACAATAACTGGCAATGGCTTACTAAAGCCGTTGCAATGATTAGTATTAGCGATGGCTCTAGCTGTTGCACACCAAAATAAAAATTATGGAGCAGGAGTTCGGGTTGATCTGTATGTTAGTGGTGACAACTTCTCTAATGAGGTGTTTGGTTGAAAAATAATTTTTTGTACACTTTTATGATAAAAAGTTGTATTAAAATAAAATACGAACTAACCATGACAAAAAATTATCATGTTTGGAGGGATGTGATACTAAAAAAAAAAACTACCATATATGACCAAAAAAGTGGGAGACCACGAGATAAAAGAGGTGAGACCCTTTTTTTTCTAAGAAGGAAATCACTTTAAAAACATAAAATTGTCATGGTTGCCAAACACCTCTTTTAACAAATTTTATTTCAAAAACATAAAATTGTAGCAAAAACTCAAATTATTATGCAATCAAACACCCCATAAGCCATTACAACTAATTCTTACTAGCGATGACCTAAGCAGTCTCTACTTGGTGAAAGATGACTATTCAATAGTTGTCTATCAATAGCAATGGTGGAAGCTGCCACCAATGTCATTGAGTGCATTGCCAATGTTCATTTAATATTAAACCCACATGAGCCCTTTTCTCCCTCCCCAACTCTACGAGAACACTCACTCTCTCCCTCTACTCTGCCATGAGAGGTCTCCCTCTCTCGCAATTGCCATCGCCGTCAGCCTCCTCCACCCTCGCCGCTATCTTTGCTAGCTGCTGCAGCCACCATTGCTACCAGAGCTCTTTCTTCTAGTGATATCTTCCTTTTCTGCCACTAAATATCCTCATTTAGGTTCTTTCTAACCCTAATTATTTTGTTTATGATTTTATAAATATAGTTTTTATGAATTTACTTGGTTTAGGGTTTGTTTGTGTGAGATTTATCTTATTTTGGTAATTTTGTTAGTTTAGGGTTGTTTGTGTGGGATTATCTTTTTTATATTTACTAATATCTTGATTGATCAAAGCAAACTACTTATAATGAACATTTTATAACCATTTAACTATGTTATCCTTTATCATCAAATCATATTATAAAGAACATTTTATTGCTTTGAACTCAATCTTTATAAATTGTCTCAATAAAATTTGTTTGTACACATGAGTCATATGGCTCATTCGGTATAAGATTAATTCAAAGATAAATTCAACTTATCTCTAAATGTTTTGAAGATAAATTTGGTTTAGCACTAAACTAAAGATGTGAGAAATAAATAAATTTAATTTAAATTTATTCTCTAATTAAAACTATGCTAAATGAACTTTAATATTTTATTCCATTTCGTCTATACTTGAGTATGATGGGATTGCTCCTTTTGGCCAATAGTGCAAATGACTAGTTCTTTACTTCCTCTTGGAAAGTAAGCAAGATGATAAGATTGGGATGATGTAGAAGTTATAAAGAACAAGAAAGCACCCGCAAGGTGGAACTCACCTTGTGTAGCTGCTCCTCCTCCCCATTATTTCCTTGTTACCCACCCTCTTATTGCCCTCTCTCTTTGCAGGGGCACCACCGCTTGCCGACTATAGATCTAAACTAGTTAGGCCAATCCAAATTAGTTTTTGGTTTGGATTGGCTTAAACAATCACAAAACACCAAAAAATGAGATAGATCCCAAAACATGGCCAGTTAGGCAATCCAAGCCGATTTCTAGTTTAGATTTTCCTAATAGCCATAAAACCTAAAATAAGGGTTAGAAGCTAAGCTGACAATAGTTAGGCCAATCCAAACCAGTTTCTAATTTAAATTGGCTTAAATGACCACAATAACATATAAAATAGGATAGATCCCAAATGATGGCCAATCAGGCCAATCCAAATAGGTTTATAGTTTTAATTAACTTAAGTGATCACAAAACCCCAAAAAATGAAATAGATCCCAAAAGATAGCTGATTAAGCCAATCCAAACTGACTGGTTTTGATTGCCTTAAATGACCACAATGATAGTAATATATACCTTACAAGCCAATCATATATGATATGATTCGACATTTATAGAAATATCTCATTCAATTAATTAGATAAATCTTTATTACTAGCTCTTATTAAATACATATATTGTAATAAAGTCTTTGAACACATGCAATGATAGTTGAATCATGATGAGGTTATGATAATGAGATCATTCACTTAGAGATATGTGAACTAAATGTTCCTAGCCATATGATTCTTGAGATGGGACATCAAAGATTCAGATAGACTAGTGTATGTGATGTCTTCTCTTGTGATGAGAATAACCTATCTCATTAGTCTTTAATATGAGAAAAATATCATATACATTAGTTTATCTGGATTTTTGATGTCCCATCTCAAGGATCTTATGACTAGGAACATTTAGATCACATACCTCTAGATGATCAATCTTATTATCATGAACTCATCATGATTTAATTATCATTGCATGTGATCAAGGACTTCATTATGATGTATGCATCAAATAAGAGCTAGAAATGAAGATTTGTCTAATTAATTAAATGAGATATTTCTTGAAATGTCGAATCATATCATACATGATTGGCTTATAAGACATACATTTCTATTACTTATTAGACATGTGTCTGCTTTGTCTTAATACAGTCAACATTTTCCAAAGTCTGTAAAGTCAAGAGAAGAAAGTACTACTTTCACTAATCTTTGAATCCCCTCAATAGTGATATGCCTAAATCTCTTATGCTGAAACATGGATGACTTTTCATCTTTTCTATCGCTCTTATTACTGATTAGGAATAAAGTATGAAGAGTATCTTGGATGTGTTCTACCATAGAAGAGAGACAATTTGAATAAACCATCAGAATGATTAATAGTACCAACAATAATTGAATCATTGATTAAATTCTAGAAATAATTTAAAAAAGTAAAATAAAACCCTTTGAAATCAAGTTTTTATACAGACACCAAATTTTTATTTAATGATGGCACATAAAAGGTGATGGAAATGTATGCCCTACAAGCCAATCATATATGATATGATTTGACATTTCTAGATATATCTTATTCAATTAATTAGGCAAATCTTCATTATAAGCTCTTATTAGATGCGAATATCATAATGAAGTCCTTGATCAAATACAATGATGATTAAATCATGATGAGATCATGATAATGAGATTGATAGAGGTATTTGATCTAAATGTTCCTAGTCATAGGATACTTGAGACGGGACATCAAGGATCCGGATAGACTAGTGTATGTGATGTCTTCTCATGTGATGATGATGACCGATCTCATTGGTCATTAGTGTGGAGACACTGAGATACACATACAGGTGCTCATTAGTTGAATGAGTTCACTGAACTGATCGAAATAGAAACCCTGAATGGTACCTTACCGAACTGTTTATTAGGGTTTTCTATCATCACGGTTGCATGGTTGGACCTTTGACCTGAGTTGCCAAAGATACCTTGTTGGGTGGAACTTGTGCTTTGACCATTGACTTATGGATCACCGTTTAGATGGTCCAGTATAGCGATGGATCAGGCACAAGGAAAACCCAATGGAGGCAATTGAGCGGACAACAAGGGATCGTCCACTCTCGGTAAGTGAGAGTGAATGTCCTATGGGATAGTACTCTAAATCCATGGCCAGGGTAGATAGGATAATTGGAAAAGGAGTTTTCCAATTGATCCAATTCCGAGTACATGATCCTATAGAGTCGGTACACTAAGGAGTTGACAGTCGATGCCGTACTCCTTTCCGACCGGGACATTGGATGGATGAGAGTTTATATCCATGCAGTAACTGATGATGGAAAGGCTCATTGGAGATGAGATTATCCTCATAGCCATTTGGGATCATGGGATGTGGCTTGTACCCTTCATGATCGGTAGGCCGATTAATCTGTTATCGGATAATAGATTTAATTAAATTAAATAGAATTGTTCTATTTTATTTAGGCCTCAACCAAATAGGATATGAGCCTAGTGGGTCACACACAAAAGGACTTATCCACAAGTACAGAGGCAAGGATGTAATTTATGAAAATTTTGGGTTTTATGAAAAAATCTAAAATTCTCTATAAATACTAATGGTTTCAGCCAAACCCAATCAAGCCAAGGGTGTTAACCACGTTCTCAGCCTTCTCCCTACCTTATTCTCACTCTAGAAGGTGTCCATGGGCGATGGAGCTCCGTTCGGGAAGAGTTCTCGAGGCCGGCGCGAAGGGAGAACCTGCTGTGGATGAAGTTCGTGTGGATACTGCTAGAGACCGGACACTTGAACGGTCTGAAGAGCTTAAGAAGTTCATCTCCTTCCTCTCCATGGGATTATATGAATTCCTATTAGGTATATTCGAAGCCAATTTGATCAGTTTTTAGTTTTCGACGTTTGGTTCCGATTGAGACAGATTTCTAAAGGAACCCATAGGAATCATCTCTTCTGCTGCACCATATTTTTACGGACGATTCCTTACAAAAGGTGTCCTCTAAATCTAGAACATATCCACTACTTAATATAAGCATAAAAGTCCTATAGCCTTCAGTTGCGGACACATCCTATTCTCTAAGCAAATTGACTACTCACCCTCATTGACTAGCCTTTAGAATAGGAACATGTACATAGATATGGCAACATGCACAGTAGACCCAAAGTCAATCCACTAGGAATAAAAAAGAACATTAAAAAATGACACTCATGGCATACATGATAAGAGATCGTATTGCCTCTAACACTCCCATTGTGGGTGTTTTTCATCGAGGAGAGCTTGGCCATCAAGGTGTAACATTTGCCTTATCCGAACTGATGAACTACTCCTCAATAGCCTTAAGAAATGCACTAGCGCTAACATGTAGAGAAAAAATCCCTCTATGTTTTTACCAATGTGACCCTAAATAAATAGGAGGCAAATGATTCGATCTCTCCCAGTTTTCAAAGTGAGTCTTCTAGTTAGGTGTATGTTCTATAGTGATAGGAGCTAACTCATCCTATCTAGAATCTTCTAGTGACATCCTTGTTTTGTGTGAGCATCAGACAAATGTTAACCAGATTCTTTTTTTTTAACATCTTCTTGTTCATTACTCTTCTATAGGTGCTTCTATCATTGTTTCTATTTTTGTTTTCTTTTTAGGTGAGGCATATACTATTGGTTCAGAAATTGGGCACCAACTATCTTGAGTAGTGTTGTTTATGCTTGAAATTGATGATGGCCTTGTGAGAGTAGAAGCTTTGGTTACTAGATCTCTATATGAAAATTTGTTTCATTGAACACAACATGCTTGCTTTGAATTGGGATCAGAGCAATTATGCATGTGGGGTATCGAATTGTATCTAAGAAAGACACATTTCTTCAAGTGATAATCAAACTTATGACTATGGTATGATCTTAGGCATATAAAACATGAGCATACAAAAACTTTAAGAGTTGTATGGTCACATGATTCAGCAAATAAAAGCTCATATGGTGAGTAATTCTTGATACGAGGAGATGTCATCATGTTTATTAAATACATAGTTATTTGAACAACTTTTTCCTAGAATTGTAGAGGCAATTATGAATTGGATAATAGTTCTAGGCTTGCCACTATAATATGCTTGTGCTTCCTTTCATCTTTCCCTCTCTTTTTATGTGTCTGGAGGCAAGAGATTTTGTGTTGTATTCCACAAGAATTTAATTAGAACCATGTATTCTCTTCCTCTATTGGAGTGCAAAACTTTCATCTATGCTTTTAGAAATTTTTCACATCTTTGAGATCTTATAAATGTTATATGAACTTTTGATTTCCATTTTAATGGAAATATCTAGGTGTAGTAACTAAAGGCATCAATGAAATGCACATAATGCCAACTCCCATGAGTGGAGAAGTTGGGTGTTGGACCCTAAACATCAATATAAATTAATTCTAAAGGTGCAGTTACATTATATGTAGAGGTTTGTGTGTTAGCCTATTTGATTTTGCCAGTGTTTAGTAAAATATGTAGAGAGTGGGTAAGACAAATCTAAAAATAATATTCTTCAAAATCTTCATGAAGGGGTGTCCTAGCCTAGCATGCTAATTTTATACTAATGTCCTTTCGCCAATTAGTGTCTTTGGCTACTCCTTCTTGTCCAACTACAAGTTGTATGGTTCCTTATCGACTGGTCCCAGGAATATGGGGGTGCCTTGTTGCCTGGTTCTTAACAATAACACCATTAGCATTTAATGTTAAAACCACATTGTTATCATTGGTAAATTGACTAATCGATAATAGTTGTTTGTAGATGAGAGGAACACATAACAAAAACTTTAAGTGAAGAGATTTGCAATATAATGAAAGGTTTTAGGTTACCAGTGTTCAAGATAGGCATTCCAACATTGTTTCTCGGCATTACTTGGTCTATACCCATGTAAGGTGTATTAATTTGTAAATTCATCAATTGATTTGTCAAGTGATGAGTTGCTTTGGTAATTTGGGTGCCAAGTGGTTGATTTTGTATCATTTATGATAAAAGCTACTTTGTATTCTTTGGATTGCATCAGTGCTTTGCTTTGTCTTGGATTCGATACACCAAATCTTCTATAGCACACATCAGCCTTGTGTCGCATGCAGTTGTAGATCTGGCAACAACATGGGACATAACTGGACCTTTTTCTTCCTACATTGTTTTAATGGAATGGCTGTCAACCTTACTTAATTGTAGGTTGTGGTAGAATCTCTTTGCTTGGTTCTTGCTAGAATTGAAGGATGTTGTATGAACAAAAGGCTTTAGTTTTAGATCGAACTTGCATAAGAAATTAAATCTCGTGTTCTAGATGGTGCCTGTGAAGCTTCTCTAGTGTAAATGGTGGATTCCTTTTTACTGGCATTGGTACAAAGGACTCATAAGAGGAGCCAAGTTCTCCAAATACATTGTACATCGATTTGGTTGGAGGAATTAGTTGTCTGATGGGATAGCAAAGCTATTTGCATTGCTCTTGATCTTTTATATACAACTTGTCAATGATAATGATCTCTTGAGAATGGTACAAACCTTAGAATGTAGTTCTAAAGTTTGAGCTTATGAGATGAAGGCAGAGGCAAGAGTACTCCAGACATATTGAGCTCTTTGCAGCCTATTTATAAAAGAAATAAATTCTCAGAGAGTAAGGACAACAACCAATTAAGCATCATTTGGTCTCTCGTCATCTAGAAGGTGTATTTGAGATGGAGGGTAGGCTCAGAGGAGCTTTCATATTTCAAAATCATTGGTGGTGATGACTAGGTACTGTCTACAAGTCTCAAAAGGCCATGGCATTGCAATAATAATAGAAATTGAGCTTTTCACATGAGATAATTGTCATGCCTTGGCTTTAGTGAAAGAAAATTAGTTACTTTGAGAAGTACTAATTGCCTATGAGAGAACTATTATGCCACATACAATGGTGGACATGAGGATAACATTGCTAAGACCAAGGTAGAGGCCATTGGGCAAAGAAGGCACTAATACCAAGTAAAGGTTGTAGCATGGAAGTAGAGGTTTAATAGAAATGACAGGAGAAAATGGTCTCCTTATGGCATATTTATATTTTTAAACAATCATTGTATAAGAAGGAACCTTGAAGAAATATTTAGAATCATGAGGCCTTCCGTTACATTGAATAAATTTTTTTGTAGATAATTTGTAGTGATTCATGTATTGGGATTACAATGTACAATATGTAAGAAATCATTCTATAGAAGTGGAAGCATTCGATTCCTTAGATGTCATAGTCATTGCCTCGATCAGAACTGAATGATGAAATTGATAATTGGATTTGATCATATCGAATATATCTTTGTGGGATTCAAGTAATCCTTCAAGATTGAAGATGATCGAGCATTATTATGCTCTATGAGCCATCAAGTGTGCAGATTCTATCAATATCTATGGAAAGAAAAAAAGGGATTGACTTAGCCATCCACACCTCGAGAAGATGTCCACCACCGTGGGTAGAGCCTGATTTTAAGAGCCTCACAAACTCAACTTTCAGAGTTGACTTCTACATGAAGGGAAAGCTAGACATCTACAACTACCCTATTAGATCTACCTCTTTCAAGATGAAAGGGTGGCCTAGCTTTGGGGTAGTCAATGAAGAGGCGAAGAAGGGTGATGATAATATGCTAAAATAAATAGACAATCATGGACTAAATCATAGTATTGCAACACCAGAGCAAGATGGGTGTGCATAAAAAAATTAACATTTTATGCTGGTGTAGACATGTCTCCACTTTCGGAAGAACACTTATCTAAGTGGTTCTACTATCTCCTCCTCTAGTATCAGGTCTTCTTGTCATCAAAAGAGATTTAAGGGTGCATATAACAACAAATGTATATCAATCAATTAAGAAACTTTGATTTTAACCAAGGGGAGTTTATAACATGAAGGGAGGTAGAATATTCAATTAGAATTAATAAAAGAGGAATTAGGCATGCAAGCCCTTATAATTACATGGCCACATAATTAGACATCATCACACAACGTTCAATCTAAATCTATGATCTTTAAGCCTTCACACCACCAATCATCACATGAATGTAGTATGAATATAAGATAATTATATGATATAACATTTATATCATAAAATTATAACTTATATTTTTTAAATTCTTAATTTCATGCTTCTCATAATTTTAATGAAATAAATAACATAAGACAAACATATAAACATTTATATGTTTCGAACAAGTTAATCTAAGCTATTTAGAATAATCATACATTCACAAAGTTGTACATAAGTTGAAATTAATGTCCTAAGCACCAATTTTCAAAATCATCTTTTACATAACTGATTTAGATATTAATTTTATTGGTAAGTGATAAAAATAATTATATAACTTAATTAGGAATAAGTCTATGACAACAAGGTTAACAAACACCTAACAAATCATCAAAATATTTAATAATCTATTAAAAAATTTTCTATATTTTTTATTTTTTATAAAATTTTCAATTTTTCTAAGATTTAAACTATTTTTAATCTTTTTATTTTTTAAAGGCTGGTGGGCTCACAGGGCCGTGTGCCAACACACAGCCCTACATGTCCAACACTGGAACGCTTGGTCAAATCGTGAGTTGACCTACCTTTAAAACTCAAATCTATGACTAAGCAGCTTTACCGAGTCCACTATACGACACGGGTGTGTATGTTACATGCAATATTTATTAGTGTTTGTTGTGCTTGTCCATACCTACTTTTCTCTTGGGAGCACTATCTACTGAGTTGCCATTAGGGCATTGAAGATGTTGATGAGAGAGTAGGGTAAAGGTGGGTAATGGTCTCTTCTTGGTCCTACTTTCTTTGAAACATAACTAGCTGGAGGTGGTGCTTGGTTGTTGTTTTATTGTCTAAGTTGTTAGACTTGCTTAGGGTTTGCTTGAAAGAGTTAGGGTTGATTTTGGTTGTGTTGAATTTGGAGTTGACAAGGTTGGGGAGGGAGTTGAGGCCTATAGAATTGCTGGGGTTGTTGAGGTTGTTGAGGTCGAGATAGGAAATTTTGTGCATTGTGATTTGGTTGGGGGTTCCTATATTGAGGTGGGAGATTATACGTTGGGTACCCTACCAAACTCACATTTTTAATGTTTACTACTCAGTGACCATGTTAGTAGGGGTAGAGGTGGCCTTCTTTGTGGTTCAGGGCCTTGGGTCATAGAGGTTCATCAAGGGCATATCTTTGAGTTTGGTCTAGATGTAACCTGACCTTTCATACAACTCAGCAATGGTGCCAGGATGGTGCATGATGAGGATATTTTTCAAAGTTGGAGTAGCATTGACAATGAGTATTTTGATTTACTTGGCTTCTAAAAGTAGTTCTAGCAACTTTTTTGTTATGACCCTCCATCTATCAGCTTATCTCACCAAGTCTCCTTCATTTTTCATTCTTTTGGCCCAAAGGTTAGAGATTGAGTAATTCGGTCATATTCCATCGTTGTATCTCTGCAAGAATTTGGATTTGGCTATATCAAAATTACCTACCTCTAATAGGTCAAGTGAATAGAACTATTCTAAGGTGGGCCTCTCTAGTGATCTTCAAAAAGGGTAAACTAGAGTCTAGTGATCATCTTGCCTAAATGATGATTAATAAAGGAATCCTTAACAAGAATGTAAATATTTTCAATACTAATATAGTGGTGGTACACTGGAAACTTAGACATGGGAAGATGAAAAATTGGAAGGGAGAACAAGAGAGATTTTCGGAGCTGCTCAGGCATTGATCATGTAGTAGAGTTCTTTGCATTGCTCTCTAAGTTCATTGAATGCTGCTAGGTCAACAACTTGTTCTCAGACAATCAGGGGGGGAGGAGGATAAGTGGGTGCTTGGTGCACCGACATTTGATTTGGGTTGGCCGAGGTGGCCAAAGGGAAAGGTTGTATAGATGGGTACACAAATGGTGGCGTAGATGATTAGAAAAATAGAGTGGGGACCTAGAGGGCCTGGCAGCATGAGGATCCGGATGGTTAATGTTAGCTATTTGGAAGAGAGGACTGGGGGGCTATAGGATTGGTATGAGAATGACCATGTGGTGCCACATTGGATTGGCAAGCCACCGATCAAGGTGTTGAGATATGAGGACCACGTTCTAGGGGAGGGTAGTTAATAGAATATTTTTCCTTGAGGGCTTTTTGGAGAGCTTGGAGGAGTTGATCATGGCTGGATTGAGATAAAGCATCTTGAAGGGAAGGTGGATCAATGTTTGGAGAGATTGGGAGAGCTTCAAGTGGACCCTCTAGATCATTGACAACATAAACATGGCCGAGTGTGGCCGAGTAATCTAGTTGAGCTTTTTACGAGTTGTAATAGGCTTTGTATTCTTCAACTTTATAGTAATTTTTCATGAAGATGCACCCAGACCTAAGTGACATGGGCATAAAAGAAAAAGAGTAACATAAATAAAGCACCTTTTTATCATTTTAAATATTCTTCTCTTGCTTTTTGTTTTGACAAATAAGTATTACCTAAATCAAATATTTATTTTGACTTTTTTGGGTTTGTTCTTAATGGTTTTCTTTCTGTTGCTGTGAAGAAAGAAATATTAGCTCAAGTAACAATTTTTTTTTCTTAGATTTTTTTGAGAAAGAGTTTGCTTCCTTTTTTGAATTTTTTCTTTTGTGCACTAAAAAGTTAAAAACAAAGACTTGAAATGAGCAGCACAAAATTTCTTTTGTTGTTTCAACCTTATATTAGTGGGTTTTAAGAGAATAATGTCCACACCGAGATGGGTTGGATCCTATGCTCTTATAATGCCAAGCAAAGCTAAGGTTAACACTCTTTTCACAATGTTAGATAATAGGTTCTCCAGGTTTTGGGATATGTTGGTACAACTAGCCCGATTAGTGAAGAGAGAATCCTTCACCTCTAGAGGGTTATGGAGGTCTTGGTGGAAACTACTCAGTCATTTAGAGAGGGAATCCCCATGGAAAAGTTTACAACCATTAAGAGTGGCATTTAGATGCGAGTGACTTTGGGAAGAGAATGAGCCCCTCCTTCTCAGATGACCAGTAGAGCCGGGAGAGTAGATACTCCAATGCAAACTAATGCAAGAGAATGAGCAAGGATTAATAAGCAAATAAACTAATTTGTGCAACAAAACAATATAAGACAACACTGATGATTATGATATTAAATGAGAAACACTCAAATCATGGAAACAAGCAAAGTAGAAGCATGCATTATCATGAAATAAGCATAAAGTTAGGAGGACAAAGTAGCTAAAACAAGAAAGTGCAAGCTCCATAAAAAAATAAAGAACAAAAATAGTTTTGGAATCCCAAGCGCCTTAGAGAAGGGGTGCCTATAAATGGGGCATGAGAGGGACAAAAAAGGGGAATTGGGAGAAGATAGCAAAAAACAAGGCCTCATGGAGGGAGTGCAATCAAAATGACAAAAATAAAGGATGCCACAGATGGGCAAGAGTAAGTGCAAAATTAAAGTAATGTCCCGAGGGACTTAAATGGCAAACAAAAAAATGGACTTGAAAGGGAGACAATGCTTAAGTAAATGTTGTAACGAAAATACATGACCCTATGAAGACCAAACTGAAAAAATGCTTTAAGAAAAGACTGAAAAATGTGCACTACGATGGTGAAGCTTTGATACAAAGAAATGGGCTTACATGAGAAATTGTTAAAGGATAAGATTGTGGGACTCAAAAGGTGACACCCCATCTAGGGGGCACTTGGCACCCTACAAGTGGGGCACTACCCAGAACAAAAATAGAAATTTCTTGAAGAAATAATGCTAAAAGAAAGTAAGGACATGTCAAATAGAAGGCGAAATGATAAGTAACAAAAACTAAAGAAGTAAAGGATTGTAAGGAATGTGTTTCAATTGGACATTGAAAGGAAGAACAATGAAGAGCTACTCAAGCACAAGTTGTCCCACCATGGTCGCCAAAAGATGTGAGCACAATTTCAGATGAGATTCACTTAGTGCTTGGTGGAGGTTAGCACTAATTAAGATAATCTAAGGATCTTCTATCATGCCAAGCTTAAGTTTTTTTGTTGGTTCATCCACCGTTGCTAAGGGTTCTTCAAATTTTCTTAAACTAAACGAGTATGAATTAGCCAAATTCTCCTCTTCCTCCTCAAATTCCAGATCCTTTCTAGATATAACCTCATAAACTTCCAAATATTGGTTGATGTTATCTTTATCCTCATATCAGATTTCTTACAATTTAATGGCATTCTCTAGGAACTCTGGCAACTTGGCATGCTATAAGCTTTCCTAGCTAGTTGATGTAGATAATGATTCAAGATTCCTTTTTCTTTGACTTTCATTCTTCCCTTATTTGACACTATCTCAACAAGAAAAGAAAACAATGCAGGAAAGCTAGGACTAAAAGAAAGATTTATAGAAGTGGGGTAACCAAGCAAGTTATTCAAGGTTTTGGATACGGTGGCCAAAAGGCCTTTCAGTGCAAATAAAGACGTCTCTTCAATCAATAACTTAGTGAAAAAGAGGACTTTTTTTGGAAATTATTGATCATACAGATGGGGTAGGTTGTAGTGGTATGATTGGTGCAGAGGGAGAAAAAAGTGAAGATCTTAAATAAATCTTGGGGTGAGCTGGTGAGATCATGATTGATTATGGAGGTGCTAGTCAGCTCGTTGGACTCAGAAGATGAGTTGGAGCCTAAATGAGGTGGGCCATCAGCCCTGATTTGAGAACTAATGGAGATTGCCAAAGAGGCGAATGCATCAATAATGGCTTGGTGAAGAGGGTTTGAAGGCCCAATAACAATAGTAGTACAGAAGGGGCGTTCATGCCCAAATTTTTTTGAAAATTAAAGGAGGGCGCATGGGCCAGTCAAGAATTAAAAGAGGACGCTTGGGCCCTATGATGGATAAAACTAAAGAAGGGAATGCGGGCCCAATTGTAGATGAAGTTTAAAGAGGGTGCTTAGGCCTAATAAGGGATGAAATAGAAAGAGGGTATGTAGGCCCGATAATAGAAGAGGTTAGATTTGTGGACCTAATGAAAAATGGGCTTCGGAGCCCATGGGAAAGACTTAGATGAATGGGACATGAACCCTAGAGAGGGAGAAGATGAGGACAGGCCCTCATGTGATTGGGTTGGAAATCCATGTGAATCTATTTGGCAAGATGACCTTTAAAAGGGTTGACTGAGAGGCTAGCCTTGGGTGATTCTTCACTTGACTCATCTTCATTGGCCATGAATAATAAAAATAGGGAAGGATAAAGATCATCCTCTCCTTCATCAATTCCTTGCCTTTTTCTTGGCATGGAAGTACTTAAGTAATTTAAATGACCTCGCCCCTGAGGAAGTACTTGAGCAGGTACCCAACCATCTATTCATGTCCCAACCTTCTACCATTTTAAATAGTCCCATCATACCCCAAGCCAATTTTTGTCATATGGTTGAAGGACATGATTGGTTCAATGCCTTATAAAATTTTCCAAATCCTTGGCTCTCTTGAAAACCCCTAATTTTTATGATGTGCCACCCAATGGGCTCTTCAGCATCCCTCTTCATTCTTCAACATTTCATTGGTTGCTTACTTGTTTCCAGGAGTTCTAGCAAAGTTGACATGGGTTGAGTTGGTAGCCATATTTATGATGGGGGTGATGTCAGACTCACAAGGCTCACAACCTTTATGATTTAATTTTATGTATTGGTGATTTGTGAAGGTCATTGCCTTGAGTGTTTCCAAGTAGGCACATCCTAGAATAGTTCTGTAAATGAGTTCCATCTTTGGTACATGAAAATCCACTATGGCAATTTTGGGCCCTAATTCAACATTGAGAGTAATGACACTGTGTATAGGCCTCTTTAGATTGTCAAATGCAAGCACAATGATATTGGAAGGCTTGTTTACATCTTCTAAAATGTCACAAATATTCAAGGTTTCTGGTGGCATGATGTTTATGGTTGTACTGGTATCCACTAAACATGTTCCAATTGCAACTATCTTCATGTTGATAGTTAGGCACAAAGCACACTTCCTTAATTTTAGAGTGGCCAATTCTTCATTTGTGAATGTAAGAGTGGGATGCTCACTCCTTGGTGCAAGAATGGTTGTAATTTTTTCTAGAGGGAGGCTCTCATTGACCATGACCTGCTATAGGCACTAATTTAGGATGTCTTGGTGCACCTTTGACCTCTTCACAAGTTCAAGTATGGACATCCTGGCCATGGTTTGTCTTGATGTTTAAACAAGTTGTATGTTGTTTCCAGAGTCAGCTCTTCAACTGGATCTTTATTCGTCTCTTGTGGTGCTTGTACAACTTGTGTGGCACCAACCTATAGAAATAGGAGTTGGAACATATGTCCACTCCTTAGAACTATGACAAGTTGAGCAATAGAGTGATGGAGTAAAGGTATGGTTGTATTTGGTCATGTGGAAATAGTGGTTGGTGTTCTATGTGGCAAGTTACACCGAATGAAAGTAGGTGAAAAAGGGTTAGTGATGGTGAGCTATGGGGATGGGGTCCCTTGAAGTGTGACAATGATAGGAGACAAGAATGTAAGGGGGCATGAGGTGGGGCAAATTTTTAGTCACTTGGCTACATAACGCTTCTTCTAGGATGGAGGGGAGTGGTGGACGGTCTTATGATAAGTGGGAGATTGGAGGTGGTTGGTGTAACTCAGGGTATGGTGAGGAGGATTCTATTGTTGGTGGAGTGAGAGTGGTTTATTTGGAATGTGTTAGCGAGGTTTTCAACTTGCCAATCTTTCCCTTAGTTTTGAACATCTATTGGGAAAGCTGAAATGTAGTTGTTCAGGTCATTGTCATTCATGAGAGTAGGTGCATTGACAAATACAGAGTCCTACAAGATCCCCAGACTAGGTTTCTATTGTTGTTGCTATGGTTGGATCCTTTGCTATTGTTGTTATTATGGGTGTATCTTGAGTGATCATGTGCATTCTTCCATTTGTGCCTAGTCTATATTGCCTTGATCCTGGAGGTCATAGATGTAATCTTTCAAGTGGAAACAATTATCCATTGTATGACATGGGTATCTGTGATTTATGCAATATTTATCAGTGTTTGTTGTGCCTGTCCATATTTTCTTTTCTCTTAGGATAATAAGCTTCTAAGCTGCCATTAGGGCATTGAAGATGTTGGTGAGAGAGTAGGGTAAAGGTGGTTAATGGTCTCTTCTTGGTCATATTTTCCTTGAAACACAGGTAGTTGAAGGTGGTGCTTGCTTGTAGCTTGATTATCTAATTAGTTGTCCAAGTTGCTGGACTTGTTGAGGTTTTGCTTGAAAGGGTCAAGGTTGATTTTGGTTATGTTGGATTTGGAGTTGACGAGGTTAAAGAGGGAGCTAAGTCCTTTGGAATTGTTGGGGTTGGTTGGGGGTTCTTATATTGAGGTGGGTGATTATAGGTTGGGTAACCTACCAAACTCACATCTTTAGTGTTTACTACTCCCTTAGTGACTAGGCCAATGGGGGTGTAGGTGGCTTTCTTGGTGGCTTAGGGACTTCAGTCATAGAGGTTCATCAAGGACATGTCTTTGAGTTGGGTATATATGTAGTGTGCCCTATCTTACAACTTAGCAATGATGCCAAGATGATGCATGATGTGGATATTTTTCACTGTCAGCATAACATTCGCAATGAGCATTTTGACTTGCTCAGCTTCTCAAACAAGTTATACTAAATTTTCTGCCATGTCCCTCCATCTATCAACATATCTCACAAAGTCTTCTTCATTATTTCATTCTTTTAGCCTAATGGTAAGTGATTGAGTAACTTGGGCATACTCTGTCTTTGTATCTTTGAAAGAATTTGGATTTGACAATATCAAATTACATGTACCTAATAAGTCAAGTTAATAGAATAATTCTAAGGCATGCTTCTCTAGAGATCTTCTAAAAAGGTAAGCTAGGGCCCTACAATCATCAAAATGATGATTCATAAAGAAAATCCTTGACATGAATGTAAGGATTTCCGATACCATTATAGTGGCAGTACATTGGCAACTCAGATGGGGGAAGATGAAAAACTAGAAGACAAAGAGAGTTTTTTGAAGCTACCGAGTATCAATCATGCGACAGAGTTATTTGCATCACTTTTTGAGTTCATTGAATGTCGCCTGGTCAATGGTTAATTCTTAAATAATCAAGGGAGGAGGAAAGTGGGTGCTTGGCACACATGCATTTTGGTAGGCCATGGTAGGTAGAGGGGGAGGGTGTATAGATGGGTACACTAGTTGTGGGGTAGATGATTGGAAGAATAGAGTGGGGACCTAGAGGGTCTAATAGCATGAGGATCTAGATAGTTGAGGTTATCCATTAGGAAGAGAGGATTAGGGGCTACGGGTCTAGTATGAGAATGACCATGTGGTGCCACATCGGGTTGGTAGGCCTTACATCGTGTGGTTGCAATATGAGGACCACCTTCTGGGGAAGGGTAGTCAATGGGAGATTTATTCTTAAGGGTAGTTTGGAGTTCTTGAAGGAGTTGATTGAGGTTGGCTTAAGATAAAGCCTTTTGAAGGGAAGGAGGATCGGAGGTTGGAAAGATTGGGAGAGCTTCACATGGAGCCTCCAAATCATTGACAATATAAACATGGCTAGGTGTGGTCTCAAAGTAATGTGGTCAAGCTTCTTTGTAAACTTTAGCATCATAGTATCTGCCATGATGACAAGCTAAGACACAAGTGACATAGGCATAAAAGAAAATGGGCAAATAAAATAAAGCTCCTTTTCTATCTTTTCGATTTTCCCCTTCTTTTTAGTTTTGGATTTTTTGTTTTAGGAAACAAGTATTACCTAAATCAACAATTTCTTTTGGTTGTTTTTTTGGTTTGTTCTCAAAGGGTTTCTTCTTCTAGTTGTTGTGAACAAAGATGTATTACTCAAGCAACAAACTTTTTTTCCTTAGTTTTTTTTTCAAAAAAGTGTTTCTTCTCTTTTTTGGATTTTCACTTTTATGCACAAACATGTTAAAAGTAAAGACTTGAAATGAGTGACAAATTTTTTGTTGTTGTTGTTTCATTCAACATTAGATTAGTAGGTTTAAAAGAATAATGTTCACACCAAGATTGGTTGGATTCTATGCTCTTACAATTCAGAGCAAAACTAAGGTTAACACTCATTTCACAACATTAGGTAATAGATTCTCCAAGTTTTGGGATAAGTTGGTACAACCAGCACGATTAGTGAAGAGGGAATTCTTCACGTCTAGAGATTTATGGAGGTCTTAATAGAAACTGCTTAGTCGTTCCTAGAGGGAATCTCTAAAGGTGAAGTTTGTAACCACCACGAGGGGTGTTTGAATGTGAGTGGATTTAGGAGAAAAATGAGACTGCCTTCTAAAATGAGCTATGGTTCTAAACAAGCCGATACCCCAATACAAACTAATGTAAGAGAATAAGCAAGGATTAATAAGCAATTAAAACTAATTTATGCAACAAAATGATATAAGGCAACAATGATGATGATGATGATATTAAATAAGAAACACTCAAATCAAGAAAACAAGCATAGTAGAGGCATGCATTATTGTGGAATAAGCATAAAGTAAAGAGGACAATGTAGCTAACACAAATGAAGTGCAAGCTCAAGCATAAAATAATAGAAGAAAATAGGCTCTATAATCTCCTAGGTGCCTTGTAGATGGGGCGCTAGGGAGACAAAAAAGGAGACTTGGGAGAAGAAAACTAAAAACAAGGCCTCATGGAGGTTGAAATAAAAAGTGAGATCTAAATGATTGAAATAAAAGATGCTATGGATGGGCAAGAGAGAATGCAAAGGTAAAGCAATGTCCTGAGGGACTTAAATGACAAGTGAAGTAAATGGACTTGAAAGAAAGACAATGCTTGAAGTAAATAATGTAACAACAAGATAAGGCCCCGTGATGACCAAAATGAAAAAGTGCTTTAAGAAAAGACTGAAACAAAGTGCACTATTATGGCAAAGTTTTGAAAAAAGAAAATGGCTCATGTGGGAACTAGTTAAAAAATAAGCTTGTAGAACTTAGAAGGTGTCACCCCATCTAGGGGTGCTTGGTGCCCTACTTGTGGGGCACTACCCAAAATAGAAATAGAAAGTTCTTGAAGAAACAATGTTGAAAAGAAGTGAGGAGATGACAAATAGAAGGCACAATGATGAGTAATGAAACTAAAGTAGTAAGGGATTGCAAAGAAAGTGCTTCAATTTGACATCGAAAGAATGAACAACAAAGAGCTACTCAAGCACAAGTTGTCCTATTGTGGTCACCAAAAGATGTGAGCATAGGTTTCGGATGGGATTCGATTAGTGCACGGGTAGAGGTTAGCTCTTGCCTTCACTCCTCTTTACTTCCACACTCACTTTGATCTCTTGAGTTTTGTCTCTTGGTGTCACTTGGAATCCAAAGGACTAGTTTGAGTCGTGTGGAAGGAGTGAGTGAAGGGAGAGAATAAAAGAAATGGAGAGAGAGAAAATGGGGGGATGAGACAGTGTAAAAATTGTGAAGTGTGTGATATGCTTGTGGTTGTCAGAAGTCATGGGCTACAAGGGATTATAAAAGTAAAATGTTGACCGACATACCTTAATGGAGAGATTGCTTATGGATTTAAATTAAACTTCATTCTCTTTGGTTGGCTAAGAAGCAAGAACTTTGAGTAGCTTTTGTGTTCTTAAACTGCTTGAGGTGGGTGGAGTCCAGCCTACAAGTTGTCCCTAAGATGTCCAATTAAAATAAAGAAACAAATGAAAGTAACACTAGGACTATGAATGATGCATAGTTTCCAAATAGTAAAAAATAAAAAGAGACAAATGGAGAGCAACTAACCAAATTGGGACAAACTTCATACCCTTTTTATGAAAAGGAAATACTATTCATATGCCTAGTTAACATAAGATAATGTTACATGCATGAATATGTAGAAATAAGATAAAAGGAGGATAAAAGGAGAGAGGATAGAAATTCTAGCTCTCAGTGCCCTATATAGGGGGCCCTTGGCACCCTGTTGATGGGGGTGCTAGAGCTTCAGAAGTTGGTGCTGGTGTCAATCACCTCCTTGCTTGACTTTGGGTGACATGAAGAGCTTGAGAAAGGTGGATATGGTGGAGTGATTGAAGGTCTATTGTTGAATTAGTTGGAGAAGGATTGTTAGAAGGGTGGTTTCTTGAGGCTAGTGAGAGTGATTCTTGGGGAATTTTAAGGGCATGTGAGAGTATGAGTGAGTGTAAGGGGGATTTAGGATGTATTGTAGTGTGAGTGAGAGGATTTTCCAACCTTAAAGAGTGTTGAAAGTGTCTCCTTAAATAATTAAAAGGAGGGGAAAATCAGAAAAGTTAAAAAGTGCTAGGTGCCATATATACGGGGCGCACCTGTCACCTTTATTTATCGTGCCATTCAAGAAGGCTACTATCGGGGAAAAAAGGGGTGTCTAAACCAAGCGGCCCCTTAAGGGGGCATGTTGAACAGAGTGGCAAATTAATGCCACAACACATGCCTTTGACCTATGCGACCTACACAATCTAGGTGTCAAATCTGCCATTTACATCAAGTCAACCTATAGGTGCATCATCTATGGGGTGCTTGACACCCTATTAAGGGGGTGCTTGATGCTGTGTATTAGGTGCCAAACTTTGACAACTATTGTCTTGATTGGTCACTTGTTGATCATTGTAAAAAATCAAATATTATCCATGAAAACATTTTTTTTGATGCTACACTACCCTGATAACTAGTTATGTAAGATACCATTTGTAGTTTCTATATCTGTCACTTCAATGAACTCATTTCTCTTATGATTACCTGTAAGTATATCTTAATATACCCACATTAATGACTAATGACATCGGTCATCTTCATCATATTAGAAGATCTCACATAGGCTAGCCTATCTGAATCATTAATATCCTATCTCAACAATGGTATGAGTAGAAATATTTAGATCACATACCACTATATGATTAATCATATTATCATAATTTCAATTATTATCTAATCATCATTGTATGTGATTAAAAACTTCATTATGTTATTCACATCCAAGTAATGAAAGCATTGAAGATGATGCCATTTTTATTGAATAAGATTTTACAAGAAATATTTGATCATATCACACTTAATTGGGTTATAGGGCATGCATTTTTGTCACAATATTTTACAAACACCAAAACCATGGCATTGAGGTTGAAGGGCCATAATATATAAAGTAAGGGAACTTATTACATCTATAGATGTGGGGCAAAATCCAATTTCCAACACTCCTCACTACCAAAATGGGTAGTGTAAGTGTAGAAGTTAAGATAATCAAACAATTATATTTCAAATTGTGATGAAGATTCTCCATAGTTAATAAAAATTATATTTTAAATTGCATATATCGAGTGTTAAGAAAGATGTAATTCACAAGTAACTTTGGTTGTGGCGAAAGTTGATTGGGATTTAGTTGAAAACTCCTAAAAAATTTATATATTTGACAATTTTTATGATGATTTAGATGCCATACATATGTATATGATGTCTTAATTGATATGTTGTATGTTGTGTTGAATGATAGAATTTGTAGTTTTAATTATTTATTTGTGTTCAATGTGTTAATTGAACAAGTTATGTTTCGAAGTTTGTTAAACTATTGTAAGAATAGTGAGACTCAACAAATTGTGAAATATTATGTGGTATGTTGAGGAATCTTATGAGACTCAAGAAAGTTGTGAATATATTGTGTTTGTATGTTGAAACAAGTTGTAAAAATATTATGTTTAAATGTTATGAGTTTTTGGTATAAATAGAATGGAAATTGAAAAAGTGTATAAACATTTACTTATGGATACTATTCTCATAAGTAAATATAATACCAATATGTTATTAAGAAATATACTTTTTTGATAGACTATGATTTCGATATGAGAGTGTCCATAGATACAAGTAGGGTCATCTATAGGTCTATTTTACCTATGGGCATCAAACCCTACGAATAGGTCTAAATCAATAAACATTTACCTACTAGTTTTGGTCCAAAGGTTTCGGTCGGTATTATATCTATGAGAGTTTGTCCATTTGTATATATATTATATGTCTTATATTTGCAAATATGTACGCAGATAAACTTTTCCCTACTTGTATTTATGCATACGAATGATTCTGTAGGTAAGTCTATATTTAAGTCTCTTTATTGGGAAAATAACCTACACTTATGGCTTTTTATGTAGGTAAAGATCAAATTTCTTGTAGTATAATGAGATCACTATCCTATTTTGATACCATCTTACAAATCCCAAATCATGATGTTAAGGTTGAAGGACCCATATACAAAGCAAGTGAACCTCATTAAATCTATCGATGCAAGAGAAAACTCACTTTCCAACATGATAGTATTCTTAATAACAGAATAATTGATTAAATTGTGTGTGTTCTATTCTCAATATGTTGTTCTTGCAATCTACACCATCTATTTTGCTACTTGTTTCATTTGTTCTTAATGTGTATTTCTTTTGCTTGGGCCTAACTGTGTACAGGAACGAATTAATTAATAATCTTGACGCATTCATCCTCAGTTTGCAGTTGGATGTTAATTAAATATTTGTCATAAGTCTATTGTTTCAAAATATGAGTTTAATGTTTTACATCAACAAAAAATCCTGCAAAATGGAACAGAAAAGTACTATTTTGCAGAAGCAAGCCCATGATCGATATCCCTTGCGTCTCACATATTTGTGTTTTATTTGCAACCGATTATCCAAGGATAAAATTGAAGAGATCAATCAATAAGAAATTAAGTCCTTGACAATCTCAAGCTTCCGCCTTGATATTGAGATTTCCCATATATTATCAGATTATAAAACAAAATATTTTTTTTAAATATGTGCATCACCACAAAATCCCAAAGGATTGTACCATGATTATTCTCCTGATGCGTTGAACCATCGAATAGAGATCATCTGTAAGGGAAGAAGATGATGCACATGGGGGAGGGCCAGCCAGGCAGTATAGTACTGATCCTCAATGTCAACATGTTGAGAAACGTCAACAATAAAATCATATTCTTCTCCGAGTTGTTTAGAAAGTGTGAGTAGCATATTCTCTAGAGATATAAATATATATACATACACACATATATACCTATATATATATATTCAAAGCATTGCATATCTAATCGTCAAGTGGATATCCATGCAGTAGGGTTTCTATTTCTACTTTTGGATAGATGCTTCATTGATGCTCCATTTGATGTTCTCACCAATCCCTACCTGCACGACGAGACAAGGGAGGAAACTATAGAGATTAATTTAGCTATCATGAGTGACAGCTTTAGGGTGTCTAGAACACCAAGGCGTCGTTTGGTATCGGGATAAATTTAATGGGGATAGGGATAAACCAATCCTTGTGGTTGACCCTATCCTTATTACGTTTGGTTTGACTTAGGATAGGTTTAGAGATAATCCTATCCTATGTTTGGTATGTTAACAATAAATTCAAGGATAACTTTAAATTTTTATATTTTTATCTTTATTTTTTATATTATCTTATTTTATTATTCATAACAAATTCATAAATATCTTAACTTATTTACACATTTATATAATAAATTTAAAATATTATTTAAATAAATAAATATATATAAATAAGTTTAAACTCGGACGGAGCTCAGCTCGCCCTCCCTCCGGACAAAACCCGGCGGACGGAGACGGACGGTGATTCCCGCGGAGCCGCTCCCCGTCCCTTCTTTCCGACTAGGGGTGGGCACAAAACAGTTCAAACCGAGAAACCAAATCGAACCAACTCATTCGGTTCGATTTGAGACCCTTTCGATTTGATTCGATTTAAAAAATATCTAAACCGATTTAAATTGAACCAAACCAAATTGTTTAAATTGACTTAATCAAAAAAAATATAATCCCCCCTCCCGGCGGGCGGACGCCGCTGCCGCCTGCCCCCTCCTCCCCGGCGGACAGAGGCCCCGCCCCTCCTCCCCTGCGGACGCCGCTCCCCCAGCGGCACCCCCCTTCTCCCCGGCACCCTGCTCTCCCCGGCGGACGCCACTCCCCCGCGGCACCCCCTTCCTCCCCGGTGGATGCCACTCCCCCATCGGCACCCCCCTCCCCGGAGCTCCCCCCGCGGCGTCCCCCCGCGGCACCCCCCCTCCCCGGAGCTCCCCCCGCGGCGTCCCCCCGCGGCGCCCCCCTTCACCCCCTCCCCGAGCTCCCCCCGCGGCGTCCCCCCGCGGCGCCCCCCTTCACCCCCCTCCCCGGAGCTCCCCCCGCGCCCCCCGCGGCACCCCCCTTCACCCCCCTCCCCGGAGTTCCCCCCCGCGGCGTCCCCCCGCGGCACCCCCCTTCAACCCCCCTCCCCGGAGCTCCCCCCGCGGCGTCCCCCCGCGGCGCCCCCTTCACCTCCCCTCCCCGGAGCTCCCCCCGCGGAGCTCCCCCTCCCCCCGCGGCACCCCCTTCACCCCCCTCCCCGGAGCTCCCCCGCGGCGCCCCCTTCACCCCCCTCCCCGGAGCTCCCCCGCGGCTCCCCGCCGGACGGCGGCGCTCTGCCCCCTCCCCCGGAGCTCCCGGCTCCCCCTCCCCCCGCGGCTGCTCCTCGGCCGGACGGCGGCGCTCATCCCCTCCCCCGGAGCTGCCGGCTCCCCCTCCCGCGGAAGCGCCCCCCTCCCGCGGCAGCTCCCCGCCGGACGGCGGCGCTCAGCCCCTCCCCCCGGAGCTCCCAGCTCCCCCTCCCGCCGGAGCTGCCAGCTGCGAGCGTCCAACCCCAGCCGCGCGAGAATCGTATCCCCGAAACATGGACCCTATCCCACTAAAAAGAGAGGATAGGTTATCCATGAGTTTAACCCCATTTTCAAAGATAAACCGGATTAAATTAAACCAGGTTAAGATGAATGTTATTTGTCTACCAAACGAAGGATAGGGGATAAACCAGGTTTATCCCACCTTATCCCCGTACCAAACGTGGCCCAAAGGTATACCCAATTTCGACAGTTTTTAGTAAATGGATGAATAGCTTCAACGGATCGTGATGATAAATAGGCAAAAACTAATAGGGTATTTAGTTGTATGACAAATTAAATTTTTATCACAAAAATATAACATTGTAGTAAAACCTGTTTAAAAGGATGATTAAAAATTATCTTAAAACTATAGTTTAAAGAAAAGTTTTTCGAAAAAAGACAAGACCCTTTTTTTGTGATTCCAACCTTTTATAATCATATATGATAACTATTTTTTTCTTATCATATATCTCACCATGATCATTTTTATTTATTAGTTATCTTAGATCTTATTATATCATAACTTTTATCCTAAAAATATATAAAAATTATTGTGTAATCAAACACCTCCAAAATCAATGTCAAACTAAAGATATGGCTGTTAGTAACCAAATGCTTTGTTTTTTTTTTTTGGGTTTTTTTTTTGTTTCTTATAGAGTTCAAGGCCAAAGTGCTCCCCCTTTGGTTTGTCACACTACCGAAAAAGGGTTAATGGCAACCGGAAGTTGTCGCCAAAATGCTAAAGTGCCAAAAGACATTGCAAAAAGATATTGGCAATGACCTTTAACATCTCATCATCAATACCATTGGCAATGGCATATAGGTAAACCGTTGCAATATAAATGATGGCTAGCTGCATTGTCACAACTAAGGGGCTGTTTGATAACACTGAACATACATCTGAAATCTGATTCGGTCAGATTTCAGATATTTGATCCCGTTTGATAATATATCTGACATAACCTCTGATTAAACATCTGATCTCTGAAAAGACTCTGAGCCATTCAGACCTGAAACATAGCTATTTTCTGCATCAGATGTTTTACCGTTCCAATGTCCGCATGTCCTTACTGTTTCATGTCTATCACATCTCCACGTTGGATTACAGGAGAAAATGCAAGATTTTACGTTAAAAATTTATTTGAAGGAAATCTTTGATTTGTAAATAAATTTAATTTAATTTTAATAAAATAGATAATCATACAATAAATTATGTTTTTATTATAAATATATTTTTAAAATAAAATTTGTTAAAAAATTCTTTTGTGATCGTTACAAATAAATATTTTAATAATAAAATGGTAATGTATGATACGTAGGTGATAGATTATATTCAAAGTTAATATTTTATTATTTAAAAAAATTAAGTGGATGATTTAGATTTTTTATCAAACAATATAAATCACTTATCTCTTAACCAAAGTAAACACTTTTTTGCCACATGTTAAGAAGTTAGAGATAAAATTAAGAGTTAAGATTTCCAGATTAAGCCTAATCAAACATCACCTAAGCTTATAAGCGATAGCTTAGAAGCCACCACTACTAAATCTATAAGTGATGGCTATACAAGCAATCACCATTGATAAGTGGCAATGGCCGGAGCTTTCACCTATTAATACGAGCAACAACTTAGAACTATCGCTGAAGTAGAAGACAAACAGGCATATGTTTTTTCTACTTCAATGATGGCTAAGAACCAGTATCAATAATTGAGAAAATAAAAAATATATCATTTTATTTTCAAAAATTAAAAAAATCATGAAAACATGAATTTGTACAACACTTGTACCTTTACCAACTAAATTTGATCTACAATGACTCGTAACCTAGTCGCTTCATTCATATACAATTAGCCGACACATTCCATTCAAATACATTCATTCAAATTTTCATTCCATTCAAAAAATAAAAGTGAAATTAATAAACAACTACATTCATATAGCCTATATATGTGCAATTCAAATGGGTTCACAATGAGCCGTTTATACACCATGTAACATTCTTACAAATTATATACATACTATTGAGTTCATAACACATCTTACAAAAAAAAAGATGACTCAATCATTTTCATCAAAAGACCTCTCCTCTCCTTCCTTCCCCACATCCTCCTCCTCATCGTCATCCTTCTCTATCTATCCTACTGGTGGCATTGTTGTTGATGGATCAGATGATCTCAAACCAGTCCCAGACTATCTCTACGTATGACATTGATAAATTAAAGCATCCTTGGGAGTAAATAGTGTTGATACCCCAGCATTTGGTAGCCATCAACTATGTCATGTATCCTATAAAGGCATACTAACAAGATTTTGATTTAAAATATAAAATTAGATAAAAAAATTAAGTGTTAGAAATAAATTACCATCAATTGACAATTTTATTTGTTATCCCAGTCAACATTTTTTATCAGGCCCTTCATGAATATGAGATGTTTAGAAGATCTTTGACACCTGAGATTATATACTTAAGCTAAGTCTAAGACATTTTAACTCAACAATAAATTAACAACATTGAATAAATGCTTATAAAATCTTTGTGTAATTGATGAATGTTGGTTACTCCACATCTATAAGGCATAGATAGGTGCATGGTTCGTAGGGTCGTGACCCGGGTCATGACCCGGCCCCGACCTAGTTGGATTTGGGCCCGACCGGCTCGATCGTGACCTGGTCGGGCCGACTCATCCGGCCGGGTCGCGGGGGTCGCGTGACCCGGGCCATTTGGCCGTTGGCAGCGGTCATATGACCATTTCCAATGGCTTGGGGGGGCTCCAGCCCCCCCCCCCCATTCAGCCCCTTAGGGGCTATTTAAAGCCCTCAAGGGGCTCCCCTTACTACCACCTCTCACTCTCACTCTCAAGCTCCCATTGCTCTCATTGCTGTCATTTTGTTTTTCATTTACTTAATTATTTCATTAAGTACTTCATTAGTTCATTTAGTATATTTATTTAATACTTATTTCATTGATTAGTTAGTTAAGTAGTTTCTTCTTTTTAACACTTACTTACTTACTTAGATAGTTAGTTAGCTAGAAGATTAGTTAGATATTTAGTTTAGTAGTTACTTAAGTACATAATTAATTAGAAGGTATATTGGAATGAATTATGTGGAGTCATCAGATACTTCAATCTAATCGACCTACAGTTATGGTGACTCGTTTGGATCATATCTTGAGGGACTGACGAATATGATTGTCATATATACATGTATCAAGCTATGTACTCAACCCAAATGACATGGGGAAAGTACATCAACTACCTATAAAATGTAGAACATGTCACATTAGAATAAAATTGATGTATTATTTGTTTAAATCATGTCATTTATTTTTTCCTGATTTTTCTATATAATTTTTTATTTTATTTTATTTTTCAAAAAAATAATAAAAAAGTGGGGTCACGACCCGGTCATGATCGGGTCGGCCTAGGGGTCTCGAAACCTGGTCGAGACCCGCGACCCTTCTTTCCTTGGATAAGTGAACTCTATTGTCTTTATTTTGGGTACTAACTGCCTACAATCAAATTCATAGGATTTTAAAAATACACTAATATCATACTTAAAGTGAGAAGAAGAAATTTACCTTAAGGTTATATAATGCTCATAAATCGCACAAGTGATGCCATTGATCTGGTTCAATTTATGGAGACATATGTCTCCTCAAGTGGACATCCTGCAAAAATTGATGATACAGTACCTATTAGTAATACTTAACAACAACAAATCAGAATAAGCTAAACAACTTCATTACCTTCTTTTCAAATGATTTCTCTATTTTCTTTGTATCTCACTTATGTGTCTTAATATTTGTTAGTCGGTAGATGTGTCCTGCTGAAACTTAAAGTGTTGTTGCATAAAAGCATTATTTCTAGAATTATTAATATTAGTCAAACAACTATTTCTATTAATTAGTGTCTACTAAAAAAATTATTTACCTTTAGATCTTATAAGATAGCTTCATTTTTTTAATAAGGGAGTGCGATGTAATTTTGTTGTCACAAATTATAGTACACTTTGTTGCAAACTTCAAGATAGGTCATAAAATCTTGACCATAATGGCTGATAGCCAACCCCATACAAAATTGACATGCAATGTCTATCTAGGTGCTAAAGTCCTTACAATGTATGATTGTGCAAGGCCTCACCCATGTCTAGTTGAAATTTGATATCTAGGTGCTAAAGGCCTCACAATGTAGATGTAACTAATTACACATAAAATGTAACATATCAGTAATATATATTGGTGGTTGAAATTTGTGGCAGATAGTTACCATTGACATGGAAAGATGGCTTGTTAGAATGATGAGGTGCTAATGATGGAGTGGGTTGAGAACCGGGTAGATGAGATGGACCAACTGACTAGCATCGGAATGAGATGGACCCGGCCAAGTAGCACCAGACTAAGATCCATTCAGTGGAGATGTGGATCCACCGAGGTGAGATCCGTAACATGAGATATTCACTGATTCTTATGGAATCTCTTCATCTTAACATGCAAATTATAATAATTATTAAGTTATAATATAATATTTAATCAAGATTCATTCTGAAAGTAATGTATACCTTACAAACCAATCATATATGATATTATTCGACATTTCTAAATATATGTTATTCAATTAACTAGACAAATCTTCAATACTAGCTCTTTTTAGATGCGAATATCGTAAAGAAGTCCTTGATCACATGCAATGATGATTAAATCATGATGAGATCATGATTATGAGATTGATCATCTAGAGGCATGTGAACAAAATGTTCCAAGTCATAGGATCCTTGAGATGGGACATCACTGAACCGGATAGACTAATGTATGTGATATCTTCTCATATGATGAGGATGACCAATCTCATTGATCATTAGTGTGGAGACACTAAGATATACATACAGGTGCTCATTAGTCGAATGAGTTCATTGAACTGACCGAATTAAAAATCTTAAATGGTATTTTACCTAACTGTCAATAGGATTTTCTATCATCATGGTTGCATGGTTGGACCTTTGACCTAAGTTGCCAAATATGCCCTGTTGGGTGGAACTTGTGCTTTGACCATTGACTTATGGATCAATGTTTAGATGGTCTAATATAGCAATGGATTGGGTACAAGGGAAACCTGATAGAGGTAATTGAGCAGACAATAAGAGATTGTCTACTCTCAGTAAGTGAGAGTGAATGTTTTATAGGATAGTACTTTAAATCCCAGGCCAGGGTAGATAAGATGATTGGGAAAGGAGTTTTTTAATTGATCCAGTTTCAAGTACAAGTTTCTATAGAGTCAATATACTAAGGAGTTGACAGTCGATGACATACACCTTTTTGACCAGGACATTGAATCGACTAGAGTTTATATCCATGTGATAACTGATGATGGAAATGTTTAATGGAGATAAGATTATTCCCATAGCCATTTGGGATCATGGGGTGTGGCTTGTACCCTTCATGATCGGTAGGCCAATTAATCTATTCTCGGATAACATATTTAATTTAATTAAATAAAATTTTTCTATTTTAATTAGGTCTCAACCAAATAGGCTATTAGGCATAGTAGGTCACACACATAATGACTTATCCATAAGTACATGGTCAAGGTCATAATTTATTTTAAGTTTTTGTAAAAAATTTCAAAATTCTTTATAAATTCTAATGGTTTCAGCCAAACCCTATCAAGATAAATATGAAAATCACATCCTATACCTCTTCCCTACCTCCTTTTTCTAGAAGGTGTCCATGGTTGATGGAGCTCCATTCGGGAAGAGTTCTCAAGGCCGACACGAAAAGAGAACCTGTTGTGGATGAAGTTCATGTGGATACCGTTAGAGACCAGACATTTGAACAGTTTGAAAAGCTTCAGAAGCTCATCTCCTTTCTCTCCATGGGATTAGATGAATCCCAATTAGGTATATTCAAACCTGTTTTGATCGATTTTTGGTTTTCGTCATTCGATTCTGATTGAGATATGTTCTAAATGAACTCATAGGAATTGTCACTTCCGTTTCACCAAATTTTGTAGGACGATTCCGTACAGTGGTGTCAGAGCCCAGTTCAAGTCTTGGTCGAAACCGACATTTGTTTTGTTACGGCCACCATAATTTGTATGTGATTAAAATAAGAGATTAATTGGGCATTGGTAGAATCTGGTGATATAAGGATTTTCCAGTGCCACAAATAGTTTGAATTTTTTAGCTCTGTAGCATCCGGGAGATGCCCCAAAAATTGGGATTTCTGTCATCACTTAACCATCACCCGATTTTGGGGCTTTTGTGAAATCTCCGTCCATTGAAGAAATTTAAGCTTGAAAAAGGCTTTAGAAGATGAGTAATGAGATTACCAAACATTTCCTTATGATTTTATGCTTTGAACGGTTGTGGAGGAAGAGAATTTGAGAATTTTCCGATGAACTAAGGTTTTGCTGGGCTTGGCAATGACGTCTTGATTCTCCCTAATTTTTCATCAATATAAATTTTTTATATGAAGAGATTTATACAATTTGAAAAATTCATTTGATGAGGATTCTTTATTGTATTTTTGGAGAATTTTTGAATTTTAGGATAAGGAGTTATTCTCGTTGTAAGATGGTGATTTTTGCTATGTAGTCTGGACGACCACCACCTCTTCTTTCTCATTTTTTGGTGGACTGAGATTTTTCTAGAAATAAAGCTGACTATTTCTTAATCTTAATTTAATGTGGATTCTAACACATATTTTTGTGGTTTTTCTAAGCTCGGAATAAGGAGATAAGTTTGATTTCAGGGAGAGTTAATCCTCTCGATGAGCAGTGCATTGGGGGAGGAAGGCAGCCGACGTGCCGGAGCAGCGTAGTACAGGTGGTTGGCTAGAGCAGCCAGTGGTCCAGATGGGTGCACAATGGCGTGGCCTATTGCTCCACTGCGTGCGGCGCAATGCGCCCATCATATTTTTATGATTTTAAATTGTTTAAAATAAAAAAGTGAAAAATTCTCAGAAAATTTCATAAAAATGTTAAAATTTTATAGAGTATTATTTGGTTATTTTTAAAATGTTTAATAGTTTGTTAGATGATATTAAGCCTTATTTACATTGATTCACTCATAGTTAAACTTTAAAATTGTTTTAAAAGTTTAACTTAATTAATTAGTATCTTAATTAATTCGGTAAAATGAGATTTTACAGAATATAAATTATGATATTAATTAACGACTTTGCACCATAATGAGAATGCATAAATATTCTAATTAGTTTAGATATGCATGTTTATTTGATATAAATTACTTATATGTTATTTTCATGTTATTTTCATACTATTTATTTCATGAAAATTCAACATGCATAAAATTTAGAATTTAAAAATTATAATATATAATTTTATGCTGGTATATATGATATATCTCATATAATTATCATGTATGCACACTCTATGTTCATGTGGTGAATGTTAGTGTGTGTATGGAGGTGATCATGGACTTAATTGTGCTTAGCATGTGATTACTTTTTAATTGTGTTGGTTATGTTATTAGATGGGGCCAACATGTGCCTCCTCTCTCTCTATACAATATGACTGTATATTCTACCTCCCTCTATTAATGTACTCTCTTTAGTTAAAACCAAGGTTTCGTATAAAGTTATGTATATTTGTGGGTCTGCGTACCCTTAAGTTACTTGTAATTGTTAGAAGCCAGTTTGTGGAAGGTTGGAGAGTAGGACCACTTGGAAAAGCACCCTTATGAAGTGGGAGCATGCCTTAGGTGCATGCTTAGGGCTAAGTCCAGGATCACCCATTTTTATGCATATTTTATATGTGGATGTGTGCTATAGGTTATATCCTATATATATGCTATTCCAAAGATATTATATATACTTAGATCATATGATTGATAAGACTAAAATAAAATCCCTCATTGTTGTTGATAAACATGAGACAATAAGAATGACTCACGTAGCCTTCTGTTGTTATGATTTTGATGAGCTAATCATAGATTGGATAGGTTTGTTATGCTACCACAAGACCCATTAAGCAAGGGATTGGTGATCATGGCCAAGGCATTTGCCAAATTTTGGGGTGGATCATTTGCATAGATTTGTTGTGCTACCACAAGAGTTATGTGAAGAATCCATTCTCATAACGTAACAAGCGGGTTTGACCTAACTTGAGTATATGGCTTGTTGTGCTACCACAAGGTCATAACTCTAGAGGTTGAATGACTAAGAGTTGCAAGAGTTGCGACTGGTGACTAAGAGTTGCAAGAGTTGCGACTGGCAATAGTTGCCTACCTATTAAGTGTGAGGTGATTTGTTGTGCTATCACAAGGTCATCACCATAAAGTTAATAGGGTCTTATTCCCCACTAAAATTACATCATGATATCCGTCTTTACATAATGAGAGTTATACAAATTCATTGAAAATTAGTGGAAGCATAAATTAAAATGAAAGACTGTATATTAAAAATGATAAACCACCATTAGTAAGGCATACTAGATAGCAAGTAGCTTAATGACTCACACTTCGTAGACCGATTTAGAACTAAGAGAATTGTTCTTATGGTTGACCAATTAACTATCCTACTTGAGAAGTAGGTGTCTCCTAAACTATCTAGTGATGTCAGAGAAGATAAGATCTTATCTCATAGTATGGAGGAAATGTATTGTTTGCCTTATAATAGATGTTAATTAGTATGAGATTAAACTTATAGAGGCAACATGGATAGATGGATATGAGATGTGTCATGTCTCATGATGATGAGCTATTTAAGGGCATGTTAGAACAACAAAACATTTTAAATATTTTTTGTTGGTGAGACCAATAGAAAGAAGATCGATCATTGGATAAAAATAGAAGATGGTTAAAAGTCAAAGAAAGTGGTCAAGATAATAAAAGTCCAAATGAGACATAGAATTCTTCCATTATTATGATGATTGTAAGTGGAAGAAGAAGTGCAAAGTGTATTGCACATAATGCAAAGGTGGAGCTTGAGAAGCTTCACCTATCCAAGTCATTGACATTTACTTATCTTAAATATACACTTCATAGTATTAGATACTATATATGTATATCATAGTATTAGATACTAGGAATGCATCGAATGATATGAGATACCAGATATGCATCTCTTATCTATAAGAAGTTGTAGATGATGACAAGTAAATAAAGGCCTAATAAAGAAGATGCTGACCTATATATGAAATGGTGCAAAAGTTGCATCATTATTAGTGGGAGATACAATTCTTTAATAGCCTTGTAGAGATGTCATAATATTTAAGATTGCTATTATATCCTTCAACAAGAACATTATCTGATTTCCTACTTGAATAAATGTTGGTTTATTTTAAGCTATGGAAGTGATAGATGTTCTAAAACATTGAAAGGTAAAGTGTTTGCTAGTGGGAGTTCGATAAATTGTTTAATCATATTAGATGTGTTAGCTCTCATGTTATGTGTGAATACTTCTCTCAAAAGGAAATGGGTTGATTTAGATCAATCTACTATTTATCTTAATGTAAACATGGATAATAGGTTAATGAGTTGTTAGAACTCATACATATAGGTGTATGTTAGCCCATATCTGTTAAGGCTAAAGGATAATATTTATACTTCATTATTTTCAAAGATAATGTCTCTAGGTATGGATATATGTACTTTATGAATTACAAATCTAGGACCTTTAAAAAATTATTTGAGATTACAAATGAAGTAGTCATAATGATGAAAATAATATTAGAACTATGTGATAAGATCAAAGAGGGGAATACTCTAGGACATAATTCACACATAGTTGAAAGATAATATAATCTAATTTTAAAGGACACCTTGTAGACACGCAAAATTGGCCTGATTCGGAGCCCCAGACTCCTATTCCATTGGCGATATCCTTTATTTGACCATTATATGATCCGGATTACCTCATGGATATGAGCTAAGGACGTTGGTGGAGTCCCTCGTGAGTTGAGAATGGACTGATGATTTCTAGAATAATGTTGTAACTTTCAAGCGAGAGCCGCGCCTGAACTATGAAAACATGAAGCCTGCTAAATGATCGACCTTGAATGGTCCATACTTGAAGGTCTCGGGAGTCCCGTGTGTGTTCCGTAACATTCAGGGTTTCCGAGAAGTCATTTCGGTAGTTGTTGGTATATAATGGCTTTTCGTTACGACCTTTTGATCCATGTTGACATGGCTATCACAGATCACGTGTTAAGCATTTAGGTCATCACCGGGCCTTTTCAGGTCAATCGGGTCGATCCTAACCATATATTTTCATCAACTGGGGCCATAGGGCCATTTTGGTCGATTTTAGGGTTTCCCGGCTTTTCCGAGCTTTGGTTCACATTTACCGGGTTAACCTCAGATTTTTCGATGATTTCAGGTTTTTTGACCATACCGGAATTGTTCGATCATCATTTTAAGCATCCCGAGTTGACCCGAGATTCCTCGACCGGAACCGTGACCTTTCGGATCTCCGCCACGATTTTTGGCTTTCAGCGAGAGGGTAAACTGGTAGAAAGCCCCATGCAAACGTCTCGTGAGTCATGCCGGCTGATTTACTAACTTGAGAAGCTGCGGTTTAATGCCCTCTTTCCAACGCAACAAATGGGAGTCAAATTGGACGTCCCGTTTGCAAGTTACGGCCCGCGGAACATGCGCATAGGAGAGAGAGTGCACTACGCCCCCGCTCTGCTTGAAATGAGAGGGCGCGGTCACCGCGCCCTCACACTGGGGGCGTGCCGTGCGCGCCCTCAGTTCTGGGGTGCACCCTGGGCACCCTCGCTCCCTTTGAAAGATGGGGACGCGATCCATTTTCGGAAACCGGAAATTACCCTAATTAGTGCCTTTTAAACCGGATTTTGGAAAGGTTTCCCCCACTTAAGTTCGATTATTTTGACCGCGCCCCCAGGTCGGGGGCGCGTTCATCTTATCAAGTCGATTTTTAGCAATTTCTGGAAGGTTCCGACAATTTTTAGCAATAAGACACGTAACGCGCCCCTGCCTTCTTTGAAACACAAGGGCGCACAGGGCACGCCCCCAGGTGGGGGCACAGTCTGCGCGCCCTCAAGTTGAGGGTGCGCCCTCACTTCCTTTGAAAGCCGGGGTCGCAGTCCATCTAGTTTTCATATATTGAACCGGTTCTCCATCTCTATAAATTGAGGGCTATTCCCAATGAACCAAGGTTAACCACTCATGCCTAGCTCGTCCTGAGGTCATCCAAGCTCGCTCCCAACGCCATCCCGATGTTCAAAGCCGATCTGACGTTGAGAGATCGATCCCAAAGTGAAGGAGAAGTCTGATCCGTGCATTCTACAAAAACAAAACTTCATCGGCTTTTGTAGAAAATCTGGGGCTCCTGCTGCAAAAGTTTTCAACAGAAGAGTTGTTCTTCTCTTCATCGTCTTTCATTTTCAGCTGACGGTATTTGATTTTGACTTTCCGTTTCTCCATGGCGATTGCTTCACCTAGAGCGCGCATCCAGGTTCTACTTTTCTATATCTGTTCACTTTCATATTTTCTACAGGCTTGTACGGACAGATTCCGGAGAAGTAATCAACATGATATATCTTCCTCTCCAAGTTATCTATCTATAGAAACAAACATCACTCAATTATGACATCGGGATCATATGTAGAATTTTCTGCACTGAAGCCGCGCTATGAGGGTGCAAGGCTATCCGAACCGGCTTGTTTCAACCAACTTGGCTTCAACTCAAGCCGATCCACTCCATAAGCCTTCTCAGTACATTTCACTTAGTTTATTTACTATTTTAGAACATCTTTTAGTTTAGTTTGCATCATTTTTACATAACCAAAAACAAAAAAAAGGGGTAAGGCTCACCCCGAAGCTGGTGAGTTTGGTTTCAATTGCTTGTCTCTCATCTTCTTATTACAGTTTCTACACTTCTATCAAGTCTAATCAAACTCTTCAGTTTGTTCATTGTTTTTAAGTTGCACAGATTGATCAAGCTAGCACCGGTTGGACTCTTCTTCATCGACCGGCCGAAGAAAGAGAAGGTTGAACTCACACACAACATCTCCCGCGCTAAGGTACACATGGTCAACTTCTTTCTATTTCCATTACATAAAGTGGATCCTGCGGCTCCTGGTGACCACTTCTTCAATCTTCTCATGTTCTAAGTCATTCTACTCCTCCCTCTCCTCCCACATGAGCCAAACCATCTCCGGTGCTCGAGCGACGCCATGAGATGAAAGTTCAGGGATCAATGTGAGTGTGGGACCGAGGTGAGGATTTTACTGCTTTCCGAGTGTTTTCCAATTTACTCCCTTTCCCCTATTCCATCATCACCCTTTCTTGAGGTGTCGATCCAGAACTCGTTTCTAGAGTCGACACACCTCTTTACATTTTTTAACTTAATTAAGTAGCTAAAATAAGAAGTAATATTATGTAGGACATAATATGGATAATGACAACCTTCACAAAATTTTTATGTCTATTTAAGGCTAAGTACTCAATATAACCACTTGATCTTAATTGGTACCTTGTAAGTCTATTCCAATTATTTCGTATATGATAGAGAAAGGGTTAAAGCTTGACCTTAAGTAAGTTAAGGTTTCAGAATGTCCAACATGGTGAAGTAGTATATCCCTAACTACTTGGAATATAAGACTATGAAGTATTGGTTTGTGGGATATCCTAAAGAAACTTATAGATATTAAATATATCACTCTTATGAAGAAGGGAATATGTTTCTTAGCTCACCATATATCTAGAGGAAGAGTTCCTCCTGAAGAAACATAGTGGGATCAAGGTATATATATGGAAGATGCTCAAATCCCACAACCCAAGGTCACTTCTATTAATGTACTAGTTAGTAATTACACATGGGCAATTTATAGGTTTTTACTTGTGTCCATTCAACTTAAGAGATATATGGGATAGATCTTTGATGGAAGAAATGAGCAATAAGATAAAAAGAATATTGACCTTAAGATCTTTATATAAGTAATATGAGATATTGATTCTAAAATAGGAAGAGACAATAAAATATGATATAAACTCTATCTATTCTAATCAAGTTTAGAACTTGATAGATCCACTTAAGGATATAGTATCCATATGGTATAAATGAATCAATAAAGAATAGATTGAAGTGGATTAGAAGGTAGAGACCTTCAAGACGAGAATAGTTGAAAAAGATATTATCTAAGTTAAATGGTTGACTATGATGAGACCTTTTACCTATGATATGGATCAATCCATTTGGATTTTGATTGTTACATACTATGACTATAAGATATGTCAATTAGATGTTAAGATAGTATTCCTCTAACGTATTTTGAGGAACTAGTGTATATGAGACAACCATAGAGAATCAAGTTCCAATAACATCCAAATAGAGTGTGTATTAAGTCCATTTATAGACTGAAATAAAACTTCCCATAAATTGTATATAAGGTTTAATGAGATTAAATCTTATGACTTAATTAAGAACGAAGATGAGCCTTGTGTATTAAAGTGGATAAGTGAGAGTACTATTACTTTTTTAACATGTTATGTGAATGACATATTACTCATTAAGAATAAAATATGTATATTATCATAAATGAACCTAGCTATCAAACTAATCCTCTAAACATAATCAAGGTTTTAAGATCTATAGAGATAGATTTAAAAGGTTGCTTGACTTTACTCAGTTAATATGTAGTCACCATAGTCAATGATTTTGACATAGTAAACTCCAAGATAGGTTTCTTACTTATGTAGTGTGAAGTTGATCTATTTAAAGAGATGTATTTATAGACAACTTGAGAGATAAAGAGAGAACATGAGTTGAGTCCCTATGTTTTTTCCATAAGGTCTATTATATATGTGATGCTACATACATGACGTGATTAATGCTCCAAGTGTTATGAGCATTCATCAAGTAGATCCATGTGAGAGTCACTAGATAGTTTAGAGATGTATCCTTGAGTACTTAAGAAGCACTAAGGATGTATCTCTAAAGTATGGATGATAAGACTTAATGTTTTGTAGTTTTACAAACACAAGCTTCTAATCAATTAAGTTTGATAATAAGTCAAAACAATGGTGGTGTAGTGAGCTAGAAGGGCTCCATGTAATAGAACACTACTAATTTTACAACTGATGTAAAGATTACACAATAGATGTAACTATTTGAGAAGTAGTTTAGATGAAGATGTTCATCTAAGATATGAAATTATCCCAATTTTCTCTAAAAGTACCATTACTTTCCAAAAAAAATAAGGTAGAGTCGATGTCTCATGAAAAGTTTAAAACCTTTTTTACATTACCATAGAATTAGAGAGATGCAACTTATAAAGATATAAGTAAAGATAAAGTATCTACCTCTAATAACATTGCAAAAATACTAACTGAAGTAGTTACTCAAAGAGTGTTTGAGCTTCACCTTGAATTGATGAGATTAGCCAGATGGGTGATTGACTTTAGTGCAAGTAAGAGATTGATAGAATTATGCCCTACAAGCTAATCATATATGATATGATTTGACATTTGTAAAAATATGTCATTCAATTAACAAGGCAAATCTTTAATACTAGCTCTTATTAGATGTCGATATCATAATGAAGTTCTTGATCACATGATAATTAAATCACAATTAGATCATAATAATGAGATTGATCATTTAAAGGTATCTGAACTAAATGTTCCTAGTTACAGGATCCTTGAGATGGAACATCAAAGATCCGGATAAACTAATGTATGT
Organism: Cryptocoryne crispatula var. balansae; assembly: GCA_036172225.1. Classification (NCBI taxonomy): domain Eukaryota; kingdom Viridiplantae; phylum Streptophyta; class Magnoliopsida; order Alismatales; family Araceae; genus Cryptocoryne; species Cryptocoryne crispatula. The sequence goes on along the minus strand of CM069929.1, from coordinate 32,170,762 downwards.
GATGTCTTCTCATGTGATGATGATGACCGATCTCATTGTTCATTAGTGTGGAGACACTGAAATACACATACAAGTGCTCGTTAGTCAAATAAGTTCATTGAACTGACCAAATTAGAAATACTAAATGGTATCTTAACGAACTGTTGATCAGGATTTTCTATCATCAAGATTGCATAGTTGGATCTTTGACCTGAGTCGCCAAAGATCCCTTGTTGGGTGGAACTTATGCTTTAACTATTGACTTTTAGATCACCATTTATATGGTCTAGTATAGCGATGGATCGAGTACAAGGGAAACTTGATGGAAGCAATTGAGCGGACAATAAGGGATCGTCCACTCTCGGTAAGTGAGAGTGAATGTCTTATGGGATAGTACTCTAAATTCTTGGCTAGGGTAGATAGGAGCTCCACATCCTCCTCCCTACCTCCTACTTTCTCTAGAAGGTGTCTATGGTCGATGAAGCACCATTTGGGAAGAGTTCTCAAGGCCAGTGCGAAGGGAGAACATGTTGTAGATAAAGTTCGTGTGGATACTACTAGAGATTGGACATTTAAATGGTTTGAAGAGCTTTATAAGCTCATATCCTTTCTCTCCATAGGATTAGATGAATCTAAATTAGGTATTGTAAGCACCCGAAACGGGATCTGGAGATCTCCTTTCCGTTTGTTTGGCTTATGCCTTTTTGGGGACTTGGTGGATAGAATGTTAGTGGTTGTGGGCACTAGGAGCCGAAGACTCCAAAGTGTAAGGGAACAAAAAGAAATGTAATAGAGAATAAGAATGGCTGTTGTATCTCAGAAGTGGGGGATTGCTGTGTTTCGACTTCTCTTCTCTCGGTCGGCCAAAATAAGAGAGCTTAGTGAGTACTTCATCTTTGGTTTGGTTGAAGCTCCGCCTCGGCTAGATTTACCTAAAAGTGTTTAGGAGAAAACATAAAAAAACAAGTGAAAAAATCATTAGTTCTAGTGAAGACATAGCATCATGCTCAAATGCAAATCTTAAACATGCAAGAGGGGAGAAACTAACCAGATTGGGATTAAATCCCAACCCCTACTTAGGTAGGTTTTAAAGATATATGGGGATGCAAATATATATAACCTAATGCATGATAAATGTCATGATGATAAAATCTAGAATGAAGGAAGAGAGTAAAAGCTCGATTGAATGGGCGATCAGACTCCGAAAAGCACCAAAACAATTTCTGCCCCTGCTAGTGCCTTGCTAATGGGGCGCTAGGAGCAGGTGCCTAGTTAATGGGGCACTTTGACTGCCCCCTCTTATGGGGCACTATGGGTTGGCTCCAGTAGATTTTCTTCCCTACTTCACGGCACCACCCTGGAGTGTAGAGTGACCTTCAAGATGAGAGGGAACTTCTTAAGGTGGCCAATACACAAGAGAAGCCAATGGGGGGGTGTTTTGGCCCTGGATGTAAGAAGAATAATGTGTTGGGACCCACAAAGTCAGAGGAAAATCATGTTTTTGAAAAAGGAGAATGTGAATTTTCGGGTTTTAGGGGAAGGTTTTTGGGATGATCTAAGGGCTTGAGGGTGGGTTGTGAAGGCTTAAGTATGTAGTGGTAGATGAGATGAAGCTATGGACGAACTTGGGTGCCCCAAAACCTCCAAATAGGCCCCCTTTTATAGCCAAAAGAAGGGCACTTTGAGAATATTAGAAAAACTATTCCACGTAGCGAAGCGCCCCGTTAACGGGATGCTAGCATCATAAGTCAAGTCACCTCAACAAGACGCCCATCAAATGGGTCAAGTCGAATTGTCAAACCGGTTTGACCGGGTACCAGGCACCTCGTTAACGGGGCACCTGGTGCCCTGTATACAGGGTGCCTGGTGCCCCCTATAAATAGGGCACCTGTGCCCCATATATAAGGCACTTTGACTCCGGTTAAAGCCCCTCCGATCTTGCCCGAGATGCGTTGAAAGCCCCGCTTTTCTGGAAAACTCGGTTCTCTTGAAAGGATACTCAAATACTCTTCATGAAAACAAGAATTTAAGCTCTCCAACTAGACCAAAATGACGTGTTTTTAGGTATATTTTAACCCGTTTTGATCATTTTCAGTTTTTGTCATTCGGTTTCGATTGAGACAGTTTCTAAATAAACTCATAAGAATCGTTACTTTCGCTGCACGAAAGTTTGTAAGAAGATTCCTTACACATTAATTGGCCTTTATTAAGGTTCATTAAATTGAGATGACTCCTTTTCTTCACTCTCCTTTTCAATTTTCTTTCGGTGTGTATCCAACATCATCACAACTTCCCTCTATTCCATGAATCAAGCAAAGTGACGATGATGTTTGAGGTGAAGCATAAGAAAATGGGTGGGGGGTAGAGAATTGAGCTATTTCTTGAAATCATCTTCCATGTTTGTTAGAAAACGTTTGGTTTAAAAGGCCTTAGAAATTAAATTGTTTCAAAGGCCTCAGAAATGAAACCAAATTGGTTTCGTTTGGTTACAAGGTTCAATAGGCATGATCCAACCCCAATCTGGCCGATTCAATCCCTCAAGAGGTTCATACTAGTCTATCAGATTCGGATCAGCCTTCGGATTCATCAAGCATGATCTGGCTAATCCAATCCCGATCATTGTCCAGATCAACCTTAAGGTTCTTTTGGCGTCATTTGGCCATGATTTGGCTGATTCCATCCCTTAGGGGTTCATATTAGCTTTTTAGGTTCAAATTGGCCTTAAGGTTCATTATGCATGATCTGGCCGATCCAAATGCAATCAAGGTTTGGATCTACCTATCGGGTTCAAATTGGCCTCGAGGTTTATTAGGCATGATATGTCCCCATCCATCTGATTTGATCCCTTAAGAGGTTTGAATTAGCCATAAGGTTAATTAGGTATGATCTGACTGATCTGATCATGATTGGGGTTTATATCAGTCTAACAAGTTCAAATTGGTCTTATAGTCCATTAGCAATGATTTGGTCTTAATCTAGCTGATTCAAGCCCTTAAGGGGATCAGATTGACCTATCAGGTTCAGATTAACCTTATGGTTCCTTAGGTATGATCCATCCGATCCAATCAAAATCGGGGTCTGAATTTACGAATGGGTTCAGATCGGCCTTAAGGTTCATATGGATGATTAGGCCTTGATTTGGCCATTCTGATCACTGAAGGGGGTTGAATCGGATGAATTGGATCGGCCTTAAGGTTCATTAGACACGATCCGAATCCAATGTAGTTGATCCAATCTGATCTGTCAAAGGGTTAGGGTCAGCCTATTAGGTTTGGATCGACCTTAAGGTTCAATAAAGATGATCCAATTGATTCGATCTTGATCATGCTTCGCATTGCTTTTAAGGTTCATTAGGGATATCATATATTGGCAACTACTATTTTATAGCCACTGCCGTAATCATTTGTTGGCTACGATGTTTCTATAGTCATCACCGGTGCAGGTTTATTGGCGATGAATTTTTATAGCCATGGAAAAACACCTTTACTCGGGATGGCTTTGAGGAGCTGTTGCCAAGAACCCTTCGCTATTAACATTTTATCTTTAGTGTCACATATAGAGGTGTTACATCAACAAAACATCGCATGGAGAAGATTAAGACTAACACCAAATCATTGGTGTTTGTTTGCATCATAAAATAAAATTTCTATAAAAATAAATTTATAATAAAACATGAAAGTAAAGGTGTTTGGTAAAAAAAAAATACGCTTTACACTGTTTTTATGGATAAAAAGATCCAAGGGACTTTTTTTTTGTATTTCGTGGTCCCTCGTGCTTTCTTGATATAAATGACTTTTATCTTAGAAGATTTTATCATCTCATCATACATGATTTTATGTTTCATTGTCCTAAACTTTATTTCAATTTTTATTTTATCAAAAAGAAGAATTGGACAAATGAATGGCAGGTCCGATTCAACATACCCCCATCAATGCCTAGTCCAGTCAAATTTTCAACTTAACGTTAGGTCCGTTTTGACCAAAATTGACCAAATCAGGTCCATTTGTCATATAATCCAGCACGGAAGGGTTAAGATAATAGGAAAAAGACGTTTTTACCCTTGAACTTGTTGAAAGAACCCAGTATATTGTATAAAATCGCCCTGGTCTAAAATTACAGTGTTATATGTATATGCATAAAAACATAGAAATTTTAACCAGTGCGCATAAAAATTTCCAAGAATAGGGATGTATAGATACAAAATTCCAAAAAATCTACCTATTTATTAAATCGGTAGAAAATAGATGTGTACATCAAAAAAATTTCAAAATTTATCCTGTACGAATAAAAATATCAATAAATAGACATAAATAGATTGAAAAACATGAAAAATGCACCTGAGCATAAAATTACCTAAAAATAAAAATGTATATACTCTAAAATTTCAAAAACTTAACTTGTATGCAAACAAATTGCCTAAAAATAGAGATGTATAGATAAAAAATTTATAAATTTTATGCATACAAATCGCATAAAACCATATCAGGTATTGACACCATGGCGATGGACTATATCTCTACTTTCGAGTAGATCTGGATCAACTGCAGCTGTCTTCAATCTTAGATGGGGTCGGAATAGGCATGGAGCCATGAGTTTAGATGTTTACAGGTTTGAAAACAGGGAGAGACGATGAAGCCCACTGCAGAACGTCGTCATCGTCGCCAATGGAGATCTCAAGAGAGAGACGAATGAAGGAGGAAGGGGACTCATTTTCTTTGGGCCGTCGGAGTGCCGAAGATCTCTAGGATCAAAGAACCCTAGATCGCCATCACCATCGCCCTGGTTCTCCTCGCGCCCGCCTCGGCCTCGTGACCGTCTCGCGCCGTCGGCCCTTCTTTTGAGCGAGGAGATCTACAAGATCAAAGAACCCTAGATCGCCATCGCCATCGCCCTAGTTCTCCTCGCGCCCAACCGTCTCGCACCGTCGACCCCTCTTTTGAGCAAGGGTAATTTCGGAATCGACTACGGCTGGTCGACATAAATGGTTAAAGTGGACTTATTGTTATAAGTTTTGCGAAAATCGGATCTAATATTTTACAAATTTGGTCAATGGATTAACTATTAAGTTGACTTTCTTAATCGGACCCCTAGTCAATTTTCCCAAAAGAATTTCATATTACAACCCCATATGCTGGTGGATGTAAGTCGTGTTGATCGTGGAGCTGAATGGTTCACGCTCATATTAATTATGATCTTCTCTTCTATAATACGATAATCATAGGCATCTAAAAAATGATATGACGGTAGCCATCAGAATCTTGTGTTGGAAAACTATTTAGTAAAAGACTGCAACGAAAGTGTCAAATAAAATAAGTAAATAACAATGAGCCAACTTGTAAATGAACATCGACGGTATAACACCACCTACGTGAGGAAAAAAAAGGTAAAAATGTGTTTCAAAAAAATGGAATTCGATATTCAACGACAAAGAGCTTTCTGTAGGAGATAATTAAGACAAGCACATGAAGTCAACAGTTTGCATCAATCAAACGGCGTGAATAGAAAAATCGAATAAAAAAACTAATTGCTTTAACACTCTGTCATGCCGTCTTCCTCCCAATATATGATGAATGAGATTTTGTTGTTCATGGAGCTGGCAGTGACTATCTTAATGGGGTTTTAAGGTTTGAGTCATATTCTATCAATAACCACACCTTTTAATTAGAAAAGAAATATGTGAGAGAGTTCTGACTCCAGAATAGACATTAATATACGGTTGCACTTCGTTAAGTGCTAGGGAAGGGATGAATAATGACCTTGATCGATCAGATATATACATCCTGAGGTCAGCTCCCAAGCCGCTTTTATCATAATTTGACTTTGTCTGTGTGGTTCCCCTTCTCACCTTCTGACTTTGCTCCCATGCTGATCAGATCGTGGGTCCATTCAGCAGGTTGACGGTAATCAGAAATCAAAGGCAGAACTAATTTAGAAGTGGCTCTGTGGGCAAATGAGTAAAATGGGTTTTTCTTCTTTTTCTTCTTCCCACGGAGTTTATCAGTTTCAATGGGTAGGAAAGGTTAATGAAAGTCTATAGAGTTTAACAGCTGAAACCAGATGACCATGATACAAAACAAGCAAAACTTGGAATGTGCTGCAGATATACCGACGGCAGTTAAGTATATTTCTTATTGGTAGATGACCTTGTTGATGATGAACAAAAAAATAGACAAATAGGGACCAATATATTTGTGAATGGAGAATCTATTCGGTTGCAATCCTTCCTGTTATGTAACTTTCACTACAAGAAAATTAACATTTACCTACCAAAACACCTCCGGTAGGTAAGAATCAATAGGTAAATATATCTTTTAACTACCCTTATGCCTACTAAATCGTAGTAATTCTACCATTTACTATGTATTACCTACAAACTCGCCTCCATTGGTAAATGTTATACATAATGAATTAATCTCAATCATGTATTCAAATGTGATCAACGATTTAGATTAATACTAGTATTAACATTTCTCCTCCTTCATCCCACCATCTATTTAAAACATATCAATGGCTCAGATCATCCTTAAAATTAATAACCCTAAATCCTTTTTTTGCCCCATTTCCCCCTTGATTGCGTGCACAGCCAAAGGCCAAACACTCGATGCCTCTCCTGTCCGTTCTTTAGCTCCTCCCTTGGTCCTAGACAAAGCCTCCATCCTCCAATTCCTTCTTGATTGCAGACAATGCCTCCCTCTTCTAGCTCTCCTCAATCGCAGATAGAGCCTCCCTCATTGGTTGCTGACAATGCCTCCCTTTATTCCTCCTCTAGCTCCTCTCAATCGTTGACAGAGCCTCCCCTTTTCAAGCTCTCCTCTGTCATGAACAAATCAACAAGGTTGAGATTCTCCCACCTCATCTCTTCTTCTCCTCCAATCATCCTTGGTCGCTGTTAGTGTCTAGCAATAGGTTATCCCTCCTTCTCTTCTAGCTATTGTCAGTCACAGCATTGGTCACTGGCCAAGTTGTCCTTCTCAGGTTCTTCACATCACCTCATCTCTCCTTCTCAAGTGGTCACACCATCTTTCCTACTCTAGTAGATCTCTTACAAGTTTTCATAGATTCTTCTTCTCATGGAGACATCGTTAGATTTTGAGGTATGTCAAAAATTGAGAAAACTTTTATTCTATCATGTGCTGATTTTCACTTCTCTTATCTATAAGTTTTATTTATTTTTTTGATAGGTTCTACTTTGGATTGTGTCTCATTGGCCTTATTTGGCACATTGTTTCCTTGGTCAAGACATACTTTGGTACTTCTTTGCTCGATGTACTTGAGTTTATTACATTGCTTCATGAACTATATTACCAATACATTTGCATTCTAATAGATCAAGTAATAAGTGAGATTAGCAAAGAATTTACAATTGTTAACAAACATTTTCAAGCAAAAAATGAGATAATACAGACTTTTTCATATTCTATTTCATGGGTTTATGTGAAGCATTTTGTGATTAGATATGTATTTCAATTGTATTTACCATACGAACATGTCTCTTATGGTATTGTGTTTACACCTGCTTTGATGTATAAGCTATGATTTTCAATTGATGAGTAGTTCAATATTGTGTTTAGACACTTTTAGTGATGTTTGAGTTCTTGTTTTGATTTGATAAGTATTTGGTTATGTATGTTGATGTCCAAGATGTAATATTGTCGTCATAATCTATATGATATTTGTGTTTATATATTTTGTGTTGAAAAATGATGTTGCTATCCATGTAAGACATAAATAAAGATTATTACTTTTTTATCATGTTTGGTGATGTATTTGTATTATATATTTTTTTATCATGTCTAGCTATCTTCTTATTCTGAGGGCTAGCTAACATTGTGGATTGAAATTTTGAAATGCACCTCTAAATTTGAGACAAATGGTTATATCTAAACTTGATTTATTAATTTTCTATACAGTGTTTCAAATGAGAGACACATGCAACAATATATACTGAAAAAACTATCTATTTATTGGCGTCAAAACTTTTCAAGATTAAGAAAATTCTAGAAAATTTTGGACACCAGAAAAGAAAACACAAAAAGAGAGAAAATGGTGGGTATGGCCCACCTTAGGGGCCAAATATGTCGGGTAGGCCCAATAAGGTTCATTGGGTCCAATAAGCCAAATGATGGCCCAAAGACATTCAAATGCACCATTCAGTCCGCATGACTCAAATTCGAGTGATGCTGAACTCAGTTTGGGGATCTAACTCAAACTCAGCAAGTCTAATAAAAAAAGGGAATGCAAATGAGTATTAAAAAGGCCTTGGGTTGGTTTGATAGGCCCAAATGGCCAAGAAAGTGGGCATGTCGCGTAGCCCCAATTGTAACCTTTGCAATGGTGCCCAAAATGTAAAAAATAGACACTGAAATGCGAAAATGACTATTTTACTTCTAACACTAGGATAAATCAAGGCAAGTTCGAAAAAATCCAACACCATCACAATATCTATTTAAGATAGAGCCACACAATGCACTAGATGGATCAAAAATTTGATCAATGGCTGGAAAGTTAATCAAAAAAATTAAATTTAGATGGAAGTCCATGCTCGTCACCTCAAGGGAAAACTGGTCCAATCATCTATTGGGCAGGCACGAGGACCAAATATTTAAGTTCCCCGATCCAAGACATCAGTCTTGGGAATATTGTGTCAACAAAATAAAAATTTGGCAAAGAATTTTATTCAATTGCATTTATTTGTAATTTTTAGGATTATCAACGACCGAGAGTTCATTGATTGGAAAATTTAATAATATAAGGATCTGACATAATTCAAAAAATCTCGACAACACATCTTGGTGGAGTGTGAGATCATTGGCCATCAGTACATCTTCTAGATTTTGCTAGGCAAATTCGAGGCATAAAATTATTAATTCTTAATACAGGCCGTTGAATCGGGAGTGCCTTGATGAAATTTAAGTTGAATCAAACTTGGAAGGCAGTAACTATCACCCTCCCATTTCCTGGTCAGCACACTTGTCTCTTTGCCTTGGTGTCCTCCTACAATTTAGGAGAAGATTCAGTTGCAATATTATCTTGGCATTTAAGTGATTAAAAAAAGAAAGAAGGAAAAAAAAGAAGAGTCGGTGGCCAAGATTTTGGCCTGCAATAGGCCCCTGCTCGGGGTTCTCCCCTGCCTGGTATTCTCTCCCTCTTCGCCAAATAATTCTACTTGATAGTTCACCTTCCCTTGGCCAAGACTCCTTCCAGAATTGGCTACCCCATGGGGTTATCCCTCCAGTCGAGCTACCTTCTCAGATGAGATTCAACCACCAAAAATATCTCCCCTGATTGGCTCTCTCTCAGATTCTCAGCAGGCCTGCATGCCTATCCCCTCAATTCTTCCCTAGAGACTTCTCCCTCTCCCTCCCTCTCTCTCTCTCTCTCTCTCTCTCTCTCTCTCTCTCTCTCTCTCTCTCTCTTCAGCAAACCCAACATGAGAAAAGCTGGCAGAAGACTTCTTTCTCTTGACAAATCTCTCTAATGAACCTCCTCCTCTTAGGTGGCGCTTGCGAGTTCTCTTATGGGCAAAAGGCTTCTCCGAGCTTTCCCTTCTACAGCTAGGGCAGCAAAACTTCACCAAAGCTCTCCCTCTCTCATGGGCTCTCTCTTTTGTGGCCCCCTCCAACTGCAACAACACTGGTGGGAGCTATTTCTAATAGCAACATCAGTGTGCGTTCCTCCTCTTTAACTGGAAGCCTCCCTCAGCTTTCCTTCCTTGCGCAGCACCCTCTTATGGACTCCTTAATAGCGGCAGTAACCACTGTGCCTCTCTCAATAGTAACAACCATAGTTTCTTCTACTACTAGCCTTTTTTGTACACGACAAAGAAGAAGAAGACATTGAGAGTGAAGGTAAAAGACCATGGGTTCTGTCAAATCTCCTTTCTGATCCCTCTTTTCCACTCTCTCAATCTTCTATCACAGCCCCACCCAAAAAAACCACCATTGACCGCTGACATGTTCTCTCTTAACTGATAGCCACCCTTTGCCCAAGGTCAACCCCCACAAAACACCCTTGTTTTGCCCCCTATGCACAGCCATCAAAACATTCTTGTACACAGTGCATCATTGGCCTCTTTACCAACCTCTGTGTGTCCCTCCTAGAACCCCAACATCATTTCATGTTAGTCCCCTACGTGCTACCCCTCACCTTGTAGCATGTCCCCAGGTGACAACAAATAGAGGTCTTAAAGATGGCGACATCTATGGCCTCCGATAGCAGCAATGGCTCCCACTGACCCATCCTCCAATGGCAGCCACAGCGACCAGTGGCAACGGTGGAGCCACCTGACAGTCTAGGCAACAATGGTGACTACTGTTAGCAATGCCAATGGGAGAAACTCTGGGCCACGGTACACCTCATGCTAGTTTTAGATGACACTGGCGGCAAAGATAGGCCCCCTTGGTTCCTCCCCTCTAGGGAATGTAGACACGTAATTTTGGCCCAGTCGGAGAGCTCAAATTCTTGTTCTCATGAAATACATCTGATTATCCTCTAAAAGAAATCGAGTTTTCTAGAAAAATCAAGTTTTCGATGCATTTCGAAGAAGATCAATAGGGCGTTGACTCGGGTCAAAGTGCCCTATATACAGGACACTAGGTGCCCTATATACAGGGGCGCCTGGCACCCGGTCGAATCAATTCGACCAGCTGATATAACCACTCACTGGAATTCGTCTTATCGAACTAACATGGCTCATGATGCTAGCGCCCCATATATAGGGTGCTTTGCCGCGTGGCACAGATTTTCAAATTTGACCAAAGTGCCTTCTTTTTGGCTATAAATAAGCACTCATTTGGAGCTTTGAGAGGATTCCAGCTCAGTGCCACCCTAGAGCTCGTCCAACACTACATTTCTGAGCACTTTGCATTCCCCATAAGCCTTCAAACCAATCCAAATTGACCTCTCCAAAAGCCTAAATACCTACTGTTTTAGCCATCCAGAAGCATGGTTTTTCTTCAACTTTGAAGGCCTCTACCTGCCATTTCCTTCCGATCCAATGTCCAAACCCCCTACCACAAGCTTCATTTGCGTATTGGCTACAAGGAGGAGCTCCCACTTTGTCTTGGAAGCCATCCAGCACACCAGAGCAACGACGCGAAGAGTGGAAGAAAAATCTGCCCGAGCCAGCCCTACTGCCCCATAAATAGGGCACTTTGACCTTGGTTAGTGCGCCCCATAAAGGGGACACCTACAGCTAGTGCCTTATATACGGGTTACTAGCAGGGGCAGAAGCCGGTTTTACATTTCCCGGAGTCTGATCGCCCAACCTATCGGGTTTTTACTCTTCATTTTCATCTTTAAACCTTTCATCATTTCATTTAGCATGCATTAGGTCATTTTGCATCTCTCATATATTTAAAAACCTACCAAAAATAGGGGTTGGGATTTCGTCCCAATCCGGTTAGTTTATCCCCTTTTGCATGTTCAAGATCCATACCAAGCATGATGCTATACTCTCACCAAAGCTAATGGTCCTTTATTTATTTATGTGCTTTTCCATAGGTCATTCTTAGGTGAACTCGACCGAGGCAGAGCTTCGACCCTATCAGAAATGAAGGGCTCACTAAAGCTCTCTTCTTTCGACCGGCCAAGAGAGGAGAAGTTAGAACCTAGCAATCTCCCCTCCCCCCCCCATTTCAAAAAGGTACGATAATCAAGCTTGCCTTTTATTCCATTTACTTTATATCTTACCGTATTTTGGAGTCTTCGGCTCCTAGCGACCACACAACCACTAACTTTCCATTCCAAAAAGTAGGCAACCACCATCCCTTCAAAAGAATGTCCAACATGCTCATCTTCACTCTAGATCTTACTTGAGTTATTACACCTCCCTTGTGTCTCTATTTGTTTGCTTGCTTGCTTATTTGCTTCCTTTGAACATCATTTAGTTTCTTCCGGTTTACTTGCTTTCCGTTGGTCCTTTTTAAAAGCATAACAATCTAATTTTTAGACTTGTTTATCAACTTGCTTCAACTTCGCATCTTAGGAATTATCTTGTTAAGTATCTTTGCCTATTTTCCTCAAAGTCTAATTTCTTTCCTAAGGATTTTTTAGTTAAATTAGTACTTGCTTCCACCTTAGTTTGACTTCATATCATTGTCTTGCTTACTTGTTTTCTACAACATTTCATTGTTCATTGTATGCTTTTACTTTCTTCTTGTTTGCTTCTTATTCCTTGACATTTCACTTGCATTTAGTTTGAATTGGGGTTTTTGACTCCTTTAGGTCATCCGAGAAGGGAGGCTCTCTCCTCCCAAAGCCCCACACATCCAAACACCCCTCTTGATGGTTGCCAACTCCTCTTCCGGGGATTCCCTCTCGGAAGGACTGGGTAGCTTCCATCAAGGCCTCCGTAAGTCCCCAGACGTGAAGGATTCTTTCTTCACTGATCGAGCTGGTTGTACCATTTTATCCCAAAACCCGGAGTACCTATCACCTATCGTCGTGAAAAGAGTGACAACCTTAGATTGCTCGGCGTCGTGAGAGCATAGGGTCCTACCCATTTATTTGAGTGGACAATATTTCTCTTAACAAGCCATTAATTTGAGGTTGCAACAAAAAAAATTGCGTTAATCATTTCAAGTCTTTGCTATTGATAGAAATGTATGCCCTACAAGCCAATCATATATGATATGATTTGACATTTCTAGATATATCTTATTCAATTAATTAGGCAAATATTCATTATAAGCTCTTATTATATGCGAATATCATAATGAAGTCCTTGATCAAATACAATGTTGATTAAATCATGAGGAGATTATGATAATGAGATTGATCATCTAGAGAAATTTGATTTAAATGTTCCTAGTCATAGGATACTTTAGACAGGACATCAAGGATCAGGATAGACTAGTGTATGTGATGTCTTCTCATGTGATGAGGACAACCGATCTCATTGGTCATTAGTGTAGAGACACTGAGATACACATACAGGTGCTCATTAGTTGAATGAGTTCACTGAACTGACTTAATTAGAAACCCTGAATGGTATCTTACCGAACTGTCTATCAGGGTTTCTATCATCACGGTTGCATGGTTGGACCTTTGACCTGAGTTGCCAAAGATGGCTTGTTGGGTGGAACTTGTGCTTTGACCATTGTCTTATGGATCACCGTATAGTCCAATATAGTGATGGATCAGGCACAAGGAAAACCCGATGGAGGCAATTGAGCGGACAACAAGGGATTGTCCACGATCGGTAAGTGAGAGTGAATGTCCTATGGGATAGTACTTTAAATCCCTGGCTAGGGTAGATAGGATAATTGGAAAAGGAGTTTTCTAATTGATTCAATTCCGAGTACAGGATCCTACAGAGTCGGTACACTAAGGAGTTGACAGTCGATGCCATACTCCTTTTCGATCGAGACATTGGATGGACGAGGGTTTATATCCATGCGGTAACTGATGATGGAAAGGCTCAATGGAGATGAGATTATCCCCATAGCCATTTGGGATCATGGGATGTGGCTTCTACCCTTCATGATCGGTAGGCCGATTAATCTGTTATCGGATAACAAATTTATTTAAATTAAATAAAATTGTTCTATTTTATTTAGGCCTGAACCAAATAGGCTATTGGGCCTAGTGGTTCACACACAAAAGGACTTATCCACAAGTATAGGGGCAAGGGCGTAATTTATGGAGATTTTGGGTTTTTATGAAAAATTTTAAATTTCTATATAAATACTAATGGTTTCAGCCAAACCCTATAAAGCCAATGGTGAAAACCACGTCCCTAGCCTCCTCCATACCTCATCCTTTCTCTAGAAGGTGTCCATGGTCGATGGAGCTCCGTTCGGGAAGAGTTCTCGAGGCTAGCGTAAAGGGAGAACCTACTGTGGATGAAGTTCATGTGGATACTGCTGTAGATCGGACACTTGAACAGTTTGAAGAGCTTGGTAAGCTCATCTCCTTCCATTCCATGAGATTATATGAATCCCTATCAGGTATAGTTGAACTCGATTTGATCGCTTTTCGGTTTTCGTCATTCGGTTTTGATTGAGACAGATTCTAAAGGAACCCATAGGAATCGTCGCTTCGCTTCCGCTGCACCAAATTTTTATGGACGATTCCTTACAGCTATTACTTGTTTGCAAACAAAAATTAAAAATTAAACAAAAAGTTCAAAATCACTTTAAAAACCAAAACAAAAAATTTGCTTGAGGTTAATTTACTTGATAACTTGTTTGTCCAACCAAATATTCAAAACCACCAAAAAAGGGAAAATATCAAAACTAAAAAAAAGAGTTCTGTGTGCTTTTACTCGTCACCCTATCTTCGTGTTTATGAACTTGAGATCAGGACGAGTCATCGGGTTGACGGAACAAGGGTACGAGCCATTGCGGCTGGAGTATGATCAATCTTACCTCCACCTAGATGTCGTATGCGCCATTAACGAACCTGAAGTTCTCCCTGAATCCAGCTCACCCCGACTCTATCCAGATTCTCTGTGGGAGGCATTCACTCATGCTGACCCAACTCAAGTACAAGCCATTGAAGCCATCTTGAAGGGAAAATCACCAGCAAATCTCACCCATGCCGAAGGTGGCCACCGCACCTCTACCCCCCAATTGGCAACTGATTAACCTGGTGCACCAGTACCGGGTCACTCTCACAATGGACCCCTGACTCCAAACTCACCCCATCTGGTAGCTATCTTGAACCACCTTGACCAAAATAACGCCGCACCACTTAGGCCACCGCTCTACTCTTCCATTCATTTCAACCATGCTCGCCCGCAAACACATCACCAAACATACCCTCCTTGCCTGGCCACTTTAGCCTATCCGATGGCCATATCAGTAAATCAAACATCTGTTCTACCCCCTCCTCTTGCTTGTGAATCCTCCGTTGATCAATCTGTGGTAAACAAAATCAACTAGATGGATGAACAATATCAGGAACTCAAGCGGTTGATTGACACAAGGGCTCTCCCTGAGATATCTCTCCCTTCTCTCCCCGTATTCCATCTTCCACCTTCCGAAATGCCCAGCTACCACCGATATAACGGAAGTAGGAATTCTTTCATTCACATTAAGGACTTTCTCTATGAATCTGTCATGTGGCAAAATGAACAGAAAGCCCTTGCATATCTGTTCAGAAGATCACTAGAAGGCTCCACATTGGAATGGTTCTATTCACTTAACCCTTCATATGCCAGCAACTTTGATACTATCAAAGCAAAATTCTTGCAAAGGTACCAAGACAGAGTTGCCCCTACGTATTCGATCACAGATCTATTAGCCGAAAAGATGAGAAATGATGAGAATTTTATAAGGTATGTTGACAGATGGAGAGCAATGGAAGAGAGGTTGACAAATGCATTATCAGAATTAGAACAAGTCAAAATGATCATCACTAACGCCACTCCAGCTTTGAAGAATGTACTAGCGTTGCATCACCTTGTCACCATGAGCAAACTCTACGAGAGAGCACGGTACATCCAAACACAACTCCGTGACTCCCCCATCATGAACCTTTTCGACCCTAGGCCCCGAGTCACCAAAAAGACAACCACCACTGCCACTGGGCTTGTAACCGAAGGCGTAGTAACCAATGAACATGTCAACATCATAGGAAACCCGCCCAACAACCACCAGCAACAATAAAGAAACCCCCAATATTGAAACCCATGTCAAACCCAACCAGCACCTCACCCCCAGATTCAACCGCAACCTTTCCAAATACCAAATCAATGTCCCCAACAGCCAACACAGGCACCAATCCCCCAGCAACCCCGACAGTTGGCCATGCAAACTTTTGCACCTCAACCTCCACATCAACCAACCACCTATAACCAGGCACCTCCCCCCACCACCTATACGCCACGAAGAACAAGGCCTAGAAGAAACCATTATCCACCATTACCGTACTCTCTCACAGATATTTTCAATGCTCTTATGGTGGCATGGCAGATTTCACTGCCAAGAGAAAGGCCGGAGTGGCCACAGAACGCCAATACACATAGATATTGCTTATACCACATATACCCGGGACACACAGTGAAGAATTATTTTCAGTTTAAGGATTATATTCCTGACCTCCATGAGCAGGGAAGCATTGGCTGGAGTCAGATGGGTGAATACATCAAGGCAGTAAAGAACCAACCTCAGCAGCAACAGGCACCGATCCAACAGCAGCAGTAGGAGTTCGGTCTGGGGATCAATCAGAACCCGTTACCCACTCATGCATCCACAATAATACCAAAAAATCAACAGGTTGATCCCATCCTAACCTCCACCGATGAACCCCATGATAGAGACAAAAATTGGAAAATCAAAGGACCTACTTCCTTCATAAACATCAACCCTCCAAACCACGTTAACCGAACCGTCTACTCCATACCGCAAGCCGTACCCACCAGAAGAATCCAACCACCCATCATCCGCACCTTGTCACAACCCATCATAACACCACCAACCACACAACTCCTGCCCGGTCGAACCTCAATCTATCCAGTTGAGCCACCACAAACACCAATACCATTAGGACCTATCATCATACCGCCCCGTACAACCGTGCCATCACAACCTACCTACACCCCTACGACTCGAACCATCATCACCACACCCCTACCAAGGCCACATATCATCCGACCTAACCCCTCATCCACCTTCACTACACCAACCACAACCCCTCAGCTTGCCACAGTACTCAGGAGTAGGCGCATGTTCCAAAGGGTCTTTTCCTACACCGGTCAACCGGGATGGTCACAAGAAGAAGAAGAAGAACACCTAGAAGAGCCAGTGCCAGGGACATCCTACGATTAGTTGAAGCACATCGACAAGACTGCCACAAGAATTTCTATCCTGGAACTGATCAAGCGGTCCAAAGCTCACCAAGAAGTTCTTCAACAGTACTTGTAACGGGTAATGGTCAATGAAACACTCCCTCCTAAAAAGATCGCATCCGTTTTGACCCCAAAAAGTGAACACCCTACCCTTACTTTCACCAAAGAAGAGTTGGCCGAACCAAAAGCAAGAAAGTATGCACTATGCGTCACTATCAGCATCAACAGAACAGACGTCAAGTCATGTCTAGTTGATACTAGTGCTTCCATCAACGTCCTTCCACCAGAAACGCTGCATTTGTGTGGGATCCCCGAAGAGGACATCTGACCATCACAAATCATTGTAATAGCATATGATAATTCAAAGAGGCCTGCCCATGGCATGGTCACACTCGAGGTGGGACTAGGGCCCTGGACCGTCACTATTGACTTTCACATCAAAGACATGGATCCAACCTACAAGGCTATCTTGGGAAGGCCTTATCTCGAGGTGTTAGAAGCTGTGGCCTCAACAAATCATTAGTGTATCATGTTTCCCTTCAAGGGCCAGGGCATCAAGGTAGTAAGTATGCCAATAGATTGTCTAGTTACTCCCCCTCTTAGATTACCAAACCAACTTGTCTTCATGATCCTTGATCTACCAGAGGTCAAGAAGTAGCCTAGGCAAACCTGGAGAAGGAAAAAGGATGCTACCAAGACTCTTGGATGGCGTATGATGGTAAGTCTAGGATACCAAGAAGGCAGAAGATTGGGAAAAGAATTGCAGGGCATTGTAGAACCCATCCAGCTAGTGAAAACAACATCAAGAAGTGGAGTTAGATACGATGGAACAAGTGATAATGATCAGAAAATTAATCACAAATACTTCAATGGATGTCTGAACAAATTCTTCGTCAAAAGGAAAACAATACAAATGGTGGAAGACCAAGAACCCCAAGAGCAGGCAAAGAAAAGGAAGATTGACAACCTTAAGGATGAAACATATCTTGATATAGCATGGTTGTTCTTTGCTGAAGAAGGGTCAAGGAGTGAATCATTCTGCCACGAGCCTTCTAGCAATCAGAATATAGGGCATTCACTTACTGTCACTTCTACAAACCCACTCTCAACAAGTTTACCATCAAACTCATCAGGCATCGAGAATGAACACCCTCTCTATCCATCCTTGCTCAATATGTTTCCCTCCCTGTCAATATCCCAGACCATGCCGGAAACCACAACTGATCCAAGTCAAATCTATTCTGTACTCATGTTTAGCACTCCCCAAAAAGATAAAAAAAAACGTCATGTTTCCAACCCAAATTTCAGCCGAAGAAACATCCCAACTCGCTCCGAAGGATGATCCTATCCGGAAGACCACCTGGTCCTTAATCGATCTCCTTTACCCTTCACCTCCATTAGTAAATTCCACTCCCTCCACTTCTTCTTCCTCATCTCTTTTGCCTTCATCTTGTTCTTTAGGTTTGGTTTCCAATAAAACAAAAATCAGAGGTAGGAGAGTTCCAGAAAGGTACCTACATCAGCTAGCTTAGAAAAGCATAGGATGTGCCAAGCAACTGGAGTATCTAGAAAATGCAATCCGGCTAGATGAGATCCGATATGAGGACAAAAATAACATTGATCAAACTTTAGGGGTTTATGAGGTTGTGTCATAAAAAGATCTTGATATTGAGGATGAAGAAGAGGATTTGGCTGATGCTTACGCATCTGGATTAAAGAGGTTTGAAGAGCCATTAGCCACGGTAGATGAACCGACTAAGGAACTTAATCTTGGAACACCGGAAGATCCTAAGAATATCCTCATCAGTGCCAACCTCACCCCCTTGGAAGAACAAAATCTAATGGGGGTATTACAAGAATATAAGGACACCTTCGCTTGGACATATGAAGATATGACGGGGTTAGACAAGTCACTGGTAGAGAATCGATTAACTTTAAAACTTGAAGCTACCCCGGTCAAGCAAAAGTTAAGGAGATTCCACCTAGATATAGCTCTGAAGATGAAGGAAGAGGTCGATAACCTACACCAATTAAAATTCATTAGAGTCATCCTTTATCCGCAATGGGTGGCGAATATAGTCTCGATTATGAAGAAGGATGGAAAAGTTCGAATCTGCATTGACTTCAGGAATTTAAATCAAGCGTGTCTAAAAGATGATTTTCCCCTTCCTCATATCGATGTCCTTGTGGATAACATGGCTGGATATAAAACCCTATCATTCATGGATGGATATTCAGGGTATAATCAAATCCGGTTAGCAGAAGAAGATCAAGAGAAGACCTCATTCACTACACCTTAGGGAACTTATTGCTACATTGTCATGCCCTTCGGATTAAAGAATGTTGGAGCAACTTATCAAAGGGCCACGGTGGCGATATTTCATGACATGATGAATAAATTTGTGGAGGTGTATGTGGATGACCTGGTGGTCAAATCGCAGACCCGAGATGAGCATGCTAAGGTATTAAAAAAGGTTTTGTAGCGAGCCAGGGAATATAAGCTTAAGATGAACCCCAAGAAATGTGTATTCGGAGTATCATCAAGCAAGCTACTTGGGTTCATCGTCAGCAAAAGAGGCATTGAGATCGATCTCAACAAGGCCAAAGCCATCATCGATATGCCTCCACCAAAGAACTTAAAAGAACTAGGAGCGTTAATTGGTAGGCTACAATTCGTTCACCAGTTTATCTCACAACACTCCCAAATGAGCAAACCTTTCTATGAGTTAACCAAGGTGAAGGATGAATTTAGATGAGATTCAAGATGTCAGGAGGCATTTGATAGATTAAAGAAGTATTTATCAAGCCCACCTATGCTCAAGCCTCCAGTACCAGGCAAACCCTTGATCTTATACATCTCCGTTTTGGAAGGATCTCTTGGAGCAGTATTGGCACAACTAAATGATGAAGGAAAGGAGCGAACCACATACTATCTGTCAAAGATTTTCGATCCTTGTGAGCAAAAGTATACAACCATGGAGAAAACTTGTGCCGCCCTAGTTTGGGTAGTTCAGAAGCTTGAACACTATTTCCTAGCACACGAGGTTAATCTCATTGCTCGCATGAATCCCATTAAGTTTCTTCTAGAGAAATCCATCCTGACTGACCGGTTGGCACGCTGGCAAAGCTTTCTTTCTCAATTTGACATCACCTACACTCAATAGAAGGTAATCAAGGGCTATGCAATTGCCAAACATCTAGCCCATCATCCCATCCCAATCTTTGACTTTGTATTTTGATGGGGCTCTAAACTCTCAGGGTAGAGGGATAGGCATTGTTCTTCTATCACCCAAAGGTGTCACCATCCCACAGACTTTTCAACTCCATTTTCCAGCAACAAACAATATAGTTGAGTATGAAGCCTTGCTGGCTAGATTGGAGGCTGCTCACTTCTATGGTGCCACCGAATTAAGGGTGATCGATGATAGTCAGTTGATTCTCCGCCAAGTACTTTCCAAATACCGAACATCTCATCTTGGGCTCAGACCGTACCAAGAACTCACCTCTTGTTACATCAAGATGTTCTCCAAACTTGAATTCATCCATGTTCCTCGTGCTCAAAACATTCTTGCCGATGCTCTCGCTTCTCTGGCATCTTCACTATCTATCCCGCTAGGCAGACAGGTTATGACAATCTATGTCCATCGACAAACAATCCAAGCAACAGAAGATGCACAATTCTTGAAGGTTAAAGAAAAGTTTGAAAGAAAGAAGTACATTGAGTAAAAAGAATAAGTGTCTTTGGTCGAGTTGGATGAATTAGATGAAGGTGACAAACCATGGTATCATGAGATTGCAAATTACTGTCAGGATCTGACATATCCGCCAGGAGCAACTGCTGAAGAAAAGACAACCATTAGAAGAGTCTTCTAGAGATACACCATCTTAGGTGGAGTGCTTTACAAAAGAAGCCTGGCTGGCATTTTATTAAGATGTGTAGATGAATAAGAGGCTGAATTAGTGCTAAAAGAAGCACATTCCGGAGTATGTGGAGGCCATGTAAATATTCAAGCCCTCGCCAAGAAGATCATCAGGCAAGGGTATTATTGGCCTACTCTGGAAGAAGATTGCCTAATATTTGTCTGGCACTGTCATCAGTGTCAACTTCATGCCAACAAAATTCACTCTCCCGCATCTTCCCTTCACCCGATTCATACCCCATGGCCTTTCGCTATGTGGGCTTTTGATGTTATCGGACCCCTTGGTGACCCGAACTCCGCAAACAAAACCAAATCTTTCATCCTAATGGCAACGGAGTACTTCACCAAGTGGGCAGAAGTGGAAGCATATGTGGAAATCAAGACATTAATAGTCTTATACCTTCATCAAACGCAACATCATTGCTATGTTCGGAATCCTATGCGACATCATCACCGACAATGGACCTCAATTCATCTCTCATGAGCTGCATGACCTTTGCAACAGGTATTGCATCAAATGGCATCATTCATCTCCATATTATCCTCAAGGCAATGGTCAAGCAAAAGCTACAAACAAAACTCTGATAAAAATCATCAAGAAAATGTGTAAGTCTAGCAAGTTCGTGGACTGGCCAAATAAGTTAGCTAATGCTCTATGGGCCTACCACACTTCTGTTTGAACCCAAACGGGTCAAACTCCCTATGCCTTGGCATTTGGGATGGAGGCAGTAGTCCCATACGAAGTACTCATTCCTTCCCTCTGAGTCTAGATCGATCGAGACGTCCCAATGGATGAATGCCGAGATTTCCTTCTCGCACAACTCAAACTCTTGGATGAAAAGAGGCTGGACGCCGCTAAACATGCTAGATCTTACCAAAATAGACTTAAAAGATTTTATCAAAAGAGGGTGGTAGAGAGAAAATTTGAAGTCGGTGAGGTTGTGCTTAAAAGAATATTCGTTAAGCCAGGCGGTCCCCGCTCCAAACATCAACCTAATTGGGAGGGTCCGTATGTAATCTCAGCTGTCTACCCTGGTAATTCATACAAGCTTACTAATGCAGAAGGTGAAGAATTAGCTCATCCCTGGAATGGTGACTACCTCAAAAAATATTTTCCTTAAAATAAAAGCAGAAATCACAAAAGAATCTGTAAAATCCAAAGGTGTGAAGGATGGCAGATAACATCTGATGCTTGCTTGTTTGGGGGAACCAATTTATCACCTAAGGAGATAAGGATAGGCACCATACTGCACACACTATACGCCTAGATTTCAAGATCCGATGATTGGAAGTCAGAGAGAAAGTTAGGTAACACTTAGTAAAAGAAGGTCGACCCTATCCTATTCTCTTCTTATTTCAGTCCTGAATGGATGAAAGGGATTAGAATGAGGAATATAGAAAGTGCCTATTGCCTTAGTAGGAGAATGCCTCTAAAGGTCAAACTTCTTAAAAGAAAAGGTGCCAAAAGATGGGCAATGACCCCTTAGGTCAGCAAAAGAATAGACCTGTCTGAATGTGTACCAACAAAAGCCCAAAAAAGAAAAAGGCTCCAAAAGATGGGCAATGAACCCCTCAGGTCAAAATCTAGCAAAAAAAAAGAGAAATCATGTTTGAATGTAGGCCATTAAAGAAAATGGGCTAGAAGGAAGGACCTGAGGAGACCGAACCCCAATGAGCAATGTGGGCACTAGTAGAGAAACAAGTTCGACATCCCTTAACTCTACTAAGGACTTGCCACCAATCCTCTTCCTTCTTTAACCTTGTGGGTAGGGTCGACCAACTAGGTCTAAGAAGAGCCATAGCCTATTGAAGGCGGAAGGTCAGAAGATTCCGAACAAGGCACTTTCCCACACATGATGCCTACTCTTAACCCTTGGGTACCGATAAGGGACACCTACAACAAGTAAGACAAAGGATGAGATGGTCGTTTCCTTCACACCGCACAAAACAAAAAGAATCGAATACTTCAAAAACACCAAACAAATTCATAAAATCAAAAACTCTTAAAAATTAAATATCCAAAACACCAAAAAATTATAAAAATGCCAAAATACCAAAACATTATAAAACCATCAAAACCCAAACAAATCAAAAATTTCTGAAAACACCTAAAAATTTGCTCTTTAATTGACTAGTTGCTTTTACATTCATGTTTAATTTTAGTATTGCATGTTTCCTTCTGTGCATACTTATGTGTTTTATGTTATCTTTACCATGATAAGGCTTATGTCCCTTGACAAAAGAACAAGGCAACTTTGCCCTCTTCTTGCAAGGGACTAAGCTAGAATAAAGTTCTAATCTCTTCTCTCAAGTGGATGCAGGAACAAGAGAAGGCATGCCAGCTTCATATCCCTAGACACTTGGAGGAAGCAAAAACAACAAAAAAATCAGAAATTTAAAAACTAAAAGTGGACTACCCCCACCCCTATTAGGACTTGCATTTAGTATTGCATCTATCAAAATAAGTAATATTTAAGATGTTGAAGACCTCAAGTCTAGAGGGGGCTGTGCCTAAGAACTCCTTCAACAAAATTAGTGAGGACTCAGTCATTCCCTAGGCTTGCAGATAGGCCAAAATTGAATATGCGGGGACGACGGTTTCTTCACAGATGTCCTAACCTGTTATGTTCAACCTATATCTTCAACTATTTTCTTATACTTATTTGTATTTATTTAAAAACAGCATGCATCATCCCATCACAACCATTCCCTGCTTCCTAATCCTGCCAAAACCTCCTTCCAGTCACACCATGAACCTTCTAAAGATGGTCTTTTATAACCCCTAGAGAAGGTCTTTATTTTCCAGAGAATCGGTTTCTACCATGTTTTAACGACGATTTCATCAAAATAAGAAGTTATTCCATTTCTAACTAAACCGATATTTTTGAGTAAAACCCTATAAATTTAAAGAATCCAACTTTGGTTGATTGGTTGTCTCCTATTTGCTTTCGTAATTTACCGTATTTCTTACCGGGTCCAGCACACCATGTAGTTCAGGTCTTGGCCGGTAACAACTCTCCCCCACGTTGGATTTTAGTTATCCTCAGTATTGTTTTTCTTCTTAACCAATCAACCAAATGAAAGGTTCCAACGAGATATAGGGAGATCTCAAGATTTGGTAAGGTTCCACCCCGCTCGATTAAGCTGATGAAGGCGTGCCTAAATCTACACCTTGGCGTCACCTTTTCAGTCCATTACCATCTCATTCCGCTATGCCTCACTACGCCATGCTGCGCTTCACCTACGCTCCATTCGTGTCACTTCCCTACAAAGCCGACGCCAAGGTGAGGCAAGCTGTAGACACGCAATTTTGGCCTAGTCAGAGAGCTCAAATTCTTTTTCTCATGAAATACATCTGATTATCCTCTCGAAAGAATCGAGTTTTTAGAAAAAATCAAGTCTTTCGACGCATTTAGAAGAAGATCGATAGGGCGTTGACCGGGGTCAAAGCGCCCTATATACAGGGCACCAGGTGCCCTGTATATAGGGCGCCAGGCGCCCTGCTTAAGGGCACCAGGCACCCTATAAACAGGGCACCTGGCACTTGGTCGAATCAATTCGACCGGCTGATATGACCACTCACTGGGACTCGTCTTATCGAACTGATACGGCTCATGATGCTAGCACCCCATATATATTGCATTTTGCCGCATGGCACAGATTTTCGAATTTGACCAAAGTGTCCTCTTTTTGGCTATAAATAAGCACCCATTTGGAGCTTTGAGAGGATTCCAACTCTGTGCCACCCTAGAGCTCGTCCAACACTATGTTTTTAAGTTCTTTGCATCTCCCATAAGCCTTCAAACCAATCCAAATTGACCTCTCCAAAAGCCTAAATACCTGTTGTTTCAGCCATCCAGAAGCATGGTTTTTCTTCAACTTTGAAGGCCTCTACCTGCCATTTCCTTCCCATCTAGCATCCAAACCCCCTACCATAAGCTTCATTTGCGTATTGGCTACGAGGAGCTTCCACTTCGTCCTGGAAGCCATCCGGCACACCGGAGCAACGACGCGAAGAGTGGAAGAAAATTCTGCCCGAGCCAGCCCTAGTGCCCCATAAATAGGGCACTTTGACCTTAGTCAATGCATCCCATAAAAGGGACACCTGCAGCTGGCGCCCTGTATATGGGGCACTAGCAAGAGCAAAAGCCAGTTTTACATTTTCCGGAGTTCGATCGCTCGTCCGATCAGATTTTTGCTCTTCATTTTCATCTTTGAATCTTTCATCATTTCATTTAGCATGTATTAGGTTATTTTGCATCTCTCATATATTTAAAAACCTATCAAAAATAGGGTTTGGGATTTCATCCCAATCTGGTTAGTTCATCCCCTTTTGCATGTTCAAGATCCATACCAAGCATGATGCTATACTCTCGCCAGAGCTAATGGTCCTTTATTTATTTTCATGTTTTTCCACAGGACATTCTTAGGTGAACCTGACCGAGGCAGAGCTTCGACCCTATCAGAAATGAAGAGCTCACTAAAGCTCTCTTCTTTCGGCCGGCTGAGAGAGGAGAAGTTAGAACCTAGCAACCCCCCCATTCCAAAATGGTATGACGGTCAAGCTTGCTTTTTATTCTATTTACTTTATATCTTACCGTATTTTGGAGTCTTCGGCTCCTGGCGACCACACAACCACTAACTTTTCATTCTAAAAAGCACGCAACCACCGTCCCGTTTCAGGTGTTTATAGGGAAGAAATCCAAAATTCACTCCTTGCTTGGCCTGTCAATTGACCTAAAACTTAGTTTTCTAACCCCCTTTCGTAGCACCCAGGAGATCCCTTAAAATTGTCCTATTTAGTCCCCCCTTCTTGTCAACCGTTGCAACACCCAAATAGCCCCTTTGCAGCCACGTTTTTCTACTTGAGGAATCCTAAAACCATCTCTCTAGCTCCTCCTTAAAGCTCTTCTTGCAGGTTTTCAAGCGGCACCCCAAACAGACCCTTAATTGAGCTTGAGGTGAGGGGCATGGCCCGGGGTCTGTTGGAATATGTGTGACGGGACAAGTTATCACTCAAGTGACCCTCGTTCTTAGTTCGAGGCAAGGGCTAGATGCGAGCTATGAGGACTTCAGACAGGCACACCGGGCCCAAGTGTCATGAAGCCGGCCTAATGGGCCTTATGAACATAAAAACCATCTAATTCAAAATTGAATTTTAATAAAACACCTAAGGAGATTCACACTGCTTCGTGTGCTCTCTACAATTGGGCAGCTAATTTGGCTATGCTTACGGAATGTTGACCCAGGCGTAGATGGACCCTTCTCACTATGTGGAAAAGTCGAAAGACTTAACCATGTAGGATGGGTCTCAAACTCAAAGTCAAAGCCTCAATTCCAAAATTTTCTATTCTCTACAGTCTTCTGCTAACTCCTATTATATACCTAATTCTTCTAAGTCATATTGGATACGTCTATGCCAAGTTAACTTGGATCTACCTCTATGTCTCTTCTATGCTAGCAACCTCATGGTCTCGACTTGTCTAACTGACATCTCAAGAGGGCATCGCTTGATATGTCCAAACTAACAAAGTCTTCCCTTAACAATATCCTTGATTCTAACAACTCTAACTTTATCCCTTATGCACTCATTGTGAATTCTATCTACTCAAGTGTGGTCACACATCCACCATAACATCCACATTTTAGCTACACTAAATTTAACAATATGGTTCTTCTTAGTTGCACAACACTCACTACCAAAATTCATGGTGGGTCTTGTGATAGTGTGAAGGAATTTTTCTTTCAACTTTAGGAGGATTTCACAGTTACACAGAAATCTTGTCGCTTGCCTCCATTTCAACCAACCCACTTTGATTGTATGGTTGACAACTTCGTCACATTCCCCATCCATATGTAAAATTGAACCCAAATATTTAAGTTGAGTACCTGGTGCGAGGACATTTCCGTCCAAAGTAACTTCAATATCTTCCACTCTTGAGCTTTCACTAAATATCAAGTGCATATATTCCATCTTCATCATGCTAATCTTTAACCCCTTGGCTTCCAATATGATTCCCCATTGTTCAAGTTTTCTATTAATACCTTCTCGAGTCTCATCAATAAAGATAATGTCATCTGCGAACATCATACACCAAGGTAAACTCTCTTGTATATCTTTAGTTATTTTATCAATGGTTAGGACAAAAAAATATATGCTTAAAGCTGATCCTTGATGTAGCCCAATTGATACTGGGAAGGGTCCTGACTCCCCTTCCAGGGAGAAAACTTGGGCAGTTGAACCCTCATACATGTCCCTAATGATGTTAATAAATCCACTAGACACCATCTTCCTTCTTAACACCCACCAAAGAACCTCTCTTGGAACTCGGTCATAGGCTTTTTCTAAATCAAGAAAAATCATATGAAGATCTCTTTTTAGGTTGTGGTATCTCTCTACTAATGATCTAGCTAGAAAGATGGCCTATGTAGTCAATCTACCTAGCATGAACCCAAATCTATTTTTGAATATCTTAGTACACTCCCTAAGTCTTCTCTTCATAATCTTCTCCCACAACTTCATGGTCTGACACATAAGCTTGATACCTCTATAATTTCCATAATCTTGAACATCCCCTTTCTCCTTAAATGTTAGGATGATGATGCTCTTTCTTCACTCATTTGGCATCCTTCTAGAGGTAACTATTTTTTTAAAGAGTAAGGTTAGTCTCTCCACTCCTTTCTTATCCAACCACTTCCAGACTTTGATCAGGATGTTATCAAGATCACATGTCTTTAAGTTCCCCATTCTCTCCAATGCAAGGTGCACTTCTAGTGAGGTAGTGTAGGATGCGCAAATTCCATTTATTGAGAATGGGTCAGCATGCCATCGTGTTGTCAATTTCTTTTCTTGATTTTATGGAAAATCACCCCTGGGAAGGAAAGATGACTATATCCTGATTTCACTTGTACTCCAATGTGCACCGACATGAAATCAATGCAAAATTCAAGTGCCGATGTAAACTATTGCCAACTGGGTATCGACACTAGCCTAACGAACCGGATAGGATGCGAACCAAATCAAGATGAACATAAATAGAACAAATCTAAAAAATACATTTAACCAAATCTGAAAGTTCAACAAATCAGGTCATTAAATCTAAAAAATATAAAAAATCAAAATTTTATATAATATGAAATTTTAATTAAACTCACTTAATTTAAAGGAAGTCAACTTCTTAAATAAGTAAAAACTAAATAATTCAAAGAAAACTAGATAAACCACATTGAAATGCCTTAAAATACCAAAATCAAACCACATTAAAACGCCTTAAAAATACCAAAATCAGTCATAAAACAAAATTTTAGATCAATAAACAATCTATAATTCAAAATTAACCAAGTCAAACCAAATCTCAAAAACACTTACAATTCACCGAACATATCTATATCAATGTCAAAACCAACAAACGTAAAAAGATAACCAAAATGTCTTAACCAACATGTCAATCAAATTTTTAAAAAATAGGTTTCTTAAAACATTAAATTTTATCAAATTTCAAATTTGAAATAAAACAATCGAAACCAAAAATTAAATTGAATCAAATCAAATAATGCAACTTGAACATAGAATTCAAACCAAATTCAAATTTGAAAACTCATAATTCAAAATAAAAAATTTATCAATTTAAGTAAAATAAAACCAACTTTTAACAAATTTAAAACAAACTTGTTCGCATCTCATCAAGTCCAAAATGTTGGAACCTTTTTGAGTTCATTTTCGTTACATAGATGTGCATGCTCTCAAACAAGATCACTATGACAGTTAATCAAGGGTGTTTGAGCAGTTGCTTGAAGTAAATGAATGTTGTATATTCGCACCATCCGATGAAGAGAGGTCAAAACAAAATTTTCACAGAACTCGAACATTGGTTCTATACTTTTATAATATCACTCGACTATCTAGTACCTTCATAGGCTATCACCTATTTTACTAGAAAATTTAGACGTGATTTTTTAACACAATGACAAAATTCTTTTTTCAAACTTAAAAAAAATAAAATCAAGGTTCTCACATTGTTCTATTATGTTTACTTATCCGTCAAACATGTTTGTTTGCAATGATATTTTTTTCAAAATTAGTTTTTATATTATGTTCAATTATGTTTGTTTATCAGTCAAACATGCTCGTTTGTAGTGATACCTTTTATTAGACTTAGTGTTTTATATCTTAGTCATTTGATAGTTTCTATCATATGTCTGATTTTATTCTAATTAATGTTTGTATTTTACTTTATAGTGATATGGATTGGAGTTGGATGGATTTACAAAAAATATGGTTGGTTACTATGACGGTGTCAATAAGTTTTTGAACTTTACATTTACAAATTTACCATCAAGTCATCAAATTAGATGTCCATGTGTGAAATGTACATATTTGAATAAATGTGAAAATGAGATTGTTAGACAACACCTGTGTATTGACGGTGTTATAAAAGACAAATAATTCTAGAAATGTTATGGTAAAAGATCAAATCATGTTAAGTTGGAAGAAAGCCAGCATGATTCAAATATGCATGAAATGTTAGCTGATGATTTACTATGTCTAGTGATGAAGCAACAAATGATAAAGGTTCTCAAAGGTTTGTTTGCCTTCTTAAATGTGGTTTATCCTAGATATAAAAAATTCAACAAACTTTCATTTATAGTTAATTAACATTAAATATATGGATGGAATGAGTAATAAGTATTGTAATATTTTGTTGAAGTTACTGAATGATCTTCTCTTAGATGGGTCATCAATACCATCAACCTTTTATAAGATTAAGAAGATACTTTACAAGTTAGAGTATGTATATAATAAGATAGATACATGTTTGTGGGACCTTGGGAATCTTTTATTTTAAAATGTTTTTAAAAGATTTGTTTTTTTAATGTTGAAATATCATACCTAAATTTTCTTGTAAAATAGGTGATAAACCATAAAAATACTAGATAGTTCAGGTGTTATTAAAAGAGTATAGAACCGAAGTTCGGGTTCCATGAAAATATTTTTTGACCTCTCTCCATTGGATGGTGCGAATATCCGATGTTCATTTACATCGAGCAAACACTCAAACACCCTTGATTAATTGCGATAGCGATCTTGTTTGACGAGAGCGTGCACATCCACAATGTATAAAGAACACGAAGGGCCCTGGCCTTTCGAGCCCGATGAGATGCAAACAAGTTTGATAAGATTTGGTTCGGAGTTGATTTATGTTTGATTTATGAATTGATTTTGATATGGTTTGAAATATTGATTTCAGATTTCCATTTGACTTGAATTTGAATGTTATTTGTTTTCAGTTTGTTTGAAATGTTTGGTTTGTTTTACTTCAATTGGTTGAAGTTTATTTTATTTATTGTTTGAACTTGAAATATTTTAGATGTGTTGGAATGATTTGAGAGCTGTTAAGTCAATTTCATGTGACTTTCTTATGGCAGTTGAGGTTATAATACCGATTCAGGTATGTTCAGTATGTTTTTTAAACATTTTTGTACTTTGGTTCCACTTAATTAGGTCTGATCTTCAGAATGTTAATGATCTGAATTAATGTTTTTGTTATGTGTTCTTTTCAATTGGTTGTAAATTATTTGATTTGCACTTGTTTAGAAAATTGAATTCCAATGGATTAAGTGCATTGAATCAATTTTTCCATATTGTATTAAATATTATTCTTGTTAAATGTTAAGGTTTTAATGACCCATTTCAAGTGTGTTTTAAGGTTTTTTTTAAAGTATTTTCATATTTCATTAAGTTAACTTCAAATTTGGTTAACTCTTGTTCGGCTTGCATCACATCCGGTCCGTCAGGCTAGTGTCGATACCCAGTCACATGAAATCAACTCGGCACTTGAAATGTTCATATTCAAAGTATTCCATGTAAATGTACATCAGATGTGGCAGTTCATATGCCATGTTCAATGCTGTCAAAGTGTAAATGTGACAAAGCCCTTCCCTTGGTGAAAAATCCCACTTGATCGGGAAAATTTTGGCAGCATGCTGCCTTATTTTCCGATCGGTGTGGA
The DNA here is from genome assembly GCA_036172225.1 of Cryptocoryne crispatula var. balansae. Taxonomy (NCBI): domain Eukaryota; kingdom Viridiplantae; phylum Streptophyta; class Magnoliopsida; order Alismatales; family Araceae; genus Cryptocoryne; species Cryptocoryne crispatula. Next base: position 32,140,061 of record CM069929.1, on the reverse strand, counting down.
ATTTTTACCCGTCCTACATAGCATAGTCTTTTGACTTTCCAAGCAGTGGGAAAGGTCCGTCTATAGTGGGAAAGCGTGTCCCATGCCTACACTTGGGTCAGCATTCCGGTGCATGCCGGATGAGCCACCCAATAGAGCGTCCAGTTGTGGACTAACTCCTTATTTAATTTTGGCATTTCGCCTTCAAATTTAATTAAGGTTTATTTTAAGTGTACAAGGCCCAATGGTCAGCTTCATGTCAATGTCACAATGGGCCGGTCTTCATGCTATGTCGGCCCGGTTGGCCTATCTTGAGCTTCATAGGCCCTGGCGGCCTGTTTTGAGCTTCATGACCCGATGGGCCTGATTTGCACTTCCATGGCCTGGTTGACCTGATTTGCACTTCATTTTTGCACCTTGACATCTTTCTGTAGCAGTGGGCAAAGGAATCCTCAAAGGGGCTAGAATGGATCTGTGGAGGTGCTGCTTGGAAGAGTTGGAAAGGGGACTGCACAAGGGGCAAGTTTAAGATAAGTTTGGAAGGGTTAATTAGGTGCTATACAAAGGGCATGTAGATAAGGATTTCAATGCCACAAATGGGCTGTTTGGTATTGACATGAAGAAGGCCACACAATGGGGGCTGTCATGGTTGATGTTAAGAATCCGCCTGAGAGAGACTTGGCCCATCGTACAAATTCCAAGAATTCCCAGGACATCACCCTCTCCTCCAGCCAAAACAAGGGATCAAGAGCCCGCTTGGGGGAGACTTGGCGCATCTTGTTGATCCGAGAATGCCCGAGACATCATTTCATCCTTCTCAATGGGTAAGGGGGATGTGTATAGAATTAAATATGGCTAATTGGGTGTTGTTTAGATGGCCAACAAGGGAACTGATTGCAGACTATGCAAGGACCTGTTTGGGTGGCCAGCAAAGGGGGTGTTTAGATGACTTGATTAGGGATAGGTTCATGGGCACTCAGAGGGCCTGATTGCTAAGAGTTTCAAGGCACACAAGGGGCCTGATTGTGGATGTGTTTAGGGGCACTCAAGGGGCCTGGTTGTGGGTGAGTTTCAAGGGGGCCCATAGGGGTTGATTGAAAAGACAATAAGGCTGGTTTTCTATAGGACATTCAGGTAGCCAGCAAGGGGCTAATTGAGGGGATGCACATGGGATTTTAAAGGGACCAGAACTGCTGGGTTTAGAGGCATTTTGAATGGCCAAAGGAGAAGCTGAACGGTAGATAAAGAAGAGGGGAGGAAGAGAAATGAAGTGCTACATCTTTTATTTCTCTACTCACCTTGTTTCATTTCTCTTTTTCTCTTGTGCTGCAGGTGGTGCTGAAGATGGAAGGACTGTATGCCCTTATTTTCTTTCTTTTTTCTTCTTCTCCTTGTGCAGATGGTGCTGGAGGAGGAATATGAAGGTCCTGTTGGTGCTGAAGGCCTCACCAATGATGAAGAAACCTGTTGCTCTTGTTGGAGTTGGCGCACCAACCAGGTGGGCTGGTTGCAGCTACTGCTGGTGCACCTACTAGAGGAAGTATTTTTCTTCTTCTTCTTCTTCACTTGGCACACCCAAAATGGGTAGGAGAGCTTCCTGACTTGATGCTCAAGGGAGTGGTTGAGGGATAGAGCTCATATCTAAGTGGTTGGAGATAAACTAGACGTGAGATCAGGATAGAATGGAGTGGGGATGAATTGGCGCACAAACTACAAGATTATAGGGCCTTGTGCGAACCCAGCAGGGAGAGGATGAGCTGGGTCTAGCTAGCAGCAACCTCGGGTTAGGTTTAACGCTGGTTGATCAGAGTACTCCCGATCTGACGGATACAATAAATCTTGATCAGAATCAATTAAATACACCTTGAATTAATCCCAAAAAATATAGAATGAGATTTGATGACCATTGATCATGTGATCCATCAATATGTGTGACTAAGATCTCTTGAATTGCATCAGATCTCCTGATTTAGCCAGTTTCTCTGATCAGTTCGATCTTGGCCATCAATAATGCTAAAAATTGTAATTGAGTGCAATTACCTTCTCCCATTAGCCAAATTTTATTTTTCATGCATAAATATTCATGAGAGATAAGTTTTTTCAGCAAAAAATTGAAATTTTTAGCCTATGGGTCGATCTGGGAGCTGATCGGACCATTATGCCCTTGGTGTCATTTAATACGGACTTTGGCCGTATTTGATATTCCTTGCATATCTTTCCAACCGGTGGTCGGATTTTCGATCTATTTTGAGCATTTTCCAACTCTATTTGATGTTGACAATATGGTAAAGTTTTTATTCCATGTTAAAGTCCCAACTTGTCTCAAAGTGTTAAGGGCAAAATGGTCATTTTGGCCTTCCAGTGTTCGTTTTCCATGTTTTGGGCACCATTCCAAAGCTCTCGACCAGGGCTATGCACTGAGCATAGTATCTTGTCCATTTGTAGCATGTCAAGCCATGCCAAGGTATTTCCAAAGCCTATTTGCATCATTTATTCTTAAATTTTCCGAATCTTGGTCAGATTTTACGCACCGACTTCAGCATTACTGAAATATGTATCAAACGAGCCAAGTGGAAAATTTTGGTGCCAACAATGTTTGAACAATTGTATATTATATTAGATAGAAAATAAAAAATCTGAATGTTGTTCAAAATGTGGAGAATCACGATGGAAGTCTTAAAAGTCAAGTAATAATGTAACAAGTAAAGAGTACCCCAAAAAATTCTTCGTTATTTTCTACCAATTCCACAATTCAAAAGACTATTCACATGCTAAAAGATATATGCCAAAATGAGATGGCATGTAAAGAAATGTGAAGAGGATTGTATGCTAAGGCATCCTGCTAATTCTCTATGCTAAAAAAACATTAGATGTCATTGATGGTTTTGGGTTAGAAACTCGGAATGTGCATCTTGGATTTGCTAGTGATGGGTTCAATATGTATGAAAACATGAATGTGAATCATAGTACATGACTAATGTTAGTTGTACCTTATAACTTACCACCTTGGGAGTGTATTAAGAATACCAAGTTTTTGCTTTACCTTCTCCTCTCTGGTCTAAAAGGTCCAAGTAACAATATCAATGTTTTCTTACACCTTCTCATAAAGGAACTTGAGATTAGACCTGTAAGTGGATCCACAGATCCAATAGATTGACCCAAATTTGAAAAACACTATCGGTTCTGCGCTTTTACCGTCAAATTTGATTTTAATGATTTTCGGGTTTAGATTTCTCCTTCGCAGGAGTAAACCCGAAAGGTTTTCTCTGGGTTCAGGATAACAGCAAATCGAGTTTCTTGAAAACTTATTTGTGCAGCGAGGCTGTAGGGAGGAAGCCCCTCCAAGCATTGACACTAGATACATTTGATTCATTGAACATTCTCTGGTATGGTGCAACACTATTATGAACTATTAATGACTTTCCAACATATGCCTATATGTTAGGTTAGAGTACAGAAGGTCGACTAACTTATCCTACTTGCAATAGTGACATATGTTCAACTTGGTTAGAGTCTAATGAAAAAATTTGTTACACTAGTCATTGGAGATGGCTTGGAAACAACCATAAATTTTGAAAGATGAGTAAACAATTTGATGGTTATGAAGAATTGGGTGAAAAGCCATTGACACTACCAAGACATGAAATCCTACGTTAGTTAGAATATTTTAATTCACATGTTGCAAAAGGAGACATGAAGAAAAAAAGTAAGAGGAAGAGAATAAGTAAGAAGGGGGATGGGAACAAGTATCTAGGGTGGAAGAAAGTGAGTATTTTTTTATGTTTTCCTATTGAAAATCTTTGTTTCTCTGCCACAACTTAGATGTGATGAACATAGAGAAGAATGTATGTGAGAGTATCGTAGGCACTCTTCTATCGATTGAATGAAAGAGTAAAGATGGCTTGAAAGTCCATCATGACTTACAAATGTTAGGCATAAGAGAATGTCTTTATTCACAATATATAGGATTAAGTAAGATATTACTTCTACCAGCACAATTCACATGTAGTAAGAAAAAGAAGGAAATAATTTTTAAGTTCTTTCAATCCGTTAAGGTTCCCAATAGATACTCCTCTAATATTTCAAAGCGATTTCTCAACAAATATAATCAGTTATGGGGGTTGAAAACTCATGACTACCATATGAGTATGCAACAGTTACTTCTAATTATTGTTAGAGCACTCCCAAACATTCATCCATCTTCATCACTAAGTGACATTTGTCACTTCTTTCTAAATATATGTTCTAATGTTGCTTCCACAAAAAACTTTTATCAACAAAGCCTACATATTGCAAGGGTATTATGTCAACTAAAGATGATATTTCCTACGAGTTTCTTTGATGTAATGGTACAATTGATCATTCATTTAGTAGATGAGACTAGGATTACTAGGCTAGTTCATTATAGATAGATGTATCCATTTGAGAGATATTACTTTCATGTCTATATGTAAATTTGCCAACTAATGTAAATTGACGTTGATTGCTCTTGTGTTTTTAAGTATTTAGGCTAATTAAAATCTTATGTGAGAAATATGACTTATCTAGAAGGGTCAATTGCTGAAGGTTACATTATTACATATATAATTACATTTATATCTCAATATCTTAATGATGATATGGAGACATGGTTGAATAAGTCTCATTAACAAGCAAAATACCATCCAAAAGTTGTGGACCTTGGATGGGATATATGGAGACATGATGTCCGTGTGGGATAGCTACAATCTCAAGACTAGTAACTAATGAGCTAGAAAAAAATATATAAAGATATCATATTCAACTGTATAATGCTCAACCATTTCGTCAGGTAAGCATATGTCAATTCTAAGTTTGCATTCACTATATCAAATTTGACTACTACAAGGATCACATCACTGAAGTTAAAGAAATATTACCTAGACTACATAAGAATGAAGTTGAACACATTCATACATCTACATCTAGCAAATGGCTAAAAAATTAAGTAATTATCCTTGATTAAGATAATTATATTTTTTAAAGGATATGGTGATCATATGATGTCATGATTTATATGATTTATTTTATTTTGTCAAATTCATAAGTTGCAAGAGTTTAATAAGAGAGACATGTCACCTTATCTCCATTTGATTAAAGATTTGCCTAGTGACGTGGTTAAGAAGTATATTGCATGCATTATTTATGGTTTTAAGTTTTACACTAGAAGCCTTGAATGATGACAAGTTAAAAAAAACTCAGGTGTTGTGTTGAGTGCAACTACTCATTTAACCATAAAAAATGTTGAAGATAATGTTTTTTACTATGGTGTCATTGATGAGATTATTAAAGTTGACTACTATGGACACATGAGGGTAGTATTATTTAAATGTGATTGGATAGATGTGCATTGAGGGGTGAAATATAATGGACCTCTTATAATAGTGAATTCATCAAGTAAGTTAAGAATAACTGAACATTATATCTTAGCATCACAAGCAGAGCAAATTTAGTTTGTTGAGGATCCTAGGAGCATTGGTTGTTTTGCCATTTGCAAGATGAACCCACATGATTTTTACAACTTATTAGAATGTAATTATGAAGAAGATGCTTATTTTCTAGATATACAACCCACATGTCATGACCAAACATCAAGTATCCATCATGATCATGATCTTGAGGAGAGGATAGTCCATAGATCTGCTATAGATGGAATTGATGTATGATGTAAGTCAATATTTATTATATATGTTTGATATTGTGTATTGGCAAAAACATTTTCTTAAATATTACACCCACACATTGATATGCATTGGTAGAAGGTAAATAGGTAGCATAGATCATTGATAGATATCCAACAGATATGTCTACCCTTTGGCACCTTTATCAAACATATATCCACCAAACCTTGCAACTCCACAGCCAACATCAAGGATAACTCTTGTATGTCTACCCCATTCAATGTTAGGTAGAGTGTGTAAAGAAGAACAAAAAATCCCTCACTTGTGATTTAATGTAATTTATGCAGATATGTGAGAAATTACTAATTTCCCAACACGAAGGTCATATATATTACATATATTTAATCTTATACCATCTATATATATATTGTCCTTATCATGTTAGGTAGATTGGTAACATTTTGACTTAGTGCTCCGAGTGAAAACTTCTAATACAAGAGTTGTTGAGAACTAGCTAGCAAAAGGTAATATAATTGTTGTTGTACATGTAGTCATGGCTACCATTCTAAATTTGACAAAAAAGGTTGTAATTAAAAATATATTTTATGGTTTTGACAACTTATAATATGTTAGTGAATATCATATCACTAATTGAAATAAAATTAGAATTCTTTATTTTGGTTGCACCTCTAATTAGAGTTTATCAATGCTGGCAACCTTTTGCCCTAGTTAATAGGTACATAAAAAATTAAAACATAATAATAAAAGTTCAAGGATGACCTTTCCTTGTAAATTTCAGTAATCTTCAGTTGTTATTGACTACTATTAGATTCTTCCAACTTGCATCGGTACCCCTTGGGATGAAAATCAAACTATCTAACAAAAACATGATGGAAATAAGTCAATGACAGAGCACAAACAGTATAGTATCAATCAAGCTAATTAAGTGCCATTTTCACATGGTTAGTATACAATAAGGAGAAGAAAATTGTAGAAATCAAGTAACCTTGCATTTAGAGCTGAGGCATCTTTCTGAAAGTGTTTTTAGGTGGCTGGCTAGATGATCCATATCTCACATAGTCAACCTACACCATCTAATATCAAGCCTTTATTTCTTGGTCCAACAAAAGGTAAATCTAGTATGATTTGGAACTTGACTGTGTACCTATAGTTATATTACTTCTAATTTTCTAAGTAGGAAAATTTTGTTTCTATTAGTGTTTGCCAAATATCATTCCTTCTATGGTGCTCATTTTAGTTTAGTACTGATATAAAATCTAAGATACCACTTGTAGGTTATGGTTTCTTCTAATACATCATAATGAAGATAAAATTATAGCCATATCTTGTCTTGTGCATTTACCATAGACAACAATAAATTACATAATTTAAAACTTCATTTATGGATGATTTGTGGCATGCAAAAATGCAGGTTAGCATCTATAGTTCTAATGTTGGTTAATTTTTATATAAGAACTCTACGTCTTTAGCTTCATTTTGGTGCACGTTTAAGATATTATTCTATATATTTTTATAGGACTTTAATGCCTTACTGCTGAATTGTATTTGATTTTAAAAGTCATTTTGCAAATTTTATTTGAGAATCATAGTTTTTGAATTATTACTTGCTTTTTAGGTCTTTTGCAATCTTTTGTAAATCATATTGAAGATTTCTTGCTTTTTTGGCATATTTTTTGCTGATTTTTAAAGATTGTAATATATTTGACTTGGTGCATTTTTAGAAACTCAAATTTCTATTCCTAGATTAGGTACATGCTAACATGCATGACATATGCACATTTATGTACCTAATTTAAAAATCAGTGCATGATTTGTTTTCATGTTGAAACAGCGAGCTACATCCTTTCCTATTTATGTGTTTTACAACATGTAAAATTAATTGAGAAAATAAAATATGTTTATTTACACATTAATATCAATCATGGTAATTAATCATGTTTGAGTATGATACTCTTTTTTTTAATAAATATGTTCATCATCAAAATTCTTAGAGGATACTTCCACAAATAGTTTCACAAATATCAATATCAAAATTAATATAGTATGATACTCTTTATTCTATTTTGTTAGGTTTTAAAAATAGTTGTATATATATATTGTTTTGTATAAATAGGGAGAAGCAAATCATGGAAAATCTATCTTAAAAGTTAGAATGTGCAAGCTCAAAGGAGAAAAGCTTGTGAAGGCCTAACATGTCAAAAATAAACACAACTCAAAAAGATAAAACAAATTGAAGACATTTATGATCTTCCAAAGTCGGTCAAGAAGAAGATGAACTCTGATCTTTTCTAGACTTTTATGAAGTACATTATCTTCATCTAATCGTTACTTATGATAAAGTGAGATATTCTTTATTACCTATAAAAAACAAACCTCTATAGAGTTTAGAACTAACATATTATTTTATTTTATTTTTTACATTTAATCATGCAAGTTGTTTCTTTTTGTTAGTAATTTCTCACATAGTTAGTCCAAAATGATTTTTTGTAGTCATTACAAAGATGGCTTTCTTCTGAATATGCATAATAAAAAGACCTTTTAATAGAACATGACAATTTGGCACAATAAATTACACATTTTCAAACTTGTTATGTGAATACTGCTGAGAATCTTATGTATCCTTTTTGTTTTTGTTTTTTCTTTTGTAGAGGAGCTTATTGTCACATTTTGAAGCGGTTGTATGTTTCAATTGAGTGGATAATTTCTAATGTATTTATGACATACATACATCGGGTTATTTAGTCTACTAGACAACCCTTGGATTAACTCATTTTTTCCTGTCTTTACTTACATTGATGCATGTTGATCATTTCTTTCAATTGTTTAGATAGAATTGAGAACGAAGAAGATTCACAAGTTTCAATTCTTAAAACCTTTCTGATTTTTTCACCTTTTGATTTTTCAGCCACAAAGGCAAGAGGCAGTCATAAGAAGGTGAAAGTTATGTCGAATTATTGTCTCTTCTTTTCAACTACACATGTGATAACGACAATACCCCATTTTTAGATTTTTAAAGGATTTGTACCAGTCAGAGAGAAAATGGTCAGCAGAAAGAGGCTTGCTATCCCTTTTTATTTACCCCAGGTATTACTTTAATACCTTTTGATTCATATATTGTATGTCCACTTTCATTATTAAATGCATTATTGGCATTTGCATCTTTTAGGTACCCCAACAACAGGACAATTTAGAGTGTGGGTTTTTCGTATTGTACTATTCATATCATTTTTTTAAAGAATATTCATACTTTGTATGTACTATTAACTCATCCTTTTGTCTACTTTTCAATCTTACATTACCAACATTCTTCAATTGGTAATATATGATCATTTATTGCAAATGACGAAAGACTGGCTTACTTATGTTGATATGGACACATTTATCAACAAAGTTGTTACCTATGGTCAACAAGGAGACTTGTTCATATCCTTAGCTGATAGTTCAAAACCCTCTTTTATAAAATCCAAGGAATCCAATGAAAATGTTGTTAAAATGGAAGGTATTCAAAAAGAAAATATTGTTGAAGGGATAAAAAAACATGGGGATACACACATTGTTGAGATGTACTGTAAATAGACGATGGCAAAGTTATTTCTGTGGACTGGAATGAGGTTGGACAGCCTATTGGAAATGGTGGAAGGTCATTAAGGACCTTGACTAGCATGACTACCAAGGCTAGTGGCTCCTCCACTATCTAAAAATGAGATTCTACCACCTCCTTGGGAGCCGCTGCCTCCTCCACCTCGATGTCTACCTCTATGGGCTCAGCACCCATCTTCTCAACACCCATAAGCTCAGCATCTGACCCAAGGTAAGGCTGGCCCTCCAACTTAGCGAAGTGCCGCTGACACCGACCTACTTGAAAAAAGGAAGTACATCAGCAAAAGAATAGTATATTAACAAGACTGAAGAAAAAAGGGGCATTCCCTATAGCTCTATTGGAGGAGCTGGGCATAGGTCTCCCTTAGCAAGTGCTTGGCCCGTCTGGCCTTGTGCTAGTATGAAATACGCTGTAAAGGAAAAAGGGTGTCAGTCCTCAAGAAAGTAAGAAAATGGGAAGAGGAAAGTCAGGGGTACTCATAGCACGGCCGAGATCGGCATGAAGATCTACTACCTGGGCACAAAGCTGGTCCAGCTCCAGTTGCAAGAAAAGAAAAGGAGTCATGCTTAGGTAAAAAAGTAAAGAAATGAACAAGGTGCTAAGGTACGTACCTCCTCATCCCAAAAGAGGTGATCATAGAACTTGGCATACTTTTGCAAGTATGCCAAGCTATCCTCAGTCGTAGAGGTCACAAGAGTGCCACCACAACCCCAGATCTCTAGGGCTAGCTCACACTCCTTTCTCCAATCGACCTTGTTGGTTAGGCCATGGGTTGACATACCCATCTGCGGATGTAGGTCCAGAAGGACCCATTCTTGGTGAAGCCCTAGTAAGCGCATTGAAAGATGCACCCATAGAGGCTCTACCTTGTTGAGGTAGATGAAGTAGGTATCCTGGTTGAAGGACTCACATGCGTCGGGACCCATGACTGCTCATCATCATTTGAACCCACATAGGGTTTCCACACAACCTACAGAAAAGATGATTAGAATTCATGATATTTATAAATAAAATCTAACAAATTCCTATAATAGAAGAATAGGAGGAGCTAGCATCGTAACCTGGCCAACTACAACTCATGAGTCAACGTTGGGCTGGTCATAAACCAACCTCTAAGAAGGGGTACACTGCCTATGGAAGAGGAGTAGCATGTATGAGAGAGAGGTAGAGGTAACCTTAGATTTAAAATGTAAAAGAAGTTTTATTACCAAAATACAATTTAATAAATAGAAGATAAATTACTAGCACACACATGTAGAAATGGGGTGAATTTAGTGACAGAGATGGGGATGCTCTCTATGGCTAGAGAGCAGAACAAGTGGGCCAGTATGGCAGCAAGGATACTCACTAACCTAGTCATAGTCAATGAGTAGTGGCATGAAGTAGAGGTGAAACCTGTCATTCTTGTTGACCAAGAGAAACCTGTTAGAAAGAACAACAGAAAATAGACAAGGTCCACATCCGCCTCGAGGGTGCCCTCCTCGCTACTGAGCTTGTCTCGAACCTACTCCTCCAGCTCAGACTAGAGTGTGGATCAGAGACACTACGGTCCAGTGTAGCCCACCCCAACCCCACCAAATTGCCAACCTTCCCATGTGTGAGCATCCCCATGCCCTTATGGGTACTATGAAAGAGAAAGTACAAATAACTACTCGAGTCAACTTGAGTAGTCCTCATAGGTCTTTTCTATCATAAGATGATCATGCATATGGAGGCTTGTGATCTGAGAAATGTCCTCCAATGAGGGCACCATGTGCTCCCTTGAGAATAGGAATGAGAAAGAGGTGGAGTCCCACCTCTCCCTTAGCTCTTGGATAAATGGGAGATCCTCCCAGAAGTTGGCGCACTAAAGAAGTGAGCTGAAGTCCATATCATCTAGCCTCATCCTCTGGAAGGGCTACAGGCCCTCATAGGCAATGCTCACTAGCTCCCAAGAGATCCATGATTGGAGCTTTCTCTGCAAGCATCAAAAAAATTTAGTCAATCCCACACAAATATTTTAGGAACTAAAATGACATGCTTTCAAAGTAAACTTGTTGTACCATCAACTCTAGTCAATGGGGTGCCACGGGAGGAGTAAATGCTACATTTGGCACAGCCTCATCAATAGGAAGGAGAGCCTCCTTGGATGGTGGGGGGAGTCATCTAATTGCATGGACCAAGAAGAGTGTGGACGACCAACCATCTACAAGTAGGACACACATTAGTACATAGAATAAATTTCTAAAAATCACAAAAACATGCAATTCTAGAAATCCTATCATCTTTTAAGATGTTTTGGGTAACATCCTACCCTTGGGACATTATCCAAAATGTCCTAGTAATGGGACATTTGGCAAACGTCCCGACGGTAGGACATCTAGCAGACATCACCATCATAGCAATCACCCTTAACGTCAGGGTAAAGGAAGAGAAATAGTGTAAAAGTAAAAATGAACAATAACTTTGTATATATAGAAAGAGTAAAAAACTTTTCATGTTTTCAAAAAAATAATTAAAAATTCTGAAAAAAACACAAAAAATAGAAAACCAACAAAAATATCCTCAGTAAGGCTTGAACACCGTCAGACAACCCTAGAATTCAAGGACCTAAAGGTTAGTCTAGCAAACATCCCAATAGAGTGGATGTCAGACGTCCCACCTACCAGAACATTAGACATCCCAAAGGTAGGGATGTCAGATGTCCAAACTATTGGGACATCTATAATAATAGAAAATAGAGAGAGAGAGAGAGAGAGAGAGAGGGATCAAGGGGAAGCTCATTTACTTATTGATTTATCAACATTACTTCTTTCACATATTTGCACGTTCATAACAAGCATCTTTGCAAATTGTTTTCTTTCAAGAAGCAAATTGTTACAAAACGTTCATTACATGTTGAGTGCAACTAACAGTACAAGAAACATCATAGCCAATAACAAAAAGGGAAACAATGATTGTGTATCAATCTTGAATGATATATAAGCTAAGAATATAGTTTGTCACTATGTCAAGAAGGTTGAACTTCCCTCCAAATGCATGCGTCAACAGGCAAGATCCCCACCTAGAACGAAAAGCCTAAAGGAACATCTTGTCAGTGCCTACACGTTGTCTAGTTGTGACTAGCTATGATGGGAGGAAGAGATGGATGAAGAGGAACGTTGCATATAGGGATGTCAAGCTGAGTCATACAATGGTGAGGGTCGAACAAAACAAATGCATCACTCATCACTAGATACAACTCCTCCCCAGAGGCAAGGTAGATCTAAAAGCACGTTTTGGATCATAGATTGAGGAACAATGAAGAAGCTCTGACAAGTCATGGCCTTAAATTGCTCATGCCAGGCATGCCTCGTCAAAAGCCTAGAACAATGATCGAGGCACCATTCCTCTGTCCCACTCTTCTTGTCTTGCTAATAAGAGGACTATGCTAGAAAGACACTTGAAGATGGCAGGATGGACCAGTCAACTAAAACCTAAAGTGGATATCAACCCAATGACTAAATAGGAGAAGGCTACCAAAGAATGGCCTCCTCCTATGCTTACCATCATCAATCCCTCATAATGAAAACCTAGCACCAAGGTTCCAATACATTTGTGATCCTAGATGCCCCAAGCATAGGCCATTTGTTCAGGAGTAATGATATCATTTTCTAAGGGAAAACAATTGTGGCCATAATAAAAATAATGATGCCTCTCAAGTCATGGAGTGGCTGCTTCTCATTGTCACCTATAGATCTCAGAGAAGGAAGAGTCCAACTGAAAAGACAAGGCAAATTTATGCATGTACCATCTAACAGATAAAGTGCCTAAAGATAAGTCATAAATTCTTGAATAACATCTCACCACTATTCAGACCCAAGAAGAACTCCACCTCTTCTAATTAAATGGAACACTCAAAATCGGCAAAGAAGAAAATGTGAGCTTATGGGTGCCACCTTTCAACTAATGCACGCAACATGGCAAGATTCCAACAATATGAATGGATGTAGCGGAAATGGGAAAGGACACCCTTGAGGCCCCAATCACAAAGAATGCATAAAAATTGCCCAAAATGATAAAAACCTGGGAATGATGGCATATCTTGCACAAGAAGAACTAAATAAGCAAAGGAACACAACAAGAAGTGGTTCTGGAAAACTTGGCATCCCCTCAAAAAGGATGTAAGAAAGATGGGGCATCAAGCGTCCAAACACCCAAGATGTCAGATGACCAACTGTATAGGATGTCTTCTAGAACCAATTCCAAAATCAAAGCAAAATTGAAGAAAAGAGAATACGCTTTACCAACAAGAAAAGGAAAAGCATTCAAAGAAGAAGAAGAATGAAACAAGGCATGAAAGAAAAAAAAACTCACCTCCCCATAAGATATAAGATTTTGAAGGTGATTACGAATAAGAGCAAACCATTTTACCCTCCTATTCTAAAATGTGGGCATGATGATGATCTCAAAATGGAAAGGAATGGCAAAAAAATGGATTTCTTGCAAGGCAATTGGATCAAGGGAGGGGTGAGACACGAAATGGGCATACTTAAGACTCAAAAGTGGTCATAGATGGTACATAGAGTAGCTAGTCATGCATCAAATTGTCCTAATTTTTTTGAAATTGTAGGCATCTCGTTGATGGAGCATTTGACATCCTACAAACCAAGACATCTAATGCCCAAACTATCAAGACGTCAGAAATTTCAAAATATAGAGCATTGGTGGTCAACCTCTCTTGATCTTTATATCTCACTACCTTCTTAGCATGGTAACGTTTACAACTATTTCATTTCATATTTCAAAGGTTCTTGAAACTAATCTAGAGTGTAGGAAAGTAAAGAGTCCAAGGCCCTACAATCAATATCAAGCAAGATACATCAAAAACGTAAGGCACAAAGCTGCTCAAAATAATGAGCTACACAGTTTTCATCTTCTTCAGTGGTCATTTGAGGGTGACAAAAATTGAATACATTCCACAAGGCAATTATGCTCTAGCATTCTATATCATCTTCAAGGGAACCAAGCTAATGATCCTTGATAGTTAAAATATGAGAAAGACGGGGCACCTTATGTTGAGGATGACCGAGTTGAGGCAATCACCTATTCGGGCTATACATGACAAGGGAAGTTCCTATGATAAGCTTAAGATCCAGACCTGGGGTAAAACATATCATGATCTCCCTACGAAACATAGGAAGAGGAGTGCACAAGAACGTAAACCGATTGATGGCAGAAAGATAGACACACCAATCACAGTGATTCTTCACCATCGAAACTTGTTACTTACTCTCTTCTCCATACCCAGAACAGAAGAAATGGAATGAAGAGGGCTATGAACAAAAAGGTGGGAAGTGGACACTTCCCTATGGGCCATGTCAACATTAAAATGCCACTCGGCCCAGGAAATAAGAAGGAGGCTACCAAACATGGGGATGCCTAAGCAAGCTAAAGAAAGTCTTTCATACAAGAAGCCCATAACGGCTGGAGCTATATGCTCTCTATGCCCAATTTCTTCAGCACTATACAAGGAACCGAGAGAAATCCAACCATCTTCCAAAGGGAAAAGGAAAGTAGAAATAGCACAAGTCACAATCCCTTTCAGGCCATAGGCTACGTTATTGACATCTCAACAACTGTTTCAAGGCATTTGAATGACCACCTTAGCAACCCCTCAAAAGAAATCTTTCCCCCAACAATTATTAAAGAAGACTCAGTAGGGGTCATAATCTCCTCAAGAAATAATCGAGCAAAAATAGATGATAGAAAAATAAACATGACGGATTCTTGTCCAACAGGAGAACATGGGAGACCTAACAAATTCTCAGCTTCTTCTAACAGAATGGTACAGTCAAAAGTGTAAAAGATAAAGGTGTGGGTTTCCAAATGACATCATTCTACCAAGGCACCTGCTAGTGCAAAGTCCCAATAATACTTCGCAATACTTTACATGAACGAAGAAATCCACCATCTCCCATTGGCATAAAATGTGTTGGACTTGCAAGTCAATGAAATGAACAACATGGGAGACCCATTTACATGAACCATAGTGACAGGCCCTTGGAAAAAGAGGCGGATCTTGCACAAACTAGAAAAGTTAGCAAGGGTAGTAGGCATCCCAATAGATAGGACATCTAATATCCCGACGCTTAGGATGTCTAGTGTCCCAATAGATGTTCTGTCACCTAGAAAAAGTCAATTCCAAGGAGATAATAGAAAAATGCAAGGATTCAACCTCAATAGGCTAAGAAGCTAACAAGAAGAATGATGAGAATCCAAGGAAAGGGAGAACAAAAGAAGACTCACCCCACCTACTAAAATATGGTTCCGAATGTCTCCAGAGATCTCAGAGAACTTCTTTGCTTTCTTGGGATCAACAAACCATGAATGGAGCGACATGGTGAAAAGGTGGAGAAAGATGGCAAGAAATAGTTCTTACAATTCTAGGGTATTCTTAGTTTTTAAGGAAAGAAGAAAGATTAAAAATATCTCTTATTTAAGGATTACAAAGGCTGGACAAGGTTAAATCAACTTGTTGGCATTAGAAACTGTAGGTGTCCCATTGATCAAGATGTCATACATCCCGGATGATGGGACATTAACACACAACAAATTACACAAAAATGATAAAATTGAAGAAAAAGACTATCTCCCAACCCCATTAGGTCTTGCATTTTAATTTATCATTAATAAAGTATTCGAGATGTTGAAGACTTTGAATTTAGGAAGGCTAAGTCCAAGAATCCCTTTAACAAAATAAATGATGGCTTAGTCATCTATTAGGCTCATAGATAATCCAAAGTTTTACATGCAGGGATGACGATTCCCCTCCTGTGGTATCCCGATCTGTCAAATGCAACATATATCTTCAACTATTTTCTTATATTAATTTGTATTTCTTTAGACCCCTCATGCATCATTCCATTCATTGCCCTGTGCATCATCTTCATGCATCATACCATAATAAGGTCATCTTGTTGAACTATGTCATGGAACACCCATCCTCTGTTAACCTTCCAAGGATAGTTTCTAGTTAAATTCAACATATCAAAACATGAAGTTAATCTATTCAGAACTTAGTTAGTTTCTCTAAGAAACCCTAAACCCTAACTGACCTGAAGAGCCCTAGTTTCAGTCAATTGGAAATTCTCCTTGATTTACTTTCGATTTTCCTTTTGTCACACTTGTTAGTTGAGCATACCACATAGTTCGGATACCAACCAATGCTTTTTATTTCCAGCATCACACCACCAAGGGGAGTGTCTTTTATTTACTTCTCTCTGTGTCCTGACGCTTCCTTAAAAGTCAATTGACTGTACTGTAGGTGACAATTCCAATAGAACAAAAGGAGATCTTGGTAGTTGGAAATGTTTGCATTTCTTCCAACTAGGCTATGATGAGTGAGTCTAAATCTATACATCGGCGTCACCTTTTCAGTTTGCCACCATTGCATTCTGCTACTACTCATCACATTCATCTCCTCTCAACTCCATGTCTCTCCCTTGTAAAACCAATGCTAAGGCGAGACCAGCTGTAGACACATAAATTTAGCCTAGTTATAGAGATCAAAATTCACGTTTACCTAGATAAATGTCTAAATTTTTTGATAGACAAACTAATTCCCTAGAAATTCAAGTAAAAGCCCCCACTAGAAGAGTTAAAGTCCTAATAATGAAGGTGTGATAGAGAAGGAATAAAAATGTGCTAGGCTACCAGAGTATATGAAAAATGCCATACAACTAGATAAAATACAAAATAAGGATAAGAATAATGTTGAACAGATTTTGGGGGTTTAAAAGGTTATGATAGAGAAGGATCCTAAACTCAAGGATGAAGAAGAAGATATGGTTGATGATATGCATCTGGTTCAAGAAGGTTCAAATAACCACTAACCATGGCGGATAAGCCAACTGAGGAACTTAATCTAGGCACATCGAAAGATTATAAGATTATCCTTGTGAGTGCTAACCTCACCTCCTCCTAAGAGCAATGTCTGATGGGGTATTGCTGGAATACAAAGAAATGTTTTCTTGGACTTATCAAGATATGTTGAGACTCGATAACTCATTGGTTGAGCATCATTTAACCTTAAAAGATGGAGTTAACTTGCTAAAACAAAAGCTTAGAAGATTCCACCAACACATTGCATGAAAGATGAAGGAAGATGCTGATAAGTTACATCAAACTTAATTTGTTAGAGTTTTCATCTATCCATAGTGAGTGGTAAATATAGTCTATGTGATGAAGAAGGATGACAAAGTCTATATTTTCAATGATTTCAAGGACTTGAATCGAGTGGTCCTAAGGATGATTTTTCTGTTTCTCATATTGATGTTTTATTTGATAAAATAGCTAGATACGAAACCCTATCATTCATGGATGGATATTCATGGAATAATCAACTCCATTTAGTTAAAGATGACTAAGAGAAAATATCATTCACTACACCTTGGGAAACATACTTCTATGTTGTCATGCCTTTCAAATTAAAGAATGCTGACACAACTTATTAGAAGGCAATGATGGTTATTTTTCATGATATAATGCATAAATTCATAGAGGTGTAATTGAATGATTTGGTGGTCAAGTTTTAGACCCGAGATGAACATATGGAAGTTTTAAGAAATGTTTTGTAGAGAGCTAGAGAATATAAGATCAAAATGAATCTAAAGAAGTGCACATTTGGTGTCTCATCAAGTAAACTAGAATGATTCATTGCTAGTAAGAGAAGAATTGAGATCAATCCCAACAAAGTTAAAGAACTTATTGATATGCCCCCATATAAGAATTTTAAAGAACTTAATAGACTAATTGGGAGGTTACAATTTATTCGCTAATTTATCTTACAACACTTTCAAAGGTGTTAATCTTTTTAAAAGTTGACCAAGGTGATGGCCAATTTAAAATGGGATTTGAAATGTCAAGAAGTGTTTGATAGATTAAATAAATATTTTGAAAGTCCCCTTATGCTTAAACCTCCGGTTCAAGGCAAACCTTTTATTTGTTACAACTTAATTTTGAAGTGCATTCCAGGAGTTGTGTTGGTACAAGTAGATGAAAGGAAAGAAATGGGCTACATATTATATCTTCAAGATCTTTGATCCTTGTGAGAAAAAGTACACCATCATGGAATAAACTTGTGCCACCCTCATCTAGGTGGTACAAAATTGTAAACATTACTTAGTCTATCTAACCTAGTCGCCTCACATGATGACCAAGTTTTCTCACTCAATTTGATATCACCTTTGTTCATTAGATATTGATCAAGGGCTACACTCCATTTGGAGCTTCCAGAGGAGGAATTGATGTCCGTTCAATCTTCAAATCTATGTACGTTATGTTTCTATGGAGCTTTGAATTGTTAAGGTTGAGAGATAGGAATCATTCTTTTGTCATATGAGGGTGTCACCATTTCATAAGATTTTAAACTCAATTTTCTAGCAACTAACAATATAGTTGAGTATGAAGGTGTGTTGGAAAGACTAGACGCATCTCATCTTTATAGTGTCACAGAACTAAGGATGATAGGGCATAATCAATTGATTTCATCCTAAGTGCTTTCCAAATATCAAACATCTACTCCTGTACTCAAACCATATAAAGAACTAAATATGTATATCAAGCTTTTTCTAAGCTTTCCTTCATTCATGTACTTTGTGCTCAAAACATCTTTGCTAACTCTCACATCTCTAGCATCGTCTATGTCAATTATGCTAGGCAGCATGTTAGAATTATCCATATTTGTTGGTGGGCTGTTCCCACTATTGAAGATGATCATTTCTTGAAAATCAAAGAGAGATTTTAAAGAAAGGAATGTCTTGAGTAGAAAGAGGAGTATGTAACATCTATTGTTTAAAAAAATAATAATAATAAATAGTAACTTTTGCCCCCACCTTCCGTCACTTTCCCCTCCCTTCTTTCTTTAGCCACCGCCGAATAGAACCCCCATTTTTCTTTCTCTTTCTCCCTCCAAGTCTACTCTCTCCCATTTTATCTCTCTCTCCCTCTCTCCCTACCATCCACTAGATAGCTCCCTCACCATCAAGATCTTCTTCAATTCCCTCTAATCTCTCTCTCTCTCTGTCGCTCTCTCTCTCTCTCTCATTGTCACCACTGATGCAAAGAGTAGCCGTTGTAATCACCACGACCCTCTGCCACTACCAGCTAGCCACCAATGCCATCGCAATTGTTGTCGTCATTGTAGGAGATCTCTGTCATTCTTGTGTCCTCCTCCCTCACTGTTGTGGTGTCCACCTCCCTCAATCATGAGCGTCCGCCCCCCTATATGTGAGAAGCCATTGAGCCACTATCAGCCCAGTGTTGCCCGCCTCATCTAGTTTAGTAGATTTATTTAAAATATTATTTTAATAGAGGAAAAAAGATAAAAAGCTCAAAAAATTCAGAAAATCCCAAAAAAATAAGAAAATGTAGGTAGAATGTGTCAAGCTCACTATATTAATTTTTCAACTATTAAGATATGTAAATATGACAAAATTTTGAATTTTGAGAAATTTAGCTTTATGTGAGTATTTTTGATAGATATTATTTGGAAGAAAAAAATTGAAATCCATGATTATATGTTAAATTACCTATGATTGTAACATCATGCTTATTATTCTAGATGTGGTTATATAAATTGTTTAGAGGATTTCATTTTTATAAATCATAAATTATTATATAAATGGCATGTTTAGCTTTAATTATGAACTCTCTATTCTTTATATGATTAAATATAGTAAAATATGCCTAGAGATGTTCAATTGGACAGATTTTCTATCTTAGAAGCATGCTCTTCATCTATTTATATCCATGTTATCATTTTGTGTAATTATGTTGCAAGTTTTGTTAGTTAAATGATGATGATATGAATATGGTATTTGTATATAAAATGATGATAGGGCACATGATAGAAAGGTGTTATGATGTATAAAATGATGATGAAATGATAGTATGTATACATGAAATGATGGAATGTACATGAACTGATGAGGTGTGTGTATGAATGATAGCTTATATATGGAATGATAGTTTGCATATGAAATGATACGATTGACATGAAAAGATAATATGTAATTATATGATTGACCTGAAATGATGATATGAAATGATGTGATTAACATAAGATGATTGATATGGACATGATATGATATCATGATTTGGTTCTATGAACAAGACATGATGTGATAAGTAAGATGATAAAGCGATGTGCTCATCCTTTGTATTATTTTGGGTGTGCCTATCCTCATTCTTTTACCATGAATATTTCTACTATTCTACTACACTCTGAATGTATGCCATTATTTTTGAATGTATGCCATTCTTTTACCACACTAATGTGTGTGTCCATTGTTCTACCACACAATAGGTGTATACCACTATATTGTTACATGCCTAGTACATACCATTATTGTGGATATATACTCAAAGCACACCTATTAGCATGTAGCACCATAGTATTAACTGGCTTAATGGATCTTATAAACTGTGTAACTAATTCTACTTTGTTCAGGACCATAGAAATAATTGTATGTGTGACCAGAAATTTGGTCATATTGCATTGATGTTAATAAAATGTTAAGTATCTTGCATGTTTAATAGATTGGGATTAAATAGATGACATCCATGTTGGTATTTGTAGGTCATTTGATCATGCTATTAAAAAATTAAATTTCAAAGACAAGAAAAGAATAGGACAAGAGTAAGCCTTTCATTTCCACGTATTGCCTAGCTTTCATTATAGTCTCTGGACATTGGAACTCCAAAATCTAGGCATGTTGTGTGTGTGATATGGTGCATACTCTTGATTACTAGAGACCAAGTAGGTGCACCCCAAAAGTAAGTGAATTTCAGGTTTTGCTAGCCATCCTCACAATTTTGTATGTTTATGACTTTTTTATGATTTTCATTCAAAACACATTTTTTAGGTAGATTCTATTCCATAGATAATTTTATCTCTCTTTCCATACATCACTCATTATCTTTTCCAACTTTTGTTGGCCTAGTTATAATAATGTTAAACCAACATATTTTTAATTCTATCTTAGTTATCCTCTCTAGGTAAAAAAATTTAAGTCTATTTTTACATATCTTTGCATGTGTGGATTAAAATTAGACTCATAAAGTTTTTTTTTTTTAATTTTACCTTGAGAATGATATAATGATGATTAATACAATTGTATGTAATAACTAAGAGAAGATGAAGTTTGTTATCGATGATGTGGTTTTTGAGACGATGTCACTTGTGCTTGTTGATGCCTTGACCAGCCTAACTGTTTCTATTTCTTACCATTTAGTAAAAAATTAGATATTTGGACCAATATGATGAGGAAAAGATGAAAAAGAGTTAATTTGCTATTGCAAGGTTGTCATTGATGATAGTGTCAAGTAAGATTGAGATATCACATTGGAATTTTTCTACCTTATTGGATTTAAAAAATAACAAAGAGGCTAAAAAATGAAGTACTAAACATTATTGGCAGAGACTGGCTTAAGAGACCATTACAAATGAAAAGTTAAAATGGGCTCGCAAGCCCAATAGTTGAGAATAGGCTTGAAAGCCTAAGAATGGTTGGCGAAAATAAGCATGCAAGTTCAAGTGTCGAAGGTGGGCTCATGGGCCCATGGAATGGGATGGGCTTTAGGGCCCAAGTGAAGGAAATGGGCATATGGGCCCAACAATCAAATATGGGGCTTGTCGACCCGATTGAGGATGATGAAGGTAGCCTCATGGGCTTAATTGTTGAGGGTAGGCTTGAGGGCCTAATTTGGAAGAATGGAAATTAGGCTCATGAGCTCAGTAGTAGAAAAAGGAATGAGGCTCATGGGCCTAGTAATAGAGAAAGGATTGGGGCTCATGGGTCCGGTTGTTAAAAGTAATAGGCTTGCAAGTTTGATTTAGAGAAATGGGTATGAGGACCCGATTTAGTGAAATGGGCATGTAGGCTCATGGATTAAAGATGAACTTGTGGATCCAATTTGAATAAGTGAGGTCATGCTTATGGGAACATTTGATGTAGATGGGCTCGAGGGCTCACTTGAGAGACATGGGCATGAGGGCCGAGTCGAGAGACATGAGCATGAGGGCCTAGTTTAGAAGAATGAGCATGATGGCCCAACTTAGAGAACTGGATGCAAGGGCCCAAAGGTTGGTAAAGATAGGCTTGTAAGCCCAAGTTGGAAGATTGGAAGTGGGCTTGTGAGCTTGAGTGTCAAAGGTGGGCTTGCGAGACCGAGGAGTGAGGATGAGTACATGGGCCCAAGTGTTGAATCTAGGCTCACGAGCCCAAGGAATAAGGATGGGCTCATGGGCCCAGAAGTTGATGGTGATGGGCTCATGAGCTTGAGAAAAAATGATGGGCACAAGAGCTTGATTGAGAGAAGTGAGTATGGCTCACGAACCTAATTAAAATGGGTGAAAGCAAGCTCATGGGTCCAACTAAAGAAGATAGGTGTATGGATCCAACTAAAAGACATGGGCATGAGGGCCTCATTTAGAGAGATGAGCATGAGGGCCCAAATGATAAGGGTGATATGGGGGTCATGGCCCCAGAAAGAGAGGATAATGAGGGTCATGGCTTGGTAATAGGATGTCTTAAAAGCCCTTTTCTACAGATTGAGTGCCCCTTTTCTTTTCTCTTCCTCAATATGTTCTTCAATAAATTGCTTTATAGGCCACCCTAAAATCTTCAAGGGTTGTTGGGCCAGTTATGGTCCATGCTTGCTCTCCTTAAATTGTGTGGCCGTTCTTATGAAATGATCACTTAGGCTTCCAATCTTAAGAATAGGCCTTGCCCTACCTTCTCTCAATTTCGGGGTTAATTCTTGGTAGCCAAGTCCCACATTTGGGATTAATTCTTGTTGGTTGCACTAGTTGAACTATTCTCTTCAAATCCATGTTGAAGCACTTTGGTTGATATTCGAGATTCTCTATGATCTTTCACCCTATATTACCAATAGCTGACTTCTCTTTGGGCTGCTTAGTGGTGAAGGTGTGCTTGGTTTAAGGGATAGATGAGGGATCATCTTTTATTTTGATTTCATATTATTCTCCACATAGTTCTTGTCCTTGATCGGTTTCTTTTTGAGATATGGTCAATATTCAAATGTCCTGATGATGGACAGGAAGAGCTAATGCCAGGGTGGGAACAAAAGTAACGAGGATAGCTTGATAGTGTACAACTAGTTGTGGAAGTTGTTGAGAGGCTAAGAAGGATGAGCCACAAGTTGAAGAAATAGCTAAGGCAAAGGAGTTGTGAATTATGAAATTGGTTGAGGAAGAGCCACGAATTGTGCAACTGGCTTAAGAGGAGCTGTGAATTAAACAACTAGCTAGGGCAAAGGAGCCAGGAATAGAGACAGATAGAAGGTAAAGAGAAAGGGAGTAGAAAAATCAAGGGTCACTCGTTAGGTGTGAGGCAAGCCAACGTGGCAAACTAAGTATGATTTAGCCATGGATGAGATGGAGGTTGAGCGAAAGAAATAGGACTAGACACTCGGTAAAAGGCCGAGAGGAACTAGCGAGGGCCAAGTCTAAACCAACTAGGCTTTTCTTTGAAGGAGAGGAGAGAAAGGGACAACCCGTACATGGGTCATGTAGGATTGGCACAAGTCAAGTATGGGGTGATTGGACTCATCCCTAAACGAGGATGAGAAGAAGGGGGACAACATACCTGGCTTGAGAATTTTAGACTAGGGTTGCATTGAGTTGATGGATCGTGGGAGGATTTACATAGGGTCAAGTTTGCAACCGTGCACCCTAATAGCTGCACCCTCAACCATACGGAAACCAGTGATGCATCGCGGGAGGAACTACATACACTCAAGTTAGCAACCGGGCACCCTGATGTCCTCACCCTCAACAGGCCCGCATGTCTCACTCGATTTACATGAACATCAAATACATTCTGACAATTTTATATAAAAAAATTAAAAGAATTTACAAAACAGTCAATTTAAGCACAGTTTCCTAACGTCACTAATCAATATTAGAGTGAAATTTTTGAAACTTTGAAAAACCTGAACTTCAATCAAATGATTTCTGATGTAGGATCTTGTGTTGAAGACCGGCCCTCGAGAAAAGCAGACCTGGCATTAATTTTAGGAGAAATTAACGGAAGGCCCAGTTTACAAATATGACTTCAACAGGAGACCCAGTGTCCGAATTATTTTAATAAAAAACCCAATTTGAGGAATTATTATAGTTTCCACCCCAAAATGGATGGTAACTGTTAGATGGCACAGTAAAAAGTCTTTTTTACCCCTGGACAGAAGTTTGAATCGGTGCTGCTTTTAAGAAAGTGTGTACGATGAAAATTTAAAACAAATAAAAATATTCACGTGATAAATGTGATACATCAATTTTGCCGTAGCAATCTTATTTTTTATTATAAAAAATTAGAAAATGTTGAAAAATAAGAACGACCTAGTCAGAATTTGTTTTGAGGATATAAAATTTTAAAAATAATAGAAATATGGTTTAAATATTGAAAAATATAAAACAATGGGTGTACCATCTGTTAAAATATTGTTAATTTTAAAAAAATCTAAAAAATAAAAAAGAGGATTACACACAATAAGAAACATAGAAAAATGGAATTCATCACTCATTTAAATTCATTGTGAAAAATTATGAACATTCCGACGTTAATTCTATAATATTTGAAGCCTATAGTATTTGAAAATTTTCAACAATGAATAAAGTAACGTAAATAATACGTAAATACTAATTTACGAATATTGTCATGATGAAAAAGTAGATAACATTTCTCCGGCTGCGACATTTCTCACGGAGGCGGGGGTAAAAAAGGAAAAAATAAATGCATAAACGGTGAGTTCACGGCACACCCAACAGAATGGGTTTTTCATTATAAGTATTTAGGCGATTGGGTTTTTTATACGTAGTATTCGATCACTGGGTTTTTCATTAAAGTTTTTTTACTAATTGGGTTTCTAATTAATTTTCCCTTAATATTATCACTAAAAAATAGTATAAGTAAGGTAACTGAACAATATCGCCCCCAACACAAACACTAAACAAGTTCGCCGCAGACAAAAAGGCTACGCCGCTGCTGAGCCGAGCCTGTTCACAGTTCACCAGGCCCATGAGATGAGGTCACCTCGCGTGGGAGGAAGTGGAAAGGCAAGGGTGCTTGCGGAAAGGAGAGAAAAAGGAGGGAGAGCGGTGCGTGGGTTAGAGAGTCTCGAGGTGAACAGAATAAAGGGTGTAGGCGGAAGGAGGCTGCTCTGCCCTCTGGGTCTGCGCACAGCGGCGGCCGCAGTGGCTGCGGCTGGGTGGCGAAAGAAAGCGATCGTAGTTATGGGCATGAATAATTTTTAAATCTTAGTACCAACAAAATAATGAGAGAGAGAGAGAGAGCGAGTGAGATACGAAGAATAGAAAAAGTACTTGACTCTCTGGCATGGGATGGGAGGAGAAGGAAGAATGACGACTGGACGGTCCTTGTTCTTGGCCTCCAGCGGAGGCTCTCCGGTAGGGGAGAAAAATCTATCTTTCTGCAATTTCTGTGGTAAGGAGCTTCTTTTATTCACTCACAATATATCGTCTTGCAAAGGTTGCTGTGTGCTGCTCGCATGCATAAAAAACGAACAAAACCGTGTTTTTTTAATTCTCGTCCCAAACGGTACTATATCCTTATTGTGAGTGCACGTATGGTATGCGAGGATGCAAGAGTAATTTTCTCTTCTTCTTGATCTTGGCCGATAGCGAGCCTCTACTTCTTGAAAAATGATGGGGGTAAACGCTTTCTTCCTCTAAAATTCTTGATGCTTTTTCTCCGTCTTCACTTAAATTTCTGATTCTTTTCCTTCTAATCTCTCTGCATCTCATGGTGTCTCTTGTGCTTCCCCGTCGTAGAAAGGAAAGAGAAATCTTTTTCTCCTTAAATTTCTGGTTATCTCCCTCTTCTCCTTCTACTTGTCGTTAATTCCACTTTTCAAAGTCAATTTGCAGATTTTCTACCATTTTGACTCTAGCTCTCTCTCTCCACGTGCATTTCTGGGCGCGTGTGCCCAGGGGAGGGACAAGAGATGCAAGGGGGAGGACAATCCGGGGAGGCAAGCTTCGTTCTGTCGTCTGTGTTGTTGGTTCCTCCATGGACACCAACTCGGGGAAAGGAGAGACTGCTTTGGTGTCGCGCTCTCTCTCTCTCTCTGCCTCGAACTGCGGGTTCTTGTCGTAGCCATATTCTTCGGCTTTCCATCGCTGTTAGCTTCTTTTTCTTTTTCCCTTTCTTCCGCACAGCTGCTGATGGACTCGTCTTCAAGGGGCAGATGTATGTCGGTAGCGATCGGATGGGTGTCTTGTTTGCTTGAGGTGTCTTTTGCCACTCATTCGTAGGGTAGTCCTGTTGCCTTTTGCCTCTGGTTGGTCGCTCCACTGCCCCTGTGCTTTCCATGGCCCCTCCTTTTTACGTCTACCATTCTTCCATTTCTGTTTTCTGCTATTGTGTTCTTCCTCTTGGACTCTACTCTGGCTGTCCATCTACAAATTCCGGTCTTTCTCGCTCTTTACGTGCGTCTGGTTTCTATAGTTGTCACGCTAACTCAGTTTATGGTATCCGGAAAGCTTCTTCCTAAACTCTTCCTTTAATGGCATGATGCATCGTCCCTTGTTCTCCATTCAAGTGCTTACATCCACTGTAAGGCAATTATTATGGTCTTCTTCCCGTAGATCTTTTGTATCTTTCTATGCTTTCCACCGTCATCCCAGCCTCTCATTTCCCATTAGTGTATATGCAACCTTGCATTTCTTGCTGCAGATTTATCCGTTCATATACGTACAGCAGTTTTTTAGCCGGTCGATGTTCTCATCGTCTCTTGTATAATTCTCTACGGTCCATTGTGATCCCTTGACCAAGATCGTTCCCTTCCTCTGTGCTGGTGGTACGTTTTGCTCTGTAATGGATTTTCATAGGATTCCGTCATCGGGCCACATGGTCCTGGCTCTTCATATCAATCACTCTGTATGTATGTATATATCTTCCTCTCATTCTCAGATCCCGTTTTTTGTTTTGTTTTATTCATGGATTTGCAGGTAATGCCGATCATGGTGTGACGAAGGCATTGAAGGAAGACGGACATCTAGTGTGTTCTGTTTTTTTTTTTTGGTCACGAGTGTGTTCTGTTGAAGGGGTTTGTTTGTTCTTCTAGCAGCGAGCCAGAGAGAGAGAGAGAGAGAGAGAGAGAGAGAGAGAGAGAGAGAGAGAGAGAGAGAGAGAGAGATTTTCTATGACTACTTTTACCAGACCTGATGAGAAGCTAAGGGGAGGCAAGGGTTATAAACAAATGGGTGAAAGGGTGGTGGTGCCAGTTTAGTGCTTGTGGGTGTAGCAGCACCCTTTGGTTAGTTTACTACTCCAGAGAGCGTCTTGTTTCTGCTGCATCTCCTCTGCGGACCAGTCTTCTCCCAGGCTATGAGGCTTCTGCCGTCAGCTAAGAGTACAAACGGCCGTTTCTCTTGGACCACAAGTTCTGCTCTTTTGCCATCCAAGGAGCTGGAAAGAGTGGCCAAGCACTTGGGTGTGCTGAGAGAAGCTTTCTCTCCTTTATCCTTCTTGCCTTGCTAGTGTTGCAAGATCAAAAAATATTCTCCTCCTTTTTCTTCTTCTTCTTCTTCTTCTTGGGTGTGTTCATTTTATCTTTTTTAGAGGCTACCACATATGTATGGAAATGGTATAGCATGGGTTGAGGAAGAAAAGGTATCCCTGTGGGCATAACTCCTGCTTGAGGATCATCTACGTGGGGAACAGGATGAAGTTTATGAAGCTTGGATCAAAGCCTGATTCTTTTCAAACTGATGGGAATGATATCAGGTGAGACTGGAAAAAGTCACTTGATGCCTTTTTTTTATACACGGTTAAAGTTGCAAGGCTCCAACATGTTCTTCATCTTTGCATTTTCTTTCCCTGAACATGGATTTCTTCTGGAAATATTCGAGTTGTCCTAATTTGATGTGACAGCCACCTTCTTATAGTCTGTTTGTGGTCAGAAATTTCTATATCGTTTTCTTCTTTATTATTTAGTCATTTTAAGTGGCCTAATCTTTTTTCAATATGCATTTTCAATTTAGTACATTTTTGAAACATATGTTTTTCAAAAGAGATCAAAACCCCATCATGAACAAGAAGGAAAATGTCTAAGATAGAAGAAAGCAAAAGGAAACTTTGTTGTTCTAAATTTTCAAGAATATCAAAAGTCGCTCTCCGCCTCTCCATTTACCATTTGCATCCAAATACAAGAATTGATTACTTTTATTCATCATAAACGTGATTCCCTACTAAAAAAAGATCTTCGACCTTTGATATTTTCCATCAATTGAATAATTCCAAAAGTTAATTGACTTTTCTAATTGTTTTTTTCTCTTGTATCCATTTTGGTTTTCCCTAGTTCTATGAAATGATGCCTGCATTTTGCCTTATAGGTTTGTTGCAACTGAGTTGGCAAGCGATTTCACTGTTAATGTTGGGGACATAAAATTTCATCTTCACAAGGTACCTATTCTTATATTTGCTATCTCCTATTAGAGTTAATGAACCAACTAGATTCTCTCTCGTCTAGTCCTTGGTTTGTACTATTATATATGACAACCACCACCCTAGCTTAAGTTATATCTAGTACATAAACTACTTACAGAGAATTTACATCAACAGCTATAAAAGTTGCACCTGAAGAATAATAAATATTCCTACTTTCTATCCTTATGATATGTTTAACAGGTAGACTAGTATTGACTGTTCAGTATGCTTATTTAACTGCTTTTTGGAAATAGTGGTTCTGGTTTCAAGAAACTGGTCAATGTGTGATCACTATGCACCACTTTGATAATGGTATACCTAAGTTTTGAGTGGCATTTGAACTGGTTGTGGTTTGAAAGTCAGTATCAAGGGCATTTAGCTGAAACAGGGATATCTTGGTATACCTCTTGATCTCATATCCCATGGTAAGAGGTGGATTTTTTTCACTTTTTAACCTTCCTACTAAAAAGAAACATGCTATTCTGATCATGAGGGCCTCAGAGACAATTCTTGGCTGTTGCTACATTTTTTTTCAAAGAATTTGTCAGGTTGATTTGGTCAACCCCTGCCAAAAGAACCCCACCCCACGACATATGGGAATAGTCCCTCTAGTCTTGGCAAACGAAGGAACAGTCCCAATGGGACTGTGCACACTCAACAGTGAACATCTTCATGTGCCTCTGGGCATCGCGCTCTGATAAGAACAATAACACTTCGTCAGTTGGATAACCACGTCTCTTCCATGATCATATTAACATGTTGGAGTTGGTTTGGGTTAGGTGAATGGTTTTCTTCACCCTATTAAAGGAGCTACGCTCCACATGCCTTGTAGAAGCCAGTTCAACTTCAAACCCCTTTTTTCTTCTTACTCTCTTTCTAGTTTTGTAATTTTCTTGAAAGAAAATTAGAGATATAGGTGTAAAGGGTTTTGAGTTGTGAGAGTTTCTTCTCTTGTACTTGATTGTCATTAAGCAGAAATTGTTTATGCCTTTGGATGTAGGAAGGTACATTTTGCTTCTAAATCACGTAAATTCCAATGTATTGTTCTCTTTCGCTCTTACTATATATCTTTGTATTTATTCTTAGGAGCATGTGTTCATTTATGCTGCTATATTGATGTTTGACATGATTATCAATAAATTGATATCGGAGCCATATTAGGATTATTCATTGATTTTTTTGGAAAAACGCAATGTTTACAAAGTTTGGTATTGAGAAGTTCTATTACAATGTCTACCTCAGTTTTTGGCAAAGTTTATGGCAAATCAAGATGAAAACATTTTCAACTCACGGAGGGTCGTAGAAGACTATTCGGGCAGAAGAAAATGTCACCCACTTTGTCTGCATACGAGAGAGAAGAATTGGATGAGAATGTTATGGTTATACTTTTATTAAACTTGCCCAACAAAATCTTACAGAAAGACATTCACTGGAAGAGAATGGCTGTGCCATGCTAAAATTGAAGTTGTTATATCTTGAATTGAATAAATTTCATTTAAATAACATCTTGAATTGAATTCTATCTTGTTAAATTTAGAAAGTAATGTGAACACTGAAGATAAAGATCAATCTATGTTCTTTGTTATTAACTATTGTCATATAAGAATTTAAGAAACCTTGTTATATGGTATTAGATTTTATCTTTATTGAAGATGTGAAATTATCTTTGTTTTTGAAATAATTGTTGAATAAGAATATGACTAGTGGTCAAAAATGACATGTCATAATTAAAGACCAGATCAGCTTGTGTCAATTTTAATTTGATTGCCACAAATGGCGAATACCAAGAAAGAAAAATCGATCCAAAATTTGTCACACCATGGAAAAACAACCCGAGAGCTAAAATACCAACGCTGTGACAATAGGAAAAAATCTGTCACATACAAATTTTTCGAATTTGAACAAGCATATCAAACTAAATTATTTGTGATAGTTCATTTGTTCAACACAATCCAATACTGACCGCAAAAGCAAATTTATTGACAAGTCTAATAAACTTGATAATGGCAAATCATTAGTTCTTGACTAAATATCTAATTTTTTAAGCAAATTCAGATGACTTAATTAAAAAGAAATCACTCAGCACCAAGCACCAAATTCTGTGAACTCCAGATCTTCTCCTTACACTTATTGAGCTGCACTCTACAGAATTGGCTCCGCACACCTGCAAAACATAAAACTAGGGGTGAGACACAAGAGACTCAATATGTAACATCTCAAATGGAAATATATGCAGAGGACTTGTCCGGTGACGAAACAATGAAAATAACCTCATAAACACACTAGTTTGTAAATAAGGAAGATAATTTAACGATCTAAAATACTGAATGATCCTTCAATTAATTCTTTGAAATTTCAAGTCATTACGTTTTTAGTGCGCTAAACCAGTTTATTTGAAAATGTTAAAAGATTGAGATGATTCATATAGATTCAGTACTCTTCACAACAAATCTTATTTATTGGCATTGCCAAATTTCAATGCATATAGTATATTTCACAATCATGGATTGCAAAATCGACCGATTTAGATCAGGATTGACCAATTCTTAGATTTGATCAGTTATGATTCTTGGCCAAACTACCAATATGGAAGAAACATCTAGACAGAAGGAATCAGGACCGAAATTGATTGGTTGATTTTGAATCGATTCTAGCGATTCCTCACCGGAATCGACCTATTGTGCCGTCGCTACGACAACTCACCTTCTTTCCCATCCTATCGGGTGGGGAAGATGCAGTAGCAAAAGTCACCAGATCCCAACGTTACCTAGCCTGATGGACTTAATAAGGCCCTCAAGTGGGGAAGAAGCTACGGCAGTGAGCTGCTACAAATTTTGAGCCTATTTTGGGCCTGAAATCGCACTAAAATGAGTTGGATCAGATCAGGAATCCAATTTAGTTCCTTGTTTTGTATTTTTTTTTGTTTTTTAACCTCTTTTTAAGGGTAGATCTGGATCTATTTTTTTCCGACAGATCAATCATAATTGGACCGATCTGATCCAATGCCCAATTCTGGTACTATGAACCTTGTTCACAATCATGCATGATAATGTAACACAAAATAACTATAGATCAACAATTTCAAGAGCAATCATTTTAATTTTGGATTAAGCACATATATAACTTTTTATATTTTACTTAGGTGAAAGAACAAATACTCTGGACTTTCCTATAGACCTACCATGTCAACACACATGACCTTTATAGACTTATACAAAATGACATGTTTAACATCCTTCTCACACATCGTAATACAAGGAATACCATTTTGCATACACAGAACATGTCTTAACGCATATGTAACAATGTTAAAGAACTTATATCAAAATTACCATGTATAGAAGTAATCATATAGTTAAGTTAAATCTAATAATACATTTAGGTAGTGATTCACATACGATGAACCACTGTATCCGAAATCGAAGAATAATTTAGACTGTTCTAATCCCCATTGCCAACGAACACTAAGTCTAGTATAGTGTAAGTGCAATGACATTTTAGAATGTAACACACTATATAAATCACATTACAACTTGAAAGCACATATTACTCAAATATTTATCGGCTCGACATTTTATGACTAAGAATGCATCTATTGTATGCATACTCTAACGTTAGACAATCACATTTAACAATATTCATTAGAGTCTAGTTTATAACTCACTTTGTATCATATACATACATGTTCTAGACATAAGCATCAAAATATCTAAATGAGATCTAACTATTTACATACAATAATCTAGACATTAATAGAGATCTAACGGCATGATCCATACCATATACACAACATAATTTAAATGTACCAATAATCATATGCATTTGATCGAAACTTACTAATTGTATATGTAATAACTGTAATGTCCATTATATCAAAACTTAGTATTTTTGTTTAATCAAACACTTATGTTAATACTCCAATCGTATGATAACACATACTTAACATATTATTTTTATACAAAATTGTAGACACGCCAAATTAGCCTGATTTGGAGCCCCAGACTCCTATTCTATTGACGATATCCTTTATTTGATCATTATCAGATCTGGATTACCTCGTGGAGATGAGCTAAGGACGTTGGTGGAGCCTCTCGCAAGTTGGGAATGGATTGATGATTTTCAGAACAATGCCATAACCTTCAAGCGAGAGCCGCGCATGAACCGTGAAAACACGAAGCCTGCTCGATGATCAACCTTGAATGGTCCATACTTGAACGTCTCGGGAGTCCTACGTGTATCCTATAAGGTCAATGGAATGTGCGGCACAAGACTCCCAGAATAGATGTTGCATCTTCTCCATCAACTTCTTTCCAGCCTCTTTATATAAGGATTCATTATTAGTGACAAATTGAACTATATTCTCTTTCCCAATCTTCTCCACTACGGCATCCATTAAGGAAAAAATATAATCGGTATTTTTATCTTTCCAGAAACATCCACCAACTTCAAAAACATTGTGCCCTCTGAACATTACACCAAGAAATTAATCATGGACCGTTTTGTAATGTCAGTCCATCCATCACACATCACTATGCAACCCCCAGTCCATCCATCACACATCACTATGCAACCCCTCTCCTTTTATACCAATGTAAACCCATCCATCCACTCCCACAACTCCCACATCTCCTCATCCAGCCCACCACCATATATATGCTTGTTGGTCAGGATTTACATCCCGGTCCAGTCTCAACCACGACATTTACCATCATCTAAAAGTAAGGACTGGTGGTTGCATGTGTTGGGAGCCTACATTAAGTAAAAAAATCAATCTATCAGCCATAAACAAGGTTAACTAAATAAAACATACATACATGTCATTTTAAGAACGATACATGTATGTAAAAGTCACTTAACAATGTGGTGAACTGTTCACTTTGTAACTGTTCCTGTTGTCTTCACCTCTTTTATGGCTTATTTGATGTTCATCTGTTTACCACTTTGTTTTCTAAATAGGTACTCATCGCTAGTATTAGCAGAATGACGATGTGGCTCATGTCTTCCTCCCTCAATCTTTTGGTCCCGAGTAGGGCAAGCCAATGTTGATCGGCTAAGAACGGGTCAGCTCTGGACCCTCCTGCTTCCCTCCTCTCTTCCTCCGCAGCAACTGCACACTTGGTAGCATGCCTAGCTCTCCTGAGCTAAGAGTCTATATAGTTGTCTTCACTCTCTGGCTTTGGCCCAGCTAGTGCCTTCCCCTTTGTCTTTCCCTTCTCTAGTTCAAGTAGTTCATCTTGCAACTCTTCCCTCTGCTCAATACTAACCTGTCATTGAAAGGCTCTACCTGTAAGGTAGCCTCTTATCTGGTGGGGACACCCGATTTTTAAATCGGTATGGAAAGGTTTATAGTCGACGGCAGAAGGACAACCTATGGTTAGGAGATGTGGAAATTGCTTATTAAATTTGTTTACCGAACTGGAGTTATGAGGCGCAAATACATGGTGGGCTTAAGCAGGCCTGCGGACCTAGTATTTTCTTTTTGGGCCATGTATTTTCTTTTTTTTTACTTCTTTTCTCTTCTCGCTGAAAGCCAAGGCGGCATATGGGCGAACGGGCTTAATATGATCCGGGGCCCAATACGCTCTTCTGTTTTGTCCTTTTCCCACCTATGTTTTCCATGTCCCTATAAAGGGATGATGTACAGCGTCGATGAGGGATATGAAGTGAACATTCGAACTTTATTCTTTCCTTCCCGTTGGTTTGTCATTTCCGGTTTTACCCTCCCTTAGCTGGCTTTATAGTAGCGCTGGTTCTCTTTATCTCTCCGGTGGGAGGACGCACTCGGTGGGGCGAACCCTAGCTGCTCCCACGGCGATGGCGGCTCTTCCTTCCCTTTTCCGTAGCGTAGCCCTAGTTGTTCTTCTCCTGCGTAGTTCGTCTTCTACATACTAGTTCCTGTCCTCGCGTTACTTTGATGGCTCCATCGGCGACTGATAGCTTGGCTTCTACTGCAGATCCTGAAGTCGACCATTCCGCCTGCAAGGATCCATCGACGGTTTCCTCCTACTCCAACTGAAGGGCCCGTTTCCTATGTTCGACCCACGGTGCTGACTGGTTCCGTCTCCGTCTCGACTGCTGATCTACTTCCATAGCTCCTGGATATCCTTCTCGGATCTGGCTCCTATATTTTCCCTGCGGATTTAAGGCTCAGATAAGTCATCAAATGCTCTCGGACATTCTGTGGTGGTTCGCATACATCTTATTTTGGTTCTGTCCGGCGATTTACTCCAGATCAGTAGCTTCCGACTATGGCCAAGCCTTGTCGGCTCAAGGCTAACTAGAATTGATCCGGTTTCTATTTGGATCTGGTTCCTATACATTTCCGCTGGTTCAGATAAGTTCCCATTTATTCAAGGTCTACTGTGGTTGCTCGATTTATTCCTGGTCCGGTTCTGTTCGTCAGTCCTCCAGGTCGATAGCAGTCCGACTTTGGCCTAAGCTTTGTCGGTTTGGCTATTCAGAACTGGTCCTGTTTCAGTTGGATCTGTGGATTCTTGTAGCTACTCTAGTTCAGTGGACTGTCCGCCTTGACATTGGGCTGGAGACGCATCCCGAACTAGTCCTGCAATCATTTGAAATAGAACTGGTGTTTCCGACTGTTATATTGATGAGCTCCTCGAGCTATGACATCAAGTAAATGAATGAGATCCCAGGATTTGTGATCTGGACGACCCTCCCTTCGGTTTATGCTCTTGAGTCCCTCCCTAAGAACCCGGGAAATGATGTTTGGTGCTGTTCAATATGAATCTTCTATGATTCTGGTTCGGATATGACGATGACAGATTTCTAGAATAAGTCTTCTACACTGGTCCTTCTCCAGTGGTCGCCCCTCAGTGAGGGCTAGTCACCTGAAAGCTGGTAGCGGTTTCTGATAACAGATATCTAGTGTTTTCACTACACTGGTCCATCTCCAGTGGTTGCCTTTCAGCGTGGACTTAGTCCCCTGAATGCTGGTAGCGATTTCTGTCATTTTGGTTTATCTCTTGACGATCTTGCTGTGTGCCTCTTTGGAGCTGCCGGTTGACGTCAAGTTCAGCACCACCCTGGAGGTCAGGGTACTGATCCCAACCAGTTTAACCTTCTGCTGGTCAGCTCGTGCTATATGCGATCTTCTCCGCTCGTCGATACATATGAATTGGAATTTTGTTGACGGCAGCTCGTCAACCTGGCTGTGAACACCCACCACCTTCGATTTGTTGATCCTATACCGTCCTGCGAGACGTGGATCTTAGTTTTGTTTGAGAATTTGTAAATCCTTTAATTCCTCTAAAGTGTATAAGGTCGAGTGTTCATAGCCAGCCGAGCCGACACCCACGTTTCGATGTGGAGGTACATCTCTTACCTTACCCTTGGATGTTTACTCTTGTTCTCTTTTATGCGTTGAATGCCATGCTCAGTTGCGCGTAGGATCCTAGCCCGTTTATCTTTAAGAAGTTGGCGTGTTGTGTGAGTACATTTGAGCTGTCCTAATTTCTTGAAAACTACTTAAATCAATTTCGTTAATCGAGGATTTGGTAACCACGTTGGTAGAGAGTGAGTTTGTATAAGATTTCTTTGGTTAATCTTTTTGGAATGGCTACTGGTCCAATTTCTATTAATAACATTTTAAAACCAATTTTGAACTCTAAAACTGACGATTAAATAGATTTGTTGGTAATTCTAGTGAGCTATAGCGATTGCATGTCCTTTTCTCTCGGTCCGTTGTTGTCCCGCATCAACTTGGTATCAGAGCACAGTTAGAGTCTAGGACGTTGCATTGCATTTGTGGCATTTAAAATCTGTCTCCAAATTTCATTCATATAGTTTGCATGACCACTAGGAGGGGAACCACCTACCAGGTTAATATGTCAGGGTCTAACAGTGAACCATCCTCCTTAGAAACTCATTTAGCCCAGCTAATTGATTGTTTTGAACATTTCGAGGGTTTAATGAGAGAAGTGAATGAGAGATTTGACCACCTTGACCAGACTCTTCATGAACTCAATGAAAGAGTCACTGGATTAGAAAACAGACCTGGTTTAACTGAGGTTGTAGGACCTAGAAATCTGAATTTTCCAGTTAGGCCTGAACCACCTCGATTCCCTCAGGATCCCAGGAATCTGAACTTTCCAGGGAGGAATCCCAATTTCTGTGACCTTCCTCCACAACAACCTCCTTTTATTCCACCTCCTCTTTTTATTCCTCAGCCTCCAGGTTTCCCATAACCACCATTTCCTTTTCAACCACAATATCAACCACCTGAATTTCAGGTTCAGGGAATGGGTGCTAGACAAAGGAGAGAGCAGGAAGCTGAAGAGAGATGCCTTAGAAACATTAAGGTGGATGCCCCAAACTTTGAGGGTTCATTAGACCCTAAGGTCTATATGGATTGGGAGGCAGGAATGGATCATTACTTCGATTGGTACGATCTGTCAGAAGCTAGAAAGGTTAGGTTTGCGAAAATGAAACTCTTAGGACATGCTAAGGTTCATTGGAACAACATAGAATCTTTGCTTAGGCAGAGACAGCAGGAACCAATCCAGAACTGGGAGGAGATGAAAGCCAAATTGAGAGAGAAATACCAACCCTCATTGCAGACAAATGCTGGTTGATAAATGGCAAAGTATCACCCAAGGAAATCGTAGTGCATCTAGTTATATTGCAGAGTTTGATGACTACCTCCTTAGGTGTGGTATCCAGGAAGATGAGATGATGACACTGTCTAGATTCAGGAAGGGACTTAGGCCAGAGCTTAGGAGAGAGTTGTTTAGGCAGTCTGTTTCAACCCTTGATCATGCCTATGAAGTTGTTATTCAATTTGAACAGTTTGAAACTATGCAGGAACCTCCTAGGCATAAGTACCTTCAGGCTCCTAATCATGATTCTCGTGGTCAAAGATTCCCTCAACCATCTCCTAGAATCCCAGATTTCACTAATCCTAGACCTTCATTTTCACCAAACAGGGGAACACAACAGAATATTCCTCGAGATGCGTTAGTCCCAATTCCTTCTCTCAAAGCACCTCTTGATTCCACTTATAAGAGAGAAGACAGGGGAAAACAACCTGCTGTTGCTGAGGGTAGTAACAGTAAAATTCAATGTTTTGGTTGTGGAAAGATGGGACACTACAAGTCTCAATGCCCACAAAACCGTTCCTTATGCATTGAGGGTTTTCCTGATGAAAACCAGGACCCAAATCTTCTACCTGTGGTGTATGAGGCTGACCAAGATTTGTTGAAAGAATTTGAGGAAGAAGAGAGTGACCCAACTCATGTTACACTTTTGGATGAGGAAGCCAGAGTAGGGGTGGTGAGGTGTACTTTCACCCAGTCTGTTTCAAATGATGATTGGAGGAGAACCTCTATCTTCCATACTTTCTTTAGGGCCAAAGGAAAGGTCTGTAAGCTCATTATAGATAGTGGAAGTTGCATTAATGCTATATCCACTAATACCGTTTTGAAACTTGGGCTTACTCCATCTGACCATCCTAACCCCTACAGAGTCTCCTGGGTAGATTCCACCTCCATTCCAGTGCATAGCAGATGTTTGGTTCCTATCCAACTTCCTCATTATACTGCCCACATATGGTGTGATGTACTTCCCATGGAAGTGGGAAGTATCATCTTGGGGCGACCTTGGCTTTTTGATGTTGATGCTACCTTGCATGGTAGAACAAACATCTGTGAGTTCAGCTCTGATGGGAGACAGATTATTCTTTCTCCTACCCCACCTTCCTTATCTAAGAATTCAAATGACTCATCTAGCTCTCAAACAACACCTTCCATAGGTCCAGATGACTCCTCTAAGAAGTTAGAGGAAAAGCTTTCAATTCAAAAATCTGTTTCAGCATCTGATGGCTTAACCAAATCCAAATTGGTTAAAGTTCAACCAAAATCCAACAGTAGAGAGGTCTCTTTAGCTACTATAGGAACACCCAGACTTCTTCACATCCTTGGTGAGCATGAATTCGAAATTGAGAGTAGAAATGGACCTATTTTCGCTGTAGTAGCTAAAGAAGCTGATAAACCCCCCCCCCCCCAAAGTTGAGGTTGAACCAGAAGTTCAAGAACTTTTACATGAGTTCACTGATGTCTTCCCTGATGAACTCCCTACTGAGTTACCACCCATGAGAGAGGTACAACATGCCATAGATCTGGTACCAGGATCCACCTTACCAAATCTGCCCCATTATAGGATGGATCCAAAGTCCCATGAGGAACTCAAGAGGCAAGTAGAGGAGTTGCTTGAAAAGGGATACATTAGAGAGAGCATGAGCCCATGTGCTGTTCCTGCATTGCTAGCTCCAAAGAAAGATGGAACATGGCGCATGTGTTGACAGTAGGGCAATAAACAGAATTACTGTCAAGTACCGCTTTCCTATATCACGTTTGGATGACATGTTTGACATGTTAGCTGGGGCGGTCATTTTCTCTAAAATTGATTTGAAGAGTGGATATCACCAAGTGAGGCTTAGACCAGGTGATGAGTGGAAAACTGCCTTTAAGACCAAGGATGGACTCTATGAGTGGCTTGTGATGCCCTTTGGGCTCTCAAATGCCCCTAGTACCTTCATGAGGTTGATGAACCTAGTCCTTAAGCCATTTATTGGTCAGTTTGTGGTAGTTTATTTTGATGATATTTTGATATATAGCCTATCACGAACTGAACATTTAGGACATCTTAGGCAGGTTTGTCAAGCCTTAAGAGAAGAAAAATTGTTTGGAAATTTTAAGAAATGTTCTTTCCTCACTCCCACTGTCACATTCTTGGGCTTCATAGTCTCTAAGGATGGTGTATCTGCAGACCCAGAAAAAGTCAAAGCCATTCTTGACTGGCCTACTCCTAAAAACATCCATGATGTTAGGAGTTTTCATGGCTTGGCTACTTTTTACAGACGTTTCATTAGGGGATTTAGCACAGTTACAGCCCCTATCACAGACTGCCTCAAGAAAGGCAATTTTCAGTGGTCAAAGGCAGCTGAAGCTGCATTTGTCTCCTTGAAACAGCTTATGACTCAATCTCCTGTCCTTAAATTTCCTGATTTCTCTTTAGTCTTTTAGGTTGCATGCGATGCATCTGGGATTGGCATTGGAGTTCTCTCACAGGAAGGTCATCCAATAGCCTTTTTTAGTGAAAAATTGTCAGATGCCAGATTGAGATATTCTACCTATGATAAAGAGTTTTATGCCATTGTACAGAGCCTGAAATACTGGCGGCATTATCTCTTGTCTAAGGAGTTTGTCTTATTCTTTGACCATGAAGCTTTGAGATACCTTCAGGCCCAAAAGAAATTGAACCCTAGGCATAGCCGGTGGGTGGAATACATTCAGGCCTTTACTTTTGTCTTGAAACATAAACCTGGAACAGATAATAGAGTGGCTGATACACTTAGCAGGAGAATCATTTTGCTTAATTCCTTCAGTGCAGAAGCCATAGGCTTCCCACAAATTGTGGAAGAATACCATGACTGTCCAGATTTTGCTGAAATTTATGCAACTCTGATCCAAGGTTCATCTAGGAAATTTGCTGATTTTTTGATCCATGAGGGTTACTTATTCCATGGTAACCATTTGTGCATTCCTAGAACTTCTTTAAGAGATTTCCTAGTTTGGGAACTTCATTGTGGAGGATTGGGTGGTCATTTTGGCCGAAACAAGACCATTGAATTGGTCATGCATCGTTTTTACTGGCCTAGCCTGCAGAGGGATGTGGCCAAAATTGTGTCCCAAAGGTTACACTTGCACCACATCAAAGTTCGGAAGCAGAACACTGGATTATACACTCCTCTTCCCATTCCAGAAATTCCTTGGCAGGATTTGAGCATGGATTTCGTGCTTGGGTTACCCAAAACTCCTAGGAGGTATGATTCGATCTTGGTAGTGGTGGATAGATTTTCGAAAATGGCACATTTCATTCCTTGTGCCAAAACTTCTGACGCCTCCATCATTGCTAGATTATTCCTGAAAGAAATTGTGAGGCTCCATGGCTTGCCAAAAACCATTGTCACAGACCGAGACGTGAAATTTGTGAGCTATTTTTGGAAAACACTTTGGCACTTGTTGGGAACAAAATTGAAATTTTCTAGTGCTTACCATCCTCAAACCGATGGGCAAACCGAAGTTGTGAATAGAAGTCTAGGCGATCTATTGAGATGTCTTGTTAGGGAGCATGCAAGAACTTGGGATTGCATCCTACCTTTAGCAGAATTCGCCTACAATGACTCTGTTAATAGAACCACTGGTTTGTCTCCTTTTGAGATTATATCAGGCCATAGGCCCAGGAGACCTGTTGACCTGGTTGCTACCCCACTCATGCATAAAATGTCTGCATCAGCTGAATCACTTGCCGAGCATATTAGAAACCTGCATGGCCAGATCAGAAAGCATATAGAGAGTCAGTATGCTCACTATAAGAACCATGCAGATCTTCATAAACGTCAAAAAGAGTTTAAGGTTGGTGATTCTGTTATTATCAGGATCCGTCCTGAACGGTTTCCCACAGGAACCGTTAAGAAATTGCACAACCGGGGTGCTGGACCTTTTAAGATAACTAAAAGAGTCGGTAACAATGCTTATGTTCTCGATTTACCAATGGACTATGGTATCAATCCGATTTTTAACGTTTCTGATTTAATAGCTTTTCAAGCGCCGACTTCTTTACCTAGTGAGTTCACTAAACCATATTTTCCCAGTTTGAATGAACCTTCGGAGAGTCCACAAAGCCGATCTTCTAGAACTGAGCATGAGCAAGTAGACTGCATAATTGATGAACAGGTAACTACATCTAAGGATGGTTTGAGTCATCGTTACCTCGTACGTTGGAAAGGTCGGCCAAACAGTGACGATTCATGGATATCCAGAGATGAATTACAGAGAATTGAGCCGGACATGGTAGAAAAGTATGATTCGACGGAGTCGAATTCTCTATAGCCGGGAAGAGTTGGTGGGGACACCCGATTTTTAAATCGGTATGGAAAGGTTTATAGTCGACGGCAGAAGGACAACCTATGGTTAGGAGATGTGGAAATTGCTTATTAAATTTGTTTACCGAACTGGAGTTATGAGGCGCAAATACATGGTGGGCTTAAGCAGGCCTGCGGACCCAGTATTTTCTTTTTGGGCCATGTATTTTCTTTTTTTTTACTTCTTTTCTCTTCTCGCTGAAAGCCAAGGCGGCATATGGGCGAACGGGCTTAATATGATCCGGGGCCCAATACGCTCTTACGTTTTGTCCTTTTCCCACCTATGTTTTCCATGTCCCTATAAAGGGATGATGTACAGCGTCGATGAGGGATATGAAGTGAACATTCGAACTTTATTCTTTCCTTCCCGTTGGTTTGTCATTTCCGATTTTACCCTCCCTTAGCTGGCTTTATAGTAGCGCTGGTTCACTTTATCTCTCCGGTGGGAGGACGCACTCGGTGGGGCGATCCCTAGCTGCTCCCACGGCGATGGCGGCTCTTCCTTCCCTTTTCCGTAGTGTAGCCCTAGTTGTTCTTCTCCTGCGTAGTTCCTCTTCTACATACTAGTTCCTGTCCTCGCGTTACTTTGATGGCTCCATCGGCGACTGATAGCTTGGCTTCTACTGCGGATCCTGAAGTCGACCATTCCGCCTGCAAGGATCCATCGACGGTTTCCTCCTACTCCAACTGAAGGGCTCGTTTCCTATGTTCGACCCACGGTGCTGACTGGTTCCGTCTCCGTCTCGACTGCTGATCTACTTCCATAGCTCCTGGAGATCCTTCTCGGATCTGGCTCCTATATTTTCCCTGCGGATTTAAGGCTCAGATAAGTCATCAAATGCTCTCGGACATTCTGTGGTGGTTCGCACACATCTTATTTTGGTTCTGTCCGGCGATTTACTCCAGATCAGTAGCTTCCGACTATGGCCAAGCCTTGTCGGCTCAAGGCTAACTAGAACTGGTCCGGTTTCTATTTGGATCTGGTTCCTATACATTTCCGCTGGTTCAGATAAGTTCCCATTTATTCAAGGTCTACTGTGGTTGCTCGATTTATTCCTGGTCTGGTTCTGTTCGTCAGTCCTCCAGGTCGATAGCAGTCCGACTTTGGCCTAAGCTTTGTTGGTTTGGCTATTCAGAACTGGTCCTGTTTCAGTTGGATCTGTGGATTCTTGTAGCTACTCTAGTTCAGTGGATTGTCCGCCTTGACATTGGGCTGGAGACGCATCCCGAACTAGTCCTGCAATCATTTGAAATAGAACTGGTGTTTCCGACTGTTGTATTGATGAGCTCCTCGAGCTATGACATCAAGTAAATGAATGAGATCCCAGGATCAGTGATCTGGACGACCCTCCCTTCGGTTTATGCTCTTGAGTCCCTCCCTAAGAACCCGGGAAATGATGTTTGGTGCTGTTCAATATGAATCTTCTATAATTCTGGTTCGGATATGACGATGACAGATTTCTAGAATAAGTCTTCTACACTGGTCCTTCTCCAGTGGTCGCCCCTCAGTGAGGGCTAGTCACCTGAAAGCTGGTAGCGGTTTCTGATAACAGATATCTAGTGTTTTCACTACACTTGTCCCTCTCCAGTGTTTGCTTTTCAGCGTGGACTTAGTCCCCTGAATGCTGGTAGCAATTTCTGTCATTTTGGTTTATCTCTTGACGATCTTGCTGTGTGCCTCTTTGGAGCTGCCGGTTGACGTCAAGTTCAGCACCACCCTGGAGGTCAGGGTACTGATCCCAACCAGTTTAACCTTCTGCTGGTCAGCTCGTGCTATATGCGATCTTCTCTTGCTGTTGATACATATGAATTGGAATTTTGTTGACGGCAGCTCGTCAACCTGGCTGTGAACACCCACCACATTTGATTTGTTGATCCTATACCGTCCTGCGAGACG
Organism: Cryptocoryne crispatula var. balansae; assembly: GCA_036172225.1. Taxonomy (NCBI): domain Eukaryota; kingdom Viridiplantae; phylum Streptophyta; class Magnoliopsida; order Alismatales; family Araceae; genus Cryptocoryne; species Cryptocoryne crispatula. The sequence continues at coordinate 32,096,491 of CM069929.1, read as the reverse complement.
TGGATCTTAGTTTTATTTGAGAATTTGTAAATCCTTTAATCCCTCTAAGTGTATAAGGTCGGGTGTTCTTAGCCAGCCGAGCCGACACCCACGTTTCGACGTGGAGGTACATTCTCTTACCTTAACCATGGATGTTTACTCTTGTTTTCTTTTATGCGTTGAATGCCATGCTCAGTTGCGCGTAGGATCCTAGCCCGTTTATCTTTAAGAAGTTGGCGTGTTGTGTGAGTACATTTGAGCTGTCCTAATTTCTTGAAAACTACTTAAATCAATTTCGTTAATCGAGGATTTGGTAACCACGTTGGTAGAGAGTGAGTTTGTTTAAGATTTCTTTGGTTAATCTTTTTGGAATAGCTACTGGTCCAATTTCTATTAATAACATTTTAAAACCAATTTTAAACTCTAAAACTGACGATTAAATAGATTTGTTGGTAATTCTAGTGAGCTATAGCGATTGCATGTCCTTTTCTCTCGGTCCGTTGTTGTCCCGCATCATTATCTCTTCCGTCTTATCCTTGGGCACTTTATCACATTTTTTTACGTTGCCACATAGTCCGGCAATGTGTTGTTTAAGTCGAAACACACACTCGTTCATCTCCTAACCACACCACTTGCATTGTACCCTCCTTTTTGATACATCTACCATGTGGCCGTGTTCCCAACCGACGTCAAAAGGACGTGTCGACACTAAATCATCGTGATCGGTCATTGCTTATACTTGTAAAATATGTAAACAATTCACAACAGTCAGTTAGGCATGCATACAATTGTTTTAGAAGCTATTCAGGAAGAGAACAACCCATTAGTCGAGTTTTTCGGTATGTTAAAATCATTTCTGAGTCGTCGAAAAACTGTAAAAATTAACTCTTAGCCATTCTGGTGGTCTAATGTTATTAATAAGATGTATAAAAAACTTAATTGGACCAATTTGGGAAGCGAACAGCTCGTCTACGTCGAAAAGGGTTGTAAATCATCGTATGAGAATTCTAAGATTTTTCTCTTATCAAGAACATTCAATCGATGTTCTTACAGGTTGAATGGACTTGTTCGGAAAGAAATTAGCAGGTTTAACCATAGTCGGAGTCGTCGAAAATGAGTAGAAATGGGTGTACAGGGTTTCCGGTGAAGAAATATTACCAACAACCTTCAAACGATAAGAGAACACGTTGAACAGAGGTGGAACGGAGTTTAGATCACTAGAATCCCTTGAAAGGATCACTAGAATCACCAAAGGATTGTCGAAATCACTAGAGAATCACCGAAATCGTGCGGAGGATTGCCGAAATCAGTCCGATCCTGCTGCGGAATATTGGAATCATGCGATTCTAAGCTGGATCAAGCGATTCTGGGCTGGAATCACCGGTGAAGGAGCTTGCTGAAGGGGGGATTGACGGGGGTTTGCGTAAGACCCTTCGAAGGGGTCAATTTCGGGTCCAGTTCGGACCCAAAATCGATCCAAATCCGGAAGTTAAGTCTTCCGGCGGAATCAGTTGGATCGACCAATTCCGTAGTGAATTGGTCGGAATCGGATAGATTCCAACCGATTCAAGTGATTCGGACCGATTTCGATTTGATTCCGGAATTGGCCGATTCCTATCCGATCTAGCCAATTCTGCAATCAAGGAGTAGAATGGTGCGGCGGCGATGGCACTTACATTGGCATTGAGAGGCCACAATGGCAGAGGCTTTGTAGGAGTAGGGGAGGGGAGGTTATGGCTGAAGGGGAATCTGAAACAGTGAGGTTGGCGTCGATCGCAATGGGGTCATGGTGATGCGTTTATAGCACGATGGGCCACTAGAAACGATAGGAAAGAGAGAGGGATTGGTTTGCTAGGTTGCAGTTACGAAAGATGGAGAGAGGGAGAGAGTCACGGGAATGGAGGGAGACTTGCAGCAGCGGGAAAAAAGATATTTTTGTTTTCTTTTCTTAGATGTTACACAATAGGTATTAATCTATTTTTCTGGTCAATCAGATAGCTATATATAAACATGCAGGTATACATAATATACCTATCTTGAGACATAACATAAAAATATAGCAAGTTTGGTATCTAGCTGCATTTCTCTCATTTGTCATATTTATTCTATAATTATCCTCATTGTTTCATAGTCTTCAATGAATATCTTGTGATAAGATTACGCTCGGTATACAATATTTTCTTGACTTTTAACATATTAGACTACTTTGATTTAAATAGATGTCCATCGAATACTAATCCTTAAGACACCATAAATAATTTTCTTTACCTAAACATACCTAGTTTCTCTAAACATATGCACAATGACAGTTTTCTAGTTAAATCGTCAAGCAAACAATAAATTTTATTTCTTTTCCAAATATATTCTCATAGAGATATTTGTCGTATTGTCTTCACATATCTTGCATAAATCTAATATATATAACATGTATTAAGACTATACATAGGGTACATCTAGACAATGATGTACTTTGGATATATTGCGACATCCGGAATCGACAAATTTTCTGGATTGTCGACAAATTTTCTGGATTGTTCTAATTCTCGTTGTCTTTAGCTAGGTAGTCCGGTGAAGTTCAATAACACAATATGTAACATGTAAGTTTTCCTATGACATATTGGTTCATTTCTTTATCTCATATACTTAAAAGATGGAATATCTGTATCACATGATATTATATGTATATTATTTACTTAATAATGCATGACTAACAAGATGTAGATAGAATATATATCATGCATATCATATTTTTGATTCTCAATATAGGGTTGACAGAAACACGACTCCTGAATCATGATCTTCTCAAGGTTCATTCACGATCAATATATATGATTTTCAATTCACCTTTCAAATTATCACTAAATATGTATATTTGCTTAGCATAATATCGTTCCATTAAGTTCAGCTCCTATACGTATTAAACATGCGGTTCATTCATGATCAATATATATGATTTTCAATTCACCTTTCAAATTATCACTAAATATGTATATTTGCTTAGCATAATATCGTTCCATTAAGTTCAGCTCCTATACGTATTAAACATGCGGTTCATTCATGATCAATATATATGATTTTCAATTCACCTTTCAAATTATCACTAAATATGTATATTTGCTTAGCATATCATGAAAGTCTCAAAAATATTTTTATTTGGACTCTCAATAAACATCTAACATTTGCACATGTATTGATCATCATAACTTCATACTAAGTCTTTCATATTTATCGAGTCAATTATGTGAGAGAGCTCGGGATACCTATTTGTTCCAAGCTTTAAATTATCATTAAGATTTGAACACATTGATTCCCACACGGCACCTTACAGTAGCAGTGGTAGTAGACAGCTCAAAACAGGGATCAACACTCAACTGAGTGAGCGGATGTGGCTGATCCACTGTCCAAGAGTATGTTGAGTCAGACAATGGCCAAAAAAAACAAGTGAATGAGATAAATCGAAATAAATAGATGGTTGGGATCAACTAGGTGAACAATGCCTCAGCATTGAGAAAAAGACTACAAAGTCTGAAATATTCAAGCATTAGGCTAGGCCAGTTGTTTTTTTTCCAAACCAAGAATTCTCTTTCTTCATCATCAATCGAGTCATCATTCACGACCCACGATTCTATTGTAAACGTCACTATCACCATACTATTCACTAAATTGGTTCAGTAAAGCAGGTGTGTTGAGAGAGATAGACAGAGAGGGCAGTGGAGAGGAAGATGTTCACCGAAGATGGGGGTGTAGCACACAGCAGTCAGTAGAGGGGCATCTAGGCAGCTCCCCACTATAGCTACTACAAATCAGATGTTGGTGCTTGTGGGCGACGGTGACTGGGTGCTTGGAGATAATGGTGGAACCCAGTTCTTGCTACCAAAGGAGAGATCAACTATGAGGGAAGACAGGGGTGTTGGGCTCGAGAGAGGAAAAGGGAAGGATGCTCACCACAAGAAAAGGCTTCACCCTGCAGCTGGTCGAGGAGGCATCAAGTGCAAACTAACAAGGGTGTAGGTTCATCGAGGTTGGAATGGCAACATGGTCGATGGGGCTTTGGTGCAACATCGACAAAGGGGGACTATGGCCACAAAACTGGTCGACGTGGTTGGGGCAAGGGCAAGGCATCACTATCTCTTGCGACAAAGGAGAAGAGGGGAGAGAGAGGGGGGGAGGGCAAGGGAGAATGAGAACTTACAATGGGGGTAAGGTACCCATGTTGAAGCTCTCCAAGCTTCCCAAGAGATGCTCCAAGGATATCGGCTACAATGGATGAAGCTTAAAAGGAGAGGAAGACCAAACATGACCTATGAAGATATTATACAAGCCCAATAAGCTCTAAGGGAGAAAAAAACTTAAAGGAGCTCCAAATTTCTCCCAAGTCTCGAGGTGTTCCAAAAAAAGAAAGACATCGAGGGGACCTCAAGGACCTTGCCCATTATGCAAGGACATGACCCAACCCGGCCTACACCAAGTGAAGAACCATTATTCTAGGACATGACCCAATGGGTTTATAACGATGGCTGTTGACAACCCTTCCTGAGAAGGATCATTGTCGTTTGGTTTGAAGACTGAAGAAATGATCAAGACCCGATCAGGTTACAACAAAAATCAAACCATAGATCGGGTAGGCTCATTAAGCCACATGCTAAGAGAAATGCTCAAACAAATAACAATAAATCAAGCTCGATCTCCACCAAAAGACTCCTATTAGCCCGATCAGGCCTCAGGTGGGGAAATATCAGCTAATAGATGAAACAAAATCATTGATGGATGAACAAAAATTATTGAACCCCATTAACTCGATCAAGTCTCAGGTGGGGAAACACCAATTAATGGATATGAAGACTCAATTGGTTGACAAGTCAAGCATCAACCAACTACCAAATCAACACCTAGACAATTACCAAGTCAAATCTCGGTTAGTCACTAAGGGAAGACCCGATTGATAGGGAGCAAGCCGACTAGTCATGAAACCTATAGGATACGATTTTACTAAAGTCGAACATAGCCAACACGGCACTAAATGAAGATCAAATGGGGGTGACCAAAGTTAAAACAAGTCAATTGAACCTAAAATCAAAGTGGAATTTGATTAAGACCAAGCCAAACCAACTAGATATTAAACATAGTCAAAGCAAGTCAATTGGGCATGAAATGAAGCCCACTGTGAGAAACGGGTCGACTAGGAATGCTAATAGAACACAAACCCAAAGTTAACAAAAGTCGACCAGGCCGAACTAGATCAGTCAGAGTCGGCCAAGTCAACATCGGTAATCAACCCGATTGATTGATGACCAAGTCTACACCAGTCATCAAGTTAGCTGACCAATCATCAAGTTAGTAAGGGCCCATTAAGGTGGTTGAATCCCCAGTCAGGTGATGTCCCTTAATAGATGTGAAGTCCATTAAGAAAAAATGAAGGCCCGTTAAGGCAGCTAAAACCCAAGATAGGGTAATACCTCTTAGTGGATGTCAAGACAATCAAAAAATCATTGAAGATTCATTAACCCAATCAAGCCCAAGTGGGAAAATATCAGTTAATAGATGAGAATTGTCCAAGTTCCATTAATTTGGTTAAGCCCCAAGTTGGAAATGTCAATTAGTGGACAGGAAGAGAAAAGTTATCAGAAAAATCAGACAACATCGAAGATTCATTTATTAGGTTAAGCCCTGGACGAGAAATGTTGGTTAATAGTTGCTCAGTGAAGGTCCACTAATTTTGTCAAACCCCAATCGGGGAAATGTTGATTAGTGGATGAAAGAGAAAGAATCATTCAAAGATAAAAAAACAATGAAGGTCCATTAATTCATTTAAGGTTCACTAATTTAAAATCATTTAAGGTTCACTAATTCGGTCAAGTTCCAATTAGGGAAATACTGATTAGTAGACGAAAGAGAAAATCCTCAAAACTAAAATAGTTCAAGGCCCATTTTCTGGGTAATAAGCAAGAAATATCGGTTCATAGAAGAAAATTGATGAAGGCCTACAAAGTTTATCAAGCTCCAAGTGGGAAATGCCAATCAGTGGATAAGAAAATTATCAAAAGATGAAAAATATTGTCCAAGATCTACTAATTTAGTTAAGCTCTAGTTGAGGAAATACTGATTAGTGGATAAAACATCCAAATCAATGAAAGCTCATTAAGTCTGTCAAGCTCCAAGTTGGAAATATCAGATAATAGATGAAAATTGTTCAAGATCCCTAACTAGGTCAAGCACCAATTGAGCAATATTAATTAGTGGATGAAAGAGTAAGATTTCTCAAAAATCAAAACTTGTCTAAGACCCACTAATAGGGTGCAAACGAGTCAAACTGAGGTGAGTAGTATATTGTTCAAGCTCGGCACATTTATTTTACATGAGTTCAAGTTTATGTTTGAGTCTGTATGAGTATGTTGAATCCTTGTTCAAGCTTCGTTTGTTGCTTAATCGAGCTTAGTTCGAACAAAAGTTCGAATAGCAACTCAAGTCAAATTCATTCTACATTCAAATTTAAACTCGATACGAACTCATTTATAAACTCAAAATCAATCAAACGTTATTTGATGACTTTATAACTTTGGCTCATTTATGAAACTTGATCTAAGCTTAAACTCAAATTTTGACTTATTACATATATTTAAGTGACAATATATAACCATTAATACTCATAATTTGATTTTTTTAAAATAAATATTAAATTGAGTATTCAATTGAGTTACTTGCAAGTTTATCGAGTTAAGTAGGAGTCTATTCAAACTTGACTTTTTTAGACGAGTTTTATTTTTTGTTCAAGCTTGTTTATTTAACATAATAAACGAGCCAAATCAAGTTTTTATTGAGCAAAGTTTTAATCTACTTGTCAAATGTATTGGTTCGTTTTCACTTCTTCCCACTAATCTAGTTAGGCCTTGATTGAGGAAATATTGATTAGTGAATGAAGGAGAGACATCCAAATTAATGAAGACCCACTAATTAGGTCATCCCTCAATCAGTGAAAAACCGGTTAGTGGATGAAACATCCGACAATTTAATGAAAGCTCACTGATTTGGTCAATGAAACATCTAAATCAATGAAGATCCACTAATTCGGTCATATCTCGATCAAGAAAATATTAGTTAGTGAATGAAACAAAATGTCACTAAAATAAAAAATAGTCCAAGACCCATTAGCCCAGTTAAGTTCCGAGTGGGAAATGTTAGTCAATTGATAAAAAGATCAATGAAGACCTATTAAGCTGAACAAACCCCAGGTGGGAAATGCTTATTAGTGGATGAAAGGGAAGAAACTATCAAACATCAAAAAATTGCACAAGGCCTATCAACTCAGTCAAACCCTAGGTGGAAAATTCCATGTAATGGATGAAAGATGGTCAATGCCCAACAAGCCAGTCAAGCCCTAGTCAGAGAAATACTACTTGATGGATGACTAAAGGCCCAAAGTCGATCAAGCCCCGGTCAGCAAAATGCCGCTAATGGATGTGAAGCTCAGATAGCAACAAAAATCGACAAAGATCTATTAGTCGATTCAGTCAGGACCTAAGGAGGATACCAATTTTTAATACCCAAACATAGACTCAAAAATGTTCCACAACAAAAAAAAGATACAAAAAAGAGGAAGAATGTTAATGACATATGTTTATTCTTTTATTATTCAAATACAAATTATTCTTTACATTTAATTATGTCTTACAAATATGTAACCATGACGGTTAATGCAAGTTACTGAGCCGTTGCTTGGTATAAATAATATCTAATCCATTCGTGGATCGATGAAGAAAGGTCCTACCAAATTAAGAGAACTCACACTATAACCTTGTCATATTTTTTATTAATATCAAAAAATGAGGGAGGAGATATTGTTGCCATCGTCGTCAAAAAATGTCTGCACCAAACAAATAATAGATATATTTTTTGAAAAAAAGTGAGGTTTCTAAATCACCTTTAAAATAAGACAATGTTGATTTGGTTGTTTGTTCTTTATCTATTTCAAAAGAAACATTTGATATTAAGGAGCCTTCTAGATATTCATAAATTATTGCTAATAAGTGTCTAATTACTATAGAGGAAGAGATCCAATTTCTTCGCAAAATCAGAGTTGGGAGTTGGTATATAGACTACTAAGGAAAAGGAAATTGTTGAACGCAAATGTTTCTTAAAAAAGAAATTTGAGCTCTAGAGATTGAAGGAGTTGTATACATGGTAATGTAAAAGGCTACTCCTATGTTACTTACTTTCGTTGTTTTGTATGATTTGGAGTTTGAGCAAACAGATGTGAAGATATATTTTCACCATGATGAACTTGAAGAGAAAATACAAGTGCTTCCACTTGAAGACTTTATAGTTAAGGTAAGTAGAACCATGCTTGCCTGATTAAGAAATCATTGCATGGTTTGAAGTAATCACCAAAAGTATACAATATTATAGGGTATTTGATGCATTTATGATTTAAACATGTTTAGGTTAGAAGAAGTATAACAATTGTAGTGGGGACACTAGGCAATGGCCCCGTTTCAGGCAAGTTTATGGGCGTCGCAGAAAATCGCTGGGTCCCATTTGGGTAGGGAGCATGGTTATTTGATTTCATTGATTTGTTATTTGAGTCATTTACATTCTTTTGGGTTTATTAGGACGTTCTTATAATTTTAGGCGTCCTAGGGTCTTTCTGCATTTTTTTGATTACTTTTTGGGTATACTTGTAATTAGTGTGGTCCCGGTCCTATAAGAGGGACCCTAGGCCTCCATGTTGCGGATGATGGATGAAATGAAAAGTAAAGGAGATTTTTCCCGTTGGCGCCTTTCCCCTCCCGGTTCCCGAAGCTTCTGATTTCTCTCTCTCTCAGGTCCCGTCGGCGACAGGCGGTGAAGCCTTTTTCCCCTCCCTTTTTCCCGCAGGTGACTGTGGCGGGCTTCTTCTCCTCCGGCTTGCGTCCGGCGTCAGGCGGCGAGGCCTCTCCCCCTTTTTCTCCTGTAGGCGGTTTCTTCTTCTCGGTCGCGACCTCCTCCAGGCGGACGGCTTCCCTCTTCCGGCGAGCAATGGTCCTTCGGCATTCCTTCCTCGGGCGCACGTCCTTCTCCCGGCGGTGAAGCCGGAGCTCCTTTCCTCTTGCTCCGCCTGGCGACGGCTGCATTCCTTCTTCAGACGTGCCCGCTCCTTCTCTTCCCCGACGGCAACCTTCCCGGCGACTGCGGCTCGGACCTTCCTCCCGGAGGCAGTCCCGACGGTGCCTCTTCCCCGTGTTTTCTCTCCCGGCGCCATCTCCTTCCCCGATGGAGCCGTCTCTGCGGAGTTTCTCTTCCGGCTCTGTCTCCTCCTCCCGGCGGTGAGTCCCGCGGTGGTTTCTACTCCAAATCCCTCTGCGGGTGAGGGGTTCTCTCCTTCTCTCGACAGCAACGCCTGGTCCAGGCCGAGCTCCCTTCTCTGTCCTATCTCCTCCCTTTTCCGTCCTGAGAGGTCGTCCTTCCTCCGAGAGCTCCTCCCACGGGCTGGAACCTGGTAGCCGGAGTGGAGGGGATCGTGTCCTCCTGTCTCCTTCCTTCGTTGTTGCCGGTTCGGACGCCTGCACGCTCGAGGTTGGTTTGCGACCAACTGAGATATGAAGACGTTGGATATCCGAGGCCTGTGCCGATGAAGAAGGAACTCAAGTGTTCCCGCAGATGTTTGGAGCACGCCTCCGTCCTCCCTTACGACAGAACAGTAAGCCGGTTTGAAGGTTGGCTCTCTAAACCAGATGGCTCCCTGACTCCCTCCTTCCTGCTCCGTCGCGCAGTACCATCCTCAGACTGGGATCAGTCGACTCCGTAGCTTTTTTTTGCATTGAACGTCACCGGCTCAGGCCGTTTTCCCTAGCAGTTTCATATTCGTTTTCTCCGGTTTGACAACATGGCGGAAGGTTGATCCGTTGAGGATTCTTGTCTAGAACTGGTCCATGCTCCAGTGAGGTCGCTTGTGAACTGTCCATCTACGAGTTGGAGATCCGGGCTGGTCCTCTTCCAGCCAGGTCGGGAGATAGGCGTTAGTGCTACTCCTGTCTACTTCCCTTATATTGATTTATATCGAAGATCCGTGCTGTTGCTGAATACTGGTCCTAATCCAGTAGGGTTCGATCGACAGTTGGTTTTTCTTCTGATTTTTCTGGTCGGAGATATGAGTCACTGCTGTTATCATTAAGATTTGAGACTGGTCCGTCCTCACTCCAGTCCAAGTTGGGGTCGGTTTAAGGTCCGGGAGGTGCTGTTCGTTGTGGTTAAATCCGTTCTGGTTGGAGCCTACAGAAATTGGCAGCCCACAGCCGTTCTGCCTACAGTTGATGACCGGAAAATGATGAGGACCTCTACTCGGCGTTCACCTAGGTAGCCTCCGGGTTGCCGGTGTTTGCAGTCAGTAGAACCCTAAGGGTGGTGATAAAGAAAGTCCCTGATTCCTCAAGTTGGGGAGGATTTTCCGCTGTTCCAAGATTTGAACTGATTATTGCTGATAAGAACGGTCGCTGCATATTTTATCTTGGTCAACCTGAAGATAGGCGTCCCCCCCTCCATTAATAGTGTAGACCCTTTACCACCCTGCGAGGTGTGGGTCATTTTATGGTGCTGTACTTATGTGGTAAATAATTGTAATTAAGGGGGGATACCTATCTCTCAGCCGAAGACAGTCTTCCCCACACCCAATTGTGGAGGTACTCTCTGGAACCCTCCTCCTTGCATGGTTATTATCCTGTTTAGCTATTATCTTAATCGTGATGTCATGCCAAGTGCGAAGTAGGTCCTAGCCATTTAATTCTGTATTGCTGTTGGTCTTGGCGAGGTATATTTGAGAGAACCACCCCTTCAGATAAGCTAAAATCTGATTCGTTAGTGGTAGCACCGATTTCAAAATCTAAATCAGATTTTCAAAACGGCGTTCTCCTTATTTCTCATCCCCCCTTCTGATTCACTAAAAGAGAAAGCAACTCTAGGTAACAATTTCTTGACTAGATAACTCTAAAATTGGAACCCTAGAGCCTGATTAGGGAGTCAGCTTCTTACTCACGGCGTACTGCTAGCTAGGTCTGAGGTTGTCCCCCATCAAATTGTCTATCTTAGAAACTCAACTCAACTCAAGTTTTATGCCAAATTAATTGAGAATAATGGTATGAATTCTCTTTTCCCATTCACATCGATTTTGAGTTATTTCTTCAGAGAAATTTAACTTATCTAAATCATATTGAGTTACCATCCTCCAAGTTAACTTGGGTGTACCCTTTTCCTTTTTTCATTTCTATTAATTTAACATTATCTAATTTTATAATTGGAGTTTCCTTGTGTCTACATTTAATACGTGCAAATGATCCCAATTTTTCCTTCTTTCAGTTTGTTTACAATTGCTGCTACTATCACATTTTTTCTAATATATTCCATTTATATTCCATCTAACCTAGTACAACAACACATCCATCGTATTAATATGTGAAAAATGTATGGATTGATGTTAATTGTAGCAAAAGAAATGGTTCAGTTCAACATGCTAAAAAATGCTACTTTTCAGTGGATTAGAGATGAAAAATCTAGGTGTGACTAAGAAGATTCTCAAAATAAGAATTTTACAGAGGCAAAGATGCAAGCAAAATTTTCATCATTCAAGTACCTTTGAGAAGATACTTAAGCACTTAGGCATATGGGATACTAAACTGGTTGCTACATTACATCATTTGCTGTTTATTTCTAGTTTTCAGCTTCTTTATCACCTCAAATTCAAAAGAAAAAACAAGTAGGTGTCATGTAGCTTACTAAATTGCCACTGGTAGCACAATGTATGCTATAGTTTGAATCCTCATCCGAACATTTCACACAGTCAATGTTGTGAGTAGGCATATGACATTCTGGTAAAATGTTTTGTATATTATGAAGTGAAATGTTAGGTTCTTTTGTGTCACTATTAACACCTGTTCAGAGTTCATAAAAATGGTGATGATTTAGCAAAGATATATTGATTCAACTTTATAGGAATCTTTGATAAAATAAGATCTTTTACTTGATGTATTTCCTTAGTTAATGGATGTCTTGTAAGTTGGAAGCCCATTTGTAGTGTACTGTAGCATTATGTTCTAGAGAGACAAAGTATATGACAATTGCAGTGGTAGTAAGAGAAGTAATATGGATAAGAAGTTTTGTTTTGTACACCTAGTTCATATTAAAAAGTGACTATCGTCTATTATCAGTCAAAACTCAAATGTATCATAAATTTTGATGCGGGACGGGAAGGAGCGGCGGGCTTGTCTCTCCAAGTCGGACTTGACTGATCCGTCCAACTGATCCATACGTCGAATCAAGTCATCTTGATCTACGTGCGTCGTGTGCTACGTTGTGCACATCTTTTCGTGACTTGACTAATTTGACGTACAATTAATATTTCTCGAGATATGCTCATAAATAAGAAGGAAAGTCGAACTTGAATTCTTGTAATACATGCACAATTTGAACTTGACTACTTGAATAAAGTGTATGAATTGAATTTGACTTCTTGAAACATGTGCACAACTTGAACTTGACGACTTGTAAAAAGTGCACGAATTGAACTTGACTTCTTAAAATAAGTGCACAAAATAAACTTGACTTCTTGAGTTCAATGAACCTTAATTATTACCTTGAACAACGTGAAATCTCGAGCCACATGCACTGTCGCTTGGAGGTGGTGACGGTGGCGGCAAACGGAGAGGGAGGTGCCGGCGGTGATAGCGGCTGGAGGTGGAGGATGCGGTGGCGGCAACTAGAGAAGGGGGAGGCAATGGTGGCTGAGGTGAGAGGCAGAGGAAGCGGCCACGGTGAGAGGAAAAAGCGGTGAAATCGGGAAGCCGCTTCCGGCAGTTGCTTGGGCTGCTGGCAGCAATCTGACGTAGAGGGAAATGATTGCAATCGGCGTTGAAGATGGCAGCAACGTGGAGATGGCAGCGTTGTGGAACTCGAAGAGGAGAAGAACCGGACTTAACCGGGGATGGGGGAAGTGGAACCGGGCAGGGCACCAGCCTCTCGGGGAAGGGGCAGTGGTGAACAGCCATGCATAGGGGCCTACTGGCGGGTGAAACGGGAGGGGGGAGAGAGAGAGAATTGGATAGGGGCACTTCCGGGGGAGGGAGGGAGGAGGAGCCGGACCTAGTTTGGGGGAGAAGATGCGCACAACACACTCAAATTTTTTTTTCTCACTTAAATACCATCAACATCATGCGTACATGGGAGGGGGTGGGGGTCTTTATATAAGGGTGTGGGTTACAAAATTTCATATAAACCAAAAATTTTTCCACACTTACATACATACCTATACTTGACATAATTAAAGACATCCTATCTTAATTTAAGACTCCTAAAAGACACCTAATTTAAACTTTTAACTAGATATACTAAGATTATTAAAATAATCTAATTTTTCCGATGTCGATCCGATCGAACTAGCGACGTCCATTCTTCCCGAATCTACTTTTCGTATGGATCACCCGGTCAGATCCCCATCACATTTGACTAAAGAACAGATGTATCACAAAAAGACAAAACACATTAATGTTGGGGGTCATTTCATTCGAGAAGTATTTGATATAGAATAAAATCTAGTTGACATGTCGACAAAACCTCATTCAGTGACCGTAGATATGCTTTGGGGTTTAGATAGAGTTAAACAATGTTCCAGTTTAGTTTTACATGATCAAAGGCTTTTATGTTGACTAAGTCAAAGGTCTAGATTGGTAGTTTGTGTTGATGATGATCAACCTCTATGGGAGGATCCCCGCAACATGCAGAGATGGTCCATCCAGACTTCTGAAGTGTAGGAAAAATCCAACTTGATATGTGCTTACTTGGCATAGCACATTTTCATGTGCATCTGGTCATTGCACTCGGGTAAGTGTCACATCTCTTACATGATCAGATGAACATGCTTGAGTTGGTTTGGGTCATGTAAAGTGAACTGCTTTCCTCACCCTTATAAAAGGAGCTATGCAGCAGCAACATTAGCTGCATTGTAGAAGCTATTTCATGCCCCTTTTCTTTTTTATTACTCCCTTTAATAGTCTTGTATTTTCTTGAGAGAAAATTAGAGAGTTATGATGTATAGAGTTTTGGGTTTTAAGAGCTTCTCCTTTTATACTTGATTCTCTCATATTAGAATTTGTTTGTCTTCCTCCATGGATGTAAAAAGACACTTCGCCTCCTAATCGTATAATCTCGGCGCATTGTTTTCTCACTTCTCTGGAGTGTGTTCCGCTCCATTATGATATCAATGTTATTCGACGTGATCCTCAACAAAATTAAGTTCAGATATTAAGGAGTTTTATCCATATCAAGAAAAGGTGGCAATCAAAAGTGAAAATAAAGAAGGATAAAGTCAACTTGCTGAGTCTTAAGGGATAGTGGCCCTGGATGTCAAACATTTGATTCAAATACAAGACATCTTGCTAACTGCTAGTTGTACTAAATTTTCTTTTTTGTCTTGTATTTTCCTAAGGGAAAATTAGAGAGTTATGATATAAAGGGTTTTTGATTTTGGGAGCTTCACTTCACGTCTTGTACTTTATTCTTATATAGTCAAAGTTATTCATCTTCATCTGTAAATGTAGGAAGGCACTTCTTCTCTGACCCACAGAAATCCCAGTATGCCATTATCTTTCTCTCATATATCTTCTTATTTGTTCTTTAGAGTATTTATGCTCTGTGTCTGCTCCTATTTGGTGTTATTGATCCTATTTGGTGTTATTGATCCTCAACGTAATTATCAGATGAAGAAAATATGGCAATTAAAATTAAATCATATTAAAGAAGGATAAAGTTGACATGCTGTAGTCTTAAGGTAAAGTGGTCCTAGATGTCAAACATTTGATTCTGGAATGAGATGGAATGTAATCTACAACACCAAGGGATATCCATACGAGATATCTTGCTAACTGCTAGTTGTGCTAATTTTTCTTGCTATTTGCATCGTATCCATCCGGCAGCAATCATACTCAGTAAATGTCCAATACTACTAGTGCACAATTTCATTAATTCTGCTGCTATTTCTCTGACCATTGTAAATAAAGTATTTTGCTTTCAAAATTTAATGTTACTTTTGATAAATCAATAGGTGAATTTTAGTTGTAGCGTTTAGTATAGAGATCTAATGCCTACAATCTCATCTGATGCTCATTTGTTTTATACCTGTTGAAACTGAAGTTCCCTCTTCTATCAAAGTGTGCACGCCTTCAAAAGTTGGTTGCACTTTCCAATGAGGGAAGCGGTGATGAGGTTCATATCCCTGATATACCCGGTGGTCCTGCTGCCTTTGAGATATGTGCAAAATTTTGTTACGGTATGACAGTCACACTGAATGCTTACAATGTGGTCGCAGCCCGATGTGCAGGAGAATATTTAGAAATGGATGAGTCTGTTGAGAAAGGAAATCTAATTTACAAAATCGAAGTCTTTCTCGAATCCAGCATTTTGCACAGTTGGAAAGATTCGGTCATAGTTATCCAGACTACCAAGTCTCTTCTACCATGGTCAGAGGACCTAAAGTTGATAAGCTACTGCATAGATTCCATAGCTTCCAAGGCATGCATAGATACTTCTAAAGTTGAATGGTCTTATACCTACAACCGGAAAAAACTCCCGTCAGAGAATGGTATCGATAACAAGTGGAATGTGGTCAGCAAGCAGCAAAGTGTGCCCAGGGACTGGTGGGTTGAAGACATCTGTGACCTAGATATTGATTTTTACAAGAGGGTTATAACAACCATAAAAGCAAAAGGAAGAATGCCTTGCAAGGTGATCAGCGAAGCTCTGAAGGCATTCACATACAGAAGAGTGTCAGGATTCGCAAAGGGTGTCATGCAAATTGGTGATGTCGGAAAGAACCGATATCTTGTAGAGACCATCATCTCGTTGTTGCCAACAGAGGGTGCTTCTGTTTCGTGTTGCTTTCTATCGAGGTTGCTTAGAGCTGCCTGTGTGCTGGACTGTGCAGAGAGGAGTAAAAAGTATTTGATCAACAGAATAGGTTATCAGTTACAGGAGGCTTCAGTCTCAGATCTACTGATTCCCAGTCCTCAAGGGGAAAACTCTCTGTACGACGTTGATCTTGTGTCATACATACTAGATGAGTTCTTACAGCAGGATGTTGCCGGTGCTGTGATAAGTAAACAGATTAGTGATGAGGTTCACGAAATTGAAAATCCTAATGTTGTTTCAGACAATCAAGAATATTCAAAAGTTGCAGTGGCAAAGCTGGTGGATGGTTACCTCGCTGAAATAGCTAGGGATCCCGATCTTCTTCTTCAAAAATTTGTTGATCTTGCTGAAATGGTTCCTCAAGATGCAAGACCAGTTCATGACGGGATCTACCGCGCGATCGATATGTTTCTCAAGGTAAGGCTCGAAATCCAAAAAATTCATGACAAAATCCGTCTCTACATTTGTGTGATCGATAAATTACTCTCTCCACCCTTCCGAACATGAAAGCAGGAGCACCCCGGCCTAAGCAAGGGTGAGAAGAGGCAGATATGTGCTATCCTGGACTGCGGGAAGCTCTCAGTCAATGCGCGCATTCACGCCATTCAGAACGAGCGTCTTCCCCTGCGCGTTGTTGTCCAGGTCCTCTTCTTCGAGCAGCTGCGATCCGCTGCTTCCGGGGGTGCGCGTGGCCTGCCGGCAAGTATCAGGTCGTTGCTTCCGAGAGAGAAGAATGGTTCACTGAGCAGTTCGACGTCGGCTGCAACAACCAGCACCATGGAAGAAGACTGGGACGCTCTCCAAGACGTCGAGGACCTGAAGTCCATCAAGTCCGTGAGAGTAGTGGCCGGCGGCAGCGGGGCAAGCGGAAGAAGCAGCAGCAGCAGTGATCTGAACAAGAGCGGCGACGACAGGGGCCACAAGAAGACGAAATGTGGTAATATGATGCCGAAGAAGATACTGAGGAAGATCTGGTCGAGCAGGGCAGCCACCGGTGCGGAGAACAGCAGCTCCGATACATCGGAGAGCCCCAGCTCCACCACCGTCCTGGAAGAGTCCAAGTCCATTCCTTCAAGCAGCGTCAGGCACTCCGTATCCTAGCGGCTGACAACCCCACAACGGCGGCGGCAGCAGTTCTACTGACCTGAAAAATGTCAATCATGGGAGGAATAGGAGAGATTTTGGAACATGAGTGGGCGAAGCGTTGTGTATTTTGTCTCCTTTGCATGTAAGTTTCTTTCTTCCTACGGGGAAGACTTTTCGAAGATCACAATTATGCGTACGTGGCGTAGGGAGTGTCCTGCTCGATGGGCCACGTCCTGGTACTGGGCCGTTTTGCTGCAGGTAGAGGCTGAGCTTGGGTTGTCCGTTCCATCTCTCTTGATGGGCCGTGGGGCGAGCAGTCTGCAGTCCATTACATTCATGACAGTAGGGGTGCAAACAAACTAATACAATTCAACAAGTAACTCGAAGGTTGACTCGACTCGTTTATTACGTTAAATGAATAAGTTTGAACAAAAAATAAAATTTGACTCATTAAACGAGTCGAGCTTGAGCAGGTTTTTACTCGGCTCGATAAATTTGCGAGTAGTTCGATTAAATATTTTATTATATATATATTTAAAATTAAATTATGAGTATTAATAGTTATATATTGTTACATAAATGTATTAAATAATTTAAAATTTGAGTTTAAACATAGATTATGTTTCATAAATGAGTTAAATATAGAGTTTCACAAATGATTTATCAATGATTTTGAATTTTATAAATTAGTTTATATATGACATAAACTTGAATGTGAATTGAATTCTAGTTTACCTACTACTCAAATTCAAACTCGACTCGTCTCGATTAATAAACGAACCAAGCTTGAACAAGGGTTCAACATACTCGTTAAAATTCAAGTTTGAACTCGAACTCCTGTAAAATAAATGTGTCAAGTTTGAACATCATACTACTCGACTCGGCTCGGCTCATTTGCACCCCTACATGACATGGCAACGGGTGCAAATGAACTAGCAGTAGTCTTGACAAGCAATTCAAAATTCACTCAACGCAAATGGACCCATAAAAAATAAGTTCTGATTCATTAAGAAGGTAATGTGGCGTTTGGTTGTACATTAAATTGAGTTTTTATTATAATTTAAGTTTTTGTAAACAAAACTTGTTAAAAACTATGTTTGGCAAGTATTATAATTTTGTGTTTTGAAGGGAATTTTCTTCTTCAACAAAAAAGATTTCACTTTTTTTTATCTTGTGGTTTTCTCCAACTTACACATTTTTTATCATGAAAATGTATAAAAAATTATGGTACAACCAAACATTTCATAACTTAGAATGTACTTTATTGATTTGATAAGCTCACTTATATTTCTTTAAAGAAACAAATTGTAATTATTATTAATTATATAATGTTATTTAAATATACAAAGGAAATTGAAATAAAATTTGATTTGAGTTTAAATTTTGCTCATGTTTTCTAAATGAATTAAAATTCAAATTTCGCAAATGAGTTTACCAAAATTTATAAGTAAGATCATGAAGTTTGAACTCAAATGTGGATTAATTTTAAGTGTTATTTGAAGTCAAGTTTGACTTTGATTAAGTAATTAGACTTGTTTTGATAAGAATTAAACTTAGTGGTAAGAACTTGTGTAAAATAAATGAGCACTTAGGTGGTGTTTGTAAGAACACTTGGGTGGTGTTTGGAAAAAAATATTGAAGTCATTCAAGATATAAGTGATCAATATTGTTTGTTAAAAGATCTAAATAAAAATCATATTAAAATATTTTAATTTTAGATTTGTATGCCAATCATCCTAAATGAAATGAAAATGTGATATTGTGATAAATTTTTAGTCAAAATCAATCAATTTTATTTCTCAAATGTTTTTTTCATTGAAAATTGGCAAATCTTTATTACCAACATTATAAGTGACTAAAATAAAATTACCAAATTATGATAAAAAAATGAAAAAGAGTGCAATATTTTCCAGAAATATAAATAAATATTATTATTTTAAATAAAGTAGTATAATTTTTTAAAATTATAACATTCAATTTATATAAATTAATATGAAATCATGATAAAAGTTACAACAAGAACTTTGCTGATAGACAGTTATAAAACAACGATATGTCATCTACAAAAGGCCTTTATGGAGAAACGAAAAGTTCTTCATTGTTTAATTATTAAGAGGTTATTCATATCTATGTTCATATGATGGTTTAGACATTTTTTCAAACAAGCTTAATTGTTTAAAGCTGTCCATAGAAATATATCTAGGCAGGGCCTAACAAAGGTTCTATATGTAGGGTGTCAAAAGGTTGAGCAGGGCTAACTCCCCATGCTACGTTAGCCATCCCGGTAGAACCGTCACCATCTCGATGGAAATCGTCGCCATCTTTCTCACCATCCTGGTAGAACCTTCCCCCCAACGGAGTCCTATCACCACAGCGGTGGCCTCAGCTGGAGCTACCTCCATTATCCCATTGGAGCTTTCAACCTTGGCAATTGCCCTTGGTCTGGTATACTTCTCGTCTTCCCCGTAGTGCACTCGGCCTCGATGGTGCTTCCTTCCCTTCAATGGCACTCCTCCCTGTTGGGAAAAAAACTGGTGCAAATTGACCTTTTCTATCGAGTGAACAATTCTATAGACGAATATAGCACCTATGCAAGCAAAGAAATGGTACAAGAGACGACACACCAGATTTACGTTGAAAATCCCAAAATCGGGGAAAAACCACGGGACAAGTCTGATTCACTAAGCAATCAAAGAGTACAACAATAACCACTCTTAAACAACAAGATGAGGGTACTAGTTTTTACAAGAACGATGGAAATCACATACTTGAACTTCCGGGAGAAAATCCCTAGACAAGACGTAGGGAGACAAAAATATCAAGAATAGATGTCAAGGAAACCTGGAGACACGACTGCCCTTCTCCCTTCTTCTTCTTTTCTATTTCTCTCTATTTTTCTCTTTCCTTCTCCCCCGTCGTTGCTTCCTGTGCATAGCTGCCATATGCCCCTTGAAGCCTTTCGCAATGCCCTGTTGGTGCTATTCGTTAGATGCCATCATGTGTTTTTTTTATGAAAAATGCACCCCCATGTGCCCATTAAGATGGCACATGAGCCTCTTATGAGGCTAGCACACAACAATCTCCCCCCTCTAGTCTCATAAGAGGATCATGCCAGTGGATCTTGTCCAACTTGAATCAACTCAAGTAGCAACCATCCCTACCAAAGTTCTACACCTGAAGTGCTTCTCTTTTGTTAGAGCCTTTGTCATCATATCAGAAGGATTTCAGTCTATGTGAATCTTCTCAAAATACATCACTTTCTTTTCTAGCACATCTCAGATCCAGTGATACCGAACATCAGCATGCTTCGTCCTAGAATGATAAGCTGGATTCTTTGCTAAGTGTATAGCATTTTGGCTATCACAATGCAACAGATAAGTCTTCTAACTAAAACCTATATTCTGGAGAAATTTCTTCATCCATATCATTTCTTTGCAAACTTTTGTAGCTGTAATATACTTTGCTTCTGTAGTAGACAAGGCAACACACTTCTGCAATTTAGATTGCCATGAAATAGCTCTCCCTACAAAAGTAAACACTAAACCAGATATAGACTTTCTAGAGTTCAAATCCCCTGCCATGTCTGCATATGTAAATCCTTCTATCTCTGCTTTTGAGCTATCAAAACACAAACAATACTCTGAAGTACCCTTGAGGTACCTGAGTATACATTCCACTGCTGCCTAGTGTTCTTTGCCTAGATTAAATAAAAATCTACTCACTACGCCAACCACATAAGCCAAATTTGGACGTGTGCATACCATAGCATACATAAGACTTCCAACTGCTGAGGCATAGGGCACCTTCTCCATGGTTTTCTATTCATTTACAGAAGATGGACTCTGTTCATTGCTCAACCTGAAGTAACCTGCAAGTGGAGTGGCTACTAGCTTGGCATCTTTCATGTTGAATTTATCAAGCACCTTTTCAACATACTTCTCTTGAGATAACCAAAGCTTCTTTGATTTTCTATCACAAGATATTCTCAAGCCCAAAATCTGTCTAGCTAGACCCATGTTTTTCATATCAAAGAATTTGCTCATGTCAATTTTCAACTTGTCAATCATTTGACTATCCTGTCTAACAATCAACATATCATCTATAAATTCATGTTGAGATTATCAAGCACCTTTTCAACATACTTCTCTTGAGATAACCAAAGCTTCTTTGATTTTCTATCACAAGATATTCTCAAGCCCAAAATCTGTCTAGCTAGACCCAAGTTTTTCATATCAAAGAATTTGCTCATGTCAATTTTCAACTTGTCAATCATTTGACTATCCTGTCTAACAATCAACATATCATCTACATATAACAGAAGAATAATAAAGTTTCCTTCAAAAAAACTCCTGACATAAACACAATGATTGACTGCTGACCTCTGGTACCCATGACCCATCATAAATGAATCAAACTTTCTATACCATTGCCTTGGAGCTTGTTTAAGTCCATACAAACTTTTTCTCAACTAGCGAACTATCTTTTCTTTTCCTGTAACTTTAAAACCTTCTAGTTGTTCCATGTAGATCTCTTTCTCCAAATCACCATGAAGGAAAGCAGTTTTGAGATCCAACTATTTTAGCTCTAAATCAAGGGAAGCAACCAAACCTAATATCACCCTAATAGATGACATTTTAACTACAGAAGAAAAAATTTCATCAAAGTTTATACCTTTTTGCTACCTATAGCCTTTGACCACCAGTCTAGCCTTGTACCTCACTTTGCTCTAGCCTTCATTCTTCATCTTGTAAACCCACTTGTTTTGCAAAAAAAAATTTCTTTTGGAAAGCTTACCAAATCATAAGTGTGATTCTTATGCAAAGAATCTATCTCTTCTTGCATAGCTTCTATCCACTTATCTTTCTGAGCATCAACCTGTGCATCTACAAAACTTTGTGGTTCACCACTATCAATAAGCATAACATACTCATATAAAGGAAACCTAGTAGAAGGAACATGAATTCTCTTTTCTTTTTCCAACTGATCATCATTTGCTGGCTCCACATGAGAGGGCTACTCTCCCTCCAGATCATGTCCTTGCTCAACCTTATCTTCCATAGGAAAGTCATCTGGTACAAGTTCTTCTACCTCTATCTCATCTTCCTCAGCACTATGCTCAAACTCATCCTAAGTATCTGGCTGTATATGAGGCTACACTATCACAAGTAAATGCACACCACTTGCTACACAATTTGGCTCTGAAGACTTCTCAAAGTCTTCAATTGTCTGATCTTCCCTGAAGACAAAATCACGACTCCTATGCACTACATCTATCTTTGAATCCCACAATTTGTAATCAAACTCCTCATCTGTAGAGCCAATAAATACATATGTCATTGCTTTGTCATCTAGCTTGAATTTTTGCTCATTTGGTACATGCATGAATGCCCTGCAACCAAAGACCCGTAGATGCTCATATGACACATCTTTACTTGACCACACCCTCTCTAGAGTATCTCCCTCTAAAGTTACAGAAGAAGACCTGTTAATTAGGTACACTACAGTATGCATAGCCTCTCCCCAGTCCTCACATAGACTTTGGCAACCTAGAACTAGAGAGCATGCTCCTAATCCACTCTACTATTGTGCTGTTCATCCTCTCTGCAACTCCATTTTGCTGTAGAGTGTATGGAACAGTCTTCCTATGCTAAATCCTATGCTTCATACAGTATTTCTTGATTGTCCAAGCACTATACTCACCACCATTGTTTGTCAATAAAGTCTTCAACTGTCTTCTTGTTTCACGCTCAACTATTACATGAAATGCCTTGAAAATGTTGCTAACTTCACTTTTATTCTTCATCAGAAAACCCCACACCTTTCTAAATGCATCATCTATGAAGGTAACAAAGTAAAAGGCACCACCTTTTGACTGCACATTTATCAGACCACACACATTTGAATAAACCAATTCTAAAAGATTTGTTGCTCTCTTTGGGTGATTTTTCTGAAAAGAAACTCTATGCTGCTTGCCTACCAGATAATGGCCATAAGGGCTTAAATGCGTCCCTTTCATTTCAGGAAGGAACTTTCCTTTTACAAGCAAATCTATTCCTTTCTGACTTATGTGCCCTAGTATTTTGTACCACAAATCTGACAATGAACTATCTACCATAGCATTCACCTCGACCATGCTGACTCGTATCCTCATGTCATATAAACTACCATACTTGTCTCCTCGAGCCAAAATAAGTACCTCTTTTGTCAATTTTCAGCCATCATGACCAAATATCGTGCAATAGCCATCCTCACCAAATTTTCCTGCTAAAATTAGGTTCATCCTGAGAGGTCTGGAACATGTTTGACATCTCTAATAATAAGCAGACATCCTGTACCAGTCTCAACTCTAACCTCTCCTATACCCACAATCCTCGAGGTATCATGATTGCCCATACAAAAAACCCCATAATCATCTATTCTATAAGACAATAATAGATCCCAACAAGGTGTAACATGATAAGATACTCCAGAGTCTAGTATTTACACAATGTCACCATTCTCTATTGTTAGACAATTTCCACCATTTGACAAAAGGACAATAATGTCATCATCGGACATGGTCGTTGTAATTTCCTTGCCTTTCTCATCGTCATGTGCCTTTTTCTTTTGCTCTTTTTATTCTTTGAATTTTATGCAATCAATCTTCTTATGACTAGGAACTCCACATTGGTAACACTTGATGCTAATTTTAGATCTGGACTTTGACCTCGATTTTGACCTCCCGTGATTTTTATCTTTGTTTCTTGCTCTACCACGATCTTCTGTCACCAAAATCTATGATCCTAATGTACCCAATGATTTTCTTCTAGTCTCCTCATTCAATAGACTACTAGTAACATGCTTCATTGTAAGCACACCATCTGGAGTAGAATTACTTAGAGAGACTACAAGTGTCTCCCAATTGTAAGAAACTCGTCTTATAGCACCATCTTCATCACTGACAACTGATTTATAATGCTCTATATTTCATTCAGATGTGTTGCAACTGAACACCCCTCCTTAAGCTTGAGATTTACCAGTTGTCTAACTAAGAAGGCCTTGTTCCTTGCAGTCTTCCTCTCATAGAGATCATGTAATTTCTGTCACAATGTTTTGCCATTGTCTCATTCGACACATGATGAAATACACTGTCATCTAACCACTATTGAATTGTGCCAATCACTTTTCGATCTAACATCTTTCATACGGCATCTATCATGTCTTCCGACTTTGACTCATATCCTTTAATTGGTAAATACAAATCTCTGCATTAAAGGATATCTTCTATCTTTGTTTTCTGGATCACCCAATTATTTTCATTGAGTGAAATCATCCTGCCAGCTGTTGCATCCATTTTTCTTCACTTGATTGAATCCGTCTAATCCGACAAATCTACCAAACCTGGTGAACCTATCTCTGATACCACTTGTTGGGAGAAAGTCAGTGCAAACTAACCTTTTCCGCTGAGTGAACAATCTTGTAGACGAATATAGCATCCACACAAGCAAGGAAATGACACAAGAGACGACACATCGAATTTATGTAAAAAATCCCAAAATTGGGGAAAAATCACAGGACAAGTCTGATCCACTAAGCAATCAAAGAGTATAGTAATAACCATTCTCAAACAACAAGATGGGAGTACTAATTTCCACAAAAATGGTGGAAATCACGCACCTAAGCTTTTGGGAGAAAATCCCTAGACAAGACGTAGGGGACGAAAAAAATTAATAATAGATGTCAGGGAAACCTAAAGACACGACTGCCCTTCTCCCTTCTTTTTTCTCTCTCTATTTTTATCTCTCTTTCTCCCCCGTCGTAGCTTCCTATGCATAGCTGCCGTACACCCCTTGAAGCCTTTTGCGATGCCCTATTGGTGCAGTTCGTTAGATGCCATCATGTGTTCTTTTTATTTTATGAAAAATGTGCCCCCCCACGTTCCCATCAAGATGGCACGACGTGCTGATCAAGATGGCACAGGAGCCTCTTACGAGGCTAGCACACAACACTCCCCTCTTGTGAGACTTTTGCCTCTCCCAGCATCCGTCCCTCAGTGGAACCCTTCTTTCCTCTTGGTGGATCACACTACTCATCAGAAGATCCCCCTTATCCTCCAGCAACCCCTATCATTTTTCGTCCACCCCCCTCTACCCCCCCTCCCGACCTCTATTCTTTTTCCTAACCCTCATCTGACCTAGGCTATCCCTCTCCTTCCCTTTGACACCCCAACAGATCCTTCTCCCCCAGCAGACTCCCCTTCCCCTTCTGACCCTATCATCGCACCAAGGGAACCCCTCCTCTGGTAGACTTCTATCTTCCCTCCAACCTCCCCCCTATTTTGACTCTCCCCTTGAACCCCCCCCCCTCTCTGCCCAGGCAACCCTCTCCTTCTCTTTGCCCTAGCTAAAACCTTTGTCCTAGGGAGACCTCTCCTTTCCCAAGTCACCACTTGGGATTTTTCGTGGTGGGAGATGGCTGCCGTTGTTTTGAGGTTTCTTTCAGTCTGGGAGGGACTTCCTCCCTAACTCCCTCTCCCGCAATTTTCCCTAAATGTGTTATTAGGAGTTTTGTCTTCTTTTATCATGTTAGAAGTGCGAAGTTCGGATTATTTATGTATGTCTTGTGTATTTCTTTTTTGTTGTTGTTCGTAGTCTATTGGCTAAGTTATGTCCTATTGTCTCTCTCTCTCTCTCTCTCTCTCTCTCTCTCTCTATTAGCTTTTTAAACACTACGCATTCTTGAGACTGTTAGTTTGGGTATTATTCACTCCCAGTTGGAGTGATCTTCTGGTCTTGCGGTAGTTGTCAAATTCCTTTGACGGATTCCCTAGCCCTGCTATTTGACCATGTATTTTCTAAGGAAACTCTCTTCATCGTTAACTTGGTCGAGAGTCTCTTTGTTTTAAGTTTGTCATTGTAACAACTATGTATTTCTCTATGGTTTAAATGAATGAATATGTCCTTTCTTTCAAAAAGAAAAATAAAGGTTAAACAAGAATAGTGTTATTTTAGTCACTGTATTTGAACGTTATTCCTGTTTATTGATCATATTGGGTATATCTAGGAATAGTTTTGTGATATCCGCCGGGAAGCCACCGGGGAAAATTTATGGCAAAACAAAGAGTTGCTTGAGGAAAAGACAAAATTTTCACCTTATTTTGGTCTAGGATTGAATTCTCTTGAAATGTATTTGTTATGGTGGTTAAACTGTTTTAGCCATATTCGATGATAATATTAGACATCTCTACCACTATTAAATTTGAAATTGACATTGATATAAATCATAAAGAGATGTTTTGGCTAATAGTTTTAATTTTGAAATTTTGTATTACAAACAAAGTATGATACGTTATAAAGTGTTCACATGTATTAATTTTGATATCGATCGATATTTTATTGTCTACAAATATCAATTTCAAAATTAATATCGAATATTTTTAATACTTTAGTCAAACACCACATCAAGTAATTTTTTAAAAAATAAATTTTTTTAGAGAAAATCTATTTTACCTTGCAACTAAAAACCTTTTTAAAGATAATTTTTAGTATATCACAATTATGCTTGTGCTATTTTTATAGATAAAATAAGAATAATAAGATTATTATACTGATTAATTCTTCAAACAAAAAGGCTAAAAAATACAAAAATATTTTCTCGTTAAAATTTGGATGTGTAAGGATGTTCAAGATAGAGGCTTTTACGTAGTGGCCACGATTAAATCTCACAAATTCTTGATGTGGTATTTGGTTAATCTTGTATACATCTTTGTTAATAAAATAATAAATAAAATACAATCTTACACAATTACAAGATTAAAGTTGTCATGTCTATAAAAATATTGTATTTTGTAAAGGGGAGGGGATACATAAAACAAATATATATATATAGGAAACTACAATAAAGAAGAAAAAGAGGCAACATCTTCTTTTGATCCAATAAGAAATTTTTTATACAATTAAATTTTTATTACGATTTCAAGACAATCCTTGATAAATTTTGTTACAAAATTATATTTGATAGAAAAACTTATCTTATCATACAACCAAACTTGGGATGTCAATTGACAATTACAGTGAAATTATCTGTATCTCTATCTTAAAATAAAAAAATATATATCCATTTTCTATTCACTAGTTATCAGTAATCCATATACCTGTGAACCACTTTATGCTATCCACTAAGAAATGGTTAAGAGGCATATAAAGTAAATTATGCATACAACGAATAGAAACATAAAAAATAAAGAATAATTTAAGTAACAAAAATTAAAGTATAAAAAGAATATATATACATATATGTATTAAAAATGTTCACAAAAAGTATTCATAACATTTTAATCTAGTTATAATTCACATTTTATCATTAAATTCGTTTACATAAGATAAAAAAACATTGTTAATCATTTATCTTTGATACAAATTATACGTTGAATTATCCTAAGATATAAGTCATCTGATGACACATTTTAATTAAAAATAACAATATTCGATGTGAGATATATCTATTTTTATATTTTTTAAATTAACAAATTATTAATTTTTTTATTTAAAATCATCAACCTGTCTTCTAAATATTTGTCAACTTAACCGGATGAGATAATCAGTACGTTGACATCCCCCCTCAGCCCAACACCTGATTGATTCGAGGGCATGCATGCAAGAAGCTTTTTGGAGGGAGGTAACTTCACATTCGAATATTGTTTTAAATACTTTTTCAAAAGTTATCTTTTCCCTTGACAGTGTTCTGACGGTTGAGAGAAGTGGATAAAGGCACGTCACCTCTGTCCCACCGACAGCATTACCACGTCATTAGTCTTAACTGTTCCGGGGAACCTTTTATCTTTATCGATGCCACCACTTCATTGGACGGATCCGATGCCCTGACGTCACGCCGACAACGAAAATAAAATGAAGGCTCTTTCCACGAAAATAGCTTCGGGCGATTTACTCTCGTTCCCACCCTTACCCAACTAGAAATGTGAATGAGTAAAAATAAAAAAAATATTTAAACGACCTTGTTTCGGATATAAATTAAAACATGGTCATGTTTTTATGGGTCTGGAAATCAGGAGCGATTCTGATTAGGGCTGTAAATGGGTCGGATTCGGTAGCAGATTCACCAGAATTCGATTCCGATTCCGATAAGGGTTAAGGGATTTCGATTCCGATTCCAATAATTTCGGAATCGCTATGTTCCGATTTCAATCCGATTCTAATTCCGTTATCGAAATCGGAACTGAATACGATAAAATCCGAAATACATATTAAATATTAAATTTTATTCAAAAGTGACTCAATAATTTACATGTAATTATTAAAATTTAATATAATATTATTAAAATTTTATTTTTATTATTTTATAAATTTATATATTATAATTTATTTAACTTATTTTATTTAATTGTATTTATATATAATTATTTTTTTATCGAAATCGGATTAAGGGAAACATAATCAACTGATTCCGATTCTGATTTCGATAAACTACCGAAATATCCAATTCCGATTCCGATAGCTTATAGGATACAAAAACAAGTTCCAAATCCGTTAATTTTTATCGAAATCGAATCGGAATATCGGAATATCGAATTCCGTTTACACCCCTAATTCTGACAAAAGATAAGTGATCAAAGTAGATTTTATGCAATAAGTTCATAACGACGACGCATACATACTCGGGAGAAAAAAAGTATCATCCAACTACATAAATTTTTTTTTCTTCGTGATTGAAAAATTTGGTATTACGGATAAATACAAAGATGATATTTATTTATTGGGGCTCCGGATATCATATCATACGGTGGAGCAGAAGAAGACAGGACAAAGGCGATGAGGACGAAAAAATATCTTAATCCGTGTACGAAGTATCGGGCGTCATGTGCTGGGAACATGTCGTCGTCGTCCTCCTCCTCCGGGGGTCCACCGCTGTTCAGACGAGACCAGATTCATATCTCCCTCGGGTCGACGAAGATGGAAGGCCCAGGAGGCGCTCTCGTCCAATCGCCGCCGACGGAGCCGTCGCTGTCGTCCTCGCTGAGCCGCTTCATGCACCACAGATCCTCCGTCGACAGCCGCCGCCAGTGGGGGATTCCCGCCCGCAGCGACTCCCGCCCGGCCACCTCCGTCGCCACCACCCCGCACCCGCCGAGCCTCGCCATGTTGTGGGAGTGCGCGCACAGCGCCGCCAGCAGCCTCGCCGCCGCGGGACCCTCCCCGCCCACACCGTACAGGAAGTAGAGGCCGAAGGGCCGAAACAAGTCCGGCACGGAGGGGATTCTCAGCCAGGGGAAGGCGCTGTCGACGGTGCGGCTGGCCTTGGCGAGCAGCCTCTTCGCGAGGGAGGCGCCGCGCACCTGGAGGCGGAAGACGTCCTTGCAGTTCCACACGCTGAGTACCGCCCAGGACGCGGGGGGGTCGGCCAGGAAAGCCTCGGTCCCCGTCCAGGAGCCGCCGGCGCCGGGGGCGCCGCCTCTCTCCACCGCGACGAAGGTGCCGAGTGAGAGGGGGTTGCGGAGTATCGCGTCGATGTCCCTCGGGAAGAATTCGACGGCGGCGAAGCGGCGACGGTAGAGGGACTCGGCGTCCGTCGTTGGGAGGCGGAGGACGGAGACGCGGCGGGGAACGCGCAGAGAGTGCGCGAAGACGGGTTGGACGAGAATGGAGGGCGTGCGGAACTTGGAGTAGCCGCACCGCCCGGTGAAAAGATGAAGAGACGCCTCGTTGTCTTTGTCCGTCGCCATGTAGGAGTACTCGGCTCCCTTCTTCCTGAACCAGTCCTCCATCTTCTTCACTAACCTCAGCCCAATACCCATCCGCCTGCAAAACCGCAAGCTTAACGGACCCGGCGGCGGCGGCGGCGGAGGAACGAGGAGAAGACAGAGCCAGCCATGGATTCCCAGTTACCTGTGGGAAGGGGAGACGCGGAGGCCGAGGACGTACGCCAGCT
This sequence comes from Cryptocoryne crispatula var. balansae, assembly GCA_036172225.1. Classification (NCBI taxonomy): domain Eukaryota; kingdom Viridiplantae; phylum Streptophyta; class Magnoliopsida; order Alismatales; family Araceae; genus Cryptocoryne; species Cryptocoryne crispatula. The sequence goes on along the minus strand of CM069929.1, from coordinate 32,066,578 downwards.
TGGTATAGATGGGTACGGGACCGGATGCCCTCTGGCCGCACGTTACGGTCTTGATGCAGCCGCGGATGACGCCGACTATCTCTCCCTCTGCCGCCGGGCCCGTAACCTCCGCCACCTTCACCAATACACAGTAACAGCGGCAAAATCCGCCGGCGTGAGTTTTTGCCGTGTCTTCTTCGATAGAGACGGAACAGAGATAAGATGAACGAAACAGGGGAGAGGAGCTGACCAGCATGAGGAAGGCAGGAAAATGGCGGACGCGGCAGATGGGGTCGCCAAGCAGGTCTGTGAGAAGGGCTAATTTGCCATGGGTGCTGGAGCCGACCACGCATTTCCCCTCCACCGCCTCCACGCCGGCGCAGTCCCGATGGGCGTCGAACTCCCTAACCACTACGACAGGCCTCCCGGACACCATCCCTGCCCTCCGCCCTCTCTCTTAAGAATAGGGGAAGCGTGCGCGGACACCGGTCCCAAGTGCTCGGAGGCGGAGACGGCGGCGGCGGCGGCTGCAGAGAGTGTTGCAGCCGGTTTGTTGCTTCACGTGTGAGGCAGAGCGAAAGAGAAGACGATGTTGGCCATGGCCGCAGCTGCGCCGGCCGGGAAAAGAAAGGCTGGTAAGGCTGGCCGAGCTCTCCTTTCCTTGCCCTGAGCCCCCTTTCGTCCTCTCTTTCTTTATGCTTCGTCGTGAGTAGATGTTGATGATCATGGGAGGAAGACGATCGGGGTATTTATACTGGAGCTCAGGGGAGGGAAGGGACGAGTGGAGGGGAGAGAGACCGTCTTCTCTCTGAGTCCAGAAACCTGTGTACGAGAGAGGTTTGACAGGGAATAAATGGCAATGTCCGCAGGGGAGGGTGGGGAAGGGGAGGAGGCGGACGGCGACCGGAGTGGAGGTGGAGGATAGGGGTGAAAGACGGGAATGGCGCCGGCAGCGGAGTGCGCGGGGCCCTGTACGCGCATGGCCGCTGCCCGAGAAGGTGGCCCGCCGGCGCTGCTCGTTTCTTCCCCGGGCGATCCTCAGCCTCTCGATCTGTTTCATTCTCCGTCCGTCTTCTTCGCTCACATCCACACTACGATGGGTGTTCAAGTATCGGAATTCTTTTTTAAAATAACACAGTTTCTTTTAATTTTAAAAGTAACACACTTATGGGGTGTTTGGCTACGTGATAATTTTTTGTACATTTTCATGATAAAAAATTGTATTAAAATAAAAAGTAAACCAACTCATGACATAAAATTATCATGTTTGGAGGGATGTGATTACAAAAAAGAGTAACCACCGCACATGACCAAACAAAGTGAGGGACCATAAGAAAAAAGAAAGAGGTGAGACCCTCTTTTTTTGTTTAAGAAGAAAATCACTTTCAAAACATAAAATTGTCATGGTTGTCAAACACCTCTTTTAACAAGTTTTCTTACAATTTTTAAAAATTAAAATAAAAACCTCAATTATCATTCAACCAAACACCCCATTATAATTTATATTATAAATCTAGCACTGTTTCGTTAAAGTCGAAATTTGAAAATTGAATTTGCGAAAAAAATTGAATAACCCTCGTTCGACTTTAAACACCGTCGGCTAATGATGAAGTTAATAATATTAAATGGATTAAAGTCGAGTTACACAAACTCAGACATTTAAAAGTGAGTAAATTAAATTCAATTATGTAAGGTGAAGTTTTGGTAACTCGACTTTTAGGGTTTTAGATGTCTAAAAGTTGAGTTTTGGTGACACGACTTTCAGACATAACTGGTTTTTTGAATTCTATCTAAACGTTGAGTTGTGACAACTCGACTTTCATATAAAATCGGTTTTCCGGAGTTCTACCTAAAGGTCGAGTTTTGGCAACTCGACTTTCAAGAAGAACTGGTTTTATGAGTTCTATTTGAAAGTCAAGTTGTTGACTTTGATACAAAACTTGTTTTCCTAAGTTCTAGTTGAAAGTCGGAATCAGAACTGGTTTTTTTGAGTTTTGTCCGACAACTCGACTTTCATACATAACTAAAAAGAATGCGGTTCTTATTTTGTATGAAACTTAAACGTTTTATTCAATACAATTAATCTTGAACATAGTCATGATTAAATTTTTCATACAATTTCACCATTTTAAGGAACATAAAAGGAACATAACATTCATTTCTACTAGGGCTGCAAACGGGTTAGAGTCGGTATCGATATTGCCAGATTCTGATTCCGATTCTAATAAAGATTTAGTGTTTACGATTTTGATTTCGATAATATCGAAATGACTAGTTTCGATTCCGATTTGTTTCCGATTTCGATATTGAAATCGGAATATTCTGATACCGATTCCAATAACTCGTGAACTTAGCACAAGATTGATTTAGCATAAAATAAGAGTAAAGAAAATAGAACAATAACGTCTTAAATCACTTTTGAAAACACTTTCACTAACCATTGGCACCACATTTTAATTTGGTAAACTCAAACAAAATACAATACAATAACAAACATCATAATATATAGACATATGTAGGGTGAAAGTTTAATCTGATTATAAGAACCAAATTAACAACAGTTGCAATAGAGATTCAAAATATGTTGAGAATTGTGACTGATGTCATCTTGCAGTTGCATCACTCCTGAAAGATCACATTTTCCCGGTCCTTGCTCTTTTAGTTGTTCATATTCATGTTTAAGATACCAAGCAAAAATGAAATGAGCAACCTGAGGTATTAGAAAGAAGATGACATATTGACAGAGTTGAGCTGAAAAAAAAAGAAAAGATTTTTCATACATCCTTCACCCTTGCAAGAAAGACTAAATGATTGACTTATTTTGAAATCTCTTTTAAAGAAAGTAGTCACGTAATCTATTATATTTGAAAACCATTCAAATAAAAAAATTCTATTATTTTTGAAAAAAGTCTTTTCTGATTCATAGCAACAACCAAACATATTATGATGATTTTAGCAATTTCAAACTCAAAACTATCAGATAAGAAACTAATAGATCAATAGCTAATGTTTTCCACAACAAAACTAATAAATAAGAAACTAAGTAGATAATAGATAAGAAGTCACTTATTTTTAATAGATAGAAAACTAAAAACTAAAAGTCTCTTCCGCGGTAGCAGAACTAATAGATAAGAAACTAAATTTTATCAATTTAGAACTTACTAAAATAGTTTTTAGCTCGCCATGACATTCTCCTTGCATTCTCCACGGTCAAAAGAAGTTATTCCCTACGAATAAGAACATGTTAAGTAATATTATGAGTGGGATCTAACTAATAAAAAAGATACAAATATCCTTTTATTAATGTAAGAAATTTGCTCCAATTAGATTGACACAGCGAAAATTTTTTGATTCATTAAATATCAATGTCTTGGTCTCGATCATAACCGAATGACGTAATCGAACTAGTATTCAAAATGATATCGAACACATACTTTTGTGGAATTCAAAACAATCTCTATAAGATCGGATTGAGTGTTCCCACGCTTTTCTGGTCATTTTAGTGTGCAGTCTCTAGTTGTATCCATACATACCACCTCTAAAATTGGGTTCTCCTTCGCACCAGACCTTCCAACTCACCCTGGATGAAGTTACGTTAGTTCTCGATGACCTCCATGGTGGGAAAACATGAAGGACATGGCTGGGGTCAAAATTAGCACCCTTGGCTTGATAGGGTTTTTGCTATTATTTATAAAACTTGGAGTTTTTTTTGTAAAGGCCCAACCCAGTTCTATAAATAACACCCCTGCCCCCAAACATACAAATGAGTATATATGTGTGTGACTCACTAGGCCCAATAACCCATTTGGTTGAGGCCTAATTAAAAAATAACATCTTTTAAATTACATCCATTATCTTATGGTAGATTTAATAGCCTATTGATCATGTAGGGTACAAGTCACTTCCTATGATCTCAAATAGCTTTGAGAACAAACTCATCTCCAAAGAGCTTTTTCATCATCTGTTATTAGATGTATATAAATCCTCATCCATCCAATATTCTCATCAGATAGGAATACGACATCGACTGTCAACTCTTAGTTATTTTGATACTATGGAATCTTGTACTTAAAATTGAATTAATTAGAAAACTCTTTTCGAATTATTCTATCTATCTTGACTAAGGATTTAGAATACTATCCATATGACATTCTCTCTCTCTCTCTCTCTCTCTCTCTCTCTCTCTCTCTTTTACTGAGAGTGGATGATCTCATGTTGTTTGCTCAATTGTCTCCACCGAGTTTTCCATTAATTGTATAGGACCACAATACTAAGTGATCCATAAGTCAATAATCAAAGTACATGGTCCACCCGAAAAGACATTTTTGGTGACTTAGGTCAAAGATCCAACCGTGCAATCATGATGATAGAATACCCTGATTGACAGTTCAGTAAGGCACCGTTTAGGGATTATATACACTAGTCAGTTCAGTGATCTCATTTCTCTAATGAATACTTGTATATGTATCTCAATGTATCCACGCTAATGAGTAATGAGATTGATTAGTTTTATTAGATCCTTAATGTTTTGTCTTAAAGATCTTATGACTATGAATATTTATGTCATATATCTCTAAATGATTGATCTCATTATCATAATCTCATCATGATTCAATCATTGTATACAACATAAAACTTTATTAATGTAGACGCATCTAAATAATGTAAGTAATGGAGATAATGCCATTATTTTTGAATAAGATATTATAAAAAATGTAAGATCATATCAAATATGATTGACTTGTAAAATATATATTTTTTCACTTAAATGAAAAGAAATTAATGATTGCTAGTAACCATCACTAGTAAGTATAGTGGCAACAACTTTTAAGTTGTCATCAATATCATTGATGACATGGTTATCTGTGAGGGGCTTGTCACGATTGTGAAGCCATTGCAAAAAATGATTGGAGATGGCTTTTGGCTTGTGGCTCGTCATCAAACCTCTTTCTTGTAGTGATTCTACACAAATAATGTAATACCTGGCAGTTTTAAAAAAAAAATTATTTAATTTTGGTAACCGCCCCCCCCGTTTCCCTTCCCCTCCCGGTTTCCTCGCCGTCGTCCCCGCCGTAATGCCAGCCGCCCCCCTTGGAGCATCGCGACTTCCTCCCCCCTCGTCGGTTACGCAACCCCCCCCGGCTGGATCTCTCTCTCTCTCTCGCTCTCGCTTGTGCCGTCTCCCCTCCGCGAATCCTCTTCCTCCTCCTCCGTCGCTGTCGCCGGTCGCGAGCGCCGTCGCCGCCGGAACCCAGCACCGCCGGACCTCCCCCTTGCCGTCACCGCCTCCGGCCCCTCACCTCGTCGCCGTCTCCTCCCTCCAGAGCCTCCCTTGCCGGCGAGAGCATCGCCGTCCAGCCCTTCCCGTGCCGCCCGTCGTCGTCGCCGCCGGAAGCCAGCGCCGCCGTCGACCTCCCCTGTTCCGGCCGGAACCGCCGTGGGAGAGCCCCTCGCCGCCGCCATCGCCGGCCGTCGCCTTCCTCCTGCCGTCGCCATCGTGACCAACCCCTCCCCCGCCCATCGCCGTCGCCGTCGAGCGCCGCCGGCCGCCTCCGCCGTCGCGAGTGCCACCTCCGCCGTCGCGAGCGCCGCCGCGAGCCGCCGCCGCCTCCGCCGCCTGCGAACCTTCGCCATGAGCCGCCGGTCCATCCGGTCCAGCCGCCGGTCCAGCTGCCGGTCCAGCCGCGGTCCAACACCTCCGAACCGGCCCGGTTCAGCCGGTCGAACCGCCCGGTTCGGCGCCGGTCCAGGAAATTCTGATTTTTCGGATTTATTAATTCCGGATATTAGAAAAAGGCCAAGAAAAATAGCAGAAAAATACAGAAAAATCAGGAAAATTCACAGATTATTACAGGTAGGTTTCTCAAGCTCATCTATGTATTTGATCCCTTTTTGATTAGAAAATATGCATGTTTTAACTTATGGACCTTGTTTTGACTAGTTTAGACTTTTGATTTAAGAATAGTGTTTTTCTCAAAAATCCTTGAACCCAGAACTTTGAAAATGATATTTTGAATATTATGGAACATGTTTGGCATGATTCTGGATGGGTAGAACTATTTTTCATGAGATGTGACCATTTGTTATTCATGTATATATTTATGTGCTAGAAATGGACCTAGAATTGAAATATAATTATGTGGAGTTTTGGAAAATCAAAAGTCATCAATTTTCACTTTTGGAACCTGTTTAGGTCAGATTATGGGTGTTGACATCAGAAGTTAGCTTGTTTTGGTTATGCCAAAATTGGGTTTGATTAATTGTCTTGTGTATGTAATTAAGCATGTCTAGATTTGGTTTGTTATTGCATGTGCATAGATCATGTAAAAATTATTTGGTTTGGTTCCAGATTGTGTAATATGTCTTGCATGATATGGCTAGGTTCATGTTATTAAGTTTGATATGAGTTTTGATTAGGATATGTTAACCATGTCGGTTAGTGCAAGTCTTGTTTAGTTTATGATAAAAACAATTTGTTTTGCATGGTTGACATTAGAATGAGATGTTTATGTCTTGTGTACATGGTATGCAGGTGTGTCATGATCTGAAAAATTTATTATGAATTCTTGTACCACATGTTATGAGGCTCCACCAGCCTATTCTAGTCAAATTGCCCGTGGGCAGCAGGTATCTTAGATAAATCCGGCCTTCCCACAGATCCCGGATTACCGCGGTTTTTCCCTTGGTGTCACCACTGCCTAGGTGCACTTTGGGCTAGCTTAGTATATGTTATTACTATATAAATTAGAGCTGGTGAAAGTGATCTGGATATGTGATGTGAAAAGGCAAGATGACCAATTCCTTGCCATATGACTATGAGTTTAGAAAGAACATGAAATTATGCTCATTGCATGTTATGTTTAGATGTTAAAGCATGATAAGTTAGAAAAATTCAGATATGTCTCATATTAGATTGGTCATGTTAAGTTAAGTCTGAAGGTCATCTAATTGATTTTTGTTTAGTCTTATGGTTTTGTATGCATTGGTCTATAATTGATTGGTTTTGGCATAACCTTTTCTTTGAAGATAACTATTTCTGGATATGGGTTGTGAGATTAATATAGAAGACACTCTATACTTTTGTATTACATCTCAAATTAGATATGTTATATACCACTGCTTGTTTATATGTTAATTACCCGATTGATGGGTGAAGGGTGTAAATCCTACGGAGTCTCCGGACTCACCCCGTTGTGGGTTAATATTTTTCGGCGGAGTTTTGAAGATCGGGAGATTGGCTTGGAGGCTCAAGCAGAGGCCGTGGAAGAACCAGAATCTCCTGGAGTTGGAGCGGAGTGATATATTTTATTTTCATCAGGTTGCTTGTTTTGGACTTTTAGGTTGTTGTGTACTTAAACAATCTAGTGGATTTGATTTATAGATGGAACATATGAACGGACTTGGTTTGGAATTCAGTTGTTTTAAATGTTTAAGTTTTTGGTTGGAGTTGGACTAGATGATGTTGGCTTGATTTTTAAGTTATTTACTCCAGGTTTTGGAAATCTTGTGAAATTTATAGACTTGATCATGTGTGTTGACTTCACATGCTTGTATGGGTTATGAAATCCGAATGTTGGATTTCTCCCACACGACGTTATGTTTTCCGCTGCGTACTTGTGATTTGGTGTTGTTTTAAATTCCGGGTCGTGACAAATAAGATAGAAGATAGTATTTTCAAAAAGTAATCACCATTCTTAATTAATTATTAACCCTAACGGAACTAAAGTTAAATATTATTTTTTTTCTTTTCTTAAATATTTGTTCTCTTATATGTACAATTACCGATATTTATAATGGTATCGATACATAAATTACTTATAAAGTTATTACTTAAAAACTCTGAAGTGTTGTATCACTATAAGCACATTTTAAACTAGCTCACTCTGGACATGCATAAGTGCTATGCTAGGCCGACCTGGTGAACTAACGAGATTGGATGCCGCAATACTCATAATCGTAAGGGTTGTTTGATATAAGATTAATATAGAGATAAAATTCAATATATTTTAAAATTTTAGAAGATAAATCAAGTTTATTCCCTTGACAATTTGGTCCCAATCCTGCTCTTAAAAGATAGTGTAATTTTTTAATTTTAAGTCTACATCAATGATGTATCGTTTGAGAGACATAGAATGTAAATAATATACATTTATTGTAAGAAAATAAATACGGCCCATTTGAATCTATCTCTAAATATGCATGATTTGGAACATACAATGAGAAACTATAAACTAAACAAAGCACATCCACAACCGGAATTTGCACCGGTTAACATATTTATCAAGTTTCATTGGTCATCTGAACCCCTTTCCCTTTCCTCTCGTCTCGGATGATTCGGAAAATAAATAAATTTTAATTTTTCTGAACGGAGAACACACCAAAACTATGGGCGGCCCGGGAGGACCACGTGAGGGCAGGTGGGACCCGCAACGGTCCCGTGACCCGTTCGGAAGCGGGCGGGCGCGGCTTTAAAAGCCGCCAGAAACCGTTAGGCGGCGGCGCATGGTTGATCGGCGAGGTGGAGGTCCCAGGCAGTCGGTTCCGTTGACGGTTACCGGATCCTCCTCCGTATTATTATTTACTTATTGAAAATAATAATATCCCTGTTATGTGGGAGGAGATAATATCATATACTAAATAATTATCTACTGGCGGTGGCATCAAACCCTTGACGTCTAAGCACCAAACGAGACTCTTTGGTTCTCAATAACTATTCCATCGATCGTAAATTTAAGAAATCACTAAATATTATATGTATTGAAACTGAAATCTATTTAGGATATTTAGTAAACACTCACTCTACTTGATTTTTTTAGTTCTGGTTTTATTTTAGACTAAAGACGATTTGGTTGGGATGATGCGACGAAAAAGATTGTGAGTATTGTGATAATGATCTTCTCTTTATTTTTAAAATATGATTTTTTAATAATTGTCATTCTCTCGAATCTATCTCTTCTTGATAATTTTTGAATGTTAGAGAGAAAATAGATAGATTTATCTCTTTCTTCGATATTAATTTAAGTTTGATTCTTGAAATCTAACGACTAAAAAGTGATGAGGTACATTTATATGTGGTAAAGGTTCTATCTTGATTGCGCCCTTTGCTTAATGGTCTGTTTGAGTATAAAAAATGACAAGCATATCAATTTCAACAGTGATATTTTTAAAAGATAGAGTATTGATATAAAAAAAGATACAAGTGGATACTTCGATGACGTAACATGATTTATTTGTACCGTAAATTTCAAAATTGATATTTTGTAATGATTCATATCAATGATAATTTTAAAATTAATAGTGATAGAGGTCATTAATATTGCTAAGAAATAGGCCTATGTTAAAAAATAGTTCAAATTAACGTAGATGGTTCTTATAATCCTAGGACATGGAGAATTGGACACTTTTGGGATTGGCTGCATATTGTTGGCAGGGGTGCAAACAAGCCAAACCAAGCCGAACAGTAGGGTGTTGAAGCTTGACTCATTTATTTTACATCAATTTGAGTTCGAACTCGAGTTTTAACGTTTATGTTGAACCCTTATTCAAACTTGGTTCGTTTATTAATCGAACTAGAGTAGTAACTAAACTAAAATTCAATTCACATTCAAGTTTAAGTTATATACAAATTCATTTATAAAACTCAAAATCAATGAAAAGTTATTTGTGAAACTCTAGATTTAACTCATTTATGAAACTCGATCTAAGTTTAAATTTAAAATTTAAAATATTTAATATATTTAAGTGACAATACATAATTTTTAATATTCAATTTAATTTTTAAAAATAAATATACAATAGAATATTTGATTGAGCACTCACGAGTTTATCGAGCTGAGTAGGAGTCTGTTCAAGCTCTACTCATTCAATGAGTCAAGCTTTATTTTTTGTTCAAGCTTATTTATTTAACATATTAAACGAGCCGAGTTGAGTTTTTATCGAATAGAGCTTCGAGTTACTTGTCGAGTGTATTGGTTTGTTTGCACTCCTAATTGTGGGCTTAGACTAGTGGTGTGCGGTAAATGGTTCAACCTATCAAACTGAATCAAATTGGCTTGTTTGAACCTTGGTTCAATTCAATTGATTTTGATGAGTTCTAAGCCAATTCAAATGGGACAAATCGTTGAACTCTAATTAGTTATAATATTAATGGTGTACAGTAAATGGTTCAACCTGTCGAACAGAATCAAACTGGTTGGTTTGAACCCCAGTTCAGTTCAACTGATTTTGAAGAGTCCAAGTTAAATCAAGTCGAACCAAATTGTTGAACTCTAATTAGTTATAATATTATAAAAATATAAATATAATTAAAACTTTTATTTTAAAATATAACATTTATTTTAATTATTTTTAACTTAAAATGAGCATATGTGTAAAAATTAATTATTGTGATATTTTTTATTTTTTATAGCTCGAATCAAATCAAATCAATTTGAATTTGTCGAGTACAACTTGGTTTGGAAAAAAAATGATCCCAAATTGAACCCTATGCACTCCTAGTTGGGATCCATGCCTTAGAATGATGGATTGCACATGATGGGTGCTTGGTGTACATGAATTGATTTGGTTTTATTTTTTTACAAAATGAATAAAAAAATAAAAAATTTCTACTTTAATTAACCAAATGACTTTAACCATGAGTTTGTTGACCAAATTCACTTCCTGAACAGTCCAATATTGTGATATTATTTAACGCGTGATCCTTTGTACTAACTCATTGTTGTAAGGAATCATCCATAAAAACTTGGTGCAGCGGAAGCGACGATTCCTATGAGTTCCTTTAGAATCTATCTCAATCGGAACCGAACGACGAAAATAAAAAATCGATCAAATCGAGTTCGAATATACCTGATAGGGATTCACATAATCCCATGGAGACGAAGAAGATGAGCTTCTCAAGCTTTTCAAACCATTCAAATGTCCGGTCTCCAGCAGTCTCCACACGAACTTCATCCACAGCAGGTTCTCCTTTCGTGTCGGCCTCGAGAACTCTTCCCGAACGGAGCTCCATCGACCATGGACACCTTTTAGAGAGAGGAGAAGGTAGGGAGGAGGCTAGGGACGTGATTTTCACCCTTGGCTTGATGCGGTTTGGCTGAAACCATTAGTATTTTTAGAGAATTATGGAATTTTTCATAAAAATTTAAAATCTCCATAAATTATGCCTTTGCCCCTATACTTGTGGATAAGTCCTTTTGTGTGTGACCCACGGGCCCAATAGCCTATTTGGTTGAAGCCTAAATAAAATAGAACAAATCTATTTAATTTAATTAAATTTATTATCCGATAACAGATTAATCGACCTACCGATCATGAAGGGTACAAGCCACATCCCATGATCCCAAATGGCTATGGGGATAATCTCATCTCTATTGAGCATTTCCATCATCAGTTACCACATGGATATAAACCCTAATCCATCCAATGTCCCGATCGGAAAGGAGTACAGCATCGACTGTCAACTCCTTATGGGGTGTTTGGTTGCATGATAAATGAGGTTTTTATTTTAATTTTTAAAAATTGTAAGAAAACTTGTTAAAAGAGGTTTTTGACAACCATGACAATTTTATGTTTTGAAAGTGATTTTCTTCTTAAACAAAAAAGAGGGTCTCACCTCTTTCTTTTTTCTTGTGGTCCCCCACTTTATTTGGTCATGTGCGGTGGTTACCCTTTTTTGTAATAACATCCCTCCAAACATGATAATTTTATGTCATGAGTTGGTTTACTTTTTATTTTAATACAATTTTTTATCATGAAAGTGTACAAAAAATTATCATGCAACCAAACACCCCATTAGTGTACCAACTCTATAGGATCCTGTACTCAAAATTAGATCCATTAGAAAACTCTTTTTCCAATCATCCTATCTACCCTAGCCAGGGATTTAGAGTACTATCTCATAGGACATTCACTCTCACTTATCGAGAGTGGATGATCCCTTGTTGTCCACTCAATTGTCTCCATTGGGTTTTCCTTGTGCCCGATCCATCGCTATACTAGACCATCTATATGGTGATCCATAAAACAATGGTCAAAGCACAAGTTTCACCCAATAAGTCATCTTTGGCGACTCATGTCGAAGGTTCAGGCATGCAACCGTGATGATAGAAAACCCTGATAGACAGTTCGGTAAGATACCATTCAGGGTTTCTAATTCGGTCAGTTCAGTGAACTCATTTAACTTATGAGCACCTGTATGTGTATCTTAGTGTCTCCACACTAATGACCAATGAGATCGGTCGTCCTTATCATATGAGAAGACATCACATACACTAGTCTATCCAGATCCTTGATGTCCCCTCTCAAGTATCCTATGACTAGGAACATTTAGATCAAATACCTCTATATGATCAATCTCATTATCATGATCTGATCATGATTTAATCATCATTGTATTTGATTAAGGACTTCATTATGATATTCACATCTAATAAGAGCTTATAATGAAGATTTACCTAATTAATTAAATAAGATATATCTAGAAATGTTAAATCATATCATATATGATTGGCTTGTAAGGCATACATTTCTATCAACTGTCACATAAATTGAAAATCACATAACTACCCTTCGAAAATAGTGGGCATTATACTATTTTTGTTCGTTTCTTACGAACGAATAATGTAGCTTCGTTTCTTCGATGATTTAATAATTATTTAATTTATTATCATGGTTTGAGATAGGACTACAAATCTTTTAAAATACTAATTTTTTATAATAAAACTTCTTAAAATTTATTTATATCAGACCTTTAAATATGATATAATATAAAATACTAATTTGATTTGTATCTAATTCATGACTATAGATAGGGAAGTCATTGATAGAAATGTATGCTTTTCAAGTCAGTCACATATGATATGATTCAACATTTTTAGAAATATTACATTTAATTTAAATAGACAAATATTTATCACTAACTCTTATTATATGCGTACATCGTAATAAAATTCTTGATCACATGCAATAATGATAGAATTATGTTGAGACCATGACAATGACATCAATTATTTAGATTTATGTGATCTAAATGTAAATAGTTATATCATCATTGAGATATGACATCAATGATCTGCATAAACTAGTATATGTGAGATATCTTCTCATATAATGAGGATAACTGATCTAATTGGTCACTAGTGTGAAGACATTATAATACACATACAGGTGCTCATTAGTCGAATGAGTTATATGAGTTAACTGAACCGACCAAATTAGAAACCCTGAAACCCTGAATGCTATCTTATCAAACTATTATTTAGAATTTTCTATCATCATGGTTGTATAATTTGGCCTTTGACTTTAGTAGCCAAAAATGCCTTGTTAGGAAAAACTTGTGCTTTGACCATTGACTTATAAATCACTATTTAGATGGCCCAACACAACGATGTATTTGGTACAAAGAAAACGCGATAGAGACAATTAAATGAACAACAAGAGAAAGTCAATTATCGATAAGTGAGAGTAAATGATCTATGGGTTAGTACTCTAAATCCCTGGCCACAGTAGAGAGAATGATTGGCAAAGGAGTTTTTTTAATTGATTCGATTCCAATATAAAGATCTAATAGAGTTAGTATACATAAGAGTTGACAGCCAATACTATACTCCTTTTCGATCGGGACACTAAATGAATGAGTTTATATTCCACGCGGTAACTAATGATGGAAAATCTCAATAAAGATAAAATTATTCCTATAGCTATTTGTGATTATAGAATGTGACTTGTACTTTTTATAATCGGTAGATCGATTAATCTATTATTAGATAACGAATTTAATTTAATTAAATAGAATTATTCTATTTTAGTTAGGCCTCAACCAAATAATCTATTGGGTCTAGTGGGTCACACACATAAGAACTTATCTATAAGTACAGGGGCAAAGGTAAACTTTATGAATATTTTAGATTTTTATGAAAAAATTTTATTCTCTATAAATACTAATGGTTCCAGCCAAACTCTATCAATCAAGGGTGAGAATCACTTCCTCAGTCTCTTCCCTACCTACTCCTCCTTTCTTTGGAAAATGTCCATAGTCGATGAAGCTCCATTTGGTGAAATTTTTTGAGTCCGATGTAAGGGAGAACTTGCTTTGAATGAAGTTCGTGTGCTTATCGCTAGAGACCAAACACTTTAATGATTTGAAGTGTTTAATAAGTTCTTCCTCTTCCTCTTCAAGGGATTAGATGAATCCCTATTAGGTATATTCGAAACCATTTTGATTAATTTTCGATTTTCGTCGTTTAGTTTCGATTGAGACTAGATCAACATTAACCTATAGGAATCATCACTTTTGCTAAACCAAATTTTAGAGCATGATTCCTTAAAGTAGCATGATAGACTATCATAAAAATAAGATTTATCATATTATGTTCAAATATTATTATGCTTGAAAGAAAGTTAGCATAGTTTATTTATATATAAATTTAAATCTAATAAAAGAATTAATAGTAATCTATTTATTACATCATGTTAATTATATTCTTGTATCAGTTAAATTAAAAATAAGATTATAGTGTGAGCAATGTTATTTATTATATTTGATTTATTGTATCTTATTTATGACTACAAAATATAAATGTGTTTAAACTTTGGAGCAAAAATTTATTATACTTGACTTATAACAAAGTTATGATTATAATACAAATAATATATAATAATTATATATTGATATTTATACTGAGAGTTGAACTCATATTTCATAAAATACATAAATATTTTACTCTTTCAGAATTTTAGTGCTCTTTGTTGATCCTGCTCCGCGCTAAGGATTGGAGAGAGCGATCATATCATGTCATGTTGTCTTCTACCTACATTTGTGCTGCAGGTGTGAGGGGGTCAGGAATTCGGATTCAAATGGATAATATCTGGGATTGTATCCATCCTAAGATGGGGTATCACAATCACTCACTTTGGAGAAGATTTTTGTATTGTCTTCGGTAGAGATAGACCGGGACGGATTCGATGTGGTGGGTGAGGTCAAACTTGCAACACCTGATACGGTGGGTCAAATGGAGGTGCTTCTTCCTCCATGACCCAATAGGTCTAGAAGCTTAGAGATTAGGTGGAAAAGCAAGCACAAATTAACATTCGATGTCAATATGATATTTCTTCTTTAAGGCAACAATTGGATGATTAACAAAGGTCGTTTCAAGAAATTGTCCAACACTTAATTCAAATGTACGAAAATATTAGTCAAAGACTCACAACATCTGATATACCATCTACATCAAGGCATCCTCCAACACCGTTTCATCAAGCTGATGATGGGGTGAGGACGATGAAGCATATGAGGAAGACGATGGGGAAGGATATATTGAGGATGATGATTAATTGTACACTTCCTCTTCTACAATCTATTTTGTACTATTTGTAAGGAATCAATCTATGGCAGCAGAAAATTTGTTGATTCGTTAAAACTATGATATTTGCCTTGGTCGATGCCGAAAAAGTAAAATCGGGAACCGAATTTGAAGTAGAACGAGAGTACCTCATGGGATATCCAAAATTTCTCACCATGGATGAAGATAGGACATTCCTCCTTGCTGAAAATCGGCCAAGTGGATGGTTTCTAGCGATATCCACATGATCTGCTTCAATGGACGAGTTCTCCCTTCTTTTAAGCCTCAAGAAACTTGTAACGTCCGGTAGAAAAAAAAGATTGAAAAACCCTTTTTCCACCACGAACCCCACTCCCCTCCACCGCCGTTCCCCCCCTCCACTGCCTTCCGTCCACTATGTCCCTCTCTCTCTAGAACCTTCCTCGCCACCGCCTCCCCTTCGCCACCTCCGTCGCCCGATTTCTTCCCCCCTCGCACCGTCGCCACCCCGCTCCATCTCCTCCCTGTCATCGTCGGCACCGCACCCTACCTTTTCTCTCCCCCTCTTGGCTTCCCCTCTTCTTCTTCTTCCTTGCTCGTTGCCATGCCATGGCTGTCAGCCACCGTGTTGCGGCTGTCGCTGCGCCCCCGTTGTGCCGTCACTGTAACCACGCTCTCCCGCATGCTCTCCCGTTCCCTCTCCTGCCCTCCCACTCTCTCTCTCTCTCCCGCTCGCACCCCCCTCTGCCGCGCTTCCCCCCGCCTCCTCTTCTCCTTCTTCATCTTTCCCTCCGGCGTGGTCGCTACTGCCATTGCCATGGGCTGCCGGCATCGTCGCCGTCACCACGGGTTACCACGCGCCACTGCGCTCCTCTCTCCAGCTCCCCCTCACGCAGTGGTCACCGCCGCGTCGCGGCTGCCGCCACTGCGCTCCTCTCTCCAGCTCCCCCTCCTACCGTTGTCTCCGCCACGTCGCGGCTGCCGCCACCGCGCTCTCTCTCCCACAATTTTTCTCTCTCTCTTCCCCCCTGTTTCTTCCATGCCACGCGAGCCCATGTGTGCACATGGCAAAACCGCGCGCCGCGCGGTGGTGCGCCAGTGGCGCACTTGTTGTGTGCCGGCGGCACAGCGCCGCCGCACACCACCCCCTCCTCCCTCCCGCTCTTTGTTCTCTCTCTCTCTCCCTTGGCCCGCTCTTGCTCTCTCCCTCTCTCTGCGTCGGTCGAAACCCCCCTTCCCGCTCTCTCCTTTTCTCTCTAGTTCGGGCTGCCCACGCGGCTTCCTCCCCCCCAACTGCTCTCTCTCTCTCTCTCTCTCTCAGTCTCTCTCTCCCGCTCTCCCTCTCTATTTTCTCTCTCTCCCCCTCTCTCCCTCCTGCCTCTCTCTCCTACCTTGCCAGCGCTATCCGCCTTATCATAGTCGTCGCCTCCGCCACGTGCGCCCAAGCCACCTCGCGTTCCCTCCCACTCTCTTTCTCTTGCGTGCGCCTGCGTGCTCGCAGCCCTCACTGCGAGTGACATCGTGGTTGCCGCCTCCCGCCCCTTCAATGCCGTCACACCATAGTCGCAATGAGGCGACCGCCACCGCCGTTCTCCCGCTCTCCCTCTTTCCCTCTCTCTCTTCCCCCCTCTTTTTCTTTCGCGCAGCACGAGCTTGCGCGTGCGGGCAGCAAGACCCCATGCCCGCGCGGTCAATAACCCACCGCAAGGACGTTGTCGCTAGCTCCTCCCTCGCCCCCCTTCTGCTTCTTCTTCTTCTTTCTTGTCACCGCCGTCATCACTGCCGCCGTCACCTTGACGTTGTCGCGCGCCTGCAGCCGTAGCCGGCGTCGCTTTCCCATTGACTAGTTGAGGTGAGTCTCACCTTTGCCCTTGTCAATTCTATATTTACTATATTTCTATTATTTGGCAGATTAATAAATATTAATCTTCTCTCAGTTTGACGTTGCCGATTGACGTAGTCGTCGTTGTTTCGTGGTCAGGCATTCAACCGACTTCTTCTAGACGTGAGAATTTACTGATCTCTTCGAGGTAGGCATCCCAACTTTTCATAGCATCTCGATATTTTAATTAAATTGTTAAAATGTGGTTATTAGATAAATAGTTAGAAATTAGTGATTAAATGGTATTTTAATTATTTGATTGTCTGGATAGATTCATTTAAATGTCATTCATGTTATTCATGCATAGTTTTAGTTATTTTCATGGCATGCATTAGATAGTGATAATTATGCTTGATCATGGGTTAGTAATTATCATTTATCAGAAGTTAGCTAGATATGATTATGATTAAATGTGTTGATTGAATTAAATTATGGAAATGGAATTACAATTCTATTATGATCATATTTATATCTGATCTATCTTACAAATTATCTTGATTTATCTAAAGTTAATTGAGATAATTTTGGAATTGCTTGATAATGAAAGAATATGATTGATTAATATTAATAATTGCATGATCATGTAATATGTATCATTTTATGAATTGATATTGAATTGTGATTAATTAAGATTAACCTGTCTAATTATGTTGCATATTTTTGATTGGGTCAATTGCATTAATTGAATGGTCTGCATGTGTCGACATGATTGTGATAAATGGCATGATTATGGTTAATTGCATAATTTTGTGAATGAATAGAATGATTGGCATTGTATAATGATTGGGTTATCTGGTTGAGTTAAATTGCGTAATTGGTTATTGCATTGAAAATTGTCTGAGTAATTATATGGCTTAGTTGTGAAATGTTACTGATGCTATGATGCATGTGATGTAATATTTGCTCTTCCAGCCTATGATAGAATCGCCCGTGGGCAGCGGTGGAAATAGATTGATCCGGTGCATCCTTCAATCCCGGATACCGCGGTTTATCCTAAATACGCCCCTACCTAGACGTACTTTGGGATTTAGCTTACTATATGGTACTTCTTATATGTATTTAGAGCTGGAGTGAGGATCGCCAAGTATAGCATATGATTTACTCAGATATATGGAATTGGAATGGCATTAAAGCATGCACAGTAGGCTCATGTAAGTCCAGGTGGCATGGCATATAGAATAGATCAGTTGGTTAAGTGATAAATAGTTTGGTTCATGTAGAGTTAGGCTCAATTAGTTAATCGATTCTAGAAAGGACCCAATTAAGTAATAGAATTGTGATAATTAGTTTAGCAAGTATGTTATAATGTGATTTGTGAGTTTAATGTATATTAATATTATTTAGGTTGATTAATATAATAGTAAAGTTGGGTATAAGTCCTACTGAGTTCGTGTGACTCACTCCTATTCTTTTAACATTTTTTAGGTAATTAGGTTTAGAGCAGCAGAAGTGTAGTGGATCAGGTTTAGTGCAGAAGAGGTTTAGAGAATTTGGTTTATTGAAATCAAGGTATGATTTATTTTTGGATTGAATCATTTATTTTAATGGAATGGGACCTGTTAGTCTTTAATTTTTTCCAAACCGACGCGGTAAAGGGGTTAATTCCCCGATCCCGTACCCGGATTTATTCCGCTGCACAGGTTAAGAAATCTGGGGCGTGACAAAACCTTCCAAATCCAAACTTGACCATGGGAGATCACATTCTAGAGAAGAGAGAAGGAAGTAAGGTTACTTGGGATGTGCTTTAGCCCTATGGCTTGTTAGGGTTTGGCTTCATAAATCATTTATTTAGAGAAGATGAATTTTTTCACAAAAAATCAAAACTTCCATAAAATTACGCCCACGCCCTCATCTTACTGACTAGATCTAATGTGTGACACCCACTATGCCCAATAGTCAATTTTTTTGAAGCATTAATTAATTCAAAAGAACAACTCCTTTAAATTAAATCTAAACCATTATCTGATAATAGTTTTTATGATTTTTCGATCATAAATGGTACAAGCCACATCCTATGATCTAAAATGACTTTGGAGAGTTAAATAACATCTATTGAGCCTTTCCATTATCAATTATCACACATATTTAAATCCTCGTTCATACAATGTCTTGGTCAGTTAGGAGTTCGACACCGACTGTCAACTCCTGAGTAATCTAACTCTATGGGATCCAATACTTGGATTCGGATCAATTAGAAAACTCATTTTTCAATTATCCTAAGTACTTTGACCAAGGATTTAGAGTACTATCCCATAAGACATTCTCTCTCTCCTATTGAGAGTGAACGATCCCTTATTGTTTGCTCAATTGCCTTCACTAGGTTTCTCTTACACCCAATACATCAACTATACTGTACCATCAAAATGGTGATCCATAAGTCAATAATCAAAATATAAAATATATCTGGTAAGACATCTTTGGCAACTTAGGTCAAAGATCCAACCATGCTATTATGATATAAAAATAACTTGATAGACAGTTTGGTAAGATACCGATCAGGTTTTCCTAAATTGGTCAGTTTAATGTACTCATTCCACTAATAGCATTTATGTGTGTATCTCAGCATCTCTACACTAATGACTAATGAGTTTCGTCATCCTCATCACATGAGAAGACATCACACACACTAGTCTATCCAGATTCTTGATGTTCTATCTCAAAGATCCTATGTCTAGGAACATTTAAATCACATACTTTCGAATGATCGATCTCATTATCAAGATTTCATCATGATTCAATCATCATTTTATGTGATCAATGACTTCATTATGATATTCGCATCTAATAAGAGTTAGTAATGAAGTTTTTCCTAATTAATTAAATGAGATAGCCCTAGAAATGTCACATTATATCATATATGATTGACTTGTAAGACATACATTTCTATCACTCCTTATATCCAAAATACCTTGTAAAATTATTTTATTTATGTGATTTGTGATTTGGTATATGTTTGTGCTGTAGAATGTGTTCATTAGCCCATGTATGTGAATGTGTTTGTGAATCGTGGAATGTATATGTTTATGCTGTGGATTGTGAATGTGTTCGTTGCAATATATACATGAATAAAAGATGCCCAAATAAAACATGTATGTGAAGGGATTTCAATATGAAACATGTATGTGAAACGTATACGGGTTGATGATAATCACCCCCAAATGTATAGTCATGTATGGTCGTACTCCTACATAGATCCGGCTAGCAAATGTAACAAACTTTTTTTTGCATTACAAATTTATTGGCGATGGCTACTTAAGCCAATAATGTCTTTTGAGATGGCTTTTATACACTAGTGACAACTTTAAGCAATCACCAAAGTATACACTTTTTCACCCGTGCGGTACCTCGGGTGATAAAATGTCTGCTTTGATGATGGTTGGACTAAGCCGTCGCTTATAATTATAAGTTGTCACCAAAGCCCACATTTCATCACCCGTGCGGCACACCAGATGACAAAATGTCTATTTTGGCAATGGCTTAAAGTTGTCGCTTGTAACATTACTGGCGACAACTAAAAGAATAGTCGTCGCTTATAAGGGATTATTGGCGATGCCTTAAATCTATCGCCAATAAAATTATTGGAGATGGTTTGTAGCTGTATCTAATATGGTTTCCGGGGACAACGTTAAGCCATCACCAATAAACTTCTTGGTGATGGCTTCAGACCACTGCCTATATATTTATTATGAATGACTTCATGTAAGTCATCACCAATAATATTGGCGATGAACTTATTTGCTATGAGATAGCGACAACTTGCCAACCGTCATCATTAAGTATTACTGACGGCTTTAGGTTGGCGACAACTGCCCGCCGTTGCTAATAACCCTATTTCCTATAATGATTTTCTGAATAACATTTAAAACATTAAATTGTAATCTTACTTTTAAATACAACCAAAACATCCCCTTTCACACTATTCTTATTTTTTGAATGACATTTTGGTAAAAACTATAGTGATAGGTTGACTAGGATCAGACGAACCTAGTTTGGAGTAGATCCAGTCATTTATACATGGATTAGTCAATTCAGTCAACTTAGTCTTGATTGAAAATTGGTCAAGGCACGTGCCAAGATAACCATAAACATTATAAATAAATAAAATTTTGGTGCAGTCGATTCCGATGCTCTCTGTTGATCATGCTCCGTGTTGAGGACTGGAGAGAGAGATCATGTGGTGTCATGTCATCTTCTACCTACATATGTGCTGCAGGTGCCGGTGCGCCAAGAGTTCGGATCCAAACAGAAAAGATTCGGAATTGTATCCATCTCGAGATAAGGCATTCGTCTGTTTGAGTTTGGAGTTTGAGTCCCCTCAAGAGTCTGATGGAGGGAGCATGCTCCACTCTATCACAAAAAAATAAGATCTACATGACAGTGATATACTTCACAGGTCAAATTATTATTTAACCATGTGAGTCTCACTTTTTTTGTGAGAAAGTGGAGGGTACTCTCTCCACCGAACTCCTAAAAGGATCCAAACTCTTGAGTTTGAGTCTGTCGAATGAAACATATGACAGTGCTCTCTTCTCTAAACGACGCTTCCTTTATATATATGTAGTGAATATTTTACATTATGAGTAATTTATGTTAAAAAAATAATGGAGAGTTTGTATTAAGAATTTAAAACTCAAACCTCACGAGACAGTAGAAACACTTGGACCCATTTGGCACTTGCTTGATACGAAGATGTTTTATTTTAATCTTAAAAAATAAGATAAATTGGAATTAACTTCAAATTAAACTTGTACTACATTTGTTTGATTACTTGTAATAATACAGCCAACAGAAAATCTTTTCTATGGACTCCGCCGAATCTGACACCGGTTACCATAGAATCATACGCGGTACGCGGTTTTCTGGATGCAAGACCACGTGCACGGGTTCACACATTCCATGCAAATCCAGGGAGCACACGCGCCGGAGAGGGATGTAATATTTTTGGGATTTATAATAATAATAATAATAAAGAAAATAAGATCATTTATCAATTTCATTTACCTCTCATTCCCTTGTATACCACCAAAACCCTCTCCCTCTTTAGTCTTTACCCTAGCCGTGACTGCCCCTCCCCCCCCCCCCTCCCCTTTCTTTCCTCTGCGCCGTCTGCTCCCTAACCCTTTTCTTCTTCTGGCCCACGCTCCGCTTCCTCTCTCTTGCTTCTTTGTCGCACGAGCTGCACGAGGCGCCGCCTTGGCCTCCTCTTCGCGCGAGTGCAGCCCGCTCTCGGCAACCGCCTCACAAGCCGTAGCGCGGCTGCCTTGCCTTGACTGCCGCCCACCACGGGGCCGCCCGCCGAGACGCCGCTCGACATTGACCCCACCCGGACACTCGCCAGCCACCTCGTCTAGCACACCCCCGCTTGCTGACCGTCCCGTCGCTGTTTTACCAACCTCCACCTCCCACTCGTTTGTTCTCTCTCTTTCTCTCTCTCACACACATTCTTCTACAATAAGAAAAGAAGATTAGCGTTTAACTTGATTTTGCCATTGTTATTGCTGCTCCACGTTTACTGTCTAATCGGTTCTTCTTAGATTTCGATTAATCATTGACGTTAATGATTTACGTTCGTGATGCGCTTCTCCACTATTTATATCATCTTAATAATGTTAATTAATACGTTCAACTGAGACACGCTTCTCCACTATTTATATCATCTTAATAATGTTAATTAATACATTAAAATGAGATTAGCTTAATCTTAGTCAGTGAAATGTAATTAATAATTCTTTATAGGTTAGATTGTGTGCATGATACTAATTAGATATTTTATTTAGTGACCTATGTATAGTTAAATTTAATGAGCTACGTGTGTTATCGTGCTCAAATAAATTAAGAACAATTTAATGTGTAAATTAGATTGTAGAATTTTTTGATTTTGTAAATATATTAAATCATGCTATGAATCGTCCTAATTGCATGCATGGATAAGAAAGATAGTTGTGTTATGTTATGGTTAGAGTGGATTGCATCTAAACTCATTTTGTTTTTACTAAAAGAGGGGAAAAGATTCTTATAACTTGATCATTTAAGCATCGATAATTAACATTATCTATACTTGTTATAATCCAATTTTTGAGGTTAATTATTTATAATATTTTTTAAGAATTCTTAGTAATGTAAGGTAGTTTAGGTGTAAGTCATATTCCAATCTTTAATAATTTTGGGGAATTTGGGGGCTAGTTGTTTTACATTGTAAATAAAAATTTGAATTATTTAGATTGTAATTTATGGTGATATTTTTGATATAAATATTTATAATTTTAGATTTGAATTTGATATTGTCTTCCCTTGTTCTAAACTGATATATTTGAGAAGTTATTTCTTTCAATTTCATCACCAGATTAGTCTGTTTCTCATATCTCCTTTTCAAGACACGATATAATCAAAAAATTCTAATTTTTTCGATAATATTTTTAAATTAACTAATAATTTTCAAGAAAATGTTTTAGTCCTACCAAAATCAGAGATATGTATATCCTTTTTCACCGAAAATTGATTCCGGACAAATAATTTCTGGGTTTTCTCTTTTCCTTGAAACTAATGGGGTGTTTGGTTGCATGATAATTTTTTGTACACTTTCATGATAAAAAATTGTATTAAAATAAAAAGTGAACCAATTCATGACATAAAATTATCATGTTTGGAGGGATGTGATTACAAAAAAGAGTAACCACCGCACATGACCAAATAAAGTGGGGGACCACAAGAAAAAAGAAAGAGGTGAGACCCTCTTTTTTGTTTAAGAAGAAAATCACTTTCAAAACATAAAATTGTCATGGTTGTCAAACACCTCTTTTAACAAATTTTCTTACAATTTTTAAAAATTAAAATAAAAACCTCAATTATCATGCAACCAAACACCCCATAAATATGTTGACCCTTGAGCTGTGACAACTAGTTGTGACGGGAATAGGGCGTGTAAAAGTTATTCATCGGTTTTACGTTATACCCTTGAAATTATTAAGATTTGGACGTGTCACGCATGCATAGATTTGAAAAGACACCCTTGCTATCCAGAAAATAATTGAAACGATGCAGTTTCGGTGAAAACCCATCTCTTTATACATCTTTTTAGAATAATTTATTAATCTTGTTATGTTGATTAGCCTTTCGTACTTATATCCCTCCCAAGTCCCAGCTTCTGTCTCCATCGCTTGTGGGATCAAGTGTGATAAATCACTTGAATGTTGTTTGTTTGTAAGTTTTTAATCATTGGGGGAGCCGCAGAATCATACGTGATCTCCTCTTGTCTGGCTTCAGTGATGTCTACACTACTATCTACGGCGCTTTGAAACGAAGAGAAGGGGACAAAAGCTTCTGATATGAGAGAGAGAGAGAGAGAGAGAGAGAGAGAGAGAGAGAGAGAGAGAGAATCTCGTAGTTTTCGTGCGCAGTGTCAATGAAAATCATGTAAACTCGGGCAATTAGCGAGATCCCAAGAGCTTCCATATATGATATTCTGAAGGAGAGAGAGAATCTCGTAGCTTTCGATCTTATGTCGTGCAGTGTCAATGAAAATCATGTATACTCGGGCAATTAGCGAGATCCCAAGAGCTTCCATATATGATATTCTGAAGGAGATTTCTTTAAATTAACACATTAAATATTAGCTATAAAGTAAATGTAAAAAATAAAAATATAAACAAAAACATTTATGGAGTTTTGGTTGTACGATAAATTAAGTTGTTGTTAAAATTTTATATTTTTAAATAAAATTTGTTAGAAAAACGTTTGTTGGCCAATCATTGCAAGTTTGTGTTTTTAAATATGTTTTCTTCTTAGACAAGAATAGATAGGAGACCGTCTTTTTTTATCTAGTGGTCTCCCAAGGAAGACCGAGGCGAGAGTCGAGCCAAGTTTGATAAATCTCAAAATAGACCTAGTTGGGATATTAAAAAAATTAATTTTTTACTATAAAAATTGTAACAAACTTAGAAAATATAAAAAAATAAATGACCAAAAAAGAAAAAAAAGAAAATTGACTATAAAAGATTTCATTTATCTCTAATTAAATCTTTAAATTTATTAATTTTTTTATAATTTATATTCTCTTTTCATGATATTTGAAAAGAATATATTAAATTGAAAATATATACATGTTGATTGTACTTGTCACTCATCATACAATGATCTTAGAATGAGATCTGAAGAATCTACCATAACTACCATGCATAGAGCACATGGAGATGTTATATGAGGATCCATATGTAGGTTGAGTCATCTCATAACTCTCTTAGTGATAAAAAGGAAATCAAGAGTTTTAAGATAAATCAAGTCCATAGGATTGGCTGTAGTATTGATCCAGTCCTCCTTTGTCTATTGATCTTCACAACCTTACAATTGCGTACAATAATTTAACAATGTTTAATAGAAAAATGACAACTTATTTATCTATACACTTTGATTTCTTACCTTAGTGAGAAGATTCTCCATCCTTTTGTCTCTTCTCCACTAAAGGAAGAATAAGAAATTTCTTGGATAGAGGTACCTTGTCTAGTTCTCCTTGTGCACATTCTCAATCTTTTGAGTTGAACTCATGTTTACCTAATCCTTCTTTATTATTCATCCAAGCTTGCTATAGATTTTACTCGTGAAAGATTTTTTATTAAATTGATGTCAACTTCTTCTATAGTCACTATCTAAGTTCTAGTTCTCCTTCATCCTCTTTAAATTCTTCAAATTTAACCTCAAATTGAATGACAATATACCAACAAGCTTAGTCTTCTTGATGTTAGCCTATTTCTCTTGTTTGTATGACTTAGGTTGAATGTTAACCTATTATTTTCACATCATAATGCCAATGTAGTTTTGCTTAGGAGTCTTATTACAACATTTGACAAGTCCTTGTACCCTTGATGTCCAAAAATAGAATGCCCTCATTCTATAGTCGTGTATCTTATTGCATACTATAATTGATCGATTATCGTCCCCGAGCATTTTATGGATGATTTCTTTTACACTATTTAGAAGCTTGTTAATTGACTTGAATATTGGATTATAATAATATCTATGATTGAAAAAGTGACATAGCAAGTGACAACATATCCACGTTAGTAGAGAGCATAACAATAAAAACACGATATATAATTTGACTTAATAACAAAGAAAGTATCTGCTGCATGTATTGGATGATACAGTTATTGATCCCAGCTACATATAGTTGATAATATCTCACCACTTGTCAAAGTCTAACACCATCTTTGCAATTTCTTTCTTCATTAGCTCCAGTGCATTGTATAAATACTTCATGTGTGCCTTCCTATTCTAATCTACTATTCTAAAAGCTTTGCCTAAGGGTTGCATTATATGAAGAGTATTCTTTACAACCCGGTAGAAGTCTCCACTCTCCAAAGTCTCCTCAACCTTCCCCCTTTTCCTCTTATTTAAATGACTAGTTCTAGCAATCCAATTACCCCATCCTAGTGAAAGTATCATTTGGGTATAGGGACACCTATGTTGTATGAAACCTTTTAAAGAAATGTAATGTGAAGCGAATCAGGTTGCCCTAGGTTGTAAGAGCTCTTGGTCCTTCGTAAGTTCCCTTATTAGGTTAAGGATGAACTTATGGATTTATATGAATGATGATATGAATTGTGCCATCTTAACTACCCAGTCAATTTAAGGATCCTTGAGAATATCCTCTAACATCAAATCTAATGAATGTGTTGAGCATGTGCCCAATATAAATGTAGTCCCTTGACCATCAACATTTGTTCAACTACTTTATATGTAACTATATTATATGTTATTACTTGAATAACTTGATCCACCACTATTTCTTTGACAACACCACCACTTAATTCAAACAAGTAGTTTGTATTCCTTACTTGTCCGTATGCATCCATGAACTTCCAGAAGATTGTCTTGACTTAATAATATATTAAGAACTTGATCATTATCTTTATAATTATATCTATTAAGAACTTGGACATATATAAGTTCAAAATTTAAAAGTTTAAAAAGATAAATTTCTAATAAGTTCAAAATTAAAGGTTACTAACATCTACAGCCATCGATCATAAACATGCATCATCTTTCTTGTCAAATATATTCAAATGCCTTAACGTGTTATTTGATATCTTCCATATCCATTGGAAGATAGGTATTATATATTTCTTTTAAAGTTAGGATGGGCACTCTCCTACTGACATTGGCTATGATGTTGATTATGGACTAGTAATATGACTCATTTTCTGCGTTCACCATACATTAATGTGGAAAAATCATCTTGATATTTCCCACTTGATCTTCTCCTTGTATATCTACAAATTCTTCATTTCTACTTTGATGATAGTTTGTCTTTGACATGGTTATGTGATGATAAAATCCACGGGACCTACTATTGGGTCGTAATCATGTGTGAGTTCATGAATTCTCTCTTCTTCCATGTTGTTTGATCTTCTCTCACTTCCATGCCTCCTCCTACTTCTCGAATCTTTACTCATGAATTTACCAGTATGTTGATATATATTTTCATTCACAAATAACTTGCTACTTGTCTCCATCGCCCATATCAAATTATTTATTTTTAACAATAATGACTAAATTTTAATATCATAAAGATATTTAGATGCTTTAATGGCAACATACTGTCATCAAAATTTTTGTGCCACGAAATTTTTGGGCACTACTATCCCATCCCATAAATGTGGATCAAATGCCTTGCAAATTAAAGAATTTGTTCCTTTGTGCCACTTTGAAGCACTATTTGTTTGATCCAATGCTTGAAAATATGTACGAAATTGACTTCTTACATTGGGTGAATTTTGTGTGCATGGTGCCACGTTGCGCTTCATTTCGACGAGGTGATACTTCAACTGGTAAGTCCCCTCATGGATAAAATTTTCACAATATTTACATTGAACTTTTCTCTTCTCCATGGATGTCAAGTTGTAATGAAGCCAAGTCAAATCATTTTGGATTGAACTGGTCATTTTAGTGTCACGGCTTGGAGAAGACATATTGAAGAAGAAAGAGTAAAAAAATAAAGACAACACTAAAAAAGGAGAAGATTTGCAACACAGTTAGACAAAGAAGGGGTTAACAACATAATTAGATAAAATGGTGAGTAATACAATTAAAAATATTAATTATATGCTTAAAATAAATAATTTACATTAATTAAACACTTAGCAAGAAGAGTTTGAGTGAGAAGAGAGAGCTTAAGAGAGTGAAGGAGAGGGGGGGGGGGGGAAGAGAAGGCCCCTTGGGGGCCTATCTCTCCAAGGGGCCTTGGGGGGTTAATTATGACCATTCTATAATGGTCATATGACACTTGCAACCCAGTCGACACTTGCAACCCAGTCGACTGGGTCTTTGAGTGGGTTGCAGGGTCATGTGACCCAGTTCCAGGTCATGCAACCCCACTAGGTCGAGGGATAGTATTACTTGCTTCAACTTGGGTCACGACTAGGCTGGTCGCAACAAAAACCATGTCAAAAGACCTAATTTAACTTGGTCTCGACCTTTCTTTCCATGATCCTCTCACATCTTTTGGTTTACATGACTCCCACTCACTTTTGTTATCACATGTATCTTAGTGTGATACTTTTTATCATTAAATTTATTTCAATATAATTTTTTGACATGTATATAACAATTTTTTGTACAACCAAACACCCGGTTAAGAGGTGAAGTTGGATTTTCAAGAATCAAATTTCCCAAACCTAACTTCTTGATAGTTGATCTTAAAGGGGGTAGTCAAATTATGTAGCCAAACCTAATCAGACATCGTGTTTCGAGCTAGCTAGCTAGCTATTCTTGCACCCAATATTTATGTGAAGTTGAATTTCACTAATTGGACTTTATTTTTATGACTCACACGTGACTTAAAATTAAATTGAGTGAATCGGATCTGACCCAAATGCGTTAAATTTGGAACTTTTGTTCTCAGTGGTTAATTTGAAAAGAATTCCTTCCGCGAAGTGGATATTGTTAGCTGTTTAGTAAGTATACATGTACAAATATATTGGACAGTATGAATGATGATGTACACTTCCTCGGATAGAGGTAGATGATAATCGATTACAAGGTGTTTTTAGTAGCATAATATTTTTTATATATTTTTACGAAAAAAAAATATATTAAATTAAAATTTAAACTAGTCAAGAACCTAAAATTGTGACCTTTGAAGAAATATGATGACAAAAAGGTGAGAACAGTAGAATTAAAAGAGGTAGTAGATCACAAGATAAAAAAAGTAATCTCACCTATTTTTTGTTCAATAAAGAATTTTCTTAAAGAGACAAAATTATAATAATTGCCAGCCTTCTCTTTTAACAAATTTGTTACAAAATTATATTTATGGGATAAAAATTTAAATTTGTCATGCAACCTAACTACCCATTAATTGACGAAAAACAGTGGCGGGTGAAATGAAGCGCCTGAGATCCCGTCTGCTGCTCGGACTCCATCTTAGCAGCACGGCTTGTGTTCATGGATGCCCGCGGACGAGACGGATTTCATCAAGAAGATGACCAGCATGAACATACAAGCTGTCCCACGCACCCCAGTGCATTGCATTCGGAAAAGAAAGGAGGTCAAGAAAGGACCGTTGTCATGTGGCCTTCGAAAGGACACATCTGAAGCATTCCTGTGGGCGCGATACCGGCGGAGAACACATATAATAGATATATATATATATATATATAGAGAGAGAGAGAGAGAGAGAGAGGGGAGAACACATATAATAGATATATATATATATATATATAGAGAGAGAGAGAGAGAGAGAGAGAGAGAGAGAGAGAGATAGAGTACTAAAGAAAATAATTCAAATTATTTTGGGGCTCTTATTTGAGAAACATACCACACGACAATTTTTTTAACAAATAATACCAGCCTCCATTGTCCAGTTAAACTAAAAGACTATAGCTATATAATCCAAATTATCAAACAAGAACTTACTCAATAACAGCCAAACAGCATAAACTGGTGACTTCTGACAAGCAAACTATACATACATTCTAAGGATTTATATATAGAAAAAAATATTATATAAAAATCAGTGAACATGAAAACAAATATAACTATAAAGTTACTCAAAGTTTTTTTTCTTTGACGTAGTTGAACATAACTACTTAGGCCCTGTTTGATAGGATTTAAAAACCCTCTTATCTCTGATTCGGTCAGAGATAAGATCTTTGTGATTGTTTGATAAAATCAATGAATCAAGATCTGAAACAACCACTGAAATCTTAAAAACGTCTGATTTGATCAGATGCCAATATTAGCTTTTTTGAATTCAAAGAGAGGGAGACCGGCGGCATCTGCTATGCTCCCTGGAGGAAGGGCCCAATGCTACAGGAAGGACAACCGTCTATTATACATACAGAAATCATAATAAGATTTTAATTAGATATTTTGTCAAACAAACTTGTCACTTATATATTAATCAAATTTAGTAATTTTTTTACCACAAATCAAAATATTAGAGATAAAATTAAAAAGTTAGATTTTCAGATTAAGTCTAAACAAACGTCACCTAAGATTTATTTTAATGTAAACTTTAACTTATTTTGTATGTTGATTTAGATATTTTGTCAAACAAACTTATCACTTATATCTTAATTAAGTTAAGTACTTTTTTACCACAAGTTAAGAGATTAGAGGTGAAATTAAGAGTTAAGATTTTCAGATTAAGCCTAATCAAACACCACCTTAGTCAAAAAGATGTTTACATTGTGGTGATTTAATGATTGATTAGTAGGGATTTAAATTTTCTTTGACAAGTTCGATGTTTGCAATGAAATTGAATAATCATATACGGACATGATGTTAGATGACGTGAAGATATAAAAGTACTTTGAATGATAACTAAGTAAGAACAACTTAAGATAAGAAGAATAGGCACCCTCACCATGGCACACTAAAAGGGAACACAAATATCAAAATAACATAATAGATTAACGCAAATAAATACTTAGGTGGGACACTAGAGTGGCTAATGGGGTGTTTGGTTGCATGATAATTTTTTGTACACTTTCATGATAAAAAATGTATTAAAATAAAAAGTGAACCACCTCATGACATAAAATTATCATGTTTGGAGGGATGTGATTACAAAAAAGAGTAACTACCGCACATGACCAAACCAAGTGAGGGACCACAAGAAAATAGAAAGAGGTGAGACCTTCTTTTTTTGTTTAAGAAGAAAATCACTTTTAATACATAAAATTATCATGGTTACCAAACACCTCTTTTAACAAGTTTTCTTACAATTTTTAAAAATTAAAACAAAAACCTTCATTATCATGCAACCAAACACCCCATAAGGAATTGTGAAAAATCACACTAGAGATAAATAGTAAGTGAAGGAGGAGAACAACATAATAGAAGAAAAAGAAATCACAACATAATAGTGGATTTTTTTGAAAAAGATAGAGAAAACTAAGGTTGAAACATAAATTAAAATATTTAGATTTAAGTTTACGATGGGAGATAAAGAATAAAATGATTAACTTTAAGGAAAGAGAAGACTACGATTGTATCTTCCCACTTCTCTAACTAAAAATCGTTGACAATGGTGATCTTTCCGTCCACCTAGGGTTAGAATTCATTAGTGGATCAAACTATCAAATGGAGCTCTACTGAAATGAGCATAAAGACCACCAACATTAAATACCCGCTGATGGTCACAACCAGAATAGGCAAGAGGAGGTGCCGACGGTTGCACGCCCCACCCATCACACAACATGGTGAAGAAAATGAATGTACATACAATTTTTTGATGAATAATTATCTTCTATAAATTTTGATGATGAATAAAAGAATAAAGTGATAATATGTATCAATTAAGTTTAATTGGAAAGTAAGATCATGAAGAAAGATAGTAACAAGATTAGATCCTAACTAAAGAACAATACATAGACACTGGATACATTAATTGATCTCTACATATGTGTCGGATGACTAATATTTTATCGCGACACATCTTCAACAAGAAAATGCATCAGTAAATCGAAACATTTGTAATAATTTTCAAGGAAAAAATTATGAACTCACCGAGTGATGGTTAGGCCCGAACGATTTTTTAGTATAAAATTTGGAGAATAGTTGCACCAAATGTTTGATAACATCACACCAGTTGATAGATGCTTGAAAAAGGCTATTAGAAATTTAACATTTTCTAAAGACTTCACATGATTATCTTTGGAAGGAAAGAGCAATACAAACAAAAAAGTGTGATTCTCCATGAATTTGAATGTTGAAGAGAATTTGAGTATAAAGAAACGTCACTTTGAGTAAAGAAACTCTAAGAAATAAGATGGGAGTGGAGCTACATTGAAACAATTGCCATTATTAGGGACGGGTTAATTATTGCTACTTGCCAAAGCAATTTCTAAGAATGGTAAGTGACAATGGTTGGAAAGAAGCCATCGCCAATGTACGTGTAGTGGCAATGGCTACTTTAAACTGTTGCCAGAAGAGTTAATAATGATGGTCTAAGTTGTCATGAGACCAGTAAAAACACACACTAGTACCTTCAGAAGGATTCTAGCGACTGCTTTATAAATCCATCACTAATGTATTTTAGCGGCGACCGCTCAAGCCGTCGCTAGTGACCGCAAGTAGACCATTTAATAGTTGACTGTTATTAGCAATAGATGTAGCTGTCGCCACTATCTTTAAAGGTACATGTGGTGATGTTTGAGGAGCTGTCGCTAATGTTTGTTCATATTTTAACTCGCATTCCCCCTCTCTCTCTCTCTCTCTCTCTCTCTTGTAAATGACCACTACCCCAGCTTCGTCACCATTGTCGGCCACCTTTATGTCTCTCACTTGAGAAAGCTCGATCAATGCCTCTCCCTCTCTCTTGAAAGAAGGTTCATTGGTGCCATTGTAGTTGCAGCCACTGCTGGTCGCCACCATTGCCATTGGCCACTGCTGCCTACCTCACAACCAGATCCTCTCTCTAAGGTACATATAAATTTTATTTCCTTGTTGTTTTGGTGTAAAAATAAATAAAATAAACTAGTTTCACTACAAGAAATTCGCGTTTTACCTACCCAAAAAAATCGTAGGTATAAGCCATTTTTCCGTAGGTAATGTCCTTTACCTACGGACCTACCTACCGAACCATCCGTAGGGCTAGTACATGTAGGTAAATGTTTTACCTACGGACGAATCCGTAGGTATAGTACAGGTGAGCATACACCCGTAGGTATAAGTCATACTATACCTACGGAACCGTTCGTAGGTAAACAATTACCTACATATACTAGCCCGACGTGACCAATATGTAGGTAGATCCGTAGGTAAAGATTTTATCTATGGGAAAATAGCTTATACCTACGATTTTTTTGGGTTGGTAATCTACGCAAATGTGGTCTATACCTACAGTCCACCTTCTCTTTTCCTACGTAGTAAAATCCGTAGGTAAATGTTACATAACTAAAACCTGAAATCAATCCAGTCGACCTGAATACATTTCACTCATTGAAACTAAATACATTCCACCTATTCAATGCAAATACAATTCATACAAAAACACAGAACCTTCAAAAGACGTCATCACTCAAATCTAATCCAAATTTTGACAACATTTCACAAACAAAATAAACATGAAAAAACTCTGCTCATTACAAACAAAACATGATAAAAAAAAGTTCACAATAAAACATTCCTATATACACCATTTAGTTTGCTCAATAATGGAGAAGTCCGAAGTAGTGCACTTGCCTGACAATATCTGTTCACCAAGACTAGATATCATGTGTAAAAGAGCATCAGTTACAGAAGCAAGTTATATCTAACATCGGCATCACAAGAAAAAAAGACAACAACGTAGAAAGAAATATATGTGCATTTGACCAAGAAAAATAATGAGAAAGACGTCATCACTCAAATCTAATCCAAATTTTGACAACATTACACAAAAAAAAACATGAAAAAACAAAGTCTGCTCATTACAAACAAAACATGAAAAAAAAACTTCACAATAAAACATTCCTATATACACCATTCACAAGCTGCTCATATATTGAAAGCAATATATGAAAATGGAGAAGTCCGAAGTATTGCACTTGCCTGAACTACTGAAACCTGCAGTTTGCTTTCTTCACATCCAAAACCAGCGCTCAACAAAATTTGCAACCCAATGAAACAATCCTCCTCCTACACACAGCAATTAACATGTTAGTTCCATTTAATCTTCATTACAACATGAACATGAAAGCAAAAGAAAACATAACCACCGAGGGTGAAGAACTCAAATTAGAAATTATTACATTTCCAAATTGCCAAATAACCTGCGTTTGATCCCATTGCATTATCCAACCGCTCACTTCTTGAGCAACGCAACACTTCGTACCTGGTCATCCAACCTCGAAAACACAACAGTATCCGCAAGTCCGGAAATCGATATGCCAAACACAAGAAAGTAACGCATCCTCCCAACCCTTGAAGGGTGACCTTCGAGAGACCCACTTGCATTCGATGCAACATGAAGAAAATAGAATTACCACGGGATTCTTTCGTGCATGATGCAATTCAGAACAAAAGCAAATGCATCGTACCAAACGCTCACGATGGTGAAATTTAAGAAGAAGGTCCGGCCTTGGGGTATTTTGTCACAACATGCACCTGTGATGGATGACATTGTTAGAAATCACAGTCCCTTGCAAGCTGATGCAGATAGAAGCACTCACTGCTTTGAGGAAAAGAACATTACCTCGAAAATGATGTATTATGTTGTAAAAATTCCTCATTTATGTACACCTGACAAGCCTTGAAGAAAAGCTTTGGAAAAGTACATTAACAAGCAAAATTTACAAAGAACTAAGTACCTCCCAGATTTGAGTTTGAATATGTCAGCTTCCAATCTAGTTGGTATGCAACTTGAATCTGGATGATAAGATAAAATTAAGTTACCACATAATTACAGTTTTCTTTAGGATTCAAAAGGAGAAACACCATGCTCCAACAAACAAAGAACATGTCTGCAAAACAACATGCAGAGTCAATTTCGCAAACAGATGCCACCACTTAACCACACAAAAAAACTAATGTAATAAAACTTACTCATGAAACCATTCATACATCTGTTATGTACACCATTCACAACCATCCTATATGTAGACCATCCTCAAATCCGAGTAATACAACAACCAGGTCTGATTTAAAAAACAAATTCATAAACAAAGTACACATCACATAGCTGAAATATCTAAAATATGAACATGAAACCATAACAATCATGTACATCCACCAGAAGTTACGACTTTGAAATATCACCACAAACATAACATGGCCTTCAAAACCACCACAACCAACCATCAATTTCAACGATAAAAGAGTTGGTTGTCAACCATCCATAGTCTTCATTGATCATTTTTCATCAAAAATAACCTGGAATGAAAAGTCAAAGACATTAAAAAAATATTTTTTTACTTAATTAATGATTGTGAGTAAAATATGTAAGTAGTATAACTTACATAATCCTTGAACCATATAATATGGCTTCCAATGGCATCACGCATTTTCTGCCTATGATCATCCTTAATGAACAATGGGGCATTTGGCTTATGAACACGAACAATAGACACCTCATAGAATACATCCCCAAGGTACCTTGACATCACCATTTTCTTGGCGTCGTTGCTTATGAACAAACCTTCGGCAACGCGATCCCCTTCCATGTCTACCAACTTAACATTCTTTACTTTTCCCTATTAAAAACAAAAATAAAATTTGAAAGGACATGAAAGATTCATAATTGGCTGGACAGGAAAGGCGGATCATGTATGAAGCACAACTCATACACTGCAGCGATAAAAGAAAGAAAACAGCTTCACTCACATTATCTTTGGCCGAAGTTGACAATTTGCTGGCCACCGAAGATCGAGGTGCAGACTACACAAAGTTGCATAAAAGACAATTAACATGACTTACTGGTTTTGTGCATTTTCATAGACATCTGTATAATTTAAATTCAGAATTTTATACCTCGGCATTGGGCTGGGAGCATCCTCAAGTTTAGCCACTTTTGATTCCAAAAGTCAAGACGTGCATGTAAGGACTTATCTTCAATTTTGGACTTTTCAACTTTTCCCTCCCCCATAGTTGCTTTGGTGTTGGCCCTATGCCAATACCCCTGATTCTCCCACGTTTGTCTTCACCAAGAACTTTGGCGAAGACATCTTCCTTTGTGGCCATTGTGTAAGAACTAGTAGATGGTTGACATTGTTTGAATGCCTTCAGTTTTCCCTATAATGGTCAAAGTATCTTAGACAACACATACGAAATATATGTACAGAAGGCAAAGGCATCAAAGTTAAACAGTCCTCTGCGAGGTACTTCATATATATAGGTAAGTGGTTCAGTATATGCTTACGATTGCTATAGCACATTCATCGTTGACAGCCTTGCATCCTTCTTGGTATGACTGATGATGAAGATGTCTCGTTCGTCCACCTCTTTACCGATTTTCAGCTTCGAAATTTTAACGATAGGCATTTAAGAATTGACCCATAAAACAGGTGTAATGCATAAAATAGTTGGTACTAACCTCTTTTGTTACGATATCCGCATATGTCCGAGTTCCGACAATGAAAGATCTTTTGAAGGCTCTTATTTTTATGATTCACCTCACTCTTCCTCTACAAGTTACAATTCAGAAGATATGGTAATGTGAATGCACAAATTATGAATACTTATGATGTGATATCAAAATTTTACCTAGAAATCATTAGAAGTCCAGGCTGTCCTTGCTGACTCCCACATTTCAGGGGTAATGTGCAATCCTTGAGGTGGCTCTTTGTCATTTATGTATTTCTTCCTAAGTGAATACTTATGAGATTTCCATTTCATCCCAAGATCTTTCATTATAAACATCTTTTGTAATTCATCTCCGTCATCAACATCATATTTTCTCTACAAAAAAAATTAAAAGTATGTTGTTTGGTAGTCATTGACGGAGTTACATACATAACTATAACATACGGAGACAAGATAAATATTCAATTTACCTTGATAAAAGCCCATATGTCGTTCACATTTGATTGTGACATCTTATCCCAAGATGCCACATTGATTGGGCATTTCTCACAGTTCCTTGCAACTGTCCCCAGAAAGGTCCTTAGTGACCTCCCACCAGGCCCAATCGGCTGTCCAAGTTCATTCCATTCAACAGCAATCAGCTTCTCATCCTCCAATCCCTGCACATCACGGCAGTATGTGCGACCCCGAGTTTTCTTTGGAGGAGCAGAATCCACCACTGTTTTGTCCTCGATATTCTGGTCCCCTGTTTCAGCATCTGCGTTCTTATCACTAGAGGATGTAGAGGACGGTTTGGAAGATGATGCAGAGGAGATCAAGCAGTCTCCATCTCGACCATATTTTAAAACTTTAACAATAAAACTGTCAATATTGGATACTAGAAACCACTCTTATGTCATCTACAAAAAAATTGATAAATACCTCATGAACTGAAGAATTTAAATTATACTTTATTTTCTAGTAGACATTGAGTTCACAGTGTGTACAAAATATGGGTACGAAGACCGAGAAAAGGCCTGTGGGGCACACTTTATGAAAAGGTAGGCGTAGTAGAGTGAGAAAAACCCACATTCCAATCCATCCCTTTGTTGTGGAACCTACATGAAGCAAATGCTCAAACAGTAAATTAGATAAAATTCTATAAATAAAATAGAATACTCATAAAACATTAAATGCATACTGAAGGTATATAGTATGGAATGGACGCCAAACTCTTCTTGCTGACCAATTTACCATCACTCTCGTATAACTCTTTCAAAAACCTAAAGAAAAAACATACACCTCTATGAATGTAGATGTGCGAATAGTGAAAATGATGGTGGAACTCATACATTACATTCTAACTGTTGCCTCTTGCCTTTGTGGCTCAGTCATGTGAAGTGAGTCCAACATGATTGTACACGGTCCAAACTCAGAGTCAAAGGAATTTGCCAAGTTACATAATATTAACAGTCTCCGTTGTCCCCCGTAATAAATTGTTAGTATCTTAGAAAGAAAATAGCCCATCTTAGAGTGAAATGCCCTATTAATTATGACTTACCCATCAACTATGGGGACAATGACATATGTCTTGGAGAACACCTCTCGATCCCTAAGTACTTCTATAATCCTATTCCTACCATTAAGATACATAGAAAACAACAAACAGTGTACTACTGTGGCATTTATTTTGTGGGTCATCTGAAGTTGATCCCACATGTGGCTGCAAAATTTCAACAATAAATGTAAGTTGATGAATAAAAAATGCCAAAGGATTCTCATTCACACATAACACATCCCCATAGAACATGGGTTCTGTCACTTGCTGATAAGTGCCATCTGTCCAAACATAATACAATGTTCTCATGCATCAAAAATGTGTGCAACAGGTGAATAAGTAAAGTCAACGATTACATAAAACACATAGAATTAATACAAATTTGTATGTCACCAACGATCCATATATCCATAACAATCTGATTCTAGACAAGAAGCACCTCTGCACCAAAAGAAAAAAACAAATATATAAGATTCCATAGTAGATAAATAATAACAACCTCCAGTGCAACTAACTATGCTTGTTTAATACTACTCTACATATGGTAGTTTCCTTTATATTTCAAGTATCTGTATTAAGACAATCAAAGCAGATATGCAATCTTCACATAATCCTCTCTGTGACATATTTAATCTACGACAAAGTTTAGAAGAAAAAAAATGACTTAGTCCTGTCCTATAACATTGGAAGACACTTCTTTCACTACCAATTTTCGATTTGGTATTGGTTTGCATCCTTCTCAGATCTGTCTATACCTGTCTATACTTATGTTATAAGGAAAAGCCGGGTCACATGAAGGAACTGACTTGAGCAGAATTCTCAGACAGTCTTCTCAGACAGTCTTCTCAGCCGGGTCACAACTTATGTTAAAAGCTAATACTTGGTATTGGTTTGCATCCTTCTCAAATCTGTCTATACCTGTCTATACTTATGTTAAAAGCTATAGCCGGGTCACATGAAGGAACTGACTTGAGCAGTCTTCTCAGACAGTCTTCTTAGACAGTCTTCTCAACTGGGTCACAACTTATGTTAAAAGCTAATACTTGGTATTGGTTTGCAGCCTTCTCAGACAGTCTTCATTGTACCTGACTTGAGCACTCCCAATTCTTCGGAGAGGGAGAGAGAGAATAGGATAATGGTCAAGGCTCATACTCAGACTTTGTCTAACAACTTGTTAAGTTAATAAATACACATTCAATCAAGTAGTTAACAAATTATTTTATTGCTGTGCATGCCTATGAATTCTGCCAAATAAAGCCTTTTCTAGAAAACTTACTCCATGAACTGCTGAAACAAGTCAGAATCCAACTTCTGTAGTGCCTTTGGCATATCGTATATGTCATCAATGTGCTTTATCTTCTTGGGATGTGCTGGGTTGGATGAGTTACCTGGACCTCACAAACCTTTATCCTTTGACTCCTTAGAGGTTCCACCGTCTGATTTAAAAGATAAAGCCTCCATAACCTTCTTTCCCCTGTTTGTATAAAACACATCAATCAAATTTCAGTAATTGATAAAGGAAAAATTATAAATGACAAGGGAGCACATAAATAGGACAGTATAAATGAAATAATCATACAAAGGCAACTTACATCAAACTTCGATGGCATCTACATCTAACCTACGAACAAGCATTTCATCCAAATCATTGTCCTAGAGATTTATTGTTGTTTTCTCATGAGGTGTGGCTTGTATGTCTAGGAATTCAACACATTCCTTGGAATGATCATTTGTTAAGCTGTAAAAATCACGTGGGACAGTCTTACGAACAACAAACCAACCAACATTCTTTGGGTCCTCTACATACCAAACTTGTTACGCCTATGATGCCAAAATAAAGGGCTCATTTGTTCTTAACTTACATGCTAGATTCACCGTAACAAGAGGTCCATCATGTTTCACCCCTCGGTGCACATCTACCCAATCACACTTAAGCACCACTATCCTCATATGACCATAGTAGTCAACTTCGAAAATTTCATCCACCACACCATAGTAGGTAACATTTTCCTCCATGTTCCATGACTTTAAAGGTCCACTTGCAGTCAATACAACGCCGGAGTTTTGAGTAACTCATTGTTATTCAACCTTTCTTTTGTGAAATCTAAATCCATTAACTATACATGATTCATACTTCTTAACCACATCAAGCGGTAGATCTTTAACCCAATAAAGATAAGATGACCTGTCTCCCCTAGTCAACTCTTGTAGCTTAAGCACCTAATGAAAACAAAGAAATTGTATGCATGTTACTAAATTATCGACACATCCTACCACAAATATAATAACATACAAACATAATGATTACCTTTGCTTTTAGCCATTGTCTGAATTTAGATGTATGAATATGCTCAACCTCGCTTTCATTCAACTCAGGGTACGTCTCTCTAAGTTTAGTGACATGATCCCTAAATTGAAGATGATTAGTTTGCATTTTCATATATGTTTGTTATAATCTAAAATTAAAAAATCAGATTTAAACTTACTTGGCGTACTGGATCAAAGCTGTATAGTTGAATATGATGTAGTTATGTATTTGCAACAAATCATTTATTTGGAGTCTTTTGTTCTTAAATGCTCCACATGGACGACAAGCCTCCATAAAAATTTCCCATCCTTCCTCTACCACCTTTGGACGATATTCCACTTGACGTCGTGGTCTATTCAACCATGTCTCCACATCATCATTTAAATATCGGGATGCAAATATCA
This sequence comes from Cryptocoryne crispatula var. balansae, assembly GCA_036172225.1. Classification (NCBI taxonomy): domain Eukaryota; kingdom Viridiplantae; phylum Streptophyta; class Magnoliopsida; order Alismatales; family Araceae; genus Cryptocoryne; species Cryptocoryne crispatula. The sequence continues at coordinate 32,025,651 of CM069929.1, read as the reverse complement.
TTGTTTCAGACATAACATATCCTTCGTCAATTGACCCTTCAGGGTATGTTTGATTCCTCACATAAGATTTTAATTTGCCCAGGTACCTGAAGAGTTAGTACCAATAAACATTGATTTCAATCAATCAACAAAATAAAATGTATAAGTGAAATTAATACCTCTCAAATGGGTACATCCATCTACACTGAACTGGTCCAGCAATCCTAGCCTCATCTACTAAATGAATGATCAAATGAACCATTATATCAAAGAAACTTGGAGGAAATATCATCTCCAGATGACATAATGTCCTTGCAACATCTAAGCCTTGTTGGTAGAAGTCTTCAGCAGAAGCAACTTTTGAACAAATGTTTAAGAAAAATTCACAAATGTCACTTAGTGATGAAGAAACATTCTTGTTTGGGATTGCTCTAACAGCAATTGGAAGTAATTGTTGCATAATGACATGGTAGTCATGAGTCTTCAACCCCCATAACTTCTTATCTTTGTCGACAAATCGCTTTGCAATATTTGAAGAGTAGCCGTCAGGAACCTTAACGGATCGAAATAGGTTGAAGATAGTTTCCTTTTCTTTCTTACTACATGTGAATTGGGCAGGTGGTAGCACTATCCTACCAGGCCCAACTTCTTGTGGGAGAAGAGATTCTCGAATGCACATCTTTCGTAAGTCTTGACGAGCTTTCAGCCCATCCTTATTCTTTCCATCAATTGATAGAAGGGTGCCTACTATACTCTCGCACACATTCTTCTCAATATGCATCAAATCTAAATTGTGACGAAGCAATAAAGATTTCCAATATGGTAACCTGAAGAAAATACTCATCTTCCTCCACCCTAGATACTTATTATCATCCTCCTTACTTTTTCTTTTCCTCTTGCCCTTCTTATTTTCAAGACATTTTGCAACGTGTGAATTAAAATCATCTAGTTGTTGTATTATTTCCGATCCGTATAACGCCAATGGCTTGTCACCCCATTCTTCATGACCATCAAATTGTTTACTCATTTTCCGAAATTTATCTTTGTTTGCTAGCCATCTGCGATGACCCATGTAACAAAACTTTCCACTACATTCTAGCCAACTTGAAGAGGTGTCCTTGTTACAATTAGGACAAGCCAATCGACCTTTTTTACTCCAACCTGACATGTATGCACATGCTGGAAAATCGTTAATAGTCCACAATAACGCTGCACGTAGATGGAATTGCTCACATTTAGCTGCATCATATGTATCTACACTCTGCCAAAGAATCTCAAGTTCCTCTATGAGCGGTTGCAAGAAGACATCAATTTTGTTACCAGGACCTTTCGGCCCAGAAATTAGAAGATAAAGAAAAATATTTGTACTCTTCATACACTCCCAAGGTGGTAAGTTATAAGGAACAACTAACACCGGCCATGTACTATGAGTGACACTTATGTTTCCATAAGGGTTAAACCCATCACTCGCCAGTCCAAGTCGTACATTCCGACATTCTAACCCAAAATCATCAATGGCATCTAGTTGTTTCCAACAAGCCGAATCAACTGGATGTCTTAGGATACCATCTTCTTCACGTTCCTCTTCATGCCATCTAATACCCACAGATGTTTTAGAGCATGTGAAGAGTCTCTTCAAACGTGGAATGAGTGGAAAATGACGAAGAACCTTTTGAGGTACCCTTTTCTTTTTTACCACACCACTTGACTTGTATGACTTCCATCGGGATTCTCCACATTTTGGACAATATTCGGACGTATCATGATCTTTCCAAAATAAGACACAATTATTCGGACATACATGTATCTTTTTATAACCGTACCCTAGCTGGTCAAGTATTTTCTTGATCTCATAAAAGGATGGTGGTAATGATGAGCCATCTGGGAGCACCTCAATCAACAGCTTCAACAGAATATCAAAATTTTTATTACTCATACCACTCATACATTTAATAGACATCAACCTAATGAGAAATGAAAGTTTGCTAAAATTTTTGCATCCGTGATAAACAGGTTGGTTGACATCGTTCAGCATGTCAAAAAAGCTCTTAGAATCCTTATCATGTGCTCTTTCATCAGAATGTACAGGAAAGACATCATCTAACATCTGATGCATGTTTGAATCGACCCAAGTCTCTTGGAGGTTCTCATGACTTGATCCTTCGCCATAAAATTTCCAAAATTTTTTGTCCTTTATAACACCATCGATATAAAGGTGGGCTCTAACAACATCATTCTCACATTTATTCATACATGTGCAATTCACACATGGACATCTAATCTTATGACTCGATGGCATATTTGTATATGCAAATTTTATAAAGTTGTCAACACCATCATAGTAACCCACCACATTTTTTGGCAAATCCATCCAACTCCAATCCATATAACTACAGAGCAAGAGATAAAAATTAGTAATCAGTTTGGGAACAAAGCAATCATAACTAAAGGCTGACTTCGGTCCTGTGGCAACTAAAAATGAAGAGAGAATGATAGCAAGAACCTAGATGAATAATTGGTGCACATAAAAAGATCTAATACTTGAAAATCATGAGTAAGACGTCTAAAGAATAACAAAGGAATCACCTAACAAAATAGGAAACTAAGTACACATTACTTGCCAGCAAATTATTGAAAATAGACTTCTTAATCCCAATCTGATGTATAAATGTGTTACCTCATTTTCTTCAACCTTCAAACAATGATTTGTAATCCCACCTATCACCTGATACATCGAATGCAAATATGAGCAATGTCATCACTGACGGCTTCCTCTTCCAAGAATAAGAATAAGGTAATAACAGAATACTTATTTTGACAACATCATACGATGGGCTTACCTCTTCCAAGAGGAGGCAACTCCTCTGCCTCCGTCCGCAGAAAATACCAAATCCTGACGGCTTCCTCTTCCTCCGTCCGCAGAATACCCAAGTGCGGTGCGGCCTAGGGCACAGAGAAGGCAATGTCGATGGTTGAAGATGCAACCGAGAAGGGAGGAGGCAATGTCGAGGGTTCGAAGTCGTTTGTGCGGAGGAGAAGCACAGAGGAGGGTTTGGAGGGCGGTGCTGTGTAGAGGGCGATGCTGTCGGGAGGGAGTGCTGAAGGCGGGCGCCGGTCAGTGAGAGAGAGATGAAGGCGGGCTTGGGGCTGAAGCCGGGCTCCGGTCGGGAGGGAGAGCTGAAGGCGGGCTTGGGGCGGAAGGCGGCCGCCGTTCGGTGAGGGAGAGCTGAAGGCCGGCGCCGGGCTGAAGGCGGGTGCCGGTCGGGAGGGACAGCTGAAGGCGGGCGCCGAGCTGATGGGCTGAAGGCGGGCGCCGGTTGGGAGGGAGATACAGTCGACGACGGGCACGGTCGGGAGGGAGATACAGTCGACGGCGGTCACGGTCGGGAGGGAGAAATCGTCGAAGGCGGGCGTCGGCAGGATTGGGGAAAATTGAAGGCGGGGCGGCCGATCGGGACTCGGGAGGGAAATTACGCGGTCGGGAGGGAAAATACGCAGTATTAAACTGTTACTAATATTAATACATTATTTTTATTATAAAAAATATTAAATTATATATTATTACATTTTTAAAAATTAAAAGATTTATTATATTACATATTATAAAGTAATGTTAAGTTAGCACTAAAAAAATTTTGTTATTATATTATTGTATTTATATATTTTTAATATTATACTTAATTATTATTTAAATACTTTTAACTTTATTAATAACTTATTTTATATTCATATAAATATTAAATATTTGTATTATTATATTACTCTTTTTATTATAGCTATTATACATTTTCTATATTTATTTATTATTTTTATACTTTTTTAATATTAATATATAATAGATTATTAATATTTTTAACATCCATCTTTTAATTTTATTCAATGAGATTACACATTTTTATAACAATGTAATTTCCTACGGAGGTGAATCCGTAGGCACTTAGTAGGTATTGATAGTTTTACCTACAAATGATCAAATTAGTAGATATAGCGAGTAGGTGAATGTAACATTTACCTACTAATTCTTACCTACGGGCAATGTTTTTGTAGGTAAAGCGACGATTTCTTGTAGTGTTTTTTCATTTATTTAAGTGTGAGAATAGATGAAATAAGCCCTATTCAGTCATATACCTCTTTAGCTATGAAGATAATCCCAAATTGCAGCTTGTTAGGGCAACCAAATCAGTTACAGATTTAAATTAGCCTAATAGCTATAAAACTTAAGAAGAAAGAGTTAGAACCTAAACCAGCATCGATTAGGCCAATTAAAAGGCCATGAAACCAAAAAAAATAACAAAGATATAGAACCCAAAACATGTCTGGTTATGACAATCCAAATTGGAAATCATAAATCGAAAACTAGTTTGGATTGGCTTAAACGACCATAATAAAAAAAGAGGTAGATCCCATTTTATGACCATTTAAGCCAATCCAAACTAATTACCTATTTACATGGGCTTAAATGGCCATAAAGACCAAAATAAGGGTTAATCCAAACTAGTTTGTGTTATAACTGATAGAAATGTATGTCTTACAAACTAATCATATGTGATATGATTCAACATTTTTAGAAATATCTCATTCAAATAATTAAGCAAATTTTTATTACTAAAATTTATTAGATGCGTACATCGTAATAAAATCCTTGATCACTTGCAATGATGATTGAATCGATGTGATCATGATAATGAGATTGGTCATATAGAGATATGTGTTTAAAATGTTCTTAGTCATAAGATCCTTGAGATGGGATATCAAGGATCTGGATAGACTAGTGTATGTGATATCTTCTCTTGTGATGAGAATGACTGATTTCATTCATCATTAGTATGGAGACACTAAGATACACATACATGTGCTCATTAGTTGAATAAGATTACTGAACTAACCAAAGTAGAAAGTCTAAATGGTATCTTACCGAACTATCAATCAGGATTTTCTATCATCATGATTGCATAGTTGAACATTTAACTTGAGTCATCAAAGATGCCTTGTTGGACGAAACTTGTACTTTAACTACTGATTTATGGACCACAGTTTAGATGGTCTAGTATAGCAATGGATTGGGTACAAGAAAAACCCATTGAAGATAAATGAGTGGACAATAAGGGATCGTCTACTCTTGGTAAGTGAAAATAAATGTCGTATGAAATAATACTCTAAATTTCTGACCATGGTAGAAATGATAATTGAAAAAAGAGTTTTTTAATTGATCCAATTTTGAGTACACGATCTTATAGAGTTGGTACATTGAGGAGTTGATAGTTATTACCATACTCTTTTCTGACTAGGACATTGGATAGATGAGTGTTTATATACATGCGGTAACTGATTATAAAAAATAGAAAAGCTCAATGGATATAAGATTATCTCCATAGCCATTTGGGATCATAGGATGTAACATGTACCCTTTATGATCGGTAGGCCGCTTAATTTGGTATCATATAATGAATTAAATTAAACTAAATTAATTTATTCTATTTTATTTAGGCCATAACCAAATAGGTTATTGTACTTATCCATAAGTATAATTGAAAAGGTGTAATTTATGGGGATTTTGGGTTTTTTATAAAAAAATTTAAATTCTCTATAAATACTAATAGTTTTAGCCAAACCTATCAAGCCAAAGGTGAAAACCACATCCTCAACTTCTTCCCTACATCCTTTTTTTCTCTAGAAGGCATCCATGGGCGATGGAGCTCCATTTGGGAAGAGTTCTCTTGGCTATCAAGAAGGGAGAATCTACTGTGGATGAAGTTCCTGGGGATATCGCTGGACACCTGACATTTGAACGATTTGAAGAGCTTTAGAAGGTCTTCTTCTTTCTCTCCATGGTATTTGATGAATCTCTATCAGATATATTTGAACCTATTTTGGTTAATTTTCTATTTTTGTCGTTCGATTCTAATTAAGACAAGTTCTAAATGAACTCATAGGAATTGTCATTTTTGCTGCACTAAATTTTGTAGGATGATTCCTTACACTAACTATTTTCTTGATTTTTATGGTTGTTTGGGCCAATCTAAATTAGAGCCATAAAACATAGAAAGGGGTTAGAAATCAAATCGTGATTGGTTAGGCCAATCCAAACTGTATTGGATTAGCCTAAATGTAAGGAATCATCTTTTAAAATTTGGTGTTGTAGAAGTGATGATATCTTTGTGTTTATGTTGATCTTGTATAAATTTGAACTAAATGAAGAAAATCAGAGACCAAATAAAATGGGTTCAAACGTACCTATTACAAATTCATTTAATCTCTTGGAGAGGAAAAGTAAGAACTTTACACACTTTTCAAATTATTCAAGTGTCCGACCTCTAGTAGTATCTACATGAACTTTGTCCATAGACATGTTCTCCCTTGCACTAGACTTGAGAACTCTTTTCGAACAGAGCTCCACTATGCTAAGGACATCCTCCAAAGAGAGAAGGAAGGAGGGAAAAGGCTAAGGATGTGTTTCCCACCCTTGGTTTCATAGGTTTGGCTGAAGCCACCATTATTTATAGAGAAACTGAATTTTTTCATAAAAACATAAAGTTTCCATAAATTATTTCTTTGCCTCTATACTTATAGATAAGTCATTATGTGTGTGACCCATTAGGCCCAATAACCTATTTAGTTGAAGCCTAATTAAAATAAAAAATTTTATTTAATTAAATTTAACATATTATTTGATAAAATGATTTAACGACCTACCGATTATGAAGGGTACAAACAATATCCTATAATCTCAAATGACTATGGGGATAATATTATTTCTATTGAGCCCTATCATCATTAGTTATTGCACGGATATAAACCCTCATCTATTTAATGTCCTGGTTAGATAGGAGTACGGCATCGATCGTCAACCTCTTAGTATACTGACTCTACAAGATCTTGTACTTGTAATTAGATCAATTGGAAAACTCTTTTTCTAATTATCCTCTTTGTCATAGTTAGGGATTTAGATTACTATCACATAGGATATTTACCCTCACTTACTGATATTAGATGATCACTTATTGTCTACTCAATTACCTCCACTAGAATATTCTTGTACCAAATTCATCACTATACTAGACCATCTAAATGATAATCCATAAGTCAATTGTCAAAGCATAAGATATGCCCAAAAATACATCTTTGGCGACTCTAGTCAAAGGTGTCGACTCCGAAAACGGGTTCGATATCGGCACCTCAAGAGAAGGTGAAAGATGGAATTGGGGAAAAGGGGAGTGAATCGAAAAACACTTGGAAAGCTGTAAAAGATCCTCACCTCGGTCCCACACTCACATTGATCCCCGAACTTTCATATCACGGTGTCGCTCGAGCACCGGAGATGGTTCGGGTCATGTGGGAGGAGAGTGAGGAGGAGATGAAATTAGAACATAAGTAAAAGGTGGTCGCCAGGAGCCGCGGGCTCCGCTTTATAGAATAAAAACAAGAGATGAGTTGATTTGACCGTGTACCTTAGCGCGGGAGATCGGGATATGGGTTCAACCTTCTTCTTCCTCGGCTGGCTAATGAAGAAGAGTCTCCAACCGATGCTAGCTTGATAGACCTGTGCAACTAGAATAATAAACCAAGTGAAAGAAAACGATTAGAACTATGGGAAGTGTAGTAACTATAGTAAGAAGATGAGAAAGAAGCAATTGGAATTGGACTCACCGGCTTCGGGGTGAGCCTTAACCCATTTTTTTTGTATTTTTGATTATGTATAAATGATGAAAATGAACTAAAATATGCTTTAAAACAGTAAATGAACTTAGTTAAATGAGTTGAGGAAGCTTATGGAATGGATCGGCTTGAGTTGAAGCCGAGTTGGTTGAAGAAGGCCGGTTCGGGTAGCTTTGCACCCTTCTGGCGCGACTTTGGTGCAGAGGATGCTACAGACGACCCTGATGTCAGAATCAAGTGACGTTTGTTGGAGTAGACAAAAGACTCATAGAGAAAGAGTTCCTATGTTGATGATTTCTCCTAAATCTTCCTGTATAAGTCTGTAAAAATTATGAAAGTGGGCGGATAAAGAAAACAAAACCTGGATGCGCGCCCTTGTTACAAAAACCACCACGAACAAAAGGCTAGTCGGAATTGAGTGCCGTCAGTTGGAGATGAAAGAGGAAGAAGAGAGGAACAACTTATATGTTGAATACTTTTGCAGAAGGAGTCCCAGATTTTCTTCAGAAGTCTATGAAGTCGGTTGATGTAGAACACCCGGATCGAGCCTTCTCCTTCACTTCGGGATCGATCTCTCGATGTCGGATCGTCTTTGGACGTCGAGATGGCTTTGGAGAAGAGCTTGGATGACCTATGGAAGAGCTAGGCATGGGGGGTTAACCTTGGGTCATTGAGAATGGCCCTCAATTTATAGGGGAAGGAAGCCGGTGCAAAAAATGGAAACTGGACCGACTGCGCCCCCGCTTTTCAAAGGGGTCGAGGGCACGCAGGGTGCGCCCTCAAACCAAGGGCGCGCAGGGCGCGCCTCCACTTCAGGGGCATAGTCTGCGCACCCCCCTGTTTCAAAGGGAGCGGGGGCGCAGTACGCGTCTCACTGCTAAAAATCGACGGAATCTTCTGGAAATTGCTAAAAATCGACTTGACATACGTAACTTGCCCCCGAACCAGGGGCGCGGTACAAATAATCAAAAAATTTCAACGGAAACCTTCCAAAAACCCGGTTTAGAAGGTGCTAATTGGAGAAATTTCCAATTTTTGGAAACTGACCGCGCCCCCGCTTTTCAAAGGAACCGGGGGCGCGCAGGGCGCGCCCTCCTCTTTCAAAGGGTGCGGGGGCGCGGTACACTCTCTCTCCTACGCGCGTGTTCTGCAAGTCGTATCTTGCAAACGGGATGTCCGATTCGGCTCCCGTTTGTCGCGTTGGAAAGAGGACGTTCAAACGCACCTCCTCAAGTCAGTAAACCAGCCGGCATGACTCCCAAGATGTTCGCACGGTGCTTTCTACCGGTTCACCCTCTCGCGGAAAGCCAAAACCCGTGGCGAAGATCCGAAAGAATACGGTTCCGATCGAGAAATCTCGGGTTGACTCGGGATGACTTAAAATGATGACCGAACAAGTCCGGTATGATCGGAAAACCCGAAATCATCAAAAAATCTGAGATTAACTCGGTAAACATGAACCAAACATCGGAAAAGCCGGTAAACCCTAAAATTGACCGAACCGGACGTATGGCCCCGGTTGATGAAAATATTCGGCTAAAATCGACCCGGATGACCCGAAAAGACCCGGTGATGACCGGAAAGGCTTAACGCGTGGTCCAGGATAGCCGTGTCAGTATAGATCGAAAAGGCCGTAACGAAAGCCGTCATTGACCGACGCTTACCGGAATGACTTCTCGGAAACCCTGAATGTTACGAAACACATGCGGGACTCCCGAGACCTTCAATTATGGACCATTCAAGGTCGGTCATCGAGCAGGCTTTGTGATTTTACAGTTCACGTGCGGCTCTCGCTTGAAGGTTTCGGTAATATTCCGGAAATCATTGGTCCATTCTCAACTTACAAGGGGCTCCACCAATGTCCTTAGCTAATGTCCATGAGGTAATCCGGATCAGATAATGGTCAAATAAAGGATATCGCCTATGGAATAAGAGTCTAGGGCTCCGAATCAGGCCAATTTGGCATGTCTATAGCTTGCCTCGCCTTGATGTCGGCTTTGCAAGGGAATGACATGTAGCGGAGCGGAGCGAAACTTAGAGAAAGCATAGTGAAGCGAGATGAATCATAGTGGAATGTAGTGGAGTGAAATGGCGATGGACTGAAATGGTGACATCAAGGTGTAGATATAGACACGCTTAACGACCAAATTCGGCAAGACGAATCTCTTCAAGTCTCCTGGTTAACCGCCATGTTTCATCAAGTCTTCCTATGTTCGATTGGTAAAAGATGTGCCATTGGCATGAGAGAAGAATAGCCAACCCCCAACGCGGTGGGGAGTCCCTGAAACATGGGTTCGTAGGTTCATCATCAGCCGGTAACCCGATCTTTGCCGTGTTCCTGTACTGTGATGGGCTAAAGTTTTAAAAGAGATATGTTTTGAAAAAGTAAAAGAATACCAATCGAGCACATTCAGGCTCTCTGATTCATTTAAGTCTTCCAAGAGACAAGACTTGATTCAGAATGGAATGATCTCAGATTCCGAAAGGCAAATGTATAAGCATAGACCGTGAAGATAGTGACGGTGCAAGTTCTGATCAAATAGAAGGCCCTTGGCGGGACGAATTGACTGCCACAGTGGGATGAATAGCAAAGAAGTTGCAATGGCCACAGTGGTGAAAAGAAATGAAAGATTTGAGGGAACAAAGTGATTACCGAACACGGTGGGATTAATAGACACGGTGGGATGTTAGAGAGGTTGGTAGGACTAGAGATCATGGTGGGATTAGAGAACACAGTGGGATTAGAAAACATGATGGGATTCAGAATGATCGGAATTATGATACAAGAGGGTGAGAAGGTAAAACTTTTAAAAGGATGTATGCAATGATAATGAAAAATGCAATGCAACTAATACTATATGATGCATGCTGGTCTCAAGAAAACAAAAACAAAACTTGTATAACAAATAGTTGAAGATATAGATTGTCTATGAGGTCAAGATACCCATTCGGGAACCATCGTCCCTCACAGCACAACTTTGGCTTATCCGTGAGTATTAGAGATGACCCGACCGTCGTAGATTTTGATGAAGGGGATCTCGGGTCAAGTCTTCTCCATGCTCATGGTCTTCAACAAATAATGCATAAGATAATAACACACGACTAGCGACATATATGCTAGTCGGCAAGTTATGGGGGTTTCCCATGTCCGTTCTTCTGTTTCTGCGAGCAATTCCTGTCTTTCATCAAAATGTTAGTTATGAATGAACAATGATGTTCAATCGACCTTAATAAAGATCAAACATAAATATATTGGATTTAACAAATTTTTCAGAATTTTTTTCTGAATTTTTCTGAATTTTTGAGGATTTTTCAAAGAATTTGACCGAACGTGCCCCCGAACCGGGGGCGCAGCCAGCGCGCCCTATGTTTGAGGGTGCGGCCTGCGCGTCCCCACTTCGGGGGCGCGTTCGATCCCAGTTTCCTATTTTGACCGGATCCGAATCCGATTCAAATCGGGACCGATTTCCCCTATATAAATACCTCTTAGGACGACCAGATCGTCCTACCAACACCCAGGATGGCTCCTCCTTCGAAAAAGCAGTGTGTTAGCTCGGTTCGAGGTATTTCAAGTGTCCCGGGTCATTTGAAGGCCAGAATCGGCGCTGACTTGGTAAGTTCGCTGCCAATTTTAGCTTTCAACCACTTTCTTCTTCTTTTTTCTTAAAGAATTATCTTTTACCTCCTGTTTAGGTGTAGGATTACCCAAACTTCCCTGGGCCTCGCCGGTATTGCTCTCCTCCCTGGCTTTCCGGCTTGCTTGACGTCCTCGGCTTGTCGGTCAGAGCGATTCTTCGAGATTGGGGCTTAACCGGGCTCTTGATCCATGCTAAGCAATATTCAGGCTACTCTCTTGACTTCGGCTTGATGGGAGCTCTTGTTGAGTTGTGGCATCCTGACACTCACACATTCATGTTCAGCAGCTTTGAGTGTACGGTTTTTCTTGAAGAGGCAGAGCTCCTTCTCGGCCTCCCTCGGACTAAGAAGGGAGAAACTGAAGGTATGTTCATCCCTTCAGGACCCCTCTCTTGCTTGGAATTCTTGCAGGATTTCGTCGAGACTCGACAGATCAGCACCTTGTTAGCCGGCAAGCGAATCAGTGTTCCCAAGTTGGCGGCTTGGACAATCTCTCTTCTGACGGCTCCTGGTATGGATGAAGACCGGATTCTACGTGGTGCAAAGGGTTTCGCGGCTTGCCTTTCCGCGGTGTTCTTGTTTCCTGCGGAGGATGGTTTCCTAGAGGTTGATCAGCTTTCATGCATCCGCGGCATCTGGAGCGGTGCGCGGTTGGGGCCTTCAGTCCTGGGCTTCTTGTACTGCGGATTGTCCGCAGCTTGTGTGGGTCATCCTCCCTTCGGCAGTGCGCTTCTACTGGCTTGTTGGGCCGATCTTCACTTCAAGTTCAATCTAGCCGGCGAGGTGGCCACCAGGTCACAGCTCTTCCGCCGTAGCCCCTTGTTCCCATATGTTGATGCACTTGGCTTTGGCGAGAGAGTCGCCAACAGGTGTGCATTGGTGAAGAAGAGGCCAGAGTGGCGTGCTCACTTTGCCTCCATGAACCGTTCCAGCTTCTTGCACTCTTCTGCTGCCCTGATGCAGAAGGACTTCCAGGTGTGCTTTGTGCCTGGCGTTGATCTCCGCCTGGTTACAGGTTCGGCCTTCGTGTTGTACAATGCTCACCGTTGCCACTCTCAGATCGGCTTGCCTCGGTACGAGTTGCCCAAGCTATCCCACCTGCAACCTATCAAGGGTAGGCAGCTTGGCTCAGCGGATGACGAGGAGGAGGCGATCTCAACCATTGCCTTGTGGGAGACGAGTTGGGTGCGCCGCCCAGGCCTCCTGATTGAGGAGGACCCTGATCGGAAGCGCCGCTACATCTCCGTGTTGAAGCTTTTGCTTGCTTGAGGGTTTTCTTTTCCTGTTTTAACTTGTCAGACATGTTGTTTTTATTTTGAATAAACAATGATTTTTTTATAAAAAATTTGAGTGAAAATTCAATAGAAATTTACCTTGTTTCATAAAAATGCAAGACAGATGTTGACAATTATGATGAATATGTCTTGTTATTTTTCAACACCTTGAATATTTTTTAATATGAAACAAGATATTTTTTAAAGGTTTTAACATGCCTTTTTTGTTTAGGTAATTTTTCAGAGAAAACCGTGAGTCTGATGAATTTTCTTTCGGTTACTCCTTGATCGGCTCGATTTTCTGAATAGCATGGTGCTTTCTGAAATTTTCGCCATTTTTATCAATTTTGGTCCTAAAAAATACATTTTTAGTCATTTTTGACTAATAACTGCATAGAATTTTCTCCTGACCGTTGAAAAAATGTTAGCTAGTGATAATAAAAAGCATGAATATGTCTAGCTAATTTAGGAATTGAGACATTCAAAGTTATGTGAAAAGAGAGATTTTTGGTGAGAATTTAAAGAGAATTTTTCTTCACAAAATTATTTTGAGCAAACCGTGCATCAGATCGGGATTCTTTCGGTGGCGTTGTGATCAGCTCGATTTTGTGAACCTTGGGTGATATTTTCAAATTTCTCCCATTTTCACATTTTTACTCTCTATAAATATCCCCTGGGGGTAAGAATATCTCATTTCCACCTGTACACTATCTCTCCTCACCCCAGAAGCTCCAGAGCTCCAACTCAGATCCGGAGTCCGAAACTCCGTCAAAGGTTAGTGCCCCTGTTACAAAAAATGTAGATTGGGTTTTGCTCTTCGATTTGGTTCAAGTTTCACGTGATTCCGAGTTGATTCGATGAAATTATCGTGAAAATAAGGATCGAGCAGGTGAGAGGGTGCGGTCAATGAAACACGTTGACCGCACCCTCGGATTGGGGGCACGCAGACCGCGCCCCCGGTTTGAGGACGTGCAGACCGCACCCCTATTATGAGGGCGCGCTCAGCACGCCCTCAACCTCTCCAAAAGAGGGGAGGGCACGTTCGGCTGATTTTTTTTTTCTTTTTTTATGAATGAAATAAATAAAAAAATGTATGTAACAATTGTCGACTCTGAAAATTCGACGGGTCCTCTCCTTTTCAGGGAAGTCTGTGAATCCAGATCGTCACCTCAAGAGGGGATGAAAAAGGAATAAAACTCGGAAAGCAAATCTCACCTCGATCCCACACTCACATTGATCCCCGAACTTTCATCCCTTGGCGTTGCTCGATCACCAAAGAGATGGTTCGGGTCATGTGGGAGGAGGGTGAGAAGAAATAAACGTGGTCGCCAGGAACCGTGGGTTCCGATTTATAGATTTAAAATGACCGTGTGTACCTTAGCGTGAAGAATGTGAGTTAAAGCTTCTCCTTCTTCGGCCGGCCGATGAAGAAGAGTCCTCAACGTGGTGGGTGCTTGATATTCTGTGCAACTAGACAAAAAAACAAGTGAAATAGGCTATTAGAACTAAACAAAGTGTAGTATATGTAAAGAGAATAACATAAAACACACAATTGACTAGAAACTGACCGGATTCGGGTTATCTCTAACCCCCTTTTTTATTTTCGGAATAACAGAATAAAAGTAATGTAAAAAATGTAAAAAATGTAAAAAATGATAGGAGTATAGAGAATCACTAAAAAAAGAGATAGGAAAAAGAACTGAAAGATTCTGAGTTGAATAAAGAAAGATATAGTCAAATCTGTGTTGTCGAAAAAGCTGAGCAGCAGTCCAGGATCTGCCAGGCGTGACTTTTCTTCTGCGCTCGTCACGACCAGCCCCGACCTCGAAATCAAGTGCCGTCTATTGCAAACTGAACAAGACTTGGAGAAGAAGAACTTAGTTGAAGAGAGCTTGGGCAGCAGACGTCCACACCCTACTGTAGAGGCCGAGGAAGAGAGACTTGGCAGATCACCTGCAGAACAGCCTTCCTCCCTCTTGAACCGACTTTTCTCTCTCTAAAAATCACAAAATCGATGCAGGAGGGAGTTTGGACGTTTTGAGATGCCTGGGGAGTCATGCTCATGCCTTTGGAACGACCGGAATATGAGTTAATTTATAGGAGAACGAGCAGCGTTATCAAGACTAAAAAATAGGGGCCTTGCGCCCCACCCCTGGGCGCATGTGCCCCCCAGTGAGGGTGCATGGGCACAAATCCCGAGAAAAGAGTCCTTATCCAATCGGCGGTTCAGTGGTAGAGTCCCGGTGAAAAACTAGGTCCCTCGTGCCTCCAGGGTAGGGCGCATGTGCCCTCAAGTGAGGGCACATGGTCACGTGCCTCACTGGTAGGGCGCATGGCCATGTGCCCTGGGTCCCGGGCGCATGTGACCAGGAACCCGGGTGCATGAGACTAGTTTCGCGCGTCCTTCTTCCGGAAGCCATTACGAACATTCCCGAATTCGGAATTCGACGCCATTTGTTGCGTTGGAAAGATAACAAGCCGAAGAATATTTCTATAGCATCGGATCAGCCATCACACCCTCCAAAACTTCAGAATTTTATCCGGAAGTTAGGGCAGTGAACAGAAGATCCGATACAAGTCAAAATGACTCCGACGGCAAACCGGAAAGGCACGGAATGCAACAATACTTGTCCGGAGTGTGAATATGACCATAACCTTCAATGCATGATCATTAGACATTGGTCATTCAGCCAACTTCCATGTTTACACGATTTACGTGTGGCTTTCGCTCGAAAATTATGGCTTTTTGCAGAAAACTTCGGAAGGCATCTGATTTCGTTCGGCGAAGCTTCAAATCAACTTTTAAAGACCCGGAATCATTCTAAGGTCAATCACACATGTTACCCTATAAAACATGAGTTTTATGCTCTGAATTAGGCGAATTTGGCGTGTCTACAGCTTGCCTCGCCTTGATGTCGGCTTTGTAAGGGAGTGGCATGTAATGAAGCGGAGTGATTCATAGTGAACTGTAATGGAATGCAAGTGAACGTAGATGAATGTAGCGGAATGGAATGGTGATGGACTGAAAAGATGGCATCAAGGTGTAGATATAGACACGCTTATCTACCTGATCTAGCAATATGAATCTCGCTGAGTATTCTAGATCACTTTCATGTTCAATCAAAACCTCATATAATTGACTGGTAAAAGACATGCCCTTGGCACGAGACATGAAAAAGTAAATGATAAAGGATAAAAGGATGTAGCCAACCCTCAGCGTGGTGAGGAGTCCTCGAATTCGTAGGTTCATCATCAGCCAGCAACCCGAACTTTGCTGTGTTCTTGTACTGTGATGGGCTAAAGTTTTAAAAGAGATTGATCTTAAAATGAAAAGAATACCAATCCATCATATTTGGAATCTCAAGTTCATTCAAGTTTCACCAAAATACTCAGTTTAATTCTGAGTGGAATAATCTCAAATTCTAAAAGGGTTCGTTTTAAGCATAACAAAATTGCTCGGGTATCGTGAAAACCATGAATCACGCTTTGGCAGAAAACCAAGTATTCGGAAAATGACAAGACAGACTTAAGCCATAATGAGATTGAAAGATATGGTGGGACTAACATAGTATGATGGTAAAGAAGAAACAATGGCATGACAATTGCCATGATGGGATAAAATAAAAGACACGGTGGGATAAAAGAAAGGACAAAATAAAACATGGTGGAACAAAAAGAAAGGAATAAAACATGAAGGGATAAAATTGGTAATGATAAGAATGAAAAAGAGATGGATATGCAAACATAGAAAATTATGTAGAAAATAGTTGAAGATATAGATTGTCTATTGGAGGTCAAGACACCCGATTAGGAACCATCGTCCCTCCAATGTTCAATTTTGGCTTATCCGTGAGTGTGAAGAAATGACCAAGCCGTCGTAGATTTTGTTGAAGGGGACCTCGGGCCCAGTCATTTTCACTCTCAAGGTCTTCAACAATAATGCTTATAATACGTATCAAATGGACCTAACATAACTAGATGGCAAATGATAAGAGTGAGGTGAAGTGCAAAATGAAGTGATGGTGATGATGTGAGATTGATGAGAATGTGGATTTGAGTGAAGTCTTCAGGCGTGGTGCATCGACCAGCATGTCTGGTCCATCCTTGTCTTGCCTTTTGACGGAATACAACACCATGAGAATGTTCAGCTGGGTGGTGCTTCCTTTCTTTTCGCCGCAAGGTTGGCATGACGTTCCTTGGGGAACATTGATCTCACCAATTCACCTATTAGGACTAAAAAGGTTTCCTGCACATCTTTGGTTAATACCCAACAGACGGAATTGTCATATGAAGCAAATTGTTCATGAAATGATCAACTGAAGATTTTACTATTAGAACCATCATTTGGATGTCAAAACAATGTTTTTGATGATGGTTCCTTTAGCAAAAATGTAACTTTTAACATTATAGACAATTTTTGAATTTTTGAGATTTTTCTTAATTTTTCGAATTTTTTGTCCATGTGCCCCCGATTAGGGGCACCTGGCCATGCGCCCTGGGGTGGGGCACCTGGTCATGTGCCCCCAGATGAGGGCACATGCGCCCTGAGGCCAATATTTTTTTTTTTAGAAAAAAAATGTACCTAATGGCCCTTCTCTTTTGCTCCTTCAGCCCCTGCAAACACTTAGCAAAGATGGTTAATTTTTCATCATGACTCATCCCTTTGCCTGTATATCGTTTGCCTTGATTTTGAGTCCAAGGGAGGAGCCTTCTTAACAAGGTGGAATAAAACAAATGACTTAAATGAAATAGTGGTAAGGGTTGAGAGAACTTACCTGCCGTGGTGTGAATCTTCTCCTCTTCTACATTGAAATGCCTGAAACACTTGACAGAAAGGGGATTAGATCTTCACCGTGACTCATCCCTTTGCCTATTATGGTCAACTTTGACTTAAGTCAAAGGGAAGAGCCTTTTTAACAAGGTAATTAAAGTAAAAATGGATATACAATGCAGAAATGAAAATATGCATGACAATCAAATAAGCATGGATGCAACTAAGGCAATGATCATGACTGAGCAAAATTTTTTTTTTAGTTTTCTTAGAAATATTCATTTTTTTTTTGGATTTTCAAAAGTATTCAATTTTTTTTTGGATTTTTGAAATATGCAAATTTTTTTTGAAGTTTTAAAATATGCATTTTTTTTGGATTTTTGAAACATGCATTTTTTTGTAGATTTTTGAAATATGCATGTTTTTTTGGGTTTTTGAAATATGCATTTTTTGGGGGTTTTTGAAATATGCATTTTTTTTGAAATATTCCTTTTTTTGTGGAGAAAATGCTAGTATTTGAGACAAGTCATCGGTCTTTGGGGTTTGTCAAGACTCAAGTGGTAGATGCCACATGCAAAAATAAAGTTCCCTACCTAGAATCCTTCTAACCTTCTTCCTTTGATCAGCTTGGATTCCACCTGGATTTGGTCGATTTACCCTACCCAAGAGGTTTAAGAAGGAAGAGTATAGAGGAAGTCCTTGATAGGGTTTGAAGATGTTGAGTGGGATTTCTCTACTCACTCAAATTACCCATTGGGGTTCGGCCTCTTTGGGTTTTTCTTTCTTTTTTTGCTTTTTCCTATGTGGCACATATTTGGACAGATTTTTTTGACCCGTGGGGACATTGCCCATCTTTTAGTGCCTTTTGCCTTGACTATCATTCTGGGTACTCATTCAGACATGTTGATCATTTTTCTTTTTCTAACCTGAGGGGTTCATTGCCCATCTTTTGGCACCCTTTTGCACCCTCTCAGACGGCCTCCTACTAGGGTGGCGAGTGTTTTCGATACTACCCCACTCTAATCTTCTCTCCCTATCTTGGACCGAGTAGAAGAGAATAGGGTAAGGGTACTCCTTCCATTTCTAGATTTCTGCCTTGCCTTTCGCAAGTGTCGGGTTGTCTGGATTCTAGGATCGGGAAGTGTTGTGTGTGTAGGATGGTACCTACCCTTGACTTCTCACGAACAACCTAGGATCGATGACTTGAGGTTATACCAGTGGTTTCTCCATTTTTATGGAAAGTACTTTTTGAGGTAAACTCCATTCCAAGGATGATTCAATTTTTCTCCATCTGCATTAGTCAATTCATATGCATTACCTGGATACTTTTCAGTGATTAAAAAAGGCCCTTCCCAGTTAGGTTGCAACTTGGAGCGGGGACCCCCTGGCTTAACGAATATGCGTTTGACTACCATCTCACCGATCTCGAATTTTCTCTCGACCACCCTCTTTTGATAAAACCTTTTGAGTCTATTCTGATAAGTCCGGGCATGCTCGGCGGTGGCTAGCCTTCTTTCATCCAAGAGTTCAAGCTGTGCAAGGAGAGATTCTCTTCTCACATCAACAGAAATATCCCTGTCGAGATGAACTCGGAGAGATGGAAGTAATACTTCGTAAGGAACCACTGCTTCCATCCCATATGCCAAAGCATACGGGGTTTGTCCAGTGGGAGTCCTTACAGAAGTACGATAAGCCCATAGAGCATCTACAAGCTTATCAGGCCAGTCGACAAATTTGCTAGACTTACAAGATTTCTTGATGATTTTGATTAAGGTCTTGTTGGTGGCTTCTGCTTGACCATTGCCTTGAGGATAGTATGGTGATGAATGATGCAATGAAATGCAATACCTGTTGCAAAGATCACGCAGATCTTGAGAAAGAAATTGTAGCCCATTATCGGTGACGATGTCGCTGGGGATCCCGAACCTTGCCAGGATGTTGCGCTTGATGAAGGAGCAGACTGTTGATGCTTTAATCTCCACGAATGCTTCCGCTTCAGCCCACTTTGTGAAGTACTCCGTTGCCGTCAGAATGAATGATTTTGAGCGCATTTCGGAGTTGAGGTCACTCAAGGGGCCAATGATATCAAAAACCCACATGGCGAAAGGCCATGGGGCATGAATTGGATGAAGGGAAGATGCGGGAGACTGAATCTTGTCGGCATGGAGTTGACATGAATGACAATGCCGGACAAAGATGGAGAAGTCTTCTTCTAGAGTTGGCCAATAATACCCATGTCGGATGAATTTCTTAGCAAGGGCTTGGGCATTCACATGACCACCACAAACTCCAGAATGTGCTTCCTTTAGCACCAACTCAGCTTCTTCTTCATCAAGACATCTGAGTAAGATTCCACTTAGGCTTCTCTTATAGAGCACTCCTCCTAGGATTGTATACCTCTGGGATACTCTTCTGATTGCCTTCTTTTCTTTGGTAGTTGATCCAGGTGGGTATGACTGATCTTGACAATACCTCGCAATCTCGTCATACCAAGGTCTCTCACCTTCTTCTAATTCTTCGAACTCAATCAAGGAGATTTCTTCTTTATGTTCCAAGTATTCCTTTCTGTTGAACCATCCTCAATTGCTGGAATTGTCCTCTTACAAATGTGTATAGTCCGCACTTGCCTGCCTAGCGGGACAGATAGAGATGAAGCTAGTGAAGCTAAGGCATCGGCGAGGATATTCTGAGAGCGGGGGACATGGACAAAGGTGAGTTTGAAGAATAGCTTGATGTAGCAGGTGGTGAGCTCCTGGTAGGACTTGAGGTTTGGATGAGAAGTTCGGTACTTGGATAAGACTTGGCGTAGGATCAATTGACTATCACCTATCACCCTCAGTTCAGTGGCACCATGGAAATGAGCGGCCTCCAGCCTGGCCAGCAAGGCTTCATACTCAGCTATGTTGTTGGTTGCTGGAAAGTTAAGCTGAAAAGCTTGTGGAATGGTGACACCTTCAGGTGATAGAAGGACAATACCTATCCCTCTACCATGAGAATTCAGAGCCCCGTCAAAATATAATGTCCAAAGATTGGAAGATCGGACTGACATTAGTTCGTCATCCGAGAACTCCGACCGGACTGGGTCAAAGACGGGTATGGGATGATGGGCAAGGTGTTCAGCAATAGCATAACCCTTGATTGCCTTCTGTGGGACATAAGTGATATCAAATTGGGATAAGAAACTCTGCCATCGCCCTAACCGATCGGTCAAGACTGTCTTCTCTAACAGAAACTTAATGGGATTGATACGAGCAATGAGCTTGACTTAGTGAGCAAGGAAATAATGTTTGAGTTTATGAACCACCCAAACAAGAGCAGCACAGGTCTTTCCTACCACAGTGTACTTCAGCTCACAAGCATCAAACATCTTAGACAAGTAGTAAGTAGCTCGTTCTTTCCCTTCTTCATCAACTTGTGCAAGCACTGCCCCGAGAGAGTTCTCAAGAACTAAAATGTAGAGGACCAAGGGCTTGTCGGGAATTGGTGGTCTAAGTACAGGGGGACTTGCCAGGTATGTTTTCAACCCATCAAACGCCTCCTGGCACTTCGAATCCCATTTAAACTCGGCCCCCGCTTTGGTTAACTCATAGAAAGGTTTACACCTTTGGGAATGTTGTGAGATAAACCGGCGGACAAATTGTAGCCTCCCAATCAATCCTCGAAGTTCTTTCATATTCTTCAGAGGAGGCATACCAATAATTGCCTTGGCCTTGTTTGGGTCGATCTCTATGCCCCTTTTGCTTACTATGAACCCAAGTAACTTTCCTAATGAGACTCCAAATGTACACTTCTTATGGTTCATTTTTAGCTTGTATTCTCTAGCTCGTTGCAAAACTTTCCTTAGCACTTCAGAATGATCTTCCCGATTCTTGGACTTGATAACCAAATCATCCACATACACCTCTACAAGGGTGTGCATCATGTCGTGAAAGATAGCCATCATAGCCCTCTGATATGTAGCACCGTCATTCTTTAACCCAAAGGGCATGACAACATAGCAATATGTTCTCCAAGGTGTAGTGAATGTGGTCTTCTCTTGGTCCTCCTCAGCTAACCGGATCTGATTGTATCCTGAATAGCCATCCATGAATGAAAGCATTTCAAATCCAGCTGTGTTATCAACCAAAACATCGATATGAGGTAAAGGAAAATCATCTTTAGGACACGCTCGGTTCAAGTCCCTGAAGTCTATGCAAATCCGAATTCGTCCATCCTTCTTCATAACAGGGACTATGTTAGCCACCCATTGCGGATATAGGACAACCTTAATAAATTTTGCTTGATGTAGTTTGTCGACCTCTTCTTTCATTTTGACTGCAATATCAGGGTGGAACCTCCTGAACTTTTGTTTAACCGGGGTGGTTCCAGGTTTCAAGGTTAATCTATGATCAACCAATGAATTATCTAATCCCGGCATATCTTCATATGTCCATGCGAACGTGTCCTTATATTCTTCTAAAACTTTGATCAAACGTTGTTCTTCTGAGGGAGTGAGGTTTGCACTGATGAGGATAGTCTTAGGATCTTCTAGGGTTCCTAAATTCAGTTCCTTGGTCGGTTCATTCCCTGTGGCTGATGGTTCTTCAAATCTTCTAAGTCCAGATGCATATGCATCAGCCAAGTCCTCAATTTCATCCTCGGATTCGGGATCCTTCTGTGATACCACCTCATATACTCCCAAAGTATGATCTATGTTATGCTCATCCTCATATCGGATTTCATCTAGCTGGATGGTATTATCTAAAAAGTTTGGCAGCCTTGCACACTCTACGCATTTCTGTGCCAATTGTTGCAGATACCTATTTGGAACTCGCTTACCTCTGACTTTCCTATTTCCTAACCTAACTTGACCTACTGAAGATAAAGCTGGAAATGTGGTATTTACAGTGGAGGGGGGATCGAGTAAATCGATCAATGATTCAGAAAAGAGGGATCCCTGATTTGGAGCACCCTCTGGGATGAGTAGAGATGTCTCCTCGATGGAAATGTGAGTTTCAGAGAAGACGTTTTTTTTTGGAAATTTCAAGTAAAAAAATAGAATGAGCCTGAGTGACTCGAGGCTTTGCTAGAAGCTGACTGAATTAATAGAGAGAAAAACTTAAGAATAAAGGGAAAAAAGGGGCTCGTGGGCCCAATGGTAACAGAAAGTGGACACATGGGTCCAAAACTGATGAAAAAAGTAAACGGGTACGTGGACCCGATTTCAGAAATAAATGGGCATGTAAGCCCATGTTGGGAAAAGCCCTCAGTTCTGAAGTTGATGAGGGAAGTAAATGGGCAAGCTGGCCCAGTAAGAGTAGAAGGTTGAAGAGGGCACATGGGCCCAAAGTGAGTAAGTGGGCCCTGAAGCCCATCCAAAAGATCTAGAAATAAAGGTACGAGGTTCAAACATGACATTGTTGTATTTGGGCCTCGTGGAATGGTTTTGACTTGGGTGGTATGCTTAACTAGATGATCCAAGATTGGTCTGCCCTTGGGTGGTTCTTGATACTCTTCCCCACTTGAGAACAAACGAGTCAAGGATAAGCATAAGTCTTCCAATTCTTCTTCTTCTTCATCTGGAGCCTTTCTTCTCTTGACAGCTATCACGGAACTTTTGCCATCTTCAGCCATCATCATGGTCTCCCCTTTGATAAAGAGTGTATGGAGCCCCATGGCATATCCTGGATGGAAGATCCTCCTTGGGATGGAACCCTCCTCATATCCCAACCCCTGCCTGCGTGGCCTTTTCACAATTTCAATTGGCCGAGTGATCCCTTGAAGATCCTTGCCTAAACCTCTTCCAGGCTGATAGCCCAATTTCATCATCATCCTCCATCCCAGTGTGTCTGGTAGAGAGGCGGTCATGCATATGACTTCTGGTAAATCTCCCGCTAAGATCTGGGGTTGTATTGACAGACCTAGGGGTAAAGAAGCATCGTTCAACTCGTCCCTTATAGGCATGCTAGTCACCTTGACCACCTATCCTTTAAAGGGAAACTTTATGCACTGGTGGTTTGTTGAAGCCACAGCTCCTATTGTCTCCAAGTATGGCCTCCCAAGTATAGCCCGAAAAGTTGGATCCAATTCTAGAACATGAAAATCTGTTATGACCGTACATGGTCCGAGTTTGACTTCTAGAGTGACCACCCCACGTGCAGACTTCTTGGAGTTGTCGTAGGCCGTCACCATGGCACAGGATGGCTTGATTTCTTGCTCAGAAATGCCACACAACTGCAAAGTTTCTGGTGGCATAACGTTGATAGAAGCTCCAGTGTCAACCAAACATGATTTCACTTCAATATTACAGATAACCACAGCCACATGCAAAGCATATCTCCTAAATTCTGGATCTGCTAATTCCTCCTGAGAAAAAGTGAGTGTTGGGTGCTCACTTCTAGGGGCTAACACAGTAGTGATCTTCTCAGGTGGGAGATCTTCATTCACCATGACCCTTTGCAAGTACTGCTGTAGAATCTCCTGGTGCACCTTTGATCTTTTGATCAACTAAAGTATGGAAATACGGGCCGGTGTTTTATCCAAATGCTTTAACAAAACATACGCCGTGCCCGGCAATGGTTCTTCTACTTGTTCCTCCTCCACTTGATCCTGCGGTTGAGTACTAGCTTGGGGAAAGAGCCGCTGGAACATCCTCCCACTCTGAAGCACCGGGGCTATTTGGCGGTCGGGTAGAGGTGACGGGTTAACTGGGGTGGATTGTGGTGGAACAGGTGGTGTAGATGCAGGTATGATAGGTAATGGGATTGGTGGTTCTAGGATGATTGGGTTAGTTGGTAGAGGAGTAGAATTTGGAGGTGGTAGTGACGGTGATACCGGTGGCCTAATAAGAAGAGGCCGGGGTGCAGAAGTGGTTGATGAGTTTAATGAAGGTGTAGGTTGTGGGATTGGTTGTGGTGGTATGATAGGTTGGGGATTTGGAGTGGTAGAGCTCATAGGCTAGGGGTTCAGGTTTGGTGGTGATTGTGGTGGTCGGATGAGCAAGGGCCGGTGTGTAGCAATGGTTGAAGGAGGTGTAGTTAGAGAGGGGGCTGGCCTAATGATGGGCCGGCGAGAAGAAGTGGCGGCCAGTGGTTGGGTTATTGAACTTGATGGTGGTTGTGGAGTAGAAGGTGCACGGATTATTTGTCTAGGAGGGTTCCTAGCAGGAGGCCTAGCTGGGTTGACAGGCATGGTTGCATTTTGGTTTTCTAGTTGCCAACCTTGAGCACGGCTGGCATCTCCCTGGACAATGGAGTGTACTAGACCAATTCCTGTGTTTGGATGTGCTGGTGCCGGTGTTGGAGCGGGAGCATGTAATGGGAGTCGATTCTGAACAATCCCCAAGCCAGGTTGTTGTTGAGGTTGAGCCGGTGGACGCTGCCGCTGCTGCTGCCTAGCCTTCATAGCTTGTATGCATTCCCCCATTTGGACCCAATCAATGCTTCCTTGGTCATTCAGATCGTGGATGTAATCCTTGAATTGAAAGCACACTTCTACAGTGTGACCAGGACATCGGTGGTAAGCACAGTATCAGGACATATCTACATTTGTTGGCCAAACCTCTCTTTCCTTGGGCAATTCCAACTGTTTTTCCGCCATGAGTACATTGAAAATGTCGGTCAAGGAGTAAGGGAGTTGCTGGTAGTTCTCTCTCCTAGGACCTCCCCTTCGTGGTGCCTGATTGGGTGGTGACGGTGCCATATTGTAGGTAGGTTGATGAGGTTGCTGGGGTTGTGCTACTTGTTGCAGGGTTTGTTGTGGTTGTTGTGGTTGTGGTGGCCTAACCTATTGTTGAGGGGGGTAATAGGAAAGGTTTTGTGGTGGGTTTCTAAACTAGTTTTGACGGTTCCCTCCCTGGTTCCCCACAGTGTTTATAGCTTCGTTGTTGACCACTCCTTCGGTTGTAGGCCCAACTGGTGCTGAGGGGGTTTTCCTGAAATTTCTTGGTTTGGGATCAAATGGGTTTATCATGGTGGCATCCTTGAAGTGGGCTTGCAAGTATCGGGCACTGTCATAGAGTTCATTCATTGTGGTAGGACGGTGCATGATCAAGACATTCCTCAAGGTAGGTGTAGTGTTGCCAATGAGCATCTTCACTTGTTCCCCTTCAGAAATCACATCTGTCAGTTTCACTGCCATTCCCCTCCAGCGATCAGCAAACTTTATGAAGTCCTCTTCGGGCTTCATCTTCTCAGCAATCAAATCCGTAATGGAGCATGCTGGTGCCACCCGGTCTCTGTATCTTTGCAAGAATTTGGTCTTCACAATATCGAAGTCTCCTGCCTCAAAGGAGTCGAGTGAGTAGAACCATTCCAATGCAGACCCTTCTAGTGATCGGCGGAACAAGAAGGCAAGAACCCTACGATCATTTTTCCAGAATGAGGATTCATAGAGAAAATCTTTAAGGTGGAGAAAAGGGTTGCCAGTACCATTGTAGCGGCGATAAACTGGTAGCTCAGAAGGTGGCAGGTGTAGGACTGGCAGAGAAGGAATAGAAATCTCAGGCACTGACTTGGAGTCCAGGCAACATCTCAGCCCTTCATAACGTTCATTCATTTGGGTGAGCTGATCCATGATTGCCTGGGTGAGAGCAGGTTCTTGGTTTACTGGAGGGGGTATGTGGTTAGAGACATGATTTTGAAATTGAGGAGCATGACTTGAAGATTGTCCCATGACTTGATGGGCCAAGGGAACAACATGGTTGAAATAAGATGGCTGAACAAATGAGGGTTGAACCACAGATGGTTGAACTATAGATGGTTGAACTACAGATGGTTGTGCTAGTGCCAATGATGGTTGAATCATAGATTGTTGAACAATAGGTGGTTGAATCATAGATTGTTGAACAACAGGAGGTTGAACAAAGGGTGATTGAATGAGTGGCGGTCGAACCAGAGGACAAGGAGATGAGGCAACTTGGTTAATTTCAGCCTGATCTGAGGCCATTTTGCCCTTCACCATGGATTGTATACGGGCATAGGTTTCTGGGTCGGTATAGAGAGATAACTCCCTAAAGAGTTGTTCGACATCACGAGGAGCAGATGGTTGAGGGACCTCTTGCGCTTCTGACTCAAACAATGGATTAACACGATCATCTGACGGATTTGGTTGATGACCCATCTCATGTTCTCGATGTTCAGCTTGTTCCGCCATTCCAACGTGTCTTCCAGACCTTAGTTGCATTGAACTTCAAGGAGAAAGTAAAACAAACAAGTTGACAAAGTAAACAAAGAACTTTTTTTTGGTTTTTTTAGTATTTTGCAAAAGGTTAGAGGTTTGAATTTTTGTTTGACAGGCAAGTGATGCAAAGACTTGAAAGCAAGATTACGCAATGATTTTGATTAAACCTTAGGTTTATGAATTTTGTTAAGAATTGTTCTCTCAACAAATGGGTTAGGATCCTAACTCCAATCTCCAATGACCTAGGTTTCACACAATCTCACCACGTGTAGGTAACGTAGGATGCTTCGGGTTTTGGGGAGTGGTACAACCAACCCGATCGTGAAGAGGAATACTCCACATATGAGGAATTACGGAGGCATTGATGAAAGCCAACCAAGTCAACTAGGAAGGAATATCCCAGAAGAGAGGTCAGAATCCACCAAGAGGGTGTTTTGGATGGGAGGGATAAATGGGAGAGTGAGCTCCCGCCTCAAAAAAGTGTAAAAGAAGGAGGGAGAGAGAAGGAGCAGAGAATGCAATCAAGTAATAAAACAAGTAATGAGCAAAGCATAAACTTAAATAAACAAGCAATCAACACCAGACAAGCAATTAGAAACTAGACAAGCAACTAGAAACTAGAATCCAGACCATGTTTCTTATGTGAGCCAAATGGAGATAATGAAAAGGTGATGGAAAGAAGAGGGTTCAGATCTGATAGCCAAGCAAAAGGGTGGTCCACGTGGGGACCGATGTGGGAACTGGGGTAGAAAGTAAAGGTGGTTCACGTGGGAACCGGTTTTGGGTAAAAAGGGTGGTTCACGTGGGAACCGGTTTGAATGGTCAAAAGAGGGCCACGTGGGGCCAGATAAAGGTGAATAAAGATCTGATCTAAGTTGGGATAGATCTGAAAAAAAGTGGTTTGGTTCACGTGGGAACCGAAGTAAAGAAAGAGATTGGTTCACGTGGGAACCGGTTTAAAAAGAAAAGGGTGGTTCACGTGGGAACCGGTTTAAATAAAACGCAGAAATTAAATGGCATACTTGGCACTTCAGATCTGATGAAAGATGGGTGAAATCATAAGTTTTGAGATGGCATGAAGTTTAAGAGAGGTGGAAAGAAGGAAAGGCTCACGTGGGAACCGGTCTAGAACTAGAACTAGTTGCAAACAAAACACTAAGCACCCACGGTTGAAGACATTGCTTGTCCCACCGTGGTCGCCACAAAGCTGTCGACTCTGAAAATTCGACGGGGTCCTCTCCTTTTCAGGGAAGTCCGTGAATCCAGATCGTCAACTCAAGAGGGGATGAGAAAAGAAAGGAATAAAACTCGGAAAGCAACTCTCACCTCTGTCCCACACTCACATTGATCCCTGAACTTTCATCCCTTGGCGTCGCTCAATCACCAAAGAGACGGTTCGGGTCATGTGGGAGGAGGGTGAGAAGAAATAAACGTGGTCGCCAGGAACCGCGGGTTTCGATTTATAGATTTAAAATGACCGTGTGTACCTTAGCGTGAAGAATGTGAGTTAAAGCTTCTCCTTCTTCGGCCGGCCGATGAAGAAGAGTCCTCAACGTGGTGGGTGCTTGATATTCTGTGCAACTAGACAAACAAACAAGTGAAATATTCTATTAGAACTAAACAAAGTGTAGTATATGTAAAGAGAATAACATAAAACACACAATTGACTAGAAACTGACCGGATTCGGGTTATCTCTAACCCCCTTTTTTATTTTCGGAATAACAGAATAAAAGTAAAGCAAAAAAATGTAAAAAAATATAGGAGTATGGATAATCACTAAAAAAAGATATAGGAAAAAGAACTGAAAGATTCTGAGTTGAATAAAGAAAGATATAGCCAAATCTGTGTTGTCGAAAAAGCCGAGCAGCAGTCCAGGATCTGCCAGGCGCGACTTTGCTTCTGCACTCGTCACGACCAGCCCTGACCTCGGAATCAAGTTCCGTCGATTGAAAACTGAAGAAGACTTGGAGAAGAAGAACTTCGATGAAGAGAGCTCGGGCAGAACACGTCCACACCCTACTGTAGAGGCCAAGGAAGAGAGACTTGGTAGATCACCTGCAGAACAGCCTTCCTCTCTCTTGAACCGACTTTTCTCTCTCTAAAAACTCGAAATTATCTCTCTAAAAATCACAAAATCGATGCAGGAGGGATTTTGGACATTTTGAGATGCCTGGGGGTTCGTGCTCATGCCTTTGGAACGACCGGAATCAGAGTTAATTTATAGGAGAACGAGCAGCGTTATCAAGGCTAAAAAATAGGGGCCTTGCGCCCCACACCTGGGCGCATGCGCCCTGGTGCAGGGAGCATGTGCCCCACTGAGGGGCGCATGTGCCCCCCAGTGAGGGCGCATGGGCACAAATCCCGAGAAAAGAGGCCTTATCCGATCGGCGGTTCAGTGGTAGAGTCCCGGTGAAAAACTAGGTCCCTCGTGCCTCCAGGGTAGGGCACATGTGCCCTCAAGTGAGGGCACAAGGTCACGTGCTTCACTGGTAGGGCGCATGGCCACGTGCCCTGGGTCCCGGGCGCATGTGACCAGGAACCCGGGCGCATGGGACTGTTTCGCGCGTCCTTCTTCCGGAAGCCATTGCGAACACTCCCAAACTCGGAATTCGACGCCGTTTGTTGTGTTGGAAAGATAACAAGATGAAGAAGATTTCTATAGCATAGGATCAGCCATCACACCCTCCAAAACTTCAGAATTTTATCCGGAAGTTAGGGCAGTGAACAAAAGATCCGATACAAGTCAAAATGACTCCGACGGCAAACCGGAAAGGCACGAAATGCAACAAAACTTGTCCGGAGTGTGAATATGACTATAACCTTCAATGCATGATCATTAGGCATTGGTCATTCAGCCAAATTCCGTGTTTACACGATTTACGTGTGGCCTTCGCTCGAAAATTACGGCTTTTTGCGGAAAACTTCGGATGGCATCCGATTTCGTTCGGCGAAGCTTCAAATCAACTTTTAAAGACCCGGCATCATTCTAAGGTCAATCACACATGTTACCCTATAAAACATGAGTTTTATGCTCTGAATTAGGTGAATTTGGCGTGTCTACAACAATGTTTGATGTTAACTTCCCTTTTGGCACATATGCCGAGACGTGTTCGCCGCCACGACTCCGATTCCGAGGAGCCCGAGCTCCCGGCAGTCCGAGAGGTACGTTTTCTTTTCCTGCACTTAATGATTAGCTCCTTTGCATTTTGGCAATAAAAATTGAGTGAACTAATGAAATGAATTTCTTGCAGGCCCGAATAAAATCCCGGATCTCGTGGGACCTGGTGCATGCTGTCTACCTCGGCCTACCAGACTTCCAGCACGTTCGGTTAGAGGAGATGGGGTTTGGGCCCATCCTCCGGGTGACTCCATTTTGGGAGGACCTACCACTGGTGCAGGTCCTCCGCGAGTCCTGGGACCCAGACTCCTTTGTGTTTATGTTCCCATGGGGGCACATGGTGCCCTCCTTAGAGGATGTTGCACACATCACCGATCTTCGTGTTTACGGTAGGCCGGTGGTGTGTGACACCTCTTCTGACTATTCACGGGAGTTCCGGGCCCTCTTCGCATATGAGCCCGAGTTCGACCCGGAGGTTGGCCTACGCACCATCGCCAGACTAGAGGCTGGTGAGATGGTAGGCTTGGTGGATGCCGAGCGTGTCCGTGGTGAGAGCCAGGACAGCTTTTTATGCCACATGGTTGGCCAGGCTGCAGCGGCATTTACCGGATTACCTAGCTCCTTGGAGGCGGACGTAGACTTGCGCCGTTTCCTCCTCTTCTTCTTCGGGCGCCTTCTGTTGGGCTCGAAGACGGACCGCATCCATCTACGGTTCCTCCCTTTGCTTGCTGACCTGGAGCAGGTTGGCACGTACGCGTGGGGGGCAGCGATGCTCGCCCATCTGTTCTGTGGCCTCCAGCCTGAGGCAGGTTCCGTTTCAGTTGCCGGCTTCTCTCCTTTTCTCCAGGTGACTTTTAGTAGCTTTCCTTTCCTGTACACTTGTATTGGTCTGCTTTTCTCTGATGAGTTGTGCCTTTTACAGGTCTGGAGCTACCTCTACTTCCCCCTGGGTTAGGCACAGCAGTCCTACCCCGACCTCCTCCCTCTGATGGCTCGTTGGGAGCCCATCCGCCCTACTGGGGGCCATCACAGCCAGCTTGCTTCGATTCGTGCATAGATTCTCCGCTTCCCACACACTGAGGTATGTATTTCAATTTTGTGTATAAATATTCTCCTGTTAAAATAATAATCATGCTTTTGCTTCCCACAGGTGTGTTGGAGGCCATATCTCATGACCGATGACCATCTCCAGCCCTGGATTGCCCACGCTGGTCGTGTCTTCGACCGCGATCTTCATCTTCTGTGCGTCAATGAGCTGGCGCCACTGTGGCTTCGGTTCTCGGCACGCGCCCTCGGTCTGGTGCAAGACTGGTTGGAGCCTCCTCCTCCTCTTCCCCTAGTTGGTGCCCGTCCTCGGCGCCTACTCCTCCCCGTGGACTAGGCGGAGAGGTACCATGCCTCGATCACTTTGTGGTATGAAGGCGGCGAGGTAGTTATTGGCTGGGCAGAGGACAACCGAGACTACCTTCGCCGATACGCGGAGGCATACGGCCACCTATTTGTTCCAGAGGGTCAGGTAAATGCTTCTTACTTTCCTTCAATTCTGTGTTGTTGTTCTCTTCTGACCTTCGTGCCATTTCAGGAGGCTCGGGCTCTACTGCTACGCCAACAGCTGGAGATTGTTGATCTCCGGCAGGAGGTGGCCACTCTTCGTGGCATGCTAGAGACTGAGGTAGACACTGCCTTTGACCTTCATTTGTATTTTCGACATATGCTTGCCTTGCTCTGATGTCTTTTTCTTCTGTTCACAGCGGAAGGCTCGTGCCGAGGGTTCACCTCCTTCTTTGTCGAGGGAAGAGGTGGCTGAGCTCTGCCAGCGTCCTAGTGAGGCAAGAGAGGCCCTAACGACTAAGGAGGCAGAGGTATCTTTCATTGTTCTCTATTTTGGTTGTTGACTTTTCTTGGTTCATATTCTTCCTCTTCCTCCAGGTTGCGGAGCTTCAGAGTAGCTTGTTCTCCCGTATCCAGTCCTTGGAGTCTGAGGTGGAGACATTGCGGTCTGCCCCAGCCGATCTTCGTTCCCAGATGATCGTCTCAGATCTCCGCCTTCAGCATGAGAGAGCCATGCGCGAGATGGAGCGCCAGCATAGCCAGGCCATGCAATCTCTGGAGCAGATGCACTTGCAGGCGCAGATTCGTTTGTAGGCAGCAGAGGCAACAGTGTAGGTTTACCGTCAGGGCATCCCTCCACAGCCGAGCCAAAGTCGTACCCACCGGAGCAGCTCCCATCGGAGTGGTACGCACCAGAGTGGCGGCGCCACTCGCAGCCGAGGTCACCACGGGCAGAGCCAGCAGGGACAGAGTGGCCAGAGCCAGAGCCATGAGCACGGTGCTTCTGCGTTCCTGGCCACTTCTTCAGAGCGTCGCCGCAATGAGGCGGCTGCAGCAACTTTGGCGGACACGGCTACCATGCCTCCTCCACGTGGCCACTCTCCTGCAGAGGGTAGCAGTAGGCACTGATTTCTGTAGCAGGCTTAGCTTTTCTGATGTTGTAGCTTCTTTTCTTCTTTGTTGTAGCACTTAATGGCGTAATCAGATCTTCATCTGTTTGCTTTAGTGTTTGTTTGATCTTCTTGACATCGCTCAAAAGGGTAGTTAGTACCACATTTCGGCTTAGCCCCTTGCAAGTTTGTCATGGGGTGAAGCCTTCTAAGGGATGGCAAATAATAAAAGTAAGTAATAGATGTAGGGTTAAGAGACATACCTGTTGGCGAGATTCTCACCCCTCCTTGACTTGTGTTTCTTTTCTGAAATACTTAATAGAAGGGTTAAATCTGCTCTATGGCTTACCCCCTTGTCTATTGTTGTCTTGCCTTGCTTATATGTCAAGGGGGGTAGCCTTATTAACCAGGTAGAATGCACAAAATGACAAACAAGGTAAAAGTTAAGAGAGCTTACCTACTATGGTGAGAGTCACTCCCTTCTTGATCTCAGAATCCTGAAACACTTAATGAAGGGGATTAAATCTTCACCATGGCTTATCTCTTTGCCTATTGTTGTCTGCCTTGACTTAGGTCAAAGAGAGGAGCCTTATTAACAAGGTATAAAAATAGACTAGATGACCGAAATGAAATGGTTAAGAGAACTTACCTGTCGTTGAGAGAACCTCCCCCTCTTACTTTAAAGTCCCTGAAAATACTTGATAAAAGAGGATCAGATCTTCACAACGACTCATCCCTTTGCCTATTATGGCCAACTTTGACTTAGGTCAAAGGGAGGAGCCCTCTTAATGGGGTGATAATGAAGGTAAATATGCAATGTGGAAATGAAACATGCAAGACAAAGATAAACATGAATGCTAGCAAAGGCAAAAAAATCAAGGTTATGCCAAGTTAGATGATGCATTTTTTTAGATTTTTGGAAAGTATTCAATTTTTTTATTTTTGAAGATATTGGACTTTTGAAAGTATTCAATTTTTTTTGAATTTTTGAAAATATTTGATTTTTTTGGTATTTTTTTGAAAATATTCATTTTTTTTTGAATTTTTTGAAAATATTTGATTCTTTTTGGATTTTTGAAAATATTCATTTTTTTTGGATTTTTGTGGAGAATGTGCCGGTATCGAAACAATTCATCGATCTTTGAGTGTTAATCGAGATTCAAGCGATAAACACCACGTGACAATAAGGTTCCCTACCCAGAATCTTTCTTGCCCTCTTCTCTTGATCGGTTTGAATTCCCCCTGAGTTTGGATAGTTCACCCTACCCTAGGGTTTTAAGATAGAAGATTAATAGAGGAAGTCTTTGATAGGATTTGGGGGTATTGAGGAGGGTTTCTCTACTCATGCCCAAATTGCCCGTTGGGGTTCGGCCTCTTCGGGTCTTTTCTACATGTGGCACTTACTTAGACAAGTCTTTGACCTGTGGGGTCATTTCCCATCTTTTGGTGCCTTTTCTTCATTTTCTATTGTTCCGGGTACTCATTCAGACAGACCCATATTTGTTTAAACCTGTGGGGTTCATTGCCCATCTTTTGGCACCCTTTTGCACCCTATGAGACGGCCTCCTACTAAGGCGGCGGGCATTTTCGATACTATCCTTCTCTAGTCCCCTTCACCTACTTCGGACCGAATAGAAGAGAATAGGGTAATGTTTCCTTTCCGCCTTCAGGGTTCTACCTTGCCTCTCTCGAGTTTTCTCTCTACCACTCTCTTTTGATAAAACCTTTTCAATCGGTTCTGATAAGTCCGGGCATGCTCGGAGGTGGCCAACCTTCTTTCATCTAGGAGTTCAAGTTGTGCAAGGAGAGATTCTCGTCTCTCATCGACAGGGATGTCCCTATCGAGTTGAATTCGGAGTGATGGAAGGAGTACTTCGTACGGGACCACCGCTTCCATCCCATATGCAAGAGCATACAGGGTTTGACCAGTGGGGTCCGTATAGAAGTACGATAAGCCCATAGGGCATCTACAAGCTTATCTGGCCAATCCGTGAACTTGCTAGACTTACATGTTTTCTTAATGATTTTAATCAAAGTTTTGTTGGTGGCTTCTGCTTGACCATTGCCTTGCGGGTAATAAAGAGATGAATGATGCAATGCAATGCGGTACCTGTTACAAAGATCACGCAAATCTTGAGAGAGAAATTGTGGTCCGTTGTCGGTGATAATGTCGCTGGGTATCCCGAACCTGGCGATGATGTTGCGTTTGATGAAGGAGCACAGTGTTGATGCCTTGATCTCCACGAATGCTTCCGCTTCTGCCCACCTGGTGAAGTACTATGTTGCCGTCAGGATGAATGATTTGGAATGGATTTCAGAGTTAAGATCACTTAGAGGGCCAATGATGTCGAAAGCCCACGTGGCGATGGGCCATGGGGCATGAATCGGATGAAGGGAAGATGCGGGAGAATGGATCTTGTCGGCATGGAGTTGGCAAGAATGACAGTGCCGAACAAAGATGGAGCAATCCTCTTCTAGGGTTGGCCAATAATACCCCTGCCTGATGATTTTTTTGGCAAGAGCTTGAGCATTGGCATGGCCCCCACAGACCCCGGAATGTGCTTCCTTAAGCACCAATTCTGCCTCTTCTTCATCAATGCATCTAAGCAAGATTCCACTCAGGCTCCTCTTGTAGAGCACCCCTCCTAGGATGGTATACCTCTGGGATACTCTCCTGATGGCCTTCTTTTCTTTTGCATTTGATCCAGGTGGATATGTCTGATCTTGACAATACCTTGCGATCTCATCAAACCAAGGCCTCTCACCCTCATCTAACTCTTCCAACTCGATTAGAGAAATCTCCTCTTTCTGCTCTAAATATTCCTTCCTGCCAAATCTCTCCTTTACCTTCAGAAATCGACCATCCTTAATCGCCGGTATCGACCTTCTACGGACATGGATAGTCCGCACCTGTCTACCTAGCGGGACTGACAGAGATGAAGCTAAGGAGGCTAGGGCATCAGCAAGGATGTTCTGAGCTCGAGGAACATGGACAAAAGTGAGTTTGGAAAAGAGTTTGATGTAGCAAGACATGAGTTCTTGGTAAGGTTTGAGGTTTGGATGAGAAGTTCAGTATTTGGTTAGGACTTGGCGAGGGATTAGTTGGCTATCACCTATCACCCTTAATTCCATGGCACCATAGAAATGAGCGGCCTCTAGCCCGACCAGCAAGGCTTCATATTCAACTATATTGTTGGTTGCTGGGAAGTCAAGCTAAAATGCTTGTGGAATGGTGACACCCTCGGGTGATAGAAGGACAATTCCTATTCCCTTACCATGTGAATTCAGAGCCCTGTCAAAATATAATGTCCAAAGATGGGAAGATCGGATCAACATTAGTTCGTCATCCGGGAGCTCCGACTGGACCGGGTCAAAGAGGGGTATAGGGTGGTGGGCTAGGTGTTCGGCAATGGCATAGCCCTTAATCGCCTTCTGGGGGACATAGGTGATATCAAACTAGGAAAGGAAGCTCTGCCAATGACCTAACCAATCAGTTAGAACAGTTTTCTCGAGAAGGAATTTGATGGGATTGATGCGGGCAATAAGATTGACCTCATGAGCTAAGAAATAGTGTTTAAGCTTCTGAACTACCCAGACTAGTGCAGCACAGGTCTTCTCCACTACAGTATACTTCTGCTCACATGGATCAAAGATCTTTGACAAGTAGTAAGTTTCCCTCTCTTTCCCTTCTTCATCCACTTGTGCAAGGACTGCCCCAAAAGAAGTCTCCAAAACCGAGATGTATAAAACTAAGGGCTTGCCAGGGACTGGTGGTCTAAGCACAGGGGGACTAGCCAGGTATCTTTTCAATCCATCGAATGCATCCTGGCACTTCGAATCCCATTTGAACTCGGCCCCCGCCTTGGTCAACTCATAGAAAGGTTTACACCTTTGGGAATGTTGTGAGATGAACCGGCGGACAAACTATAGCCTCCCGATTAATCCTCGAAGTTCATTCATATTTCTTGGAGGAGGCATACCAATGATTGCTTTGGTTTTGTTTGGGTCGATCTCTATGCCCCTTTTGCTCACTATGAACCCCAATAATTTTCCTGAGGATACCCCAAACGTGCATTTCTTTGGGTTCATCTTCAATTTATATTCCCTAGCCCTTTGCAAGACCTTTCTTAACACTTCCGGGTGATATTCTTGACTTTTGGACTTAACGACCAGGTCATCCACGTACACCTCAACAAGGGTATGCATCATGTCATGAAAGATAGCCATCATGGCCCTCTGATATGTTGCACCAGCATTCTTCAGTCCAAAGGGCATGACGACATAGCAGTAGGTTCCCCAAGGTGTAGTGAACAAGGTCTTCTCCTGGTCCTCTTCGGCCAACCGGATTTGGTTATATCCAGAATAGCCATCCTTGAATGATAGCATCTCGAATCTAGCAGTGTTATCAACCAGTACATCAATATGAGGTAGAGGAAAGTCATCTTTAGGACATGCTTAATTCAAGTCCCTGAAGTCTATACAGATCCGAACTCTACCATCCTTCTTCATGACAGGGACTATGTTTGCCACCCATTGTGGATAAAGGACAACCTTAATGAATCTTGCTTGATGTAACTTGTCGACCTCTTCTTTCATCTTAAGTGCAACATCAGGGTGGAATCTCCTTAATTTTTGTTTGACCGGGGTAGCTCCAGGTTTCAAAGTTAAATGATGTTCAACTAACGAGTTGTCTAACCCCGGCATGTCTTCGTATATCCATGCGAACGTGTCCTTATATTCTTCCAAAATTTTAATTAAGCTCTGTTCCTCAGTGGGAGTAAGGTTTGCACTTAGGAGGACTGTCTTGGGATCTTCCGGTGTTCCAAGATTCAGTTCTTTTGTCGGTTCATCCACCGTGGCTGATGGTTCTTCAAACCTTTTAAGTCCAGATGCATACGCATCAGCCAAGTCCTCAATTCCATCCTCGAAATCAGGATCCTTTTCCGATAAAACCTCGTAAACTCCGAGTGTATGATCTACATTGAATTCATCCTCATATTGGATTTCGTCAAGCTGGATAGCATTTTCTAAAAAACTTGGCAGCCTTGCACATTCCTTGCATTTTTGAGCTATTTGTTGGAGATATCTCT
The DNA here is from genome assembly GCA_036172225.1 of Cryptocoryne crispatula var. balansae. Classification (NCBI taxonomy): domain Eukaryota; kingdom Viridiplantae; phylum Streptophyta; class Magnoliopsida; order Alismatales; family Araceae; genus Cryptocoryne; species Cryptocoryne crispatula. The sequence continues at coordinate 31,988,526 of CM069929.1, read as the reverse complement.
CTGGAACACGTTTACCTCGAAGTTTCTTATTTCCTATCCTAACTACTCCTAAAGAAGACGGAATTGAAAAGGTGGTATCTACAGTGGGTGAAGGATCGAGCAGATCGATCAGTAAGTTGGAGAAGAGGGGTCCCTGGTTGGGAGCATGCTCCGAGACAAGTAGAGACGTCTCTTCAATGGAAAACTGGGTTTGCGAGAAGGCGTTTTTTTTTGGGTATTTGGGTATTTTCAATAACAAAAAGAGAATGAGCCGATGGGGCTCGAGCAGAAATAGAAAGCTTAAGAAAATGGGAGAAAAATGGGCTCGTGGGCCCGATGATGACAAGAAATGGGCAGATAGGCCCAAAGCTAGTGAAAAGATCTAAGGGGCATGTGGGCCCGAATGGTGGGCACATGGGCCCAAAGCTAGAAAATAAATCTAAAGGGCACGTGGGCCCGATTGGTGGGCACGCGGGCCCAAGGTTGTTGGATTGGAATGGGCATAGAAGCCCAGTTGAGTAAGAAGATTTGAATGGGCTCTCAGGCCCAATGATCAGTTCAGGTGGCCATTTTGGCCCAGAAGTAGGAATTGGGCTAGATAGCCCATCAAGTGAATCCAAGAGGGACAGAGTGAGGATTTTGAAATACGTGACCATAGGATACGGCTCACGCGGGATGTTGTTTGGAGGTGGGTTCGAGTGGACAAGTTGTTTAGAGATGGACTTGCCCTCGACTGGTTCTTCCTCCTCTATGAATAACCGAGCCAAAGATGAACTCAGGTTGTCCACTTCCTCCTCTTGCTCTGGTGCCTTTTTCCTCTTGACTGGTTCTTCTTCTTTGTCCCTGGCCATCATCATGGTCTCCCCTTTGATAAAGAATTTTTTTACCCCCATGGCATTTTTTGGCCGGTAGACCATCCGCGGAGTGAAACTGGACTCATAGCCAAACCCGTGTCTCTTTGGTCTTTGTACGGCTTTAATGGGGTGCACAACTCCCTGCAGCTCCTTTCCCAACCCCTTTCCTGGATGATAGCCCATCCCTTTCATCATCCACCATGCAACTATTTTTGGAGGCGTCGTCAACACCATGACCTCAGGTAGCTCTGTAGTTGAAACCAACGGCTGGACAGATTTTAATATTGGTAGTGCAGAAGAGGGGTCATCCACGTCATTCAGAATGGGTATGTTGGTTACTTTAATCACCTGGCCCTTGTATGGGAACTTCAGACATTGATGATTAGTGGAGGCGACAGCTCCTATTGCCTCCAGATATGGGCATCCCAAGATAGCTTTGAATGTAGGGTCCAGTTCTAGAACATGAAACTCGGCGGTGACAGCACACGGTCCGAGCCCTACTTCCAACGTAACCACCCCTCGTGCCAGCTTCCGGGAGTTGTCATAGGCTGTCACCGTGACGGCAGAAGGCTCGATTTATTCATCGGAGATGCCGCAAAGTTGCAATGTTTCTGGCGGCATGACGTTTATCGACGCTCCGGTGTCAATCAAGCAAGATTTAATCTCCATGCCTCGGATGACTACTGCAACATGCAAGGCATACTTTCTGATCTCTGGCCGTGCCAACTCCTCCTGTGTAAATGTGAGTGCCGGATGTTCACTCCTCGGGGTCAGGACAGTAATGATCTTCTCGGGCGGGAGGTCCTCATTGACCATGACCCGCTGCAGATATTGTTGTAGAATGTCCTGATGGTTCTTTGACCTCTTAATCAGCTCTAGGATTGAAATCCGTGCCGGCATTTTGTCCAGATGCTTCAATAGGTCATATGCCGTGCCGGGCAACGGTTCTTCTACTACCTCCTCTTCTGTCTGTTCCTGTGGTTGCATCCCGACCTGGGGGAAGACCCTTTGGAATATCCTCCCGCTACGAAGTACCGGCGCCAGTGTGGTAGTGGGAAGTTGTGATGATGGTGATGGTAGGGTTGGTTGGTATGTTGAGGAGCCCATGGTAGGTAGGGGTGGTGAGGATCGGATGATGAGAGGTCGTGGATTGGTGGAGGCCGGTATGTTGGGTGATGGTTGGGGTGTTGGTGGTGACGGTCTAATGATGAGGGGTCGTGGAGTGGTGGAGGCCGGTATGTTGGGTGATGGTTGGGGTGTTGGTGGTGATGGTCTAATGATGAGGGGTCGTGGGGTGGCAGTGACTGGTAGGTTAGGTGATGTCTGGGGTGTTGGTGGCGGTCTAATGATTAGACGCCACGAAGGATTAATGGTGGTTGGTGGGTTAGGGTGGAGTGATGGTTGGGGTGCTGGTGGCGAGGCTGGCGGCGGTCTAATGATTAGGCGCCGTGGAGGGTTAATGGTTGGTGAGGGTAGTGGTGTTTGGGTAGTTTGTGGGCTGGGGGCAGCTCTCGATATGAAGAGTATGGTGCGGTTTGTAGGTGGGGTTGGTATGGCGGGCATGGAGGTGATTTGATCCTCGACTTGCCAACCCTGAGAATGGTGGGTTGACTCCTCGATGGCGGAGTGGACGAGGCTGAGTCGTTGGTTTGGTGGTGCTGGTGCTAGTGCTTGTACGGGTGCATGTACCGGGAGCGGATCTTGGACTATGCCCAAGCCGGGCTGCTGTTGTTGTTGCTATCGCCATGGTTGATTCTGACGTGCCTTCATTGCTTGAATAGATTCTCCCATCTGTCCCCAGTCAATGTTCCCTTGATCATTGAGGTCATGGATGTAGTCTTTAAACTGAAAACATACATCCACCGTGTGCCTGGGATACCGATGATAAGCACAGTACTTTGTTGGGTCAACATTTGCCGGCCATCCTTCTCTCTCCTTTGGAATTTCTAACTGCTGTTCAGCCATTAGTGCATTAAAGATATCGGTGAGGGGGAATGGCAGTTGAGGATAGTATTCTCTCTTGGGTCCCCCCCTCCTAGGTCGGTTGGCTGGTGGTGGCACTTGGTTGTATGCTTGTTGTTGTGGTTGTGGTCGGTTGTATGCAGGTTGTTGTTGAGGCACTCGGTTGTAGGCATTTGGTTGCTGGGGCGCTCGGTTGTAGGTGGGTTGCTGTGGTGGTGCTCGGTTGTATGCAAGTTGCTGCTGGGGCTGAGGAGCTGGTTGAGGAGCTGGGCAGTATTGTTGATTGGGTGGTGGGTTACGGTATTGGCTTTGGCGATACCCACCCTGGTTACCCATGGCATTGATGCTCTCATTATTTACTACCCCTTAGGTGGTAGGTGCTACAGGTGTAGGCTTTTTAGTGTTACGGGGCTTGGTGTCGAATGGGTTGATCATGGATGCATCCTTAAAGTGGGCTTGGAGGTAGCGGGCGCTATCACACAACTCACTCATGGTTGTTGGGAGGTGCATGATCAAGAGGTTGCGAAGGTTAGGCGTGGTGTTCCCGATGAGCATCCTCACCTACTCCCCCTCTGAGATGGTATCCACTAGCCTCTCAGCCATTCCCCTCCACCGATCAGCAAATCTGGCAAAGTCCTCATCCGGCCTCATCCTTTCGGCAATCAAATCAGTTATCGAGCAGGCTGGCCCCACCCAATCCTTGTACCTCTGTAGAAACTTCGCCTTGACAATGTCGAAATCCGCTGCCTCAATGGAATCAAGAGAATAGAACCAGTCCAAGGCGGTTCCCTCCAATGACCGACGGAATAGAAAGGCAAGGGCTTTGCGGTCATTTTTCCAGAACGCGGAGTCGTAGAGAAAGCTCTTTAGATGGTTGAAAGGATTACCAGTCCCGTTGTAACGTTGAAAGACTGGTATCTCTGAAGGAGGAAGGTGTAGAACTGGGAAGGACGGGACAGAGATTTCAGGGATGGCTTTAGAATCGAGGCGGTGCCTCATCTCTTCAAAGCGCTCATCCATCTGGTTAAGTTTGTTCATTAATGCCTGGGTGAGGCTAGATTCCTGAGCAACGGGAGCAAAGTGTTTAGGTGATTGGGTTGGAAGAGGTGGGTTGAAAATAAGAACTGGAATAGTGTTATGTGAATGCCCCACAACGGGGTGAGTGGAGACACGGCAGGGTTGCCCAGGAGAAGAAATGATTAGGGGCCTGACTGCCGGTTGGGGTGGTGAGGGGGCTTGATTTCCCTCGATCGGATCTTGATTGGCGGGCATCTTGCCCTTAGTGGCAGATTGGATAATTACAAAGGTCTTGGGATCAAGGTGAAGAGATAGATCCTTGAGAGCTTGTTCTATACTATGTGAGGCGGATCGGTGAGCGGGATCTTGGACCTCAGGTTCCATCACGGCATTAACATGGCCATCTGGTTGGACCATGGGTTGCTGAAGCTCGTAGTGACCCGTCTCGTACTCCTCTTCTTGGCCGTAGTAGTCCGACATCCCGATGTGTCTTCCGAACCTTAGTGTCATGGGCATCCTGTCAAATTTTCTTACAAAATGGTTGAAAGAAAGCAAATGAAATGTGTAATTGAAAAGAGAACTTTTGCTTGGTTATGATTGTTTGTTTGATTTGATTTGGTTTCAATTTGGTTGTTTGGCAAGCAAGTTGAACACAAAAATTAAAGGGTTTTTTTTTGTTCTAGGTGTTTTGAAAGAAGAATTTTTTTTTTTTGGTTATTTTCAATTGTTGTGAGCAAGCAAGTTATGCAAACAAGGTTTTAAAATGACTACTAAACAATTTTTGGGTTAAAACCTTAGATTAGATAGATTGTTAGCAATTTTTCACTCAAATGGGTATGATTCCTATTGCTTCAATCTTCCAAACCTAAGGTTATCACTCAATCACCATGAGTAGGTACTTGGGTTCTTCGGGTTTTGGGAAAGTGGTACAACCGGCCCAATCGTGCGGAGAGGAATACTCCACGGATGGGGACATACAGAGGTCTTGATGGAAACAACCAAATCAACTAGGAATAAATATCCTAGAAGAGAGGTTAGAATCCACCAAGAAGGTGTTTGGAGGGTGAAGGTGTGTTGGGAGAGAGAGCCCCCACCTCGAATGTCCTACGGATCGGAGCAAATCCGGTACCCGATGCAAAAGCTAATGCAAAAATGAAAAATAGAGGGTAGGAGGAGAAGAAGCAATCAATATGAAAACATGAATGAAAGCTATTAAATAAATCAAGCATGTGAATGCAATCATGACAAGCAATGATAAAGTAAACAAGTAACTAGCAACTAGCAACTAAAAGGTGGTTTGCGCGGGAACCGGCTTGTGTTGGAGTGTCCAAGTGGGGACAAATCCGAAGTAAAGGTAAAAGGATGGTCCACGCGAGGACCGATTTGAAAATAAAGTGGCTCACGTGGGAGCCGAGTTTTGGAAAAGTAGGTGGTTCACGTGGGAACCGGTTTTTTAAAGGAAAAGGGGTGGTTCACGCGGGAATCGGTATGTTTGATTGAAAAAAGGAAAGGAGGGCCATGTGGGGCCAATCTAAAGTGGTGCAAAAGGGTGGTCCACGCGGGGACCGATCTGAAAGTGTATGGGTTCACGCGGGAACCGGTTTAGAAAAGGGGTTGGTTCACGCGGGAACCGGTTTTAATGGAGAAAGGGGTGGTTCACGCGGGAAACGGTGTAAGAGATGACAAAATAGAAAGAGTGCCACGTGGGGCTAATCTGAAGGTGCAGTAAAGAGGTGGTCCACGCGGGGACCGATCTAAAAATAAATTGGTTCACGCGAGAACCGAGTTGAAAAAGAAAGGTGGTTCACGTGGGAACCGGTTTATAAGAAGAAAAGAGGTTCACGCGGGAACCGGGTTGAAATTAAAGACAAGTAACTCAAGTACACATGGGGGACAATCTTAAAGAAATAGTAAACAGCAAGTTTAAAGGTAAATGATCATGGGAAAGGTAAAGGACAAGCCGGTTCACGTGGGAACCAAGTCGGAAAACAACTAGTTGCACGGTTGAATCAAGCTAGCACGGTTGAAGACATTGGTTGTTCCACCGTGGTCGCCAAAAAATTGTCGACTCCAAAAATGGGTTCCGGATCGGCACCTCAAGAGAAGGTGAAAGATGGAATTGGGGAAAAGGGGAGTGAATCGAAAAACACTCGGAAAGCTGTAAAAGATCCTCACCTCGGTCCCACACTCACATTGATCCCCGAACTTTCATCTCACGGCATCGCTCGAGCACCGGAGATGGTTCGGGTCATGTGGGAGGAGAGTGAGGAGGATATGAAATTAGAACATAAGTAAAAGGTGGTCGCCAGGAGCCGCGGGCTCCGCTTTATAGAATAAAAACAAGAGATGAGTTGATTTGACCGTGTACCTTAGCGCGGGAGATCGGGATATGGGTTCAACCTTCTTCTTCCTCGGCCGGCCGATGAAGAAGAGTCTCCAACCGATGCTAGCTTGATAGACCTGTGCAACTAGAACAATAAACCAAGTGAAATAAAATGATTAGAACTATGGGAAGTGTAGTAACTGTAGTAAGAAGATGAGAAAGAAGCAATTGGAATTGGATTCACCGGCTTCGGGGTGAGCCTTAACCCCTTTTTTTGTATTTTTGATGATGTAAAAATGATGCAAATGAACTAAAATATGCTTTAAAACAGTAAATTAACTTAGTTAAATGAGTTGAGGAAGCTTATGGAATGGATCGGCTTGAGTTGAAGCCGAGTTGGTTGAAGAAGGCCGGTTCGGGTAGCTTTGCACCCTTCTGGCGCGACTTTGGTGCATAGGATGCTACGGACGACCCTGATGTCAGAATCAAGTGCCGTTTGTTGGAGTAGACAGAGGACTCAGATAGGAAGAGTTACTATGTTTATGATTTCTCCTAAATCCTCATGTATAAGTCTGTAAAAATTATTAAAGTTGGCGGATAAAAAAAACAGAACCTGGATGCGCGCCCTTGGTGAAGTAACCACCACGAACAAATGGCAAGTCGGAATTGAGTGACGTCAGTTGGAGATGAAAGAAGATGAAGAGAGGAACAACTTATATGTTAAATACATTTGCATAAGGAGTCCCAGATTTTCTTAATAAGTCGATGAAGTCGGTTGATGCAGAACGCCCAGATCGAGCCTTCTCCTTCACTTCGGGATCGATCTCTCGATGTCGGATCGCCTTTGGACGTCGAGACAGCTTTGGAGAAGAGCTTGGACGACCTATGGACGAGCTAGGCATGGGGGGTTAACCTTGGGTCATTGAGAATCGCCCTCAATTTATAGGGGAAGGAAGCCGGTGCAAAAAATGGAAACTGGACCGACCGCGCCCCCGCTTTTTAAAGGGGACGAGGGCGCGCCCCCACTTAGGAGGCGCAGTCTGCGCGCCCCCCTGTTTCAAAGAGAGCGGGGGCGCGGTACGCGTCTCACTGCTAAAAATCGACAAAATCTTCGGAAATTGCTAAAAATCAACTTGACATACGTAACGCGCCCCCGAACCGGGGGCGCGGTACAAATAATCGAAAATTTTCAACGGAAACCTTCCAAAAACCCGGTTTAGAAGGTGCTAATCGGGGCAATTTCCAATTTTCGGAAACTGACCGCGCCCCCACTTTTCAAAGGAACCGGGGGCACGCAGGGCGCGCCCCGAGTTTGAGGGCGTACCCTTAGGTTGAGGGCACGCAGGACGCGCCCTCCTCTTTCAAAGGGAGCGGGGGCGCGGTACACTCTCTCTCCTGCGCGCGTGTTCCACGAGCCGTATCTTGCAAATGGGATGTCCGATTCGGCTCCCGTTTGTCACGTTGGAAAGAGGACCTTCAACCGCACCTCGTCAAGTCAGTAAACCAGCTGGCATGACTCCCGAGATGTTCGCACTTTGCTTTCTACCGGTTCACCCTCTCGCGGAAAGCCGAAACCTGTGGCGAAGATCCGAAAGAGTACGGTTCCGATCGAGAAATCTCGGGTCAACTCGGGATGACCTAAAATGATGACCGAACAAGTCCGGTATGATCTTAAAACCCGAAATCATCGAAAAATCTGAGATTAACCCGGTAAACGTGAACCGAACATCGGAAAAGCCGGTAAACCCTAAAATTGACCGAACTGAACGTATGGCCCCGGTTGATGAAAATATTCGGCTAGAATCGACCTGGATGAACTGAAAATACCCAGTGATGACCGGAAAGGCTTAACGCGTGGTCCGGGATAGCCGTGTCAGTACAGATCGAAAAAGCCGTAACGAAAGCTGTCATTGACCGACGCTTACCAGAATGACTTCTCGGAAACCCTGAATGTTACGGAACAGATGCGGGACTCCCGAGACCTTCAATTATGGACCATTAAAGGTTGGTCATCGAGCAGGCTTCATGATTTTACTATTCACGTGCGGCTCTCGCTTGAAGGTTTCGGTAATATTCCGGAAATCATTGGTCCATTCTCAACTTACAAGGGGCTCCACCAATGTCCTTAGCTCATGTCCACGAGGTAATCCGGATTAGATAACGGTCAAATAAAGGATATCGCCTATGGAATAAGAGTCTAGGGCTCCGAATCAGGCCAATTTGGCGTGTCTAGGAAAGGTAAAATCGTATAACCGTGATGATAAAAAGCTCTAATTGATAGATTGGTAAGATATCATTAAAATTTTCTAATTCGGTCAGTTTAGTGAACTTATTTTACAAATGAGCACTTACATGTGTATCTCAGTGTCTCCATACTAATTACTAAAGAGATTGATCATCCTCATCACATGAAGAGATATTATATCCACTAATCTATCTGGAATCTTAATGTCCTGTCTTAAGGATCTTAGGACTGTTTAGATGATTGATCATATTATCATGATTTCATCATGATTCGATCATCATTGCATGTGATCATAAACTTCATTATGATGTATATATCTAATAAAAGTTAGTGATGAAGACTTTTTTAATTAATTGAATGAGATATTTTTAAAAATGTTGAATCATATCACATATGATTGACTTGTGGGACATACATTTCTAGCACCAAAACAACCATTAAACCCAAAAAAAGAGTTAGAACTCAAACCATTTCTTGTTCAGCTAATCTAAACTAGAAAATGGTTTGGATTGGCCCAAATGGTCATAAAAACACAAAAAAAGAGTTATAACCTAAACCACGGCAAGTTAGGACAATCCAACTTGGTTATGATCGTTTGGGCTAATTCAAATTGGAAACTAGTTTGGATTGGCCCAAATGAACATAAAAACAAAAAAAAGGAGTTGGAACCCAAATCATGGCCGATTAGGCCAATCCAAACTAATTTCCAGTTTAGATTGGGCCAAATAGATATAAAAGCAAGAAAAGGGTTATAACCTAGGCCATTCTAAATTGGACCAATCTAGTTCGGTTTGTGTTTTCGATTGGCCCAAATGACCATAAAAACTAAAACAAGAGTTTGAACCCAAACTGTGTCTGATTAGACCAATCTAAACTCTGATTTGGATTGGCTAAAATAGCCATAAATTAAATCTAGGCTAAATACAATTGATTTCTAATAATATAATAATCAGTGTATTTTATTATGTTGTAGATGAATAAATTTAGTAAGAGTTGGTGGACATCTCATGTTGCTCCACCATACCAGCGAGGTGGTAGATTGTAGGATGCTTATGTAGATCCACTACTAGGTCAAGTGGATCTCATTTTTAGAGAGATCCACCTCTCAATACATCTCAATAGGTGATTCTTGGGCTACACTTGGGACACTTGCTAAGCTTGAACTATCTCATGCATTGATTCCTTGCCCTACTTCAGTGACACTTGTATATGTAGGCAATCTGTCTTTCATCACCTCATGTATATATTTTATTAAATCTTTTAGAATCATTATAGACATACCACTCTCTATTTTGTCAAAATTTCATGTTTAATTTGCTACATCCAATAGATGTGAGAGAGGTTTAACTAAGGCATATAATGTGACGACATTGGTGCCTAAAGAGACCTTAAACGTCGAATTGGTTGAGGGTTGGGTGTAGGCCTGTATGGCAAACATTTAGCTTCTACATTAGAGTGTGCAACAAAGTACACTGTAATTTATTAAAAAATTACATCTCTCTTTTGCAAGAGAAGAAATATATCATTGTAGACACGCAATTTTGGCCTAGTTGGAGAGCTTAAATTCTTGTTTTCATGAAGAATATTTGAGTAACCTTTCAAGGGATTCGAGTTTTCCGGAAAAATTAAGGTTTTTGGCACATTTCAAAGAGGACAATACCCTGTGTATAAGGGCACCTGGCGCCCTACTTATAGGGCACCAGGCGCCCTATAAATAGGGCACCAAGCGCCCTGTTTATAGGGCACCAGGCGCCCTATAAACAGGTCACCTGGCGCCCTGTATACAGGGCACCAGGCGCCTTATATACAGGGTGCCTGGATCCAAATTAAATTGATTTGATGGCTGATTTGACCCCCCCACAGTGACTTGTCTTGTCGACCTGACATATCTCATGATGCTGGCGCCCCATATACAGGGCGCTATGCCACATGGCACTGTTTTTCGAAAATGGCCAAAGTGCCCTCTTTTGGGCTATAAATAGACCCCCATTTGAGACCAAAAGGAGGTTCCAACCCCGTGCCACCCTAGAGCTCATCCAACACTACGATTCTAAGCCACATTCACCCTCCAAAAGCCTCCAAATCGATCCAAAATCCTCCACCAAAAACCCTAAAACCTTCTGTTTCTGTCACCCAGAAATATGATTTTTCTCCAACTTTAAGAGCCCCTATCCGACTCTCCTCATACATCCAGCACCCAAACCACCTTCCACTAACTTTATTTGCATATTGTCTACAAGGAGGAGCCCCTACTTCATCCCGGAAGCACCCCAGCACTCCGGAGCGGCGCCGCGAAGAGGAGAAGAAAATCTGTTCGGGCCAGACTTAGTGCCCCGTATACAGGGCGCTTTGACTTGGTCAACGCGCCCCATAAAGGGGGCACCTGCTCCTGGCGCCCTATATATAGGGCACCAGGAAGGGCAGAAGTTTGTTTCGTCGTTTTCGAAGTCCGATCGCCCGTTTAATCGAGTTCTTTTCTCCCTTTTTCGCTTTTGCATTGATCATCATGTTATTTAGCATGTCTTAGAACATTTTTGCATTTCATATATGTTTAAAACCTACCAAAAATAGGGGTTGGGATCTCGTCCCAATCCGGTTAGTCTCTTCCCATTTGCATGTTTGAATCTAAATTCGAGCACGATACTATGCTTTCGTTAGAACTAATGAAACCTTCACTTGTCTACATGTTTTCTTATGGACATTCTTAGGTAAATCCAATCGAGGCAGAGCTTCAACCGGATTGAAGGCAAAGGATTCACTAAGCTCTCTTCTTTCGGCCGGCCGAGAGAGGAGAAGTCGGGACTCAACAATCTCCCCGCTTCCGAAGGTACGACGGTCATCTTTCTATTTCATTTTCTTTCATTCCACCATATTTTGGAGCCTTTGGCTCCTGGCGACCACACACCTACATAACACACCACCCACCAACACACACCGAGGCGGGCGTAAGGGTTCCGGGAGGGGGAGATCCGCGGATGTCCCGTTCCGGGTGCTTACACCTTTTAGCGACCACGGTGGGACCGACTTTGCTTTAGTGAAATCCCACTTTATTTCCTAAGAATGTCCATCTGAAAATCATGTTTACTTTCATTTCCATGTGAGTCATTTCCATTTCCTTACATTGTTGCTTGTTTACGTTGCTTACTTTTCTTCGAAGCATCATCTTGTTTCTTCCAAGTTTACTTGCTCTCCGTTTATCTTTTTAAAAGCATATCCATCTGATTTGCAACTTTGTTAATCAACTTATTTCACCTTAGTATTTTAGATATCATCTTCTTTGCTAAGTCTAGCTCTCCTTTAACAAATCTTTCAAAGCATGCTTAGTTGAATTAGTTCTTTCTTCCATCCTAGCTTAATTTCATATCATTGTCTTGTTCACTTGCTTCCTTCAACATCTCATTAATCATTGTATGCTTTTATTTTCTTCCTGGTTGCTTCTTATTCCTTGATATTTCACTTGCATTTAGTTTGCATCGGAGCTTCGGGTCCGCCCGTCTCCTTAGGACATCCGATAAGGGAGGCTCTCTCCTCCCAAAGCCCCACACACCCAAACACCCCTCTTGGTGGTTGCCAACTCCTCCTCCGGGGATTCCCTCTCGGAAGGACCGGGTAGCTTCCATCAAGACCTCCGTAGGTCCCCAGACGTGAAGGATTCCCTCTTCACTGATCGGGCTAGTTGTACCACTTTATCCCAAAACCCGGAGTACCTATTACCCATCGTTGTGAAAAGAGTGACAACCTTAGATTGCTCGGTGTTGTGAGAGCATAGGGTCCTACCCATTTATTTGAGTGGACAATATTTCTCTTAACAAGCCATTAATTTGAGGTTGAAACAAAAAACTTTGCGTTAATCATTCCAAGTCTTTGCTATTACTTATTTGCAAACAAAAACTAAAAATTAAACAAAAATCCCAAAATCACCTAAAAAAGAACCAAAACAAAAAAATTTGCTTGAGGTTAATTTGCTTGACAACTTGCTTGTCCAAACAAAAGAAAATCAAAACAAAAGAGGTCAAAAATCAAAACCAAAAAAATCCTTGAACTTTTATTTGCCAACCTTCTTTTTCTGTCGTGTTTATGAATTTGAGGTCAGGTCGAGTTATCGGAATGGCGGATCAAAGATGCGAGCAACTACAATTGGAATACGACCAGTCTTATTTCTACCCTGATGCCGTGTGTGCCGTCAATGAACCTGAAGTTCTCCCTAAACCTAGTCAAACTTCTCCTCAACCCAATTCAAATTCACTTTGGGAGGCATTTACTCATGCTGACCCTACCCAAATTCAGGCTATCAAAGCCATCCTTAAGGGCAAGTCGCCCACCGACCACATTCCTCCCGAAGGTGGTCTTCACATCTTTACCCCTTGGTCAGGAGCACATCAACCCAATGTGCCCACTCATGGCCATTCTCATACCGGGCTCATGGCCCCAATTTCTCCTCATCCGGTGGCTAATCTAGATCATCCCAATCCAAATGTTGTTGTTCCTTCTAGACCACCAGTTTATTCCTCTAATCATCTCAACCCTACTCACCCTTTGGTGTATCCCCCAATGTACCCTTCTTATCCGGCCACTTCGGCCCATCAAATCCCAATTCCGGTGCACCAAGCACCCACTTCTCCTCCTCCTCTTAGGGAACCTTCTGTCGATCGGTGCCATGATTAACAAGATCAATCGCATGGATGAGCAGTATAGAGAGCTTAGACGTTTAATCGACACCAAGGCGGTCCCCGAAATTTCTCTTCCTTCTCTCCCCACTTTTCATCTACCTCCCTCTGAGATGCCGGTATACCGTCGCTACAACGGAACCGGTAATCCCTTCATTCATATCAAGGACTTTCTTTATGAGTCGGTAATGTGGCAAAATGATCCAAGGGCCCTTGCTTTTCTTTTCAGAAGATCATTAGAGGGATCAGCTTTAGAGTGGTTCTACTCGCTTGACTCTTTGGAGGCGAGTAACTTTGAAACTGTCAAAGCTAAATTCTTGCAGAGATATCAAGATAGAGTCGGACCAACATATTCCATCACTGACCTCATGGCTGAAAGAATGAAAAATGATGAAGACTTTACCAGATATGCTGATAGATGGAGGTCAATGGCAGAAAGGCTTACTGATTCCATTTCAGAACCGGAGCAAGTGAAAATGATCATCACCAATGCCACTACGGCCTTAAAGAATATGCTGGCTTTGCATCACCCCACCTCCATGAGTGAACTTTATGAAAGGGCACGGTACATTCAGACACAGCTTAGGGACTCACCTATCATGAACTTGTTTGATCCTAGACCCCGAGGCATCAAGACAACCACTTTTTCCACACCCGGTTCAGTGGCTGAGGGCGTAGTGACAAATGAGAACCTCAATGTTGTAGGGAACCCACCTAGCAATTATCAACACCAGTTTAGGAACCCTCAACAAAACCAACCATTTAGAAACCCTCGTCATCCTCAACATCAACCTCAGTTCCAGCCTCGTCAACAACAAGTTCCGATCCCTCAGCGACCGCAAGCCCCGGTTCCCCAACCAGCGCAGCAACAACTGGCCAACTACAACCAAGCACCCCCTCCCATGGCTTATGAACCCCGAAAGGTTGGACCCAAGAGGAACGATTACCCGCCTTTTCCGTACTCCCTCGTGAACATCTTTAACGCACTCATGGCGGCAGGGCAAATTGCATTGCCAAGGGAGAAGTCGGAGTGGCCTCAGAATGCCAACACAGAGCGATACTGCTTGTTCCATAGATATCCTGGGCACACCGTGGAAAATTGTTTTTAGTTCAAAGACTATATCCACGATCTTAATGAGCAAGGCAGTATTGACTGGGACCAGATGGGGGAATACATCAGAACAGTGGAAAATCAACCTCAACGGCATCATGCACCAGCTCAGCAGCAACAACAACAGAACCCCGGCCTGGGGATTATCCAAACCCTTTACATCTACATGCACCCGCGCCTGGGAATCAACACGTTAATCCCATCATGATTTCTTCCGAGGAGTATCATGATCGAGGCCAGAATTGGCAAGTTGAGGGAGCCTCCTCCTCCATGCACATCAACTTACTTCACCCTCTTAACCGAACCGTCCACTCGATATCCCGAACAACCATGTCACATAATCCCATCACATTAAACAGAATGCCCATCATCCGAACGCCATCACAACCCATCATCACATCACCAACCACACAACTCCAATCGGGACGGACCCTAATCCGCCCAATTAATCCACTACAAACATCACCACCACTAGGACCCATCATCATCCCGCCCCCAGCAAGCGTACCTTCACAACCTACCTACCCTACAATGCCTCAAACCACCATCATTACACCCATCGCAAGAGTTCCCATCATTCGACCTAACCCACCACCCACCACTACCACCCCAACCATAGCTCCTCAACTTGCCACAGTACTCAGAAGTGGGCGCATGTTCCAAAGGGTATTTCCCCAGGCCGGTCAATCAGGGTTGGCACCAGAAGCAGAAGAAGAACATATTGAAGAGCCATTGCACAGGACATCCTATGACTTGTTGAAACATCTTGATAAAACCCCGGCACGGATCTCTATCTTAGAGTTGATCAAAAGATCCGAGTCCATCAAGAGGTTCTCTAGCAGTACATACAGCGAGTAATGGTAAATGAGAGCTTCCCCCCGGAAAAGATCTCATCGGTTTTGGCCCCAAGAAGTGAGTAGCCGGCCCTTTCTTTCACAAAGGAAGAGTTGGCCGACCCGAAATAAGGAAATGTGCCTTATGCATCACAGTCCACATCAACGGAGTAGGCATTAAGTCATGTTTGGTCGATACCGGAGCATCCATTAATGTTCTGCCACCAGAAACATTACATCTTTGTGGAATCTCCGAGGAGGACATCCGGCCATCTCAAATAACAGTGACCGCATATGATAATTCAAAGAAGCCCGCTGACGGCATGATTACATTGGGTGTCAAACTCGGACCTCGAACAGTCACTGTTAACTTCCGCATACTTGAGATGGATCCAACCTAAAAGCTATTCTGGGATGGCCCTATTTGGAAGCACTAGAGGCAGTCGCCTCCACCAATCACCAGTGTCTTAAATTCCCTTACAAGGGACAGGTGATTAAGGTGACTAGCATGCCCCCATCCATCTTCTCCACCACCACCCCTTGGGTTGCCAAACGAGCCAATTTTGACAATCTTGTATCTTCCAGAAATGAGTAGGCAACCCAAGCAAGTGTGGAGAAGGAAAAGAGAGGAAAATGAAACCGTTGGATGGCATATAATGAAGATTTTGGGATACTAGGAGGGCCGAGGACTAGGCAAAGAACTGCAAGGCATAGCTGAGCCAATCAATCCAGTGATGTTACAACCAAAGAGCGGGGTTGGATATGATGGAACGACAGCCAATGGTCAAAATCTTAAAAGCAAATACTTTTCAGGATGCTTACAAAGGTTTTTCATCAAGAAAGAAACCATTCAACTGGCTGAGAACAAGGAAGAACAAGAGATTGAGCAAGACAAGAGAAGAAGAACTGACAACCCTGAAGATAACTTGTATCCAGAAATATCTCTTTTGTTTTCCACTGATGAAGAAGGGTCAAGCAATGAACCACTCCAGGCTGAACCACCTGTTGACCCACCTGAGGGTCATATTGCCAAACCGACTCGAGAAAAAGTCCAACCAACTCCACAAGGTCCTTCCCTCATTACGTCATCTTTTGGGGTCGATGCCCCAACTCACTATGACGCTCTCCCCGGGCTTCTTAGCCCGATCCCTATTTCTAGGCCCTCAGGCCCAACTTATGGGTCCACGAACCCACTTGTTGCTTTTGGGCCACCGAGCCCCTCTACTAAATCTGGGCCTTTGTACCCGTCTTCTCCAACTCTTGGGCCCTCAAGCCTATCTCTTAAACCCAGGCCCTCAAGCCCACATCCTCCTCTTATTGGGTCCAAGAACCCACCTTCTTCCATGATCATCCGGCCTACTGGCCCATCATCTCTTTCTGTCAACATTGGGCCCGAAAGCCCCCTCTATCAAACATTACTCGAAGTCTTCCCCTCTTTATCAATATCTTCGCCTACTCTGACCCCCGTAGTTTATCTCAACCCAAATCGGGCACCTGAAGCCCATTCCGTCTTTATGTTTAGCACTCCCCAAAAAACAATGCCCTCCTCGAAACTCAAATTTCGATCGAGGAAACATCTCAACTTGCCTCGGAAGGGCATTCGACCCAAGGAGCCACCAGATCCTTAATTGACCTTCTTTGCCCTCCATCCTCTCCAATAAATTCCACTCCATCCACCCCCCTCTTCCTCTTCTTATTTACTTCCTTCTTCTTTAGGTTTAGTTTCCAATAAAAATAAGACAAAAAAATCAGAGGTATGAGAGTTCCAAAACGATACCTGCATCGGTTAGCTCAGAAAAACTTAGAATATGCCAAGCTACCGGAATATCTAGAAAATACAATCCAGTTGGGTGAAATTCGATATGAGGAGAAGGATAACATTGATCAAACTTTGGGGATTTCTTCCTCTCTCAGTTCAACATCACCTACATCCAACAGAAGGCAATCATCATCACTGACAACGGACCACAGTTCATCTCCCAGGAGCTGCGCGACCTTTGCAATAGGTATTACATCAAGATTGCATCATTCATCTCCATATTATTCTCAAGGCAACGGTCAAGCAGAAGCCACCAATAAAACCCTGATAAAAATCATTAAGAAGACTTGTAAGTCTAGCAAGTTCGCAGACTGGCCAGATAAGTTAGTTGATGTTCTATGGGCCTACCGCACTTCTATTCGAACCCCAACAGGTCAGACCCCCTATGCCTTGGCATTTAGGATGAAGGCGGTAGTTCCATACGAAGTAATCATTCCATCCCTCCAAGTCCAGATCGATCGAGATATCCCGATGGATGAACGCCGAGATTCTCTTCTCGCGCAACTCGAACTCTTGGATGAAAGGAGGCTGGCCGCTGCCGAACATGCTAGATCTTACCAGAATAGACTTAAAAGATTTTATCATAAAAGGGTGGTGGAGAGAAAATTTGAAATTGGTGAGGTTGTGCTTAAAAGAATATTTGTTAAGCCGGGCGGTCCCCGCTCCAAACTTCAACCTAATTGGGAGGGTCCATATGTAATTTCGGTTGTTTATCCCGGTAATTCAGATAAGCTGACTAATGCAGAAGGAGAAGAACTAGCTCATCCCTGGAATGGTGTATACCTCAAAAAATATTTCCCTTAAAAACAAAAGTCACAAAAAAATCTATAAAATCCAAAGGTGTGAAGGATAATGTTAACATCTAACGCTTGCTTGTTCGGTGCACCAATTTGTCACTTAGGGAAATAAGGATAGACATCATACTGCACACACTACACGTCTAGTCTTGAGATCCGATGATCGTAAGTCAGAGAGAAAGCTAGGCAACGCTCGGCAAAAGAAGGTCAACCCTGTCCTATTCTCTTCTTATTTCGGTCCGTAATAGATGAAAGGGGATAGAATAAGGAGTATCGAAAATGCCCATTGCCTTAGTTGGGAAATGCCTCCGAAGGTTTGGCTTCTTAAAAAAGAAGAAAAGGTGCCAAAAGATGGGCAATGACCCCTCAGGTCGGCAAAAGAATAGACCTGTCTGAATGTGTACCAACAAAAGCCCAAAAAAAAAAGAGAAAAAGGCTCCAAAAGATGGGCAATGAACCCCTCAGGTCAAAATCAAGCAAAAGGAAAAAAGACCTGTTTGAATGTGGGCCATCAAAGAAAAGGGCTAGAAGGAAGGACCCAAGGATGTCAAATCCCAAATGGGCAATGTGGGCACTAGTAGAGAAACAAAGTTCGACATCCCTGAATTCTACTAAGGACTTACCACCAATCATCTTCCTTCTTTAACCTCAAAGGATAGGGTTGACCGACTAGGTCCAAGAAGAGCCATAGCCTATCGAAGGCGGAAGGTCAGAAGATTCCGAACAAGGCACTTTCTTACACATGATGCCTACTCTTAACCCTTAGGTAGCAATGAGAGAGGCACCTATAACAAGCAAAGCAAAGGATGAGACAATCATGTCCCTCACACCAAACCAAACAAAAAAAATCAAATATTTCAAAAATCCTAAAAATATGCAAAACACCAAAAATCTTAAAAATTAAATATCCAAAACATCAAAAAACATTATAAAACCATCAAAACCCAAACAAATCAAAATTTTCAAAACACCAAAAAGTTTGCTGATTAGTTGTCTTTGCATTCATGTTTAATTTCAGTCCTGCATATTTTCTTTTATGCATACTTATGTTTTTCTGTTATCTTTACCTTGATAAGGCCTATGTCCCTTGACAAAAGATCAAGGCAACTTTGCCCTCTCCTTGCAAGGGACTAAGCCAAAATAAAGTTCTAATATCTTCTCTCAAGTGGATGCAGGAATAGGAGAAGGCATGCCAGCTTCATATCCCCAGAAACTTAGAGGAAGCAAAAACAACAAAAAAAATCAAAAATTGAAAAACAAAAGTGGACTACTCCGACCCCTATTAAGATTTGCATTTAGTATTGCATCTATCAAAATAAATAATATTTGATATGTTGAAGACCTCAAGTCTAGAGGGGGCTGAGCCTGAGAACCCCTTCAAAAAAATCAGTGAGGGCTCAGTCATTCCCTAGGCTTGCGGATAGGCCAAAGTTGAATATGCGGGGACAACGGTTTCTTCATGGATGTCCTGACCCGTTATGTTCAACCTATATCTTCAACTATTTTCTTATACTTATTTGTATTTCTTTAAACCCAGCATGCATCATTTCATACACCAACATGCATCATCCCACCATAACCATTCCCCGCTTCCTAATCTTGCCATAACCTCCTTCCAGTCCCATCATGAACCTTTTTATAAATGGTCTTTTACAGCCCCTAGAGGAGGTCTTGATTTTCCAAAAAATCGGCTTTCAATATGTTTCAACGATGTTTTCCATCAAAACAAGAAGTTTTTCCATGTCAAACTGAACCGGTATTGTTGAGTAAAACCTTATGAATTTGAAGAACCCAACCTTGGTTGATTGGCTGTCTCCTATTTACTTTTTGTAATTTACTACATTTCTACCGAGTCCAGCACACCATGCAGTTCGGGTCTTGGCCGGTAACAATTCTCCCCCACGTGGGATTTTAGTTATATACTTTCGCATCTTGTTCTTCTCTTTAACCAATCAACCAGAGGGAAGGTTTCGATAAGACAAGGGGTAATCTCGAAGTCTGGTAAAGTTTTATTCCACTCAACTAGGCCAATGAGGGCGTGTCTAAATCTACACCTTGGCGTCACCTTTTCAGTCCATTACCACTTCATTCCGCTACGCCTCATTACGCTTCGCTACATTTGCCTACACTTCATTCGTGTCACTCCCCTACAAAGCCGACGCCAAGGCGAGGCAAGTTGTAGACACGCAATTTTGGCCTAGTTGGAGAGCTTAAATTCTTGTTTTCATGAAGAATATTTGAGTAACCTTTCAAGGGAACCGAGTTTTCCGGAAAAATTAAGATTTTTGGCACATTTCAAAGAGGACAATACCCTGTGTATAAGGGCACCTGGAGCCCTACTTATAGGGCACCAGGCGCCCTATAAAAAGGGCACCTGGCGCCCTGTATACAGGGCACCAGGCGCCCTATATACAGGGCGCCTGGATCCAAATTAAATTGATTTGATGGCTGATTTGACCCCCCCACAGTGACTTGTCTTGTCGACCTGACATATCTCATGATGCTGGCGCCCCATATACAGGGCGCTATGCCACATGGCACTATTTTTCGAAAATGGCCAAAGTGCCCTCTTTTGGGCTATAAATAGACCCCCATTTGAGACCAAAAGGAGGTTCCAACCCCGTGCCACCCTAGAGCTCATCCAACACTACGATTCTAAGCCACATTCACCCTCCAAAAGCCTCCAAATCGATCCAAAATCCTCCACCAAAAACCCTAAAACCTTCTGTTTCTGTCACCCAGAAATATGATTTTTCTCCAACTTTAAGAGCCCCTATCCGACTCTCCTCATACATCCAGCACCCAAACCACCTTCCACTAGCTTTATTTGCATATTGTCTACAAGGAGGAGCCCCTATGTCGTCCCGGAAGCCCCCCAACACTCCGGAGCGGCGCCGCGAAGAGGAGAAGAAAATCTGTTCGGGCCAGACTTAGTGCCCCGTATACAGGGCGCTTTGACTTGGTCAACGCGCCCCATAAAGGGGGCACCTGCTCCTGGCGCCCTATATATAGGGCACCAGGAAGGGCATAAGTTTGTTTCGTCATTTTCGAAGTCCGATCGCCCGTTTAATCGAGTTCTTTTCTCCCTTTTTCGCTTTTGCATTGATCATCATGTTATTTAGCATGTCTTAGAACATTTTTGCATTTCATATATGTTTAAAACCTACCAAAAATAGGGGTTGGGATCTCGTCCCAATCCGGTTAGTCTCTTCCCATTTGCATGTTTGAATCTAAATTCGAGCACGATACTATGCTTTCGTTAGAACTAATGAAACCTTCACTTGTCTACATGTTTTCTTATGGACATTCTTAGGTAAATCCGATCGAGGCAGAGCTTCAACCGGATTGAAGGCAAAGGATTCACTAAGCTCTCTTCTTTCGGCCGGCCGAGAGAGGAGAAGTCGGGACTCAACAATCTCCCCGCTTCCGAAGGTACGAAGGTCATCTTTCTATTTCATTTTCTTTCATTCCACCATATTTTGGAGCCTTTGGCTCCTGGCGACCACACACCTACATAACACACCACCCACCAACACACACCGAGGCGGGCGTAAGGGTTCCGGGAGGGGGGAGATCCGCGGATGTCCCGTTCCGGGTACTTACAATCATATTTTGAGATCTTGAGATAAATATATTGATCATATTCATAACTTTAATTTATAAATTATGGCTAATAGTGTATTATTAATGATTATCAATTTCTTACAATTATGCAACAACATTATGCATTCCAACAGTCTGCATTCACAAATGTAGAAATTTTACGACATATGGGGAAAATACAAAAAAATAAAGAAACCATTTAAAGAAAATAGTAATAAGACAAAATTTGTTTTTCTCTCATTCTTGTATGTTAAAATTAATAAATTTTGTGTATCTAGTATTTTACATGGTGATAATTATAGGAAGCCTATGAGATTGTGCCTCCACTATATGATTCAAACTAGTGATGTAATATATGCAACATATGGTTAGAGATGATAATAAGGTAAGAGCTAATGTTATTATAATTTCTTGTTCAATTAAGCATAATGTTTTATCAATTATTAAACTCCTATAATTTTTTTAGGTCGTTATTGAAAAAAATAAAGGTAATAGAGTTGGTCAAACAATGTCTTATAGAAGAAAAATGACAAATATTTATTAGTTGGAGAGAAATTTTATAAGTATTTAATTTAATTATTATTTATTCATGGAGTAGAGTTTCAATATATTTTTACGCTCTTAATTATTTTGAATAGACACAAAAAGGGATGCCGTCTTACCTGTCCAATGGTCTTCCAAATGACTCAAATGTATGAAGAGACAAATGGATATATTATCTAAATTAATGAAACAAGTTGTCAAGTAATGGTAAATATTTAATTTCTTTGTATTAATATCATCATTCATTTGAAATAAATCTTAATATAATTTTTGATTTTAAGATAAAAAGCAGCAAAGGATGAATGTCCAACAGTTAGAGAAACTAAATGCTAGGATATCTTAGCATCCATTCACTATTGAGGAGTCATTCAATAGAGTCTTTGGTAGAGATAGGCTGGGATAGATCCGATGGGGGGAGGAGAGGATAGACTCGCAACACTTGATATGATGTAACGGGTGGAGGTGCCAGTATCAAGGCATTGGTGGATAAAGTGAAGAAGCAAGCAACTAAGTTAGATTGGCAAAACATAGTGATTTATTCTCTCCAACAATAACTATCGATCAACAAAAGAACTTTTCATAGATAATAGAATGGCTGAAACAACAAATGTTAGTCAAGATTGATCAAAGACTGCCCCATCTATTAATCCATCAAATTCAAGGTCATCTCTGAGATAGACAAGATGATGATGGAGAGGACCACGATAAGGATGAAAAGGATGAAGTATCATTTGAGAGAGGATGCTTAAGAGACAATTATATATATCTTTATTTTTTGGACATGACTATATTACCTTTCTTCTATTTATATGAATTGCAGTTTGTTCACAATATGTTTATACTTTTTGATTTGTAAATGATGTATAAAAGTGTGAATTTTATTTCTAGAGCTATATTTTGTGGACGTGTATGAAATTGTGAATTGATTTGTTTACTTTGTGACATGAAATGTGGATTGTGATTGTGATTGTGAATTGATTGTAGAACACAGATTGTAGAATGTAAATTGTGAAAGGAAATGTATACATTTTTTATTTGTTAAATGTGGATAAAAGCATATAGGTTGATCCTACATGGTTGTAATTCTACATGGATTTTTATTTTAAAATTATTTTTTTATAACTTAGATTATTGGCGATGACTAAAAATCATCTCTACTAATGATGTTAGCGATGGCCTGCATAATGATGTTCATGGCTAGAGTGATTGGTTTGACGACGACGATAAGCCATCAATAATAAAAATAGTGGTGACGATGATGACTTATAAGCTATTGAATATACACCTTACTAGCAACGACTTTTACCTAGCTGTCATCAATCCCATTGACGATAAACTTATTTGCGATGGGCTAGCAATAACTTTAGAGCCATCACAGAATATGATTGCAAAAAGTTGCCATTAACCTCGTTTTTTTGTAGTGCTAGACAAAGAGGAATTCTTGTGAGGGTGCTCAAGCACAGCTGCCTGATAAGAAGCTCATTTTCATTTTCATCTTCCACAAGTTAGAAGGTGACCTCGAGTGGTTTTCTTGCTTCTTCTTTTCAAAAAGTATGAGCCCGCCCATAAATATAACTACGAGTTAGTTTCAACCCAAGACCTTACTAGGCTCCACTTGTGCGAGTGTCCGTGATTTTGTTTAATTATGTTCTTAGGATCTTCTTTTATAATCCAAACTCACACTCATGTTCAAACAGAATTTGTCTTTGTTTAGATGATATTTTGTTGGATACAGTAAATATGTCTATGGCTAAGTTTATGTCAAATAATATAAAATACATTTTAGATCTACTTAGGAGAAGGCTCAGATGGTGTTGCCCTTGTGTTGAAATACAAGGACTAATACCCCATTTAGTGAGAGTATGAAAAAATGATAATTAGATGCTTAAAATTATTAATTTATCATACAACCAAACCCTAGAATGGCCGCCTTGCCTTGACTGCCGCTCACTACATGGCCACCCGAGGAGATGCCGCTCGACATTGACCCCACCCACACACCCACCAACCACCTTATCTAGTACACCCCCGCTTGCTGACCATCTCGTTGTTGTTTTACCAACCCCCACCACCCCCTTGTGTGCTATATTGAGAATGATCCCTCTCTCTTTCTATCTCTCTCTGTCTCTCTCTCTCACACACACATTCTTCTCCTTCTTTCTTCTTTTGACAGTAAGAAGAGAAGATTAGCGCTTAACCTAATTTTGCCGTTGTTGCTGCTACTCCACACTTGTTGTCTAGTCTGCTCTTCTTGTATTTCGATTAGTGATTGACATTGTCGAGATATGCATCTCCACTATTTATATCATCTTAATAATGTTAATTAATTTGTTAAAATGAGATTAGCTTAATCTTAATTAGTGAAATGTAATTAACAGATCTTTATAAGTTAGATTGTGTGCATGATACTAATTAGATATTTCATTTAGTGATCTATGTATAGTTAAATTTAATGAGCTACGTATGTTATCATGTTCAGATAAATTAAGTACATTTTAATTATGTAAATTAGATTGTAAAATTTTATGATCTTGCAAATGTTCTGAATCATGTTACGAATCACCCTAATTGCTAAGGGTACCTTATGATGAAATTTAGATTGGCTTAATATATATAAAATGCAGTTAATGATATTAGTTACATGGTATATGTTAAAAGTTCATGGTAAGTTGCATGATTTTAGAGTATATACATCATTCTATTGTTGTTATTAGAATGTTGTCATTTATGGTTCATCATGCATACATGTGTTACATATAGTATTTTAATCGAGTAAATTACAATAGTTGTCTATAGTTGAGTTTCATATATGTGTTACTTTTGTATGTCAGGCTTGGCAAGTTGTGATTGTCTTAGTAATATATATTTTCTTTTAGCTTTGTGAGATATACTTGTGCAGTGTGTTACATTCTGTAATCTAACTGTCTTTCACTAGATTATGTTAGTGACCCATAGATAGTGAAGATTAGAACAATTTAGAGCATCATTTGATTCCAGATATTATGATTCATCCTAGTGTGCCTATGCCTGTATGCAGTATGGGATTTAACTTAATATATGTTACTTTTATATGTATTTAATTTTTGTGTCAGTTTTGAGACATAACTACATTATCCAATTGAAGCATACTTCTACTCAGATAAATAATTTAGTTTTACACCATGGCATGTAAAATAGAGAGATGTTATATGTGGTCATTCATTCCATGTTAGGTCATTGGGGTATTTTGCATATATGGATAGGTTAGTTGTGTTATGCTATGGTTAAAGTGGATTACATATAAACTCATTTTGTTTTTACTAAAAGAGGGGAAAAGATTCTCATTTGATCATTTAAGCATTGATAATTAGCATTATCTATAGTTGTTGTAATTTGATTTTTGTGGTAAATTATTTATAATATTAGTTAAGAATTTTTAGTATCGTAAGGTAGTTTAGATGTAACTCATCCTGAGTCATTTGTGAGTCATTCTATTATAATCTTTAATATTTTTAGAGAATACAAGTTTAGTGCAACAAAAACTTAGTAACATTCTAGAATCCGAGGGATTAGTTGTTTTACATTGTGAACAGATATTTGAATTATTTAAAATGTAATTTTATGGTAAAATTTTTGATATAAATATTTATAATTGTGGATTTAGATTTAATATTGTCTTTCTTTGTTCTAAATCGATGTATTTAAGAAATTATTTCTCTCAATTTCATCACCAGACTATCCTTTCAAGGCATGACATAATCAAAAATTCTAAATATTTTTTAAAGAATATGGTATTAAATTATTTGATAATAATTTAAATTTAACTAACAAATAGTTGATGTCATTTTCAAGAAAATTTTTTAGTCCTACCAAATAAGAGATACGTATATTCTGTTTCACCAAACATTGTTTCTGGACAAATAATTTCTGGGTTTTCTCGTTTCCTTGAAACTAAATATATTGACCCTTGATCTTTGACAACTAATTGTGATGGGAATAGGGCGTGTAAAATAGTAAAAGTTATTCATCACCCTTGAAATTATTAAGATTTGGAGGTGTCACGCATGCATAGATTTGAAAAGACACCCTTGCTATCCAGAAAATAATTGAAACAATGCAGTTTCGGTGAAAACCCCTTCTCTTTATACATCTTTTTAGAATACTTTATTAATCTTGTTATGTTGATTAGCCTTTCGTACTTATACCCCTCCCAGCTTCTGTCTCCATCGCTTGTGGGATCAAGTGTGATAAATCACTTGAATGTTGTTTGTTTGTAACTTTTTAATCATTGGAGGAGCCGCAGAATCACACGTGATCTTCTTCTGTTGTTTGGGTTCAGTGATGTCTACACTACAGTCTACGGCGCTTTGAAACGAAGAGAAGAGAACAAAAGCTTCAGTGCCGATCTTAGGACGTAGTGTCAATGAAATTCGATCTTTGGTCGTACAGTGTCAATGAAATTCATGTATACTCGGGCAATTAGTGATCCCAAGAGCGTCCATATATGCTATTCTGAACGGGATTTCTTTAAATTAACACAATAAATATTAGCTTTAAAGTAAATGCAAAAAATAAAAAATCTAAACAAAGATAAGGAGTGTTTTGGTTGTAAGATAAATTAAGTTATTTGTTAGAAGTTTTTATTTTCGTAACAAAAATTGTTAAAAAAATGTTTGCTGGGTAATCATTGCAAGTTTGTGTTTTTAAATATGTTTTCTTTTTAGACCAGAAAAGATAGGAGACCATCTTGTTAATCTAGTGGTCCCCCCAAGAAAGGTCGAGGCAAGGGTCAAGTCAGGGTCAGTCAATCTCAAAATAGACCTAGTTGGACTATTGAAAAATTAATTTTTACTATTAAAATGGTAAAAAACTTAAAAAATATGAAAAAATAAAAATAAATTACAGTAAAAAGAAAAAAAAGAAATATGGCAATAAAAGATTTCATTTATTTCTAATCAAATCTTTAAATTTATTATTATTTTGCATAATTTAAATTCTTTTTTCATGATATTTGAAAAGAATACATGACATTGAAAATGTGTACATGTTGATTGTAATCATCACTCTTTATGTACTCATCTTACAATTAAATATGAAGAATCTACTATAGCAACCATGCATAGAGCACATGAAAGTGTTGGATGAGGATCCATATGTAGGTTGAGTCATCTCGTAACTCTCTTAGTGATATAAAGAAAATCAAGAGTTTTGAGAAAAATCAAGTCCATAAGATTGCCTACAGCACTGACCCCCCGTCCTCCTTCTTTGTGTGTTGATCTGGACAACTTGTTTATCTATACACTTTGATTTCTTACCTGAGTGAGAAGATCCTCTAGTCTTTTGTCTCTTCTCCACTAAAGAAAAATTAAGAAATTTCTCGAATAGAGATACCTTGTCTAGTTCTCCTTGTGCCCATTCTCGATCTTTTGAGTTGAGCTCATGTTTACCTAATCCTTCTTTATTGTTTATCCAAGCTTGCAACAGATTTTACTCTTGAAAGTTTTTCTAAAATTGATGTCAACTTCTTATATAGTCACTGTCTAAGTTCTAGTTCTCTCTCATCCTCTCTAATTCTTCAACTTTAACCTCATATTGAATGACAGTATACCAACAAGCCTAGTCTTCTTGACGTTAGCCTATTCTTGTTGTTTGTATGACTTAGGTTGATTGTTAACCTATTGCTTTCACATCATGATGCCAATGTAGTTTGGCTTAGGAGTCTTATTACAACATTTGACAAGTCTTTGTACCATTGATGTCCAAAAATAGAATGCCCTCATTCTAAAGTCATGCAGCTTATTGCATGCTATAATTGATCCATTGTCATCCCCGAGCATTCTATGGATGATCTCTTTTACACTATTTAGAAGCTTGTTAATTGACTTGAATATTGGATTATAGTAATATCTATAATTGAAAAAGTGACATAGCAAGTGACAACATATCCCTGTCAATAGAGAGCATAATAATAAAAATGTGATATATGATTTGACTTAATGACAAAAAAGTACCTACTTCATGTATTGGATGATACAACTTTTGATCCCAGTGACAAATAGTTGATAATATCTCACCACTTGTTAAAGTCTAACACCATTTTTGCAATTTCTTTCTTCACTAGCTCTAGTGCATCGTATAGATACTCCATGTTTGCCTTTCTATCCCCATGCAGCTACTATTATAAGAACTTTGACTATGGGTTGCATTAAATGAAGAGTATTCTTTACAACCCGGCAGAAGTCTCCACTCTCCAAAATCTCCTCAATCTTCCTCCTTTTCCTCTTATTTAAATGACTAGTGCTAGTAATCCAACTAGCCCATCCTAGTGAAAATATCATTTAGGTAAGGGGACACCTTTATTGTATTAAACTTTCTAAAGAAATGTAATGTGAAGCGAATCAGGTTGCCCCAGGTTGTAAGAGCTCTCGGTCCTTATCCCTCATTGGGTTAAGGATGAACTTATGGATTTATATGAATGTTGATATGAATTGGGTAATCTTAACTACCCAGTCAATTTGAGGGTCCTTGTAAATATCCTCTAACATCAAATCTAACGAATGTGTTAGGCATGTGCCCAATATAAATGTGGTCCCTTGACCATTAGCATTTGTCCAACTTTTTTATATGTAACTATGTTATATGTTATTACTTGAATAACTTGATCCGCCACTATCTCTTTGACAACACCGCCACTTAATTCAAACAAGTAATTTGCATTTACTTGTCCATATGCATCAACGAACTTCCAGAAGATTGTCCTGACTTAATAATATATTAGGAACTTGATCAATGTTTTTATAGTTATATCTATTAAGAAGTTTGACATGCATAAGTTTGAAATTTAAAAGTTTAAAAAGATAAATTTCTAATAAGTTCAAAATTAAAGGTTACTAATTTCTACAACCATCGATCATAAACACTTAGATGCTTAAAATAAAGATAACACTAAAAAAGAAGAGATCAGCAACACAGTTAGACAAAGAAGGGGTTAGAAACATAATTAGATAAAACGTTAGCAACATAATTAGAAAAAATACTAATTAGATGCTTAAAGAAAAAATTTACATTAATTAAACACTTAGCAAGAAGAACTTGAGTGAGAAGAGAGAGCTTAAGAGAGTGAGGGAGAGATGGGGGTAAGAGAAGGCCCCTTGGGGGCCTACCTCCAAGGGACCTTGGGGGGTTAATTATGACCATTCTATAATTGTCATATGACACTTGCAACCCCACTAGGTCGAGAGATAGCATTGCTTGCTTCAACTTGGGTCACGACTAGGCTTGTCGCAACTAAAACCAACCATGTCAAAAGACTTAGCTTGACTTGGTCTTGACCCTTGTTTCCACGCTCCTCTCACATCTTTGGTTTACATTACTCCCACTCACTTTTGTTATCACATGTATCTGAACATGATACTTTTGTCATTAAATTTTATTTTTATATAATTTTTGTCATGTATATAAAATATTTTGTATAGCCAAACACCCCGTTAAAAGGTGAATTAAGTTGGATTTCAAGAATCAAATTTCCCAAATCTAACTTCTTGATAGCTGTTCTTAAAGGGGGCGGTCAAATTATGTAGCCAAACCTAATCAAACATTGTGTTTCGAGCGAGCGAGCTAGCTATTATTGCACCCAATAATTCAGTGAAGTTGGATTTCACTAAGGCTCCATTTGCTTCACCGTAAAAGTAAAATCATGGAAATTGTTTTTCATGGAACACCTTTTCCAAGAAAATCAAAAACATCATTTTGCATTTGGTTCCTTGTAATTTGTTTTCCTTGAAAATATTTTCGGTCATTTGGTTGTTCCTGAAATATTTTCCTGAAAATATTTTCATTCATTTGGTTGTATGTAAATTTATTTAAATAATTTCATATAATAAAATTTGATACAAAAAGAATTAAAAATGAATAAAAAATAATTTTTATAACAATTAATTATTGTATCCATTATTATAAATTTTATATAATATAACATAATCAAAAATAATTTTTTTAAGTTATTATTTAAAAATCTTTATTGACTTGTTTCAAATTATACCTGTTTACTTATACCACCTTATCAATAAAAAAACACAATTTATTCATCATACCACATCAAAATAGAATATATTATGAACATACTATCTTCAAACAATTTAATATTATAAAAATATTAAAATATTTGAAAACTTCAAAAAATAATTTTTCAACCAAAAATGACAAATGATGATGGGTATCAGGACAAAATGATAGATATGAAAATATCTTGATAAAAATCAAGAGACAAAAAAGGTCATCTCCAAACAATTTTCAACATCAGTTTAACAAGAGACAATTCTATTTCCAAAAAAAAGGAGCTACATATCTATCGATCTAAACATCCAACCATAAATTAATAGATTGATAGATTTCCCAAGGACCATGCTTGATAAAGGTTAAAGTTCGTCATGCAAGATGATGAAATGCATGAAACCCTTGCTGCCAAACATCATGAAGGACGTTTGATATGATATTTTCTTAATACATAGTATCATATAAGAATATCCCAAAAGCATATGCATGTGGCAAACAAAAAACCAGGAGATTATTATATCCCAAAAGAATTAAGCTGTAGATCTATTTTTTTTTACCAAAAGGTTAAAGTATCTCCATTCAAGCATTACTACTTGCATTCAAGCATTACTACCTACATTGCATTTTTATCAGACAAATGGAACTAAAAATTTTCAATCTAACTTTACTAGCTGCATTCGAGCATTCAGTTCTGGCTGTGTTCAATTACCAAAAGCATGATCCATTCATCAAAAGTGCCATAAAGAATATGCAATTAAAATTGAAGCACAATGAAGAACGGGCTCGACTGCCAGCATTCAGACAACCAGAACAGAAACACAAAAAAATAACCAAGCTTTTTAAAAGCATTTTGACCATTCATCATTGTAGCTTTGTCATTTATCATCAGGAAACATGTACGAAGCTTTTACAGTAAATAGAAAGCTATGCAACTTTCCTTCAAATATCAGATGAATGAAGCAAAAATCAACAAGCATACCAGAGGCTTGACATCCACCCGAAGAGCCATCTCTCATCTCCTTACTTCCCTGATCAATTGGGCTCTCTCTTCTTCCCAAATCTGACATAGTAGCAATTCAGAAATATTTTGCTCTGAAAATTATTGAGAGATGTCAATATATAAAATAGAGAATGAAATTGTGTAATAGAGCAAGAGACAGGTATCTAATCAACCATAATCAAGGAAAATGTTAATAATAGAATAAAAAATAGATAAAAAGATTTCATACCTGACCATGTAAAAAATCTAAAATTTCATCATCTGAAAAATATTATATGCTACCAACTAGCAAAAAATAGCATATTTAAAAAAAATTTCATATTTTATTTAAATACAAATTTTGATTTTAAAGTGGACCATAACAAAAAACGTCTTCAAGCCATTTTTGACGTAGTGCACCACTTCTAGCAAGAAAAGATCTTGCATGTATCTCATTTTCAAGGAGATGATCAAAGGCTTTTACCAACTTCTAGCAAGCAATTGCTGAAATGTTTGAATTAAATTTTTGTTTAAGAATTGAGTGGCGAAGCATAGAAAGAAAATAATTACAGGAGATCGCCAAAATATAACCAAATAAATAAAGATTCCATGGTAGGGAGAGAGCTTTTTTCTTTGCAAAATGATAAATGGTAACAATCAAAGACATAACAAAGCAAAAACCATTATGATACCATGGAATCAACAATGCCAGCATAATAGCATATTATTAGTCTAAAGGATCTAAAAATTTGAAAGTATGAAATGAGTTACTACAACATATATTTATGTTGACATTTTTAGGATGAGAAGCCTTAAGTAGGACTACAAGGGGATAATAATAATGCATAATAGAACATAAGACTAAAAAGCTATAAACATTTTTATTTTATAATAATTTGATAAATTTTACACGTACTTAAAATAAATTGTTTAGTAAAATATCTAAGTTGGACATTTTATAAATTTTGCTATGGTTGAGTATATAAGACAATGTTTAAAACAAAATACAAAGAATAAAATAGATTAAAAGTAATAAGAATGTTTAAATTTAAAAAATGGTCCTGGATTGATTGATCTTGGGTCTATTTGACCCATTACAAGCTGATCCAGCTGCCAATTCAGAATGGATCGGCCAATACATCGTGGGATAAGATAAGTTGGACCAAAAACCAATCGGATCAGTTGAAACTAAATGTTCTGATCTAATACCACTTTCTATATATTAAGGCACATGTGCGTTCGTATTATATTTCAAAGATTAGCAAGCATCACCTTAGAAAAATTATAGGAGTAGCATCAAATAAGGATTTCTTAAAATAAAATTGATTGGAATAGTTCAGGCATATTTGATATAAGATTAGAGTAGAAGAAGGAAGGGTTATACCAAAATCAAGGAAGGCCAGATCAAAATCGGCGGGTGTAGACACGCCAATTTGGCCTTATTTGGGGCTTAAACCTTTATTCCATTGCAACATCTCTTTTAGACCATCAAAATCAAGTTGAATCATTCTCTTAGAAGAGCCAAGGAGTTCACTAGAAATCTAGGGAAGAGTTATGGACCTCTAATCAAATCCATGTTTGCCGAACAAGAGACTCTTGGTGGTGTGCCAGATTATGCTTTTCTCAGCATATCCTCTACTTGAAAATTTTTCACAAAATTTTTTGGACGTCCAATGAAGAAATCTTAAACATCAATAATCTTCCTCCATGAGTCCTATTTTCAATGCAACAAACGGCATTCAATTTTGATCTCCCATTTGTCCGCAGCATCTTTTAGAAATCAGATGCACAGTTCTGTCCACACGCAGCACCGATCAAGCACAATTGCATGCAAGCACAGCCCATTGGCACATATCTGACCAATTCATGACCTTACCTTCCTTTTTCCTCCTCCATATAACTTGTTAAAGTATTTGGAAGCTTCATGGTCGAAATTAACATCATCTAATAATGGTAATCCAACTTGTTGTCTTATACATCAAAATTTGCTATTTTTATACCAGATTTGTTTCCTCTTCAAGTGAAGACATATTTTGAACATGGAGAAAGTGATCCACGATTTTCAATACCACTCAATCATTTGGGTAAGTTTCTAGAAGCCTCATGATGAAAATTAGCATCATTAAATGGAGGAAATCCAACCTAAGGTCGGATGTATCAAAACTTGCTATTTTTTGACATGTTTCTTATCCCCTATAAAGGGAGACTCATATGAACGACCTAAGAAGGGCATCCTCATCCTCCAGCACTCTTATCCTCATCTTCCAACCACCCTAGGCTCATCCCAACCTTCCCAAATCGTCCTCTCTTCGTCCCAGCGCTCGGAGATCGTCCCAAATTGAAGAAGAAGCTGGTCTATGCTCTCACATGCTGCACTGCTGATCATCGGATTCTATACATCTTTCTGGTCATTTTCTGGCCTGTCTTCCTTTAGAAGAAGTGTGATACATAAAGATATATTTCATATACAACAAACAGAGATCAATTCTGACATTCGCTCAGCTTGTGACGGCTTCAACACAGGCGCTGCACAGACAGATCTGAAGTCCTCTCTTCTAAGTCATTGTCTTCTTAGTCCATTTAAGTACATTTAATGGTAGATTCAGCCTATACATCCTTCATAGAAATTGTTCCCTGGTGAGTCATATTTTATTTACAACAAGAATCATTCAATTTATATATCTGTGGTGCCCATAGCACATCCTACATTGACATTGTGCTGGGAGTTTCCAGAACTTCACTGTCCAAGATCCGACTTAACAGGTAAATTCAGATTACTTATCATAAGATTCAAGCAAACTTGTCTCCATATCAAACCACCCTTGATGAGTCCTCTTTATTTTGAAACAAACATCACTTTATTATGACATTGGTGTTGTTCGTTACGGTCTTTGCATCAGAGCCGCGCAGTTTACATTGAATCAGTCCAACCCGGTTGCCACTTTGCCTAGGTTATGTTGTCTTTAACCATTCATATTCTCTTTACTAAATCCTCATTCAAATCATTTAGTTAATATTTAAGAATCATTTTTATTCATTTTTTCATCATTTTATACATCACAAAAAAATAAAAAAAGGGGTTAGGGCTAACCCCGAATCTGGTGAGTTTGTTTCCAATTGCTGTTTTATGTTATTATTTTTACAGTTACTACACTTCACTCAGTTCTAATCCTTCCTTCACTTGTTTTCTTGTTTTCGTGTCTACTAGTTGCACAGGTACATCAAGCTAGCATCGGTTGGACTCTCCCTCACCGGCCGGCCGAAGAAGAAGAAGGTTTAACCCACACATCACCTCCCGCGCTAAGGTACACATGGTCAACTTATTTCTATTTTCATTACATAAAGCGGAGCCCACGGCTCCTGGCAACCACTTATTCAATCTTATCATGCATTAAGTCATTTATTCCTCCCTCTCCTCCCACATGACCTGAACCGTCTCTGGTGCTCGAGCGACGCCGTGAGATGAAAGTTCGGGGATCAATGTGAGTGTGGGGTTGAGGTGAGGATTTTACTACTTTTCGAGTGTTTTTCAATTCACTCCCCTTTTTCCCATATTCCTATTCTATTTTTCACCTTCTCTTGAGGTGCCGATCCGGAACCCGTTTCTGGAGTCGACAGCTTTTTAGCAACAACGGTGGGACAACCAATGTCTTCAACTGTGCTAGCTTGATTTGTTTGTGCAACTAGTTTGATTCTAATTTGGTTCTAGTCACTAGATTGTTTGTTTTGTTGCATGATTTCTTGTCTCGTTTACATATCGCATGCTCAATTTACTTCCTTTTATTTCATGGTTTTGCATATTGATTTCTTCTTCTCCTCTTACCCTCCATTTTTACTTTTACATTAGCTTTTTACATCGGGTACTGGACTTGTTCCGATCTATAGGGCATTCGAGGCAGGAGCTCTCTCTCCCAACACACCCTCACCCTCCAAACACTCTCTTGGTGGCTTCTAATCTCTCTTCTGGGATATTCCTTCCTAGTTGATTTGGTTATTTCCATCAAGACTTCCGTGGGTCCCCATCCGTGGAGTATTCCTCTCCGCAAGATTGGGCTGGTTGTACCACTTTCCCAAAGCCCGAAGAACCCAAGTACCTACTCGTGGTGATTGAGTGACAACCTTAGGTCTTGAAAATTGAAGCAATAGGAACCATACCTACTTGAGTGAACAATTGCTAACAATCTATCTAATCTAAGGATGGAACCTAAAAATTGTTGAGTAGTCATTTTAAGAACTTTTTTGCATAACTTGCTTGCTCACCACAATTGAAAATAATCAAAAAATTATTTTTTCAAAAAACCTAAAAATAAAAAAAAATTTAATTTTACGTTCAACTTGTTTTCCAAACAACCAAATTGAAACAAAAAAATCAAAAAAAAAACATAACAAAAAATCTTCAATTGTGTGCTTTGCTTGCTCTCTTTTCTAACCATATTTCTAGAAAGATCGACATGATGCCCATGATGCTAAAGTCTGGAAGCCACGTTGGGAGGTCAGACTACTACAAGCAACAAGAGTACGGGGAAGGTCTCTACAAGCTCCAACAACAACCCGAGAGCCATGTCAACGCTGCTATGGAACCTGAAGTGCAAGGGGATGCCCATCAGTCCACTTCATTTAGTATAGAACAAGCTCTTAAGGATCTATCTTTTCATCTTGATCCCAATACCTTGTCATTCATACAATCTCTAATAAAGGGCAAGATGCCTGCTAATCAAGATCCAGCCAAAGTCAACCAAGCTGCCTCGCCTCCTCAATCGGCAGTTCGACCTCTTGCCATAACCCCACCTGGGCAGCCCTGCCATGTTACTTCACCTACTCACCCCATTGTGGGTCATTCTTCAGCTTGCACACCAACCCATCTCCCTCCCATCCAAGTGCCACGTGCACACACCCTAGTGAATTCCTCCCCACCTATTGCCAAGGATAAAGAAACCGTTGAATTTCTCCTCTATACTATCTACATCCCCCCCATCACAATTGCCAACCTACCATCACTACAATGGCTCAGGTGATCCCTTCACCCATGTCAATAATTTCCTGAGCAAATCATCTCGATGGCAGAATGATAGAAAGACCCTTACTTTTCTTTTTAAGAGATCTTTAGAGGGTGCAACCCTAGATTGGTTTTTTTCATTGAATGAAATAGAAATATGGGATTTTGAAACTTTCAAGGCCAAATTCTTGCACCGATATGGGCCAGGCTATTCAATAATTGGGAAAGCAAGAGAAGATGTGGAATTAATGCAATATTCTGATGAATTGAGGCCCATGGCCGAGAGGAGCATTAATGTTATGCACCAACCTAGGAGCCCTCCCCAACCCCATCCAGATCATCATCTTCGGCCAACTCCTCGACGCCAGTTGATTAGGCCACCCATGCCCCAATCTCAGCCGGTCATGCAACCCATGTCAATGGCACAATCAATTGTGCACAATCAAGCTCCTCTTGTCAATTGTGCCAATACCTCATTACCTAAACTGGCTCCCCAACCTTTGACTCCACCAACATTTTCAAAGGCCTCTCGACCAATCATCCAGCCCTTGGCTTCTCAGTCTACTTCACTAACAGCTCCTCGACCAACCACATGAGCCTTGGCCCCTCAACCAATTTTGCCATTAGCTCCTCAGCCTAAACTGACTTCTATGCTAACACCAATTGAACAACCCTTTGCTATTCAATCAACCCCTCAAAATAGGGTTCACCCTAAGTCAGTTAAGGCCCTTGTTTCTTCTATTGCTCCAGCCTTGGCAGAGGAATTAGTCACTCCTATCATTCATGCTCCTTCCCTAGCAGAGGAACCGATCAATCTGATCATCCCTACTCCTACTATGGCGGATGATTTAGTCTCTTCAACCCTTCAAGCTCCTGCCCTAGTAAATGAACCAATTGCTCCAATCATTTATGCTCATGCCCTGGCAGAGGAATCAGCTTCTCAACATATCATTACTATCTCTCAAAATCAAAATCAGCCAGTAGGGGAGGTCAAGCCAAACTCTTCTATCATTATAGAATCTCCTAAACTAGGCATGCCCTCTTCCCTAGAACAACCTGAGGAGAAACCTACCATAAGAAGCTTAGATGAGGAGTGTAGACACACCAAATTGGCCTGATTCGGAGCCCCAGACTCTTATTCATTAGGCAATATTCTTATTTGACCGTTACTTGATCCGAATTACCTAGTGGAGATGAGCTAAGGATATTGGTGGAGCCCATTGTGAGTTGGAAATGGACCGATGATTTCCGGAATGATGCCATAACCTTCAAGCAAGAGCCGTGCATGAACCGTGAAAACACAAAGCCTGCTCAATGACCGACCTTGAGTGGTCCATACTTGAACGTCTTGGGACTCCCGCGTGTGTCCCGTGACATTCATAGTTTCCGATAAGTCATTTCGGTAGGCGTTAGTCTATAACAGTTTCTTCGTTATGGCTTTTCGATCTGTACTGGCATGGCTATCCCGGACCACGTGTTAGGCCTTTCTGGCCATCACCGGGTCTTTTTGAGTCATCCGGGTGGATCCTAGCCGTATATTTCATCAACCGGGGCCATATGGCCATTTCAATCAATTTTAGGGTTTCCCGGCTTTTCCAATGTTCAGTTCACGTTTACCGGGTTAATTTCAGATTTTTCGATGATTTCAAATTTTCTGACCATACCAGACTTATTCGGTCATCATTTTAAGTCATCTTGAGTTGACCCAAGATTCCTCAACTGGAACCGTGCCCTTACGGATCTCCACCGCGGTTTTTGGCTTTTCGCGAAAGGGTAAACTGGTAGAAAGCACCGTGCGAATGTCTCAGGAGTCATGCCGGCTGGTTTACTAACATGAGGAGGTGCGGTTGAAAGCCCTCTTTCCAATGCAACAAACGGGAGCCGAATCGGACATCCCGTTTGCAAGTTACAGCTCGCGGAACACGCGCGTAGGAGAGAGAGTCTACCGCGCCCCCACTCCCCTTGAAAGGAGAGGGCGCGCCCTGCACACCCTCAACCCGGGGGCGCGCCCTGCACACCCTCAAACTAGGGGCACGCCCTGCGCGCCCCCGCTTCCTTTGAAACGCGGGGGTGCGGTACATTTTTGGAAACCGGAAATAACCCCGATTAGCACCGGTTTCTTTATGATCGGTAGGCCGCTTAATAGCTAGGATGTAACATGTACCCTTTATGATCGGTAGGCCGCTTAATTTGGTATCATATAATAAATTAAATTAAATTATTCTATTTTTTTTAGTCCTTAACAAAATATGTTATTGTACTTATCCATAAGTATAAGTGAAAAGGTGTAATTTATGGGGATTTTGGGCTTTTTATAAAAAAATTAAAATTCTCTATAAATACTAATAGTTTTAGCCAAACCCTATCAAGCCAAAGGTGAAAACTACATCCTCAACTTCTTCCCTACATCCTTTTTTTCTCTAGAAGGCATCCATGGGTGATGGAGCTCCATTTGGGAAGAGTTCTCTTGGCTATCAAGAAGGGAGAATCTACTGTGGATGAAGTACGTGTGGATATCGCTGGAGACCTGACATTTAAACGATTTGAAGAGCTTTAGAAGGTCTTCTTCTTTCTCTCCATGGTATTTGATGAATCTCTATCAGATATATTTGAACCTATTTTGGTCAATTTTCAATTTTTGTCCTTCGATTCTGATTAAGACATAAATGAACTCATAAGAATTGTCATTTTTGCTGCACTAAATTTTGTAGGATGATTCCTTACACTAACTATTTTATTGATTTTTATGGTTGTTTGGGCCAATCTAAATTAGAGCCATAAAACGTAGAAAGGGGTTAGAAATCAAATCGTGGTTGGTTAGGCCAATCCAAACTGTATTGGATTAGCCTAAATGTAAGGAATCATCTTTTAAAATTTGGTGTTGTAGAAGTGATGATATCTTTGTGTTTATGTTGATCTTGTATAAATTTGAACTAAATGATGAAAATCAGAGACCAAATAAAATGGGTTCAAACGTACCTATTACAAATTCATTTAATCTCTTGGAGAGGAAAAGTAAGAACTTTACACACTTTTCAAATTATTCAAGTGTCCGACCTCTAGTAGTATTTACATGAACTTTGTCCATAGACATGTTCTCCCTTGCACTAGACTTGAGAACATTTTTCAAATAGAGCTCCACTATGCTAAGGACATCCTCCAAAGAGAGAAAGAAGGAGGGAAAAGGCTAAGGATGTGCTTCTCACCCTTGGTTTCATAGGTTTGGCTAAAACCACCACTATTTATAGAGAAACTAAAATTTTTCATAAAAACATAAAGTTTCCATAAATTATTTCTTTGCCTCTGTACTTATAGATAACTCATTGTGTGTGTGACCCACTAGGCCCAATAACCTATTTGGTTGAAGCCTAATTAAAATAGAAAAATTTTATTTAATTAAATTTAACATATTATTTGATAAATGATTTAACGACCTACCGATTATGAAGGGTACAAACAATATCCTATAATCTCAAATGACTATGGAAATAATATTATTTCTATTGAGCCCTTTCATCATTAGTTACTGCACGGATATAAACCCTCATCTATTTAATGTCCTGGTTAGATAGGAGTACGGCATCAATCGTCAACCACTTAGTATATTGACTCTACAAGATCTTGTACTTGTAATTAGATCAATTGAAAAACTCTTTTTATAATTATCCTCTTTGTCATAGTTAGGGATTTAGATTACTATCACATAAGATATTCACCCTCACTTACTGATATTAGATGATCTCTTATTGTCTACTCAATTACCTCCACTAGATTTTTCTTGTACCAAATTCATCACTATACTAGACCATCTAAATGATAATCCATAAGTCAATTGTCAAAGTATAAGATATGTCCAACAATGCATCTTTGGCGACTCTAGTCAAAGGTAAAATCGTACAACCGTGATGATAAAAAGATCTGATTGATAGATTGGTAAGATACCAATAAAATTTTCTAATTCGGTCAGTTTAGTGAACTTATTTACCAACGAGCACCTACATGTATTTCTCAGTGTCTCCACACTAATGACCAAAGAGATTGATCATCCTCCTCACACGAAAAGACATTATATCCACTAGTCTATCTAGAATCTTAATGTCCTGTCTTAAGGATCTTATGACTCTCTAGATGATTGATAATATTATCATGATTTCATCATGATACGATCATCATTGCAGGTGATCATAAACTTCATTATGATGTATATATCTAATAAAAGTTAGTGATGAAGACTGTTTTAATTAATTGAATGAGATATTTTTAAAAATGTTGAATCATATCACATATGATTGACTTGTGGGACACATTTCTAGCACCGAACAACCATTAAACCCAAAAAAAGAGTTAGAACTCAAACCATTTCTTGTTCAGCCAATCTAAACTAGAAAATGGTTTGGATTGGCCCAAATGGTCATAAAAACCCCAAAAAAGAGTTATAACCTAAACCACGGCAAGTTAGGACAATCCAACTTGGTTATGGTCGTTTGGGCTAATTCAAATTGGAAACTAGTTTGGATTGGCCCAAACGAACATAAAAACCAAAAAAAAGGAGTTGGAACCCAAATCATGACGGATTAGGCCAATCCAAATTAATTTCTAGTTTAGATTGGGCAAAATAGACATAAAAGCAAAAAAAAGGTTATAACCTAGGCCATTCTAAATTGGAAACTATTTTGGATTGGATAAATGGTCATCAAAACCCAAAAATGGTTAGAATCCAAATTTTGGTCAGTTAGACCAATCCAGTTTAGTTTGTGTTTTCGATTGGCCCAAATGGCCATAAAAACTAAAACAAGAGTTTGAACCCAAACTGTGGCTGATTAGACCAATATAAACTCTAATGTGGATCAACTAAAATAGCCATAAATTAAATCTAGGCTAAATATAATTGATTTCTAATAATATAATAATCAGTGTATTTTATTATGTTGTAGATGAATAAATTTAGTAAGAGTTGGTGGACATCTCATGTTGCTCCACCATACCAGCGAGGTGGTAGATTGTAGGATGCTTATGTAGATCCACTACTAGGTCAGGTGGATCTCATTTTTAGAGAGATCCACCTCTCAATACATCTCAATAGGTGATTCTTGGGCTACACTTGGGACACTTGCTAAGCTTGAACTATCTCATGCATTGATTCCTTGCCCTACTTCAGTGACACTTGTATATGTAGGCAATCTGTCTTTCATCACCTCATGTATATATTTTATTAAATCTTTTAGAATCATTACAGACATACCACTTTCTATTTTGTCAAAATTTCATGTTTAATTTGCTACATCCAATAGATGTGAGAGTGGTTTAACTAAGGCATATAATGTGACGACATTGGTGCCTAAAGAGACCTTAAACGTCGAATTGGTTGAGGGTTGGGTGTAGGCCTATATGGCAAAAATTTACCTTCTACATTAGAGTGTGCAACAAAGTACATTGTAATTTATTAAAAAAATTACATCTCTCTTCTGCAAGAGAAGAAATATATCATATTTTGAGATCTTGAAATAAATATATGGTTAATAGTGTATTATTAATGATTGTCAATTTCTTACAATTATGCAACAACATTATGCATTCCAACAGTCTGCATCCACAAATGTAGAAATTTTAAGACATGGGGAAAATACAAAAAATAAATAAACCATTTAAATAAAATAGTAATAGGACAACATTTGTTGTTTTCTTATTCTTGTATGTTAAAATTAATAAATTTTGTGTATCTAGTATTTTACATGGTGATAATTATAGGAGGCCTATGAGATTGTGCCTCCACTATATGATTCAAACTAGTGATGTAATATATGCGACATATGGGTTAGAGATGATAATAAGGTAAGAGCTAATGTTATTATAATTTCTTTTTCATTTAAGCATAATGTTTTATCAATTATTAAACTCCTATAATTTTTTTAGGTCGTTATTGAAAAAAAATAAAGGTAATAGAGTTGGTCAAACAATGTCTTATAGAAGAAAAATGACAAATATTTATTAGTTGGAGAGAAATTTTATAAGTATTTAATTTAATTATTATTTGTTCATGGAGTAGAGTTTCAATATATTTTTATGCTCCTAATTATTTTGAACAAACACAATAAAGGATGCCGTCTTACCTGTCCAAAGGACTTCCAAATGACTCAAATGTATGAGGAGATAGATGGATCTATTATCTAAATTAATAAAACAAGTTGTCAAGTAATGGTAAATATTTAATTTCTTTGTATTAATATCATCATTCATTTGACATAAATCTTAATACAATTTTTGATTTTAAGATAAAAAGCAGCAAAGGATGAATGTCCAACAGTTAGAGAAACTAAATGCTGGGATATCTTAGCATCCATTCACTATTGAGGAGTCATTCAATACAGTCTTTGATAGAGATAGGCTGGGATAGATCCGCTGGGGGGAGGAGAGGATAGACTCGCAACACTTGATATGATGTAAGGGGTGGAGGTGCCAGTATCTCCATGAATTTTCAAGTCAAGGCATTGGTGGATAAAGTGAAGAAGCAAGCAACTAAGTTAGAAAGGCAAAACATAGTGATTGATTCTCTCCAACAATAACTATCGATCAACAAAAGAACTTTTCAGAGATAATAGAATGGCTGAAACAACAAATGTTTGTCAAGATTGATCAAAGACTGCACCATCTCTTAATCCATCAAATTCAAGGTCATCTCTGAGATAGACAAGATGATGATGGAGAGGACCACGATAAGGATGAAAAGGATGAAGTATCATTTGAGAGAGAATGCTTAAGAGACAATTATATATATCTTTATTTTTTGGACATGACTATATTACTTTTATTCTATTTATATGAATCGTAGTTTGTTCACAATATGTTTATACTTTTTGATTTGTAAATGATGTATAAAAGTGTGAATTTTATTTCTTGAGCTATATTTTGTGGATGTGTATGAAATTGTGAATTGATTTGTTTACTTTGTGACATGAAATGTAGATTGTGATTGTGATTGTGAATTGATTGTAGAACACAGATTGTAGAATGTAAATTGTGAAAGGAAATGTATACATTTTTTATTTGTTAAATGTGGATAAAAGCATATAGGTTGATCCTATATGGTTGTAATTCTACATGGATTTTTATTTTAAAATTATTTTTTCTTAACTTAGATTATTGGCGATGACTAAAAATCATCTCTACTAATGATTTTAGCGATGGCCTGCATAATGATGTTCACAGTCAGAGTGATTGGTTTGACGACGACGATAAGCCATCACTAATAAAAATAGTGGTGAGGATGATGACTTATAAGCTATTGAATATACACCTTACTAGCAACGACTTTTACCTAGCCGTCATCAATCCCATTGACGATAAACTTATTTGCGATGGGCTAGCAATAACTTTAGAGCCATCACAAAATATGATTGCAAAAAGTTGCCATTAACCCCGTTTTTCTGTAGTGCTAGACAAAGAGGAATTCTTATGAGGGTACTCAAGCACAACTACCCGAGAAGAAGCTCATTTTCATTTTCATCTTCCACAAGTTAGAAGGTGACCATGAGTGGTATTCTTGCTTCTTCTTTTCAAATCAAGCTCTGGCCAAGTTTTGATTCATTCTGTCCTCATCTCATTGTGCCTATAGCCATATCTTTATTGATTAAATCATTGATGATAATAGCGTATTTTCTTGGTGAGAAATTGTAAAGAATGAAGTTTCCACGTGAGTACAGTTCTAAAGTATAAAATATTCAAATGTGAGATAGTAGATATAGATTTTAATAGCAGATAATATGTTTTAAGATTGAAGATTGAACCCCTATAAATTTGTATATACATTATATTTTGCTTCATCAATTTTACCTCCATTCACCATTCTTCCTTTGCATTGAAGACACTTGTTGCAGTCTGATCTAATTGATTAGTATTTTAAATTTTCGAAAAAAATAAATTTTTGTGGCTAAACTCAATTCATCTTCCTTTTAAGTTTGTTATGGTGAGACCTATACTTCTACATCCACTGTTAATTAGTCTACAAAATAAACATATCATAATAGAGAAGCTTTATATAGACCAAAAGACGTCATCATCTTCCATCCAAATTCATTTCCTAATTCAAAAAGTATGAGCCCGTCCATAAATATAACTACGAGTTAGTTTCAACCCAAGACCTTATTAGGCTCCACTTGTGCGAGTGTCCACGATTTTTTTTAGTTATGTTCTTAGGATCTTCTTTTCTAATCCAAACTCACACTCATGTTCAAACTGAATTTGTCTTTGTTTAGATGATATTTTGTTGGATACAATAAATATGTCTATGTCTAAATTGATGTCAAATAATATAAAAT
Organism: Cryptocoryne crispatula var. balansae; assembly: GCA_036172225.1. Classification (NCBI taxonomy): domain Eukaryota; kingdom Viridiplantae; phylum Streptophyta; class Magnoliopsida; order Alismatales; family Araceae; genus Cryptocoryne; species Cryptocoryne crispatula. Next base: position 31,944,449 of record CM069929.1, on the reverse strand, counting down.
ACATTTTAGATCTACTCAGGAGAAGGCTCAGATGGTGTTGCCCTTGTGTTGAAATACAAGGACTAATACCCCGTTTAGTGAGAGTATGAAAAAATGATAATTAGATGCTTAAAATTATTAATTTATCATACAACCAAACCCTAGCATGGCCACCTTGCCTTGACTGCCGCTCACTACATGGCCACCCTTGGAGATGCCGCTTGACATTGACCCCACCTGCACACCCACCAACCACCTCATCTAGCACACCCCCACTTGCTGACCGTCTCGTCGTTGTTTTACCAACCCCCACCACCCCCTTGTGTGCTGTCCTACAAGCCAATCATATATGATATGATTAAGTATTTCTAGGAATATCTCGTTCAATTAAATAGGCAAAACTTCGTTACTAGCTTTTATTAGAAGCGTATATCGTAATGAAGTCCTCGATCACATGCAATGATGATTGAATCATGATGAGATCATGATAATGAGATCGATCATTTAGAGGTATGTGATCTAAATGTTCATAGTCATAGGATTCTTGAGACGGAACATCAAGAATCTGGATAGACTAGTGTGTGTGATGTCTTCTCATGTGATGAGAATGACCGATCTCATTGGTCATCAGTGTGGGGACACTGAGATACACACACAGGTGCTCATTAGTGGAATGAGTTCACTGAACTGACCAATTTAGGAAAACATGATCGGTATCTTACCGAACTGTCTATCAAGTTATTCTTACATCTCAATAGCACGGTTGGATCTTTGACCTGAGTCACCAAAGATGTCTTATCGGATGTATCTTGTACTTTGATTATTGACTTATGGATCACCATCTTGATGGTCCAGTATAGTTGATGTATTTGGTGCAAGAGAAACCCGGTGGAGCCAATTGAGTGGACAACAAGGGATCGTTCACTCTCGGTAGGAGAGAGAGAATGTCCTATGGAATAGTACTCTAAATCCTTAGCCAATGTACTTAGGATAATTGGAAAAGGAGTTTTTCAATTGATCCAAATCTAAGTACAGGATCCTATAGAGTTGGAATATTTAGGGGTTGACAGTCAATGCCGAACCCCTAACCGACCGGGACATTGTATGAACGAGGATTTAAATCCGTGTGGTAATTGATGATGGAAAGGCTCAATGGATGTTATTTAACTCCCCAAAGTCATTTGAGATCATAGGATGTGGCTTATACCATTTATGATTAGAATGCCATAAAAACTGTTATCGGATAACGGTTTTGATTTAATTTATAGGAATTGTTCTTTTAAATTAATTAAGGCTTCAACCAAATTGACTATTGGGCCTAGTGGGTCACACACAATAGATCTGGTCAATAAGATGAGGGCATGGATGCAATTTTATAGAAGTTTTGGGTTTTTGTGAAAAATTCTATCTTCTATATATAAATGGCTTATGAAGCCAAACGCTAACAAGCCATAGGGCTGAGCACGTCCCAAGCATCCTCCCTTCCTCCTCTCTCCTCTAGATGGTGATCTCCCATAGTCAAGCTTGGATCTGGAGGGTTTCTGAAGGCCCGAAGGAAGGGAGAACTCGTCTATTGAAGCAGATCGTGTGGATACCACTAGAGACCAGACACTTTAACAATTTTCAGCAAGGAGGAATGTCCTCTCTTCATCCATGGTGAGGGATTTTAGAAATCCCATGAGGTACTCTCGTTCTACTTCATATTCGGTTCTCGGTTTTACTCATTCGGCATCGATCAAGGGAAAGATCATGATTTTATGGAATCAAATATTTTCCGCTGTCATGTATTGATTCCTTACATCTCTCACACACACACATTCTTCTCCTTCTTTCTTCTTTTGGCAGTAAGAAGAGAAGATTAGCGCTTAACCTAATTTTGTCGTTGTTGCTGCTACTCCACACTTGTTGTCTAGTCCGTTCTTCTTGTATTTTGGTTAGTGATTGACGTTGTCGAGATATGCATCTCCACTATTTATATTATCTTAATAATGTTAATTAATATGTTAAAATAAGATTAGCTTAATCTTAATTAGTGAAATGTAATTAACAGTTCTTTATAAGTTAGATTGTGTGCATGATACTAATTAGATATTTCATCTAGTGATCTATGTATAGTTAATTTAATGAGCTACGTAGCTTATCATGTTCAGATAGATTAAGTACATTTTAATTATGTAAATTAGATTTTAAAATTTTATGATCTTGCAAATGTTTTGAATCATGTTGCGAATCACCCTAATTTAAGAGTGTCAACTGGGCGGGCCTGGGCTGGCCCGGCCCAAGCCCGTCCCAGCCCACCCACTGTAGATGCCCGGTCCAAGCCCATGATTTTTTAGCGTGATTTCATGGGTTTAAAACCCACAAAAACTATTAAAAACCCATAAACCCACCGGCAGCCCGGCGGCCCATTTCTTTTTATTAAAAATATTTTATTGACTGAAGATCACATCTTACGAAAAGAGTAACCGTGTGTGTCACGGAAACAATGTTAAATGTATATATATGCATATATACTAAAGATTGTGTCCTCGTTGAATTAATTAACAATGTTAAGAAATATATGTTAAAGTCATGAAAGAATAAATTCTCTGCTTGTACAAGTTCTTTTCTTTAATACTAATTATGCATTTATTTAAATAAATATTTAGTTAGTCGTAATTAGTTATCTGGGTATGTAAAACGAAATTCGACTAAAATTGGAAATGTTCTAATTTATTATGTTAATCATTATAAAATAATATTACTCTCTATAAATTTATTGTCCTTTTATATTCATATTATTCATGTTTGTTATCAAAATATCTTAGATCATGTTATATTCGATTTCGAAAATAGTTTAGACATTCTTCATTTTCTTGTCATTGAATTAGAATTATAATATTCTAATTTCACTCTGGATTTGGTTTCATTTTTTTGAATTGGAATAATTTTAGGATTCTTAAAATATATAATATATTTCAACTTTTGTTTAAAATATTAAGTAAACCCACTTTATTAATAATTTGTTGATGTGTTATATTTTAAATTTTATTTTATTTTTAAATTTTACATATCATATTTTAATATTTTTATTTATTTTAATATTACATTCAATACATAGGGAATTCAATCATAAAATTTGAAAAGTTCCGTGGAGAATTTAAAAACAACCAAAAAATCTATCAATTTGTGAATTGCCATAATCCCAGAAGTAAAAAAAGGGAAATATAACCTGGAAATTTTGAAAAACTCATAATTCTCAAAAGTGAATGAATGGGAAAATTGCTAAAAACAATTAACCATAAAATTTAAAAATTTCTACGGACTGGAATGTTTGGAGATTCTAACATCCAAAATTTGTAATTCTTGTATTTATGCAAAATATAAATTCTAAAAAAACTCAAAAAAACTATAAAATCTATGAATTTGTAAATTGTCATAATATGATAAATCAAAAATAAAATGAAACCTAAAAATTTTTAAAACTCAGAATGCTCAAAAGTTTAAAGAGAGATGAAGAATAAATATAATTATTTTTTAATTTAAATAATAAACAATTTGATTGTTAAATTTCTATAAAATTATCTTTATCTTTTAATTACCTAATCTTATCTTAATAACTTTTCTAACATGCTAACTTCTCCGATTTATTTATTTATTTTCAAGATATTACAATGTCAATATTAAAATATATTAAGTGGCTTCTCACGCAAGCAGACGAGGAGAGAATATTTTAATATATTAAAATATATTAACTAGCTTGTCTGGTGGTACGTTGGCAGAGGACCTCCTTTGCTCCTACGCGGCGTTGACACTCTTAGGCATGGGCTCCTGCGTCGCCTCTGCCCAGAATGGGAAACGAAGCCGTGTAGCCCATTCTCCCGCCTCCTTGTCTATCACTGAAGTGCCGTGTGGAGTTCCGCGGGCTCAGCGGGTCGAAGAGCCTCGGGCCCGTCAGGCCCGCCAACAACATTCAAATTAAAACTTGATTATTCATCAGACCTCATGACTATTTTTAGCGGGCCTAAGCCCAACCCACGGCAGGTTTTTTGGCGGGCTGGCGGGCTTGGCCCGCCCACTTTACAGGCCTACCCTAATTGCTAAGGGTACCTTATGATGAAATTTAGATTGGCTTAATATATATAAAATGCAGTTAATGATATTAGTTACATGGTATATGTTAAAAGTTCATGGTAAGTTGCATGATTTTAGAGTATATACATCATTCTATTGTTGTTATTAGAATGTTGTCATTTATGGTTCATCATGCATACATGTGTTACATATAGTATTTTAATCGAGTAAATTACAATAGTTGTCTATAGTTGAGTTTCATATATGTGTTACTTTTGTATGTCAGGCTTGGCAAGTTGTGATTGTCTTAGTAATATATATTTTCTTTTAGCTTTGTGAGATATACTTGTGCAGTGTGTTACATTCTGTAATCTAACTGTCTTTCACTAGATTATGTTAGTGACCCATAGATAGTGAAGATTAGAACAATTTAGAGCATCCTTTGATTCCAGATATTATGATTCATCCTAGTGTGCCTATGCCTATATGCAATATGGGATTTAACTTAATATATGTTACTTTTATATGTATTTAATTTTTGTGTCAGTTTTGAGACATAACTACATTATCCAATTGAAGCATACTTCTACTCAGATAAATAATTTAGTTTTACACCATGGCATGTAAAATAGAGAGATGTTATATGTGGTCATTCATTCCATGTTAGGTCATTGGGGTATTTTGCATATATGGATAGGTTAGTTGTGTTATGCTATGGTTAAAGTGGATTACATCTAAACTCATTTTGTTTTTACTAAAAGAGGGGAAAAGATTCTCATTTGATCATTTAAGCATTGATAATTAGCATTATCTATAGTTGTTGTAATTTGATTTTTGTGGTAAATTATTTATAATATTAGTTAAGAATTTTTAGTATCGTAAGGTAGTTTAGATGTAAGTCATACTGAGTCATTTGTGAGTCATTCTATTATAATCTTTAATATTTTTAGAGAATACAAGTTTAGTGCAACAAAAACTTAGTAACATTCTAGAATCCGAGGGATTAGTTGTTTTACATTGTGAACAGATATTTGAATTATTTAAAATGTAATTTTATGGTAAAATTTTTGATATAAATATTTATAATTGTGGATTTAGATTTAATATTGTCTTTCTTTGTTCTAAATCGATGTATTTAAGAAATTATTTCTCTCAATTTCATCACCAGACTATCCTTTCGAGGCATGACATAATCAAAAATTCTAAATATTTTTTTAAAGAATCAGGTATTAAATTATTTTATAATATTTTAAAATTAACTAACAAATAGTTGATGTCATTTTCAAGAAAAATTTTTAGTCCTACCAAATAAGAGATACGTATATTCTGTTTCCCCAAACATTGTTTCTGGACAAATAATTTCTGGGTTTTCTCGTTTCCTTGAAACTAAATATATTGACCCTTGATCTTTGACAACTAATTGTGATGGCCTGATGGGAATAGGGCGTGTAAGATAGTAAAAGTTATTCATCACCCTTGAAATTATTAAGATTTGGAGGTGTCACGCGTGCATAGATTTGAAAAGATACCCTTGCTATCCAGAAAATAATTGAAACGATGCAGTTTCGGTGAAAACCCCTTCTCTTTATACATCTTTTTAGAATAATTTATTAATCTTGTTGATTAGCCTTTCGTATTTATACCCCTCCCAAGTCCCAGCTTCTGTCTGCATCGCTTCTGGGATCAAGTGTGATAAATCACTTGAATGTTGTTTGTTTGTAAGTTTTTAATCATTGGGGGAGCCAAAGAATCACACGTGATCTTCTTCTGTTGTCTGGGTTCAGTGATGTCTACACTACAGTCTACGGCACTTTGAAACGAAGAGAAGAGAACAAAAGCTTCAGTGAGAGAGAGAGAGAGAGAGAGAGAGAGAGCGCTTTCGTTCTTAGGACGTAGTGTCAATGAAATTCGATCTTTGGTCGTACAGTGTCAATGAAATTCATGTATACTCAGGCAATTAGTGATCCCAAGAGCGTCCATATATGCTATTCTGAACGGGGTTTCTTTAAATTAACACAATAAATATTAGCTTTAAAGTAAATGCAAAAAAATAAAAAATCTAAACAAATATATGGAGTGTTTTGGTTGTAAATAAATTAAGTTTTTTGTTAGAAGTTTTTATTTTTGTAACAAAAATTGTTAAAAAAATGTTTGCTGTGTAATCATTGCAAGTTTGTGTTTTTAAATATGTTTTCTTTTTAGACCTAGTTGGACTATTGAAAAATTAATTTTTTATTATTAAAAATGGTAAAAAAACTTATAAAAATATAAAAAATAAATTACAGTAAAAATAAAAAAAGAAATATGGCCATAAAAGATTTCATTTATTTCTAATCAAATATTTCAATTTATTATTCTTCTGCATAATTTAAATTCTCTTTTCATGATATTTGAAAAAAATACATGACATTGAAAATGTATACATGTTGATTGTATTCGTCACTCCTCATGTACTCATCTTACAATTAAATATGAAAAATCTTCTATAACAACCATGCATAGAGCACATGAAAATGTTGGATGAGGATCCATATATAGGTTAAGTCATCTCGTAACTCTCTTAGTGATATAAAGAAAATCAAGAGTTTTGAGAAAAATCAAGTCCATAAGATTGCTTGCAGCACTGACCCCCGTCCTCCCTCTTTGTGTGTTGATCTTGACAACCTTGCAATTGTGCATCATGATTTACAATGTTTAATGGATCAATGACAACTTATTTATCTATACACTTTGATTTCTTACCTCCTGAGTCAGAAGATTCTCTAGTCTTTTGTCTCTTCTCCACTAAAGAAAAATTAAGAAATTTCTCGAATAGAGGTACCTTGTCTAGTTCCCCTTGTGTCCATTCTAAATCTTTTGAGTTGAGCTCATGTTTACCTAATCCTTTTTTATTGTTCATCCAAGCTTGCAATAGATTTTACTCGTGAAAGTTTTTTCTAAATTGATGTCAACCTTTTATATAGTCATTGTCTAAGTTCTAGTTCTCCCTCATCCTCTCTAATTCTTCAACTTAACCTCATATTGAATGACAGTATACCAACAAGCCTAGTCTTCTTGACCTTAGCCTATTTCGAGTTTTTTTTTAACTAACACACTTTTTTTTAAAAAACTAACACGGTAAAACTTTCTTTTGTAAATCTAACACACTTTGGTCAAAACTCGACTTTGACCCTAAACATTAAACAACCCCGACTAATGACGGGAGAAGGGGTTTAGTGAAAAGTCGAGTTTTAAAAACATTGTTTAAAGTCGAGTTTTAAAAACTCGACTTTAAAGTCGAATTTTGATTCATTATATTTCACTATATTTTTTAGTTATTTATTGAAAAAAATCGTTCACAACTAATTCTGGAGCAATTTTTGTTTCGGAGAGTTGGTCAAGATTGGATCGAATATGTCCGCCGGATCGGATCGATATCCACCAATCCCGATTTTAATCTTGATCATTTGATCATTGAATAAATTGGCCGATCTGAATTCTGAATACCTATGTTTGGTGTCATAGTTTATAGAATTGGCCGATTTGAATTCTGATTGGTTCATTCTTAAATTAGATTGGGATCCACTAATTGAGTTAAATTATGTTAGAGGAATATGTTATATCATAATTGTTGATATAATAATTCATTATATAAAAAGAAAGTAATTACAATTTATGCTTAATTTGGGATGGGGAGGGTTGAATTGGTTCGTAAACGGACTTGATTCATATTTTGAGGATTTAGCGGATTCCGATCCAATTTTGTTCTGATCGGTTCGGAATCGGGAGCAAACTTGGGATGAGATATGGTAAGAATTGTTTTGGAATCGAGAGCAAATATGGGATGGGGAGGGGTAAAGAATTAAGGGTATAAATTCGATTACGGGTAACAATCGTTTACATTCGATTAAGGGTATAAATTCTAATACTGTATTATTTTCAGGTTAGTGTGAAATAATTAAAAATATGGCATCGAGGGTTGTCAACGTCCGTATCATGTTTGAGGGAATGATTTTCATGAGTAATGAGTACGTCTCTTACTATGGTGGATACGAACGGAATATGAAGTTATTGCAAGGATGTAATCACGAAGACTTGCTGAGCTTTATATTTGATGCAATTGGTTGTAAGCCGGAGACAGTGAATCTAAGATTACTTTATAATTATTTTGATGGTGTGAACGAGGTTCTTGATGACAGTACCACTCAAACACTGTTGACGAGATGCCTTGAAGTACCTGATATTATAAGTTACATCGTAAAAGATGTTCAAGAAACCATCAATCAGGCTGGATGTAGTACTTGGAATCAGGAGACATATAATCAACCATCAATAGGTCAATTGTTGTCTCAAGTTGAAAGCAATGTTAACCCATGGAATGTGGTAGGTTCACAGAGTAGTGAAAGTACATTGAATGAGCAGTACGATGTAGAAGATGAGCAAGATGAACAGTGTGATAGTGATGAGTCTGAAAGTGACAACGAAGAACTACCAAATGAGATGGTGAATAGTATTATGGCAGTCGATGCATATCATGGCGGAGAAGATATCACTTGGATCAATAATGCCGTCGCAAGCAACGTTTACATAGAGAGTGATGACGAGGATGCCGGAGGAGAAGAAAACAATTGTACCAAGAGGAGAAGGAGAAAATGTTGATGACATTTCAGTTGGAGAGGTCTTTAGATGTAAAGAAGATGTCGTACAAGCAATAGCTACTTGGGCATTGAAGCGGAACATCCAACACCGAACAGATAGATCAACAAAATCCAAACATACTTTAATTTGTCCATCAAGAGGTGAGGGGTGTAAGTGGAGGCTGCATGCATTTGTCAGTACTCGGGTAGGTGGGTTATGGAAAATTATGAGTTTTGAAAATAATCATACATGTTCCACTCCTGTTTGCAACATGGCTCATAGGCAATTGACATGTACTACAATTTGTCATTTAATTATGCCTATTGTTCGATTTCACTTAGATATTCGACCAAGGGACATCATGGATATGGTTCAAGTCAAGTATTCCATAAGACCTTCCTATCACAAGGCTTGGAATGCGAGAAGAAAAGCCTTCAAGAAGTTGTTTGGGGATTGAGAGAGTTCTTACACACACTTGTTAAGATACATGGAAGCGGTTAAGTTGACTATGCCAGGGACGATATATACTTATTTGTGTGATAGTGATAGCCAAAAATTATTATTCTTCTTCTGGAGCTTCGCGCCATGTATTGAAGGTTGGCGCTCTTGCCGCCCGGTTATAAGTGTGGACGGTACATTCCTTCACGGGAAATATCGTGGTACACTTCTAGTTGCGTGCGGTGTGGATGCCGATCAAGGGTTGTTTCCAATTGCATTTGCAATTGTGAACAGTGAAAATGATCGATCATGGTCCTGGTTCTTTCAACATATGTTGTCTTATATTTCATCTATAACTGAACGAAGGCATGAAGTATGTATCATTTCATATAGGCATGTGAGAATCAAGAATGCAATCGAGAGATGGTTTCCTTTAGCAACCCACGGTTATTGTCTTCGGCACTATCGACAAAATTTTCAAAAACATTTCACTAGAAAAGATCTATTTAGAAGGATGTATGCTACAGGCATGGCTTCTAACAGTTTAGAGTTCAATAAGCGAATGGAGGACATACAGTTGAGGTGTCCTGATGCATACAACTGGTTGTTACAAGTGAATCCAGAACAATGGGCTCTGGCATTTGATACTGATGGTAAAAGATTTGGAATAATGACAACGAACTATTCGGAATGTTTTAATAATGTCTTGAAAATTGCAAGAGGTCTACCTATTCATGCTTTAGTACACATGACTTATCATCGGCTTAGGCTTATGTTTTTTCAACGTCGTGCATGTGGCTTGAACATGGAAACACAGCTAACCACTAAATTTGATAAGAAATTGCTTGACTTGAAAGAAAAGAGTCGCGAGATCATCATTCAAGCCCGAGTCAATATGGGTGAGTGGAATTTGAACGATGCAAATGGTCGTGTATTTCGAGTTGATATTAGCCGTGACTCAATTACATGCACTTGCTGTGAGGCAATGCTTAGGCACTTTCCGTGTAAGCATGTTTTAACTGCTCTTGGTTCGGTTAACTGGGATCCATATGCGTATGCATCAGAGTGGTACACCAGTGCTTATTATCGTCAGAGTTACGAAAATGAATTTCACACCGTCTTGGATGCACGTTACTGGCCATCATTTAACGCAGAAAGGAACATAATTCCTTTGTTGCCACCTTCTAATATCCGGAAGACTGGAAGACCACGAACTAAACATTACCCAATGGTGATGGATCGTGACCCGAACAGACAACAAAATGCATGTAGTATTTGCAAAGAACGAGGACACAATCGGTCAACTTGCCGTAGAAACCCACGGTGCGTAATTTTACCAAAAAAGTAGTGTAGTTGTTCTTAGAATCCACGGTACTATATCTGTTAATTCATTTCATTTTAGAGCAATATTTTGTTTTGTTAAAATTATTCTTCTGTTAACTCTGTGAACTTTGTTAATTCATTATGTGTAGGAATGGATCGACGAGGCCCTCGTGATGCATCGCTGCTACATGAGCAGCATCAGCATCGTTCAGCGAATCCTGAGGTATTAACTTTACTTTCATTACATTATGTATTGTGTTTCAAGTGTTATGGTGTAACATTACTTCAAGTCTTATGGTTAAAGTCTAATTCGTATTGCACTTAATTTGTAAACTTTTCAGGAGGGTTCTACACTTTACTTGGTCTCGCATTTCCGTCAAATGTCCCCGTGGACAATTGACAACCACATCATATTAGGTTATTTGGATCGAGCAGGTTTTGTTCATTTGCGTCATTTGCATGCCATCATTTTAGATAGGCAATTAATCATCGCTCTTGCGGAACGATGGCGTCCGGAGACGTCAACTTTTCATTTTCCTCGGGGGGAGATGACAGTAACCCTCCAGGATGTGTCTATTCTTATGGGTCTTAGGATAGATGGGCCCCCGGTTATTGCATCTCCCCGTGTTCCTTCTGGGGACTTTAACACATGGCCAGATGTATGTGAACGATTCTTAGGTATCCGGCCGGATGAGGGAGATGAGATTGCACCGTACGGTCAAAGTCCTGCTACCTTGAGGTTGGCCTGGCTATTTCATACATTTGGCCAGAGGACGGAGGACTTACCTACGGACGATGATGATGAGTCTCGTTTAGTATGTCTATATCATACACGGGCTCTCATGCTTATGTACATCGGCACTCTTCTGATGCCGGATACATCCGGGACGGAGGTCCATATGCAGTATCTTTTTTTTATGGAGGATATTGAAGAATGTGGTCGATTGTCATAGGGCGGGGCGGTACTTGCATTCCTATACCGCCAATTATGTGCAGCTACGGCGGCCAAATGCAACCAGATTGGTGGATGCTTACATTTATTGCAAGTATGTATCTATTTCATACATCTTTTATTTAAATCATTTTTGTCCTAAATTATGTATTGACATGCACTTTCTTTTTTACATATTTATGGTCGTGGGAACATATTCATGTCGGTCGACCGCATTTGCCTATACCGGTTGCGATTGGTGGAGAACGACGACCGCTTGGATACCGGTAATTTGTTTGTTACATTGAGCCATGTTAAAATATTTGTTGGTAGTCTACAATTAATGTACTTTTTCTTGAACAGGTGGAACCCACAACCCGTCGACCGCAGCACAAGTTCACACTATTATTTTATAGGAATGAACTAGATACCGAGGAAGCTAGTCAGGTAAATTTTTTTTCCATATAAATTTGTAAATCAAGATACATGTTCTATACTTAGACAAATTTGTGTTCCTTGTAGATTACATGGCAACCGTACACACATGATATTTTGGAATCGGTACCCGAGTTGTCGGTTGAAAATACCACACTCTGGCTAGCTTCGGTACCTCTACTTTGTTGTTCGGTCATGGAGATCCATGCACCAGAACGAGTACTCAGGCAATTCGGACTTGTCCAAGTCAAACCCCGTGATAGAAAACAATACAAACGTCAAGATGGACGTGGTCGGTGGGGGACTGATTGGACACATGCATATTCCTATTACATTTATTGGTGGAGTCAGCGGGCCGAATATACATATCAACCCCCCTGGCAGCAACATGATATTGAGGAGCAAAGCCAACAGTATGAACAATGGTATATGGAACATACAATTCCATATCTTGTTCAGGAATCTCAGGAAGCTCCCGAACAATATTATCCAAGGGGTCCAGTTGAACGAGATATGGTAAGAGTCCTGCTGCTTTTTATGAAATCTTATTTTGTATTTATCCACATTAATTTATTTATGGCAATCCAAATTTTTTTTATTACAGCTCCGTACGCACCATGAATTTCAACGAATGCTAATTTCCAGCCATGGCTCATCTTTTGAACAAACACGGCATGATATTTTAGATATTCAACATCAAATGCATGAAAGATTACGTATTTCAATGCCAACTTTCGAAGCCACTGGAGCCGGACCCTCTATGGACATGGCCGGCCCATCTTCGTATGGAGCCGGACCATCTACATATGAAGCCGGTCCTTCTTCTCACGCAGTGGGCCATTCGAGTGCGGGACCATCGACATATAGGCGGAGGCGACCACGTGATCCCTCGATGAGGACTCTGATGGAAGTACAAGGAACACAACAATCTATTGGCATCACCCCATCGGCACCGGTTCGCCCGAGTCGACATGGAGAAAATATAGCGGCCCATGTTGAACCACAAAGATTGGACCCAACTTATCTTGAGGAGGAGGAGGAGGAGGAACAAAGACTTGTTAGGAGAAAGCCTCGTCCAAGGAGAGGAAGGAGAGGATAGGATATGTACTTTTCTTTTATTCTCATTTGGACATGTAAAACTTTTAAACTTGTGTTTTGTTATGATTTTAGCATATTCGGAATGTGTTCTAGCACTTTTATTAATGTCTTCTTTCCTTTCAAATGATACGGTATCAATATGTGCATGTGTATGGCTCCATAGCTTTGTATATGGTTTGTGTTGTATGGAATGGAATGGAATGGCTCCATAGCTTTGTGTTGTATCAATATGTGCATGTGTATGGCTCCTTATTGTATGGAATGGAATGAGTGGTATGGAATGGAATGAGTTGTGTGGAATGGAATGTATGTGGATTTTAGCATGTTTGGCTCCATAGCTTTGTATATGGTTTGTTGGATTCTTTCTATGTGATATTTGTAAGTTTGATGTATATGAAAAGGGGTTTTGAAACCCAATTTGTAGGTTGAAGTTCATTTTTTAAAGCTGCGGTTGCGCACTGTTTTTTTTTTCAATTCTGAATCAAAGTCGAGTTTTCCAAACTCGACTTTGATTCAGAATTTGTTCACAAGTCGAGTTCAGAGAACTCGACTTGTGAACAAAACTTCTCTCCGGGAAAGTCGAAACTCGACTTTCCCACAGAACTGCGTTTTTTCTCAGTCGGGTCAGGGGAAACTCGACTTTCCCACAGAACTGTGTTTTTTCTCAGTCGGGTCAGGGGAAAGTCGAGTTTTCCCACAGAACTTGTTCCAACGGGCGTTTTTTTCTCAATTCTGAATCAAAGTCGAGTTTTCCAAACTCGACTTTGATTCAAAATTTGTTCACAAGTCGAGTTCAGAGAACTCAACTTGTGAACAAAACTTCTCTCCGGGAAAGTCGAAACTCGACTTTCCCACAGAACTGCGTTTTTTCTCAGTCGGGTCAGGAGAAACTCGACTTTCCCACAGAACTTTTACCAACGCGCGGTTTTTTTCTCAGAGGAGGGTTTGGCTTAAAGTCGAGTTAGGTTAACTCGACTTTAACAAGTCGAGTTTTAATAACTTGACTTTGATTTACTTAATCCGTCATTAGTCGGGGTTGTTTACTGTTTAGGGTCAAAGTCGAAAACTCTGACCAAAGTGTGTTAGATTTACAAAAGAAAGTTTTACCGTGTTAGTTTTAAAAAGAAAAAAAAGTGTGTTAGTTAAAAAAAAAACTCCCTTGTTTGTATGACCTAGGTTGATTGTTAACCTATTGTTTTCACATCATGATGTCATAGTTTGGCTTAGGAGTCTTATTACAACATTCGACAAGTCTTTGTACCCTTGATGTCCAGAAATAGAATGCCCTCATTCTAAAGTCATACATCTTGTTGCATACTATAATTGATCGATTGTCACCCCTGAGCATTCTATGGATGATCTCCTTTACACTATTTAGAAGCTTGTTAATTGACTTGAATATTGGATTATAATAATATCTATAATTGAAAAAGTGACATAGCAAGTGATAACATATCCATGTCAATAAAAAACATAATAATAAAAATGTGATATATGATTTGAGTTAATGACAAAAAAGTACCTACTTCATGTATTAGGTGATACAACTTTTGATCCCAGCGACATATAGTTGATAATATCTCACCACTTGTTAAAGTCTAACACCATTTTTGCAATTTCTTTCTTCACTAGCTCTAGTGCATCGTATAGATACTCCATGTTTGCCTTCCTATCCCCATGCAACTACTATTATAAGAACTTTGACTATGGGTTGCATTAAATAAAGAGTATTCTTTACAACCCGGCAGAAGTCTCCACTCTCCAAAGTCTCCTCAACCTTTCTCCTTTTCCTCTTATTTAAATGACTAGTGCTAGAAATCCAACTAGCCCATCCTAGTGAAAATATCATTTATGTAAGGGGACACCTATGTTGTATTAAACTTTCTAAAGAAATGTAATGTGAAGTGAATCAGGTTCCCCAGGTTGTAAGAGCTCTCGGTCCTTCGTAAGTTCCCTCATTGGGTTAAGGATGAACTTATGGATTTATATGAATGATGATATGAATTGGGTAATCTTAACTACCCAGTCAATTTGAGGATCCTTGCAAATATCTTCTAACATCAAATCTAACAAATGTGTTGGGCATGTGCCCAATATAAATGTGGTCCCTTGACCATTAGCATTTGTCCAACTTTTTTATATGTAACTATGTTATCTATAATTACTTGAATAACTTGATCCTCCACTATCACTTTGACAACACCGCCACTTAATTCAAACAAGTAATTTGCATTCTTTACTTGTTCGTATGCATCAACGAACTTCCAGAAGATTGTCCTGACTTAATAATATAATAGAAACTTGATCATTGTCTTTATAATTATATCTATTATGAAGTTGGACATACATAAGTTTGAAATTTAAAAGTTTAAAAGATAAATTTCTAGTAAGTTCAAAATTAAAGGTTACTAATTTCTACCGCCATTGATCATAAACACTTAGATGCTTAAAATAAAGACAACACTAAAAAAGAAGAGATCAGCAACACAGTTAGACAAAGAAGGGGTTAGCAACATAATTAGATAAAAAGGTTAGCAACATAATTATAAAAATACTAATTAGATGCTTAAATAAAAAAATTACATTAATTAAACACTTAGCAAGAAGAGCTTGAGTGAGAAGAGAGAGCTTAAGAGAGTGAGGGAGAGATGGGGGTAAGAGAAGGCCTCTTGGGGGCCTACCTCCAAGGGGCCTTGGGGGGTTAATTATGACCATTCTATAATGGTCATATGACACTTGCAACCCCGTCGACTGGGTCTTTGAGTGGGTTGCAGGGTCGTGCGACCCAGTTCCAGGTCATGCAACCCCACTAGGTCGAGGGATAGCATTGCTTGCTTCAACTTGGGTCACGACTAGGCTGGTCGCAACTAAAACCAACCATGTCAAAAGACTTAGCTTGACTTGGTCTCGACCCTTCTTTCCATGGTCCTCTCACATCTTTTGGTTTACTTGACTCCCACTCATTTTTATTATCACATGTATCTGAGTATGATACTTTTTTATCATTAAATTTTATTTTAATATAATTTTTTGACATGTATATAACAATTTTTTGTATAGCCAAACACCCCGTTAAGAGGTGAATTAAGTTTTATTTCAAGAATCAAATTTCCAAAATCTAACTTCTTGATAGCTGATCTTAAAGGGGGTGGTCAAATTATGTAGCCAAACCTAATCAAACGTTGTGTTTCGAGCTAGCTAGCTAGCTATTATTGCACCCAATAATTCAGTGAAGATGGATTTCACTAAGGGTCCATTTGGCTCACTGTAAAAATAAAATCATGGAAAATGTTTTTCATGGAACACCTTTTCGAAGGAAATCAAAAACAACATTTAACATTTAGTTCCTTGTAATTTATTTTCCTTGAAAATATTTTCGGTCATTTGGTTGTTCGTGAAATATTTTCCCGAAAATATTTTCATTCATTTGATTGTATGTAAATTTATTTAAATAATTTCATATAATAAAATTTAATATAAAAAGAATTATAAAGTCATAAAATTAATAAAAATTAATTTTTATAACAATTAACTATTGTATCCATTATTATAAATTTTATATGATATAACATAATCAAAAAATAAATTTTTTTATAATTTATTATTTTAAAATTTTTATTGACTTGTTTAAAATTATACCTTTTTACTTATACCACCTTATCAATAAAAAACACAATTTATTCATCGTACCACATCAAAATAGAATATATTATGAACATACTATCTTCAAACAATTTAATATTATAAAAATATTAAAATATTTAAAAACATCAAAATATATATTTTCAACCAAAAATGACAAATGATGATGGGTATCAGGACAAAATGATAGATATGAAAATATCTTGATAAAAATCAAGAGACAAAAAAGGTGATCTCCAAACAATTTTCAACATCAGTTTAACAAGAGACAATTCTATTTCCAAAAAAAAGGAGCTACATATCTATCGATCTAAACATCCAACCATAAATTAATAGATTGATAGATTTCCCAAGGACCATGCTTGATAAAGGTTAAAGTTCATCATGCAAGATGATGAAATGCATGAAACCCTTGCTGCCAAACATCATGAAGGACGTTCGATATGATATTTTCTTAATACATAGTATCATATAAGAATATCCCAAAAGCATATGCATGTGGCAAACAAAAAACCAGGAGATTATTATATCCCAAAAGAATTAAGCTGTAGATCTATTTTTTTTACCAAAAGGTTAAAGTATCTCCATTCAAGCATTACTACTTGCATTCAAACATTACTACCTACATTGCATTTTTATCAGACAAATGGAACTAAAAATTTTCAATCTAACTTTACTAACTGCATTTGAGCATTCAGTTCTGGTTGTGTTCAATTACCAAAAGCATGATCCATTCATCAAAAGTGCCATAAAGAATATGCAATTAAAATTGAAGCACAATGAAGAACAGGCTCGACTGCCAGCATTCAGACAACCAGAACAGAAACACAAAAAAATAACCAAGCTTTTTAAAAGCATTTTGACCATTCATCATTGTAGCTTTGTCCTTTATCATCAGGAAACGAAGCTTTTACAGTAAATAGAAAGCTATGCAACTTTTCGTCAAATATCAGATGAATGAAACAAAAATCAACAACCACACCAGAGGCTTGACATCCACCCGAAGAGACATCTCTCCTCTCCTTACTTCCCCGATGAATTGGGCCTCTCTTCTTCCCAAATTCGACATAGTAGCAATTCAGAAATATTTTGCTCTGAAAAATATTGAGAGATGTCAATATAGAAAATGGTGAATGAAATTGTGTAATAGAGCAAGAGATAGGTATCTAATCAACCATAATCAAGGAAAACGTTAACAATAGAATAAAAAATAGATAAAAATATTTCATATCTGACCATGCGATAAAACTTCATCATCTGAAAAATATTATATGCTGCCAACTAGAAAAAAAAATAGCATATTTAGAAAAAAAACATTTTATATTTTATTTAAATAAAAAATAAAATATGAAAGATACATTTGACCTTAAAGTGGACCATAACCAAAAATGTCTTCAAGCCATTTTTGACGCAGTGCATCACTTCTAGCAAGAAAAGATCTTGCATGTATCTCATTTTCAAGGAGATGATCAAAGACTTTCACCAACTTCTAGCAAGCAATTGCTGAAATGTTTGAATTAAATTATTGTGTAAGAATTGAGTGGCGAGGCATAGAAACAAAATAATTACCTGAGATCACCAAAATATAACCAAATAAATAAAGATACCATGGTAAGGGAGAGAGCTTTTTTCTTTGCAAAATGATAAATGGTAACAAACAAAGACATAACAAAGCAAAAACAATCATGATATTGTAGAAATCAGCCATGCCAGCATAGTAGCATATTATTAGTCTAAAGGATCTAAAATTTTGAAAGCATCAAATGAGTTACTACAGCATATATTTATGTTGACATTTTTAGGATGAGAAGCCTTAAATAGGTCTACAAGGGGATAATAATAATGCATAATATAACATAAAACTAAAAAGTTATAAACATTTTTATTTTATAATAATTTGATAAATTTTACACGTACTTAAAATAAAATTTTCAGTTAAATATCTAAGTTGGACATTTTATAAATTTTGCTATGGTTGAGTATCTAAGATAATGTTTAAAACAAAATGCAAAGAATAAAATAGATTAAAGGTAATAAGAATGTTTAAATTTAAAAAATGGTCCCGGATTGATTGATCTTGGGTCTATCTGACCCTTTACAAGTTGATCCAGTTGCCATTTCGGAATGGATCGGCCAGTCCATCGTGGGATCAGATAAGTAGGACCAAAAACCAATCGGATCAGTTGAAACTAAACGTTTTGATCTGATACCACTTTCTATATATTAAGGCACATGTGTGTCCGTATTATATTTCAAAGAATAGCAAGCATCACCTTAGAAAAATTATAGGAGTAGCATCAAATAAGGATTTCTTAAAATAAAATTGATTGGAATAGTTCGGGCATATTTGATATACGATTAAAGTGGAAGAAGGAAGGGTTATAGCAAAATCAAGGAAGGCCGGATCAAAACCGGCGGGTAGGGAATTGGCTACTAAGAATCCTGATCCACAGCTGTTCCAATGAGAGAAAATCCGATCCAGGATCAGCTCTTCCAAAAAAACATTTTTGCAGAGAAGGAAAGCTCCATCAATTCTAGCCTAATCAGCTGATAGGAGTCAGTTCGGTGATGGAAATAGGCAGCAGGGGTGGTGCAGCCGATTCCACCGAATTAGTACCAGCCAGATCGGCCAATTCATGCTGATTTAGGCAATCCAGCTGATTCAAGGGGAAATCCACTCCCCCTCCCCATGAATCGGGTCAACATATGCCGATTCTGATCTAAAGTTGGCTGGTTCATCTAACCATGAGCAAGACTAGTAAATGAGGTAACCTCAAATGATTTATCTAAAAGTAAGTCTTTCTGACTACAAAGTCCAAAGTTGTCCTTTGTAAGAAAAAGAGAATCCATATACCCGACAACAAAATTATGATAAGTAGTGGAACCATCGCTCTCTTTCATATTTTGTTTTAATGCTAACCAAAAGGTTATCAAGTTTGATTTTCTTTTTTTGACATATCTTGTTTGAGAACACTGTCAATTACCATCTTATAAAATGCAACTAAGATAATCACCTTAGATGAAATAGTTGGCAAGGCACTGGCCAGACACCACAAGTTCATCAAACTTGTAACGTATGATATATTTTTTAAGATTAAATATTATTTAATATAATATTTAGTGTGAATTTTATGTATATTAATTATTATTTTTATCCTTTTCCTTCTTTCACTCACGGTTTCTATATTTTACTCCCTTCTTCCCCCCCCCCCCCTTCTCTCTCTCTCTTCTTCCTCCCGCATACGCACCCCCTCCCCCTGTTGCAGTTTTTTTTCCTCCGTGGCACATCTCTGTCGCCGCCCAGTCGACGCCGCCACGCATTCGTGTGAAGCCCCCCCTCCGGTTGGTTAGCCGCTGCTCCTACGGCCATTGCCGATCACCACCGCGCGCAACCTCCAGCACCCACCCGCCGTCCCGTGTCGCCGCGGCAGAAGCCACCTCCGCCCGCCATGCGCCTCCCCGCGCGATGCCGCTGCCTCCCCGCGCGTCCGCGGCCTTGCCGCGTTGCCCTGCCCCGTCAGCATCGTCCTGCTGACCCCCCCACGCTCGCCGCCGGTCGCCGCGTGAAGCCGCCCACCCGGCCGCCATCACCGTCTCGTCAACCTCACCGCCGCGCCCTTCGCTTGGCCAGCCGTCGCGCGAGCCAGCACCGGTCCCGCCGCCCCGCCAAGTGAAGTCGTCGCCTGCGACCAGCCAATCACTACGGGTCCGCACAGTGCCATGCAGCCAGCGAGGCTGCGTGCCACGATGTGCCAGCCGGCCTCCCTCCTGCACCTCCCCTGCCTTGCGCCGAAGTGCACCCTGGCCCCCCCTATCCAGTGCGGTGATACCTTTTCTCCTATCTTCTTCTCTCTCTCATATTATCATGATATTATTTTCTCTAAATTTCCTCTTTCAATTTCCCTTGATCCGATGGCATACTCTCTATTCTATATCTTTTATTTTTCCAGCAATCTTGATAGAGGGAGATATCTTGTTTGAGTTATTTTGGATTGTGCACCGCGTCGCCGACGTTTGGCAGCACTTTCGGTTGTTGATTCTCAATTTTTCTTGTGCCATTCAGGTAGGCATCCTTGACATGTCTATTATCATTAAATTTATATTTAATCCTCCATGATTTGTAGTAAATTTTTAATGAGTTGATTAGTCGGGTTAGCGTTGCGTGTTATGGTTTATTAGCATGATTAGTAGTGATGTTCTCTTTTGTACGTAAGGATCATGTTAGGGTGTTAATTATGTTGTTTATAACATGTTGATTGGAGATTTTAGTTGGTTATATTCCTTTTTCAATTTAGCATGTTATTAGGCTAATCTTTGTTACCTTTTTGAGTTAATCCCTTTGCATAGGTGTGGTGATAGGTTAACAAGATTAATTAATGTTTTAGCTAGCATTATTAAATCTGATTTTGGCTATGTTTAGTCCTTTTAACCAGGTGATAGGGTCTGATTTCCTTATGGTCATATCATGTTGGGTTGAGTATGTGATGTAGTATCATGTTAGTCATTATTTATTCTTGTTATTTTATGGTTCTAGCATCATGAACATATTGTTTAGGTGTGGTTGGTCATGGTATTTGCATGGATGGTATATTTGTCATAGCATGGTATGGTGTATGTCATTTATCTTATAAATGTGATCATGGCATGGCATGATTGAGGTGGATGCATGATGCATTGAAATTATAATGAAAACAGCTACACCAGACTAGTTAGTCGTGACCCGAGGGCAACGGAGATTAGAACAATCCGGTGCATCCTTCGATCCCTGATACCGCGGTTTGTCCCTGTGCCACCACTGCCTAGGTGCAAGACGACGCATTCCTTACTAATAAGAAAAATGTGTGGTTCTTATTAAAGGATATGAGCATCTGTGTGAATGTGGTCCTTCATTAGAGGATAGGTGCACTTATTGCATGGTATTGTATAGGTGGTCTAGTGATGTATTTTATTTTGTCGATTATCATATTGTGTTGCATGGTGTATGCATAATTTGTCTCATTTATAGTGATATCATCACAAGGAGCATATAGTAAGTGTCTATGCATATGTTCATACCATCTTTTTAGGTCATGTTATGGTGCATATAGGTGCTGGTTGATGTGATTATAGGCTTTGGTTGGTGGTGTAAAACACATGGATTAAGTCATATATCTAATGTATTGACTAGTCTATATATATTTGCATATAATGAGTGTAGGTCTGGATACCTATTTAATTAACATCTAGGGCCATTTGGCTATACGATTTGGCGGATGATGGGGTGTCTACTGAGTCGTCGTACTCATTCCAATCCTCTTATCAATTTTCAGGTAATCAGGTTTAGCACAGCAGAAGCGTGGTGGATCAATTCCCGAGAAAGCAATTGGATGGTTCTTATGTAATTTAGATAGTAATTAGATTTGTTTAGATTATAGCATAGCAATGAATTTAATTTGATTCTGTGGATGTATAAACTGGGACCTAGTTGTCTTCATTTTTCCCAAACCGATATTTTTACGGGGTTAATTTTTCCCGGTCGCGTCGTCGGATTATCCCACTGTGCTTGTTAAAATCCATGGCCTGACAAAACTTGTCTTTACTGCGAAGGCTACTTACCTCAAGCACTTTGAGCATTTGGTGTTAGGTGCCCAAGGTCATAGGGTCGCATGAGGGAGAAAGGGCCATGAGAGGGGCTGCTGGAGGAAACAGGGTGAGGGAAGCCACTGCCTCAGGGTTGTTAATTCTACGAGAAATCCCAAATCCGTAGCACAAGCATCCACGACATCAACACTATAAAAGGGGAAACAAAATGGCAAAATCTCAAATCCCAACTTCCAGAATCAAATGTAGTTGCTCACACCGGACGAGACCTCTCACCCCTCCATTCTCTTTTGAGATTTCCACTATTCCTCCCACGTCTATGCACTAACAAAATCACCTAACTACCTGGGCCCTTCCAACGGTAGGAATGAAAATGGTTTCAAAAGCCATGAGGTATAGAGAGCTGTGTCTCACCAAAGTAAGCTTTAATAATGGGGGAGTAAAATCCTCGCACATTGCTAACAATGAGATTCTCACCTTGCAAAATCCAATGTTCTCATGGCACAACTCGTCGTGGTGACAACCTCCTTGTAAAATCCAACGTCCTCACGCCGTTGAACCCTCCGCCCTCCTCACGGCGTCTTCAGTGTCGAGCCCTCCTCCTTGTCGCAGTCGAGCCCTCTTCCTCGTCGCAATACCTCCTAGTCAAGCCCTCCTCCTGGCCGACGATACCTCCTCGTCGAGCCCTCCTCACTGAGCTCTCCTCCTGGCCGGCGATACCTCCTTGTCGAGCCCTCCTCGTTGAGACGGTGAAAACCCTCGGTCCCTCGCACCCTCACTTCGAAATGTGTCTCCACAGAAAACGGCGTCCGCTCAACTTTTTCGGAGGCCAAAATCCCTCGGTAAGATGATCAAGGGAGGACATTTTACGTTGACCATCTATTTTGTGTGTAAACAAATAACGTGGTGGAAAAAAAGGGAAAAGTAGCGCATGTAGTTGCTTTTACATGCAAACAAACAGACCCTAATTGAACTTTATTTTTATGACTCACACGTGTCTTGAAATTAAATTTAGTGAATCGGATCTGACCCAAATGCGTTAAATTTGGGAACTTTTGTTTTCGGTGGTTAATTTGAAAAGAATCCCTACCGCGAAGTGGATCTTGTTAGCAGTTTAGTAAGTATACGTGTATAAATATAATGGACATTATGAATGATGACATACACTTCCTCGGATAGAGGTAAATGATAATCGATTTCAAGGTGTTCAGTAGCATAATAAACTTTTTATATACTTTTAGGATAAAAAAATATATTAAATTAAAATTTAAACTAGTCAAGTACCTTAAATTGTGAACTTTGATGAAATATGATGACAAAAAAGTGAGAACGGTAGAATTAAAAGAGGTAGTAAATCACAAGATAAAAAAAATAATCTCACCTATTTTTTGTTCAACAAAGAACTTTTTCAAAAAGATAAAATTATAATAATTATCGACCATCTCTTTGAACAAATTTGTTACAGAAATATATTTACGGGATAAAATTTTAACTTGCGGTGCAACGAAACGACCCACTAATTGACGAAAAACAGGGGGGAGTGAATTAAAGCGCCAGCGATTCCGTCTGCTGCTCGGACTCCATCTTAGCAGCGTGAGCACGTGTTCATGGATGCTCGCGGACGAGACGGATTTCATTGAGAAGAAGACCAGCCATGAACATACACGCTGTCCCACACACTCCAGTGCATTGCATTCGGAAAAGGAGGTCGAGAAAGGACCATTGTCATGTGGCCTTCAACTTCGAGGACACATCTGAGGCATTCCTGTGGGCGCGATACCGGCGGAAAACACATAATATATATATCTATAGAAAGAGAGAGAGAGAGTAAGGACTTACTAAAGAAAAAAAACTCAAATTATTTTGGGGCTACTATTGAGAAACATACCACACAATAATATTTTTAACAAATAATACCAGCCTCCTTCGTCCTGTTAAACCAAAAAATATATATGAACCAAATTATCAAACAAGAACTTACTCAGTAACAGCCAAACAACATAAATATGTAACCACTATCTAGCAAACTATACATAGATCAGAAGGAACTATATATAGAAAAAAGTATTATATAAAAGTCAGTGAGCACGAAAACAAATATAACTATAATGTTACTCAAAATCTTTCTCTTCGACATAGTTGAACATAACTACTTCGCCGAAAAAACCTGTACACTTTGGTGCTTTGATGATTGATTAGTTGGGATTTAAACTTTCTTTGACGAGTTCGACATTTGCAAATAAATCGAATGATCACACTATATAAGTGTGAATATCATTCAAACAGACAGTCTCACTAACAATATCATATATACGGAGATAACATTAGACGACGTCAAAACATAAAAGTACTTTGAATGATAACTAAGTAAGAACAACTTAGATAAGGCAAATAGGCACCCACACCATGACAAGTATCAAAATAACATACAAATTAAAATACATAGGTGGGACATTCGAGTGGTTAAGAAATTGTGAAAAATCACACTAAAGATAAACAGGAGAACAACACAATAGAAAAAGAAAAATCACAAGAAAATAACGAATATTTTGAGAAAGATGAGTGGTTAAAAGGAAAAACAAGATAGAGAAAAAATGATTTATATTTAAATTTTTGATGAGAGATAGAGAAAAAATGATTATCATTAGGGAGAGAGAAGATTATGTCATATCTTCTCACCGGCCTTACTAGAAATCACTAAAAATGGTGATCTTTCTATCCCCCTAGGGTTCAAATCTATTAGCAATCGAACTATCAAATGCAACATTGGTGAAATGAGTGTGAAGACCACCAACATCGAACACCCACCGACAGTCACAATCGGAATAGGCGAGAGGAGATGTAAACACTCACATACCCCGCCCAGCACACACCATAGTGAAGAACATGTATGTACATACAATTTTTTGATGAATAATTATCTTCTATAAATTTTGATGATGAATACAATAATAAAGTGATATCTGTATAAATTAAGTTTAATTGACAAGTCATGAATAAAGAGAGTAACAAGATTACATCTTAACTAAAGAACAAAGTGTAGACATTCGATATATTGATTTATCTCCACATCTTTGTCGGATGACTGATATTTCATTGCGACACATCTTCAACAAAAAATTACATTGGTCAATCGAAACATATGTAATAAATTTCAAGGCAACAATTACTCATCGATCGACTGTTAGGTCCAATCAATTTATTTAGTACAAATTTTGGAGAATAGTTGCATCAAATGTCTAATAACATCACACCAATTGACGGATGCTTGAAAAACTTTTAGAAAATATTTTCTAAAGATTTCACATGATTTTCTTTTGAAGAAAAGAGCAATAAAAATAGAAAAGTGTGATTCTCCAAGAATTTGAATGTTGAAGAGAATTTGAGTATAAAGAAACATCACTTTGAATAAAGAAACATTAAGAAATAAGATGGGGGTTTTTTGAGCTACATTGCAACAATTGCCATTATTAGGGATTGGTTAATGATGGTGTCTTGCCAAAGCAATCCTTAAAAATGGTAAGTGACGACGGTTGGAAAGAAGCCATTGCCAATGTACGTTTAGCCGCAACGACTACTTTAAGTTGTTGCTAGAAGAGTTAATAGTGATGGTCTAAGTTGACACAAAACCAAAGAAAAAAACACACACACACTAGCACCTTTGGAAGGTTTCTAGCAACGACTTAAGCCATTCAATAGTTGAGTCTGACCATCGCCACCAACCTCCAGCTAGATCCCCTCTTTTAGGTACATAGAAACCTTATTTCTATATTGTTTAGGTGTAAAAATAGATGGAATAAACTAACTTTGCCTTTTATTTAAGTGTGAGAATATATGAAATAAACCATATTCGGTCATAGACCTCTCTATCTCTAAAGATAATCCTAAACCGTGGCCTGTTAGGCCAACTAAATTGGTTACTGATATGGATTAGTATAATGGTCATAAAACCCAAAAAAAAAGTTAGAACCCAAACCGACACTAGTTAGGCCAATTAAACGGTCGTGTAACCAAAACATAAGAAAGAGATAGAATCCATAACATGTCCAATTATGCCAATCCAAATTGAAAACAAATTTGGATTGACTTAAATAGTCATAAAGAAAAAAAGAGAGAGTTAGATCCCATTTTATGGCCGTTCAGGCTAATCCAAACTAGTCACCTATTTGCATTGGCTTAAATGGCCATAAAGACTAAAATAAGGGCCAATCCAAACTGGTTTGGGTTTAAACCCTTTCCTTGGTTTTTATGGCTATTTGAGCCAATCTAAATCGGAACCATACAAATGTAAAAAAGGGTTAGAAACCAATCCATGGTCCATTAGGTGAATCCAAAGCGAATTGGATTGGCCAAAATGTAAGAAATCACCTTATAAATTTTAGTGTAGTAGAAGTGATGATTTCCTTGGGTTTATGTTGATCTTGTCTAAATCAGAACAAAATGACAAAAAATTGGATACCAAATAAAATGGGTTTAAACATACCTAAAATGGATTCATTTAATCCCTTGGAGAGAAAAATGAAAAAAAAAAATTACACTTTTCAAACCATTCTAGTGTCCATTCTCAAGTGGTATTCACATGAATTTTATCCAAACATATTCTCCCTTGCGCCTAACTTGATAACTCTTTCCCAAACAGAGCTCCACCACATCGAGAATGTCCTCCAAAGAGAGAAAGAAGGAGGGAAGAGGTTGAGGATGTGTTTCTCACCTTTGGATTCATAGGTTTGGTTGGAACCACCATTATTTATAGAGAAATTTAAATTTTTTATAAAAACCCAAAATATCAATAAATTATGTCATTACCTCTGTACTTATGGATAAGTCCTTTTGTGTGTGACCCACTATACCTAATAGACTATTTAATTGATACCTAATTAAAATAAAATATTTTTATTTAATTAAATTAAATCTGTTATCTAATAATAGATTTAACAACCTACTAATTATGAAGGGTATATGCAACATCTCTTGATTCCAAACGACTATGAAGATAATCTTATTTTTATTGTACCTTTTTATCATTAGTTACTGTATGGATATAAACTTTCATTTATTCAATGTCTTGGTTAGAAAAGAGTACAACATTGACTGTCAACCCCTTAGTATACTAACTCTACGGAATCTTGTATTCGTAATCAGATCAATTGAAAACTCTTTTTCCAATTATCTCTCTACCATGGCCAAGGATTTAGATTAATGTCTCATAGGACATTCAGTCTCACTTATTGAGATTGGATGATCCCTTGTTGTCCGTTCAATAATCTCCACCAGGTTTCCCTTATATCCAATTTATCGTTATACTGAATCATCTAATTGATGATCCATAAGTCAATTGTCAAAGTACAAGATATGCCTAACCATGCATCTTTGGTAACCCAGGGTCAAGGGTCTAACCATGCAACCGTAATAATAGAAAACCATGATTGACAAATCAGTAATATACCATTAAGAGTTTGTAATTTAGTCAATTTAGTGAACTCATTTCACTAATGAGCACCGGCATATTTATCTCAATGTTTCCACATTAATGACTAATGAGATAAATCATCCTCATCATACAAGAAGACATTACATACACTAGTCTATCTAGAACCATAATATACTATCTCAAGGATGCTATGATCAGGAACATTTAGATTACATACCTTTAAATAATTGATCTCATTATCATTATATCATCATAATTCAATCATCATTGCATGTGATCAATTTCATTACAATGTACATATTTATAAGAGTTAGTGATGAAGATCTATCTAATTAATTGAATGAGATATTTCTATAAATATTAAATAATATCACATATGATTGACTTGTAGAGCATACATTTCTATCACCAAATGGCCAGAAAACCTAATAAAAAGTTAGAACTCAAACCATTGCTTGTTCAACCAATCCAAACTAGAAAATGAGTTGGATTGGCCCAAACAACCATAAATCCCAAAAAAAAAAGAGTTAAAATCCAAACCATAGACACTTAGGTCAATCCAAACCAGTTTCTAGTTTGGATTGATCCAAATGGCCAAAAAACTCAAGAAGGGGTTAGAACCCAACTGTGGCCAGTTAGGCCAATCAAAACTAGAAATTGGTTTGGATTGGCCCAAACAGCCATAATAAAGAGTTAGAACCCAAACCATGGCAACTTAAGCAAATCCAACTTGGTTATGGTCATTTGGGCCAATCCAAAATGGAAACTTGTTTGGATTGGCCAAAATGAACATAAAATTCCAAAATAAGAGTTAGAACCCAAATCATGGCCGGTTAGGCCAATATAAACCTAT
This sequence comes from Cryptocoryne crispatula var. balansae, assembly GCA_036172225.1. NCBI lineage: Eukaryota > Viridiplantae > Streptophyta > Magnoliopsida > Alismatales > Araceae > Cryptocoryne > Cryptocoryne crispatula. The sequence continues at coordinate 31,916,069 of CM069929.1, read as the reverse complement.
TTCTAGTTTGGATTTGCCTGAATGATGGGATATCTTAGCATCCATTCACTACTATTCACTACTGAGGTGGCATTCATTATCGTCTTTGGTAGAGATAGATTAAGATGGATCTGATGTGGGAGGGAGAGGACATACTCACAACATCTGATATCACGTAGGTAGTGGAACTGCTAGTGCTTCCAGGAATTTTCAAGTCAAGGAGTTGGTAGATAAAGTGAAGAAGCAAGCAATCGAGTTAGAGAGACAAAACACATTGATTGATTCTCTCTGAAAATAAATATTGATCAACAAAGAAACTTTTCAGAGACAATAGAATGGCTGACACAACAAATGTTAACCATGATTGATCAAAGACTCCCCCACCTATTAATCCATCAAGTTTGGGGTCGTCTCCAAGATAAAGAGAGAAGGATGATGGAGAGGACAACGACAAGGATGAGGAGGATGAGGCATCATTTGAGAGGATGCTTAAGAGACATTTATGTGTATCTTTATTTTTTGGACATGACTATATTACTTTTCTTCTATTTATATGGATTGTAGCTTGTCCACGATGTGTTTATATTTTTTGATTTGTAAATGATGTATAAATGTGTGAATTATATTTCTTGAGTTGTATTTTCTTGATGTATATAAAATTGTGAATTGATTTTTTTGCAACATAAAATGTGAATTGTGATTGCGAATTGGTTGTAGAATATAGATTGTAGAATGTAAATTTTGAAAGGAATTGTATAATTTTTGTTTAGTTGAATGTGGATCGAAACATATAGGTTGATCTTACATGGTTGTAATTGAACATAAATTTTTTATTTTAAAATTATTTCTTATTTACTTAAAATATTGGTGATGACGGACAATCGGCTCTAACAATGATGTTGGTAATGTTTTGCTTAATGATGTTCAAGGCCAGAGTGACTAATTTGACGATGGTTATAAATTATCGCTAGTAAAAATAGTGGTATTAAATGTACACCTTGCTAACAACGATTTTTACATAGCTGTCACCAATACTATTGATGATGAACTTATTTGTGATGGGCTAGCAATGACTTTAGAGCTGCCATAAAATATAATTGCAAAAAGTTGCCATTAACCCTTTTTTGTAGTGCTAGATATAGAAAGTCTCATGAGGGTGCTCAAGCACAACTGAGCCGAGAAGAAGCTCATTTTCATTTTCATCTTCAGAAGTTAGAAGGTGACCTCAAGTGGTTTTCTTGCTTCTTCTTTTCAAATCAAACTCTCGCCAAGCTTTGATTCATTCCATCCTCATCTCAGTATCTCAGTGCTTATAGCCATATCTTTCTTGATTAAATCATTGATGATAATAGCGTATTTTCTTGGTGTGAAATGGTAAAGAACGAAGTTTCCACGTGAGTGGAGTTCTAAAGTTTGAAATATTCAAACGTGAGATGGTAGATATAGATTTGAATAGCGGATAATCTATTTTAAGATTGAAAATTGAATCCCAATAAATTCGTATATACATTATATTTTGCTTCATCACTTTTATCTTCGTTCACCGTTCTTCTATTATATTGAAGGCATTGAGCTTGTTGCAGTCCGATCTAAATGATTAGTATTTTAAATTTGAGAAAAAAAATAAATTTTGGGAGCTAAACTCAATTCATCTCCCTTTTAAGTTTGCTATGGTGAAACCTACACTTACTTCTGCATCCATTGTTAATTAGCCTACCAAATAAACATATCGTAATAGATAAACTTTATACAGATCAATGGGCATCATCTCCCATCAAAATTCATTTCTGATTCAAAAAGTATGAGTGCGTCCATACTACGAGTTAGTTTCAATTCAAACCCAAGTCCTTACTGGGCTCCACTTGTGCATGTGTGTTCATGTTTTTGTTTCATTTGGTTCTTAGGATTTTATTTTATAATCCAAACTCACCCTCCTTTTCAAACTGAATTTGTCTTGGTTTAGATGATATTTTGTTAAATACAGTAAATATGTCTAAGGCTAATTTTATGTCAAATACTATAAAATACTTTTTAGATGAATAAGTTAAATGTCAATGATATACTCAGCAGAAGGTTCAAATGGTGTTGCCCTTGTATTAAAATTCAGGGACTAATACCCTACTTAATTAGAGTATTAAAAACTATCGTATATCAATTTTAATATTGACATTTCTGCGTAGGAGGGACAGCCAAGTGACGGATCTAACACCCTATTTGGTAACATTATCATACACCTACGTCACAATCAACATTAAAATGGAGGATTTAACATAAGGTCCAGTTTACAAATGTCGCTTTAAGAAGAGGTTCAATATCAAAAAAATTTTAATAAAAAATTCAATTTGAAAAATTATTATAATTTTCACCCCAAAATAGATGATAAAGGTTAGATGGAGTAAAAAAAAAAGTGTTTTATACCCTTGGACAAAGAGTTCGGATCACCTCAGTCTCCAAGTAGAGGGAGCTCTCGTAGTCATCAATGGCATGAAGACACCTAATGTTAAAGAAGACGAAACGTCAAGACACTTTAAAGACGACGTGATGTCTTTTCGGCTTCTCAAGATCCCGCTACTGAGCATAGTTTAACTTGTTACTAAGTCTTTAAGGACTTACTATCGAGACCTGTTACTGAGGCTCTATTAAGTTGTTATCGAGCCTTTGAGGACGCATTACCGACCCCCTATTAACTCGCTTCCGAGTTACCGAGGCTCCAAAGACCAACTACGGACCTCTACTAACACACTACCAGCGTCACATCTACTTTATGCCCTCATTAAAGTATACTCCAACTTTGTCTTCCGCAACACCAGGTGTCCTCATGTCATTGGAGACTGTGAAAGCTCTCTCTACCAGAGGATTGAGATGATCCAAAATCTTGGACAAAGCTTTGGAATGTCTGCTGACGATGTTTATAAGATGATACGTCAAATTATAAAATTATTATTTATTATAGAAAAATTGTAAAAAATAAAAAATAAGAAAGAAAATACAATTACTGTTGGGACAATTTTTGTGAATATAAAATTTCTAAAAAAAATAAGACCCTTCTTTAAATTTTAAAAAGACAGAAGAAAAATGATGGTACCAGAGCCGAGTTTCTTATCTAGTTCTATATTCTAGTCAACGCAACATACAATCTAATTTCGTCCATCTTGGAAACCACAGGGTATCTTGTAGATCCCATGAGTTGTAACAACTGTACAAAGTGCTGTTTATGACCCTTGGGCCTCAATCTTGAAAGTGTTAGTGCGTGGTCACTCATCCCTATAAAATATGAGAGCCATGTCGTTCTAGAATAACTAAATAGGGTGTTTTGAGAGTATGCGAAGGCGGTTGCGGTTGAGATGGAATGTAGGCTGAAGCGCCTCAAAAACAAGAAATCTATCGGAAGAGCGACCTCCGGTTGTACTATCTCCATCGAGTCCCTAAACACCGCAGAAAAATATCTTCTCATCTCCCTCGCTCTCTCTAGATCTGGGCACTTCATTGGTATCCGAGCCTCGCCGTTGCCTTGCCGTTGCACTGGGCATGCCGCCTCGCCGTTTGATGCTGCGTTCGCTCGCCAGCATCCCGTTCCTATTTGTCTGCCGCTGTCCGCTATCGTTGCCTCCGTTCACAGCGCTGTTCCTGGCCGCGGTAGGCCACCGCGACTTCACCCGCGTGCGCACACGCACCGGTGGCTGTCTACCGCACTCGCACAGCCCCGAGGCCTCTATCGACACCCCGCTGCAGAGGGGCTGCTGCCGCCATTGCTGAACTGAGCACTCCGCGGACAAAGGCTTGGGATAACCGACGCCAAGCGCCAGCACCGGATTGCCAGTGCTCTGCTCCTTACATCACTGCTCGGACCTTCTTCACGATTACTGCGGCAGCCCACACAACCGCATGCGCCAGTATCGTGCCGCTGCCCCGCTTGCACCCCTCCTATGACCTTGAGATCCGCAGCCATCCGTTCACCTTGGCCTTGTCGTTGCAGGCTGCCGCAGCTTCACTCGTGAGACCATTGCCGTCTGCTGCCATTTTCGCACACGCTGCTGTGGAACACAGTACAGGGGCGGCTTCATCTCGTTGCTGCCATGTCAATTGGATCTCGGTCAAGGTCCTCTGTCACCATTCTTCAGCCGCTGCACTCCATGGTCTTCTTCTGGAGACGTTCAAGGCATCAGGTTCTATTTTAGTTGTTAAAAATATATACATATATATATATAGTGATAGCCTGGTTATCTGATAAGTGGTGGGTCGATTCAAGAGCTACTAGATATGTTGCAAAGACAAAGAAAGGGCTTGTGTCCCTAAAGAAATTAAATGATGCTGGTGAACAAAGGCTTATGATGGGAAATGACACCTATATTGATGTTGAAGGTGTTGGTACTTATAGGCTAGATCTTGGGGATAATATTATGATCCTCAAGAATGTGTTTTATGCACCTAAAATCTGGCGGAATCTCATCTTTGTTCCAACATTGGTGAAGAAGGGACTCGATGTTAGATTCTGAAATGAAGGTATGTCAATTGGAAAGGATGGGGATATATATGCAAAGGAAAAGTTTTCCCCAGAGCATGATCTATTTTATATTCTTATAATTGACACTGGAAAGCATATTTCAGATGCTAGTTCTGAGTATTCTTTGTGTTATCAAACAGAATGTGATCTTTGGCATTTTAGATTGGGTCATCCCGGAAAATCTAAAATGGAATTAATGACAAGAATGAATATGCTGCCATTGTCAAAGATAGATTTGTCACCTTGTGAACATTGCTTAGTCGGAATGATGGCTAAGAAGTCGTTCACAATAGGACATAGATCAAAAGAACTATTAGAATTGATTCACTTAGATATTTGTGGACCTCTAAGTGTAAAATCATATGATAACAAGGAATATTTCATTACATTTATAGGTGACTACTCAAGGTATGCCTATGTGTATCTCATTCCTACTAAGTTTGAGGCACTTAGCTATTTTAAAAGATATGTAGCAGAGGTGGAAAGGCAAATGGGTAGGGATATTAAGATGTTAAGAACTGATAAGGTGGAGAATATAACTCAAAGGAGTTTGAGTCATATTGCCAAAAGCATAGAATAAAATGTAGACACGCAATTTTGGCCCAGTTGGAGAGTTTAAATTCTTGTTTTCATGGAGAATACTTAAAGCGGATCGTGTTTTCCGGACGGATCAAGTTTTTGGCACGTTCCGAAGGGGATCAATAGAGCAATCAGCCGAGCCAAACACCCCGTGTATAGGGTACCTGGCGCCCTGTTTATAGGGCACCAGGCGCCCTATATACAGGGCACCTGGCACCATATCAAATCGATTCGACCGGCTGATTTGACCCCCCACAGTGACTCGTCTTGTCGACCTGACAGACCTCATGATGCTGGCGCCCCATATACAGGGCGCCATGCCGCGTGGCACTGTTTTTCGAAAATGGCCAAAGTGCCCTCTTTTAAGCTATAAATAGACCTCCATTTGGAGCTTGGAGGGGGTTCCAACTTCGTGCCACCCTAGAGCTCATCCAACACCACGTTTCTAAGCCATTTTCATCCCCCACAAGCCTCCAAACCGATCCAAAACCGTTCACCAAAAACCCTAAAAACCTTCTATTTCTGTCACCCAGAAACATGATTTTTCTCCAACTTTGAGGGCTTATATCCGTCTCTCCTCTTACATCTAGCATCCAAACCACCTTTCATTAGCTTCATTTACATATTGTCTACAAGGAGAAGCCCCTACTTTGTCCTGGAAGCCGCCCAGCACTCCGGAGCGGCGTTGCGAAGAGGAGAAGAAAATCTGTTCGGGCCAGACTTAGTGCCCCATATACAGGGCGCTTTGACCTTGGTCAACGCGCCCCATAAAGGGGGCACCTGCTCCTAGCGCCCTATATATAGGGCACCAGGAGGGGCAGAAGCTCATTTTGTCATTTTTCGGAGTCTGATCGCCCGTTTAATCGAGTTTTTGTCTTCCTTTTTCGTCTTAGCACTGTTCATCATGTTATTTGGCATGTCTTAGATCATTTTGCATCTCATATATGTTTAAAAAACTACCAAAAATAGGGGTTGGGATTCCGTCCCGATCCGGTTAGTTCATCCCCTTTTGCATGATTCAGAGTCGTTCTCAAGCATGATGTTATACTTGCGCCAGAGCTAATGATTTTCATTTGTCTTTCTTCATGTTTTTGTGCAGGACATTCTTAGGTAGAGCGACCGGAGTGAAGCTTCAATCCGATCGTAGGTGAAAGAACTCCCTAAAGCTCTCCCTTCTCGGCCGGCCGAGAAAGGAGAAGTTAGAACCTAACAATCTCCCCCTGTTTACATCCCCAAGGTACGACGGTCAAACTCTCTCTTCTTCTAGTTCATTTGCTTAACACTCAATCACACTTTGGAGCCTTCGGCTCCTGGCGACCACACACTTCACCTTCCACGACACACGCTCCTTCTCCTCTTCTTCTCTCTCCCTCGCCGAAGCGCATGCGCGAGCCGAGTCGGCTCATCCGGGTGCCTACACCTTTTGGCGACCACGGTGGGACAACTCTTGCTTAAGTGAGTTCTTTTCACCTTTTAAAAGAATGTCCAACATATTCATCCTTGCTTTCGCTCTTGCTTGAATTCCTACATCCTCCTAGCATTCCTATTCACTTGCTTGCTTGTTTACTTGCTTCACCTTAGCATCACTTAGTTTCTTCCGATTTACTTGCTTTCCGTGGGTCCTCTTTTAAAAAGAAAAAAGGGTACCATCTAATTTTAGGCTTGCTTTAATCAGTTTACTTTGACTTTGCATTATCTTGCTAAGCATCTTTACTCATTTTCTTTTTTTCAAGAAAAAGGAAGTCTAAGTTCTCCTCTAAAGCATCTTTAGTAAATTAATAATTGCTTTCACCTTATATTGTTGCCTTGCTTACTTGTTTTCCAATATTTTCTTGATCATTGCATGTTTTTATTTTCTTCTTGTTTGCTTCTCGCTCCTTGGTATCTCACTTGCATTTAGTTTGCATTGGAGTACTTTCGACTCCTTTGGGTCATCCGAGAAGGGAGGCTCTCTCCTCCCAAAGCCCTACACACCCAAACACCCCTCTTGGTGGTTGCCAACTCCTCCTCCGGGGATTCCCTCTCGGAAGGACCGGGTAGCTTCCATCAAGACCTCCATAAGTCCCCAGACGTGAAGGATTCCCTCTTCACTGATCGGGCTGGTTGTACCATTTCATCCCAAAACCCGGAGTACCTACCACCTATCGTTGTGAAAAGAGTGACAACCTTAGAGTGCTCGGCGTTGTGAGAGCATAGGGTCCTACCCATTTATTTGAGTGGACATTATTTCTCTTAACAAGCCACTAATTCAAGGTTGAAACACAAAAAATTTGCGGTAATCATTCTAAGTCTGTGCCGTCACTTGTTTACAAATCAAAATTGAAAACCAAAAACCAAAAATTTGAAAATACTCAACAAAAATCCAAAAGAAATCTTTGTTTGAGGTTAATTTGCTTGATAACCTGTTTGTTCAAATAAAAATCAAAAGCCGAAAAAAAAAGGTTGAAAATTTTAAAACTAAAAAAAGGATTCTTGTGTTTTTCATCATCTTTTTCTTCAATTTATGAACTTGAGATCAGGGCGAGTCATCGGGATGACGGACCAAGGGTATGAGCCGTTGCAGTTGGAGTATGACCAATCCTATCCCCACCCGGATGCCGTATGTGCCGTTAATGAACCCGAGATGCTCCCTGAAACCAGTTCACCTCGACCCCACCCAGATGCTCTGTGGGAGGCATTCGCTCATGCCGACCCAACTCAATTACAAGCCATTGAGGCCATCCTGAAAGGGAAATCTCCTGTCAATCACACCCATGTCGAGGGTGGTCACCACACTTCTACCCCCCAGTTAGCAACTGACCAACCCGGCGCACCAGTACCGGGCCATTCTCACAATGGACCCTTGATTCCAAACTCACCCCATCCGGTGGCCATCTTGAACCACCCGGACCCAAACAACACCACACCACTTAGGCCACCGGTCTATTCTTCCGCACATTTCAATCAAGCACGACCACAGGTGCACCACCCGATATACCCTTCTTGCTCGGCCGCTTCTGCCTATCCGATGGCCATGCCGGCAAACCAAGCATCTATCCTCCCTCCTCTTGTCTGAGAATCCTCCGTTGATCAAACTGTGCTTAACAAAATCAATAGGATGGATGAACAATATCGGGAGCTCAAGCGATTGATCAACACGCGAGCTCTCCCCGAGATATCCCTTCCCTCTCTCCCCGTGTTCCATCTTCCTCCTTCTGAAATGCCCATTTACCGCCGATATAATGGAAATGAGAACCCTTTCATCCACATCAAAGACTTTATTTATGAGTCTGTCATGTGGCAAAACGATCCGAAGGCCCTTGCATACCTATTTAGGAGATCAATAGAGGGCTCTGTGTTGGAATGGTTTTATTCACTTGACCCCTTGGAAGCTAGCAACTTTGATACCGTCAAAGCAAAGTTCTTGCAAAGATACCAAGATCGAGTCGGTCCTACCTATTCGATCACAGATCTTATGGCTGAAAAGATGAGAAACGATGAGGATTTCATAAGATATGCTGATAGATGGAGGGCAATGGCAGAAAAACTGACAAATGCACTGTCAGAATCAGAACAGGTCAAGATGATCATCACCAACGCCACTCCGGCTCTGAAAAATGTATTGGCATTACATCACCCTGTTACAATGAGCGAACTCTATGAGAGGGCACGGTACATCCAAACCCAACTCCGAGATTCTCCCATCATGAACCTCTTCGACCCTAGGCCCCGAATCACCAAAAAGACAACCACCACCACTGATGGGCCCGTGACCGAAGGCGTGGTAACCAATGAACATGTCAATATCATAGGGAACCCGCCCAACAACCACCAACAGAAGTACAGAAACCCCCAGTACAGAAACCCCCGCCAAACCCAACCGGCACCTCGCCCTCAGATCCAACCCCAACCTTTTCGCCACCAAACACCAAACTAGTATCCCCAACAACCAATGCAAACACCAGTCCCCCAGTAACCCCGGCAACTGGCCGTACAAACCTTTGCACCTCAACCACCCCGCCAACCGACCACCTATAACCAGGCACCTCCCCCCGCCGCCTACGTGCCACGAAGACCAGGGCCTAGAAGAAACCACTACCCGCCTTTACCGTACTCTCTCACAGACATTTTTAACGCTCTTATGGTGGCAGGGCAGATTTCATTGCCGAGAGAAAAGCTGGAGTGGCCGTAAAATGGCAACATGGACAAATATTGTTTGTACCACAGATACCCGGGGCACACAGTGGAGAATTGCTTTCAGTTTAAAGATTATATCCATGACCTCCACGAGCAGAGAAGTATTGACTGGGGTCAAATGGGCGAGTACATCAAGGCAGTAAAGAACCAACCTCGGCGGCGAACAGGCACCAGTCCGACAACAACAACAAGAATCCGGTCTGGGGATTATTCAGAACCCGCTACCCGTGCATGCACCCGCAACAGCACCAGAAAACCAGAGGGTTAACCCTATTCTAAACTCCACCGATGAACCCCGCGATAGAGGCCAGAATTGGCAAATTGAGGGACCAGCTTCCTTCATGAACATTAACCCTCCAAACCACATTAACCGAACCGTTCACTCCATACCACGAGTTATCCCCGCTAGAAGAAGCCAACCACCAATTATCCGCACTCTATCACAGCCAACCATAACGCCACCAGCCGTACAACTCCAACAGGGTAGGACCTTGATCCGCCCGGTCGAGCCTCCACAAATACCATCGCCATTGGGACCCATCATCGTACCACCTCATACAACCATGCCACCACAACCTACCCGCATCCCTACAACACGAACTATCATCACTACACCCCTACCTAGGCCTCCCATCATCCGACCTAACCCTCCGTCTACCTCCGTTGCACCAACCATAGCCCCTCAGCTCGCCACGGTGCTTAGAAGCGGGCGCATGTTTCAAAGAATTTTCCCCCAGACCGGTCAACCAGGACGGTCACAAGAAGAAGAAGAAGAGCACCCAGAAGAACCAGTGCCAGGGACATCCTATGATTTGCTGAAACACCTTGACAAAACCCCTGCGCGAATTTCCATTCTAGAGCTGATCAAAAGGTCCAAAGCTCATCAAGAAGTTCTTCAGCAATATTTGCAAAGAGTGATGGTCAATGAAACCCTCCCCCCCTGAGAAGATTGCATCAGTCTTGACCCCGAAAAGTGAACACCCCGCCCTCACTTTCACCAAATAGGAGTTGGTCGAACCATAAGCAAGAAAATATGCACTTTGTATCACTGTCAGTATTAACGAAACAGATGTTGAGTCTTGTCTAGTCGATACCGGTGCATCCATCAATGTCTTGCCACTAGAAATGCTACAGTTGTGTGGAATCCCAGAAGAGGATATTCGGCCATCACAAATCACTGTAACAGCATATGACAATTCCAAGAGGCCCGCCCATGGCATGGTCACACTTGAAGTCAAACTCGGACCCCGGGTTGTTACTGTCGACTTCCACATCTTGGATATGGACCCAACTTACAAAGCTATCTTGGGAAGGCCTTACCTTGAGGCATTGGAAGTCGTAGCTTCGACCAACCACCAATGCATTAAGTTTCCCTTCAAGGGACAAGTCGTCAAGGTGGTAAGTATGCCCATGGACTGCCTAGTTACTCTCCCTCCTGGCTTGCCAAATCAACCAGTCTTCACAATCCTCGATCTACCGAGGGATAGAAGGCAGCATAAGCAAGTTTGGAGAAAGAAGAAGGATGACGTCAAAACTCTTGGGTGGCGTATGATGGAGAATCTGGGATATCAGGAAGGCCGAGTGCTAGGGAGAGAACTGCAGGGTATCATAGAACCCATTCAGCTGGTAAAGACAACATCAAGGAACGGGATAGGATACGATGGGACATGTGATAATGGCCAAAAGACCGGCCAAAAATACTTCCTGGGGTGTTTACACAAGTTCTTCGACAAGAGAGAAACAATACAAATGATTGAAGAGCAACCGCAAGAACAAACAAAGAGGAAGAAGGTGGACAACTTGGAGGATGAGCCATATCTCGACATATCATGGTTATTTTCTGAAGAAGGGTCAAGTGATGAATCATTCCGCAACGAGCCTTCTGGCAGTCAGAATCCAGGGCATTCACCCCATGTCGCCTCTTTAAACCCGTTTCCAATAAGTTCACCATCAGATCCACCAGATAACAAAGACGGATACCCATCTTTGCTTGATTTGTTCCCCTCTCTGTCAATATCTCCACCCGCGTTGGAAACTACAACCAACCAAACCCCCTCTATGTTCATATTTAGTACTTCTCAAAAAGATAAAAAAATGTCCTTTTCTCAAACCAAATTTCGCTCGAAGAAACATCCCAACTCGCTCCGAAGGATGACCCGAATCAGGAGGCCACCCGGTCTCTAATCGATCTCCTTTGCCCTTCATCAATAAATTCCACTCCATCCACCTCCTCTTCCTCTCCTTATTTACCTTCTTCTTCTTTAGGCTTAGTTTCCAGTAAAAGCAAAACAAAAATCAGAGGTAGGAGAGTTCCAGAAAGGTACCTGCATCGGTTAGCTCAAAAAAGCTTAGAATGTGCCAAGCTACCGGAGTATCTATAAAATGCAATCCATATAGATGAAATTCGATATGAGGAGAAAGACAATATTGATCCAACTTTAGGGGTCTACGAGGTTGTATCGGAAAAGGATCCTGATACTGAGGATGAAGAGGAGGATTTGGCTGATGCTTATGCATCCGGTTTAAGAAGATTCGAAGAACCATCAGCCACGGTGGATGAACCAACTAAGGAACTTAATCTTGGGACACCGTAAGATCCTAAGAATATCCTGATCAGTGCCAACCTCGCCCCTTTAGAAGAGCAGAACCTAATGGGGGTGTTGCAAGAATACAAAGACACGTTCACTTGTACATACGAAGATATGCCGGGGTTAGATAAGTCATTAGTAGAGCATCGACTGACTTTAAAACCTGAAGCTACCCCGGTCAAGCAAAAGCTAAGAATATTCCACCCAGACATAGCATTAAATATGAAGGAAGAGGTCGATAAGTTACACCAAGCAAAATTCATTAGAGTTGTCCTCTATCCGCAATGGGTGGCAAATATTGTCCCAGTCATGAAGAAAGATGGAAAGGTTCGAATTTGCATTGACTTCAGGGACTTAAACCGAGCGTATCCAAAAGATGATTTCCCCCTTCCTCATATCGATGTTCTTGTTGACAACACAGCTGGATACGAGACCCTATCATTCATGGATGGATACTCGGGGTATAATCAAATCTGGTTAGCAGAAGAGGATCAAGAGAAGACCTCGTTCACTACACCTTGGGGAACCTACTGCTACGTCGTCATGCCCTTCGGACTAAAGAATGCCGGAGCAACTTATCAAAGGGCCATGGTGGCAATATTTCATGATATGATGCATAAATTTGTAGAGGTGTACGTGGATGATTTAGTGGTCAAATCTCGAACCCAAGACGAGCATGCTGAGATATTGAAAAGGGTTTTGCAACGAGCCAGGGAATATAAGCTCAAAATGAACCCCAAAAAGTGCGTGTTTGGAGTATCATCTGGAAAGTTACTTGGGTTCATCGTCAGTAAAAGAGGCATCGAAATCGATCCCAACAAAGCCAAAGCCATTATTGACATGCCTCCACCAAAGAACCTAAAAGAGCTGAGAGGGTTAATTGGTAGGCTACAGTTTGTTCGCCGGTTTATCTCACAACACTCCCAAAGGTGCAAACCTTTCTATGAGTTAACCAAGGCGAAAGCCAAATTTAGATGGGATTAGAGATGTCAAGAGGCATTTGATGGTTTAAAGAAATATTTGTCAAGCCCACCTGTGCTCAAACCTCCGGTTCCCAGCAAACCCTTGATCTTATACATCTCGGTCTTGGAAGGATCCCTGGGAGCAGTATTGGCACAATTAGATGATGAAGGGAAAGAGCGAGCAGCATACTATCTGTCCAAAATCTTTGATCCTTGTGAACAAAAGTATACAACCATGGAGAAAACCTGTGCCGCCCTGGTTTGGGTGGTCCAGAAGCTCAAACACTACTTTCTGGCCCACGAGGTTAATCTCATTGATCGCATGAATCCCATCAAATTTCTTCTTGAAAAATCTGTCCTTACTAACCGTTTGGCACGCTGGCAGAGCTTCCTCTCCCAATTTGACATCACCTACACCCAACAGAAGGCAATCAAGGGCTATGCAATTGCCGAACACCTTGCCCATCATCCTATCCCAATATTTGACCCTATCCAATCAGAATTTCCCGATGAAGAATTGATGTCCATTCGATCTTCCAATCTATGGACTTTGTATTTCGATGGGGCATTAAACTCTCAGGGTAGAGGGATAGGGATTGTTCTTCTGTCACCTGAAGGTGTCACCATTCCACAAGCTTTTCAGCTCCATTTTCCAGTGACAAATAATATAGCTGAGTATGAAGCCTTGTTGGCCGGACTGGAGGCCGCTCACTTCTATGGTGTCACTAAACTAAGGGTAATCGGTGATAGTCAGTTGATTCTCCGCCAAGTACTGGCCAAATACCGCACATCTTATCCCGGGCTCAGACCATACCAAGAACTCACCACCTGTTACATCAAGCTATTCTCCAAACTCGAATTCATTCACGTTCCCCGCGCTCAAAATATTCTTGCCGATGCTCTTGCCTCTCTGGCATCTTCACTATCTGTCCCGCTAGGCAGACAAGTTAGGACGATCTATGTCCGCCGACGTACCATTTCGGTAGTGGAGGATGCACGATTTTTGAGGGTTAAAGAAAAATTTGAAAGGAAAGAGTACATTGAGAAAAAGGAAGAAATATCTCTGATTGAGTTGGAGGAATTAGAAGAGGGTGAGAAACCATGGTATCATGAGATTGCGAATTACTGTCAGGATCAGACATATCCACCGGGATCAACCGCCGAAGAGAAAAGAGCCATAAGGAGGGTCTCCCAGAGATACACCATCTTAGGTGGAGTACTTTATAAAAGGAGCTTGGCTGGTGTTCTATTGAGATGCGTAGATGAAGAAGAGGCTGAATTGGTGCTTAAAGAAGCACACTCCGGAGTATGTGGAGGCCACGTAAATGCTCAAGCCCTCGCCAAGAAAATCATCAGGCAGGGGTATTACTGGCCTACTCTGGAAGAAGATTGCTCGATCTTTGTCCGGCACTGCCATCAATGTCAACTTCACGCCAACAAGATTCACTCTCCCGCATCTTCCCTTCACCCGATTCATGCCCCATGGCCTTTCGCTATGTGGGCTTTTGATGTCATCGGACCCCTTGGTGACCCAAACTCCACAAAGAAAACCAAATCCTTCATCCTAACTGCAATGGAGTACTTTGCCAAGTGGGCGGAAGCAGAAGCATACGTGGAGATCAAGGCATCAACAGTCTGCACCTTCATCAAGGGCAACATCATTGCCATGTTCGGGATCCCAGGCGACATCATCACCGACAACGGACCACAGTTCATCTCCCAGGAGCTGCGCGACCTTTGCAACAGGTATTGCATCAGATTGCATCATTCATCTCCATATTATCCTCAAGGCAATGGTCAAGCAGAAGCCACCAATAAAACCCTGATAAAAATCATTAAGAAGACTTGTAAGTCTATCAAGTTCGCAGACTGGCCAGATAAGTTAGTTGATGCTCTATGGGCCTACCGCACTTCTATTCGAACCCCAACAGGTCAGACCCCCTATGCCTTGGCATTTGGGATGGAGGCGGTGGTTCCATACGAAGTAATCATTCCTTCCCTCCGAGTCCAGATCGATCGAGATATCCCGATGGATGAACGCCGAGATTCTCTTCTCGCGCAACTCGAACTCTTGGACGAAAGGAGACTAGCCGCTGCCGAACATGCTAGATCTTACCAAAATAGACTTAAAATATTTTATCAGAAGAAGGTGGTGGAGAGAAAATTTGAAATCGGTGAGGTTGTGCTTAAAAGAATATTCGTTAAGCCGGGCGGTCCCCGCTCCAAACTTCAACCTAATTGGGAGGGTCCATATGTTATTTCGGCTGTTTATCCCGGTAATTCATATAAGCTGACTAATGCAGAAGGAGAAGAACTAGCTCAACCCTGGAATGGTGTATACCTCAAAAAATATTTCCCTTAAAATAAAAATCACAAAAAATCTATAAAATCCAAAGGTGTGAAGAATAATGATAACATCTAACGCTTGCTTGCTCGGTGCACCAACTTGTCACTTAGGGAAATAAGGATAGGCATCATACTGCACACACTACACGCCTAGTTTTGAGATCCGATGATCGGAAGTCAGAGAGAAAGCTAGGCAACGCTCGGCAAAAGAAGGTCAACCTAATCCCGTTCTCTTCTCGTTTCGGTCCAGAATAGAAAAAGGGGTAAGAATGAGGAGTATCAAAAGTGCCCACTGCCTTAGTTGGAAAATGCCTCTGAAGGTCTGACTTCTTAAAAAGAAGAAAAAAGGTGCCAAAATATGGGCAATGACCTCCCAGGTCGGCAAAAGAATAGACCTGTCTGAATGCGTACCAACAAAAGTCCAAAAGAAAAAGGCTCCAAAAGATGGGCAATGACCCCTCAGGTCAAAATCAAGCAAAATAAAAGAAAGACCTGTTTGAATGTGGGCCATCAAAGAAAAGGGCTAGAAGGAATGACCCAATGATGTCAAATCCCAAACAGGCAATGCGGGCACTAGTATAAAAACAAATTCGACACCCCCGAATCCTATTAAGGACTTACCACCAATCCTCTTCCCTCTTTAACTTTGCGGGTAAGGTTGACAGACTAGACCCAAGAAGAGCCATAGCCTATCGAAGGCGGAAGGTCAGAAGATCTCGGACTAAGCACTTTCTTACACGTGATGCCTACTCTTAACCCTTAGGTAACAATGAGAGGCACCTATGGCAAGCAAGGCAAAGGATGAGATGGTCGTTTCTTTCACACCAAACCAAAAAAAATTAAAAACTTCAAAAACACCAAACAAAATCTATAAAGCCAAAAATCTTAAAAATTAAATATTCAAAACAACAAAAAAATCATAAAAGTTCTCAAAACACCAAAAACAGTATAAAACCATCAAAAACCAAACAAATCAAAAAAAATTCAAAACACCTAAAAATTTGCTTCCTGAATTGACTAGTTGCCTTTGCATTCATGTTTAATTTCAGTCTTGCATGTTTCCTTTTGTGCATACTTATATCTTTCTGTTATTCTACCTTGATAAGGCCCATGTCCCTTGACAAAAGGTCAAGGCAGTTTCGCCCTTTCCTTGCAAGGGACTAAGCCTAAATAAAGTTCTAATCGCCTTTTGAGTAAACGCAGGGAGTCAGGAAAAGATAGAAGGGGCCGGCACATCACAAATCGCTGCCTCCCTCTGCTGGAGCCTGATCACCCGGAGGTGGCATGGCAAGTCTCTCCTCACCTCTCCTCCTATGACTACTAGTCTGAGAGAAACCCGAGTGAGTAGGTCCCCTCAGCGTGGTCCCACGGGAATCGAAGCGGTGGGAGTGGCTCCGAGATCGAGACTGCAACGCCTACATCATCAGCTGACGATGCTCCACCTCCACCCGATTGAGCTCTCTGGAGTGCTCAAGGCAAAGAAGAAGGAGCTGCTCGGACTCTGGTCGTGACAAGTCAACCACGCGAGCCTCCAGTCTCCCGACCTACAAGATGACAAAAAGATGCATCAGATACAGAAAAAGCAGTTTAAGGAAAAGAATCAAACTTGTACCTCCTGTGTCAGCTCCTCTATCCTCTGAGCAGTCTGTAGAAACCAAAAGAAGCGTCAGTCCATGAATTCCCAGCTTAAAATCTTAATAAAGACATCGCACCTCGGAAGAAGAAGAACCAGGATCTGGAATGCCTACGAGGGGCTCGAGCCCGAGCTCCCTCTGTAGCTCCATCACCTACCGGAAGAATGTCAGGAAAGAAATAAAATGATGACGAGTGTAGACATGCCAAATTGGCTTGATTCAGAGCCCTAGACTCTTATTCCATAGGCGATATCCTTTATTTGACCGTTATCTGATCCGGACTACCTCGTGGTGATGAGCTAAGGACATTGGTGGAGCCCCCCTTGTTAGTTGAGAATGGACCAATGATTTCCGGAATATTGCCGTAACTTTCAAGCGAGAGCCGCACGTGAACTATAAAAACACAAAGCTTGTTCGATGACCGACCTTGAATGGTCCATAATTGAAGGTCTCGGGAGTCCCGCATGTGTTCCGTAACATTCAGGGTTTCCGAGAAGTCATTTCGGTAGGCGTCGGTCAATGACGGCATTCGTTACGGCTTTTTTGATCTGTGCTGACACGGCTATCCCGGACCATGTATTAGGCTTTTCCAGTCATCACCGGGTCTTTTCGGGTCATCTGGGTCGATTCTAGCCGAATATTTTCATCAACCGGGGCCATACATCCGGTTCGGTCAATTTTAGGGTTTTGCGGCTTTTACGACTTTCGATTCACGCTTACCGGGTTAATCTCAGATTTTTCGATGACTTCGGATTGTCCGATCATACCGGACTTGTTCGGTCATCATTTTAAGTCATCCCGAGTTGACCCGAGATTTCTCGATCGGAACCGTGCTCTTTCGGATCTTCGCCCCGCGTTTCGGCTTTCCACGAGAGGGTAAACCAGTAGAAAGCCCCGTGTGAACATATCGGGAGTCACGCCGGCTGGTTTACCGACTTGTAGAGGTGCGGTTGAAGGCCCTCTTTCCAACGCAACAAACGAGAGCCGAATCGGACATCCCGTTTGCAAGATACGGCTCGCAGAACACGTGCGCAGGAGAGAGAGTGTACCGCGCCCCCGCTCCCTTTGAAAGAGGAGGGCGCGCAGGGCACGCCCTCAACCCGGGGGCGCTCCCTGCGCGCCCCCGGTTCCTTTGAAAGGTGGGGGCGCACTCAGTTTCTTTAAATCGCAAATTACCCCGATTAGCACCTTCTAAACCAGATTTTTGGAAGGTTTCCGTGGAGGATTTTCGATTATTTGTACCGCGCCTCTGTTCGGGGGCGCGTTACGTATGTCAAGTTGATTTTTAGCAATTTCCGGAAGTTTCCGTCGATTTTTAGCAGTGAGACGCGTAACGCGCCTCCGCTTCCTTTGAAACAGGGGGGCGCGCAGACCGCGCCCCCGAACTGGGGCCGCGCCCTGCGCGCCCCTGGTTTGAGGGCGCGCCCTGCGTGCCCTCCTCCTCTTTGAAAAGAGGGGGCGCGGTCGGTCCAGTTTCTAAATTTTGCACCGGCTTCCTTCCCCTATAAATTGAGGGTCATTCTCAACGACCCAAGGTTAACCCCCGGTGCCTAGCTCGTCCAGAGGTCGTCCAAGCTCTTCTCCAAAGCTGTCCCGATGTCCAAAGGCGATCCGAAGTCAAGAAATCGATCCCGAGGTGAAGGAGAAGGCTCGATCCGGGTGTTCTTCATCAACCATTTTCATCGACTTATGCAGAAAATCCGGGGCTTCTTCTGCAAAAGTCTTCAACATACAAATTGTTCCTCTCTTCGTCCTCTTTCATCTTCAACTAACGGCACTCAATTCCGACTTTCCATTTGTTCGTGGCGATTGCCACACTGAGGGCACGCACCCAGGTTCTGTTTTCTATATCCGCCCACTTTCAGAATTTTTACTGACTTATACAGAAGGATTTCGGATAAGTCATTAACATAGTAACTCTTCCTCTCTGAGTCCTACGTCTTCTCCATCAAACGGAACTCGATTCTGACATCGGGGTCGTTCGTTGCATCCTCTGCACCGAAGTCGCGCCAGAAGGGTGCAAAGCTACCCGAACCGGCCTTTTCTCAACCAACTCAGCTTCAACTCAAGCCGATCCATTCCATAAGCTTTCTCAACTCATTTAACTCAGTTCATTTACTATTTTAAAGCATATTTCAGTTTATTTTCATCATTTTTACATAATAAAAAAATACAAAAAAAAGGGTTAAGGCTCACCCCAATCCGGTGAGTTCGATTCCGATTGCTTCTTTCTCATCTTCTCTCTACAGTTACTACACTTCCTATAGTTCTAATCAATCTCTTCAATTGGTTTATTGTTCTAGTTGCACAGGTCTATCAAGCTAGCATCGGTTGGAGACTCTTCTTCATCGGCTGGCCGAAGAAGAAGAAGGTTGAACCCATATCCCGATCTCCCACACTAAGGTACACGGTCAAATCAACTCAATCTTGCTTTTATTTCATAAAGCGGAGCCCGCGGCTCCTGGCGACCACATTTTTCATGCTTTAATTTCATCTCCTCCTCTCTCTCCTCCCACATGACCCGAACCATCTCCGGTGCTCGAGCGACGCCATGAGATGAAAGTTCGGGGATCAATGTGAGTGTGGGACTGAGGTGAGGACATTTTACCGCTTTCCGAGTGTTTTCAATTCACTCTTATTCTCATATTCCATCTTTCACCTTCTTATCTTGAGGTGCCTATTCGGAACCCGTTTCTGGAGTCAACAGCTTTTTGGCGACCACGGTGGGACAACCAATGTCTTCAACCGTGCTAGCTTGATTCAACCGTGCAACTAGTTGTTTTCCAACTTGGTTCCCACGTGAACCGGCTTGTCTTTTATCTTCCATGTCTATTTACCTTTAAACTTGCTATTTACTCTTTCTTTGAGATTATCCCCCATGTGGACTTAATTTGCTTGTCTTTCATTTCAACCCGGTTCCCGCGTGAACCACTTTTCTTCTTATAAACCGGTTCCCGCGTGAACCACCTTTCTTTTCCAACTCGGTTCCCGCGTGAACCAACTTATTTTCAGATCGGTCCCCGCGTGGACCACCTATTTACAACACCTTTAGATTGGCCCCACGTGGCCCTCCTTCTATTTTGTCAACTCTTACATCGGTTCCCGCGTGAACCACTCCTTTCTTCATTAAAACCAGTTCCCGCGTGAACCAAACCCTTTTCTAAACCGGTTCCCGCGTGAACCAACTCACTTTCAGATCGGTCCCCGCGTGGACCACCCATTTGCACCAATTAGATTGGCCCCACGTGGCCCTCCTTTCCTTTTTCCAATCAAACAAACCGGTTCCCGCGTGAACCACCCATTTTTCCTTCAAAAACCGGTTCCCACGTGAACCACCTACTTTTCCAAAACTCGGCTCCCGCGTGAGCCACTTTATTTTCAATTCGGTCCCCGCGTGGACCATCCTTTTACCTTTACTTCATATTTGTCCCCAATTGGACACTCCAACACAAGCCGGTTCCCGCGCGAACCACCTTTTAATTGCTAGTTTCTAGTTACTTGTTTTACTTTCTCATTGCTTATCTTGTTTGCATTCACTTGCTTGGTTTATTTAATAGCTTTCATTCATGTTTGCATATTGATTGCTTCTTCTTCTCCTACCCTCCATTTTTTATTTTTGCATTAGCTTTTGCATCGGGTACCGGACTCGTTCCGATCCGTAGGGCATTCGAGGCGGGGGCTCTCTCTCCCAACACACCCTCACCCTCCAAAGACCTTCTTAGTGGATTCTAACCTCTCTTCTGGGATATTCCTTCCTAGTTGATTTGGTGGTTTCCATCAAGACCTCCGTAAGTCCCCATCCATGGAGTATTCCTCTCTGCACGATTGGACCGGTTGTACTACTTTCCCAAAACCCGAAGAACCCAAGTACCTGTGGTGATTAAGTGATAACCTTAGGTCATGAAGATTGAAGCAATAGGAACCATACCCATTTGAGTGAACAATTGCTAACAATCTATCTAATCTAAGGTTTCAACCCAAAAATTGTCGAGTAGTCATTTTAAAAACCTGTTTGCATAACTTGTTTGTTCACAACAATTGAAAACAACCAAAAAATTTTTTTATTTTTTTCTTCTTTCAAAACACCTAAAACAAAAAAAAATCCCTTTAATTTTTATGTTCAACTTGCTTGAAACCAAATCAAATCAAACAAACAACCATAACCAGACAAAAACTCTCTTTGCATTTACACCTTTCATTTGCTTTCTTTCAACCATTTTGTAAGGAAATTTGACAGGATGCCCACTCTAAGGTCCGGAAGACACGTCGGGATGTCGGACTACTACGGCCAAGAAGAGGAGTACGAGACAGGTCACTACGAGCTTCAGCAACCCATGGTCCAACCAGATGGCCATGTTAATGCCGTGATGGAACCTGAGGTCCAAGATCCCGCTCACCGATCCACTTCACATACTATAGAACAAGCTCTCAAGGATCTATCTCTTCACCTTGATCCCGAGACCATTGCAATTATCTAATCTGCCACTAAGGGCAAGATGCCCGCCAATCAAGCTCCGATCGAGGGAAATCAGGCCCCCTCACCACCCCAACCGGCAGTCAGGCCCTTGATCATCTCTTCTCCTGGGCAACCTTGCCGTGTCTCTACTCACCCCGTTGTGGGGCATTCACACAATTCTGCACCAGTTCCTGTTTCCAACCCACCTCTTCCAACCCAATCAAGTAAACACTTTTCTCCCATGGCTCAGGAATCCAGCCTCACCCAGGCATTAATGAAAAAACTCAGCCAGATGGATGAGCGCTTCGAAGAGATGAGGCACCGCCTCGATTCTAAAGCCATCCCTGAAATCTCTGTCCCATCCTTCCTAGTTCTGCACCTTCCTTCTTCAGAGATACCAGTCTTCCAACATTACAATGGGACTGGTAATCCTTTCAACCATCTAAAGAGCTTTCTCTACGACTCCGCATTCTGGAAAAATGACCTCAAAGCCCTTGCCTTCCTATTCCGTCGGTCATTGGAGGGATCCGCCCTGGACTGGTTCTATTCTCTTGATTCCATTGAGGCGGCAGATTTCAACATCGTCAAGGAAAAGTTTCTACAGGGGTACAAGGATCGGGTAGGGCCAGCCTACTCGATAACTGATTTGATTGCCGAAAAGATGAGGCCGGATGAAGACTTTGCCAGATTTGCTGATCGGTGGAGGGGAATGGCTGAGAGGCTAGTAGATACCATCTCAGAGGGGGAGCAAGTGAGGATGCTCATAGGGAACACCACGCCCAACCTTCACAACCTCCTAATCATGCACCGCCCAACAACCATGAGTGAGTTGTGTGATAGTGCCCGCTACCTCCAAGCCCACTTTAAGGACGCATCCATGATCAACCCGTTCGACACCAAGCCCCGTAACACTAGAAAGCCTACACCTGTAGGACCCACCACCGAAGGGGTAGTAAACAATGAGAGCATCAATGCCATGGGTAACCAGGGTGGGTATCGCCAAAGCCAATACCGTAACCCACCACCCAATCAACAATACCGCCCAGCCCCTCAACCAGCTCCTCAGCCACAGCAACAACTTGCATACAACCGTGCACCACCACAGCAACCCACCTACAACCGAGCGCCCCAGCAACCAAATACCTACAACCGAACGCCTCAACAACAACATGTCTACAACCGACCCCAACCACAACAACAAGCGTACAACCAAGTGCCACCACCGGCCAACCGACCTAGGAGAGGGGGACCCAAGAGAGAATACTATCCTCAACTGTCATTCCCCCTCACCGATATCTTTAATGCATTGATGGCGGAACAACAGTTGGAGCTTCCAAAGGAGAGAGAAGGATGGCCGGCCAATGTTGACACAACCAAGTACTGCTCTTATCATCGATATCCTGGGCACATGGTGGACGTATGTTTCCAGTTTAAAGACTACATCCATGACCTTAATGATCAAGGGAACATTGACTGGGCACAGATGGGAGAATCTATTCAAGCAATGAAGGCACGTCAGAATCAACCACGGCGACAGCAAGCACAACAGCAGCCCGGCCTGGGCATAGTCCAAGATCCGCTCCCGGTACATGCACCCATACAAGCACCGGCACCAGCACCACCAAACCAACGACTCGGCCTCGTCCACTCCGCCATCGAGGAGTCAACCCACCATTCCCAGGGTTGGTAGGTCGAGGATCAAATCACCTCCATGCCCGCCATACCAACCCCACCTACAAACCGCACCATACTCTCCATACTGAGAGCTGCCCCCATCCCACAAACTACCCAAACACCACTACCCTCACCAACCATTAACCCTCCACGGCGCTTAATCATTAGACCGCCACCAGCCTCCCAACCAAGCACTCCAACCATCACCCCAACTTAACCCACCAACCACCATTAATCCTCCACGGCGTCTAATCATTAGACCGCCACCAACACCCCAGACATCACCTAACCTACCAGTCACTGCCACCCCACGACCCCTCATCATTAGACCATCACCACCAACACCTTAACCATCACCCAACATACCGGCCTCCACCAATCCACGACCCCTCATCATCCAATCCTCACCACCCCTACCTACCATGGGCTCCTCAACCTACCAACCAACCCTACCATCACCATCATCACCACTTCCCTCTACCACGCTGGCACTGGTACTTCGTAGCGGGAGGATGTTCCAAAGGGTCTTCCCCCAGGTCGGGATACAACCACAAGAACAGGCAGAAGAGGAGGTGGTAGAAGAACCGTTGCCCGGCACGGCATATGACCTATTGAAGCACTTGGACAAAATGCCGGCACGGATTTCAATTCTGGAGCTGATAAAGAGGTCAAAGAACCATCATGACATCCTACAACAATATCTGCAGCGGGTCATGGTCAATGAGGACCTCCCGCCTGAGAAGATCATTACTGTCCTGACCCCGAGGAGTGAACATCCGGCACTCACATTTACACAAGAGGAGTTGGCACGGCCAGAGATCAGAAAGTATGCCTTGCGCGTTGCAGTAGTCATCCGAGGCGTGGAGATTAAATCCTGCTTGATGGACACCGGAGCATCCATAAATGTCATGGCGCCAGAAACATTGCAACTTTGCAGCATCTCCGATGAAGAAATCGAGCCTTCTGTCGTCACGGTGACCGCATATGACAACTCCCGGAAGCCGGCACGAGGGGTGGTTACGTTGGAAGTAGGGCTCGGACCGTGTACTGTCACCGCTGAGTTTCATGTTCTAGAACTGGACCCTACATTCAAAGCTATCTTGGGACGCCCGTACCTTGAGGCAATAGTAGCTGTTGCTTCCACTAATCATCAGTGTCTGAAGTTCCCATACAAGGACCAGGTGATCAAAGTAACCAACATCCCCATTTTGAATGACGTGGATGACCCCTCTTCTGTACTACCAATATAAAAATCTGTCCAGCCGTTGGTTTCAACTACAGAGCTACCTGAGGTCATGGTATTGACGACGCCTCCAGATTCAGTTGCATGGCGGATGATGAAAGGGATGGGCTATCAGCCAGGAAAGGGGTTGGGAAAGGAGCTGCAGGGGGTTGTGCACCCCATTGAAGCTGTACAAAGACCAAAGAGACATGGGCTTGGCTATGAGCCCAGTTTCACTCCGCGGATGGTCTACCGGCCAAAAAATGCCATGGGACTCCAAAAATTCTTTATCAAAGGGGAGACCATGATGATGGCCGAGGACAAAGAAGAAGAACCAGTCAAGAGGAAGAAGGCACCAGAGCAAGAGGAGGAAGTGGACAACCTGAGTTCATCTTTGGCTCGGTTGTTCATAGAGGAGGAAGAACCAGTCAAGGGCAAGTCCATCTCTAAACAACTTGTCCACTCGAACCCACCTCCAAACAACATCCCGCGTGAACCTTATCCTACGGTCACGTATTTCAAAATCCTCACTCTATCCCTCTTGGATTTGCTTGATGGGCTATCTAGCCCAATTCCCACTTCTGGGCCAAAATGGCCACCTGAACTGATCAATGGGCCTGAGAGCCCATTCAAATCTTCTTACTCCACTGGGCTTCTATGCCCATCCAACAACCTTGGGCCCGCGTGCCCACCAGTCGGGCCCACGTGCCCTTTAGATTTATTTTCTTGCTTTGGGCCCGCGTGCCCACCATTTGGGCCCACGTGCCCCTTAGATCTTTTCACCAGCTTTGGGCCTATCTGCCCATTTCTTGTCATCATCGGGCCCGCAAGCCCATTTTTCTTCCATTTGCTTAAGCTTTCTATTTCTGCCCGACCCCCATCGGCTCATTCTCTTTTTATTATTGAAAATACCCAAAATACCCAAAAAAACATCCTCTCACAAACTCAGTTTTCCATTGAGGAGACGTCTCTACTTGTCTCGAAGGGTGCTCCCAACCAGGGACCTCTCTTCTCCAACTCACTGATCGATCTGCTCGATCCTTCACCCATTCTAAATACCACCTTTTCAATTCCGTCTTCTTTAGGAGTAGTTAGGGTAGAAAAGAAGAAAATTCGAGGTAAACGTGTGCCAGAGAGATATCTCCAACAAATTGCCCAAAAATGCAAGGAATGTGCAAGGCTGCCAAGGTTTTTGGAAAATGCTATCCAGCTTGAAGAAATCCAATATGAGGATGAATTCAATGTAGATCATACACTGGGAGTTTACGAGGTCTTATCAGAAAAAGATCCTGATTTCGAGGATGGAATTGAGGACTTGGCTGATGCGTATGCATCTGGACTTAAAAGATTTGAAGAACCATTAGCCACGGTGGATGAACCGACAAAAGAATTGAATCTCGGGACACCGGAAGATCCCAAGACAATCCTCCTAAGCGCAAACCTCACTCCCACTGAGGAACAGAGTTTAATTAAAATTCTGGAAGAATATAAGGACACGTTCGCATGGACATATGAGGACATGCCGGGGTTAGACAACTCGTTAGTTGAACATCGTCTAACTTTGAAACCTGGAGCTACCCCGGTGAAACAAAAATTAAGGAGATTCCACCCTGATGTTGCACTTAAGATTAAAGAAGAGGTCAACAAGTTACATCAAGCAAGATTCAGTAAAGTCGTCCTTTATCCGCAATGGGTGGCAAACATAGTCCCTGTCATGAAGAAGGATGGCCGAGTTCGGATTTGTATAGACTTCAAGGACTTGAACCGAGCGTGTCCAAAAGATGACTTTCCTCTACCTCATATTGACGTACTGGTTGATAACACTGTTGGATTCGATATGTTGTCATTCATGGATGGCTATTCTGGATATAATCAAATCCGGTTGGCCGAAGAGGACCAGGAGAAGACCTCGTTCACCACACCTTGGGGAACCTACTGCTATGTCGTCATGCCCTTTGGACTGAAGAATGCTGGTGCTACCTATCAGAGGGCAATGATTGCTATCTTCCATGACATGATGCATACCCTTGTAGAGGTGAACGTGGATGACCTGGTCGTTAAGTCCAAAAGCCGAGAAGATCACCCGGAAGTGTTAAGAAAGGTCTTGCAAAGGGCTAGGGAATATAAATTGAAGATGAACCCAAAGAAATGCACGTTTGGAGTATCCTCAGGAAAACTGTTGGGGTTCATAGTGAGCAAAAGGGGCATAGAGATCGACCCAAACAAGGCCAAGGCAATCATTGGTATGCCTCCTCCGAGAAATACGAAAGAACTTCGAGGATTAATCGGGAGGCTACAATTTGTCCGCCGGTTCATCTCACAACACTCCCAAAGGTGTAAACATTTCTATGAGTTGACCAAGGCGGGGGCCGAGTTCAAATGGGATTCGAAGTGCCAGGATGCATTCGATGGTTTGAAAAAATACCTGGCTAGTCCCCCTGTGCTTAGACCACCAGTCCCTGGCAAGCCCTTAGTTTTGTATATCTCGGTTTTGGAGAATTCTCTTGGGGAAGTTCTTGCACAAGTGGATGAAGGAGGGAAAGAGAGGGCAAATTACTATTTGTCAAAGATCTTTGATACATGCGAGAAGAAGTATACTGTAGTGGAAAAGACCTGTGCTGCACTAGTCTGGGTAGTTCAGAAGCTTAAACACTATTTCTTAGCTCATGAGGTCAACCTTATTGCCCGCATCAATCCCATCAAATTCCTTCTGGAGAAAACTGTTCTAACTGATCGGTTAGGTCGTTGGCAGAGCTTCCTTTCTCAGTTTGATATCACCTATGTCCCCCAGAAGGTGATTAAGGGCTATGCCATTGCCGAACATCTAGCCCATCACCCTATACCCCTCTTTGACCCGGTCCAATCGGAGCTCCCGGATGACGAACTAATGTTGATCCGATCTTCCCACCTTTGGACATTATATTTTCACGGGGCTCTGATTTCACACGGTATGGGAATAGAAATCGTCCTTCTATCACCCGAGGGTGTCACCATTCCACAGGCATTTCAGCTTGACTTCCCCTTAACCAACAATATAGCTGAATACGAAGCCTTGCTGGCCGGGCTGGAGGCCGCTCATTTCTATGGTGCCACGGAATTAAGGGTGATAGGTGATAGCCAACTAATTCTTCGCCAAGTCCTAACCAAATACCGAACTTCTCATCCAAACCTCAAACCTTACCAAGAACTCACCTCTTGCTACATCAAACTCTTTTCCAAACACACTTTTGTCCATGTTCCTCGAGCTCAGAACATCCTTGCTGATGCCCTAGCCTCCTTAGCTTCATCTCTATCAGTCCCGCTAGGTAGACAGGTGCGGACTATCCATGTTCGTAGAAGGTCGATGCCAGCGATTAAGGATGGGCGATTTCTGAAAGTCAAGGAGAGATTTGGCAGGAAGGAGTATCTAGAGCAGAAAGAGGAGATTTCGCTAATCGAGTTGGAAGAGTTAGATGAGGGTGAGAGGCCTTGGTTTGATGAGATTGCAAGGTACTGTCAAGATCAGACATATCCACCTGGATCAAATGCAAAAGAAAAGAAGGCCATCGGGAGAGTATCCCAGAGGTATACCATCCTAGGAGGGGTGCTCTACAAGAGGAGCCTGAGCGGAATTTTATTGAGATGCGTTGATGAAGAAGAGGCAGAATTGGTGCTTAAGGAAGCACATTCCGGGGTCTATGGGGGGCATGTCAATGCTCAAGCTCTTGCCAAGAAAATCATCAGGCAGGGGTATTATTGGCCAACCCTAGAAAAGGATTGCTCCATCTTTGTCCGGCACTGTCATTCTTGCCAACTCCATGCCGACAAGATCCATTCTCCCGCATCTTCCCTTCATCCGATTCATGCCCCATGGCCCTTCGCCATGTGGGCTTTCGATATCATTGGCCCTCTAAGTGATCTTAACTCTGAAATCCGTTCCAAATCATTCATCCTGACGGCAACAGAGTACTTCTCCAAGTGGGCAAAAGCGGAAGCGTTCGTGGAGATCAAGGCATCAATACTGTGCTCCTTCATCAAACGCAACATCATCGCCAGGTTTGGGATACCCAGCGACATTATCACCGACAACGGACCGCAATTTCTCTCTCAAGATCTGCGTGATCTTTGCAACAGGTACCGCATTGTATTGCATCATTCATCTCCTTATTACCCGCAAGGCAATGGTCAAGCAGAAGCCACCAACAAAACTTTGATTAAAATCATCAAGAAAACTTGTAAGTCTAGCAAGTTTGCAGACTGGCCAGATAAGCTTGTAGATGCCCTATGGGCTTATCGTACTTCTGTACGGACCCCCACAGGTCAAACGCCGTATGCTCTCGCATATGGGATGGAAGCGGTGGTCCCATACGAAGTACTCCTTCTATCACTCCAAGTTCAACTCGATAGGGACATCCCTGTCAATGAGAGACGAGAATCTCTCCTTGCACAACTTGAACTCCTAGATGAAAGAAGGTTGGCCGCCTCTGAGCATGCCCGGACTTATCAGAACCGATTGAAAAGGTTTTATCAAAAGAGGGTGGTAGAGAGAAAGTTCGAAATCGGTGAGATGGTAGTTAAACATATATTCGTTAAGCCGGGTGGTCCCCGCTCCAAGTTGCAACCTAACTGGGAAGGGCCTTTTGTTATAACTGAAAAATATCCAGGCAATGCATATGAGCTAACCAATGCCGATGGAGAAAAATTGAACCATCCATGGAACGGCGTTTACCTCAAAAAGTATTTTCCTTAAAAAAATATAGATAATTTCTAGTATGATATTAAGTCATCGATCCAAGGGTGTTAGCTAGAAGTCAAGGGTTGACATCACCTTGCACACACAACACCTCCCGATCCCAGAATATGGATAGCCCAACACTCGAGAGAGGCAAGGCAGAACCCTGAAGGCGAAAAGGAAACCTTACCCTATTCTCTTCTATTCGGTCCAAGATAGGTGAAGGGGACTAGAGGAGGATAGTATCGAAAATGCCTGCCGCCTTAGTAGGAGGCCGTCTCATAGGGTGCAAAAGGGTGCCAAAAGATGGGCAATGAACCCCACAGGTTTAAACAAATATGGGCCTGTCTGAATGAGTACCCGAAAGAATAGAAAATGAAAAAAAGGCATCAAAAGATGGGCAATGACCCCACAGGTCAAAGACTTGTCTAAGTAAGTGCCACATGTAGAAAAGACCCGAAGAGGCCGAACCCCAACGGGCAATTTGGGCATGAGTAGAGAAACCCTCCTCAACACCCCCAAATCCTATCAAAGACTTCCTCTATTATTCTTCCATCTTAAAACCCCTAGGGTAGGGTAAACTGTCCAAACTCAGGGGGAATCCAAACCGATCAAGAGAATAGGGCAAGAAAGATTCTGGGTAAGGAACCTTATTCACACGTGGTGCTTATTGCTTGAATCTTGATCAACACTCAAAGATCGATGAATGGTCTCAATACTGGCACATTCTCCACAAAATCCAAAAAAATAAATATTTTCAAAAACCCAAAAAAATCAAATATTTTCAAAAATTCAAAAAAATTGAATATTTTCAAAAAAAATCCAAAAAAAAAGTTGAATATCCTCAAAAATAAAAAATTGAATACTTTCCAAAAGTCTAAAAAAATGCATCATCTAACTTGGCATAACCTTGATTTTTGCCTTTGCTAGCATTCATGTTTATCTTTATGTCTTGCATGTTTCATTTCCGCATTGCATATTTACCTTCATTATCACCCCATTAAGAGGGCTCCTCCCTTTGACTTAAGTCAAAGTTGGCCATAATAGGCAAAGGGATGAGTCGTTGTGAATATCTGATCCTCCTTTATCAAGTATTTTCAGGGACTTTAAAGTAAGAGGGGGAGGTTCTCTCAACGACAGGTAAGTTCTTTTAACCATTTCATTTCGGTCATCTAGTCTATTTTTATACCTTGTTAATAAGGCTCCTCTCTTTGACCTAAGTCAAGGCAGACAGCAATAGGCAAAGAGATAAGCCATGGTGAAGATTTAATCCCCTTCATTAAGCGTTTCAGGATTCTGAGATCAAGAAGGGAGCAACTCTTGCCATAGCAGGTAAGCACTCTTAACTTTTACCTTGTCTGTCATTTTGTGCATTCTACCTGGTTGATAAGGCTACCCCCCTTGACATATAAGCAAGGCAAGATGACAATAGGCAAGGGGGTAAGCTATGGAGCAGATCTAACCCCTTTATTAAGTATTTCAGGAAAGAAACATGAGTCAAGGAGGGGGAAATATCGCCAATAGGAATTGCTCACAGAAACAGAAGAATCAACATGGGAAACCCCCATAATTTGCCAACTAGCATATATGTCGTTAGTTGTGTATTATTATCTTATGCATTATTTGTTGAAGACCATGAGTACAGAGAAGACTTGACCTGAGATCCCCTTCATCAAAATCTACGACGGTCGGGTCATCTCTAATGCTCACGGATAAACCAAAGTTGTGCTGTGAGGGACGATAGTTCCCGAATGGGTATCTTGACCTCATAGACAATCTATATCTTCAACTATTTGTTATACAAGTTTTGTTTTGTTTTCTTGAGCCCAACATGCATCATGTAGCATTAATTGCATTACATTTTGTTTTGTCATTGCATACATCATTTCCTAAACTTCACCTTCTCACTCTCTCGATCATTCTAAATCCCACCGTGTTTTCTAATCACATCGTGTTTTCTAATCCCACCATGTTTTCTAATCTCACCATATTTTCTGGTCCCACCAACCTTTCTAATATCCCACCGTGTCTATTAATCCCACCATCTTCGGTAATCACTTTGTGCCTTCAAATCTTTCATTTCTTTTCACCACTGTGGCCATTGCAACTTCTTTGCTATTCATTCATCCCGCCAAGGACCTTCTATTTGATCAGAACTTGCACCGTCATTATCTTCACGGTCTATGCTTAAACATTTGCCTTTCGGAATCTGAGATCATTCCATTCCGAATTGAATCTTGTCTCCTGGAAGACATAAATGAATCTGAGAGTCCGAATGTGCTCGATTGGTATTCGTTTACTTTTTCAAAACAAATCTCTTTTTAAATTTTAGCCCGTCACAGTACAGGAACACCGCAAAGATCGGGTTACCGGCTGATGATGAACCTATGAACCCATGTTTCAGGGACTCCCCACCGCGTTGGGGGTTGGCTATTCTTCTCTCGTGCCAATGGCACATATCTTACCAATCGAACATAGGAAGACTTGATGAAACATGGCGGTTAACCAGGAGACTTGAGGAGATTCGGCTTGCCGAATCTGGTCGTTAAGCGTGTCTATATCTACACCTTGATGGCACCTTTTCAGTCTATCACCATTTCACTCTACTACATTCCACTACGATCCATCTCGCTTCTCTACGCTTTCTCTATGTTTCACTCCGTTCCGCTACATGCCATTCCCTTGCAAAGCCGACATCAAGGCGAGGCAAGCTGTAGACACGCCAAATTGGCTTGATTCGGAGCCCTAGACTCTTATTCCATAGGCGATATCCTTTATTTGACCGTTATCTGATCCGGACTACCTCGTGGAGATGAGCTAAGGACATTGGTGGAGCCCCCCTTGTTAGTTGAGAATGGACCAATGATTTCCGGAATATTGCCGTAACTTTCAAGCGAGAGCCGCACGTGAACTATAAAAACACGAACCCTGCTCGATGACCGACCTTGAATGGTCCATAATTGAAGGTCTCGGGAGTCCCGCATGTGTTCTGTAACATTCAGGGTTTCCGAGAAGTCATTTCGGTAGGCGTCGGTCAATGACGGCATTCGTTATGGCTTTTTCGATCTGTGCTGACACGGCTATCCCGGACCATGTATTAGGCTTTTCCGGTCATCACCGGGTCTTTTCGGGTCATCTGGGTCGATTCTAGCCGAATATTTTCATCAACCGGGGCCATACATCCGGTTCGGTCAATTTTAGGGTTTCGCGGCTTTTACGGCTTTCGATTCACGTTTACCGGGTTAATCTCAGATTTTTCGATGACTTCGGATTTTCCGATCGTACCGGACTTTTTCGGTCATCATTTTAAGTCATCCCGAGTTGACCCGAGATTTCTCGATCGGAACCGTGCTCTTTCGGATCTTCGCCCCGGGTTTCGGCTTTCCACGAGAGGGTAAACCGGTAGAAAGCCCCGTGCGAACATATCGGGAGTCACGCCGGCTGGTTTACCGACTTGTGGAGGTGCGGTTGAAGGCCCTCTTTTCAATGCAACAAACGGGAGCCGAATCGGACATCCCGTTTGCAAGATACGGCTCGCAGAACACGCGCGCAGGAGAGAGAGTGTACCGCGCCCCCGCTCCCTTTGAAAGAGGAGGGCGCGCAGGGCGCGCCCTCAACCCAGGGGCGCTCCCTGCGCGCCCTCAAACTGGGGGCGCGCCCTGCGCGGCCCCGGTTCCTTTGAAAGGCGGAGGCGCGGTCAGTTTCTTTAAATTGCAAATTACCCCGATAAGCACCTTCTAAACCGGATTTTTGGAAGGTTTCTGCAGAGGATTTTCAATTATTTGTACCGCACCCCTGGTTCGGGGGCGCGTTACGTATGTCAAGTCGATTTTTAGCAATTTCCGGAAGTTTCCGTCGATTTTTAGCAGTGAGACGCGTAACGCGCCTCCGCTTCCTTTGAAACAGGGGGCGCGCAGACCGCGCCCCCGAACTGGGGGCGCGCCCTGCGCGCCCTCCTCCTCTTTGAAAAGAGGGGGCGCGGTCGGTCCAGTTTCTAAATTTTGCACCGGCTTCCTTCCCCTATAAAATGAGGGTCATTCTCAACGACCCAAGGTTAACCCCCGGTGCCTAGCTCGTCCAGAGGTCGTCCAAGCTCTTCTCCAAAGCCGTCCCGACGTCCAAAGGCGATCCGAAGTCAAGAAATCGATCCCGAGGTGAAGGAGAAGGCTCGATCCGGGTGTTCTTCATCAACCATCTTCATCGACTTCTGAAGAAAATCCGGGGCTTCTTCTGCAAAAGTCTTCAACATACAAATTGTTCCTCTCTTCGTCCTCTTTCATCTCCAACTTACGGCACTCAATTCCGACTTTCCGTTTGTTCGTGGCGATTGCCACACTGAGGGCGCGCACCAAGGTTTTGTTTTCTATATCTGCCCATTTTCAGAATTTTTACTGACTTATACAGGAGGATTTCGGAGAAGTCATCAACATAGGAACTCTTCCTCTCTGAGTACTCCGTCTACTCCAACAAACGGAACTCGATTCTGACATTTGGGTCGTTCGTAGAATCCTCCGCACCGAAGTCGCGCCAGAAGGGTGCAAAGCTACCCGAACCGGCCTTTTCTCAACCAACTCGACTTCAACTCAAGCCGATCCATTCCATAAGCTTTCTCAACTCATTTAACTCAGTTAATTTACTGTTTTAAAGCATATTTCAGTTTATTTGCATCATTTTTACATAATCAAAAAATACAAAAAAAGGGGTTAAGGCTCACCCCAATCCGGTGAGTTCAATTCCGATTGCTTCTTTCTCATCTTCTCTCTACAGTTACTACACTTCCCATAGTTCTAATCAATATCTTCACTTGGTTTATTGTTCTAGTTGCACAGGTCTATCAAGCTAGCATCGGTTGGAGACTCTTCTTCATCGGCCGGCCGAAGAAGAAGAAGGTTGAACCCATATCCCGATCTCCCACACTAAGGTACATGGTCAAATCAACTCAATCTTGCTTTTATTTCATAAAGTGGAGCCCGCGGCTCTTGGCGACCACATTTTTCATGCTTTAATTTCATCTCCTCCTCACTCTCCTCCCACATGACCCGAACCATCTCCGGTGCTCGAGCGACGCCGTGAGATGAAAGTTCGGGGATCAATGTGAGTGTGGGACCGAGGTGAGGACATTTTACCGCTTTCCGAGTGTTTTCAATTCACTCCTATTCTCATATTCCATCTTTCACCTTCTTATCTTGAGGTGCCGATCCGTAACCCGTTTCTAGAGTCGACAATGAGCAAAGCAGAAAGATATGTACCTTGTCCTGGAGACCCGAGGGATCACTAGTAGAAGGCGGAGCACCCCCCGCAGAGAGGTCAGAGATCCTCGCCCAAAGATCCTTGTTCTACAAAAGAGAGACTGTTAGAATCAAGAAAAGTAAAACAGAAGGAAGTCACGAAAATTCACCTCGGTAGTAAGCGCCTGCACCCATTCCTTCAGCTGGGCAATCTGCAAGAAAAGAAAATAAGATTAGCAAGGCAAATAAGGGAAGAAGACATCATAAGAAATAAACAGTAATCACCTTAAGAAGAAATCCCGTCTCTGACGAACTACTCCCGGGGTCGGTAGGTATGAAGGAAGGAGGATCGACCGGCAGATGGTGAGGAGGGAGCTCAGGATCCATGGGCTGGCCGAAGTCAAATGGCTCGAAAGGGGCCTCTGGAGGCTCATCGAAGACCGTCGGCTCGGGGGCAGCTGGGTGGGAACCCAACTCCAGCTCGGCCATGCGCTCGCGGAGCCGTGAGATCTGAAAAGAGGCAAGGGAAACAGTTAACAACATGCATCAAAGATATCTAAGAAAGGCAAGGAACATTACCTCATCGTCACACCCACGCAGCTGTCGGCGCGCACCTCGATAGTGGCATCGCTGAAAGAAAGAAAAGAAGGATCAGTTGACCGGCAATGGAAAGGTGCAAAGTACAAAAAATACCTATCGCTCTAGCTCAGCCTCCAGAGATGCTGTCCCTGCCCTCAAGCGAGACAGCTCCTCCTGAATACTCTGAAAACAGCATACAGTTTAGCTACAAAGCAAAGGAAGAACAGTAATGGAAGCAAGAAGTACATACCTCTCCACCCTCGGTGAAAAGGTGGGCAAATGTTTCCATGTAGCGACGCAGATAATCGTCACTGTCAGAAGCGCTGGAAGTCACTGGGGTGCCACCCCTCTTCCAGATCCAAACAGCAAACTGGCCCTCCTTCTTCCAGTCGATCTCCTGGATCAGGCCGCGGGTAGAACAACCCAGGCACGGGTAAGGGGGGAGGTCTACCCACTCCTGGTGAAGCCCCAATGAGCGCATCGTGAGACGCACCCACAGTGGCTCCATCTCGTTCAGGCAGATCAGAAAGGTGTCACGGCCAAAGACCGGACGACCCTCCGATACCCACGGCTGCCGA
The DNA here is from genome assembly GCA_036172225.1 of Cryptocoryne crispatula var. balansae. Lineage (NCBI taxonomy): Eukaryota > Viridiplantae > Streptophyta > Magnoliopsida > Alismatales > Araceae > Cryptocoryne > Cryptocoryne crispatula. The sequence continues at coordinate 31,880,853 of CM069929.1, read as the reverse complement.
TCCAGATGAAGGTCTGAATAGGGGTGCCAGACCACCTAAAAAAGCAAGGCAGGACAATAAATAAGAAGAACCAGAAGCTAAAAGAAAAAGTAACGGAATACCTCATGGTGGGGGAAGCAGAGCAGCTGCCTCCTCAGGTATTCCACCTGGTAAGGGTGGGAAGTGGCGGACCGACTGGCAACCCAGTTGCTGATGAGGGGATACTCGGGGTCAGCCTTCAGCAAGGCACGACCCAAGGGGATGTAGTAGTAACTCCATACCTGTCAATGAAAGCTCAGTTAGTCACCAAAAAGACAAGGCAAAATTAATGATGAAAAAAAGAACAAGACATACCTGAAGGAATGGAGTAAAGTCGGCTACTGAAACCGGACCGCTCTCCATCGCCAGTGAGGAGAACAGATGGGCCAACATAGTGGCACCCCATGCATACTCACCAACCTTCGACAGGTCGGCAAGAAAGGGGAGGAACCGCATGTGGACCCTGTCCGTCTTCTGGGCCAGCAAAAGACGGGTGAGGAAGAAAAGGAGGAACCGGCGGAGATCCTGGTCGGCCTGGACGGTGTCCTCCTCTCCGACCAAGTAGCGCTCGACGCGTTTCGTCAACGCTTCGAGTACATCCACCACCAGGTCATCCTTCCCCACACTGGCATTGCCCAGACCGAGCAAGTTCCCGACGTCTGTGCGCTTCATAACACGCAGTCCGCCGGGGCAGTGTGGGATCGGATGACCCAGAAAATCCCGGACCATAGCCGAGTAATCGCGGTAGGTCTTGCCAGTGACGGCATGACCATGGACGCGAAGACCCGTAATCTGGGAAACGTCTTCCAAAGTGGGAACCATATGCCCCCAGGGGAAGAGGAAGGAATGGGTAGTGGAATCTCATCTCTCCCTCAAAGACTGGATCAGGGGGAGGTCTTCCCAGAAGGTAGAGCAGCGGAGCAATGGGCTGAAACCCATTGCATCCAGCCGAACCTTCTGGAAATCCTTCAACCCCTTGTAGGCATGGAAGACCATTTCCCAGGATATCCGGGACTTGATCTTCCCTTGCAAAAACAAACAATCATGTTAGAAACAATTATCATGTATAATTCAAAGGGGGAAGTCAAGATTCGGTTACTGAGACGGTCGGCGGAGGATGGAGGGAAGGCAGCTCCGATGGGCCAGGGTCGGCCGAACTAGAAGCCCCGGCGGAGGAGGAAGCGCCGGCGGAAGAAGAAGCTCCGGCGGCACCGGAGGCACCGCCACGCTCGACACGGGACCTCTTCGTCATCTGCATCATTTAAAAGAGTTAGAACGGGCCAGAAACAGCAAGACAAGAAAGACGGGGGCCTGGTGACCTGGTGACCATCAAGGGGGCGCCAGGGGGTTTGGCTCCCTTCTCTCTTCCCGTTCCGATCCGGAAGGACTCCGGATCGGTTCGGTCCCTTCTGCGAAAACAAAGATAATAGAATAAATTACAAGTTTGCAGTTGGAAGAAACTTACTAGGGAGTCTGCACGGCACACTGCACACTCCGAGAAGGCCCCACACAGTAGAAAAACTAGAAAAAGTCAATGGTGGAATGAAGGAAAGGTGCAGGGGTGAAAATATTAAGTGTCATCGTCAAAATTTTCAAAATTTTTAGAACATGTCTACAAGTAATATTCTTCATGAAAAACACAATTTTATCAGCAAAACATTGATATTCAATTCCTTTTTGCATATTTTGCTGGTTGCTAACATTGACAGGACAAGGACACGACTGAAAAGGAACTACATCAAGCAAGCCCTAGACCTACACTGATCAAGTCCTAGACACAACAAAAGCAAACAAAATACAATTGGACACAATCAAAAGCAGATACAAGTCACCCACCGCGCAGCTTCCTCAGCTTTGCCACGTACCGGCTCTTCCAAACCTCGTCTTCATCCATGTAGGCACTCGGCGAGAAACTCTTGCAAATTCCTTAAATGGCAAGGATGCTCTGGCATTCTTCAACATCAGCCGCCGTGCCCATCTGATGATCTTTGACAGACGGAAAACGAGAGAGACGAGGGACCTTGAGCCGCGGTTGGCCCAACTGAAGAGGACACCGATGTGGGTTGTAGATGATGAAGGAAGTGTCGGTGATCAACCGAAGATCCACCCCAGGGGTAGGAGAGGCACGGACATTTTGGCGCATAACCGCCTCGGTAGGACAGACAAAGCCTCCGCTGCTCATAGCCGAAAAGTACAAACGCCAGTCAGCGCGGGTCTTCACTGAAGGAAACTTGTTCATCACTTTGTATTCCATGCAAAGATGGCTGGTAAGAGGCTGGAGGGGGCTCGGAGCAAAAAGCCGGGAAGCCATGGCCGGTCCGAAGCACACGTCAAACTTAAAGTGCCAGTCAGCCCAGCACATGAACAGAAGGATACTGCCAAACATAGGCCTACCGACGCTAGCAGAGGTCATGCCGTCATAGAGATAGCCCAACACCGAGTGGGCTATGCACTCATTGGACCAAATACCCTGGATGCAAGGAAGACAGGTAGGATCGAGCCACCCGTCCTCACATGGGTAAAGGAGTACCGAGGCAAGGCAAGCAGCGACACCTTTGGCACCGGGCAACAATAGGTCCTCATTGTCACCGGCGCCTTGAATCACGCCAATGGACCAATCCGCCAGTGCCTCGGTGTAAATACGCCCACCTACCATGATGGACCGGGCCTCTCCGGTGGTCATAAAGCCACGGAGGAAGTCCAAACCGGTGACCGGTCCAACAGGAATGAACATGGCCTGGCCGTACCCAGGCATGGCACGAAGCCCCAGGAATAGCTCCACCTCTTCTAAGATGGTGGTACATTCAAAAGATTCGAAAACAAAAGTGTGCGTATCAGGATGCCACATCTCGAGAAGAGCACCCGCCAGAGAAAAGTCCTAGAAATATTTAAGAAGGTGGTTGGCGTGGACAAGGATGCCGGAGAAGCCCCACCCGCTCAGAATAGTCCGCACATGGATGTTGATGGCGGCCATCAGGCGAGCTATCCACAGCACCTGACCGTAATGGTGAGCGCCGAGAAAATTTGGAAGGTCCTGCAAAATAACCGCGCAATCAGAAAAGAAGGTTTCGGAACAAAACAAAGAGGGGTGCCTAATAAAGCCACTACCACTCCCTTGGACACTCGGTTCCGAATATGGCACGGGACTTCAGAAAAACTTTTCATCTCGTTTGAACCGGTCGGACGAGAGGAGGAGGATGCCATCGGAGCGAAGGAAGAAGAAGAACACTGTAGCTGGTGTGGGGGAGAAGAAGGGGAGGTCCCCCCTTCTTATAGAGCTCAAAAGACTGCCTCGGGAAGGAGCGAGCTTAAAGACCGCGCAGGTGCCCCACTTATAAGGCGCCTGGCTCCCTATAAATAGGGCACCAGGAGCCCTATAAAGAGGGCGCCTGTAAACGCCCTATAACCAGGGCGCCTGGCACCCTGTAAACGGGGCACCAGGCGCCCTAGTAGGGCGCCTGGATCCTTGCGTGGGCCGTAGATAAGCCACGCCCATGTGGGTTATCATATACATCTTGCATATATATCGTTGAAGACCTCGGGTCTAAAAGGATTGAGTCGGAGAACCCCTTCAACAAAATCGATGAAGAACTCAGTCACCTTTTAGGCCCGCGGATAAGCCAAAGTCAGATAAACGGGGACGACGGTGTCTTCACGGAGGTCCTGACCCGTTGCATTTGACCTATATCTTTAACTATTTTCTTATATTTATTTGTATTTATTTAAACCCAGCATGCATCATGTATCATCTCATGGACCATCATACTCATACCGACCTTTCCGTTACGGTCTTTCTATGGCTTTCTAAGGAGGATTTGGTCTGCCCGGAAGACCCGGTTTCAACCATGTTTCAATGATTTCATCAAAACAAGAAGTTATTTCATTCAAACCACACCGGTATTCCTGAGCAAAACCCAATGAATTTGAAGAACCCAACCTTGGTTGATTACTAGTTTCATCTTTACTTTTTCGCAACTTACCTTCCACCGAGCCCAGCACACCATGCAGTTTGGGTCCTGGCCGGTAACAGTTCTCCCCCACGTGGGATTTTAGTTATTTACTTTCAGTACTGTTCTTCTCTTTAACCAATCAACCAGAGGGAAGGTTTAGATAAGACAAAGGGTAATCTCGGAGTCCGGTAAAGTTTTATTCCACTCAACTAGGCCAATGAGGGCGTGTCTAAATCTACACCTTGGCGTCACCTTTTCAGTCCATTACCACTTCATTCCGCTACGCCTCATTACGCTTTGCTTCATTCGTGTCACTCCCCTACAAAGCCGACGCCAAGGCGAGGCAAGCTGTAGACACGCAATTTTGGCCCAGTTGGAGAGTTTAAAATCTTGTTTTCATGGAGAATACTTAAAGCGGATCGTGTTTTCCGAACGGATCAAGTTTTTGGCACGTTCCGAAGGGGATCAATAGAACAATCAGCCGAGCCAAACACCTCGTGTATAGGGTACCTGGCGCCCTGTTTATAGGGCACCAGGCGCCCTATATATAGGGCACCTGGCGCCATATCAAATCGATTCGACCGGCTGATTTGACACCCCGCAGTGACTCGTCTTGTTGACCTGACAGACCTCATGATGCTGGCGCCCCATATACAGGGCGCCATGCCGCGTGGCACTATTTTTCGAAAATGGCCAAAGTGCCCTCTTTTAAGCTATAAATAGACCTCTATTTGGATCTTGGAGGGGGTTCCAACTTTGTGCCACCCTAGAGCTCATCCAACACGACGTTTCTAAGCCATTTTCATCCCCCACAAGCCTCCAAACCGATCCAAAACCGTTCACCAAAAACCCTAAAAACCTTCTGTTTCTGTCACCCAGAAGCATGATTTTTCTCCAACTTTGAGGGCTTCTATCCGTCTCTCCTCTTACATCTAGCATCCAAACCACCTTTCATTAGCTTCATTTACATATTATCTACAAGGAGAAGCCCCTACTTCGTCCCGGAAGCCGCCCAGCACTCCGGAGCGGCGTTGCGAAGAGGGGAAGAAAATCTGTTCGGGCCAGACTTAGTGCCCCATATACAGGGCGCTTTGACCTTGGTCAACGCGCCCCATAAAGGGGGCACCTGCTCCTAGCGCCCTATATATAGGGCACCAGGAGGGGCAGAAGCTCATTTTGTCATTTTTCGGAGTCCGATCGCCCGTTTAATCGAGTTTTTGTCTTCCTTTTTCGTCTTAGCACTGTTCATCATGTTATTTGGCATGTCTTAGATCATTTTGCATCTCAAATATGTTTAAAAATCTACCAAAAATAGGGGTTGGGATTCCGTCCCGATCCGGTTAGTTCATCCCCTTTTGCATGATTCAGAGTCGTTCTCAAGCATGATGCTATACTTGCGCCAGAGCTAATGATTTTCATTTGTCTTTCTTCATGTTTTTGTGCAGGACATTCTTAGGTAGAGCGACCGGAGTGAAGCTTCAATCCGATCATAGGTGAAAGAACTCCCTAAAGCTCTCCCTTCTCGGCCGGCCGAGAAAGGAGAAGTTAGAACCTAACAATCTCCCCCTGTTTACATCCCCAAGGTACGACGGTCAAACTCTCTCTTCTTCTAGTTCATTTGCTTAACACTCAATCACACTTTGGAGCCTTCGGCTCCTGGCGACCACACACTTCACCTTCCACGACACACGCTCCTTCTCCTCTTCTTCTCTCTCCCTCGCCGACGCGCATGCGCGAGCCGAGCCGGCTCATCCGGGTGCCTACATAAAACAGCATGTAACAATGCAGTATACGCCACAACAGAATGGTGTGGCTGAAAGGAAAAATAAAACCTTAATGAATGTGGTTAGGTGTATGCTATCCCATTCTGGTCTTCCTAAGAAATTTTGGGGAGAAGCATTACTCACGGCAAGTTATATACTCAATAGAATACCCACCAAGTCTATCGAATCCACACCTTATGAATTGTGAAATGGGAGGAAACCAAATCTGAGTCACCTCGGGAAATGGGGGTCAGTAGCCCATGTTCTCATTCTAGAACAACTTAGAAATAAGTTCGAACCAAGAATGTTGAAATATAAGTTCATAGGATATTGTGAGAAATCAAATGGCTATAGGTTCTTCCCTAAGGATAAAGGGATCATTGAATATAGGGATGTTACATTCTTAGAAAATCTAGAGGAAGAGGAACCTCATGAAGTTAAGAAGGAACCTCTCATTGTGATAGATGATGACTATTACAATGAAAATTCTAGAAATGATCTGTCAATGGAAAAAGTGTAAGGAATCAATACATGATAGCGGAAAAATTTTGATTCCATAAAACCATGATCTTTGCCTTGATCGATGCCGAACGAGTAAAATCGGGAACCGAATATGAAGTAGAACGAGAGTACCTCATGGGATTTATAAAATATCTCACCATGGATGAAGAGAGGACATTCCTCCTTGCTGAAAACCGTTCAAGTGTCCGGTCTCTAGCGGTATCCACACCATCTGCTTCAATAGACGAGTTTTCTCTTCCTTTGGGCCTCTAGAAACCTCCCAGATCCAAGCTTGACCATGGGAGATCACCTTCTAGAAGAGAGAGGAGGAAGAGAGGATGCTTGGGACGTGCTCCAGCCCTATGGCTTGTTAGGGTTTGGCTTCATAAGCCATTTATATATAGAAGATGGAATTTTTCACAAAAAACCAAAACTTCTATAAAATTGCATCCATGCCCTCATCTTATTGAGCAGATCTAATGTGTGTGACCCACTAGGCCCAATAGTCAATTTGGTTGAAGCCTTAATTAATTTAAAAGAACAATTCCTTTAAATTAAATCAAAATCGTTATCCGATAACAGTTTTTACGACATTCTGATCATAAAGGGTACAAGCCACATCCTATGATCCCAAATGACTTTGGGGAGTTAAATAACATCCATTGAGCCTTTCCATCATCAATTACCACACGGATTTAAATCCTCGTTCATACAATGTCCCGGTCGGTCAGGGGTTCGGCACTGACTGTCAACCCCTAAGTATTCCAACTCTATGAAATCTTGTACTCAGGAATGGATCAACTGGAAAACTCTTTTTCCAATTATCCTATCTACCTAGGCCAAGGATTTAGAGTACTATCCATAGGACATTCTCTCTCTCCTACCGAGAGTGAACGATCCCCTATTGTCCGCTCAATTGCCTCCACCAGGTTTCCCATATACCCAATCCATTAACTATATAGGACCACAATACTAATACTAAGTGATCCATCAGTCAATAGTCAAAGTACATAGTACGCCTGGCATGACATATTTGGCGACTCAGGTCAAAGATCCAACTGTGCTATTAAGATGTAAGAATAACCTGATAGATAATTCGGTAAGATACCGATCAAGTTTTCCTAAATTGGTCAGTTCAGTGAACTCATTCCACTAATGAGCACCTGTGTGTGTATCTCAGTGTCCCCACACTGATGACTAATGAGATCGGTCATTCTCATCATATGAGAAGACATCACACACACTAGTCTATCCAGATTCTTGATGTCCCGTCTCAAGTATCCTATGACTAGGAACATTTAGATCACATACCTCTAGATGATCGATCTCATTATCATGATCTCATCATGATTCAATCATCATTGTATGTGATCAAGGACTTCATTACGATATACGCTTCTAATAAAAGCTAGTAATGAAGTTTTGCCTATTTAATTGAATGAGATATTTCTAAAAATGTCGAATCATATCATATATGATTGGCTTGTAGGGCATACATTTCTATCAAAAAGAACCGAGGATAGCAGAACAACCTCAATAAGAAATAGTTGAGGGTCAGGATAATCCTACGATAGAAGGACCGTCTGATATGCCTACAATTGGCAACAAAAGTACTATAACTCCACCTGTATAGATGGATGATTTTTATTTACACTTATGTGAGCCTTCATGTCTAACTGTGGACATAAATGAAAAAGATCACACAGATCCAATAAATTACAATGATGCCATGAAACCGCGCGAATCAGAATTATGGCTAGATGCAATGAAAGAAGAAATGAGCTTCATGGAAATTAATGGAGTGTGGGAATTGTATGATTTGCCTAGGAATAGGAAGGCTATTGGGTGTAAATAGGTATTTAAAAGAAAGCTTTGAGTTGATGGGTCTATAGAAAAGTATAAGGCCCGATTAGTTGCCAAAGGTTTTAATCAGAAGGCTATTGTTGCATATCTTGATTTAGAATTGTACCAGCTAGATGTTAAAACTGCATTCCTCAATGGAGAGTTGGAGGAAGATACATATATGTGACAACCTAAAGGGTTTCAGGTGGAAGGAAAGAAGAATATGGTATGTAAGTTAAGAAAATCCTTGTATGAATTAAAGCAATTATCTAGACAATGGTATCTCAAATTTCTTGATGTAATTATTCAACTCGGCTTTGTTCCAAATCAGTTGGATAACTGTGTGTATGTCATGAAGAGTGGGAGCATGGTGATTATATTGTCCTTATATGTGGATGATATATTGCTCATCGGAAATGACATAAAAAAGTTGAATATGATAAAGTCTGAGCTCAGTGAGAAATTTGAGATGAAGGACATGGGAGAGGCATCTTATGTCCTTGGTGTCTAGATAGAGAGGGACAGGAAGTCTAAATTGTTGTCCATAAGCCAGGAAAAATATGTACGGTCCATACTTAGTAGATTTGGGATGCAGAATTACAGTCCGACAAATACACCACTGGTTTATGGAAAGAAGTTAAGCAAGGAGCAATGTCCAGAAGAGGGTCAAGGCTCGCTTAACATGTCTTATGCTCAAGCTGTTGGAAGCTTAATGTATGCAATACTTTGTACCAGGCCTGATATAGCATTTACAATAAGCTTAGTGAATAGGTATCAAAGTAATCCTGAACCAGCACACTAGGAAGCTGTTAAGAGGATTATGAAGTACCTTAAGGGTACATTGCACCACAGGTTAGTATACCAAGTGAAAACACTTGAAGTGCTTGTTTACTTCGATGCAGATTTCAGATGGGATAAAGATGATGGAAAGTCCACTTCGGGACACTTATTCATCTTTGGTGGTGCGGCTGTTTCTTGGGGTAGCAAGAAACAGGGGTGTGTGGCAAGATACACACAAGAAGCTGAGTATATTGTCTGTAGCATGGCTACTACTCATGCCATCTGGATTAGACGATTTCTAATTGATTTAGGTCTCAATTTGGTTGATGGGCCAATTGAGATCTGTTGTGATAATCAAGTCGCCATCAGCCTAATTAACAATGGAACAAATAACTCTAGAGGAAAACACATAGAAATACAATATCATTATACATGTGATATTGTATAGAAAGGGGAAATAAATGTGAGTTATATCTCCACTAGTGATATGATTGCCGATTCTTAGACAAAGGGTATCTTGGCGGAAATTTTCATTAAGCATGTTGCCTTAATGGGACTTAGGAATACATGAGTCATTTGTGATTTTTTTTTACGGATGTAAATAAAATATATGCTTTTTAGGGATAATGAATGTATATGAACATATATGTGTCTCACGGATAGTGAGAGTACATAAGAATGTGTATACAATTCATGGATAATGAAAATACATATGAATAAAAGTGTATCTCATGGATAGTGCGAGTACATAGAATTTTTAACATCTCAGAATATAGAAATGATTATATCCTCACGAATAGTAAGTGTATGATCAAGAATCACTTAGTATGGATGGCCAAGTGGGAGATGTTTGTCACGACCCGGAATTTAAACAACATTACCACAAATACGCAGCGGAAATACACAATGTCGTGACAGTGGGATGAAACCCAACACTTGGATTCCACAACCCAAACTTAAACAATTAATCTCCTAAGATCCATCAAAACAAGATAACAGAATCATACTTCTAAGTCTATCCACACTCTTGTTCAAAACACAAGCAAGATCATCTACCTAAGTAGAGAATACCAAGAATCTCCATGTACAAATGACTCTGATTCCTTTGGTTCCACCTGATCCTCATCTTCATGCTCTTAAATCTTCAAAACCTCACGAAAAATTTAACCCACAACGGGGTGAGTCCTGGGACTCCGTAGGATTTACACCCTTCACCCATCAATCGGGTAAATAACATATAATCAAGCAATGGTATGTAACATATCTAAATTGAGATGTAATACAAAAGTATAAAGAGTCTTCTATATTAATCTCACAACCCAAATCTGAACATAATTATCTTCAAAGAAAAGATTACGCCAAAGCCAATTGACTCTAGACCAACGCACACAAGACCATACGAGCTAGACCAATATCATCTAAATGACCTCAAGACTTAACTTAACATGACCAAATTAAACATGTAAAATCTGATTTTTCTAACATGACATGGTTTAACATCCATACATGACACACAAGTAACATATTTCATATCCTTTCCAGAACACATACCAAAGAGCAAGGAATTGGTCGTCTTGCTTCACATGTACAAAATGCATTCACCAGCTCTAATATATATATAGAAGTAACATATACTAAGCTAGCCCAAAGTGCACCTAGGCAAGTGGTGACACTAAGGGAAAAACATGATCCGGGATCCGTGGAGGGCCGGATTCATCTAAGTTACCCCGCCCACGGGGCAATTGACTAGAATAGGTCAGGTGAAGCCTTCATAGCACGTCATATCAAGAGTTCATAACATAATTTCACATCATGACATACTCGACCATACCATGCATACATGACATAAACATCTAATTTCATAGCCTTTCATGCAAGACATAGCATTCATAACGAACTTGACAAGACATGATAACCCAACTTAATTGAACTTGTTCTCAATGACAATTTGTACTAATCATGACCAAATTGACATAACTAACTATGCATCGTATAGCCCATGATCTGAAACCAAATTAAACATATTTCTCCATAACTAGACAAGACTTGTACTAACCGACTTGGTTGACATATTCTAAATCAAACATATACCAAACTTAACCATATGAACATAATCATATCATGCATGACATAATTACATAATCTGAAATCATACTAATCAAAATTTACATGATCCTCACACATGCAATGACAAACCGAACCAGACATACTAAAACATATGTACAAGACACTTAACCTAAGTCATGCTTGGCATAAATTAAACAATTCAAATTCTGAAGTAATCAACCACAATCTGGCCCAAACAGAATCTGAAATATGTGATTTGAAGATCCATGATTTCCCAAATATACACACAATTATAATTCAATTCTAGGTCCAAAACTAGCATATAATCACATACATAACTAACATATGGTCAAATCTTATCAAACATATCTCTACCCATCCAAATCAAGCTAAACATGTTCCATAATTTTCAAAATAGTAATTTCGTGATTCTAGTTTCAAGGACTTTTTGAGAAGAATTACTAATCATAAGTTCAAAGGCTAAACTAGTCAAATCAAGGTCCATAAGTTAAATCATGCATATTTTCTAATAAAAATGGGATCAAATAAATAGACGAGCTTGAGAAACCTACCGAAAGCTCCGTGAATTTTTCGGATTTTTCAGAATTTTCCTGCTATTTTTATGGCCTCAAATCTAATTTTCGGATTTATTAAATTCCGAAAATCAGAAAATCCTGAACCGGCGTCGAACCGGGCGGTTCGACCCGGCTGAACCGGCGGCTGGACCGGGTGGAGCTGGGCCGGGCAGAGCTGGACCGGGCGGCTGCTGGCCGGTTCACCCCCGGCGGCTCGCGACGGCGGCACGGCGGTGCTCGCGGCGGCGATGGCCCGCCGGGCGCCGCGACGGTGGCGACGGCGGGCGGAACTCGTGGCCGAGGAGGCTGCCGGCGTCGCCGGACGGCGCTGGCCCCGGCGACGGCGACGGCAAGAGGAGGGCTGGCCCCGGTGGTGACAACGAGAGGACAGCTCGCGGCGGAGCTGGCTGGAACAGGGGAGGACGGAAGGGCTTCTGTCGTTGGCAACGGAGGTGCTCACGAGGGCGGAAGTTGCTGGGCAGCGGCCGAACGGGGAGGGGCGACATCGACGGCGAGGGTGGGCAGGTGGCTGAGGACGGCCCACGGGGGGTCGCGGACTTGCGGCCGGCGGCGTACAAGGCGGAGACGCAGCTCGGCGGGGTGGCCTCGGCCGCGGGCGACGGGCGACGAGGGGGGCCGAGCGTGGCTGGGCGGCGTCGGCGTGCGGGGTTGCGTGGAGGAGGAGGGTGGGCACGGAACGGCTAGGCGCACGGTGGTTTGGGCGCGCGGCTGCGGCAGACGGCGACGGCGACGCGGCTGGCTGCGGGGGGATGCGCGGCGACGGTGGAGGGGGCCCCGGCCACACGCCGGCATTGGTGCGGGAAGACGATGGCGACGCCGTGGTGTGCATGCGTCGACGGCGGCTGGTGAGTCTAGGCGGAGGAGGAGATCGGCGCAGGGGAGCGGTGAGAGAGAGCAAGAAAGGGGGAGATCGGGGCGGAGGCGAAATCGGCGAGAGAGGAGGAGGCGCAGCGTAACGGCGAGAGGATGGGCGGGTGTAACCGGCGAGAGAGGAGGGAGGGGCGGGGCGGACGTAACCGGCGAGAGAGAGAGGGAGAGAGGGCGGGCGGAGCAGACATTACAGAAAAATTATAATTTTTAAATTTTTTTTTTTCCGAACTGTTACATTCTTCACCCCTTAAAATAAATTTCGTCCTCGAAATTCCAAATTCTTACTATTATGCCAAAAAGGGGAGTCAAGATAATTCAATTTTTCATAAACTCAATAATAGATGTCCAAATCATCACACATCATATGCGTAGTTAAACTCTTATCATCCACTAATGTTATCCATATCAAAATTTCTAATCATATACTATTCCTTCTATATCATACCATTCATGATAATCTTATATCAACTCTGACAAATTTACATATTCAACTCTCTCTAAATTATCATATGTCTATAATATTCCTTCATAATAATTAACTCTCCAATCTCTAACTTTATCAAAAAGTTTGATCTTCAAATATTTTATCCAATCATCATTTAATTCTAACCTTCTTATACATCAATATTCTTCAATCTTCTTATCAATTATAACACTTAAATCTCATCCTTATTATCATATCTCAAACATGCCATAATCATCATTGAAAATTATCTAAAACAATGAAGATTATATTATCCATATGAAACAAGATTATCAACCTAGTCCTCTTATCCGTTTTTTTTTTCAATGATAATCCCCTAATATCTTCTAGATAATTATCAAGTTTTCACAAAGATCTCTAATATTTTCTTTCTAATACATTTGGGATTCATTTGTCATGCATTGCACTTCCTCAACTATCAATTCATTCCAAATCTCAAGGAACCATAACTATTCTATTGTGATTCTTATATATTCATTTAATCTCCACCAGTTGGAACTCAATCTCTAAACACTTCGGATGTTTAATAAAATTTCCAAATTCCAACCACTTTCAAACAACTAGTAAGATATCACCAACTTATTCTTCTATCTATATTTGACTTGAAGATCATCTCAACTAAACCAAGGTATGAACTAAATATTCATAATCATCTAACATAATCTATAATCACTCAAAACATAATTCCACTTAATATTGACAAATCAGGGATGAGTGGTAACAAGTACTCCTTGATTGGAGAGGTTATGCAAAGATGATGATAGATAGAATAATTCTCAAGTTCATGATTCGAAAAGAATAAGGTTATAATCTTGGATGCCACACCATATCATCAATTGGATTTTTGATAACTTACAAGTGATCAGAACCCTACTAAAACAAGTGCCAATCCTCGAAACTTATACTGCAATATCTTATCTTTAATAACACAAGAATACTACTGATACAATCACACTAAACAATTTAATTCTTCTTCAAAGTTTAGATATATAATCTCGTTTCGATATCCAACTCTTCCAATCAAACCTCTTAATCAAGTAATATATCAAAAATTTCTCACATAGACATAATTGAACAACTCATATTATTCCATAGATTATCCAATGCAATCTCTTTAATGATTCAACAATCTCTCTTATTCATTAATCTATCGATGATATCATCCTCATATCATACATATCTGATCATTATCTAAAACAACTGAAATTCTATTATCCTTCTAAAACAAGAGTATCAATCATAATTCATCATTCATTTTCTTTTTATAAATGATAGACCTAAACACCATCATCATCAAATTATCACCAACATTCACTTTCTTATAACTTGGAATTCAAATCTGATCATTGTATTATCTTAAATAATAACCAAATTATTCCCATACTTATAGAGCCACAATTTAATGCCAAAGACATCCAATTCCCTTAAACCTCAACAAGTATATCACGCTCTCTAATTACTTTCTCAATAGAAGTTAAATCACAATTTCCAAATTATTCCAAACAACTCAAATAATACTCTTAATACGAATCAAAGTCTTAACAAATCTATATCTAACAAAATTGTCCACGATACAAATTTAACTCATAATTATAAAGTCAATCACCTAGAGCCTATATACTTCCTATGATTTGAAAATTCAAGGATCAAAGATTTCAAGTCCTTAGACAAGGATATTGATTGGTAGAGCAATTACTCGGTATTCTAGATCGGCAAATAATAACTAAGATTCTAGATACGATGGTCATAATATAAACTAGATTGTGGTATCTTATAGATATCTAATCAAAGCTCCACTTAAACAACCTGATATACATGATCTTCTAGATATTTCATCCTCAATTCTATAATTGACTGATCTCATTCCTTCTAATAATACATGATATATCCTCTTAAAATATATATCCCAATTAACTTACACCAATAATTTAATTATTCTCATGAAGATCATTATAAAACTCACTTTACTTCTCAATATGAAAATCTACCAATCTAACTAGCTTTCTATCTTCACTTAAATAAGAAATCATATCATCATGACCTTAATTATATTCATTTGATCAATCCAATTCACTAGCTATATAAAATCTAAACTTCATCTCATATAAATACTAAACCATATAATGTTGATCAACTGTTCAACACTAAAATTCACTACTCCAATGATGATAAAATCTTGCCTTAAGATCGATAAATTGATTTATATCAATCTGAACTTCAAGATCAACCAAATCTAAAAGTTGATTATCATATATTGATTGATCATCCGATTTGAATCTCTACATATTAAATCATCATCTAATATCAAAATCAAATTGACCCAAATTGATAATCACCTCCTATTGTCATAAATTGAAGCTTCATGATTCACCAAAATATGAAAACTGATCCTCATAAATAGATTCAATCCATTATCCTATCTAGGCATCCAATAATGTAACCTTCAAAGTCTAAAATCAAATCCAATTGATGCAAATAGATAATCCAAGTATCAAATCTAATTCACCCAAATCGATATCAAACACCCGAGAGGCAAAGTCAAGATAGACCTTCCTACGGTTAAGGCTCTGATACCACTCGTCACGACCCGGAATTTAAACAACATTACCACAAATACGCTTTGGAAATACACAATGTCGCGACAGGATGAAACCCAACACTTGGATTCCACAACCCAAACTTAAACAATTAATCTCCTAAGATCCATCAAAACAAGATAACAGAATCATACTTCTAAGTCTATCCACACTCTTGTTCAAAACACAAGCAAGATCATCTACCTAAGTAGAGAATACCAAGAATCTCCATGTACAAATGACTCTGATTCCTTTCGGTCCACCTCGATCCTCATCTTCATGCTCTTAAATCTTCAAAACCTCCGTCGAAAAATTTAACCCACAACGGGGTGAGTCCGGACTCCGTAGGATTTACACCCTTCACCCATCAATCGGGTAAATAACATATAATCAAGCAATGGTATGTAACATATCTAAATTGAGATGTAATACAAAAGTATAGAATGTCTTCTATATTAATCTCACAACCCATATCTGAAACATAATTATCTTCAAAGAAAAGATTATGCCAAAGCCAATTAATTCTAGACCAATGCACACAAGACCATACAAGCTAGACAAATATCATCTAAATGACCTCAAGACTTAACTTAACATGACCAAATTAAAACAAAATCTGATTTTTCTAACATGACATGGTTTAACATCCATACATGACACACAAGTAACATATTTCATATCCTTTCCGTAACACATAGCCAAAGAGCAAGGAATTGGTCGTCTTGCTTCACATGTACAAAATGCATTCACCAAATTTAATATATATATAGAAGTAACATATACTAAGCTAGCCCAAAGTGCACCTAGGCAAAGGGTGACACTAAGGGAAAAACCGCTGTAATCCGGATCCTGGGAGGGCCGGATTCATCTAAGTTACCCGCTGCCCACGGGGCAATTGACTAGAATAGGCTGGTGAAGCCTTCATAGCACGTCATATCAAGAGTTCATAACATAATTTCACATCATGACATACCTGACCATACCATGCATACATGACATAAACATCTAATTTCATAGCCTTTCATGCAAGACATAGCATTCATAACGAACTTGACAAGACATGATAACCCAACTTAATTGAACTTGTTCTCAATGACAATTTGTACTAATCATGACCAAATTGACATAACTAACTATGCATCGTATAGCCCATGATCTGAAACCAAATTAAACATATTTCTCCATAACTAGACAAGACTTGTACTAACCGACTTGGTTGACATATTCTAAATCAAACATATACCAAACTTAACCATATGAACATAATCATATCATGCATGACATAATTACATAATCCGAAATCATACTAATCAAAATTTACATGATCCTCACACATGCAATGACAAACCGAACCAGACATACTAAAACATATATGACAAGACATTTAACCTAAGTCATGCTTCGGCATAAATTAAACAATTCAAATTCTCAAGTAATCAACCACAATCGACCCAAACAAAGGTTCTCAAATATGTGATTTGATGATCCATGATTTCCCAAATATACACACAATTATAATTCAATTCTAGGTCCAAAACTAGCATATAATCACATACATAACTAACATATGGTCAAATCTTATAAAACATATCTCTACCCATCCTAATCAAGCTAAACATGTTCCATAATTTTCAAAATAGTAATTTCAGGATTCTAGTTTCAAGGACTTTTGAGAAGAATTACTAATCATAAGTTCAAAGGCTAAACTAGTCAAATCAAGGTCCATAAGTTAAATCATGCATATTTTCTAATAAAAATGGGATCAAATAAATAGACGAGCTTGAGAAACCTACCTGAAAGCTCCTGTGAATTTTTCGGATTTTTCAGAATTTTCCTGCTATTTTTATGGCCTCAAATCTAATTTTCGGATTTATTAAATTCCGAAAATCAGAAAATCCTGAACCGGCGTCGAACCGGGCGGTTCGACCGGCTGAACCGGCGGCTGGACCGGGTGGAGCTGGGCCGGGCGAGCTGGACCGGGCGGCTGCTGGCCGGTTCACCCCCGGCGGCTCGCGACGGCGGCACGGCGGTGCTCGCGGCGGCGATGGCCCGGGGCCGGCGCTCGCGACGGTGGCGACGGCGGGCGGAACTCGTGGCTGAGGAGGCTGCCGGCGTCGGCCGACGGCGCGCTGGCCTCGGCGACGGCGACGGCAAGAGGAGGGCTGGCCCCGGTGGTGACAACGAGAGGACAGCTCGCGCGGTGGCCGGGCCGGAACAGGAGGACGGCGGTGGCTTCCGGCGATGGCAACGGAGGTGCTCACGTTGGCGGCTGTTGCCGGACAGCGGCCGAACGGCGAGGGGCGACATCGACGGCGAGGGGTGGGCAGGTGGCTGAGGACGGCCCACGGGGGGGTCGCGGACTTGCGGCCGGCGGCGTACAAGGCGGAGACGCAGCTCGGGCGGGTGGCCTGCCGGCCGCGGCCGACGGGCGACGAGGGGGGGGCCGAGCGTGGCTGGGCGGCGTCGGCCGTGCAGGTTGCGTGGAGGAGGAGGGTGGGCACGGAACGGCTAGGCGCACGGTGGTTTGGGCGTGCGGCTGCGGCGGACGGCGACGGCGACGCGGCTGGCTGCGGGGGGATGCGCGGCGACGGTGGAGGGGGGTCGACCGGGCTACACGCCGGCATTGGTGCGGGAAGACGATGGCGACGCCGTGGTGTGCATGCGTCGACGGCTGGTGAGTCTAGGCGGGAGGAGGAGATCGGCGCAGGGAGCGGTGAGAGAGAGCAAGAAAGGGGGAGATCGGGGCGGAGGCGATATCGGCGAGAGAGGAGGAGGCGAGCGTAACGGCGAGAGGGATGGGCGGGTGTAACCGGCGAGAGAGGAGGGAGGGGGCGGGGCGGACGTAACCGGCGAGAGAGAGAGGGAGAGAGGGCGGGGCGGGGCAGACATTACAGAAAAATTATAATTTTTAAATTTTTTTTTTCCGAACTGTTACAATGTTAGTGCATGGCCACCCATCCCTATAAAATAGGAGAGCCACGTCGTTCCAGAATAATTGAATAGGATGTTTTCGGGAGTATGCGAAGGCGGTTGCAGTTGGGATAAAGGTGTAGGCTGAAATGCCTAAAAAACAAGGAATCTATCGGAAGAATGACCTCCAGTTGTACTATCTCCATCGAAGTTCCTAAATATCGCAGAAAAACATCTTCTTATCTCTCTCGCTTTCTCTAGATCTCGGCACTTCAGAAAGACTATCATAGCAGCAACTTCAGGGCGACAGTTGGGACAGGATCCTACCTGCATGCAGCGAAGGGGGCAAACGCTCTCGCGAAACCAATCTCCGGGTCCTCCTGTCGGTAGTGAGAGACGAGAGACTGGGGCGAGAAGAAGAGATGGTCACGGCCTCCGTTGCGCAGAAGCAGCAAATGGGCATGGGTATTGGAGCGGCCCAGCCCAGCGTCTGTTTTTTTTTCTGCCGGATCCACAGCCGCAGGGGGGAAAGGGTGGAGGGGAAGGATGGAGCGCCATGCCGTTTTCGGTTGTCGATGCAGCCATGAGCCCTGTGTTGTACCGTGAGGAAGCCATCGTGAGGAAGAAGAAGGTCCACGCTCGAAGTAGGGTTTGCGAGATAGACGCCAAACTGGGAGTTGTCGCGGCAAAAGAAAAATGGACGATATGCTCTATTGGGGCGAGGGGGCTAGAACGGGAAAAAAAATAATTGAGACGGTGGTTTAACGGAATACTGGACGAAAAGGGCTTTTAGTTATGAATTCTTTGTTGACAAGGTTTATCACAAACGATATTTGGTCAATGGGTTCTTTATAAATTTTATTTTGATAATTGGGCTGCTAATTAATGTATATTAATGGTAATCACCTAGAGGTATTTGACTAATAATATTAACTTTGAAATTTATAGTGTTAATAAAATATGTAATATAATATAAGTGTCAACTTGTATCACTTTTGATATTAATAGGTAGAAACATCAATATCAATATGAATATAGTATTATTTTTGGTACTCTAACTAAACAAGTTATAAAATTTTGGTACAATGAGATCACTCTAAAATTTTAGTGGAGTCACAACTTTGTATATCCTTTAATTCAAGTTATTTTTGATAACAATTTCTAAGGACCTGTTTAGTTAGAGTTTCAAATATAATACCATATCAATATTGATATTAATATTTCAAAATCGCTACAAGTTCACACCTTTATTACATAATATGTATTGTTTGTGCCAAAAATTTCAAAATTGATATTGTTAGCCAAACATCTTTTAATGATTGTTATCGATATCAATTTTAAACTTAATAATAATAAAAATGTTCTGTTATCAAATAGTGCCAAACTTTTAACACATTCCTAAACGTTCAATGGGCCACGGTGATCGTTCTAGACCCTACTTAGGTTCTCCACCACAGGGGGGTATGATATCAAAATTGATATAAATGGTTACTTGTATTGCGTATCATATTTTTTGGTACCACAATCCAAAATCAATATTGACCGCCAAGCATCTCTGGTTGACTCATACCAAAATCAATTTCAAAATTATCAGAGATATGACTGTTTAGTATTATTACCAGACGGACTGCAAGTTTGCATTAAAAAGCGCAACACCACCCATGTCCAGATGATTGCTTGGAGGAGCCCATGGGTGTGTGGCTCTTCTATCACGCAGAGACTAACCATCAGCGGCATTTCTACAAACAGCCGGTCCGCAACAGAAGGTGGTGATGTTTCGGAAGGCTGGCACGCTGTAAGGGAGGAGAGCTGCGCTGGTCGACAAGGCAGTCCAAGCGAGAAGGGGAATGGGTGGGTTCGGTTGTGTTGGGTTCATCACATGTGCTCGGATGCCTACACACGCTTCACAAAGCGAAGAAGAGAGGACGATGAACCGCACAAGGGCTGCGGCAAGACGCTGGATACAAAACTCAGGAGGCTTGGGGGAGAGGGCCATGCTACCCTCTTCGTCGCCAAGTTCTCCGGCCGCGCCGCTCTCGTTCTCATCTCCGCCGTCTCCGAGCAATACCTCCGACGTAGACTTTTACCATAAAATAATAAATAAGCCAACTTTTGCACAACGGGGATGTAGCTCAAATGGTAGAGCGCTCGCTTTGCATGCGAGAGGCACGGGGTTCGATCCCCCGCATCTCCACATCTTCTTTTTTTCCTTTTGTTTTAAAGAATGAGTTTCAACTTTGCTATCGAAATTTATTATTTTAGTTAGTTTGTTGAGTCGTATTTATCTTGCCACTCTTTTCACGGCTGTGTTTGGATGCATGCAAAGCAGAAACGGACGAATATATTTTTCGTAGGAAAAGTATGTCCAAATCCATCTTTTGGTACGGCTGAAAACATATCCTTAAAATTATCTTCTGTATTCTTCTAGATGCCAATCAAGATTTTAAAAAAATCTCGATGCATACATCCCAGTTTTCCGGATAACCAAATGCACCGTATTTGAAGGCATGGTTCAAGGCAATAAGGTGGAATGGGAAAAAGAAATGAAGGGGAGAGTCGCTCCCATTGCTACAGTGGGTTGGAGCATCAGCGAGCAACTGCTGGGCTGGAAAGATTGGAGTTTCTTTTTCCAAAAAATATATATATATTTTAAATGATTAATTAGTACGCAAACCCACACTTTGTTTCGAAGTTGAGATAGCGCTTTCTGGATAAGCAGAGTTTAGTGTTGTGTCATACAATGCTTTCAATTGTTTGGAAATACAACATACAACGATGACATTTCTAAAATTATATTCTAAAAAATTAAAAAATTGCTATTGCAACAAATATTTAACTTCTTAACTTAATAATATATAATGTGCGATGGCCAGTGGCGGGAGACGGAACAAGGAGGAAATGCCCTTGCTAATGATACCATTTTGTAAGCTTTTGAATAACAACGAACCATAGAGCTTTTATGGTTATGAATTTTGCAAGAAATTTTTTTTATGGTACAGCTTCTTCCTCTGATTTGAGTAGATGTTTAATAGCCTGCTTGTTTGCGGTATCAAGCATCTGTATCGATATCAGTTTCAAAACTGATATTGATACTCTGCATCGGTAGGTATTTGAATACCAATATTAATTTAAGATCAATAGTAGAAAAAACTATCATAAACAATACAGCTGCAGACATGTATTAAAATCAATATTCCAGTAGGACGCTCCTCACCCCCGTGCAGAGTTCTTACCTGATGCCCTAGTCTCGCACTGCCTAGTCGCCTCTGCGGTGCCATCCTCGACAAGATCCATTTGCCCATTTTCTTTTAGGGCCTTAAGCAACTGTGCCCCTCTTTCTTCTCGCCTGAGCGCCACATTCCCCTAGAGTGCTACCACCACCGTTCGTCCCACCTTCGGTAGTTGCACGGCGGCCCATTCTTCTCCCCCGTGGATCACTGCCAGCACCCCAATCTCACACTCCCTATCATGGTATACGAGATCGGCGACCCAGTTAGCCAGGTCGGCCGACTGGTCGCTTTTTGGACCGACCGACCCCGACCCGGCCCCGCAACCCCGACCCGGTTAATATATTTAAATAAATTTTTTATTATCATTTTTCCCGACCCCAACCCGACCCCGACCCGACCCGAGTCGTGACCCCAACTGACTTGGGTCAGTTTTAGGCCCGACCGACCCAATCCCGACTCCCGACTCTGCCTTCCTTGCTCCCTACCTCCCTCGCCCAGCCACTCAACTGCCCCCACTAGTATTTCTGTCGCGCCTGCCTCTGCCCTCCTTCGCACCTCGATTAAAATTATCCGATACAAGGTTGGGGTCCTCTAGAATGTTATGCTTCTTCTAATCATTCACATCTAATGTGGTGACGCTTAATAAGTAAATTAAAACTTTTAATTCTATATCTAATATCTTATGGGGTGTTTGGTTGTATGATAATAAAGGTTTTTGTTTTAATTTTTAAAAATTGTAAGAAAACTTGATAAAAGAGGTGTTTGGTAATCATGACAATTTTATGTTTTAAAAGTGATTTTCTTCTTAAACAAAAAAGAGGGTTTCACCTCTTTCTTTTTTCTTGTGGTCTCCCACTTTGTTTGGTCATGTGTGGTAGTTACTCTTTTTTGTAATCACATCCCTCCAAACATGATAATTTTATGTCATGAGTTGGTTCACTTTTTATTTTTATACAATTTTTTATCATGAAAGTGTACAAAAAGTTATCATGCAACCAAACACCCCATTAAATTGCGGTAAAATGCACCTAACTTGATTTAAGATGTTTATGGATCAAATAATTTAAATTTTACTTGAACATATCATATATATTACTTCTATATATGTCTAGAAGTTAACGATCACGAAAATAAATGGCAACAAAATTGCAGCAATTGCAATATGCATCTGCGCGTGAAAGTTTTTTACACTTGGAAATATTGCGTGTATCACTGACTACTAGCGAACTCTAAAATTACTGACCTAATGGTTATCGAAACGGATAGTTAATTACACCATCCACTAACATCCTTAGTACTCCACTTATATCCTTCTTGCAATCAACCGATATCCAACGATCAGTTTCATTTGAATATCGAAAATGATATTGATATTAATATTTTTAAAAATTAAAATATTAATATCAAATTTAATACAATTTAACATTTGTATTATATTATATGTTTTATTTGATCTATAAATTTTAAAATTAATATTATTAATTATATATTTTTAGATAATTATTATTAATATAAATTTTAAATTTGATAATGATAAAAATATTTGATAGTGTTATCGAACAGGTCGTGGTTGAGAGTGAGAAATCTCCCATGGTTAGATTGCTATTCAATTAACTGAACCAAAGAGGGAATGTGCCCTTAACCAGGTTATCTACCGAGCATGTGGGTAGTCAAGGCACGTTTACAAGACCTTCCTTCCCATCTTGGTAGACTTCGTAGATCAGAAAAGTTGACCATTTTGCATCTCGGTGTGTTTTATGGTTTCGTTATTAGTGAGAACATTTTATAAAAATATCGATCCATGTGCAGTAAAACTTACCATTCAGTTACATTATCGTGATCTTGATCGAAATCAAATTACATTATAAAATTAGATCCGGACTTTGTCCTGATCTAAATGTCGTAAAATTTTTTGCAAAACTCTCTGGAACCAGAGATGAACGACAGTAATCCGAAAATTTTGAACTCTTAATTTTATCTCTAATAAGTGCTAAAAAAATTATTTTGATTAAGATATAATAATTTGTGCTATTTAAAGAAGAGACAAATTTACTAAGAACATAATTGATGGATGCAAAGAAATTAACAACGTTTAATAAGAAAAACATAAAAGAAGAAGAGTGTACAACAAAACTTAATATGAATTATATTTACGGGAATGAAATTTACAAGTTGAACAAATGTTGAAGAGGGGTGAAGGTAAGCAAATTAAAGTATGGGACCGGGCACCGATAATAATTTGTTAATGTTTGTAAGATTTAGGATTGTAATGATTAAGTCTATTTTTAAACATACCGAACAAATGACAAAAAAAACATCATCCATATTTTCAAGAAAAAAATTATCAAACCGAGAAGAGCAGCCGTGGACTCCAAGCTCTAACGCTGATCCACGAACCCTTCCTCTGCAGAGCTTCGCTTCTGGATTGACTGAGAGATGCCATAACCTAATCCACAAAGCAAGGCCACGAGGTCTCTCCCTCGTCTGAATGGGAAAAAGTTACGGCGGAGATTTGATTCGTTCAAAAAATTTTAAGATTTAAGAGCTTACGGGGGTGTTTGTTTGTATGATAACGAAAGTTTTTATTTTAATTTTTAAAAATTATAAGAAAACTTGTTAAAAGAGGTGCTCAGACAATTTTATGTTTCGAAAGTGATTTTCTTCTTAAACAAAAAAAAGAGGGTCTCATCTCTTTCTTTCTTTTTCGTGGTCCCTCACTTTGTTTGGTCATGAATGATAGTAACTCTTTTTTTATGTCACGAGTTAGTTCACTTTTTATTTTAATATAATTTTTTATCATGAAAATGTACAAAAAATTATCACGTAACCAAACACCCCATTAATCTAGACGTCAATCTAGGGAGTTCAACAAATATTTAAAAATATTTTATCTTTGAATAATTCAGAGATTAGAGAACGATTCAACCTAATCAAATGGGCCTTAAACTTGTTCAACCGTACAAATGCATAGTTTTAGTGGTATTTACGCACTACAAGAAAAATGATTGTTAGGGACAGCTTAATCCAAATAAAAAAATGATGAAAGAAACTATAAAAAATAAAAAAATCAAGCATCGATGATGTCCTCGTAGATGTGACGAGCCATCTAAATATTTCTATTGGTGAAAAGACCACACATTTGAAAAACTTGATCTCCATGGAAGATTTAATCTCCAAGCAATATGGTGACTCTCTAGACTTCTAAATCCATGGAGAGGAGGCTAGTGGGGTGTTTGGTTGCATGATAATTTTTTGTACACTTTCATGATAAAAAATTGTATTAAAATAAAAAGTGAACCAACTCATGATATAAAATTAACATGTTTGGAAGGATGTGATTACAAAAAAGAGTAACTACCGCACATGACCAAACAAAGTGGGGGACCACAAGAAGAAAAAAAAGAGGTGAAACCCTCTTTTTTTGTTTAAGAAGAAAATCACTTTTAAAACATAAAATTGTCATGGTTACCAAACACTTCTTTTAACAAATTTTCTTACAATTTTTAAAAATTAAAACAAAAACCTTCATTATCATGCAACCAAACACCCCATAGGGTTGTGAATGATGGAATTCTTGGTGGGTTGGTTGAAAGTTCATATCCTTGGGACATCTGGAGCACCTTTTCCTTTATAGAGAAAAGCTCAAAATTGCTTAAAATGGCAAACAATTATAGTTTGTCGTGTAGAAAGAAGACATGTCTAGGCGGGTGGACGTGCTTTTGTGGTGCAGTTAAAGATAAGTTGTTTTATATTAAAGCCTAGTAAATATCAGCTGAAATCATTAAGATTCACCTTCCTGTTGTCAGACATTTTCGGGTGTTGGATGTGTCTATTTAAGGCAATTCAACAGCTCTCCCAAAGCTTGAAAATGGTAGGTGAGAGGTGAAAAAAATTGAATTCTGAAGTTAAAACATGTCTAGTCGACTAGACACATGTGTCCAAGTACTAGATGTGCCTATCTAAAATTGCATGACATTTTTTTAGAGACCACTATAGACAAGGGGAGCTAAAATTGCACCCTCGTTCATTGCATTGCAATAAATGATAACATGCTAAAAGAAGATCATACCATAGTTAGAATAAAAAAATAAATTATTCTATCATTCAAAAGCTTAGAAATTATAAATTAGTGTCAGAGAACATAACTTTCTTCTAGCACTTGGTAAAACTAAATGGGAAATCAAATTAATTCCCTATTTGTCATAAACAAAAGCTATTTGGCCAAGAAAAAGCTCCCTCCAATTGCATTTTATATCACCAATGAAGTGGCTCAAGAAACAGACTAGCATGGATTTGTCTTGAATTAACAAATATTACTTATGAAACAATGAGTTTTAAGCTCTCAATCAAGCTAAATTAGTGTGTCTACAACATCTAGTTCCCACACAAACCACATTTTGCATCTAATAGTGCCTAGTAGGATGCCTTGTTTTAACATGTCATTGTCCTCGATGTCTCCTTATACATTCAAGTTCCCATGTAAACCATCTTTCCTACTTTATCCAATTTTTTATTTCTTTTTGACGTCCCTTGAATTCCCATATGGACCACTCACACTGCACAAACATGCAAAGGTAAGGTGCCTTCTTCTAGAAACACCTTGCCCCTCAACGTTTTGATTGTCCGTATGTGGAAAACTTCATTTGGGTTCTTGCTTGAACCCAACTTCGATCTCCACGTGGCCCCTTTTTCTATGCTTGGACACATCTTTGGGCTAGATGCCTCCAAGATAGATGTGCCTACTGTGTCATGTGCGTCTCTCTCTTAATTTTGCTAAATATTCTTGTTTTAGTTCCCACACAAACGAGGTTATTTGCTTATTATTTTTGCTCGTCACCACAGTATCATTTAGCTCTTGTTTTCACATTGTGTTGCATTATAATGCATCATTTTTTGCTCTCTTTCCTTGGTCACTATTCTCTTGCATTAGATCACGTTATGTATCAGATTTACCCTACTCGTAGAGCATATGAGAGGGGAGCTCAATCCTTCCCCAAAGCCATAGCTATTCAAAACACCTCTCTTGGTGATTATCGACTTTTATTCTAAGGATTCCATCTTCACTGATCGGATTGGATGTACCAATTCATCCCCAAACCTATATTTATCCTATTAACTACTTGTAGTGAGGATATTGAACTTTAAGTCACTCAGAGTTGGTGGAGCATAGGATTCAACACAATTTTTTAGTGAACAATATTGTTCAATCTCTTAATCTAAAGTTTTTAAAAAAATGAAATTTTGCATTAATCATTCAAGATCCTTTGCCACAACTTATTTGTCAAATAAAATTTAAAACTAAAAAAACTAAGAAATAACAAAAAAAAACTTTGATTGAGGTAATATTTGTTTATAAACAGAAATAAAAAATTAATAAAATAACTAAAATAAAATTTACACTTGAGATAAAGACTTGTTTGTTAACAAAAGAAAATGATCAAAACAAAACACATAATAAAACAACTCTTGTGTGAGTTTTGAAATAACATGTTTATGATGCTAAGGTTGGGACATATCCTTGGTATGGCAGAATACTACAAGTCAAAAGAATATGACCAGGGCTACTACAAGCCACATGATGTAGAGTGGGCCTATTGCAAGGCCATGTTTAACCATGTTTACACTATCAACAAGCTAGAGGCTCAACCAAGTGCTATTCAATCTCCAACTCCTCCACCTATTATTGATCTCAATTCTCTCTTAGAGGTCCTCACCTCGCATGTTAATCGAAATCAACACTTGAACGTCCAAGCTACCATGCTTCACCTAAAGGTGGTCCATTTCTATTCCTCGATCAGTGGCTTGTCATGCCGATGTTGCACCACTTGGTTACTCTTATACCAGGTATGTAGCCCTACTCTCTCCTCATATGATGGCATCATAAACCACTCAGATCCTAATCTTGTTGCTCCTTCTTGACACCTAATGATTTCTTCTGATATTCCTCGCTTGACTTGCCCTTTTGTCCATTCCTCTATGTACCGCTCTCATCCAGCCACCTCAACCTACCTATAGACATGCCCAATTGGCCTGATTTAGAGTTTAATACTCTTATCCCATTGACAACATCCCTTATTGGACTACTAAAAATCAAATTGAACCACCCTTTTGGATGAGCCAAGGAGCCTACTAGGCAATTTGAGGACAAGTTACTGATCTCTAGACGAAGCCATGTTCAACGAATGAGGACCATTATGTCACGTCCTTTTGTGATTGTCATCAGGTCATTTTCAGTCTTCTACTTATAGTTAGGGTTTGTCCAATCATTTCTAGAACAATCAATTAGCACGAAAAATTGGGTGCCTCCATGTCACTTGGTCATTAAATTCAGTCTTTTCAGTCATTACTGGGCCTTTCCAAGTTTTCTTGTTTCCTTTTATTGTTTTCAGTCGTCAACCCTGTGGACGCCCAATTCGAGTCGGTTCTTCCATGGCTAGAATGACGAACGCCACTCCTATTCCTTCTTTCTTCCGACTTCTGACTCCGGTGGATGTTGGTGTGTGGTCGCCAGGAACCACGGGCTCCAAGAGTAAAAGAAAAAAGACAATGTAAGTATTAAAGGAAATGACCGAACGTACCTAAGCGGAGAGATCGTGTAGGGAGATTATGGGTTTCATCTTCTTCCTTTTCGGCCAGTCAAGAAGAAAGAGCTTGAAGTGCTTCTAGTTGTTCCTACAAAAACAAGTAAGCCACAAAACAAGCGAAGGTGGATTAGAGCTAAAATAGTGAAGCATCTTGCAAGAAAAATGAACTAAAATTACAAAAGGAAGTGCACTAACCGAATTGGGAATAACTCCCAACCCCCCTTTTTATGTGTTTTGGATGATGATATATGATATGATTAAGCTAAATATGCATGCAAGCATGATTATCCATGATGAAAAACATAGAAACAAAGTAATGCTAGGAGATGGGGGAAGAAAAATGGGTTTCGACTCCCAAAACGGCAATCTGGAGCCCTGGGCGACCCGGCAGACGGGTCACCTCCTGCACTAGGACTCGGCTTGCTCCCGGATGCCCCCATGATGCTTTTGGATGACCTTCAAAGCTTGATGATGGGCCATTAGAAGAGGCTCTAGACATCGAACAAGCCTATACTTACACGTTCGGGATGAAGCATGTTGTCTATACTTACACCTTTTGGATGAAGAAGAACAAGCCTATACTTACACCTTTTGGATGAAGCATGTTGTCTCAAGCGCCGCGAAAAAGGTTGGTCGGGAGGCAGGGTTGTTGATCACACGTCCCGAAAGCTCCTAGGACGTAGATGATGATCTCCCCTCAGATGTAGGAGCCTGAGAAGCTTCAAAATGGATGCCGATGAAGAAACGGGATGAAGAACGTCGATTTATAAAGGTGGGAAGCTCTCAATCTCTTGGGCAATGAAGCTTGGAGGATGGAGATGGCTTGAAGCTCTCTAGGGCTCTCTCTTGGGAGTTTGGAACGTTCACAACCTTCTCACACTTTTCCAACCCTTGAAAATGTGGTTAGGGGGTCCCTTTTTATAGGAAAAAGGGCCACAGGGGTATTTCAGGCATGAAAAGTGTCATCTGGAATAGAAGATGACCCATTTGCCGGGTCATCAGGTGACCCAACAGGCGGGTCGCCTGGGCAACCCTCCTGGCGGGTCACCAGCGAAACCATAAATGCCATTAAATGCCCGTGCGCTGAAAGCTGGTCGTCCGCTGTTCGGGCCTACTACAGTGGTAGGCGTCCCATCTGATGGGACGCCTGCTCATGGTCAGTTCAGACCATCTTGATAAGCGTGCGCCGCTCGTGGGTCACTTCGTTCAATCCGTGCACTATTTTGGTAGGTGACCGGTTGACTGAGATGCTTCCCATACCTGACCGGACTTGACCCCCCACCTACCACCGTTAGAACAGACGGATTTGGCAGGAATTGGGAAATGACCCAGTGATCGGGTCGCCTAGGTGACCCAGCAAGGGGGTCATCTTCAACTCCAGAGTTCGTTTTTGGGCCATTTTCTCAGAGATCTGGTTTGTTTATCTGAAAACTCGAGTATCTTCTAAGAAAACATGAATCATAAGCTCCTCAAATAGACAAAATTTGTGTGTCTACAACTTGTCTCGCCTTGGTGTCAGCTTTGAAGGGGAGTGGCATGGAATGGAGCGTAGATGAATGAAATGGAGTGTAATGAGGTGTAGCAGCATGCAATGGTGCAGACTGAAAAGATGGCACCAAGGTGTAGATTAGACACGCAGACTACTGCCTAATTGGGCAAGGGTCGAACATTATCGGTCCTTTGCCATTCCCATTTTCTCCTTTCAGATCATTCCCACCATTGATTGGATGGATACAGTGCCGCGGGCACGTGGTAGAAGAAGGAGAAGTAGCTTGCCCCCTAGTGTGGGGGACCTCCGAGTCGTGGCTCAAGAGTTCATCTCAGTCAGCGGTCCAGCTCCGTGGTGTGCTTGTACTGAGAAGGGCAAACTAAACTAACAAAAACATAAGGTGAACATCCAATCATTACGGGGTCAGATCTTTCATGTTCATTTGGTCCTTGTGAAGGTACCGATTCTGTTCGGAGTGGAATGATTCCACGTTCTTCTAGAATTTACTAAGCTTAGCAAGAAACTTTTCAGAAAATTGGAACACAATGCTTTTGATGTTTGGAGTGTTCAAAGAGTGTACGATGCATGAGCATGATGATGCATGATTTATGATTTTTTTGTTGGGGGTAAAATAAAAAAAGCAAACGGAAAGATGTGGACGCCCTCGTCTGTTCTCCTGGCTAGAATGCCACTCCTCTTCTGGTTTCGTCGGTGTTGTGGGGTTGTGGTCGCCAAAATTTTGTGGGTGGTCTGTGTGGTATCTAGAAGCCACGGGCTTCAAAAGTAAACAAGGGAAATGTAAAATGTTTGAAATTTGACCGAGCGTACCTTAGCGGAGTGATTGTGCTTGAGATATCGTGGATTCCAGCTTCCTTCTCTTCGGCCGGCCAAGAAGAAGGAGCCTAAGCTTACTTTTTATGCCGGACGATGTGCTTTGTCACTACACAATAAAAAAAATAAGTTGAAATAGGATTAGAGCCTAAATAAGTGTAGTATTCATAAAAGAAATATGCTTAAAATGAAAAAAAGGAAGAATACTAACCGGATTGGGACTAGATCCCAACCCCTTTTAGGTGTGTTTAAGATGCTTAAAATGTAAAATATATGCTTAAATGCATGTAATATGATGCAAACATGATGAAATATTTTTAAAGTATGAATTCATAGAAAAAGGGAAGTAAATCTTGGCTGATTTGGTGAAGGATCGATGAAGCTCGGTGCCGATGTAGGTGTCCGGTCCGAAACTAGAAGCCTGAAGCGCGACTTAACTCTAGAGCTTGCCACAGATGCTACAAAAATTAGAATTGATTGACGTTTGTTTAAAATGAAAGATAACTCATAGAGGGAGGTTTTTTGTGAAAACAGGTCGGCATGAATATATTTCTAGAATGTTTTAAATTTTCTGAGAACACAGTGGCCTAAAGTTGTAGAAACTGGATTCTGTCGGTGAAGTATCATTGTAGAAGCCGTTGCAGATGAAGGAAAAATCATAATCGAACCCTGTTTGTTTCAAATGAAAATAGACTCACCAGGGGTAATTTTATGTGAAGATAAGGTTGGTTGAATCACCTAGGAAGAGGTAGGATATTTGCTGAGAACAAAGAATAGTAGATGGTGGAATCCTAGATCTGTCGGTGCGATGTCGGTACAGGAACCACCACGAGCCAAGGAGATGTCAAAATCTAGTTATGTTTGTTGGAGAAGATAGAGAACAGCCCGATGAAGAAATTCTTTGAATACAATATTGGCCGAATACTCCTAGATAAACCTATGGAAGTCTAATAATATTAAATAGCACTGCAGAGAATAGATCAGACTTCTCCTTCTATTTGGACAAACTTCTTGGCACTGGAGCAAGAGGAAGATGTTTGGAGAAGCTTTGGGATGTGCTAAGGATGCTGTGGAGAAGAGAGGTTAAGGAGGATGTGTTGGTTAAGAGAGGAGATGGAGAACCTTCAAGGGTTGAGAGGAAAGAAAGAGGTAGAAGGGCTTAGAGCCTCTTGGGAGCTTGGGACCAACCTCCTTTCATGTAAGTGTTAGTCTCCTTTTAAAGGAGATGCATCTTACTTTGAGAAGAAAGAGAATAAGCTTGTGGAGGAAGTAAAGGTGGTAAGGTGGTAAATTGAAAAAGGTGACAAGGACAAAAGTAAGGTGGTAAGGTGGTAAGGTGAAAAAGGTGACAAGGTCAAAAGTAAGGTGGTATGGTGGTAAGGTGAAAAAGGTGACAAGATGGTGGTAAAGTGAAAAAGGTGGCAAGTAAGGTGACAAGGTCAAAAGTGATAAAGGTGAGAAGTCAAAAAGGTGAAACTTATGGAGGGAGTAAAGGTGACAAGATGGTGGTAAGGTGAAAAAGGTGGCAAGTAAGGTGACAAGGTCAAAAGTGATAAAGGTGAGAAGTCAAAAAGGTGAAACTTATGGAGGGAGTAAAGGTGACAAGGTGGAAAATGTGAAAAGTTAAAAAAATGAAATTCATGAAAGAAGTAATGGTGATGTGGTGGAAAATGTGACAAGTTAAAAAAGTGAATTTATAAAAGAAGTAAAGGTGATGAGGTGGAAAACTTGGAGATGTGTCTCCTCTTATAACCACTTGGAGGGTAAATTTGGAATATTGAAAAAGATGTGCATGTGCAAAATGTCCTGATAGACTTGGTGCCCAAACCGGTATTAATGATGTGTGTGTATATTGCTGATGACACCCTGTTGACCGGTCAACATAATTAATGCACCACATGTGTGTCTGACATGGCACCGTTCGTGCAGTTAGATCAGATGTCTAGACACAAAATGCCCCAATAAAGGTGTCATTGGGGTTATTGTGTGCATTGACGAGCGAAAAATTGCATCAAATCCTGGAAGTCCAAAAATGCGCCAAAAGAGCCATTCTTTTTTAGAAAACTCAGTTTCTCCGATGCGGTACATAAATATACTCTACAGAAACAAGGTTTTTGAGCTCTACAACTAGGCCAAATTTGCGTGTCTACCAACCCAAGTTGTACGAGTTGCCACTAGCTCTTTTGGTCTTCCGAGCATTTTCAATCATTTTGGACCTTGCACTGTGTCTTTCCAGTAGCCATGAGATTTCCAAATGATTTCTAGATGTTTTTGAATGATACCGAGTCTTTCAGACCACTGCCTAGACCTTCGGCCCCACCAGCAGGATGAACTGAGAGTTATAGTCCCGTACGAAAGTATCAGGATGCATGCTTGCTGGTTTACCTATTTAGGAACTGCATTTGTGAGTCATGTTTTATATTCAACAAACGGGAGTCAAAATGGACCTCTCATTCGCCCTTAGGACCTTGCGGAGCACGGTTGTGCTGGGTAGGCTCAACGTGCCCCCACTTTGTTCACTGAACAAAGTGGTGGCAAGCCTGCTGCGCCCCCAACCCGGAGGCATGGACTGTGCGCCCCCATTTTAGGGGCATGCCCAGCTTTGAAAATTGTTCGACTTCCTCCATTTTGGGACTTTCCAAATGCCATTTAAAAGGTTTTCTTATCAAAAAAATGTCAATTTGGACCGCGTCCCTAAGTCGGGGGTGCATCCATTTTAGAAATCTTATTTTTTAAAGTTTTCTATAATATTTTTAACATGAAATAGAATTTTCTGCCAAATGTGCCCACGAAGCTGGAGCGCGGTGGCTGTGCCCCTGAATTGGGGGCATGTTCGTCTGGTTTCTTTGTTTTGCACCGATTTTGATTCCTCATAAATTCTCAGCATTGGCAGATGATCTAGGGTTAGTCTCCCCATCCTCCAGCAACCCTAGACTCGTCCCAACCTTTCCAAATTGTTCTCTCTTCATCTTGTTGTCAGGAAATCATTCTAAAATAAGAGAGAAGCCGATCTTTGCACTATCGTGTTGTTTTGTTGATCCTTCGCTTCAGCAAATTTTTCTGAGAATTTTATGGCTAGTCCTCCTTTAGAACAAGTGTTTCTTATCAAGTTATTTTTCATCTCCAAAAATGGGGCTCGATTCTAATGCCTTCTTGGCTCGTGGCGGCTTCTGTACCGGTACTGAACAGATGGATCCAGAGTCTACATTTCTCTACCATCACATTCTCAATCAATTTATGTCTACTTCCTGGTGGATTCAGCTCATATAGTCTTTATATAAACCATTCCCCAGTGAGTTATCTTTCATTTTCAATAAGAATCATTCAATTCCAACCTATGTGGAGCCCATAGCATGTCCTACATAGACATCACACCAATGGTTCTTAGATTTTAACTTTCTAGCACCTGAGTTATCAGGTAAATATCAACTCTTTATTAGAGAACTCAAGCTAGCTTCTCTCATTTGAAACCACCCTTGATAAGTTATCATTGTTTTAAAACAAACGAGAGTCTATTCTAACTTCCAGATTGTCTGTGGTGATCATTGCACCAAGGTTGCATTGCCAAGTTATGTGTTAGATAATGCTTTCCCTGCATCTCTTTAAATTATTAATTTTTATAGGATTATTTTGACATCTTCTTGAAAATTTATCAACATAAATAATCTTTCTCTCTTTGTATTCTTTCAAATGCAACAAACGACACTTAATTCTAACATTGGGACTGTTTGTGGAGAGCTCTGCACCAAAGTTGCACCAGATAGAGTCTATCGTGCCCCCAAACCAAGGGCACGCTGACGCACTGCCAAACCCAGGGCACACATACCTGCCCTAGCCTGATTATAGGTCGTCTAGATCGGTGATTTCTCTTTCGTTTTAGCCCTGATTTGAGTCGTTTCAACTTCTACTTTTTCTTATTTATTTAACATCATTTATACATTATTTTTATTAAGTTTTCCATCATTTTATACCTCATAAAAAACCATAAAAGGAGTTAGGATTAACTCGGAAGTCAGTGAGTCCTATTTCGATTGCCATTTTTATGTCACATTCTTTATAGTTACTACACGTCACTCAATTCTAATCTCTCTTTCACTTGTTTTATTGTCTTCTAGTTGCATAGATACATTAAGTAAGTGGTGGTTAAAAACTCTTTTTCATCGATCAGCCTGAGAAGAAGAAAGTCGAACCCGCATTCACATCTCCCACGCCGAGGTAAACACGGTCACATTTTTAAGTACTCTACATTCTACTTCATTTAACTTCATAACCCGTAGTTCCTAGCAAACGCATCCTTCTACCTCATCCCATATTTGTCTATTCTCCCTTTTAATTTATTTTTTTCATTCTCTTCTCACATGACCTGAACCATCTCTCTGACACCATGATGCCGAGGGCCAAAAGTTTGGGCATCAATGTGAGTGTGGGCCAATATGAGAGTTCCTCCCATCTCAATATTTTGAGGTGTCAACCTATAACCCATTTTCGGAGTCGACCCTACCCTAGTCTAGTACGACAAATACCAACTCCTTTTTCTTCTCTTGCTGCCTAAGAACCCTTTGTCAACAAAGACATGCTCAATAAGCTAAACCAAATGGATGAGCAATATAATGAACTCAAACACTTGCTTGACACTTAGATGACTCAAGAAATTTCTTTACCTTCTCTCTCTATTCTTCATCTCCCTCTCTCAAGAATGCTAGTCTACCTTCATTACAATGGCACTAGCAATCCATTTATTAATATAATGGACTTTATGTATGATTCCTCCTTCTAGCAAGGTGACTTGAAGATTTTGGCCTTCCTTTTTAGATGGTCCTTGAAAAAACCAACCCTCGAATGGTTATATTTGTTTGATCCTTTGGAGATAAGCAACTTTGACACAAATAAGACTAAATTTTTGCAGAGATACTGGAATTGGTGTAGATGGGGATCAGCACCTCCCCCCTAAAATACTGGGAGGGGTTGATGAGAAGAAATGAGGGTTTGTTTGTGTGTGTCATGGTTGCCTAAAACCAAGTTGGTTTCAAGAAGTGAGAGAGAGAGAGAGAGAGAAAGAGAGATGGAGAGAGAAAGGATGCCCTAAAAATAAAAACTAACTAACCTACATGCAAATATAAAAGAAAATAATATAGGTGTTCATTGCTTCTTCCTCTTCGACTGGCTAGAGAAGATTTCTCTTTGAGTTTCT
The DNA here is from genome assembly GCA_036172225.1 of Cryptocoryne crispatula var. balansae. Taxonomy (NCBI): domain Eukaryota; kingdom Viridiplantae; phylum Streptophyta; class Magnoliopsida; order Alismatales; family Araceae; genus Cryptocoryne; species Cryptocoryne crispatula. Next base: position 31,845,171 of record CM069929.1, on the reverse strand, counting down.
CTTCTTTAACACATCCATTTGGCTAACCACATTTTCAATGTTGCGTTTGCAGTCCAGATATGTTAGTTTGTAGTTCCTAAAAATTAAGAGAAAATAGTACCATAAGCACTAGGGGTGGGTGTAGAACCCATAAATGAAAGAAAAATGGATGAACAAGAGGGGTGCAACGAACTAGATTAGGGCTAGCCTTCTAGCCCCTTTCTTGTATTTTTGGTGTATAGATAATATGGAAACAATATGCTAAAATGATTAAATGAACAAAATATGCTTGAATCAAAAATAAAACTTCTTGGATGTGGGAAATGACCCCTTCTCTTCAATGGATCTAGGAGAATCATGGATTGGAAGAGGGTCAATCACTTTGAAGGAAGATGATAACCAAAGATGGAGGGTGCCAAAAATGTGGCAACAACTAAAGATGTGAATGATCAAGAATTTGAAGAGCCATAGATACCTAAAGACCGTTCGAAGATGCCAAAGATCCAAAATTCATCTAGTTGCCACCATTATAGAGAATTGAGGAGAAGTGGGCTCATTAATGTGCTCCACTAATTGTGCTCATGGACATGTCCATCTCGGTAAGACATGTTTATAACATGTCCACCCATTGGGTGCCTATACTGAAAAATTTTAAATTTTCACTACACATGCTCGAGTGATTGACGACAGTCAAACCATCAGTGATCTAGCATGTCTAGGTTGATCAGATGTGTCAGATTGGTGGCAATGCATGAACCATTAAGTGCCGCGGTTGACCCATGTGCCTAAATAGTAGACCTTTCCTTAAACAAGATGTGTCTGGGTTGACTAGATGCTTCCTTTTTAAAAATACCATTAAGTGTCCAATAATGGCAGTCATTAGAAGATTCAAAATTTGAATTCTTTTCTTTAAGTCAGATACGTCCAGTGGACTGAACATACCCTTTCGTTGGAAAGGTTTGAATGCTTACATTAAACGGGACATGTTCAAGTTGACTAGACATGTCTCCACAAAAGTAAAAGTGCAATCAGTGAGCAGAAAAGTTGAAAGCACCCAGAATTCCCACCTTATAGATGCATCTAGTGGGATGGATGTGTGTGTCCATCAAAATTAGATGCATTATCCACCCCTTAGAAAGCACCAAAGATTTGATATTGATGGTTTCTAGTAGACGGTGATTAAAATCATAGGTGAATTATTAAATGTTGTATATAAAACCTGAGTTTTGTGTTCTACAACTAGGCAAAATTAGCATTTTATAGTTTGCCTTGCCTTGGAGTTGGCTTTGTAGGGGAGTGACATGGAATGATGTAAAAACCCATGTGGGTGGAGTAGTGTAAATGGAAAGGCGGTGTACTTAAAAGGTGACACCAAGGCATATATTAATGACACAAATGCATGCTCAATCGTGTCATGGGTGAATATTGTTTAATGCCTCTAGAAAGCCTTTCATGTTCAATCTTGACTACTTCCCATGGTCAATCGAGGAAAAGGAGTGACATGGGCATGAGAGAGAAAATTAAAAAGAACACCCACTGGTGGGGTTTCATCATGGATGGTGCACCTAGCCGTGTGGTGTGCACTTACTAGGAAGGGCCAAAATATAGTGCTATAAAATAGAGATTATCTATACTAAGTAGAATCTCCAATTGACTAAAAGAAGAAGTCCTTCAATCTCATGAGAGCCCCCTTGGGGTACCAAACTTAATTCAAAATGGAATAAGCTCGTGTGATACAAACAACATTTGTTAAGATGCCTTAGGGCACTGATCTATCTTGGATACTTGAGATAGAATAATGAGTGATGGCAGAAAATAACGAAAAACATGACGTGACATGGCAAGCAAAATGGTGGGACAATGTAAGAATCATGGTGGGAATAGAGTTTCAGTGGAAGAATATGAAGGAGTACGATATACGATGTGGGGTGAGGTGATGGGCCATGTGGGGTGAATATAGGAGTCTAGGTTATCATGGTAGAGTGTAGCAGAGTTGTATGATGGTAGAGAAAAGTATGGTATATGATATATAGTGAAATGATGGGTTGCTATAGAACATGATAGATTGGTGTAGAAATTAGAGAGAAGAAGCCTAATGCAACTAAATGTGTGTAATGCATGTGATGCAATATGTGTATGCAAGATGTTTGTTGGTTTGAAAAGAAAACAAAAGTAGTTATATAAAACATAATTAAAGATAAAGATTACTTGACAAGTCAAGAAACCCTTATGGGAACCATCATCCCTATCGTGCATTTTGTGTCTATCCATGGGCTCTAGAATTTTTTCTAATTCATTATTTTTCTTATTGAAGGACAGGTTGTCTTCAACATTAAATGTAATATATATATATATACACACACATTTTTTCACTAGATTGCATTACATTTTTCATGAAGTGGATGTGTGGTAGAAAATGTTGTTGAGAACACACAGCCATCGCATGGCCAGGGTGGCTCTAACTTTGTGAGGTGATTCTTTATCATCAAAAGGGCAAGCACTTGCAAGCACGCTTCTATTATTCATCAAGTGCTGGTCATTTGTTGTTGGTGTGGATAAAGGACATGAAGATGCCGCATTCTTTCATTAGGGGAGACTAAAAAATATTGTCGATGCTAAGTTTTCCCCATTAAAGTAATCACTCAATCCCACGGGAAGTGACAATTCACCTCAATGATGTGGTGGAACTTCTACCATGAGGTCTCATGAGTTTCAAAGGTGTAGATGTTGTCACTCTCTTAGCAAATTCTTTCCCTTGAACTTAAAAACATGATCATAACCTTTCTAATCTTAGCAGAAGTGATGGTTCATCGAGGGTTATTATTTAAGAAGGTGGCAGAACTTATGTGAAGCTTCATGAGTTCAAAAATGCAGATGTTGTTGCCCTTTCCCTTGAACTCAAAAATACAAACATCACCTTTGTGCAAGTCTTGGCTTTTGTGTTTGAATGTTTAGTGACTTTCTAATTCGAAAGTAGCGACTCAATCCTAGACAATTTTCTGGGAATGTCATGAAGTAGGATCCCAAAGAGCTTGACATGTAGAAGTAGATGTGTCAATTGCTAGTCATCAAGTTAGAGAATGAAATGCAGACATGCCAATTTGGCTTGATTGTGAGCTTAAAAATCATGTTTCATAGGTAATATATGTTAATCTAGGACCAATTTATGCTAATTTATTTATTGAACCCCTATAGGACAACCATCATTGGTAATGTAAAATCTAATTGAAGGGAGTTTTTCCTTGGCCAAATAGCTTACATTTATGACGTCATGTTAATTTGACTTTTCATTTGGTCGTACCATGCAATGGAAGAAAGTCATGCTCTCTAAAACTAATTTCCAAGCTTCTGGAAGATAAACTATTTGAATTATTTCTATTCTAAATGTGGTACAATCTTCCTCAACCTGTTAGTTTTCACATGCAACAAATGGGGTCCAATCTGAGCTCTCATTTGTCCGTAGCGGCCTCTGGAAGAAAGGAAGAAAATTGTGCAGCTGTAGATAGATGCAATTGGAGGCATTATAATTTTAGAATTCAAAATTTCAACTCGCACCTATCATTTTAAACTTTGGGAAAGCCTCTAGCTTGTCTTAAAAAGACACATCTCCTTGCCTGGACGTGTTATACTCCAAGAAAGCAAATCTTTTTTCATTTTAGAAAGTATTTATTCGGCTTCAATATGGAGAATCTTGATCTCAATGGCAGTGCCAATAGACACATTTGGAGAACCTAGACTAGTCTATTTTTTACATGGAAGACTCTAGTTTCTTGCCATTTTAAGTGATCTTAAGCCTACCTCTATATAGAAAGAGGTGCTCTAGATGCTAGGGGGCTCTCTTTCTCTTCATCAGTTTTCTAAATCTAAATTCTCTCCCTCCAACTATAGAATTTCATCCTCCCCCTCTAGATCTTCATTCCTCACAACACTAGCCTCCCCTCACCAGATATAAAAATTTAGAGAGTCGTCGGATTTCTTGGAGATTGAAGCTTCCATGGAGAGTTCTTTCCCCCATGGTCTCTCCTTCATTAGAAGCGTTCGGACAGCTCGCCATATCTACAAGGGCTTCATCGAGGCTTAATCTATCTTTTCTTTAATTTTTTTATCATTTTGTTTGTATTTCAGCATCATTACATTTTATCACATTCATATATCCAAAAATACCAAAAGGAGGGGTTAGGATCTAGCTCCCAGCCGGTGCGTTCTCATCTAATCTCTATTTATATTCATTTTCTTCACATATACTATACTATCCCCATCATTCTAATCCTCTGCTATGTCATTTGTCATGTTTTGTACAACAGGTGAAGCATCGAAGAGCAAACTTGGGCTCATCATTTTTGTCTGGCTAGAGAAGAGGAACATTGAACACCACACTTCTCACTCTATTAAGTACATGTAGGTCATCTTCTATTGTTTCTTTAAATTTTGGAGCCCACGGCTCTTGACAACCACATCCATTTTGTCTCTCCAAGGTGCCAACCTGATCTCTGAGTTGATAGAAAATAATTTTTGACCTTCACCAACTTTCTCTTTGATCAAGGGTGTGGTGAGCAAGCATAGTAGTTAAAGGTGGTCTAGCAAGGATCTCATACATCAAGTGCCCACGCTATAAGAATCTTCATGAAATAACATTCGATGAAGCATCTGATTCCATTAGACATGTGTGTTTGCCTGAGCTGATGTGTTGTAACATGGTCAATGGATAAGGGTGCATCTAGTTGATCGGACATGTGTTTCCATTGGCCCAGATTCATTCAAAGTTTCCATGACTGACTCCTGAGCTTCCAATATGTTAGCTACCTCTTAATGCCTTGTTTTTGCCTCATTTTCCCTATGCAAAGCTCCATGGGTTTCTTCCCCATTCATTTAGTCTCTCAAATCTTTATCCCTTTCTTCTTCTTCTTCTTCTTCTTCTTCTTCTTCTTCTTCTTCTTCTTCTTCTTCTTCTTGCCTTCAAGCTTCATGGATCTTCCATGGTGGCCTTAGAAGCTAGGTGCTTTTCTAACATCCCAGACTATGTGAGGAATCGGGTTGCAATTGGTCAGGTAGGCTTCAGGCTTCTATTTGTTTAGGCTTTTGTTCCTTATCTTTTTCTCTTCTTCTTCTTTCTTTGCTCTCCCATGTTCCATTATTCTTTCCATTTTATAAAAGAAGTTGTTGTTGCCGACTCTAAAAATAGGGTGAATTCGGTCGGCACCTTAGAAAAGTGAAATAAGAGGGAACTCTTACCTTGGCCCACACTCACAATGATTCCCAAACTTTCGATCCTTAGCATCACTCAAGCACCAGAGAGATGGTTCAAGTCATGTAAAAAAAAGAATGAGAAAAATAAAATTAAAAGGGAAAAGAGATAGAATTGGGGATGAGGTAGAAGGATGTGAACCAACTCATGACATAAAATTATCATGTTGGAGCACAAATACCTATCTAAGATCTTCAACCTGTGTGAGCACAAATACACTACCATCGAGAAGACTTGTGCCTCCCTCTTCTGGGTGATACAAAAACTCTTTAACTATTTTCAAATAGTATTTTGTATTTCTTTTAGCCCTGCATGCATTTCCATACATCATTTCACGCATCATCCATTATCTTCCTAGCATTGCATCCCACCATTCCTCCATGAATCAAGCTGGTTGATAGTGTCGCATAGTGGTGCAGGTGTTCCAATATTGGGACATCTAAAATATCCTATGGCACCATCACCATCGCCTGATGTCATGCATGGGGCACAAGAGGGTAGTTGACCTATTAGTTTCGATTAAGGATGTCCCAATAGAGAGATGTCGTCCCAATAAAGGGATGTCAAAGACCAAATCTGACGACTATCACCATAGTTTGCACATGTCAAAAATGTTTGCCAGTTGTGGTCAAAACTGTTAGGAATGTCTCAACAATGCACCTTCCAATGTCCTTCTGCTATGACATCAGGTGTCATGATAAGGGGTTGTCATTGTCATCAGGCACGCCTATAAAAATTGCTTTTCTTTAACATTTAGGAGGTTCCAAGAGGCTCTAGGAGGTTCCAAGAGCAATCTCAGAAGACCCCCCAGAGCTTTAGCGTTCAAGAGAAGCCTAGAGAGTGCTCCTCACTCGTTTTCCACCCATCCAAGCCCATCAAAACCTCTATGGAATCCCCCCAACATTCATCATCGTTCATGTAAATCTGCACTCCCATCGACATCTTTCATAGCTAAGGAAGTCATTTGAGGTCTTAGATCTCCCTTAGGGAACCTCCCCCTCTTTCCCATATAAAGGAGAGTCCCCAAAGGCTGCCGCACCAAGTTGAAGCCGAGAATAATGACTATAATCGGCCAAGAAAACTGGCTCAAAGAGCTGCTCAGTGGGCTTCAAGATGCCCCATCATTGGGACTTCCGGTGTCCCGATCTCAAGATGTCTAGTTTCTTGCAACTCCACTTCATGCCATATTTCTAGCATCCTCTTCCTCTATCCTTATCTAGTTTTGTTTATACTTTATTCGCATCATTCATACCATGACATTATAGCTTAGTACATTGTTAGCATTATCATCCATCCTAAATCACTAAAAGGGGTCAATACTTAGTCCTAATCATGTTAGTTCTATTATGTTTATCATTTTCATGTTTACTATGAGCACGATGCTACGCATCGTCTAGTTCAAATTTTGTCGCACCTTCTTTGCTTTCATTCAATATTGTAGGGTAAGCCAAGTTTTCCCAAGCTCCTTCTCCTCAATTGATCGAGGAAAAGAAAGATAGAACTCACAAGCACTATATTCTCTCCCTCAAGGTACACACAATCAAACTCCCAAGCATCGTCATTTTATCTTTTATTCAGTGCCCATGGCTTTTGGTGATCACACTTCACACACCCCGTGGTTCTATACCAACTCCACTATCTTCTCTATTAGGCCACCCTCTCTTCTCACTCTTCTTGCCTTTTCATCTTCCACATGACCTAGACCAATTCTTTAGCACCCAAGTGATGAAAAGGATCAATAAGCCCTGGGATAAAAGTAAGTGTGGAAAAGAAGAGAAGAGGAGAGGAAAGGGCACAGTGTGGGAGTGAGGGAGGAAATCCCCGTCCATATATCCAATGGTCTTTATCTTCATAAATCTTCTTTTTTACTCCCCCCCTCTCATGCGACTGGGTTGGTTCTTCGATGTTCTAGTAACACCAAGAATCGACAACCTAGGGACCAAGGTGAGAGTGGGATCAAGAAGAGTAGGAAGGAGAGATGTACTCCCATTCTAGTAACATCTTTCTAATTAACTACACCTAAGAGAAGACTCATGATCATATACATGTTTGGTTAGTTCCTCTTCTTAAGTTGTATGTGTCCACCTTAGAGATGCGTATGCGGTATGGATGCGTCAATTTTCTAGGGCAAATGCTTAATGTAACAAAATGCCAATTCTGACTTGTCTTTTCTGAAATTTTGCATGAACCTCCACCTATCGCAAGGCCTAATGCATGGATGACAAGGCTACTCATGGTTCTCTATCCACAAGATCTTGTATGACTAAGGTCTGATAGAAATGTATGCCCTACAAGCCAATCATATATGATATGGTTTTACATTTCTTGTAATATCTTATTCAGTATTAATGGCATTATCTTCATTACTTGCACTATCTAGATGCGTCTATTGTAATGAAGTCCTATGTTGCAAGCAATGATGATTGAATCATAATGAGATCATGATAATGAGATCAATCATCTAGAAGCATGTACTCTAAATGTTCCTAGTCATAGGATCCTCGAGACGGGACATCAAGGATCCGGTAAGACTAGTGTATATGATATCTTCTCATATGATGATAATGACCGATCTCATTGGTCATCAGTGTGGGGACACTGAGATACATGTACAGGTGCTCATTAGAGGAATGAGTTCACTAAACTGACCAGTATAAAATCCCTGAATGGTATTTTACTGAACTGTCGATCAGGGTATTCTATCATCACGGTTGCATGGTTGGATCTTTGACCTGAGTCACCAAAGATGTCTTGCCGAGCGTACCATGTACTTTGACTGTTGACTTATGGATCACTTAGTATTGTGGTCATGTATAGTTAATAGATTGGGTATATGAGAAATCCGGTGGAGGCAATTGAGCGGACAATAGGGAATCGTCTACTCTCGGTAGGAGAGAGAGAATGTCCTATGGATAGTACTCTAAATCCTTGGCCAAGGTAGATAGGATAATTGGAAAAGGGTTTTCCAATTGATCCAATTTTGAGTACAAGATTCCATAGTGTCGGTATATTTAGGAGTTGACAGTCAATGATGTACTCCTATCCGACCGGGACATTGGATGGACAAAGATTTATATCCGTATGGTAACCGATGATGGAAAGGCTCTTTGGAGAGGAGTTTATCCCCGAAGCCGTTTGGGATCATAGGATGTGGCTTGTACCCTTTATGATCGGTAGGCCGTTAAATCTATTATGAGATAATAGATTTAATTTAAAAGAAGTTGTTCTTTTCATTAGGCCTCAACCAAATGTGCTCTTGGGCCTAGGAGGTCACACACATAAGGACCAATCCGTAAGTTTGGGGGCTTGGGTTAACTTATAAAAAAAGGAGGGGTTTTTGTGTAAAACTCCGAGTTCTATAAATAATAGCAATAAGAGAAGATACCCTATCAAGCCAAGGAAGCTCTCTGCGCCCCAGCCACCTTCCTTCGCCGTCTCCCACCCCTGCTACCGCCATTCGATGGTGGAGTTCCGTTCGGGACGAGAGGTCGACGCCGACGCGGAGGAGAACCCGACTTCGGAGGCGGTTCGTGTGGATACGACTAGAGGCCGCACGCTTGAGCGGCTTGGAGAGAGTGAGAACGCTCGATCTTCTCCAATCTATAGGGATTGTTTGAATCTCACAAAGGTACATGTTCGAAATCGTTTCGAATACCGGTTTTAGCGACGTCGTTCGGTTCCGATCGAGACCAAGACACTGATATACGGGGAATCGGAATTTTTCCACTACGCCAATATGATTGGACCGATTCCTTGCAGTGGTATCAGAGCCAGATTGAAGTCTCGTTCGATTCCAACGTCGTTTCGACATCGTTTTCATGTATTTCATGTTTTCCCGAATCTGTACAAACATCCTTCTTGACATAGTAACCATAAATCGTATGATATATGTTTTGGAGATTGGTTACTTCTGAATGAATCTCGTGACGAAGGGCTTTGCATGGCCGCAAACCATTCGAATTTTGGACCACCGGAGAATCCAGTAGAGGGTCTGAAAGATGGTGATTTCGTTTTACGGAATTTACCGGATCAATTTGGGGATTTCTTGAGATCTTCATCTATAGAGACATTTGATGTCTAATAGATGGCTTAGAATATAGGTAATATGATTACCAAGAGTTTTCCATCATTTTATGGCTTCGAACGGCGCTGTCGAATGTCGATTCAGAGTTTTTCCGATGGGGAGAAACTTTTGGGCCGGAGGTACTTCTTTCCTATTTTCCCGTTGATTGGGATTTTTTCATGGAAATAAAATTGCATTTTTGGATTCCTTGTTTGATTTGGAATCGGACCATTATTTTTACTATTTTTTTGAAACTGGAAAGTCCAGATTTTGGAAGGTATTGCCGTTCCCTCCATTGGCACCATTTTCTGCTTGTCGGGCGGAGAAGACGAGACCCAATGGACCCGATAAGGGGATCCGGCAATGGTCAATGCATTTTGAATGCGGTTTGACCGAGGCCGTTGCCGCGCACGGTTGGCGGGCCGCGCACAGCGCGCGCGTTCAAAAAAAAAAATTTTGAATGCGCGCTCAACGCACGCACCAACGGTGCACGGGACAACGCCGTGCGCCGGCGCCTGCGGCGCACGGGAAGCGCTCCCAGCGCGATGGATGGGTGGCGCAATGCGCCAAGGCCATTTTAATTGATTTAAAATTGTTTTAAATCAAAAGGAAATCCTAAAAATGCCAGAAAAATTCTAAAAAATTTTGTGAAAATTTCTTAAATATTATATAATAGATTATCAAAGTGTTTGATGATCTTTTATGTGATTTTGAGCTCCATTGTCATAGATTCATTCATTAGTTTTAAAATTGTTTTAATGACTTAACTTATGAAATTAATGTCTACATTAATTATGTAAAATGTGATTTTTCAGAATGATGATTATGACATTGATTTTATATTTTGTACATTTTTTTGGAATACATATATTGTCCAAATTGTTTGGAGTTGCTTGTATACATCATATAAATTGTTTATATGGTTATTTCATGTTATTTATACATCATGAATAGTTCGATAAGCATGAAATTAAGAATTTCAAAACTTATGATGTATATTTTATGATATAATAGTTATATCATATTATTATCACGTATTCGCACTATGTTCATGTGATGATATGTATGCGTGAATGCTTGGATGATCATGGACTTAGAATGTATGTCATGTGATGATGTTTAAATTTATGTTGGCTTGTAATTAAGGGCCTACGTGCCTAATCTTCTCTCTTATCAATTCTGATTGTATTTCTACCTCCCTCCATGGAATGTACTCCCCTTGATTAAGATCAAGGTTTCTTAATTGATTAATGTACATTTATGGGTCTACGTACCCATAATGCTCTTATAATGACAAGAAGACTGATCGAAGTGGAGGAGAGAGCAGAATGCTTGGAGAAGAGTTCTTCAAGACTTGGTGACGTGTTAACATCGGCATAGGATGCTGAATCCTTTGATGCATACCGATCTGGCTCCGGTCATGCATTAATGGGATGAAAGTCCATGATCATCTATTTAAATTTTGCATATTTGATATGTATGTGTGTGTGCTAGATACCTTAGATATATGGTATTCAAAGGTATACATATATATGTAGCACTTACTATGATGAGACTAAAATAAAAACCCCTCCTCATTTAAATTAGGTTGATAAGCGTGAGACATTAAGAATGACTCATGTAGCCTTCCGTTGTTATGGTCGCGATGAGCCAATCTTAGATTGGGTGAGTTTGTTGTGTTTCCCACAAGGCTCACTCAGCGAGGGATTGGTGATCATGGCCAAGGCTTAAAGCCGAACTTTGGGGTGGACCATTGGCATGGCCTTGTTGTGTTTCCCACAAGAGCTATGTTAAGAATCCATGCCCATAACGTAACAAGCGGATTTGACCTAACTAGAGTATATGACTTGCTGTGTTTCCCACAAGGTCATGACTCTAGAGGCTAAATGACTAAGAGTTGCAAGAGTTGCAACTGGTAAAAGTTGTCTACCTATTAAGTATGGGATGACTTGTTGTGTTTCCCACAAGGTCGTCACCATAAGGTTAATAGGATCTTAGTCCCCACTAGGATGTCATTGTGATATCCCGTCTTTGTATAATGAGGGTTATGCAAATTCGCCGAAATTAGTGGGAGCATAAATTAGGATAAAAGACCTTATCATAATTTTAATGAATGTCTGCAATGTATCTTATTTTATTATATCTCCTTGTAGATATCAATGGCGACCCACCCGTTGTTTGGCATACTTGATGCCAACAGGCTCATTGGTCCTAACTTCATTAACTGGCTCAGAAATCTGAGAATTGTTCTCACTACTGAGCGTATAGCCTATGTGCTTGAGAAGCCAGACCCAGATGAACCATCTGATGATGATAATGATGAGAGCATTCATGCTTATATGAAGCATAAGGAGGATGCATCACTTGCCCAGTACTACATGTTAGCCTCTATGAGCAATGAGTTGCAGAGGCAACATAATAAGATGGATGCTAGATCCATCCTAGCTCACCTTGAGGAACTATTTGGTGCACAAAGTAGAACAGAGCGATATGAGATATCCATGAGTCTGTTCAAAGTAAGGATGCATGAGGGAACATCTGTGCAAACACATGTTCTAAAGATGATAAAGTGAGTGGAGAGGTTGACTAAGCTCGGGTTCTCTATGAACAATGAGCTAGCTGTTGATCTTGTCCTCCAATCTCTATCATCCTCTTATTCCCAGTTCATTAAGAACTTTAACATGAACAAGCTGCAATGCGCTCTTGCAGAGTTGCTTAACATGTTGAAGACAGCTGAGAGCACTATGAACAGTGGGAAACCTCGTGTACTAATTGTTGGTAAGACCAACAAGATGAGAAAAGCTCATTAGATGGATGAGAAGGGCAAGGCAAAAGTCAAGAAGATGATCAAGAAGAAAGGGCCCCATAAGGAAAAAGGACAGTGCTTCCGCTACTATAAGGATAGCTAGGGGAAGAGGAACTGCAAGTTGTATCTTGCAGAGAAGGCAAAAGAAAAACTTGCAAAATCATCAAGTATTTTTGTCATTGATGTCAACTTGTCTTTTAGATCCACATCATGGGTATTAGATACTGGATGTGCATTTCATATCTGCAATGACTTGCAGATGTTGACAAGTTGCAGAGAGCTTCATAAAGGAGAGGTGGACCTACGGATGGGAAATGGTGCAAAGGTTGCAGCATTAGCCATAGGAGAAGCCAATCTTAAGTTGCCTTCTGGAGACATATTAGTATTATCTGTGTGTTACTATGTTCCTTCCATTGTCAAGAACATTGTTTCCATTTCCTGCTTAAACAAATGTGGATTTGTTGTGAGTTTTGGAAATGATGTATGTTCTATTATTCTAAATGGTAAAGTGTTTGCCAGTGGTAGATTAGCAAATGGTTTGTTCATATTAGATATGGAATCTCCCATTCTGTGTGTGAATACTCCTCGTAAGAGGAGAAGGTTTGATATTGATCAAATCCTACTTTGGCACCATAGGCTTGGTCATATCAATAAAGAAAGACTCAAAAAGCTCCATAAAGATGGATACATTAAGGTAAATGATTTTGAATCATTGCCTACTTGTGAGTCTTGTCTCATGGGAAAAATGACCAACTCTCCATTTAGTGGACATGGAGAGAGAGCTAATGAGTTGTTGGAACTCATACATACTAATGTATGTGGTCCTATGTCAACACAAGCCAAAGGTGAATTCTCTTATTTCATTACATTCATTGATGATTTCTCAAGGTATGGATATGTGTACTTGATAAAGCGCAAATCTGAAGCTTTTGAGAAATTTCAAGAATTTAGAAATGAGGTTGAGAAACAACTAGGAAAGAGTATCAAGACTCTTCGATCTGATCGGGGAGGAGAATACTTAAGTACTAGTTTCACACAGTATTTGAAAGACAATGGAATTTTATCTCAGTGGACACCTCCTTACACTCCTCAACTTAATGGAGTGGCTGAAAGGAGGAACTGTACTTTGTTAGACATGGTGCGGTCTATGACATCTTTTGCCGGACTACCTTTATCCTTTTGGGGCTATGCAATTGAAATAGCTGCTTATATCCGAAATAGAGTACCTTCCAAGTCTGTTTTGACTACACCATATGAGATATGGAAAGGGAGAAAGCCTGACCTTAAACATGTTAAAGTCTGGGGTTGTCTAGCCCATGTGAAAAGGCATAACCCTAAAAAGTTAGAATCCAAGACTGAGAAGTGTAGGCTTGTGGGATATCCTAGGGAAATCCATGGATATTATTTCTACCACCCTGATGATCAAAGGGTTTCTGTTGCTAAACGGACTGTATCCCTAGAGGAAGAGTTCCTCCTGGATGGAAACAGTGGGAGCACGGTAGAGCTGGAAGAGGTTCCTGATCCACAGCCAGAGGACACTTCTGAAAGGGTGCTTGAAAAGGATATCACACATGTCCCTCGTAGGTCTTCTCGTGTGCCTATTCAACCTAATAGATATGTGGGACATATCTCTGATGGAAGAAAGGAGACACAGTATAATGAGGATGATGATCCTAAGACTTATGAGGAAGTAATATCTGATATTAATTCCAAGGAATGGAGATTGGCAATGAAATCCGAAATGGACTCCATGTACTCCAATCAAGTTTGGAACTTGGTAGATCCACCTGAGGGTATTGTACCCATAGGGTGTAAATGGATCTATAAAAGGAAAATTGGAGTAGATGGGAAGGTGGAGCCCTTCAAGGCAAGACTGATAGCTAAAGGATATCGTCAAAGACAAGGTGTTGACTATGACGAGACCTTTTCACCAGTAGCTATGATTAAGTCCATTAGGATATTGCTTGCCATTCCTGCACACTATGACTATGAGATCTGGCAGATGGATGTTAAGACTGCATTCCTCAATGGTGATCTTGAGGAAGAGGTGCATATGATACAACCTCATGGATATGAATCCCATGAACATCCAAATAAAGTGTGCAGATTGTTAAAGTCTATTTATGGACTAAAACAAGCATCTCGTAGTTGGAAAAAAAGATTTGATGAGACTATCAAGTCTTATGACTTCGTTCAGAACGAAGATGAACCATGTGTGTATAGGAAGGCTAATGGGAGTGCTATTGTCTTCTTGATCTTATATGTGGATGACATACTACTCATTGGGAATGATGTAGGTATGTTATCATCAGTTAAAGCCTGGTTGTCTAAGAACTTCTCCATGAAAGATTTGGGTGATGCATCCTTTGTGTTAGGGGTAAAGATCTATAGAGATAGATCAAGGAGGATGCTCGGCTTGACCCAATCTATGTACATAGAAACCATTGTCAAAAGGTTTGGCATGGAAAACTCTAAGAGAGGTCTCTTACCTATGAGACATGGAGTTACACTTTCTAAGGAGATGTCCCCTAAAACTCCTAAAGTAAGAGAGCACATAAGTAGAGTACCTTATGCCTTTGCCATAGGGTCTATCATGTATGCTATGATATGTACACGGCCTGATGTGGCACATGCTCTAAGTGTTACGAGCAGATATCAAGCAGATCCAGGTGATAGTCACTGGATTGCTGTGAAATGCATCCTTAAGTACTTAAGAAGAACAAAGGATGTATTTCTGGTATATGGAGGAGCTGACTTGGTACTTAGAGGTTACACAAACTTGAGTTTCCAGTCAGACAAAGATGATAGCAAATCAACATCAGGGTATGTATTTACCCTAAATGGTGGCGCAGTGAGCTGGAAGAGTTCCAAGCAGGCAACCACTGCAGATTCTACAACTGAAGCGAAATACATTGCTGCTGCTGAAGCTGCCAAAGAAGCTGTCTGGATGAAGAAGTTCATCTCAGACCTTGGAGTTGTTCCCTCCATCTCTGATCCAGTTCCATTGTTTTGTGATAACAATGGAGCCATTGCGCAAGCAAAGGAGCCGAGGTCTCATCAGAAGTAAAAGCACATTCTGCGGCGTTATCACTTGATCAGAGAGATTGCAGCTAGAGGAGATATAGCTATAGATAGAGTATCTTCTAAAAATAACATTGCAGATCCACTAACTAAGGCTTTGACTCAAAGTGTGTTTGACGGTCACCTTGAGCTGATGGGGATCAGACATGTGGGTGATTGCTTTAGTGCAAGTGGGAGATTGATAAAAATGTATGCCCTACAAGCCAATCATATGTGATATGGTTTTACATTTCTTGTAATATCTTATTCAGTATTAATGGCATTATCTTCATTACTTGCACTATCTAGATGCGTCTATTGTAATAAAGTCCTATGTTGCATGCAATGATGATTGAATCATGATGAGATCATGATAATGAGATCAATCATCTAGAAGCATGTACTCTAAATGTTCCTAGTCATAGGATCCTCAAGATAGGACATCAAGGATCCGGTAAGACTAATGTATATGATATCTTCTTATATGATGATAATGACCGATCTCATTGGTCATCAGTGTGGGGACACTGAGATACATGTACAGGTGCTCATTAGAGGAATGAGTTCACTGAACTGACCAGTATAGAATCCCTGAATGGTATCTTACTAAACTGTCGATCAGGGTATTCTATCATCACGATTGCACGGTTGGATCTTTGACCTGAGTCACCAAAGATGTCTTGCCGGGCGTACCATGTACTTTGACTATTGACTTATGGATCACTTAGTATTGTGGTCCTGTATAGTTAATGGATTGGGTATATGGGAAACCCGGTGGAGGCAATTGAGCAGACAATAGGGAATCGACCACTCTCGGTAGGAGAGAGAGAATGTCCAATGGATAGTACTCTAAATCCTTGGCCAAGGTAGATAGGATAATTGAAAAAGGGTTTTCTAATTGATCCAATTACGAGTACAAGATTCCATAGTGTCGGTATATTTAGGAGTTAACAGTCAATGCCGTACTCCTATCCGACCAGGACATTGGATGGACGAAGATTTATATCCATGTGGTAACCGATGATGGAAAGGCTCTTTGGAGAGGAGTTATCCCCGAAGCCGTTTGGGATCATAGGATGTGGCTTGTACCCTTTATGATCGATAGGCCGTTAAATCTATTATGAGATAATAGATTTAATTTAAAAGAAGTTGTTCTTTTCATTAGGCCTCAACCAAATGGGCTCTTGGGCCTAGGAGGTCACACACATAAGGACCAATCCGTAAGTTTGGGGGCTTGGGTTAACTTATAGAATAAGGAGGGGTTTTTGTGTAAAACTCCGAGTTCTATAAATAATAGCAATGAGAGCAGATACCCTATCAAGCCAAGGAAGCTCTCCGCGCCCCTGCCACCTTCCTTCGCCATCTCCCACCCCTACTGCCGCCATTCGATGGTGGAGTTCCGTTCGGGACGAGTGGTCGACGCCGACACGGAGGAGAACCCGACTTCGGAGGTGGTTCGTGTGGATACGACTAGAGGCCACACGCTTGAGTGGCTTGGAGAGAGTGAGAACGCTTGATATTCTCCAATCTATAGGGATTGTTTGAATCCCACAAAGGTACGTGTTCGAAATCATTTCGAATACCGGTTTTAGCGACGTCATTCGGTTCCGATCGAGACCAAGACACTGATACACAGGGAATTAGAATTTTTCCACTGTGCCAATCTGATTGGACCGATTCCTTACAAGGTCTTCATAACCTTGTCATTCATGCATCTTGCATGCCTATTTACCAATGGAATTTTTCAATGCTAGGTGCTTTGCTCGAGAGGTGGCATCCTGACACTCAAACTTTCATGTTTAACAACTTTGAGTGTTTGTTCCTACTGGAGGAGGCTAACATGATGGGGATAGGTTGCAATTTGTTTTTTTCTCCTACTCCTGCATTGGTGTTTTTAGAGGGCTTCATGTCAACTAATGAGGCTCAGCTAGTGATGGAGTTGAATGATAGAATCAATATTGATCGGTTGGAGGACTAGTCCATTGCAGCTTTGCAAAGTTTAGGTGATAATAATCTCCTTTCGATCCCTACTTTAGAGTGGGTGTTAGCATGTCTTGTTTCTATGCTTCTCTTCTTGACTGGTGCTAGTTGATCCAGCCATTTCAATTGTCTAGCATCATGGAAGTTTGAAGTGGTGAGAGGATTGGTTCTACAATACTAGTTTCTTGAATTTGGGCTTGACTGGTGCCAACGAGGGTCGTCCTTTTGTGGGCAACATGCCTTTTGTTGAGTACTTGGGTAGACTGGCACTTTTGATTTGCATTGGGTAGCCTGACTATGAAAGCTTCTTCCTTGTATTAGCACAATCCCTTTTTAGCTCTTTTCTCAAGGAAGCATTTATTGATGAGAACTGATTTCACACATTGGTCTCATCATCTATGGACGAGGTAGGATTGGCGAGAGTTTTTTTAGTATGGGCATCCCTCCTTGCTTTCCTAGTTTTCTTCGAGCTTTGCAAGGAGTACCTTTCAAATGTTTTTACATGAGTTTGTGATTGGTAACTGGCAGTGCATTCATTTTGTACAACCCACACAGGTGCCTTCTTCAATTGGAACTTTTTTATCGTGAAGTTCCTCAATTTATTCACCAACTTCTATGTGGTGGATGCACTTTGGTACCTCTTAGGAGGAGCAAAGGATCAAAGATGCTTTGATGTTGTGGAGGATGAATCAGCTTGTGATCCCTCCCTCTGATGGTGCTAAATCTAATGATCCCTCCTTGTCTTATGTTACAGGGTTGAAGTGCTTGTTATCATGATTTTGTATTTCTCTTTTCACATTTTATCATCCATGGCATAGTATGTCTTCCTTTTGTAAACACTTTTGTCTTAAAATCAATATAGGATTTTCTTTTGGATGCCTTGTGTTAATGTGTTCTCATATCCCTATGAAAAAGAAAAAATAAATGGAATAAGCAATTTGTCATTTGAAATGCTTATAATAAAGTGGAGGTCAAGACAACCCCCTTTTAGGCCTTCTGGTAGCTAACATGTCTGATATAATAGAGCACCCATCTGGGTAAATGGACGCATTATTCACATCAAGACCCATCTTCTTATTTGTTCTTGAGAGAGGACACATGTGTCCTTCCAAGCAAGTGTGTTCTAGTGATGGAAACCTTTTCTTTCTTTGGTGTTTCTTTGACCCTATAAAGAGAACCTTGGGTTATTCCTTAGTTAATCTTACTCTTTACAGTTGTCTTTTCTAGATGTCCTTCTTGAAGAGGAGTCAGAAGATCATACCACATCCATTCTGTGAAATCTCGGGGCATATTCGAGTCATATTGTCATTATCTAGTGAGTTCTTCATATTCCAAGTTTCTACTGCTATACACGTCCTTGGAAGGAATGTGCACGTCTGGTCCTTATGGATGCATTGTTTTTAGGATCTTAGTTTCATTTTATTTTACTTTGTAGGACTAATCCAACTTTCTAGGTCCTCAGAGGTATGACCTAGTTCCGTGGCTAGCTTCTCTTATGACTACCGTCCAGCTTGCTCTTCTTGTTGTCGTGTCACATTGGTGTATCTAGGGTTTGTTGTTTCATGCAGCCTCAAATTATCTCTTTGACTTTGCTGCGTTAGGAGCTTTGGTTGAATTGTGACATCCTGACACTCACACTTTCATGTTCAGCACTTTTGAGTGCACCATTTTGCTGGAAAAAGTAGAGATTCTTTTTGGTTTTTGGCCTTTAATGAGGGGTGGTGATGATAGGCTTTTCACGCCTTCAAAACCTATTTCTTGCCTTGCTTTCCTCAGTGAATTTATGATAGAAATTGAAGTTGCATCCTTGCTATCTAGAGGTCAGGTTCTTTTGCTTAAGTTGGCACAATGGTCTATGGCATCCATAAAGAACAACATGAATGATGATCAGCTTTTGGAATCTAGCATAAAGGGAGTCATGACCTGCCATGCTGGTGTTGTATGGTTTCCAAGGAAAACTAACATATTGAGTCCAAAACTGCTTTCCTATATCTAAAGCATATGGCACGATGAGCATGTTGGCACTATAGTGTTGGCCTACTTGTATGAAGGATTGATTACTACATGGGCATTCACCTTTTGAGAGTATCTTATTGTTGACATGTTGGGTGGATTGGCATCACAAGTTTCATCTTGCCAGTGAGGGAAGCCTCTATCAGCCATTCGCATAGAGCTTGGATTGAGTGAGTGACTGATGAGCAAGTGCACCCATTTAAAGAAGCATCATGAATGGCATGCCCATTTTGTAGCCATGTTTTGTGCTAGTTTTACTCTGACTCTCAGTCCTATGAGAAAGGATATTTGTGTATGCTCCATGTCTGGCATCAACCTTCATCTACTTTTTGGGATTTCTTTTGTCATGTATAACTCTAGTAGGTGCTTCCCACAATTTGGTCATCCTTGCCATAAATTTACTCTGATTTCCCATATTGCTACCATCAAACCTCACATTCCTAGCTCTACTACTGATTTGGAGTAACATCAAATGGTCAAAGCTTTGTGGAAGACCAGCCACTTCTTAAAGTCTATGATGATTGTTGAAGAAGATGAAGAAGACAAAAGCCTCTACATACACAAAGTGAATGCATTGAGGGTCATCCCTTAGTGATGCTCCTTGTTTTCCTTGTAATAAGATACTGTCAAAAATCAAGCTTTATATAAGAAGATGTATGGAATAAATTTTTCTATCAACTTAGTTTTCTACAAACTGATGTGTCTGCCTAGTGGATGCACACATCCGTGCATGTAGTGGTACATCCAATCTTTGACTAGTCCTGCCTAATTTTGCTCTTTGAAATGATGTGTCCACTCTTTTAAATGTGCACGTCCAGTTGGATGAGGTATGCCTCCGGTTGTAATTTTTAAAAAAGGATGCGTCCACTTTGGTGGACACGTCGTTTGCTTCAAACCCTAGCCCACACAACTTTCCTAGTCACTTATGCTTGCATCTTCTCTCTCCTACTCACATCCACTCAGTTACTAGTGGTGTATTTTATTCTTCCTTTGGTGTGCACTCTTCTTTAGACCTGAAAGGTAGGTTTTCTTGCACAAGAAGCATAGCATTATCGTCCTTCTTTATTTATAAATAGGTTTGGGGTGATTTGGGGCAAATTTGAGGTTGGGAGTGAAATTTAAGTTCACAGAAATGATGTGTCCATGGGATAGACTTGTTCTTTAGGAATTATCCAAAAGATGCATCTATCTGAACTGACATACTTGTCTGCTCTGCTGGACGCATCTATCCCTCTTTCCCAAATAAGATAACGCATCTGTCCCAAGTGGATGCATGCGTCCACTGGTTTGGATGTTGTAGACACTCAATTTTTGTCCAATTGAAGAGCTTGAATTCTTGTTTTCATGAATAATATCTGAGTAACCTTTCAAGAGAACCAAGTTTTCTGGAAAAATCAAGTTTTTCGGCGCATTTCGAAGAAGATCGATGGGCATTGACCAGGGTCAAAGCGCCCTATATACAGGGCACCTGGCGCCCTATATATAGGGCACCTAGTGCCCTACTTATAGGGCACCAGGCACCCTATAAATAGGGCATCAGGCGCCCTACTTATAGGGCACCTGCACCTGGTCTGACTGACTGGACAGATTGATGGGACAGTTCTGCAAATAAAGTTGCCCTCTTCTTGCCTATAAAAGGACCCTCATTTGGAGGCTTGAGGACACATCAAGGGCGCCCCCCAAACTCTCTCATCCACCACAACACTCCCAAGGCCTTACAACCCCTCTCCAAGCTCTCAAACTGTTCCAAAACCCTCTCCCAAAAACCCTAAAAACCTGCAGTTTCCTTCTTCAGAAATATGATTTTTCTCCGACTTTTAGGGCCTCTACACTTCATTTCCCTTACATCTAGTGCCAAAACACTCTTCCATTAGCTTCACTTGAGTATTGGCTGCTTGAATAAGTCCTTCCATCCTGGAGGTCTTTCTACACTCCGAGGCCTGGTGCCCCATAAATAGGGCGCTTTGACTTTGGTCAACGCGCCCCATCAAGGGGACACCTACAGCTAGCGCCCCATATATGGGGCACTAGCAGGGGCAGACCCCGTTTTGCATTTTTTTGAGTTTGTTTACCTTTCTGGTTGATCCTTTACTCCCCCCTTTCATTTTAACTTTCATTAACATGTCATTTACCATGCATTAAGTCACACCTTTGCATCTTCATACCTCTTTAAAAACCTATCTAAAATAGGGGTTGGGATTTAGTCCCAATCTGGTTAGTTCCTTCCCTTTTGCATGTTTAAGTTCGAATTTGTGCATGATTCTACACTTTCACTAGAACTAATGATCTCTTGTCACTTGTTTCTATGTTTTCTTATGGACATTTTGATAGAAATGTATGCCCTACAAGCCAATCATATATGATATGATTCGACATTTCTAGGAATATCTCATTCAATTAAATAGGCAAAACTTCGTTACTAGCTTTTATTAGAAGCGTATATCGTAATGAAGTCCTTGATCACATGCAATGATGATTGAATCATGATGAGATCATGATAATGAGATCGATCATCTAGAGGTATGTGATCTAAATATTCCTAGTCATAGGATCCTTGAGACGGGACATCAAAAATCCGGATAGACTAGTGTGTGTGATGTCTTCTCATATGATGAGAATGACCGATCTCATTGGTCATCAGTGTGGGGACACTGAGATATACACATAGGTGCTCATTAGTGGAATGAGTTCACTGAACTGACCAATTTAGGAAAACATGATCGATATCTTACCGAACTGTCTATCAGGTTATTCTTACATCTCAATAACACGGTTGGATCTTTGACCTGAGTCGCCAAAGATGTCTTTCCAGGCGTACTATGTACTTTGACTATTGACTGATGGATCACTTAGTATTGTGGTCCTATATAGTTAATGGATTGGGTATATGGGAAACCTGGTGGAGGCAATTAAGCAGACAATAGGGGATCGTTCACTCTCGGTAGGAGAGAGAGAATGTCCTATGGATAGTACTCTAAATCCTTGGTCAAGGTAGATAGGATAATTGGAAAAGGAGTTTTCCAGTTGATCCATTCTTGAGTACAAGATTTCATAGAGTTGGAATACTTGGGGGTTGACAGTCAGTGCCGAACCCCTGACCGACCAGGACATTGTATGAACGAGGATTTAAATTCGTGTGGTAATTGATGATGGAAAGGCTCAATGTATGTTATTTAACTCCCCAAAGTCATTTGGGATCATAGGATGTGACTTGCACCCTTTATGATCAGAATGTCGTAAAAACTGTTATCAGATAATAGTTTTGATTTAATTTAAAAGAATTATTCTTTTAAATTAATTAAGACTTCAACCAAATTGATTATTGAGCCTAGTGGGTCACACACAATAGATCTGGTCAATAAGATGAGGGCATGGACGCAATTTTATAGAAGTTTTGGGTTTTTGTGAAAAATTCCATCTTCTATATATAAATAGCTTATGAAGTCAAACCCTAACAAGCCATAGGGCTGGAGCACGTCCCAAGCATCCTCTCTTCCTCCTCTCTCCTCTAGAAGGTGATCTCCCATGGTCAAGCTTGGATCTGGAAAGTTTCTAAAGGCCCGAAGGAAGAGAGAACTCGTCTATTGAAGCAGATCGTGTGGATACTGCTAGAGACCGGACACTTGAACAGTTTTTCAGTAAGGAGGAATGTCCTCTCTTCATCCCTGGTGAGGTATTTTAGAAATCCCATGAGGTACTCTCGTTCTACTTCATATTCGGTTCCCGGTTTTACTCGTTCGGCATCGATCAAGGCAAAGATCATGGTTTTATGGAATCAAAATTTTTCCGCTGTCATGTATTAATTCCTTACACATTTTTAGGTAAATCCAGCCGAGGCGGAGCTTCAACCGGGTCAAAGACGAAGGACTCACTAAGCTCTCTTCTTTCGGTCGACCGAGAGAGGAGAAGTCGGAACCCAACAATCTCCCCGCTTCCAAAGGTACGACGGTCATTTTTATTCTTCATTTTTATTTCTTTCTACTATATTTTGGAGCCTTTGGCTCCTGGCGACCACAACCACTAACGTCTCATCCACCAAGTCCCCAAAGCAAGAGTAGGGGCCAGAAAAGGGAGATCTACGGATATCCCATTTCAGGTGCTTACAGAAGTGTCATTTTCCTTGAACTTTGTTTCATGATAGATTCTAGAATTTTCATACCTTTGCTCAATATATTGTCTCTACTTACCCTTTGTTTTCTTCAATGTAGATGGCTTTGACTCATGGTGGCAAAGAACATTGCAGGCTCTTCCAACTTGGCTCACCCATCTGTTGTTCATATAGTGAGGAGGAAGAGGGCCTCCAACGTCCCATCAGTGAAAGAGAGCTCCTTAGATACCATGATAGAGGTGACTATCATGGGGAGTGGATCAGAAGTAGAGACTCAATTCCGTGCCACAAAGGCATGAGAGTCTAGATCGAAGGAGTCTAAATCATGGTTGAAGGAGTTCAATGCATTGGCGGAGGAGGCAATGATGGAAGTGGTGCCAGTAGTAGCAGTAGAAGAGGAGGAGGTGGAGAAGGAAGAAGAAAAAAGGCCTTCCTCTGATAGGTGAAAGGTAAAAACTTTGATGGAACTTTTATTTGATTGGCTCTAAACTAATGAAAGAAAAGTTTGTTGTGTAGAATGTTTTGAAGATCAAGATTTATTGGGAATTGGTTTGGTGTGCTTATAAAGAGCTACCCAAGTTCCAAAGGAGGAGGGTGAAGGAGAGCTCCCCTATTGAGTTGCAAACACCTCCAAGAGGAATTCCTTTTTCTCCACATGTTGAAGGAGTTTTGGGACCCATGCCACAAGGAAATCATGATGCCTTGGGGGCACATGGTTCCGTCCCTAAAGATTGTGGCAAGGATCACTAGCTATAGAGTACATGGGAAGACAGTAATGGGAGAAACATATGGGAACTATCAAATGGATGTGGATATGTTTTTGGACTTCTAGTCGAAAGAGTGGCAGGAGCATGAGGAGGTCCCTGCCCTTGAGTGTCGAGACCTCTCTAAATTGATCAAGCTAAAGGAGGCGATGATGGGCAGGATGAAGACGCCAAAGGACTATCATGACTGGTTGGTGGAGGTAGCGCAGGAGAGTTATAGGAGGGAAGAGGGCACCCCTAAACTAGATGCCACTTTCTTATTTTTTTCTGTTGTGGCTCCTCCTGGGACGCAGTAAGATAGGGTCCACCTATGCTTCCTTCTCCTCCTTGAGCACCTTGACCAAGTTGAGGATATGCTTGGGATGTGATGATGCTAGCCCACCTCTTTACTTCATTGGAACCCGAGTCTGGTTGGGTGTAGATTGCTAGGTTGACTCCATTCCTATAGGTAAGAACTCAATTCAATACAAAATTTTATTTTATTTTGATATTGTTTGTTACCTGACTTGTTTTTCTTTTTGTAGGTTTGAAGTTACTATTATATTTCTTTGGGTCATAGGACAGAGACTTCCACGACCGCCTACCCTCTCCATGCTTGTTGGATGTGCATGTAAGGAATCGTCCTATAAAATTTGGTGTAGAAAAAATGATGATTTCTATAGATTCATGTTGATCTTGCCTCGATCAAAACCAAACGATGAAAACTAAAAAACTATTAAAACTGGTTCGAATATACCTGATAGAGACTCATTTAATCCCTCGGAGAGAAAAATGAAGAACTTTTCAAGCTCTTTAAACTATTCAAATGCCCAATCTCTAGTGGTATTCACATGAACTTCATCCATAACAAGTACTCCCTTCACTCTAGGCTTAAGAACTCTTTCTAAATGGAGCTCCATTAGCCATGGTGCCTTCTAGAGAGAGGAAGAAGTAAGGAAAAGGATAAGGATGTAGTTCTTACCCTTGGCTTGATAAGGTTTGGTTAAAACCATTAGTATTTAAAGAGAATTTTAAATTTTTTATAAAAACTTAAAATCTTTATAAAGTACATTCTAACTCTTGTATTTATGGATACGTCTTTAAGTGTGTGAACTACTAGGCCCAATAGCTTATTTGGTTGAGGCATGATTAAAATAGAATAATTCTACTTAATTAAATTAAATATGTTAGCTAATAATGGATTAATTGGCCTACCGAATCTCTTAAGAGATAGTACTCTAAATCCCTAAGTAAGGTAGAGAGGATAAGTGGAAAAGGAATTTTTCAATTGATCTGATTTTGAGTACCATTCATGACTGGTAGACTGATTAATTAGTTATTAAATAAAAGATTTAATTTAATTAAATAGAATTATTTTACTTTAATTTGACCTCAACCAAATAAGATATTAGGTCTAGTAGGTCACACACATAATGACTTATCCATAAGTATAGGGGCAATGACATAATTTGTAGAAATTTTAGATTTTTATGAAAAATTTTAATTTCTTTATACATACTAATAGTTTCAATCAAACCATATCAAACCAACAGTGATAACTATATCCTCAGTCTCTTCCCCACCTCCTCCTCTCTCTAGAAGACATCCATAGGTGACGGTACTCTATTCGGGAAGAGTTCTCAAGCCTCGTGCGAAGGGAGAATCTATTGCTGATGAAGTACGTGTGGATGATACTAGAGATCGAGTACTTGAATGGTTTGAAGAACTTGAAAAGTTCTTATTTTTCCTCTCTAATGAATTAGATGAATCCCTAGCATATATATTTAATCATATTTTAATCCATTTTTAGTTTTCGTCGTTCGGTTCCAATCGAGACGAGATTGACATGAACTCATAGAAATTGTTGCTTTTGCTACATCAAATTTTATATGACGATTTCTTACAACTCAGAAAGGAGAGGTCAAGCTCTATTAAAGAGAGCCTTCAAAGAGCTAGGGCTCACAGTAGATGGTGTAAAGCTAGGGTTCAAAGAGGAGAGGTCAAGCTCGGTTGTTGAGAGCTTTTGAAGAGAGTATCACTTTTAATACAACTCCAGAGCTTTATTGATTTTGAGACATCTTTCTTTTATTAATTTTAAAAATACCAATGTTATCCAAACACCTATTAATGCCCTGTATCGACATTAGTTTCTAAATAATACTAATAATAGATAGATCAATTTCTTTCTATGTACAGCATGCATACACAAGGACAACACAAAAAGATAACAAAGACAAAACTAGTAAGGGGAAATCTTCATATTCAAGATATTTCAAGTTAAAAAATAACAGCTCATTATTAAAACAAGCTAACAGACTTAAAACACGATACTTAGAACAAAGTGAGCTTTTAGGAATTTACAAAAGAAGGTTGAGAATATAATGACATTTTAAAATTACGATAAATTGTAAAGATCGCTATATAAAAACGCCTTGATAAAAATATGATAAGAGAAGGTACGTATAGTTATAGTTAAAAAA
Source organism: Cryptocoryne crispatula var. balansae (assembly GCA_036172225.1). NCBI lineage: Eukaryota > Viridiplantae > Streptophyta > Magnoliopsida > Alismatales > Araceae > Cryptocoryne > Cryptocoryne crispatula. The sequence continues at coordinate 31,818,694 of CM069929.1, read as the reverse complement.
TTAAAATGCAAACTAGTAAATTGAAACTCATGCAAGTTTTTACTTCCGAAGACGACTTGGGTAGGTTCAATCATTCGGATCCGTTTAGGGGGTACCAGGCTAGGGTGCCGGCGCACTCCCGGCGGGTCCGGTCCGGTCCGGACCACCGGTGCCTTCTATCGTACATGGCAGTGCCGGATGGGCTGTGCCTGCCGTTGCCCGCACGCAGCATCTGTGCTTGGCGTGAACTCGGAAAGCAGGCAAAAAAAATAAAAATAAAATGCCAAGGAAAGGACGGCCAAAAAGAACCCGCTGCCACGTGTGCACGTGGCTTTCCAGACGAGCGCACGAGGACTAGCACCGAGGACAGGGGGATTCCGTGCTTTTGGCACTTCCTTTCTCCGGTGTCCCTGGAGCGTACGCCTAGTGCAGCGCACGGAGCTCGAAATGAGAAAGGAGAAACTGATCGTTGGTACTGCTCGATGGACGGTTGTGATGCGGAGATCTTCGCACGACGAGGATTCGGGGTGTAATTGACGGGGTTAACCGGGGTAATCCGGATCTTGATAAGATATTTTGGATGCCGTCGAGTATCGGGTGGATCCGATCGGATGCATCTCGTTAGGGTGCTAGCTCTACTCTCGCCCGATGCTGTAAGGGTGCATTTGGTGGAGACCTACACAAAGATTTCAATTATTAAAAAAAATTTAATGACTCAAAGCGTAACTATAAATACACCAACTTCACTTTGAATTTTGTATAGCGTAGACCGATGCAAGCCCGACCTGGCCATTGTTTGGGTTGACCAGTCTGATCGGGACATGGTTGGGGCGATCAATGGTGAGTTGACCATCAGATGGCAGGACATAGACCTGACCATTGAAGACTTCTAAAAGCCCCTCAACACCCGTTGGGGGTCTCCCCTCACCACATCTTCTTCCCCTCACCTCCTTGCTCACTTGGAGATCAATCATTGGTCATTAAGTACTTGAGATTAGTTTATTTTGTCACTAGTTAATAATCTATTTATTTTGTAATTAGTTTAACTTTGTTCTAATATCAGTTAATTCTTGTTTAGTTAAGATAGTAAGTTATTTAGTAATTAATTTTAACTTTGTTTTCATTTAGTCGGGAGTTCATTTGTGTTCTTAATTATAATTACTTAATAATTTTGTTTAAGCATCATTACATTCCAATTTCTCTTTGTTCAAGATATTTTCTCCAAACTATAACACAAATTTTCGACGCGACTTAGAACGATCCAATTTAGTTACATTGTAACTTGATCTCCATAATGGAAAGAAAATATAATATAAATATTGTGAAAAAGTAATGTATAAAGATATTTTCTAATTAAAATATCATCTCACTGGAATGAAAGACAATGTGCTCCTATGCACATGGACTCCACCCGAGGTAAGATTTCAATTTCCTAAGTACTTACAAGTGATCGAACAAACAAAGGAAGCTTTGAACCGAGAAAAGGATATAATTTGGGAAGAAATTTCCAAACTTGCCAAGCATTCAGTCTCATGCATAGGACCGGCCAAGAATGCCAGAGCTTTCCTCAAGATGAAGGCTTTGATGATGGTATATTGTCATTACTTATAAAAGTAGTTTAGATCAATGTCATGCACATCAATACCTAATGATTATCGTTAAAATTGGATGACTTCTTTCGAGCAATGGATGTAAGCCACAAGTCTTTTGCTGACAAAAACTTGCATTGATGCACTTATTAATACATAGGTCATTGTTTAAGAAGTTGCATAGGATGAAAAAGTGGGAGAGGATCTAACAACTGACAAAAAGAAGAGAAGATTCACAGTCATATATACGAAGAAGACCCGACATTATGACTTGTGGATCTCATGATTACTTGCTTGCTGCAACAACAAATGACAATCACATCGATAAGGAAGAACTTGAAACTTTGTAAGGATCGGGCAGGCAATGTCAAAATGGTTCTTTCACCACAACATACTAGCAAATGCCATAAAGAAGCCGTACTACAAGAGTATGATCGGCACAATTGCCAACATTGGGAGGGGAGTGCCTAGACTGAACTCAAAAGATATATAAAACATTTATCTTCTAATAGAAATGAAAGATATCAAAAAATATATTAACTCATTTGAATGCATTTGGGCTGAAAGAGAATACATGTTGATGACATACAACTGGACCAATTAATACACTCCACCTAATCTTCATCTTTTTATTAATAGGACCAGAAGAAGAAGAATTAACATCCTAATGTACTATCTAGCCAGTTTTTGGATGTTTGTAGACACATTGGAAAAGGTAAAGAATGTTGATTGCCTTTTTAAATTGATAGGGGAGGATCAAATTATCTAAATAGTAATAAATAATGCGGTCGCATATAAAACTATAAGAAGGATGTTGATGGTCAAAAGACTAGGCCTATATATAGTTTCTCATGCTCTGCCCACTTTTTAGATTTGATGTTAAATGATATATTTAAGGATCCTCAAATCCATAAGGCAGTCAAGTTGGCACAATCCATATCATCTTTGATTTACAACTATGGCTTCATCCTCTGTCACGCCCCGGATTTAATCCTGCACAGCGGAACATAACCCGACGACGTAACCGGGGAAAAATAACCCCTAAAAATATATCGGTTTGGAACGAATGAAAACAACTAGATCCAAGTTCATAATTTCACAATTCAAATTCAAATACATCACTACTCACTACAATCTAAACAAAACTAAATACCATTTTAAGACATAATGATCATCCATTGCTTCTTGGGAATCGATCTAACACGCTTCTACTGCGCTAAACCTGATTACCTGAAAATTTGATAAGAGGATTGGGATGAGTACGACGACTCAGTAGACACCCCATCATCCGCCAAATCGGATAGCTAAAAGGCCCTAGATGGTAATTAAATAGATCCCTGCACCAACACCAATTATATGTAAATATAGGCTAGTCAATACATTAGATATATGACTTAATCCATGTGTTTTACACCACCAACCAAAGCCTATAATCACACCGACCAGCACCTATATGCATCATAACATGACCTAAAAAGATAGTATGAACATATGCATAGACACCTGCTATATGCTCCATATGATGATATCACTATAAATGAGACAAACTATGCATACACCATGCAACACCACATGATAATTGCCAAAATGAAATACATCACTAGACCACCTATACAATACCATGCAATAAATGTAGTTATCCTCTAATGAAGGACCACATTCACAAGTGCACATATCCTCTAATAAGAATCACATTCATGCGGATGCACATATCCTCTAATAAGAACCACATTCATGCAGATGCACATATCCTCTAATAAGAACCACACTTTTTTCTTATTAGCAAGGAATGCGTCGTCTTGCCACCTCAACCAGCTACCACCAGATCTATCATATATAGCAATACCATATACCTAAACGAAATCCCATAGTGCACCTAGGCAGTGGTGGCACAGGGACAAACCGCGGTATCCGGGATCGAAGGATGCACCGGACTGTTCTAACCTCCGCTGCCCTCGGGTCACGACTAACTAGTCTGGTGTAGCTGTTCTCATCATAATTTCAATGCATCATGCATCCACCTCAATCATGCCATGCCATGATACACTTATGCAAGATCAAATGATATAAACTATACCATTCAATGAATAAACATACTACCGATGCAAATAGCATGATCAACCACACCTAAACCACCTATGCATGATCTAGAACCATAAAATGACAAGAATAAGTAAGGACTAACATGATAGGAACAGGCCCAATCAGACCCTATCACCTAAATTAATGACAATAACATATCCAAAACAGATGTAATAAACTAGATAAATATTATCTAATCTTATTAACCTATCACCACACCTATATAACAAGTTAACTCAAACCGTATAACAAAAGGGTAGTTAAAAACATACCAACTAAAAGAACTAAAATCAACTAACAATCTACTAAATTAATAATGATGAAGATGATATAATAATCTCCCTAGCAAGAGCCCTATTATGCACAACATAGAACAAGTAGACTAACCATGCTAGTTAATCGCGACATACAACACTAAACTGGCTAATTAACTCAATAATAATCACTACAAGTCATGGAGGATTAAGTAGAAATTTAATGATAATTAATAGACATGTCAAGGATGCCTACCGGATCAATGTTGGAAAAGTTGGGAACCGGTAATCGAAAAAGATACCGAACGTCGACGACGCGATGAACAAATCGAACCACCCAAATTAAAGATCCTCAACCTCCAAGGCTATTGGAAAAGTTAGAATAGGGGGGGATCAGGCCATCAGATCGCAAGGGGGAGAGAGAGATAAATGAGAGATATATAGGGAAGAGAGAGGAGTGTTTACGCGGATGGGGCCGGGGTGCACCGGCAACCCCAAGTGGAGACGGCTCATGGTAGTGCTGGGTGGAGGCGGCCGGCACACGGTGTTGGCGGGGCGGCGTCGGCTGCAGGCCGCGGGCGGATGGCGAGGCGGTGTCGATCAGGGAGGCGCCGGGCGAGGACGCGCACGCACGCGCGTGCATGGGCGGCAGGTGCGGACGAGGGCGGAGCTGGGCGCGTAGGACGGCAGGGAGGATGGCCGTGGGGTTGGCTGGTCTCCGGTGAGCGGTTGCATGGCGCGGCGGGATGGACCGACGGCTGTGGCTGCGTGCGGAGAGGCACGCGAGGGCGCGGGTGCGCGGTCACGGGAGGCAGGCGGGTGACATCGCGCGGCGACGGCCGAAGGCGGCCGGGCGCGGGGACGGGGCCGCGGCGGGGAGAGAGGTGGGCCGGGTCGACGGCTGCGGCCGCGGGCTCGCGTGGACACGCTGGCGCAGCGTGCGGGCGGTCGCACGGCAGAGGGCGGCGCGGGCGAAGGAGGCTAGGCGGCGGGACTCTGCGGTTGATGGCGGCGGCGGGCTGGTGGGCGTCTCGCGGACGGGGCAGTGCTTCGAAGAAGACGGCGACCGAGCGGCGGACATCAGAGGAGACGAAGAGAGCGACAGTTTAGGGTATCCGATGGAGAGAGAAAAAAACAGAAATAGTAAAGGAGAGATAAGGGAAGAGAGACGGCGGTTTTGGGTGGGATATCCGGAGAGAGGGAAAGGATAGAAGAGAGGGAGAGAGTAGCACTCACAAATATAATTAATCTCATATTAAATATAATAATTATTTTTAATTAAATAAAATACTCTAAACGTTACATCCTCATTCTAATGAGCGAACATATCAAGGGTCCAATGCTCCTACGGCTTAGGAAAACTCAATTCATTTCTCACTACATTTCAATAGAGATTTTAATGCAACAGAGGCATTCCCTGACTCTTGCCACTCTCACTAGGATGATATAGTTGGATGGATAGGGTTAACATCTTGATAAGAGGAAAGTGGGGAAGGTAGAGAAGACATTAGAGAGTGAAGATTTTTGAGACATTGGAAAGAAGACACTAAAACGTAGTAGGATTAGAGATGATCATCGTCCCGTTTTCTCCCAACGAGATCATCGCTGCCTCTTGAAACCTTCGCCCAGGATCCGAACCGTCCAAACGTCGGCTGGCATGGCACGCAGGGTGTAAATAAAATAAATCAATGTGTTCGACGGATATTTTGAAATTTCGTTTTATATAAATTTAATTCTATTTAATTATTATATTAATTAAATAAATTAAAATAAAAAAATTTGTCTTATCAAAAGAGTCGAATTTAAACAAAATTTTAGTCAGATAAACTCGTGAAGAACTAGATTAAATATTTTATTAAATATTTATTTTTAAAATTAAGTTATAAATATTAATAAATATATATTTTCATTTAAGTATATTAAATAATTTATAATTTAAATTAAATTTAAATTAATTTTTATAAATAAAATAAATCTAGAATTTTGTTAATAATTTTTCATTGATTGTGAGTTATAAAACAAATTTACATATAACTTAAATTTGAATGCAGATCGAACTTTAAATTAACTATTACTTAGATTAGAGTAAAACTCGACTTAATCAATAAATAAATTAAATTTGAACAAAAATTCAACAAACCCATTAAAACTCGCATTAAAATTCGTATAAAATAAATTAGTCAAACTTAAACTTCGTACTGTTCGACCCTACTCACCTGCACCCCTGGTGGCACGGGCGGTGGCCGTCTTAACGTGCGGGCACTGGCAGTGGCAGCGGATAGCTCCTCCGGAGTCCGGATCACCACACAAAAGCCGGCCCGAAAAGAAAAAGACCGGCAAAGCAGATTCCCCGCAACGGACCAAACGAAGGGATGAGAGAGAAAGAGGGAGAGAGATTACATGGAAATGGCGGCTGACGATGACGTCGGCCTGCCGGGAATCCAGATCCTTACCCGTCAAAGAAACTTCCCTGTTATCTCCCTCTCTCTCTTCCCTCTTCTCCACCTTCCTCCGCGAAGCTCCGAGCTGCGCGTTGAGTTTTCATGGAGTAGGCGAGCCAGAAAAGGACGGAGAGGAGCGGAGCTGCAGTCCCACCTTATGATGAGCTCCTCCGCCGTTTCTACTCCCTTCGTTCTCCTCCTCCTCCTCCTCCTCCTCCTGCTGCTGCTCCCGGACTGCGGCAGCGCCGGACCTGCCCGCCGCGACCTCCACGAGCCCCTCTTACCCATCGATTGGAGCCCCCCTCCCGGCGACATCTCCCTCCCCCCGCCCTCCCCCGACCATCCCTTCTTTTCCGTCACCCCTCCCCCTCCATCCACTGTACAATCTCCCCCCGCCGCAACCATTGCCGCCAATGTCCCTTCTGCAAATACTCCCCGGTCATCCCGCGGCAAGGCCTCCGCCGCCGTCGTCATCGCCGTCGTCTCTACCGCCGCCGTCCTCGCTCTTGCCGCCGTCGCCGCCTTTTTCCTCTGTCGACGCAGGGCCTCTACCCCCTGCTCTTCTGAGAAGCTGGGAGCCGCCGACAGTAGGTCCCGACGCCGGGTAATTCCCCGAGGGCGCACAGCCATCAGTTCCGACCTCCTCTACCTCGGCACGGTTGAGCCATCCTCTTGCAGGGTCGACAGCGTAGAGCGTAGCGCGTCGCCGTACCGGATGCTGGAGTCCGTGAGGACGATGGACCTGGCGTCGCACCGACCGAGCCCCGAGCTTCACCCGCTGCCGCCGCTCCTGGGGCCGGGCGCAAAGCAGGGCCCCAATCCAGCGCCGCCGGTGGTGCTTTCCGACGAAGATACTGCGTTCTGCACGCCGCAGAGGTCCTTAGCGTCTGTCGCCAGCGAAAGCCCCTGCAGCACGGCATCCCGAAGGAGCCTCCAGGTAATGGGGAAGGATATCGTCGTCTGCACGGTGGATTCGGTGCCGCCGCCGCCGCGGTCAAGACGGACCTCGCCGAGACTGCGTTTCTCCAGTTCCACCTCCGATGAGATCAAACATACTAACCCGTCGGCGCAAGCAACTCCACTGCCGCCGCCTCCACCACCCCCTCCCCCTCCTCCTCCTCCTCCCCCACCGCCGCCGTCTCTGCTGCAGCGGCCACCGCAGGCTCGTCCCCCGCCGCCTCCACCTCCACCGCTATCACAACCTGCGGAAGTTGGGGAAACAAGTAAACGGCCCTCGGGGGCACCTTTGACGCCGGCGCCTGTCCGTCCTTCGTCCAGGAGGCAGTGGGTGAAACCGATTCCCCCTGCGGATGTGCCGGTCCCTCTTGCAGAGATCGATGACAGAGATGGCGGCGATGCCTCTTCTTCCCGGCAATTCGAGCTAGACCATGATCCCAACGACGGCATCAACAGGAAACCCAGATTGAAACCCTTGCATTGGGATATGGTTCGTGCCAGTTCCGACCGAACGATGGTTTGGGACCATCTGAAGTCTAATTCATTCCAGTAAGTGCAAAAAAAAAATCGAAGCTTTGGGTCTATGCTCCATCGACCTGTTCGATGTGGTTGTAGAACTGATATTCTTATTGTAACTTCTCCATCTTTTTCAGGTTGAATGAGGACGTTTTCGAGAGTTTGTTTTGTAACTCTACAAATCCTGCACCAAGGGAAGGGAACAGAAGGGCAGTTCTGCTGCCGTCTAAGAAAGAAGACAGAGTTCTGGACCCCAAGAAGTCGCAGAATATAGCCATTCTCTTAAGGGCATTAAATGTAACATGGGAGGAGGTATCTGAGGCACTTTTAGATGGTGGGTTATACTTTTTTGGTTATATTGCATGGATCTTTTTTTCCTCATACATTTGTTTGGCCTTTGTTCTAATGAGCTTAGAAAATTAGTCAGTCAATCAGTCGACATACTTCATCATGTGCATCATCGTAATCATGTCATATGCATATATAGATACTTTAATTCTTTGTCGTTTCTATTGCTGAGCTGATGAGCCGAGCAGAAACACTTACATCAACCACCTCATGCCTTTGATGATATAGAAAGTATGATCTTAGCAAAGAAAGTGCTGTATATATGATGTCTCTCTTTTACTTGTGCCTTTTCGACCTTTTCAACTGCATAGTTCCCTCAACAGGAAATTCTGAGAGAATGGGTGTTGAACTTCTGGAGACATTGGTCAAGATGGCCCCAACTAAAGAGGAAGAGCTAAAACTTAGAGATTACAATGGTGATGTCTCAAAGCTGGGTTCCGCCGAGAGGTTCCTAAAAGCAGTGTTGGACATACCATTTGCATTTAAACGAGTTGATGCAATGATGTACAAGGCCAACTTTGATTCAGAAGTAAAGTACCTAAAAGAGTGTTTTAGATCTCTTGAGGTAACGATTTTATCCACCACTGATCTTGCTCTGCAAAGATAAAAACTGACATCATACATTATAATGAGATAATTTCCTGCTGTTCTAGAATCATTTCATACTTGTGATAATTTCCTGCTGTTCTAGAATCACTTCATGCTTTTTTTACATTTTTTATCTGTTCTTCAGGAACGTAGGATTTAGAGAGTAATTCTTTAGAAATATTCTTTGATATTACAGTTTGGTTGAAAAGTATTCGAGTAAATACATATGTGACTGTCTTTAAAAGCTTTTTTATGTTGTCATTTGTTTGATTTTCGGGTTTATATATATATATATATACATACATATATATGCCCATGTGATCACACCTAATTGCACATAGATCCCAACTGAAACCTATAATTCTATATAAACTTTAATATGTATGGTCATGTGTGAGAGAATATTGTTAAGTTTTTAAACATCCAATAACGTTCCTTATTATTGTTAAGTTTTTAACCATATACATCAATGGTTAGGTCTGTTGTCCATGCAGTTAATATTGTTAAGTTTTTAAACATTCAATAATGTTCCTTATTATTTTAGTGTGAGAGAGAAAACTGGGAGGAGAGATACTAACAGAAGAATGAGAAAGGGATGCATCGCTAAGAAGCCAAACACTTGAGGGAAGAGAAGAACAGAGAGGGGGAGTGTAGAGAATGGGGGATATACATATATATATATATATATATATAGAGAGAGAGAGAGAGAGAGGAGGGGGGACTCGGAATGGCGATCAGAGGGGAGAGGGAATGAGTGTTAAATCAATGTACAAGTTACAACATTATTCAATTTATCGTGGGCGCATAAAACAATAGGGTTTTTTGGAAGGGGTTTGTAGTTTAGGAGTAACTATGAGGTTTTATATGGGAGAAAAGCTCTATACTTTTTTATTAATGAAGATAATTCTCTGTGGAACTGATATATTGGCATTGTTTGTTAACCATTGATGTTTTATTTTTTTTGCATTTAACACATACATTGGAGCTTCTCTATTTAAAATGCTGTTCTGATCACATTAATACTGTACTTGTTCTTTTATTTGAATGCAGTTATCTGGTTGCATTTACCAGGTTAGCACCTTGAGTGCTTCATCAATTATTACTCAACTCACTGTACTTAACTATTGATGACTTGATCACAATAAAGCATATGGAACATGGACCTTCCATCTGGCACAAGGATCTTTTGTATATTAGCGTCATGTTTTCAGCAACTTTCCTGCCCTTTCTGGCACTTTGCTAGTATGGTCTAGTTTTTTACCAAATATTTTGGAAACTGGTTAACAGTCAGGAGGAAAAACATCAAAGCATCATTTGTTATGTGACACAAAGTAAGTAGACAAAATGTAACTGAAAATGTATACATGTTTGGATCTAACTACTCTAGATTGCTGATGAAAGGTGAAAAGAGAGTAAACAAGCTCTTATTTTGAGGTGTTACTAATTGTACATGTTAATGATGATTACTCCCAAAAAGCAAAAATATATTGTTAATGGTAAGTTCTGAGATCCTAATACAATCACTTGGTCTTTTTTGTTTTTGATTTTTTAGGTGGCATGTGAAGAGCTGACAAAGTGCCGTTTATTCCTGAAGCTTCTTGATGCAGTTCTCAAGACAGGGAATCGAATGAATGTTGGCACCAATAGGGGAGAGGCAAAAGCCTTTAAGCTTGACACACTACTGAAACTAGTTGATGTGAAAGGAATAGATGGCAAGACTACATTGTTGCATTTTGTGGTTCAAGAGATCATCCGTTCAGAATGTCCAGCATCTGAATGCACATTGGAAACTAATCCTTCAATCCTGAACAAAAGGAGAGAAGAACCCAAAAAAGGACTAAAAATGGTGGCAGGACTGAGTAAGGAACTTTCCAATGTCAGGAAGGCTGCTGGAGTGGATGTGGATGTTCTTGGTGGTTACGTCACAAAACTTGAGTCAGGCCTAGAGAAAATTAAGTTGGTTCTGCAGCTTGGAAGAATAAGTTCTCAAGGGAGGTTCTTTGAGACAATGGAAGTGTTCCTAATGGAAGCTGAGAATAAGATTGCTCAGGTTAAGTACGAGGAGAAGAGGTCTTTAGACTTGGTAAGAGAAGTTACAGAATACTTCCATGGGGATGCAGCGAAAGAGGAAGCCCATCCTTTTAGGATCTTTGTGGTAGTTAGAGACTTTCTTTCAGTATTGGACCAGGTTTGCAAGGAAGTAGAACAGACGCATGACAAGATGGTTGGATCTGATAGATCTTTCCGAGTACCAACCAGTGCCTCCTTACCTGTCCTTAGCAGATATGTACCCAGGAAAGATGGAAGTTCAGATGAGGATAGTTCTTCTTCTTAGACCAAGACACCTTCATATACCTTGCTTTAATCAGCTATACATAGGTATAATAACCCAGATGGCTTCAGATTTTGTCTTGCATAATGAGCCACGTGAAGGCTTTGAAAGGAGTGTCCATCTTCATTTTTGGAGCTGGAGCCTAGAAGTTTGTCACCTGCGATGTACAATATGACCATGCCAATGATGGTCAAGTGGTTCATTCATCAATCTGGTGACCAACCAAAGACAGTTTAGATGCTGAGGTATATTTATTTGACAGTGAATCTAGGAGGTGACTCAGTCTGACATAGTCACTTATTGAACCGCATGCTTTTTCGTTGTCAATTTGCAACATTCTTTTCCCTTTCATGTTTTCTTCACAGACAGGAATTGCTTTATAGTGCACAAGTGGGAGGGGGGGCATGAAAGAAGACATGTTGCCTTTGTAGTCTTCAGTGGTGCATGGTTCTGTTCCATGCCCATACACATGAGGACTCTGCTTTTGACATCACCTTGAGAGTGAATTATAGGCTGCTGAAGTGCTTCGGAACTGAATATGAAAAAAAGGGTTTCTTTTGCTAACCGAATTTTAGTCCATGGATCACTTGCAAGGCTGATAGTTGATACTCCATTATTTTTTTCCCATTTGATAGTTGCAAACTTTTAACTGCTTAATATTTGAGCACCCAAAACTCCACATTTGCAGAGCATTACCATGTCCCTCGCACCATAAACATTGCATCTGATCTCTACACCGATGATGTGTCCATGCAGTTAGTCGAGATGAATGAAATGAATTACACGTTTCAATATTGTCTGAGCCAAGGATTCCGGAATCGGAATCGGAATCGGAATCGGTTGGGACCGATTCCGATTCCGATTCCCAGAATCGGCCGATTCCGGCCGATTCCTGGGAAGGGAATCGATTCCGGAATCGGTCGGAATCGGGTTTTTTTTTGGATTTTTTTTTTCGTCAAAAAAATTCAAAAAATTCAGAAAAAATTCTAAAAAAATAGGAACCGAGTTAGAAAAATTTTAAAAAATCACCAATGCATGATATCCACAAAACCACATCATACAAATACTAATGAACACCAATTGAAGACTTGAAGACTTGAAAGTTAAGTACATGTTCCAATTCCATTTATTCAAATATCAAAGAGTTGATACATCATCAAAAAAAAAATTACATCATATCAATCGACTACCAATATCTAGGATAAAGATGTGGGTCGTCCTCCTCTCCCTGCTTTTCGTAACGCTCCTCCCTCGTGCTCAGTCTTGAATACTGTCCGGGACCATATCCATATGAAAATAATGCCGATGACATGCCATCAAGGTCGTATGGATCGGACTGCGGGACGACCGGGACGTAAGCAGAGGATGGTGGAGCTGGTGGTGTAATCCACTGCTGGTCAACCTGGCCAAATGCTGGATACTGTGGCTCCATAATATAAGACCGCGGTGTCGCTCATCCGGCGTGTAATACGGCTTTGGAAACCGTGAATCGGTGACTCACCGCCGCCGATGGCCGCGTCGCCGGTATACACTCCTCGTCATCATCACTCGAGGAGCGAGAAGGAGCTCGCGCATGCGTCATCCGGGCCGACAGACGCCCGACCTCTAACTTCCTTCTCTTTACCTCTTCACCATCTGCGAACTACCGTAAAGTCCGAACCCAAAGTTTTTTTCAACTTTGCAAATCCTCCCATTCTCCGTGCGATCACCTTTGTTTTCGTTCTCCCCGACCGCGAACGGGCCGGGTAGCGGCCGCCGGGACCTGCCGGAGCCGAGCCGGGGCCAAAGTCGCAGTGGTCGCCCCATACCGCCGGCGTAAGAAGGCCCCCGCCCGAGTCGTGGTAGTAGATGGAGGTGGAGCCGAGCATCCTCCTCGGCTTCAACACCATCCAACTCTCCTTCGCCTACGCACGGTCATCGGGATCAAACTCACCGCGCGATCCCCGGCTTCCCTCTCCTCTATCTAGAGACAAGTGCATGCTCCTCCTGGCACACCTGGTCCATGTCCACGTCCTCGGGTGGTGGTGTGGCGGAGGAATGCCTCTGCTCGTACGGGCCACCTGCGAACCGTGCAAATCGCTCCTCGCTGATCTTCTGCCGATCCTTGATGTTCTTTATGCGCGGCCCTCGTTATAATGACGAGAAGACCGACTTCTCCGGCCCGGTCCGAGGTCAACATGTTCCTCCTTTTGGTATGTATCGGGTTGACTGTCCTCCGGTTCCTCTCCCCGTGGGAGGAGCTGGTGCTCTGGCTCAGAATCCTGATACCAATGGCCGCAAGTGGATTCCATCCACTCCTGGTGTTCACCTGAGTCCACCACTCAGCTGCAAGAAAAACACAAGAAGAGAAAAGGAAAACAATTAGCCCATCATCAAGAATAACTTGTATGAAAAGAAAAGAAATTGCTCATCAAACTATTACTATACCAGGTGACACTTTGTCAACTGAATATTTCAGGTCAGCATCTGAGTATACACCGACCCTCATCTTGTACTTCTGCATCTGAAACATTTAAATAAAAAATTTAGTTGCCTGGTAATGCTAGTCCAAGGTATTTAATGAACTCTAACTTACTTCTATCTCAGCCTCTATCCTGTCCTGCTGAGATCGGCACAGCCGCTGGATAACTGCAAGTGTACCCCGCATCACCTCGTTGTCGTTCACCACCTGTCCTCCATATTGGATGCGGGGGTTCAAAAAATATCCTGCAAGATTTTATTAGTTAACACTGTGCATATAAAACAATTATATAGCAAGAATAACTTTTTTAACCAAGTAAGTTACCTGCAGCATGGACATCGTGGTGCAAGGTCTTGTCCCATCGGTCATCAATGATCTTCCACCACTTTTTGTAACCTCTGGGATTTTTTTCTTTAATTTTCAGCTTTGCCCGGTCCATAAGATCATACGGTGTGCCCATCCGGTCCCTCGTCATCCGAGTCTACCAACCTCAAGACAACTACCGGTGGCTCAATGATTGCCAAATAGTAGGCAATCCTCTCCCAAAACCTCTTGTCGGTGATCTCGCTTCTCGGACTCGACAAGAATCTCCAACTGCTCTTTTTGTCGTACGGGTTGTCCACCATATAGTTGTAATACTCCTCGATCGCGCGAACCTAACCAATGCAAATCCGTGCCGGTGTAAACTCTCCGTATGCAATGAAGTTCGTGGCAAATCGTGTCGGACCGGGCCCGACAAGATCGTGTCCTCTGTGTGAGATCTCGTGATATGTAGGAGGCGGGGATGCGAATAAATAAAGGAACCGATGGTCCGCGCCCGCCCGACAAGTGTAGATACACCCTCCTCCTTGCCTATATCCTCTAAAATGAGATCTATGGAATGTCGCACGGGGCACCCGTAAGATGTGCTTCCTCTTCTCCATCAACTTCCTCCCGGCCGCCTTATACGATGGTTCGTTGTCGGTGACAACCCGAACCACATTGTCCTCCCCGATCTCCTCCACCACCCCATCCAAATAGAGAAAAAAGGAAGTCGGCATTTTTTATCTTCTCATAAGCATCTACCGACTTCAAGAATGTAGTCCCCTCAGAACAGTACACCAAGAAGTTTATCATACTCCTCCTGGTGATACCTGTCCACCCATCGCACATGATTGTGCAACCCCTCTCCTTCCACACCAACTTGAACCCGTCCATCCACTCCCTCAACTCCTGGACCTCCTCATCCAAGCCAACTCCGTATATGTGTCTGCTGCCCGGGGCTTGCAAACCCGGTCCAGCCTCACCCACGGCATCCACCATCGTTTGGAAGTAGGGGCTGGTGGCTGCATGTGCTGGGATGCCTACATCAAGTTTAAAAAAATGGGATCAGGGTAAAATTAAGTTTTAGTAAATAAAACAGGCATAATGTCAAATTTAATGTAAAAAGTGATACCTGCATGTAAAAACCATTTGACAATGTGGCGAACGGCTCTCTTTGCGGCCCGTTCTTGTCGCCTTCACCCCTTTCATTGCCTCCTTTATCCCCATCTGCCCAGCACTCTGTTTTCTAAATAAATACTCGTCACTCGGTGTAAATCGGTCGCTGGTAGAAGTGGAACGGCGGTATGGCTCCTGTCTCCTGGGGTCAGGCTCTCGGTCCCGAGTAGGGCGAGCCGATGCTGATCGGCCCAAAGCTGGGTCAACTGCGGACCCGCACCCTCCTCGCTCCCCTCCTCCCCGTCCTCCTCCTCCTCGGCCCGATGCACGCTTGCTAGCGTGCCTAGCACGTCTCAGCTCGGAGTCCGTGGACTCGTCATCGCTCTCTGGCTCCGGCTGAGCTGCTGCCTTCCCCTTGCCTTTCCCTTTGGAGGTAGGCAAATCGCGGTCCCTCCTCCTCTCGAGTAGCTCGTCCTGCACCTCCTCCCTCTGCTCGACCCCAACAACCCGTTGAGAAGCTCTACCTGTCATGTATCCTCTCCTCTCCTCACTCTTCTCCCTCGGCACCTTGTCACATTTCTGTACATTCCCACCGTTCCGCAATATGTTGTTTCGGCGGAACACCCCCCGTTCATCTCCTTCCCGCACCACCTGCACTCCACCCTCTTCCTGACTAGGTCTACCATATGCCCGTGTTCCCAACCCACGTCGGAAGCACGTGCTGCTTGATCGGCCATTGCTTATATCTACAAAAATTGTAAACAATGCACTAAAATTGATTAAATAACATAAAAAATGATTTAGACGCTGTTCGGGAAGCAGACAACCCAAGTAACACACCATTCGGTATGTTTAAAGGGTTACGTAGTTGCCGGAAATCGTCGCAAAATAACGTACGGGATATCCGGAATTTTTCCCGTGCAAAATGAACTTAAACGGATAGTTTAAAACTTGGACGGACTTATTCGGTCGGAAATCACAAGGTTTAACGACGCTCGGACTCGTCGGAAACGCGTAAGAATGGACGTACGAAGTGTTCGGCGAAGAAATCTTACCAAAAATTGGTCAAAGATCGAAGAAGACGTTGATTCAAGGCGGATCGGAGCTTGGATCGGCGGAATCGGCTGAAGGAATCGGTCCGAATCGCTGGAATCGCCGGAATCGCCCAGGGAATCGCTGAAATCGCCGGAATCGGTGCTGAATCGCTCCCGGATCGACGGATCGCTGCCTGAATCGCTCGGATCGACGCCTGGATCGCCGGATCGATGCCGGAATCGCTGAGGAATCGCCGCGGAATCGCCGGAAATGAGCCCTACCGCCGCGGGATCGAAGGAATCGACCGCGGTGGTCGATTCCGGCCCTTTTAGGGCCGGAATCGGTTCGATTCCCGGTCCAGAATCGAACCGGGAATCGAACCGGGGCCAGTTCAACCGGTCTTCCATCGGAATCGGTCGGATCGACCGATTCCACAACGAATCGGTCGGAATCGGATCGATTCCGACCGATTCCAGTCGATTCTTACCGATTCCGCGGAATTATTCCCGGAATCGGTCCTTCCGCCAGGAATCGGATCGGTATCCACCGATCTGATTCCGGAATCGGTCGGAATCGGTCCGATTCCACCGATTCCGTAATCTATGGTCTGAGCACATTTATAACGTGATCTTGGGTTCCCGATATGTTCAAAGTTTTTTTTTCTTAATTTTGTTGTGGCAAGCCCTAGATTAGTGTTCCACTTGCTTCCCAATGGCCTTGCTTGAAGGCACAGTTCCATCTTAAATGCTGTCTTGCATCGTTGGCATTGCATGGGTCTTCGCAGCTGGGGCACTTGACATGTAAATCATGTGTTTCAGAGCTTTCTAATGTGTTACCAAACAATTGGGAAAAAAGCCAAGCAACTTCATTCCCACAGTTTACTCTGTCGACAACTCTGAACTTGACAGCTCAAAAGGCAAAGCCCCCTCTTCCTTTTGCCCATTCATCTTCCCTCACCAGGTGATGCTTTTGCCAAGAGAAAGTGGCCGGGCATGGAGGTGGAGTGACAGGCATGCTTGGAAGGGGAGCCGTTTAGGGTGAAAAGAGGGGACCTTTCTTAGCTCCATACTCTTTTATCGCTTCCCAGTGGATCTGCCAAGCTTCATGGGCTCCTTTTGTTCTCTCTCATCTTCAACAAAGTTTTAATCCCAAAATACCTAAAGACAAATCATGAGATTTTCTTAGATCTGCTCTAAAATTTTAGGTTTTCTGTCTTTTCTTCGGATGTATTATGATCTACTATGATAGAGCCACAACCACCATTTAACAACCGAGGGTGGTGACAAAAAATAGATTTTATCTGATGTAAGATTAACTCAAGGAAAGAACTGTGTTCTTGATACAAGGACATGCTTTCTAGTCTGAAATCCCCCGGTGTGTATGCATCCATGGTATGGAATAGAAGAAAAATGAGAAACTTGAGTACTTTTTTGTCGGATGAGGCTACATGTGCAATTAGGTCTAGCGCCTGTGGAGCTTGAAAAGCCTTCAAGTACGATATGCCTTCAAGGGTTCGATGTGCAGGGCAGTGTTGTGACGCCGTGCGGAAGAAGAAAAATGGGGGGAAAAGAGAAAGAGTCCGGATTACATTTCTTTATTTAATATTTATTTGTAATGTGTATGGTACGTAAAAATAGCACATGTCCATGTATACAAAAACTTCCAAGTTTGCATCAACTTGAGTGCAAATGGCTCAATACCCCATGGAAGTCACCGTCGCCTATAACAAGGTAGCCCACGCGCAGTATCGTCGACAATAAAAAGACGACGTTCTCTTCATCGTCTATTGTGCGTGGGCTGGGCTCCAGTCGTCTATTTTAATAGCCGATGTTAATCCATCGTCGGCTATTTTTGTACCGTCGGCTATGTTTACTGTTGGACATCCGATTTCTTGTTAAATAACCGACATTAATGACTATGGGCTTTTTTAGTATAGACAACAACGATGAACGTTGGCTATTTGGGATAGCCGATGGTTATAACTATTATCTATTAAACATATTTATCACAAAACTACAATAAATAACTATTGTTTATATAATATTATATTTGATATTTAGACATTAATAATTATCGAGAGATACTTAAATGATAATTAAAAATTCATTTTTAATTTAATCATTCAAATACTAAAATATTTATAACCAATATCTATATCTATAACCATAATAAATACAAAATTAAATTAAATATAGGCATTGTTAACAATAAAAGCCATAATTTATTTTACACAAAAATTTAAAAAATTAACAACGGTGTTCAATTATTATTGTTTACCGGAAATGTTGGACAAAATTGCACTGACAAAAACATTAAGGCATAAACATAAACAAACTCTTTAACAAAAAATTATAATAAGTAAAAAAACAAATATTACACATTTGTCCTCAAATAGTACATCCAAAACAAACATTTTTTTGAGATGTCATCTTTGTCAAATATAAAAGAGCAACATGTGTAGAAAAATTAATCTAACACAACATTGCTCATCTACATATCCATAAAACATGCAAGCAGGATGGTGATCACATTTGAGACTCCAAGATATTATAAATGTGAGCAAATCTTCCATCTATCCAACATCTTCATAAGATAAGTTCCTGTTAAAAAAGAATCAAAGAACACAAATAAGAGAAGGAATAAATTCCAAAATAGACATAAGTTTTCATCATTAATCTAACATAACATAGCTCTTTTACATTTGAAATTTAAGATATTATAACCATCAACGTCTTCCATCTCAACAAAGTTTTGGGTAAATTCAGTCTCTTCAACCAACTCTAAATTGCTGTTAAAAATAAACAAAGAAGACAAATAAAGGTGGTAACAAATTCTAACCACCAAAGTCTTCATAATCTACAAATAAAGGGACCTCATGGTGGTTGAATATGTAGCTTAAAAGTCAAAAATGTCTGTTTGATTCAATGACTAACACTAACCTGTACAAATCAATCTCTTGCATAGTTGAGCAATTAGATCTAATGTGGATCAAACCATCATCATATATGTTCAAACATATCCCCATTTTCAAGATAAAAAGCTTGGAACATCTTGATATGGCCTTCGGTCCTGCGAGCAATACATAGCATTAGGTCGCTATGATAAAATGATTCAGTTGGCATCATATATCACCATAATCTATAAGAGATTTATCCTCCAAAGGAGAAACTTCAATCCTGACAACCATCTAATTTAATGGATTGTAGCTTCGAGGATTTCTGCAACCTAATGGCAAGAGAGTTTGATACCTGCATCAAGCTCATACATAAATGACTTTGCCATAAAAGCATGCTTCCACTCAACAGGAAAATTGCATAAGAACTTGGACTTACTGGTCCACAATAAGCTAGAATTAGCTCACATAAATTTGTAGCTCATATTAATGAGGATAATCCAAGATGACCAAGTTGCTTACGGTATGATAAGTGGACCTGCAACATTGTAAAAAGTAACAATGACCAAATTAGACAATATATGAAAGAAAGAACTCATACCGGAGACAAGTCTTCCCGGAATAATAGAACATTCTTCCTAAAGATCTAGTGAATCATAGAGGTGATAACTTCAGATTGCGACATGTCATTGTAAGAGAAGCCACCTTGCACATTGCTCCAAGAACATCTACTAAATCACAAGAAAAGTTGGTTGGTAGTTTGGCAGCTGAGTAAAATGCACAAGTAGGCGAATCATATCAACCAACTGGACCGGTTAATGGGCCTATTATAAAAAAAGATGTAAGTTAAGGAATAAAACTGCAACTTCTTGAATAAATGTGCAATCCTTCAAACCTAAGAACACCAGTTAAATGTTGCAAATGTTTTTATATGAATAACCCAAAGTTTTTAAAATTAAATAGCATTGCCTGTAAAAAATATCCTCAAACATAGATTATGGAAAATTAACAAGGATTGACCCCCTCATATAATGAGGTCAGAAATCTGAAGTGGACAGTTAAATTTCCTGGATTCTACAAAGGGGGCAGGGCATCATTTGACTACAAGCTTAACAACTACAAAGTTTCTTTTTTGTAGCACGTCATGAACATATATGATGTAAACAACATGGTTATGAGAAGGTTCATACAAAATTTACTACTAGGATCAATAAATAAAGAAAAAGTACCATCAGCTTTTCCATACAACAAGTTTTACCAATGAACACTGACTTAAATTCAAAAAGGGTCCCACAAAGTAATATATAAAAATGTAAAAGATATGAAGAATTTTGGACCAAAAATATTGGATAGCAGCCAAGTCAATCAATTTGTTTTCTTACAATAACTTTTCATGCTCCTCATGAACATCAAAGAAGTTAGGTTCACTCGTATAGCATGCCAGCATTGGTGATGCGGGACGGGAGAGGAGGTGCCGCCATTCCCGCGCGCGTTGTCGGGCCCGAGGTTGCTGCACCGAGGTGATGGGGTGTTGAACCGGATCGAAAGGGTGTTGAACCGATCCAGAACCGTGCTGAACCGCTTCGAATCAGGCTGAAAACTGCTGAACCGGGCCGGAAATCCACTGAACCGGACCCCACGGCCGCTGAACCGGGCCCATAACTGCTGAACCGGTCCCAAACGACCTTGAACCGGCCCTAAAAGGGGTTGAACCGGCCTTGAACCTGTCTGAACCGGGTCCAGGAAGGCTGAACCAGCCTTGAACCGGTCTGAACCGGGTCCAGGAAGGATGAACCGGCCCCTGGATGCCTGGACAGGTGTGAACCGGGCTCAAACCGGCCGCTGGGCCGCGGACCGGTCAGGCGCAAGCTAGCCGCGGCGAACCGGTGGGCCGTCGCCCGCTCGCGTGCGCTAGGTGGGGTTCGTGGCCGCCCGGGGCGGCGCCGCGCGACCGCGCGACTAACTCCCCCAGGGGGGTCGTGCCAGGCTGCCGGGGCTCGATCGAGAAGAGAGAGAAAGGGCGAGCAGCCGCGGGGCTCGTGGCGGCTCTGCGAGGCTCCCGACGGCGCCAGAAGGGGGCGCGACCTTCGTCTCCGCACACGGCGGACCCGGCGGCCTCAGCGGCGGCAGGAACGGAGGGGGACCTCGGCAGCAGCGGCCGGAAGCTCCAACGGTGCCGCCCCTTCCTTCTCTTCTCTCCCCCTTCGTCGTCGTCGTCGGCTCGGGCCGCCGGAATTGGCACCGCACGCAGGATCTCCGACAGTCGACGGAAGTGGGGTTGAGAGTCCGGGCTCACCGCGGCTCAAGAGGGGGAAAGGGGGTTCGGGAGGCTCCGTGGGAGGCCAAAGGCCCTGTGGGAGGGGTGCTCGTGGGTAGGGGTGGCGTCTAGAGGATGTGGTGGTCGGTTTAGGGCTTGCGCAGTGTCCGCGCGGGTGCAGACGGAACCGGAACAGGGGGGGTCTGCCGCAGGGGTTTCCAGCGGGGGAGGGGAGACCATAGGGGTGAAGGGGGCTGCTGAAGGGGTCGAGGGGAGGTGAGGGACTGAGGTGGGAGGGTCCGGACGGACCTAGGGCAGGATCTCGACGAAGGCATCGACGGAGGTCGGAAACATGACGGGACAGGGGGGAAGGAGGCACCGGACCTAGCTCCGGAGGTGAGGAGGAACACCGGGAAGGGGAGGGGAGAACCGGGAGCACCCGGAGGTGGGGGAACGACGCCGACATCGGAGGGGAAAGGGGGAAAACGGGAGAGCTTCTTTCTTCAAAACATCCATCTCTCCTTTCATTCAAAGACTTGGGCTCTTTAAATAGAGCTGGACATTACAAGACGGACCTCTAAAAACCCTAATTACATATATGTCCTCTAAAGGACTAAAATAAAAAAGAAGGACTCAAAGGACTCTAAATAATCAAATAAAATGCATAAAAATAAAAATCTAATACTACGAAATAAAAGAAATAAATACGTCATCTCCGCAAGACCCGGAAGACGCTAACTCCAAACAAACGGACGATCCGGTCCGTACCGGTCCCCATCATTCTCCTCCGGTTGCGAAAAACTCGTCCTCGAGTTTTGTAGTGCCGTATGATCAACATGGTCACTACTGAAACTGAGGATGGCGGTAGTGCAGCTCGGGTGATGATGAAGCGGGACCGGGAAGCTCCAAGGTGACCGCAGAAGGTGACCCAGACGGTGTCGTGAGTGCTGTCAAGCTCCAGGTCTAGGTACTCTGTCGAGTCAACTGTACGCGGATCCTCTGAAGTAGGCGTCTCTAGTACAACGTCGGTGGTCAACTCTGTCAGCAGCTCCATAACCTGTGCTGTCAACTCGGTCAGGATGGCTCGATCGGTCTCAGCCTCGACAAGGTGTCACTGCTCTGTCGTCAGCTCAAACTGTAACACTGTAAGCTACTCAGTCAGCTCAACCTCGATGGCTCTGTCTGCCTCGGCATCGATGGTGCACTGCTGCTCGTACTCGCGGCAAGCTCGGGTGGCCTCATAAGCTACCTCGATAAGCGTGTCGGTCGCTCCTCGTGCACGAGCCACCGGGCATAAGTGTTGCCGATGCGCATCGGCTCTCTCGGTGCTGCGTACTCCTTGGGCCGCAAGGTGGCTTTCAAGCGAGTGTCTCCAAATCTGCCTGCCGATCAGCTAACCACTCTGAACCCAGGATGAGACAGTGCCCGTAGGGAACTATCTCGCACTAGGCATCTTCTACATACCACACTGTCCATGGTCTAAGTCGGCCTCTGACAATACGAGCAAACTTGATGTAAGCTCGACCATCCTCGACCACCTGATAATCTGGAGCGATCAACTAGAAAAGAGACTGCGAGATGACGCTGCGTGAAGAGCTGGACAGAAATGTCATGGTGTGCACCTCCACCGATAATGTGATGTCGAAGCTGAAATGTCGATGTCCCGCGCAATGTAAGGATCCCGACTCGTGGAAACAAGTCGGCACCAGCTCTGATACCAAACTGATGCGGGACGGAAGAGGAGGTGCCGCCATTCACGTGCACGTCGGCGGGCCAGGAGGCTGTATCGAGGTGAGAGGGTGCTGAACCGAACCGAAGCCAAGCCGAACTGAACTGAAAGGTGCTGAAACCGACCTTGGACCGCGTTGAACCGCGTCGAACGGAGCTGGAAACTGCCGAACTGGGCTTGAAATCCACCGAACTGGACCCCACGGCCGTTGAACCGGGCCCACAAGTGCTGAACCGGTCCAAAACAGCCCTGAACCGGCCTTAGAAGGGCTGAACAGGCCTTGAACCGGTCTGAACCGAGTCCAGGAAGGCTGAACCGGCCCTGAACCGGCTCCTGGATGGGTGAACCGGGCCTAAACCGGCCTGAACCGGTCTATGGAGCGTCGAACCGGCCCTGAACTGGCGACCGGCTCGAGTCTGGACGCTAAACCCGTTGGGCGGACCGGTTGGGCGAAGGAAACCGGCTGGACTGGGGCCGACTGAGCCGGCGTGCGAACCGGCGTCACTTAAACCCGTCGGGGGGGGACGTGGCCGCCGGGGCGGCGCCGCGCGACCGCGACCACCCCCCGGGGGTCGCGGCATCTTGCCGGGGCTCGATCGAGAAGAGAGAGAGAGGGCGAATGGGGGCGGGGCTCGTGGCATCTCTCCGAGCCCCCGACGAAAGGGGGGGGGGGGCGGCCGGCGGCCGGAGGTCCCGACGGCGCCGCCTCTTCCTTCTCTTCTCTCCTCCTCTGTCGTCGTCGGTTCGGCCCGCCGGAAATGGCACCGCTCGCAGGGGGTCGTGGCAGGCTGCCGGGGCTCGATCGAGAAGAGAGAGAAAGGGCGAGCGGCCGCGGGGCTCTTGGCGGCTCTGCGAGGCCCCCGACGGCGCCAGAAGGGGGCGCGACCTTCGTCTCCGCGCACGGCGGACCCGGCGGCCTCAGCGGCGGCAAGAACAGAGGGGGACCTCGGCAGCAGCGGCCGGAAGCTCCAACGGTGCCGCCCCTTCCTTCTCTTCTCTCCCCCTTCGTCGTCGTCGGCTCGGGCCGCCGGAATTGGCACCGCACGCAGGATCTCCGACAGTCGACGGAAGTGGGGTTGAGGGGCCGGGCTGACCGCGGCGCAGGAGGGGGAAAGGGGGTTCGGGGGGCCCCGGGGGAGGCCATAGGCCCTGGGGGAGGGGGGCGCGTGGGTAGGGGTGGCGTTTAGAGGATGTGGTGGTCGGTTTAGGGCTTGCGCGGTGTCCGCGCGGGTGCGTACGGAACCGGAATGTGGGGGTCTGCCGCAGGGGTTTCCAGCGGGGGAGGGGAGACCGTAGGGGTGAAGGGGGCTGCTGAAGGGGTCGAGGGGAGGCGAGGGACCGAGGTGGGAGGGTCCGGACGGACCTAGGGCGGTGATCTCGACGAAGGCGTCGACGGAGGTCGGAAACATGACGGGACAGGGGGAAGGAGGCACCGGACCTAGCTCCGGAGGTGAGGAGGAACACCGGGAATGGGAGGGGAGAACCGGGAGCACCCGGAGGTGGGGGAACGACGCCGACGTCGGAGGGGAAAGGGGGAAAACGGGAGAGCTTCTTTCTTCTTCAAAACATCCATCTCTCCTTTCATTCAAAGACTTGGGCTCTTTAAATAGAGCTGGACATTACAAGATGGACCTCTAAAAGCCCTAATTACATATATGTTCTCTAAAGGACTAAAATAAAAAAGAAGGACTCAAAGGACTCTAAATACTCAAATAAAATGCATAAAAATAAAAATCTAATACTACGAAATAAAAGAAATAAATACGTCGTCTCCTCAAGACCCGGAAGACGCTATCTCCAAACAAACGAACGATCTGGTCCGTACCGGTCCCCATCAATTGGCCAATCCCAGTAAAAATTCAGACCCTGCAATTCCTGAATATGATTTGAGAAATACTGATCTTGGAGTCTGGCCCATATTTGTTAGATGGTCTAAGCCAAGCTAGGACAAAGGAGGGAGTAGTGCTATTAATCAAAATGAAACGGTAGACTGGAACAAAGAACTTGACTGCAGCTGGTCGAAAAGGTGTCTCCCCATGGTTCATTGCAAGACATAGATTATAGAGAAAGAGTTGTCAACATGCTATGATGATAAATCTTCGAATTTTGCTCAACTCATAGTTGATGAAGATATTGGCTAATAAAAGAAAAAAATACAGTGGATTGCATAGATTAATACCATATTGACAAGCAAGGATATGTATTTGTGCAAAGAGAGCATAAAGATGCAATAAACAAGCTTCTGGATGACCTGTGGCTTTTTTGCCCCTTTTCTATCAATCAATTCAACTAAAAAAGGATTAGTGATATGAGAAGGCGCTTAACATTCTAGTCAATACACAAAGATTGGAGATTCCTAAGCTTAATTTATTACAGATGTATGATAGAATTTTTTGGCACTTTTACCAGAGGTTTCGACTACACAAATGAGGCAGTCGACGACAAGGTACTTGCCAGGGAACTTCTTCTCCCAGCCGTCGAGCATGGCGAGCTCCTTCTTAGTGAGGCATCGCACATCCGGCAGCGTCTTTCACCGGCGGCGATTGTGCTCTGCCAGCCGCTTCCTGCAGCTGCGCTTCCCCTGATCGAACTCTGAGAGCACGTGGAACCTGCTGCACTATTGGCAGAAATGCTGAGTGAGGCCGTTTGCGTGCAATAGGCGGCCCCGAGGCCATAATAATCCTTGCTGGCAGGGATGTCGTAGATGTTGCCGTTTATGGTAACATAGATGAGCTTTACCTCGTTCGTGCCGTCGTAAGCCTTCAGTTCCTCTGTCGGATGACCTGTAGAGCTTCAGCAGGCATAGGGTCGTAGCCATAGACGAGGGCTCCGAGGAGAAGCTTCAAATGCTTGGGGATTCCAGAGGCGATGGTGGGGGATTCCAGAAGCCGGAGGAACAGAGGGTCGAACAGGTAAAACGGGGTGAATGCAAAAAAGTTGAAATTAGGGAAAACCCTGTTTACGCGGTTATTTAAAAGATGACGAAAATTTGAAATTTTAGATGCCCGGTTTAATTTTGACTTAGGCAATGGAAAGTACCATCGCCCTTCTTTATCAATAGCCCACAGCGTAATGTATCACGTGGCCTTTTCAGCCTTTTGCACTAGTATGTCCTTTTGGTGTTACCTTTGTCAGTATATCAGCAAGTTGCTCAGAACTAGATACATATTTGGTGTTGATTAATCTGGAATTGATTCTCTCTTGAACAAAGTGATAGTCTAATTCAATGTGTTTTGTTTGTTCGTGAAAAATAGAATTTTAAGAGAGGTGTATGGTAGTTTGACTATCACATAATAAATCAACTGTTTAAACTATAATTTCCAAAGCATTCAAAAGATATGTCAACAAATAAATTTCAGCTACTTTTGCTACCATAGCTTGGTACTCAACTTTTGCAGAAGACTGTAAGACTGTGTTGGTTTTTTAGTTTCCATGATATTGGACTATCACCTAAGTAAACAATGAAACCAGTTGTTGACCTCCTTGTGATTGGGCATGAACCTCAATCAACAATAGTAAATATTTTGAGACAATGATGTATTAGATTTGAGGAGAATTCTTGTTAGGGCTAAATTTCAAATATCTAACTACATCCAAAGCTGCTATCATATGAGTTTGTATTGGCTCTATCATAAATTAGCTGAGTAAGTTGACTACAAACCTAATGTTTGGACGTGTAACAGTTGGATATAACAATCGTCCCACATGCCTTCTAAATTGTCCAAGATACATCTTGTGTTTTTTATCAATGGGTGTTTCGTATACTTTCTTTTATTCAAAAAAAATTCCTGCACTTGACCTTGCAATTTCATTGCTCAAATAGTTAGAGCTTTACCCAGATCCTTAATGTGAAAAACAGTTTGTAATCTATCTTTAATAGATGCCATCAAATTATGATGATTGCCGGTAATTAAAATATCATCTTCATACACAACTATAGTAGTAAACAAATCACTTTCTTTGTGTGTAAACAAGAAATAATCTACTTTTGACTAGTTGAAATCAAAACTGTGCAATGTCTTGGCCAATTTCGCATACCAATTTCTTGATGCATGTTTAAGTCTATATAAATAAATTTATAATTTGCATACAACTTGCTGATTATGTTGAGGATGCCTAGGGGGCAATTTCATACATACTTCCTCATCTAAATCTCCATGCAAAAAAGCATTTTGAATTCCCAGTTTATAACGGAAGCTACACATAAAATACACCTCATAGTGACAAGTATAGCAAGTGGTCCAAATGTTTTGGGATAATCCAATCCCTCTTAAGTGTGTAAAACCTTTGACCAATAGCCTTGCTTTGCATCAAGAGATACTACCATCAAAACTGTATTTAATTTTGTAAACTCACTTACAGTAGATTTCTTTTTTGTTCCTTTGGGAAATAAAATTTTCTTGCTGATTTATAAGTTGTTGGTTCATATTTCTTTGAAAGACTTGATAGAAAAGTCAAGTGTTTGACTAAATAGTTGGAATAAGTGGATTGAAGAACTAAACAACCCCGCATTGTTGGCCATGGCATTGAAACTTGTTATATAATCATTTAGATAGATAGGCATATTTTTGTTTCTAAAACGTCTCCGATGGGTGTTTTCTGTTTGTGATTCAAGTTTATATGACTATTCAAAAATCTGATTGTTATGGTTTTGGGATTTTGTTCATCAATAGAAAAAGGAATAGGAATATTGATGGTATCCTTGTGATCTTTGAAAAGAAAATTGTGCTCATAGAATACAACATCTTGACATGTGAAAACATGCTTAGAATTAAAATCCATTAACTTGTATGTCTTTTGATTTGTTGGATATCCTAGAAACACACAAGCTTTATCTCTAGGCTCAATTTTATCACTTTGTAAATGTCTTGTTGACGAATAACAAAGACAATCGATGTTTTTGAGAAAGTTGTAATTAAATGTTTTATTAAACAATTTTTTATATGGTGTTTGTTGATTAAGCATTTTTGTCAGATGTCTATTTATTAAGTAGGCTGTAGTAAGCACACTCATTCCAAAAAGTTTTGGGTGAGTTGGATTGAAATCTAAGGGCATGAGCTACATCAAGTAAATGTCTATGTTTTCTCTCAACTATCCCATTTTGTCGGGAGGTATAGGCACAAGGTAGCTCATGATGTATTCCTTATTCACTCAAATGAGTATTTAAATATTTATTGAAAAATTCTAAATCATTATCTGTCCTTATCCTTTGAACATTTTTTGAGAAAGTTATAATAATAAGAGATATCAAATTTTTAAATATTTTTGGTATTTAAAATTTAAATCTAAGCATGTGAACCCAACTGAAATGTGTAAGGAATCAATACATGATATCAAAAAAAAATTTGATTCCTTAAAACCATGATCTTTGCCTTGGTCGATGCCAAACTAGTAAAATCGAGAATCAAATATGAAGTAGAACGAGATACTTGCCTAAAACTATTCAAGTGTAAAATATTTAGTAGTATTCGCACGATCTGCTTCAATAGACGAGTTATCCTTTCCTTCAGGCCTCTAGAAACCTTCCAGATCCAAATTTGATTATGGGATATCACCTTTTAGAGAAGAGAGGAGGGAGAGAAGCTGCTTGGGATGTGCTCCAACCTTATGACTTGTTAGGGTTTGGCTTCATAAACTATTTATTTATAGAAGATATAATTTTTACAAAAATCCAAAACTTCTATAAAGTTACATCCGATAACAATTTTATGCCTTTCTTATTTTAAAAGGTACAAGCCACATCCTACGATCCCAAATACTTTAGGAAGTTAAATAACATCCATTGAGCCTTTTCATCATCAATTACCACACATATTTAAATCTTCATTCATACAATATCCTGGTCGGTCAGGGGTTCGGCATCAACTGTCAACCCCTAAATATTTCGACTATATGGGATCCTGTACTGGGGGTCGGATCAATTGGAAAACTCATTATACAATAATCCTAAATACCTTGTCTAAGAATTTAGAGTACTATTTCATAGGACATTCTCTCTATTCTACTAAGAGTGAACGATCCCTTATTGTCCACTCAATTACTTTCATCAGATTTCTCTTGCACCCAATATATCAACTATACCGGACCATCAAGATGGTGATCCATAAGTTAATAATCAAAGTATAAGATATATCCGATAAGACATCTTTGGCGACTCAAGTCAAAGATCCAACCGTGCTATTGAGATGTAAGAATAACCTGATAGATAATTTGGTAAGATACCGATCAAGTTTTCCTAAATTGGTTAGTTCGATGAACTCATTCCACTAATGAGCACTTATGTGTGTATCTCAGTGTTACCACACTAATGACTAATGAGATCGGTCATTCTCATCACATGAGAAGACATCACACACATTAGTCTATCCGGATCATTGATGTCCCATCTTAAGGATCCTATGACTAGAAACATTTAGATCACATACCTCTAGATGATTGATCTCATTATCATGATATTATCATGATTCAATAACCATCGCATGTGATCAAGGACTTCCTTACGATGTACGTTTCTAATAAAAATTAGTAATGAAGTTTTGCCCATTTAATTGAATGAGATATTCTTGACAATCTCGAATCATATTATATATGATTGGCTTATAAGACATACATTTCTATCAATATTCTACTTACACTAAAGTCAATCACCCATCTGGCTGATCCCCATCAACTTAAGGTGAAACTCAAACACTCTTTGAGTAATTGTTTCAGTTAGTGGATCTGTAATGTTATTAGCTGATGATACTCTATCTTGAATTATATCTCTATAAGCTACATTCTTTCTAATTCTATGGTATTGCTATAGAAGTTTTAAACTTTTAATGAAACTTTGGTCTTACTCCATTATTTTTCCAAAATAACGATACACTTTCAGAAAAGGTTGAGACAATCCCATAAGTTAGATGAACATCATCTGGTCTGCTTCTCAAGCAATATACAGCCATTATGCAATATACTTTAGATTAGTTGTAGAATTAGCAGTGTTCTCTTGCATGGAACTCTTCTAGCTTACTGCACCACCATTATTTAGACTTATTATCAGACTTATCTGATTAGAAGCTTGTGTTTATAAAATCACAGGACTTCAAGTCTTATCCTCCATACATTAGATATACATTTTTAATGCTTCTCATGTACTCAAGGACACATCTCTTAATTATCTAGTGACTCTCACATGGATTTACTTGATGAATGCTCATAACACTTAGAGCATTAATGAAGTCATGTATGTAGCATCACAAATGTGATAGACCCTTTTACTAAAGCATAAGGGCACTACTCATGTGATCTCGTTATCTTTCAAAAAGTCTACAAAGACATCTCTTTAAAGAGATCAACCTCATACTATAGGTAAGAAACCTATTTTGGAGTTTACCATGTCAAACCCTTTGACTATGGTAACTACATACATTAACTGGGTGAGATCAAGCAACATTTTAGATGTATCTCCATAGATCTTAAAATCCATATTTAGTTTGGAAGATTAATTTGATAATTAGACTCACTAATGATAACATACCTACTTCATTCTTAATGAGTAGTGTGTTATCCACATATCATGTCAAGAAGATAATAGCACTCCAACTTATCTTAATTGAATACACAAGGCACCTCTTTGTTTACAACGAAGTCATAAGATTTAATCTCATTAAACCTTATCTACTAACTATGAGAAGTTTTACTTTAGTCCATAAATAGATCTTATACACACTATTTGGATGTTATTGAAACATAATTCTCAAAGGTTGTATCATATACACTTGTTTCTCTAAGTACCATAGAGAAACGCTATCTAAACATCCAATTGACATATCCTATAGTCATAGTGTGTGACAATCAAAATGCGAATGGATTAAATCCATGGCATAGCTAAAATGGTCTTATCATAGTCAACAATTTCACTTAGATGATGTCCCTTTTAACTATCCTTACTTTGAGGGTCTCTACCTTCAAATCCACTTCATTCTATTGTTTTAGTGATCCATTTATACACTATAGATACTAAATCCTTAGTTGGTTCAATCAAGCTCTAAACTTGATTAGA
Source organism: Cryptocoryne crispatula var. balansae (assembly GCA_036172225.1). Taxonomy (NCBI): domain Eukaryota; kingdom Viridiplantae; phylum Streptophyta; class Magnoliopsida; order Alismatales; family Araceae; genus Cryptocoryne; species Cryptocoryne crispatula. The sequence continues at coordinate 31,787,770 of CM069929.1, read as the reverse complement.
ATAGATAGAGTTTATATCGGATTTTATTATTTCTTCCCATTTTAAATCAATATTTCATTGCTTCAATATAGATCTTAGGATCATTATCTTTTTATCTTATGTTTCATTTCTTCTATCAAAGATATGTCCCACATATCTCTTAGGTTGATTGGACAAAAGAAAAGATCTAAGATTTTCCCTTGTATAATTATTAACATGTACTATAATAAAAGTGTCCTTGGGTTGTGAGACTAGAACACCTTTCATTTATACTTTGCTTCCACTATCTTTCTTAAGGAGGGACTCTTCCTCTAGAAATATGGTGAGATGAGCAACTTATACCCTTCTCCCTAAAGGTGGCATTAATATCCTTAAGTTTTTTAAGCATATCCCACAAGCCAACACTTTATAATCTTATATTCCAACTTGATAAGGTTATACTTCTTCACTAAGCTAGACATTCTGAAACCTTAACTTGCTTAGGGTCAAGTTTTAACCCCTTTATATATTCTATATGGAATAATTGGAATAGACTTGGAAGGTATCAATTTAAAATCAAGTGCCTATATTGAGTACTAACCTCTAAATAGACAAAGAAGAATTTTACAAAGGTTGTCATTATCCATATTATGTCCTACACAATATGACTTCTCATTTTAACTGCGCAATTAAGCTAAAATGTATAAGAGGTGTCCATCAAAATTAGATTCTACTATCCTTCAATTATGTGTGAATTATGTACTTAAGTATTTCCCTCCTTAATCTTATCAAAGAGTTCTAATACTCCTTCCATTAATATTTCTACTTCATTCTTAATCTCAAGTAATTTCTCAAATGTTTTTTATTTGTACTTCATAAAGTACATGTGTCCATACTTAGAGAAGTCATCTTTGAAAATTAATGAAGTTGAATTATTATCCTTTAACTTTAATAGATATGGGTTAACATGCATCTAAATGCATGAGTTCTATAAACTCATTAGCCCTTTTTTCATGTCTTACTAATGGAGAGATGGTCATTTTGCTTAATAAGATAAGAGTTATATATAGTTAATGATTCCAAATTATTTACCTATATGTTTCTATTTGAATAGTACTCTTTAAGTCTTTTCTTATAAATATGACCATACTACTAAAGAATAGATTAATCAATATCAATATAATACACTTGAAGATTATTCACACATATTATAAGAGCATACATATCTGATATGAATAAACTTTTTATTAAGCTCCCACTGGTAAACACTTTACAAGTAATTATAGAACAATTATCATTTCTATACCATAGAATAAACCATCATTTATTCAACTAGGAAATGAAAGCAATGTTCTTATGTAAGGATAATTAAGACAACTCTAGAAAGTTATAGAAAATTTGTATCTCCCACTAGTAATGATGCAACATTTTATACCATTTCATATGTAGATCAACAATCTTCTTTATTCCTTCATTTACTTACTATTATCTACAACCCATTGTAAATATATGATGCATATTTGATATCTCATACTATTATATGCATCCTTGATATCTTATACTACAATACACACATATAGTATATTATACTATTGAATATGTATTTAAGACAAGTAAATATTAATGACTTAGATGAATGAAGCTTCTCAAGCTCCATGTTTGCATTATGTGCAATACACTTTACACTTTCTCTTCCACTTACCATTATCATGATATTAGAAGAATGCTATGCCTTATTTGAGTTTTCATATCTTGACTTACTTCTTTGACTTTTAACTATTTCCTTCTATTTCTATCTAATGAACTTCTTTCTTTTGGTCTCACCAATAATAAGTATTTAAGATGTATTATTCTTATTTACCTTTAATTAACTTATCACCATGAGTCATAAGGGATATCATATCCATCTATCCATATTGCCACTACTATTTTTATCTCATAGATGTCAACATCTGATATAAGACAAACAATACATCTTTTCAATATTACGAGATAAGATCTTATCTTCTCTCACATCATTAGATAGAATAGGAGATACATACTTCTCAAGTAGGATAGTTAATAGGTCAACTGTGAGAATTATTCTCTTAATTCTAAGCTGATAAAAAAAGTGTGAGCCATTAAACTACTTAGCATCTAGCATACTAGACTAATGGTGGTTCATTATATTTTACAACTGAGATATAATTATATCAACATTACAAACATTTATTAAAATTAAGATATGGTCTTTCATCCTAATTTATGCTTCCACTATTTTTTGTTGAATTTGCATAACCCTTATTATGCAAATACGGGATAGCACGATAACATCCTAGTTGGGACTAAGACCCTACTAACTTTATGGTGATGATCTTGTGGTAGCATAACAAATCATCTCATACTTAATAGGTAGGTAACTATTGCCAATTGCAACTCTTTTAACTCTTAGTCATTTAGTCTCTAGAGTTATGATCTTGTGATAGCACAACAATTCATATACTCTAGTTAGGTCAAACTCGCTTGTTACATTATGAGAATGGATTTTTCACACAGTCCTTGTGGTAGCACAAAAGCCATGCAAATGGTCCATCCCAAAGTTTGGCTAATGCCTTGGCCATGATCTCCAATCATTTGCTTAATGGGCCTTGTGGTAGCATAACAAACCCACCCAATCTAAGCTTGGCTCATCAAGACCATAACAACGGAAGGCTACGTGAGTCATTTTTAATGTCTAACGTTTATCAACCTAATTAGAATGAGGAGAGATTTTATTTTAGTCTCATTAGTATAGGTGCTACATATAAATATTAATATACCTTTGAAATATCATATATTTAAGGTATAACCTGTAGCATACAATCACATATCAAATATGCATAAAAACAGATCATGGACTTAACACTAAGCATACACCTAAGGCACCCTTATAGGTGCAATTCCTAGCTTCGGAAGCTTGAGTTGGAATTCTCCTACTTCAGAAGGGTGCTTTTCCAAGTGATCCTGCTCTCCATTCTTCCACGAGTTAGTTTCTAACCATTACAAGTGGCTTAAGGGTACACAGACCCATAAATGTACATATCATTATAAGAAACCTTGGTCTTAACCAAGGAGAGTACATAAATAGGGGGAGGTAGAATGTACAATCAGATTATATAGAGAGAGAGGAGGCACATGCAGGTCCCATTTAATAACATAATCAACTTAATTAACCAAGCAATCACAAGCAAAGCATATTTAAGACCATGATCACCTTCATACACACACTAACATTCATCACTTGAACATAAAGCGCATATGTGACAATTATATGAGATATATCATATATATCAACATAAAATTATATATTTTAATTCTTAAAATTTCCAATTTATGCTTGTCGAATTTACATGAAATAAATAACAAGAAATGCACATATAAACAATTTACATGCATAAGACAAGCAATATAAAATATCTCAAATGATTTATGCATTCCAAAAATTCCTCAAAGCATTAAATTAATGTTAAAATCATAATTCTTCAAAATCACATTTTTTAGAATTTATTGGAACACTAATTTAATCAATAAATATTTTAAAACAATTTTAAAATCATTTATAAAATGATCTTGTAGTAACCAGAGCCCAAAAATATCTAATAGGTTCATAAATATTTTATAAACCAATTAAATAACTTTCCATAATTTATTTATTCATTAATTTAATTAATTTTGATCTTAAAACATTTATAAAATTAAAATAATAAAATTCAATGACAAAATAGTAAAACTTTATTTAATAACTTGATTTCTTATAGTCATGATCTTTGCCTTGGTCGATGCGAAACTAGTAAAATTGGAAACCAAATTTAAAGCAGAATGAGAGTACCTCATGGGATTTCAAAAATTTCTCACCATGGATGAAAAGAAGACATTCCTCTTTGCTTAAAATCATTTAAGTGTACTATCTTTAGCGGTATCCACACGATCTGCTTCAATAGACGAGTTCTCCCTTCCTTTGAGCCTCCAAAAACCTTTCAGATCTAAGATTGACCATGGAAGATCACCTTATAGAGGAGAGAGGAGGGAAAGAAGCTGCTTGAGACGTGCTCCAGCCCCATGGCTTGTTAGGGTTTGACTTCATAAGCTTTTTATTTATAGAAGATGAAATTTTTTACAAAAATCAAAACTTCTATAAAATTACACCCATGCTCTCATCTTATTGACCAGATCTAATGTGTGTGACCCACTAAGCCCAATAGTCAATAAACACACCTAGATGCACCTTCTGTAATATCCCTAGTCACACTTGGGAGGAATGCTACAAATTGAATAGGTATCCAAGTAGAGATGTCAGAAACAACAGAAAGCCAACCCTAAAAAGGACACCATAACATGGGCTTAGCAACGAATAGTTTGCCAACTTGGTGAAAATGCTAGGAATTGGCACTGCCAACTTACAGGTCAATGCTTCCATTAACATAGAAATGGAGAAGAAGGCTTGGGTCCTAGACTTCAGTGCTACAGCACATATATTAGCTACCCCTTTGAGCAACTGCCCAGGCGCACATCAGAGTTCTTCTACTACAGGTATAAAGTTACCTAATGGTCAGACTGTTAATGCAATAAGTTTTGGAACTGCTCAAATGAATGGTAATATAAAACTGTCCAATGTCTACCATGCTCCTTTTAGCCATAATCTTCTCTCTATTAGTAAACTCGTCAAAGATTGTTACTGTTTTATTACCTTTTATCCTTCACATTATGTAATTCAGGAGTTAGATTCAAAGAAGCGGATTGGAGTGGGCATTGAAATTGGCGGCCTCTACTTTATCCGCCAAGAAGATTTTTGCTTATTTGTAGATTTTTTAGACCCTTACACCTAGCACCAGAAGCTTGGACATCTTTCCTTTAAGAAACTGGAGCAGATCTTCAAGAAGCTTGACCTGAAAGTGACCCATTTCGACTGTCACACATGCCCCTTATCTACGCAAACTAGATTGCCATTCCCTAATAGTGAAACACGAATGTGTGAACCCTTTGAGCTCCTCCTTTGTGATGTCTGAGGACCCTATCATGTAGAAGCCAGAACCGGAGCCAAATACTTCCTTACTATTGTGGATGAATACAAACTGTTTACTTGGATTTACATACTCATATTTAAATATGATGTCTCCACTTGTTTGAAGTCTTTCATAAACTATGTATTCAAAACCTTCTCTAAGAATGACAAGAGGGTGAGAACTTATAATGGGACAGAATTTTGCAACAATGAAAATGACAAACACCTATCCGAGAATGGTATAATACATGAGAAGACATGTGTCTACACATCCCAACAAAATGAGATTGTAGAGGGGAAACATATACACCTCCTAGATGTTGCCCGGGCTCTCAAACTACAATCCAATTTACCTAAAATTTTTTGGAATGAGAGCATCCTTACAGTTGCATACTTGATAAATAGGCACCCCTCCAAGAGAATTGGAAACAAAACCCCATATGAAATGTTGTTCCAGAGAAAACCCAATTATAAATTCCTTCGGAAATTTGGATGTCTTTGCTACACATTCACATCCCATTTAGAGCCTGACAAGTTTGAGCCTCGGGCCAAGGCATGTGTCTTCATAGGTTACCCACCTAATCAAAAGGGATACAAAGTCATGGACATAGAATCTGAGCATGTATTTACAAGCAGTGATGTCATTTTACATGAACACACCTTCCCTCTAACAAAAAAAATAGGAATCCACATCACCACCTATTCCCAATCCTATTTCAGAAGCTTAGGCCGAAAATAGACACATTTAGACCATTTATGGAGAACCAACAGAAGAACCCATGCAAGACTAGAATCAAGAACCTCCTGTTGCAAAAATGGAAGGCAGACTGGGTAGGCCAAGAAGACCACCTAGATACTTGGAAGAATATGTCACTAGTTTCAATGCACTCTCCAAACTTCCTTGCCAAGGTAAGAATTAATCCATAAACAAGTACATTTCTCACCCCAATTTTTCCATGCAACATCTGTCCTTCCCTGTCCAAAGAGTTTGAACCTACAACCTTTGGAGAAAGCCAAGTCAATGCCACAATGGGAGGAAGCCATGAAGAATGAACCGAAGGCCTTGGAAGAGAACAATACTTGGAAGTTGACATCCTTGCCAAATCATAAGAAGGCGATCAATTGTAAATGGGTGTACAAAGTCAAATACAATTTAGATGGCAGCATATCAAGGAACAAAGCAAGGCTGGTCGCCAAGGGATTTAGCCAATTGGAGGGCTTATATTACCATGAAACCTATGCACCTGTTGCCAAGTTACCCATAGTAAGATGCATTCTTTCTATGGTAGCCATGATGAAGTGGGAGATGAAGCAGCTAGATGTCTAGAATGCCTTCTTACATGGAGAATTGATACAAGGGAAGACAAACCATGTTTGTAAGTTGGAGAAATCATTGTATGACTTAAAACATGCATCTCAGAATTGGTTTGCCAAATTAACTACCACATTGCATAGTCAGGGATTTGAACAATCAAAATCAGACTACTCACTGTTCTTGCACAAAGAAGGGAATCAGATTGTGGTAGTTCTAATATACGTGGATGACATCCTCATTGCAGGTAAAAATAACCTGATTGCTAACGCACTGATTGAAGAACTAAGTAGGAAATTTCGGATCAAAAATCTGTGAAAACCTAAATATTTTTTGGAGATAGAGATTGCAAGATTCTCATCTGGGATATCCCTTAACCAAAGAAAATATGCCATTGACATAATTGAAGATTGTGGCTTAACTGAAGCCAAACCACTGCTGGTTCCTTTAGAGCAGAAGCAGGACCTATTTGCAGACAGTCCTATGTTGACAGAACTTGGGAAATATAAAAGGCTAATTGGGCGGCTGCTCTATTTAATTGTGACAAGACCCGACATCCTTTATGCAGTCAACTTACTAAAGTAATTCATGACAAAACCAAGGCAAGTTCACATGGCAAGTGCAATGAGAGTGGTTAGATACATAAAGTCTAGTCCTGATGTTGGGGTATTTCTCAACTCAGAATCATCACCAGAGCTGTCCATCTATGCGGATGTCGATTGGGGTTCATGCCCCATCACTAGAAGGTCTACAACTGGTTACATTGTCTTCATGGGGAGCAACCCGATTTCATGGAAGACAAAGAAACAACACACGATTTCTAGATCCTCAGCAGAAGCAAAATACAGAGCTATGGCAGGAGCCATGACTGAAATTCAATGGCTAACGTACCTCTTAGAAGACATGAACATCAAGCCTAAGACATCAATCATTTACTGTGACAGCAGGGTTGCATTGCACATAGCCTCAAACCCTGTTTACCATGAGCGTACTAAGCATATAGAAATAGACTGCCACTTTATTAGGGAAATGATTCACTCTGGTCTAATTGAAACAAGACACATTGTTACACAAGAACATGTTGCGGGTGTGTTTTCAAAGACCCTTCACAAAGACCAATATACATACATAATTTTCAAGTTCGTGAGAAAACTAGACTCACCAACTTAAGGGGGGATGTTGAGATAATGTACATGTGTCATCTTAGCTAATTAACCCCATTAGCTCAATGACCTTCTAGAAGGTCCCCTATATACTTTTTACTTTTTTCTTTTCTGCAGCTTGCACTGGACATCGATGCCCTCAGTGTCCTCTATCATCCATAGAGAATTATTCCTCTGGCCATAGAGCCATGCCAATTGTATGAGCCATCTGATATAAATAAACATCCTGGGTTGCCGCATTGGGTGCCCATGGTTGTTCGGCCACTGTTCCTCTTCCTCCTACTCTATCCTCACTGCTTCGTCCATCTCTTGATCATCGCAGGTTCTGATCCAAAAACCAACTTATTCTCTTGTTTATTAAGTTTGGTTTTGGTTATCTCAATGTCTGAGTTTTAGAGTTTTTTACATCGTATTAGAGTAGGTGTGTTTTTAGGGTTCTGTATTTTCAGTGGATCCACTCTTATATTCTCTTGGCACTTTTGCGTGTATTTCAATCATGAATTTCATAGTGGTTGGTTGAGAAGGAGTGTGCTAAGTGATTTAGTTTCACATCGGATATTGGAGAGTAGTTTCATGTTTATTAAGAATAGTCTTGGTTACCTCGATGTCCGAGTTTTGAGTTTTTCACGTGGTATTCAAATAAGTGGACTTTTATGATTTTGTCTCTCTGGTGGATCTATTTTTATATTCGTCTGGTATTATCCTTGTGATTTTGACGGTGGTTGGTCGAGTGGAAGAGCGTTAAGTGATTTAATCTTCCACCATGAAGAAGATATTTTAATGTCTATTATTCTTGGCACCCGTCGGGGTGATGTTTTTAAAAGATATGTTAAAAACTATCCTCTAAGATAAGGGCTTTGTAATGTAGACTTGAATAATATGTCTATTCTATTAGGGCTGGTTTGATACTATAAAATTGTGGTGATAAACTAGGGTTATCTTCAAAATTTAGGAGATAAACTAGGTTTATCCTAAAAAAGATTTAGGGCCAAATAGACCTTAAGGTGCTATTTGGTATGGGGATAACTTGGGGATAAAGCTGGTTTATCCCCAAAATTTTATGGTGCCAAGTTTGGTATAGGGATAAATTGGGGATAAACCTGGTTTATCTCCTAAATTTTGGGGATAAACTAGATTTATCTTCAAAAATTTTGGTGCTAAACAAGCCATTAAGATTTGTTTGATACAAGATTAAGTTGAGACAAACTTGATTTATCCCCAAAAGAGATAAACTAAGTTTATCCCAAAAGTTGTTTTGGATGCCAAACATGCCCATAAGGTATAGTCAAAATATTCTCGTAATCCCTCATTTTGCCTATCCCCGCAATAATACCTATGCCCATGAATTTGTCTCTCCTTGTCCCCATCAAACAACCAAAAATAACTGTAATGATTAAATTTGCTAACCGACGTAATCACTATGCAAATTAGTACTCTTCCCAAGAAGTAATACATAAATAAATACTTCCACACCTAACTCGGATGTTCTGTCAATTCAACCTTTAAAAAATAATTAATTGTAATTATTGCTAGCCAACTGATTTAATACCTTTAACATATACTCAAATTAAAAATGTTACAATCTACATATTTAAAGATTTGATGCCTTTGTCGAGACCGTTTAATCACAAATCGTAATACAACGTAATTAAGTCACCATCGATCTTAGAATGGAGTCAAAATCACGACATCAAGTGTAATTATTAAATTAGTTGACTGACTTGATAATTGTGTTAATTAACAAAAAAATTTCGAGATCACTTGTCTTTGAACTATTCTTAATAAAACATATTTAACTTTAGTGTTATTCTAACTTAATATTTAAAAATAATTGATTAAAATCGTTGATAGTTAAATAATTAAGTCCAAATTGAACGATGCTAACCGACCAGTACTTTCTTGTTCTTCGCACTTGGCGAAGAGGGTGAGCCATTGTTGTCCCCGCCGAGTGAGTGGTGCAACATCTGCCGGATCATCCCGGTCCTGGCCATTGTGGTCCTCCTCGTGGTCGTCGTTGCTCTCTAGGGGTGTTTATGGTTTGGTTTGATTTTTGAGTATTTTTTTCAAACCAAGTCAAATCAAACTATCTCCCAAATCAAACCAAACCAAACCAAATTAATTCAATTTGATTTGGTTTTGGTCCGGTTCAAACCACATTTTATTAAGATAGAGTAGATATGCCAATATATAATTTTATTTTATTTGTTTTAAATCACATTCTATTAAAATTTAGTTTATTTATTTATATATATATTAATTTTCTCTTAAAAACTCTTAAAAAGTTTATTTTTATAAGAAAGACACATAAAAATTATATATATAACTTAAAATGAAATATTTAATTTAACTTGGGTTATTCAGTGGTTTGATTTGGTTTGAAGGGTTCAAGAAATCAAATCAAATCAATTTGTAGTTCAAACCAAACCAAATCAAACTAAACTACCGATTTGGTTTGGTTTCTCGGATTGAACCAAATAGTGAACAGCTCTACTACTCTCTATTCTGGTCAAAGTCCGCTAGCGAGCTGAGGTCAGAGCAGTTATCCCACTCGTAGTGGAATTCTGTGGGAAGTGTCAAGAATGGATCTCAGTGCCGTTATATGGATGCCGTCGGTGCCTTCGTCTACACCGGGTGCCCAGTTGCCCCGCACGGGTAGAGGACTAGACCACCCGTTAGGTTCCTTTGGGAAAATATTGTCTACCCAATGATTGTTGGACCGTAATTGTCAATGGATGGCACTATCAGTTGACTCAGATTAAGAAGCGCCCCTCCTCATCATGTTAGAGAGAAGTTGGATAGATGTTTGGTCTATGACTCATGGCTTCAACTTTTTTCTAATGGTAAACTTCACATTCCCCGTGTTATTCTAGTGATCATACTCATCTTTACCTTAATTCTAGTCCTTCGATACCTCCAAGGAGGTTTTGGTTTAGATTGGAAGCAAACTGGTTGCATCACCCTTTTTTCATTAATTGGTAACTGGATTATAGCAATATTCTCAAAATCTCATTAGTAGTTATGGTTATAAAATGAAGGCTATTAAGAGGGCTATGATATCATGGAACAAAAATGTTTTTGGTAACCTTAGAGGTCATATTAAGGCTACTCAAGATGCCTTGTGAGTGGTCCAAGCTTCTACACCTAATGCTAAAAATATTTCTAAGGAAGTCCGTTTAGAGAAGAAATTAGCTTGGTTGGAGGATTTGAAAGTTACTTATTGGAGGCAAAGGGCTAAAGCTTTCTGGAATACTTCAAGGGATAGATATACAAAATATTTTCATACTAAAGTCTTGAATAGAAGAAAGTGGAATAGAATCACTGGGGTTTATAAATCTGATGGCACCTGGTCGGTTGATATTCAAGATATCAAAGTAGTTTTTGAGGACTATTTTACTTATTTGTTCTCTGATCATTATTTTTCCTCATGGTTACTGTTACTAGATACTTTACATTTATCTACTATTTTTGAAGTTCAGGCAGATGCTTTGCGAACCCCCCCCCCTCTTTGGAGGAGGTTAAAGTTGTGGTGTTTTCTATGAAGCTGGATAAATCCCCAGGAATTGATGGGCTTCCCCCTCTATTTTTCAGCATTATTGGTTCTTTATGTCTGATGACATTTATGCTTTTGTCAAATATATGTTCTTGGCGGTTTTGTACCTCTAGCTTGAACCATACTCTTATTAATCTAATACCCAAGAGAGAACATGCTTATTTGCCAGAGCACTATAGACCTATTAGTCTCTATAATGTTTTGCTAAAATTTCTTACTAAGGTCATTGCTAATAGGATTAAACCTATGCTCTCTTCTCTGGTGTCTGATCTTCAGTCAGCTTTTGTTCCTAGAAGGAATGGGATGTATAATGTTATCATTATCCAAGAAATTAGAAATATATTCAAGTGGAAAACAGGTAAGGTGGGGTACTTTATGGCTAACCTTGATATTCACAAAGCTTATGACAAGCTAAAGTGGGATTTCTTGAATTCCATTCTAATCAAAAGAGGTTTTCCAACTTCTCTGGTGCATCTTATCATGCAATTCACAAGTACAATTTCGTATTCCTTAAATTTGAATGGGTATTTCTTTAACAAGATTATTCCTAGAAGGGGAATTTGTCAACAATGTCTTTTATCCCCTTATCTTTATATTTTATGTTCTGAAGTGCTTTCTTCAATGTTTTCCCAAGAAACTCATCTTCGCCACATTTATGGAGTTCAAATAGCTAGAGAGGACCCTGAAATCACATATGTCATGTTTGCAAATGATGCAATAATCTGTGGTAAGACTGATCTTCAACAAATCAAAGTTTTCTTATCTATCTTGTGGAATTATAAGCACATGTCAGGTCAGGCTATCAACTCTTCCAAGTCAAAATTCTATTTTAGCAAGAATGACCCTATTGACATTTGCACTAGTATTTGTAATCTCACTGGTTTTCAAATGGCTACAAAAGAAGATCTTTATTTAGGACTTCCTTGGGATCCCTTTGGTGGTAAAACAATTTTATCTGACAATTTAACATTTAGCTTGCCAACAAAAATTTGTTGGCTGGAAAGTTATTTTATTATCCGCTACTGGTAGGACTATAGTTATTCAATCTACTATTGGGCATCTCCCTCTCCATGCTATGTCAGTGTCAAAACTTTCTCGTAAAACTTTATCTAAACTTGAACTTCTTCAAAGAAGGTTCTGGTGGGCCTATACTTCAAATTAGAATAGAAGAATTCACTTTGTTAATTGGAGGTTTCTCAAACAACCAAAGAGGCTGGGGGGTTTGAAGATTAAAGACTTGGAAATTCTAAATTTGGCTTTGGGAATGAGATTTCTCTGGTTTTTTATGCATAAAGGGGCATCTCTATGGGTAAGAATTATGTCATCTAGATACCTTAGCATGCATACTATTTAGAATGTGCCTATGAAACACACTGATTCTCATGTTTGGAAATTTTTACTCACAGTCAGACCTCTTTTGTTTAAAGCTATTATTTGGAAAATTAAGGATGGATCCTATATTCATCCATGGCATCATAAGTGGGTGTGTGATGACAGGGGTCCTTTGTTGCCCAGATTGCCTAGATTTTTCTTTCCAAGAACGGTTAAAGATCTTATTTCATATGGCTCTTGGAACCGACAACTCATTTTTTATTGGTTTGCTTATGACTCCGCTGTTCAGATCCTTAATACTTCTATTCACCTTAATTTGGATAAAGATACTCCTATTTGTTCCTTCACTCCTCATGGTTTATTTACTCTCAAATGAGGTTATAGATATCTGAATGAAACAAACATTCCACCAGGTTCATCAAATCTATCTATTTGGCAAAAAATATGGCATCCAAGAGTGGGGAGATGGTTGTCTAATAGAATGCTCTTTTGTTTATGGAAAATACTTTCTGGTTCACTTCCTACTAATTTGTAGGTCCATCATAGGTGTCCTTATATTATTCTTCTTTGTAATGTTTGTTGGCTGCAAGTGGAATCCCTAGATCATCTATTTCTACATTGTTCTCGGAGTAGAGCTATTTGGATGCTATCTCACATTAGTTGCATTTCAGATTGGCAATCCAAACATCTCACCAATCTCATTCAACAGTGGTTGGATTGGATTATTTCTAAAGATGAACACTTGGTAAAATTAGGTGTTCTTGCATTAGCTATTGTCTAGCATCTAAGGAAAGCTAGGTGCAAATCCAATTTTAAATCTATCAATGACAGTTCGTTTAAAATTTTTAAGCTGTTGACACTTACTGTTGATTTATGTTTTGAAAACTCACTTGTTGATATTGCTACCCAAAAAATCTCATGGTGTCCTCCACCTCTAAATCATTTGAAACTCAATGTGGACTGTGCTACATCTGATGATGCAGGTGCCACTAGTCTGGTGGTTAAAGTGAAGCAGAGATTTGGTTTATTGGAGTACTAAACTTTCCACTATCACTCATCCGAACAAGCTAGAAGCTGAAGCTATTTATGAAGCCTGTGTCTGGGCTACCACTTTTTTGAAACCAGTTCAAATTGAGATTGATGCTAAGGGAGTGGTAGAAGCTATTAATGGCCAAGGCCCTTCACTATGGAGGGCGCAGACTACTACTTCAAAGTGTTCTTCTTTCTTGACTTCTTACCCTAATATACATGTATCTTTTGTCAGTCGTAAGGCTAATTTCTTAGCTCATACTTTGACCAGATGAGCCTTGAAATGTAAATCGGAAGATGTCTCCCTCCCCCCTTTTGAAGGTGGCTTGGTACCAATTTTGTAAAGACTTACCTAGTTGACGGTTTTTTAATGCATTTCGGTTTTTTCTTTGAAAAAAAAAACTGACTCATATTTTTTTTACATGAGATTAAATATAAATTAAATCTAATTTTATAAAAATTCTTATTCTTGCCCCCCGCTCATTTTACACGCAAACAAATGCATCCTTACCTAGTGAGATATTTAGCTATAATGCATCTTTTTTTACATGGAGTATTCTTATAGGGAGTTCAGTTACATAATAAATTTCTATATATTTTTACAATAAAAATTTTATTAAAATAAAATATAAATTAATCAATGACATAAAATTACCATGTTTAAGAAAATGTGATGACAAAAATAGTGGATATCATATATGACTAAATAAGGTTGGGGGGACAAGATAAAAAGTGATGACACCCTCTTCTTTTGTTCTAGAAGGTAAACTCCTTTAAAACATAAAATTGTATTGGTTATCAAACACCTCTTTTAACAAGTTTTGTTACAAAGCTATAAAATCGTAACAAAACTCAATTTATCATACAATCAAACACCATGTAAGATAGCATTTTAATATCATTTAGAATGTTAAATAAGTTATATATTTAATTATATGTTTTTAACATATTTTTTATTATTTTAAAAGCTTTAATAGTATTTTATAAATGAGAATATTCATTTTTTTGGTTACAGGTCATTTTTTTTTGCCATGTGATTATGCTACTCACGAAGCCTCAAACGAGCATCCGCTCGGATCTGTAACTCCATAGAAAAGAAACATAAGTATGATAATTGACCAACCACATAAGAGTAAACAAACCATCTAAGAAGTATAGATTAAAATAGTACATGCAAAATTTCTTAAAATAGTATATCTATTATAAAGGGAGGATCCAAACAGGGTGAGGGACAAACTGGAGGAGGACGATTTTGATTGGACAGCCTTCAAGGATATCTGGAAGTAGATTATAGATTGGATTGCTTCCCGTACAACAAAGTACAGCACTAATGTCATATGCAGAAACATCTAAAAGTATGTATCCAAGCCCATAAATGGCACCTTTTTTGGACAATTCATGGAAGAAAAGCTTAGCAAGGCTTGCGATTCTCTCATTTTCATCTTCTAGCCTAATAGCCATTTAATTTATACATATCCCTTCACCTTATGAGGTGCTCAACAAAGTTATATCTAAGCCATGTGAAAAACCAACATGCCAGAATAAATTTATCCTGCAGAGCTTCATCATATCATTCAGTATAGATGAGACAGCACTAAAACTGCATTTTTCTTAACAGCAACTGAAAGATCCTTCAGTCTTCCATACATATTTTCAGTCCATGGTTCCAACAGGTTGGGTAAACGAGCAGCAAGATCACCGAGAGCCACCATACAATTGGAACGGACAATTTCTGAAGGTGCATTCTCAACAACAGTAAATAGCAGCTGAAGATTTGTTTCACTTGAAATAGGAATATTAGATCCTTGTCTATTCATAGATCTACAGCAGTTGTCCAACAAAGCACCAAAGCTTACCAAAAATTAGCACCAACAACCATCAATCTACATAAAGCAAGCATTGTAGAAGCCTGCAGTTATGGGCAAGGATGGAGGGGTCGCGGGTCGCGACCGGGTCGCAGGACCCCCAGGCTGACCCAGTCGTGACCGGGTCGCTACCCAGGTCGCGACCCCATTTTTTAATTATTTTATTTTGAAAAATTCAAAAAAATAAGAAAAATACGAAAAAAATCTGAAAAATTACAGAAAAATTGGAAAAAATAAATGACATGATTTAAATAAATAATACATCAATTTTATTCCAACGTGATGTGTTGTACACTTTGTAGGTAGTTGATGTACTCTCCCCATGTCATTTGGATTGAGTACAAAGCTTGATACATGTACATATGGCGATCATATTCGTCAGTCCCTCGGGAAACTATCCTAAGACTTGATCCAAACGAGTCACCATAACTATAGGTCGATTGGATCGAAGTATACGATGACTCCACATAATTCATTCCACAATACTCTTGATCGTATGTAGGGAACCGAGAGCCTTGGGATGAATCATACACATAGTCGGAGGTATCGTGGTATTCTGCTCCAACTCCATGGCTACGATGACCTCCTCTACCTTGTGGCCTTCTACCATAATCGGTATCTTGGGTCGCATGAGTATATTGCTCCTCGCCGGTAAAACGTAACGACGTTGTAGGAGATATGGGAGGATCTGAGGTCCCTTGTACTTGTAAAATGTTCGCGCCCCCGTATCCAACACCATCATCGCTGCTACTCTTTGACGACAAATCCTAGGACGTTTGGTACTGCACTCGGATGTTCGGCTCCAGCGTATCTTCTCGATCATCTTAAACCGTATCAGCATCTGCAATATCAAAAGGATCAGTCATAACTTGTTTACCTTTTTGCCTACTTTGTGTACCTTGACTAGTTCCTTCTCCGGTCCTCTGGCGCTTTGCTAGAGAGGGAGGGATCTGGAATTCTTCGGCCAAAGGGACATCGTCGAGCACTCCTTCAGCCCATTGTCGGTCTTCTGGGTTGAACTCCGATTCTCCCAACCCTTCTCGGTCGTTGACCCAAGCTTCTAAGGAGTTCTTCTTGTAGAATATTTGATCCAAATCGATGTCCTCCTCTTCAATTTGCGGCTCCTCGACCGAACATACCGCCGCCTGTGATATCCAACTCTTTTGTTCCATCTGGTTCTGCTTCATTCTTTCCAAATTCCTCAACTTTAACCTCATGTTGTAGTGACAATACACGAGGTCTTCAAGCCTCCTTGATGTCAACCTATTTCTTTGCTTTGTGTGAATCAAGCTGAATGTAGACCAATTTCGCTCGCAGCCTGAAGCCGAAGTGGTTTGACTTAGGACCCTGATGGCTACGTCCGCCAAGTCCTCGTACCCTGGTACTTTACCATGGTCCATCCACCAATCAGCTGCATAAATTGAATGTCTTACATTATTATCTAAGTAAACTTTGATTAATTAAGTGATGAAAAATATTTCTACGTACCCGGACTTAGTAGCATCACAACTCGTTCAACTCTGCTCGTTCCAAAGTGAAAACTCCGCATTCTGTAATCATACATCTTGTTGCAAGCGATAATAGCCCGGTCGTCGTCACCAAGCAACCGTCGGATGACGCTCTTCATGTCATCTAATAGCTCATTCGTTGCCTTGAAATGTGAACTATAGTAGTATCTTGGGTTCATAAAAGTAACCTACGAACCAAATAGTATTAGTAAACAACTTATACATATCTGACATTAATAAAAAGATTAGTAAATGTTTAAGAAAATATACTTGCTGCATGTATGAGTTGATGTAATGTACGTTCCCAGCGACGAACTATAATATCCCACCACTTGGCGAAGTCGGACACGGTCTTGGAGATTTCTTCCTTCGCTCTCTCAATCGCATCATATAAATACCTCATGTCTGCTTTTCTATCTCCGTCAACTATCCTTAGTACCTTCACTATGGGTTGGACGATGTCTAACATCTTCTTTACAACTTTCCAAAAATCTCCACTCTCTATTGTCTCCTCTATTTTTCTCCCCTTTCTCTTATACGATGGGTTACATCTAGCCATCCAACTACCCCAACCAGGTGAAATGACCATTTGAGTTAGAGCTCTCATTTGACTCAATAAACTTTCTAAGGAAATATAGTGGGAGGCGAACCGGGTTGCACCGGGCCGTAACAACTCTCACCCCTTGGTGTGTTCCCTCATAAGTGCAAGGACAAAGTTGTGGTTATAAATAAATAAAGAAATAAACTGGGCTAGCTTAACTACCCTATCTATTTGAGGATCCTCCAACATCAAGTCTAAAGAGTGGGTGGAACAAGGTGTCCAACATCAAGTCTAAAGAGTGGGCGGCACAAGGTGTCCAATACAACTTTGGTCTTTTGACCATAAGCATCTGACCGGCCGCTTATTATACGGCCGCATTGTCTGTGACTACTTGAACTACCCGGCTCTCTCCTATTTCTTCTATCACTCCATCTATCAATTGGTAAAGATACTCCGCATTCTTTACCTGTCCTGATGCATCGACCGACTTCCAAAAGACCGTGCCGGCTTGACTGTACACTAGGAAATTGATCATTGTCTTCCTAGTTATACCTGTTAAGTATAAGATATTAACTAAGTTATATTAAAAAGAATGTTTATACATTTAATATAAATGAGTAAAATAAAATTTACTTATCGGTCCATCCATCAGTCATTAACGTGCAACTTCGTTCCTCCCATATTCGTTCAAATGATGCCACGTACTTTGTTTCTTGCACCTCCATAGGAAGATATACATTGTATATCTCCTTTGGGTTTGGACCAGGCACTCCCTCCCGACGTCTACGATCGTGTCGATCATGTTCTCATAGTATGGTCCCTTCGCGGCATTTGCCGGAATGTTGTGGTGAAAGAACCACCTTGACGTTGCCCGGCCAATCCTCCCCTTACATAATTTTAGGTTCTTCATCGCCGTTGTGATTGTCGTTTGACGTTGTCGTGGTCTGGTGATTACGGGATCCACAGGACCTACTGCCGGGTCATCGTATTGTGTGAGATCATGAACTTTATCTTGCGGTTGGTTGTTGGATCCTCTTCCACTTCCTCAACCACTCCCACTTCCAGACCCTTGACCCATCATTCGGCCGGTGCGTCTATGGAACTCTTCGTCGGCGAATGATCTTCGACTTGCTTCCATTCCCCGTAAGAGGTCATCTATTTAAGAAATATTTAAGTATTTAACTACTTAATTATCTTTTAAAATAGAAGAATGAACTACATTTATGAGTAACCCCTCTCATACCTTCGTACTCTTCGTCTCCAAAAATATCCGGCCTCTCTTGTCCGGTCCCGTAAATGTGTACGGAACGTCTCCCCGGTTGTTGCAATTCTTCTCGGATAGTCTCCTTATGCCGTTTGCTAGTTCCCTTCGTTTGCTCCATCGCTTGTAGGTGCCTACGAAATTGAGCTCTGACCTCCGGCGGAGTCCGTGTGCAAGGAAGAATGTTTCCCTTCATGCCTGCAAGATGAAATTTTAAACGATAAATACCACCGAATATTACTTTGTCGCAATATTTACATTGCACTTTTCTCTCCGCCATGGAGATCAAATTGCAATGTAACCAAGCCGGATCACTCCGGGTCGCGCCGGTAGTTTGGGTTGTTTGGCTTGGAGAAGACATTTTTTAAGTAAATAATTACTTAAGCAAGTAATTAACTATTTAAAAAGTTAATGACGTTAATTAGTGACTACTAATGTAAGTATACTTTTAATTATGTAAAATGAATGACTAACTAATTATATGATTAAGTAAGTAATTAACTATACCTTCCAACTAATGATGTGTTAAGTAACTACTAAACTAAATATCTAACTAATCTTCTAGCTAACTAACTATGTAAGTAAGTAAATAAGTATTAAAAAGAAGAAACTACTTAACTAACTAATAAATGAAACAAATATTAAATAAATATACTAAAGGAACTAATGAAATGCTTAATGAAATAATTAAGTAAATGAAAAACAAAATGAGAGCAATGAGAGAAAAATGAGAGCTTGGGAGAGAGAGTGGGGGGGTGGGAGTAAGGGGAGCCCCTTGGGGGCTTTAAATAGCCCCCAAGGGGCTGAATGGGGGGGCTGCGCCCCCCCATGACCGTTGGCAACGGTCATATGACCGGGGTCGCGCGACCCGGCCGGGTCGTGCGACCCGGTCGCTGGGTCATGCGACTCGCACGACCCCCGCGCGACCTCGCGACCCGGCTGGGAGAGTCGGCCCGGCTGGGTCGCAACCGGGCCGGTCGGGACCAATCCCGACCGAGTCGGGGCCGGGTCGCGACCCAGCGAACATTGGTTATGAGTACTATCAAACAACAAGGATTCAATAAGTTTAATGAACAAAGTACTAGTGGAAATTAGTGCATTAAAAGGAAAAGAGATATGTTATGAACTTGCTGTACGACGTGGGTTATCTGACGGCGCCGACCAATTGTAGAGCAATCGGGAGTCAGAGCACTTGCTATACTAGAGATTCGGGTGCCTAGCAAAGCAGATTCGGGAAGACAGTAAGCCACTCACTTGCTGCAGCCTTTGAGTGCTGCTGCTGCTTCTGTCACCATGGGAAGGCGGGCCAGAGTAGTGATTGACGGTGCAGGAATGTCCAGAAAGCCGCATGCCTCTCGCTGCGGTACTACCAAAATGAGATGATGGTAGTGGTAAGAAGAGAACAAGTTACAACATCGCTCTCAAGCGGAGCTTCGAAGACTAGGAAAATGTGACAAATCGCCTCACACTTATGGCCCTCCTCCCTATGTCATGCCCCAGAAAAATGCAGCAATGTTTTTTTCCATAATATGATAGCAGGGATAAAGCCTGATTAAAGGAGGTTTGGCAACATAACACATCACTAAAATAAAACACATCCACTTGCACAACTTCATAAGGCTCAACCACTTAGAAACTGACCTGTTTCAAGATGATAACTTCAACCATCAAAATAAGACAACAATGTTCCAACTAAAACAAGACCAAGAGTCTAAACACCACATCCAAGTAAACCTCAAAAAAATTGGTAGTTAACTACACATAGCAACTTTATTGAAAACATATTAAATCACATAAACAAAGCTAAATTCGCAAAATATGGTTCTTCCACCTGTTCTTCAAAACTAAAGTCAGAATTCTCTTCAAGTCCAACTCCTGGATCATCATTTTTAAAACCTACTGAAAATATTAAACCACGGGATGAGTCATAAAAACTCAGTAGACATTCTATTATTCACCAATCGGATAGTCAACAAGGCCCTATCATGATAATATTTAAGTACCCAATCTTATACATGTATTATAATAATAAGATAAATCATAATTAATTCTCCAACATTTCACTTTTTATTAACCCACAACCACAACTTATCAAAAGACCAAATTAGTGAAGACATAACACCATGATACCACTTCTAGATGAACCAATGCAATGAACTGCATACAACTGAGACTTACTATGCATAACATGCAACACCATCTATTCAAAATTAACTAAAATACACAACATGGTGTACTAACCACAACTATAATAACACTAATGCGACCATTATCTAAATAGAACATACATGCCACTAATGCATCCATTCTCTAATTAAATGGACCACACACACACATCTTTTCATTTTCACAAGGAAAGCGTTGTCTTGTGATATCAAATAGTAACCACTAGATCTAATATATATATATAGAAGTAATCATATAACTAAACTAAATCTCATAGTACACCTAGGTAGAGGTGTACTAAGGTAAAACAACGATATTTGGGATCGAAGGATGCACCGAATTGTTCTAATCTCTGCTACCAACAAACATGACTAAGTAGTTTGATGTAACTTAGTTTTCACATTTAATTCAATGCACACATGAATTCACATCAACTCATGCCTTGCCATGAGTCATCACATTTATCTTAAGCCTTGCCATGAGCCATTCACATCATCTTATTCACAATGTAGGATATGCCATGAAATGGCTTGCTATCCACTTATAATATGAACACCATGCAAACATGATAACCAAATGAACACATACACATAGATAATGCCATTTATCATCTATCATACACCACCTACACACCAAATGCATGACACTAACACACCTCTCAGCATACTTTGACAAACACCAACTTGAAGCTAATAAACACATGATATATTAAGACAAAACCTCACATATTCAAGACCTTAGCAATCTGATTTTTAATGATAAGATTACCAAAAACCATATTTAACAGCATATCTAACAACATCTAATAGTATTTACCTATCACAAATTATATAGGTAACATGATAACATTACTAATCAACTTGATATCTAACTAGATATGAGATAATTACAAGACAATATATCACTAGCATGCTCTCACATAATAACCCATAAACTAACCACATTTTACCTCATGATGCTAATCACAATTAAATAAAATAGCCCATACTAATTACAAGCCAACTACAATGTAACTGTACGCACCAATTAATTTAAAAATATCAAAATCTACACATCATGGAAAAATTTTAACATTTAAATTTAATGATAATAGACATGTCAAGTATGCCTACTGAAAGAAATGTATGTCCTATAAGTCAATCATATATGATATGATTCAACATTTATAAGAATATCTCATTCAATTAATTAGGCAAATCTTCATTTCTAACTCTTATTAGAAGCATACATCATAATGAAGTCCTTGGTCATATGCAATGATAATTGAATCATAATGAGATTTGTCATTTAGAGGTATGTGATCTTAATATTTCTAGTCATAAGATTCTTGAGATGAGTCATCAATGAACCGGATAGACTAATGTGTGCGATGTCTTCTCATGTGATGGGGATGACTGATCTCATTGGTCATTAGTGACAAGGAGCAAGAAGACATGCCAGTGCTGAACATCTGAGTCTAGTACCAAACTTCAGAGGATTCTTCTTTGAAGAACAACAACGATGATGGAGTGGGACACGAAGGAGTCATAACTTCAAATGCACTGAGGTCCATATATGTGGGGAGAGCTCCTACAATGGCTCAATGCTTCATCGGAGAAGGGTAGTAGTACACCCACATGTCCCAAGACAGACAATGGTGTGAGGCCACAAGATGGAGGAGCTCGACAAACCAAGCAGGTTGGAGGTCAATACTATGATGTCTCTAACTATAGCTTTGATTCATCCTAAGGCTCTTGATTCCTTACATATGACCAAGAGCATTATAAAATGAATAATGGATCTTCACCAGACACTTCGATCTAGTCCACCTATGGCTATGACAACTATGGTAGTTTTTACGAATCTAATGTTAGGATAATTATTTGAGGGAGTGATGAGTATAATCTGATAGAAATGTATGCTCTATAAGTCAATCGTATATGGTATGATTTGACATTTCTAGAAATATCTCATTCAATGGCAAATTCTTATTATTAACCCTTATTAGATGTGTACATCATAATGAAGTCTTTGATCATATACAATGATGATTAAATCATGACAAGATCATGATAATGAGATCAATCATCTATAGGTATGTGATATAAATGTTCTTTAGTCAAAAGATGTTTGAGACAAGATATCAATGATCCGAATAGACGAGTGTACATGATATCTTCTCATGTGATGAGAATGACTGATCTCATTGGTCATTGGTATGAAGACACTAAGATAGATATACATGTGTTCATTAGTTGAAAAAGTTCACTGAATTGACTGAATTAGAAATCCTTAATTTTATTTTACCAAACATTTAATAAGAGTTATTTATCATCATGGTTGCATGATTAAACATTTGACCTGAGTCACCAACGATGCCTTGCTAGGCAGATTATGTGTTTTGACCATTGACTTATGGATCACTAATTCGATGGTCTAGTATAGAGATGGATTAGTTAGAAGAGAAACCCAATGAAGGCAACTAAGCTGACAATAAGGGATCATTTATTCTCAGTAAATGAGTGTGAATGTCCTATATGATAGTACTCTAATTTTTTACCAAGTTAAGAAGGACAATTGGAAAAAGAGTTTTTCAAATTAATCTAATTGTGAGTATACGATCTCGTAGAGTTAGTATACTAACAAGTTGACAGTCGATGCGATACTCCTTTTTGATTAAGGCATTGAATGGATGAGAGTTTATATTTATGTAGTAACTAATGATGGAAAGGTTTAATGGAGATAAGATTATCTCCATAGTTGTTTAGGAGCATAAGATGTGGCTTATACTCTTCGTGATCGACAAATCAATTAATTTTTCATTGGATAATGAATTTAATTTAATTAAATATAATTGTTCTATTTTACTTAAGCCTTAACCAAATAGACTATTGAGCTTAGTGAGTCACACATAAGGACTTATTCATAAGTACATGGGCAAAAATGTAATTTATTAAGATGTTGGGTTTTTATAAAAAAATTCAAATTCTCTATAAAACTAATGGTTCCAACCAAAACCTATCAAGACAAGGGTGAGAACAACCTCCTCCCTACCTCTTTTTTTTAGATGATGCCCATGGGTGATGGGGCTCTATTTGGGAAGAGTTCTCGAGTCTGATGTAAAGAGAAAACTTGTTATGGATGAAGTTTGTATGGATACCACTAAAGACTAGGCACTTGAATGGTTTGAAGAGCTTGAGAAGTTCTTCCTCTTCCTTTTTAGGAGATCAGATGAATTCATAATGAGTATATTCTAACTCGTTTTAATTTCTGTTCAATTTTTATTGTTTGGTTCCAATCGAGAAAAGAACAGCATGAACCCTAAGGAATCATCACTTACATTGCACTAAATTCTATAGTTAATTTCTTATAGTGGTATCAAAGTCAGGTTCAAGTCTTGGTCAAAACCGACATTGAATTGATGTGATTTCAAGCATTTTATGTTTTCCTGAATCTATGCAAACCTTTGTCTTGACGAGGCCACCATAATTAGTATGTGATGCAAATTAGAGATTGGTTGGTACTATTTGAATCCCGTGACATGGGCCTTTCTACCTCCACAAACTATCTAAATCTTGGATCACTGAGAGTCTTGTAGAAGGCCCGAAAAATGGTGATTTGATTTTACAAAAATCGCAATATGGTTTTGGAGATTTTGCAAAGTTTTCATTTATTGATGGAATTGAAGCCTTGTAAAGGTTTTAGAAGATAGGTAATGCATTTACCTTGTGTTTCCCCAAAATTTCCTACTTCTATTAGTGGCGAATAAAGAGAATTTGAAATTTTCTAACAGCATGAGCCCTAGCGGCAGCGGCATCTTCCTCTCACAATTGTCATCTTTTCATGATTATTTAAGGAATAAAGCTGATAGATTTGGAATCCCTGTTGGACAAGGATTCTAACTAGTTTTTGTATTTTTCTCACCTTTGGAATGTCAAAGGAGATCAAGTGGCCTCACTTTCTTATTCCGACAATGTTGTCCCCTGTTCTTCTCTATTTTTCAATGGATTGGGGTTTTTTCATAGAATAAGGCCCCATTTGAATCAACTTAATGACATCTAAAGTCTGATTCAATTAGACACTTGTGTATTCAGATCATTTGATAAATTTTTAGCTAGTTAGGATCTGAAGACATCTTAAAGTGGCGGTTATCATCTAAAGCAGTAAGTGTAGGACATCCACTTAATGTTGAATGCCAAAATTCTTTCTCGTTGCTCCTCATGCATGTGCAGTTATATTCTAGTCTATTTACTTCTTATTTTCCCAAATAGACTTGCCTACACACATAAAGATATCTTTGACATTGCACTGTTATAAATTTTATGAATATAAACATTAAATAATTTTTCTTAACATTTATAATACATTTTCATAAAATAAAATATATATAAGTTAGTTCTTAAAATGGGCTTCTTATAAATAATATCTAGTATTTATAAGTTTTAAATAAAAATATTAAGTGAATTTTTAAATAGTAATATTTATTATTTTACTTATATTCTATTATCTATTTTTTAATATGTTTATTATTGATAACTATCTTATATTCAGAAGTTACTTTGCCTTTGCTGAATTCTATTTGGTTAGATGTTTTAACTTCAGATGTTATTCTATAATTACCAAATAGTATTAATCTATTAAAAATTTAGATATTAATTTTTTATTCATCAAACAATCTTAGTCTATCAAAAAATTCAAACACCATTTATATTATTATCAATTTAAAGGTATACTTTGTGATTATCATATATCCAAATTCATATAAAAGTCTTTGAATCAAATAATCTTAATCTATTCAATATTCTAATTCAGATATTTTATCAAACAATCTTAGTCACTAAATTTTTAGATATTTACGTAATATATTCAAATGTAAGAGATGAATATCAAATTTCAGATTTTATATTTGAGACCGGTTTTTTTCGGACCCAGAATTGTGTCTCGCCTAGATCCACACTTCAGTCACATGCGGACATCTGATTTTGACTTGTTCCTGTGAGATGATATAATATT
This sequence comes from Cryptocoryne crispatula var. balansae, assembly GCA_036172225.1. Classification (NCBI taxonomy): domain Eukaryota; kingdom Viridiplantae; phylum Streptophyta; class Magnoliopsida; order Alismatales; family Araceae; genus Cryptocoryne; species Cryptocoryne crispatula. Next base: position 31,762,073 of record CM069929.1, on the reverse strand, counting down.
ATATTTTATTATATTTTGTTTTTGAATAGTTTAAAAATTATAGAATAATCTGAATAAATTCCATAAAATTTCATAAAAATCATAAAAAATTAAAAATTGTCTTATAGATTGTGAAAAAGTTTAATGATCTTTTAGATGATATTTAACTTTGTTGTCATAGAATCTTGCATATTTTGATTTTAAAAATTGGTTTAGTTAAAAATTGTTAAAATTAATTTAAAAATTGTGATTTAAAAGAATTATGTTTAGTTTATTATTTATCTAAATTTCACATGTTTGGTAATACATGAATGTTCTAAATAGTTTAGATGTGCTTGTTTGTTTTATATAAATTGTTTATATGTATTGTTCATGTTATTTATTTTATAAAAATTATGACAAGTATGAAATTGAGAATTTCAAAGATTATAAATTATATTTTTGTGATATAAATATTATATCACATTAATATCACTTATTCGCACTATGCACTTGTGATGTTTGATTGTGTGAATGCAAGAAGATCATGGACTTAGATGTGATTGTCATGTGATGATGTTTAATTTATGTGGATGTGTTTAATCGGGCCTGCATGCCTCCTTCCCTCTCTATTTAATTCTGATTGTACATTCTACCTCTCAATATGTTTTATTGAGTTATGTACATTTGTGGGTCAACATACCGTAAAGTCACTTGTAATAACAAGAAATTAGTTTGTGGAGGAAGAGAGATTGAAACTACTTGAAAAAGAGTTCTTCTAAAAGTGGAGACACACCTACACTGACATCAAACCTTTTAGTTGCACACTATTCTACCTCTAGTGTTGCATGTTTATGGTTAAGTCTATAATCATCAATTTAATTGCTTTTGTACATGATATGTGGATGTGTGATATTGGTTATATCTTAGATATATGATATTTCAAAGATATATTTATTATAATTAGCACATTTTTTTGATGAAACTATAATAAAATCTCTCTTCATTTTAATTACGTTGATAAATGTGAGACATTAAGAATGACTCATGTAGTATTCTATTATTATAGTCTTGATGAGTCAATCTTATATTAGATGAGTTTGTTATGCTACCATAAGACTCATTTAGCAAGGAATTGATGATCATAATTAAGGTATTTGCCAAATCTTGAGGTGGACCATTTACATGGCTTTGTTTTGATATCATAAAGACTATATGAAGAATCTATTCTCGTAATGTAATAAACATATTTGACCTAACTAGAGTATATGGCTTATTGTGCTACCACAAGGTCATTACTCTATAAGATAAATGATTAAGAGTTGCAATTGGCAATAGTTGTCTATCTCTTAAGTGTGGAGTGATTTGTTGTGCGACCACAAGGCTATCACTATAAGGTTAATAGGGCTTTAGTCCCCACTAGCACCATAAGATTAATAGAGTCTCAGTCCCCACTAGAATTTCATCGTAATATTGCTTCTTTGTATAATGAGAGTTATGCAAATTTGTAAAAAATTAGTGAGAGCATAAATTATGATGAAAGATTGTATCTTAATTTTGAATGAATGTTTGCAATATTATATTAATGAAATTATATCTCTATTGTAGAATGAGATAATAAACCACCTAGTAAGGCATATTAGATGCCAAGTAAGTTAATGGTTCACACTTCTTAGACTAGTTTAGAGTCAAGAGAATTATTCTCATTGTTGACAAAATAACTACTCTACTTGAGAAATAGGTGCTTCCTAAACTATCTAATGACATGAGGTAATATAAGATTTTATCTTATAATATAATATAAAGAAGATGCATTGTTTGCCTTATACTAGATGTTAGTCACTATGAAATATAAATTGTAGAGGCAACATGGATAGATGGATATGAGATCTATCATGGCTCATGGTTATGAGCTAATTAAGGACAAGTTAGAACAATAATACATCTTCAATGCTTTTTATTAGTGAGACCAATGGAAAGAAGTAATGTCATTAAATAGAAATAGAAGGACATAGTTAAAAGTCAAAGAAGGCGATCAAGATAATAAAGCTAAAATAAGACGTAAAATTCTTCTACTATTATAATGATGATAAGTGGAAGAAGAAATGCAAAATGTGTTGCATATATAGCAAAGGTGGAGCTTGAGAAGCTTCATGCATCTAGGTAATTGATATTTACTTATCTTCTATTAACACTTAATAGTATTAAATACTATATATGTATATCATAGTAATAGATACTAGACATACATCTTATGGTATTACATACTATATGTGCATATATTTTATAAGTGTGCATATCTTTTATAAGATACTATAGATGTATCTCTTAGTATGGAATACTGGATATGCATTTTATATCTAAAAAGAGTTATATAAAATGACAAGTAAATCAAGGTTTAATGAAGAAAATGTTGACCTACATATGAAATAGTGCAAACGTTACATCATTACCGGTGGGAGATACAAATCTTTAGTAGCTTTCTGGAGATGTCCAAATCATTAAGCTTGCTATTATATCTTTCTATAAGAACATTATCTATATTCCTTTCTTGAATAATGATAACTTATTCTAATTTATGAAAATGATAGATGTTTTAAAACCTTCAATGGTAAAGTGTTTCCTAGTGAGAGCTTAATAAATTATTTAATCATATTAGATAAGTTAGCTCCCACGATATGTGTGAATACTCCTCTAAAGAAGAAATATGTTGATTTAGATCAATCTATTCTTTAGCTTAATTCATATAGAGAGAATGGGCAAATGAATGTTAGAATCATACATCTAGGTGTATGCTAGCCCATGTCTATTAAGATTAAAGGAGAATATTTCTACTTCATTATTTTAAAAAATGATTGTAGACACGCAATTTTGGCCTAGTTGGAGAGTTCAAATTCTTGTTTTCATGAAGAATATTTGAGTAACCTTTCAAGGGAACCGAGTTTTCCGGAAAAATTAAGGTCTTTGGCACATTTCAAAGAGGGCAAAACCCTGTGTATAAGGGCACCTGGCGCCCTACTTATAGGGCACCTGGCGCCCTATAAACAGGGCACCAGGCGCCCTGTATACAGGGCACCAGGCGCCCTATAAACAGGGCGCCTGGATCCAAATCTAATCGATGTGACAGGTTGATTTGACCCCCCGCAGTGACTTGTCTTGTCGATCTGACATATCTCATGATTCTGGCGCCCCATATACAGGGCGCTATGCCACATGGCACTGTTTTTCGGAAATGACCAAAGTACCCTCTTTTGGGCTATAAATAGACCCCCATTTGGAGCTTGGAGGAGGTTCCAACCTCGTGCCACCCTATAGCTCATCCAACACCACGTTTCTAAGCCATTCTCATCCCCCACAAGCCTTCAAATCGATCTAAAATCATCCACCAAAAACCCTAAAAACCTTCTGTTTCTGTCACCCAGAAACATGATTTTTCTCCAACTTTGAGAGCCTCTATCCGTCTCTCCTCTTACATCCAGCATCCAAACCACCTTCCACTAGCTTTATTTGCATATTGCCTACAAGGAGGAGCTCTTACTTCGTCCCGAAAGCCACCCAGCACTCCGGAGCGGCGTCGCGAAGAGGAGAAGAAAATCTGTTCGGGCCAGACTTAGTGCCCCGTATACAGGGCGCTTTGACTTGGTCAACGCGCCCCATAAAGGGGGCACCTGCTCCTGGCGCCCTATATACAGGGCACCAGGAAGGACAGAAGCTTGTTTTTTTATTTTTGGATTCCAATCGTCCGTTTAATCAAGTTTTTGTCTTCCTTTTTCATCTTAGCATTGTTCATCAAGTTATTTAGCATGTCTTAGATCATTTTGCATCACATATATATATTTAAAACCTTCCAAATAGGGGTTGGGATTTAGTCTCAATCCGGTCAGTTCCTTCCCTCTTTCATGTTTACATTTGAATTTGAGCATGATTCTACACTGTCACGAGAACTAATGATCTTTTCACTTGTTTCTATGTTTTCTTATGGACATTCTTAGGTAAATCTGATTGAGGCGGAGCTTCAACCGGATCGAAGACGAAGGACTCACTAAGCTCTTTTCTTTCGGCCGGCCGAGAGAGGAGAAGTCGGAACCCAACAATCTCCCCACTTCCAAAGGTATGACGGTCATTTCTCTATTTCATTTCATTTCATTCTACCATATTTTGGAGCCTTTGGCTCCTGGCGACCACACCCACTAACATCCCATCCACCAAGTCACCAAAGCAAGCGTAGGGGCCGGGAGGGGGAGATCCGCGGATGTCCCGTTTCGGGTGCTTACAATGATGTATGTACATATGGATATATGTAGTTAATGAAGTATAAATTTGAGACCTTTAAGAAGTTATTAGAGATTAAGAATGAAGTAGAGATACTAATATAAAGAATATGATAACTCATTGATAAGATTAAGAAGAAGAATACTTAAATACATAATCCACTCATAATTTGAAAGATAATAAAATTTGATTTTAATGAACACTTTTTTTACACATCTTAGTTTATTTAAATAGCTAAAATGAGAAGTCATATTGTGTAAGACATAATACAGATAATGAAACATTTGTGAAATCTTTTTGTCTATTTAGGGTTAAATACTTGATATAACCATTTATCTTAGATTAGTACCTTCTAAGTTTGTTTTGATCATTCCATATAGGATATAAAAAGGGGTTAAAGTTTGCCTTAGGAATGTTTGGCCTTGATGATGATGTGTAATCTTAACTGTAGACTATAAGACTATTAAGTTTTGGCTTGCGGGATATCCTATGAAAACTTACAGATATTAATCCTATCATCATTTTGGATAAGAGCGTATGTTTCTCAACTTACTATATTCTTAGAGGAAGAGTTACTCACGAAGGAAGATAGTGGGAGCAAGATATATATAAAAAAAGTTCCAATCCCATAATCCAAGGACACTTCTTTTAGAGACTAGTTAATAATTACATATAGGCAATTTATAGTTCTTGTGCCTATTCAACATAAGAGATAAGTGGGACATATCTTTGATGGAAGAAGTGAGGCGCAAAATAGTGAAGATGATGATCCTAAGATCTATTATGAAGCAATATGAGATATTGATTATAAAATGAGAAATGGCAGTAAAAATTGAAATAAGTTTTATTTATTCTAACCAAATTTAGAACACGATAAATCCACATAAGGATATAGTATCCATGAGCTATAAATGGATAACTAAAGGATAGATTGGAGTGGATTGAAAGTTACATGCCTTCAAGGCAAGAATGTTTGAAAAGGATATTATTTAACTCAAATTGCTAACTGTGATGAGACCTTTTTACCAATGCCATAGTTTAATCTGTTTGGGTTTTGATTGGTATTTTGAGAAATAGGTGTATATGATACAACGCCAAAGAATCTAGTCCCAATGACATTTAAATAAAGTGTGTATGTTGTTAAGGTGCATTAATGGATTAAAATAAAACATCTCATAGATATTATTTAAGGTTTAATGAGATTAAATATTATAACTTTAATATGAATAAAGAGGAACCCTGTGTATTCAAGAAGATAATAAGAGTGCTATTACTTTCTTGACAATTTATGTGAGTGACATACTAGTTATTGAGAATAAAGTAGGCATGTTATTGTCAGTGAGCTTAGATATCAATTAATCCTCTAACATAATTTAAGTTTTAAGATCTATAGAGATAGATTTAGAAAGATGCATGGATTGAAGTTAATGTATGTAGTCACCATAATCAAAAGACTTGACATGGTAAATACCAAGATATGTTTTTTACCTATGTAATATAGAGTTAATTTCTCTGAAGAGATGTCTTTATAGACTTTTTTTTAGAGATAAATAGAGCATATGAGTAGGGCCCTTATGCTTTTGCAATAGGATCTATCATATAAGTGATACTACGTACATGATTTGATTAATGCTTTAAGTGTTATAGTCATTCAGTAGGCAAATGTAGGTGAGAGTCACTGGATAGTTAAAAGATGTATCCTTAAGTACTTAAGAAGCACTAAGGATGTATCTCTAACGTATGGAGTATAAGACTTGAAGTCTTGTAACTTTACAAATAAAAACTTCTTTTTAGATAAGTTTGATAGCAAATTAACATAATAGTAGTGCAGTGAGCTGGAAGAGTTCCACGTGATAGAACATTGTAAATTTTACAACTAATATAAAGAAGATTACATAATGACACCATTTAAAAAGCAATTTAGATGAAGATGTTCATCTAAAATTGTCCCAACATTCTTTGAAAGTGTATTGTTCTTTTCGAAAAATAATGGAGTAGAGTCAATATCTTATCAGAAGTTTAAAACTTCTATGGTGATACTATAGAATAAAAGAGATTGTTACTTATAGAGAGATAATTAAAGGATAGAGTATCTTTCATTAATAACATTGTAGATTCACTAATTGAAGTAGTTACTCAAAGAGTGTTTTAACTTCACCTCGAGTTGATCAGCCAGTTGGGTGATTGACTTTAGTATTAGTCAGAGATTGATAAAAATGTATGTCCTACAAGTCAATCATATATGATATGATTCGACAATTTTAAAAATATCTCATTTAATTAATTAAGCAAAATTTTATCACTAGCTCTTATTATATATGTACATCATAATAAAGTTCTTGATCATATGTAATGATGATTGGATCATGATAAGATCATGATAATGAGATCAATCATCTAGAGGCATGTAATCTAAATATTCCTAGTTATGGGATCTTTAAAATGGGATATCAAGGGTCCAAATAGACTAATGTATGCTTTATCTTCTCATATGATGAGAATGATCGATTTTGTTAGTTATTAGTGTGGAGACATTGAGATACACATACATGTGCTCATTAATCGAATGAGTTCACTGAACTAATCAAATAAGAAACCCTGAATGGTATCTTTTTAAATTGTCAATTAAGGTTATCTATTATCATTGACTTATGGATCTTCGATTTGATGATCTAGTATAGCGATGGATTAGGTATAAGAGAAACTTAATGGAGGTAATTAAGCAAACAACAAGGGGTTGTTCACTCTCAGTAAGTGAGAGTGAATGCCCTATAGAATAGTACTTTAAATCCTTGGTTAGGGTAGATAGAAAATTGGAAAAGAAGTTTTTAAAATTGATCACATTACAAGTATAAGATTCATAGTCAAATACTAATGAATTGACAATTGATGCCATATTCCTTTCTAACTGAGACATTGAATGGACAAGAGCTTATATTCATGTGGTAGCTGATGATGAAAAGACTTAATAAAGATAAGATTATCCCCATAGTCATTTGGGATCATAAGATGTGGCTTGTATCTTTTATAATCAGTAAGTTGATTAATATGTTATCAGATAACATATTTAATTTAATTAAATAGAATTATTTTATTTTAATTAGTTCTTAACCAAATAGACTATTGTTCCTAGTGGGTCACACATCAAGACTTATTCATAAGTACATGAGCAAGGATGTAATTTATAGAGATTTTAGATTTTTATGAAAATTTTTAAATTCTCTATAAATATTAATAGTTTAAGCCAAATCCTATCAAACCAAGGGTGATAACCACATCCTCAGTCTCTTTCCTACCTACTCCTCTCTATGGAAGACTTCCATCGGTGATGGAGCTCTGTTTAGGAAGAAATCTCGAGCCTAGTGCCAAGGGAGAACCTACTATAGATGAAGTTTGTATATATATCACTAGAGGTCAAGCACTTGAACAATTTGAAGAACTTAATAGGGTGTTTGGTTGTGTTTTTAAATTTAATACAACTTTATTTTTGAAATCAAGATAATCTTTTATCTTAATTTAAATTTTAAAATTAAAAAATACAAACCTTATGTGTTTAGCAGAACTGTCACAATTTTTAAAAATTATAGAATGTTGTTTGGGAACAATTTTAAAATTACCAACAAGTATTCATTCCATTAATAGATACAGAGATGGTAGAATTAATCAACACATGAACATATCTGTTTCTATTCAACCATGGTATTTTCAACAACTTCGTGATGTCAATATTACAAAAAGACATAGGAAGGTCATTGAAGATTGGGTTTCATTGCTATCTTTTGTCCTATACCTCGTTTCTCTCTTGTTTTTTTCCACAGTTAGAAGTCACACTTTTTGTCATGGTTAGTAAGCCAAAGTAACAAACAAGTCTGGTTCCTCTCTAAGTGCTCTGCTGCATCTTCTTCCTTAGGCTGGATCTAGAGACTGAACACCCATGTGGTGGAAGATGCACCCAGGAGCAACCGCTTAGAAATTTGAGCAAAATGTATGAGAAATTCATTTACAATAGCTATGAGGGCATTAAGACTAATCAGACAGGCTGCAGCAATGAGGGCTCCTCATGTCATCCTGTAAAATGATTTGGATATATGATTATCATATTACCATTGCGATAGATGCATCAAAAATTACACCAACACGAAGTATGGACACCCCTTCCCTTCCCATCTATAGATGAACGTGCTTGCCAACTTCTTTCTACACCCTCTCAAGGTAGGAAAGCCCTGCAATGTCCGCAATCACCTTCGCCATGATCACAAGCAAGTAGAGATTCCAATTCCTGCAGAGTACCCGACGATAGCAAGCCGAGCCACCGATGGTTGTTCATACTAGGGTAGAGTGAGGTGGAGATGCTTCACATCTCTGATCGCGCTGCCCATCCACTTGCCCTCATTCAACTAGGTAGCCCCCCACCAGAGCAACCAAACGCGTAGGAGGAAATGGGCAGGAGGATGATGCAATGGCTTTCACACTTCCGCCTCTGCTGTTGGCACCCTCTAGTAGTTCATTGGCACACGGGTCCCTACCATTGCTAGTCGTGTTGCATAGGGAGAGAGTTGGGACGCACACATGTCCTACCTCCCATGTTCGCCTCCACGTCTGTCTCAAAAAGAAAACAATGCTTGTGTTGTTTTTATTTCGGAAGAGATTATATGTGCAGTGTATTTCACTATTAAAAAAGAGAGAGAAGTTAAAGAGAACTACCAAACACTCTAACTCTTTTGTTTTTAAAATTTAGGAAAAAAATAAGGAAAAAAACATAACCAAACACCCTATAAGAAGTTCTTTCTCTTCCTCTCTAAGGGTTTAAATGAATTCCTAGTGGATATATTCAAACTCATTTTAATTAATATTTTATTTTTGTCATTTGGTTCCAATCAAGACAAGATCAACATGAACCTATAGGAATCGTCACTTCCATTACACCAAAATTTATAATTTGATTTCTTACATAATTGTCAGACTTATTTGTACAATACTACATATTCAACTTGAATATAATAGGGGAGTACAAAACTTATATTCAAAATGTAGAATCTATAAGATTGGAATAAAATGAATACTTTTTTTTTCAGATCATGTTACTTATCTTTTCAATTTCTTAAATTTTTTTGACATTTTTTGCATTTCTACTATTTTTAAAAAAATTTCAAATAAATAATAAAAAAATAGATTAGGACTAAGTCGTGACCCTATTCGTTCAACCTGACCTGCAACCCATTTAAACTTTCTAAGTTGAACTAAGTCAATTCAATTTGATTTGTTTTGAGATAAACTTTAATTACATATTTTAAAAAATAATTACTTATACATTAAATTTTTTTGGCTCAGTTTGTTTGCACTCCACTTGTACCAAATGGCCTATGGTACATTTCCTTTTTACCAAGTCCTCAACAACAGTAGGGCAATTTCATGCTTCCAAAATAGCATTACCAGGCAAATTAACATTCGAGTATGTCTATTTCTTATTGTCTACAAGGACAAGAATGCCAACAATGACAATGACAAGAACATGATATATCACTGGTAGAATTTTGAATGGTTCTATCTTCTTCAATCTGTCTCATCATTAATAATGTACAACAAGCAATTAGAAAAATCACCTAAGTAGATTCAATGGTCGAACCAACGAACCACATCAAGGAAGCAACAACCTCCATGGATCAGCTGATCCTTACCATCAGATGTCAACTTGGCATGTTGTCGAACAATTTGACTGCCCATTGGTGAATACAGACATCACTCATGTTTGGTAGGGACTCTTCACATTGTTAGAATTAGGATTACTAGTCTAATTGTATATGTAATTCTAATCCTATTCTGGAAGCTTTTCTATACATGGACATGTACTTATTTTATATACCATACACATTTCATATAAATGCAAAATACTGGACGCCTTCTGTTTTCTCCCATTTACTTCTTCAACATTGCATCACAACACTTACTTGCGCACTGAACCCTTGAAGTCATCTCATAGTCAAAGGTATCTTCTCTTCAACCCTATGGCGTTCTCATCTAGGTATCAGAGCAGGTTCTTCAGATCAGATCAAAATAGAAGGTACAACCTCAAATGTCAACAATTTTTAGGATTCCTTTGATACTTCGACTAGTTCCACCGAATTGGAGAATCCCTTTTTTTTGCAATCTTCTAATAATCCAGGGATTGTCTTAGTTTCTATTCTACTCAACAGGGAGAACTACATTCCTTGGTGGAGAGCAATGACAATTTCTCTTTCCACCTAGGACAAGATGGGTTTCATTAATGGAAGTATCCAGAAACTAGAAATCACTGATCTAATTCATAATTTTTGGGAAAGAGTTAACAACATGGTTCTATCATGGTTGTTAAACTCAATCCATCGAGATCTTGTTGCTACTATAATATATTGTGGTACAACATGTTCTATGTGGAATAACCTTAAAGATAGATATGTTCTTCCTCTCGGGCCTATAATATACAATTTAGAAAGAACTATTTCTTTTACTAGGCAAGAGAACAATTCTATGTTGAAGTACTTTAACAACTTGAAAATGTTATGGGACGAGTTGGCTCAGATTGATACTAATGAATAGACTCATAACCGAAACAGGCAATTGATGAATTTTCTTATGAGTTTGAATGATAGCTTTGCTATTTTAAGAAGTTCAATATTGTTAATGGATCCATTGCCACATGTTAGTTGAGTATATACTTTGGTTTTACGAGATGAATCACAAAAGTCAACAATTTAATCCTACTATAGAACATTTAGCAATGGCTATAAGAAAATTTTCTATTGGGAATCGGACTAAGAATCACAACAAGTCTACTAGGGCATTAGATAATAGAGCTTGGTGCTCACATAGTAACATTAGTGGTCATAGCAAAGAATAGTGTTAAAAAATTAATGCACTAAGGTGCAATTATTCCAATATAGTTGGCCATATCAGAAAAGTGATAGAAATGTATGCCCTACAAGTCAATCATATATGATATAATTCAACATTTCTAGATATATCTCATTCAATTAATTAGGCAAATCTTCATTATAAGCTCTTATTAGATGCGAATATCATAATGATGTCCTTGATGAAAAACAATGATGATTAAATCATTATGAGATCATGATAAAAAGATTGATCATTTAGAGGTAATTGATATAAATGTTCTTAGTCATAGGATACTTGAGACGGGAAATCAAGGATCCAGATAGACTAGTGTATGTGATATCTTCTCATGTGATAAGGATGACAGATCTCATTAGTCATTAGTGTGGAGACACTGAGATACATATACAGGTGCTCATTAGTTGAATGAGTTCATTAAATTGACCAAATTAGAAACCCTGAATGGTATCTTATCGAACTATCAATCAAGATTTTCTATCATCACGGTTGCATAGTTGGATCGTTGACCTGAGTGCGCCAAAGATACCTTGTTGGGTGGAACTTGTGCTTTGACCATTGACTTATAAATCACCATTTAGATGGTCTAGTATAGCAATGGATCGGGTACAAGGAAAGCCCGATGGAGGCAATTGAGTAGACAACAAAGGATCGTCCACTCTCGGTAAATGAAAGTGAATGTCCTATGGGATAGTACTCTAAATCCCTAGCCAGGGTAGATAGGATAATTGGAAAAGGAGTTTTTCAATTGATCTAATTTCGAGTACATGATCCTATAGAGTGGTATACTAAGGAGTTAACAGTCGATGTTGTACTCCTTTATGACTGAGACATTGGATGGACAAGGGTTTATATCCATGTGATAACTGATGATGGAAAGGCTCAATGGAGATGAAATTATTTCCATAGCCATTTGGGATCATGGAATGTGGCCTGTACCCTTCATAATCGGTAGGTCGATTAATATGTTATTGGATAACGGATTTAATTAAATTAAATAGAATTGTTCTATTTTATTTAGGCCTCAACTAAATAGGCTATTAGGCCTAGTGTGTCACACACAAAATGACTTATTCACAAGTGCAGGGGCAAGGGCGTAATTTATAGAGATTTTAGATTTTTATGAAAAATTTTAAAATTCTCTATAAATACTAATGGTTTTAGCCAAACCCTATCATGTCAAGGGTGAAAACTACATCCCTAGCCTCCTTCCTACCTCATTCTCTCTCTAGAAGGTGTCCATGGTCAATAGAGCTACGTTTAGGAAGAGTTCTCGAGTCCGGCGCGAAGGGAGAACCTGATGTGGATGAAGTTCGTGTGGATATTGCTGGAGATCGAACATTTGAATGGTTTGAAGAGCTTAAGAAACTCATCTTCTTCGCCTCCATAGGATTATATGAATCCCTATCAGGTATATTCGAACCCGATTTAATCAGCTTTCAGTTTTCGTCATTCGATTCTGATTGAGACAGATTCTAAAAGAACCCATAGGAATCGTCGCTTCCGCTACACCAAATTTTTATGGATGATTCCTTACAAAATGAATGTTGTAAATTACATAAGTATCCTACTCACATGTCATAGAACAACAAGGAAGAATAAAAAAGAAAGTTATGTGAGTAAGGTTTTACTGAACAACAACTTGTTCCTGTAAGGGTTTTGAATATTAGAAGTTCAAATGGTATGGTTGCTAATGCTACTACAAATTTGGATTTTCAAAATGGTAATATGTGAGTTCTTAATTCTGAAGCCATGGCTCATGTTTCATCTACTCCTTTGAGTCCTAATCATAGTCATCCAACCAATTCCTCTTTAGGTACAACACTACCCAATGTTGAAAAAGTTAGTGTACTAAGTTTTGGTTAAGCACATTTAAATAGTAAAATTACTTTGCCTCTTGTTTATCATGCTTCTCCATTCAATTACAATTTACTTTTCATTAGTCAATTGACCAAGGATTATAATTGTTCCATCATTTTATATCCATCACATTGTGTTATCCAGGAACTAAAGTTGAGGAAGATGATTAGACAACATATTGAATCGGAGAATTATATGTCATCTCAGAGAAGCCTATATGTCTTTCAACCAAAACCATTGATTCCACTACATGGAATCAATATTTAGGCCATGTTTCAAGCAACAAACTTCAACAACTTTCAAATAAACATAGTTTTCAATTCAATTCTTTTGAATGTCATACTTGTCCAATTACTAAATAAAGACGTCTTTCCTTTCATTCAAGTCATAGTAGAACAAATGGATCCTTTGAGATTATTTTTATCTTTAGGGTCCATATCACGTGGAAGCTAAAATAGGTGCTAAGTAGGTGATAAGTATTTTCTTATTGTTGTGGATGAGTTTAAACATTTTGATAGAAATGTATGTCCTATAAGCCAATCATATATGATATGTTTCGACATTTCTAGAAATATCTCATTTAATTAAATAGGCAAAACTTCATTACTAGCTTTGATAGAAGTGTACATCGTAATGAAGTCCTTGACCACATGCGATGATGATTGAATCATGATAAGTATATGATAATGAGATCAATTATCTAGAGGTATGTGATCTAAATGTTCCTAGTCATAGGATCCTTGAGATGGGACATCAATAATCTGGATAGACTAGTGTGTGTGATGTCTTATCATATGATGAGAATGACCGATATCATTGATCATTGGTGTGGGGATATTGAGATATACACATAGGTGCTCATTAGTGGAATGAGTTCACTAAACCAACCAATTTAGGAAAACTTGATTAGTATCTTGTAGACACACAAATTTTGCCTATTTGAGGAGCTTAAGATCCATGTTTTCTTAGAAGGTATTCGAGTTTTCCGATAAACAAACCGGATCTCCAAGAAAACGGCGCAAAAGCGGACTCTGGGGGCGTAGATGACCCGTCTGCCGGGTCGCCCAGGCGACCCGTCTGACGGGTCATCTGCCAAATCGTCCGTTCTGACGGTGGTAGGTGAGACGTCAAATCCAGACAGGTACGGGAAGCGACCCGGCCAGCGGGTCGCCTGCCAAAATAGTGAACGAAGTGACCCGTGAACGGCGCACGCTCGTCTGGACGATCAGAATCGATTGGGCATAGGCGACCCGTCTGACGGGTCGCCTGCCACTGTAGCAGACCCCGAACGGTGGCCGACCAACTTTCGGCGCACGCGCATTTAATGCATTTATGGTTTCGCAGGTGACCCGTCAGACGGGTCGCCCAGGCGACCCGGCAGACGGGTCGCTTGCGGATTCCGAAAAGTTTTTTTTATGTCTGAAATGCCCCTGTGACCCTTTTCCTATAAAAAGGGACCCCCTAACCACTTTTTCAAGGGTTGGAAGAGTGTTAGAAGGGAGAGAACGTCCCAAGCTCCCAAGAGAGAGCCTTAGAGAGTTCCAAACCTCTTTCATTCCTCAATTCTCATTGCCCAAGAGATTGAGAGCTTCCCACTTCCATCCACCTCCGTAAATCGACGTTCTTCATTCCGTTTCTTCATCGGCATCCATTTCGAAGCTTCTCAAGCTCCTACATCAAAGGGGGAATCATCATCCACGTCCTAGGAGCTTCCGGGAGTCGTCAGAGTCGTCATCAAGCTTCTAAAGCCATCCGAAAGCATCGCGGGAGCATCCGGGAGTAAATCAAATTTTGGTGCAGGAAGTGACCCGCCTGCCGGGTCGCCCAGGTGACCCGTTTGCCAGGTCGCCCAGGCGACCCCCTTGCTGGGTCGCCCAAGTGACCCCCCTGCCGGGTCGCTTGGGACTCCAGATTGCCGTTTTTGAAGCCGAAACCCGTTTTTCTTCCACCTCCTTCTAGCATTACTTTGTTTTCATGTTTTCCATCATAGATCATCGCATTTACATGCATATTTAACTTAGTAACATCATATATCATCATCCAAAAACACATAAAAAGGGGGGTTGGGAGTTATTCCCAATCCGGTTAGTCCACTTCCTTTTGCGATTTTAGTTCATTTCTTTTGCAAGATGCTTCACTATCTTAGTTCTAATCCACTTTCACTTGTTTTCGTGGCTTACTTGTTTTTGTAGGAACAACTAAAGTGCTTCAAGCTCTTTCTTCTCGGCCGACCGAAAAGGAAGAAGATGGAACCCATAATCTCCCAACACAATCTCTCCACTTAGGTACATTCGGTCATTTCCTTTAATACTTACATTGTCTCTTTACCTTTACTCTCGGAACCCGCGGTTCCTGGCGACCACAACCCTACACCACCGGCGAAACTGAAAGGAGGAGAGGCGCTCATCGTTCCAGCCCGGTGAAGAAAAAGAAAGAGAAGGACCGGGTCCGGATCGGGAGTTCCACATCTTTTGGCGACCACGGTGTGACCATCTCATGCTTGAAGGAAACTTAGTTGTTCTCTCATTTCCAAGTAAGCCCCTTCTCACCATCACTATCTTCATATTGTCCTCCGTTTCTTTTATCTAGTCGATCCCCGCGTGGATCTCCTTCCGGTTTGAAGAAACAAGTTCCCGGAAGTGTTCTGTTTTCGCAAATGACCCCTCTGCCGGGTCATCTCCTGTTTTTATGATTTAGAGCTTTCCGTTTCCTTAGGTCCCTACGTGGACCCGCTTGCTTTTCCACTTACTGTTATTTCTAAGCATCTTGCCCTTAGTTTACTTTCAAGTCCATGCTATTTCGGTCCTCGTGGGACCCCGGTTATTAAGTGCTTTCCTTCGGCTCTGTTTTCTGTTTTCCGCATGTGACCCCCCTGCCGGGTCACCTGCCAGACCAGTAGGTGACCCGTCTGCCGGGTCATCTACGCCTCCAGAAACTCTTTTCCTGTTGTAGTCTTTAGTTTTACTTGCTCTTGCTCATTTCTCTTGAATCAAACTTGCAAAATTCAATATTTTCTAGCATCTTTGACTTGTTTGGTTATTGTTCTTGATAGTTTAATCATCATCCTAGTTATTATTTTTTGATCGTTGCATTGTTTTCCTTTCTTATTGTATGCCATCTCATCCTTGTTAAATTATTGCATTAGATTGCATCGAGTACCGGGTTCGCCCGACTCATTAGGTCATTCGAGACGGGAGGCTCACCCACCTCCCAAAAGACATCTCCATCCCACCCGCGTCTCTTGGTGGATTCTGATCTCTCCTCCGGGGATTCCCTCTCGGTTGATTAGATTGGTTTTCACTAAGACCTCCGTAAGTCCTCAAAAGTGAAGAATTCCCTCTTCACCGATCGGGCTGGTTGTACCTTTTACCCCAGAAACCCGGTGTCACCTATCACCCAATCGTTGTGAGAAAAGTGTTAATCCTAGATTGCTCGGCTTTGTGAGAGCATAGGGTCCGACCTATTGTCGAGAGAACAATATTCTCTTAAAACCCACTAATTTAAAGATTAAACCAAAAAATTGCATTTAATCATTTCAAGTCTTTGCTTTAACTTGTTTTCAAAACAAAAGTGAAAAGTAAAGAGAGGGGGAAACTCTCTCACGAAAAATCTTTAAAAGTCTCAAAAACATTTTGTTGCTTGGGGTAATATTTGTTTTCCTCACAAAAATCAAAACCAAAAAAATATCAAAACAAACATAAC
Organism: Cryptocoryne crispatula var. balansae; assembly: GCA_036172225.1. Classification (NCBI taxonomy): domain Eukaryota; kingdom Viridiplantae; phylum Streptophyta; class Magnoliopsida; order Alismatales; family Araceae; genus Cryptocoryne; species Cryptocoryne crispatula. The sequence goes on along the minus strand of CM069929.1, from coordinate 31,745,393 downwards.
GAAAAAAGAAATCTTTGCTTGAGGTAAGTACTTGCTTTTCCAACAAAAATTCAAAACATAAAAAAGTCTCTTAAAGGAACCAAAAAAATCTTCTTTTGCATAACGTCATGTCAGTGTCATCAAGGTCAAGCAGAATGATTGACACAGCAAGTTACTACACTGCCAATGGGTCCGAGATGCAACAAGGAGGTGCACAACATCATACATATGATTTTAGCCATATCTTAGGACTGCATGCCTCCCATGTCACTTTAGATCAGCTTCTGACCGCCGTCCACACTGTCATGGGTAGCAAGTCATCTACTGGCTATGTTTCTACCAGTCATGGTCAACCTATCTCTACTCCCCGATCAGTGGCTCATCAACCCAGTGCACCTAGACTTGATCACTCCTACACCGGTATGCCACCACCTTTTCTCCTTCCTATTTGGGCACAAACCCAACCAGTCCAGACTCGACCCACTCCAGCCCTTCAAGGTCATTGGCCTATTCACCCGCTATCCCTCATTCTCCTCGTTCTTATTCAGGGACAAGCACACCGAGCTCAAACTCGGCTCGTTCCAGTCCCTATCAGCCTTTGAGCCATATCTCTAGTCCGACCCCTTTTGCCCAGCCTCCACTTTGCTCGCGGGTGGATCCCACTCGCTTAGCCACACTGACTTACCTTACTCATGTTCGAGCACCTCCTACACATCTCCCGGTGCAACCATCCTCTAATGTTGTCTGGGAACCCTCAGTCAACCAAGCCATGACTAATGAGTTCAACCAACTGAGAGAAGAATACAAAGAACTCAAACGCTTGATAGATCCCCAGGCAACCCCCGAAATTTCTACTCCCTCTCTCCCCTACATCCCTCCTCTCAAACACCGGTCTACCACCGCTATGATGGCACAGGTAATCCATTCACTCATATTCAGGATTTCATGAATGAATCATCTCATTGGAAAAATGATTGGAAGGCCCTACCCTTCCTCTTTAGATGGTCATTAGATGGGATGGCCCTAGAATGGTTTTATTCACTTGACCCGATGGAGGCGGGAGATTTTGATATAGTTAGAGTAAAAATTTTACAAAAATATAAGGAACGCGTTGAGCGGGCCTATTCACTTACTGATCTAATGGCCGAGAAAATGAGAGGGGATGAGGACTTTACACAATATGCTAATAGATGGATGTTGATGGCCGAGAAGCTTGCATATACAATTTCTGAGCCGGAATTAGTCAAGATGATCATTGCTAATACCGTACCGGCTTTGAAGAATATTTTGGCCTTGCATTATCCCACGAATATGCATGATTTGTATGAAAGGGCAAGATACATTCAAACTCAACTTAAGGATACACCAATCATGGAGCTATACATTCCAAAATATCAAGCCCTTAATGAAAGTGGGAGTGCTAATGTTGTAGGGAACCCAATAGAAAACCCTAGGCACCGACCTAGGAGCCCTACACAACATAGGGTTATCTCTCAACAACTCCGTCAGACTTATCAAAATCCTCCTCCTCAATTGATTGCTCAAGCCAAGGCTCCTTTGCCTCAACCAGTTCCTTAGCCCCAACCAGTCGGACGATTCATGGATCATCCTCCTCAATCGGTTGCACAACAAACCTTGGCTCCTCAGCCTCGATTAATCATTCAACCACCAACTCTTCAACCAATTACATCTCAATCTCAGCCGGTTGCACAACCCATTATTTTTCAAAAATATTCACAACCGGCTAAGCATAATCAAACTCTTTCACAAGTTTGTTCCCCTACCCCAGAATTAGAGCTGGTTCCCCTTATTTGCCAATCGGTCATGACAATCTTGACCGAGTCTCAAGAGCCAACCAATAATGAACCAGATCAACTGGTGGGGGAATATGAGCTTGAAATCAATGATTCTCTGATATCTGACTCTCAACCTACCACTTTATTGCCCCTTAAGCCTGATTTATCCTCCATTCTTGAACAAACTCAAGAAGAAGTCAAGCAAGAACAAGATCTACATGTAGAAGAATTTGAAATCAAAATCTATGATGATCCTCCTGAATCTAATGCTTTATCAATTATCTCCATCCCTCAGGAACCCTTAGAACAAGGCACACCCTCCATCATTGAACAACCTAGGGAGAAGCTGACACTTAACAACCTTGGGTGGAGAATTATGGAGATGCTTGGATATCAAGCTAGCAAGGGCCTAGGCAAAGAATTACAGGGGATAGCACGACCAGTGCAAACCCTATTTTCAGTCACAAGGCCAAGACTAGGATTTTATGAATCAGCTCCTAAGCCTCAGAAGGGCAAGACAAGGTTAACCATCATAATTGGAAGTTTGAGTGATCATTTTACAAAGGAGGAACAATTTGAGGAAAAGGATTATAGCCCACGATCGATTCCCCGACCCTTGAGAATATCGGGGCCACTCACGAGGCAACCCATAAAGAAGGTTGAAGAGAAGAGAAAATCCAATCACAAGCTGGCTAAGGCTAGAGGCAAAGAAATTTCAGGACCCCCTCCAACTAGACATTCATTTATATCGCAACCTGTTAGGGCCGAGTTAGTCAACAATCAATCAAGTAGAGGAATCCAGGGGAATAGATCATTAGGACCACCTCTAACTAAGCAATCCCCCTCCCCAACTTCCTTCTCAAGGTCATCTCAACCTTCTAAACTGGGCCCTAGAGCCCATTTAGGTCAATCGAGCCACAAAGCCCATTGTCAATGCTCGAGTTTACAAGCCCTCTCCCAATCTCCTAAATTGGATTCTCAAATCCTCAATCATTTTTTGAAACTGGGCCCAAGTGCCCAATGCTCCTCTATATTGGGCCCATATGCCCATCATCCTTCCAAATCAGACCCTTGTGCCCAACCCCTTTCTAAATCGGGCCAACGTGCCCATCATCCTTCCAAATCGGGCCCACGTGCCCATCATCTTTCTAAGTCGGGCTCGTGTGTCTATCCTTTAGAATCAGGTCTATGTGTCTACCCTTCTAAATTGGGCCCATGTGCCCCTTCTTCCAAATCGGGCCGACATGCTTATCATCTTCCTAAATCATGCCCATATGCCCATCCTCTAGAATCAAGCCCCTATGCCTTCCCTCCTAAATCGGGGCCCTTCGCCCAACCCCTTTCTAAATTAGGCCCACGTGCCCATCATCCTCCCAAGTCGAGGCCCTCGTGTGCTTCACCTTTCTCAACCAGGCCCACGTGCCTCTCCCTCAACACTCCCATCAATTCTTGGGCCATGGCCCTCACCCCACCTTTCCCAATCGGGCCCACGTTCCCACCAATTGGGCCCATGTGCCCATCCTTATGAATCAGGCCCAAGTGCCCGACACTTCTCTACATTTGGCCCTCGCGCCCAACATTCTCTTACATCGGGCCAACAAGCCCACACTCCCAAATTGAGTCCATGCACCCATCATCAATTTCAGTTGGATCCATATACCCCTCTTTCTACCTCATCATCCATTCTCGGGCCACGGCCCCCACTTCATCTTTCTCAACCAGACCCACGTGCCTCTCCCTCAACACTACCATCAATTCTCGGGCCATGGCCCTCACCTCACCTTTCTCAGTCAGGCCAACGTGCCTACCAATTGGACCCATGTTCCCATCATTACAAATCGGGCCCTAGTGCCTGACACTTATCTACATTCGACCCTTGTCTTCTTACATCGAGCCCACATGCTCGTCATCCTTCCAAATCAGGCCCTCGTGACCGTCATCATTTTCAATCAGGCCTATGCATCCCTCCTTCAATTCTTGGGCCATGGCCCCCACTCTATCCATTTCAATTAGGCACATGCCCTGATCATCCCCACCAATTGGGCCCACGAGCCCATCGTCTTCCCAAGATAGGCCCACATGCCCACTCTTCCATATCGAGCCCACGAGCCCCTCCTCCTAAATCAGGCCCATGTGCCCATCCTCAACCACCAGGCCCAAGCGTCTATGCCTCCAAATCGGACCCACAAGCCCAACTCCCTCTATTATGTACCTCATTCCTTCAACTAGGCACACAAGCCCAATCAATTCCTCTTTTGCCGGTCCCAAGTGCCCCATTTCTTCCATCAGGCTCGCATGTCCGTTCTTATTCTTTCAATCGGGCCCACGTGCCCAACTCTACTACTAAATCGGGCCCACGTGCCCACATCTCCAATTTAGTTGAAACCCCCATGTTTTGATTACGCTTTTTCAATTAGGCCATTGCGCCTTTATTTTAATTATGCTTTTTAATCGGGCTGTAGTGCCCATGTTTTTAATCATGCATTTATGATCGGGCCATTGCACCCCTATCTTCAATTATGCTTTTTCAATCGGGCCATTGTGCCCTTGTTTTAATCATGTTTTCAATCAGGCCGTTGCACCTTTATTTTAATTATGCATTTTCAATCGGGTCTTAGTGCCCATGTTTTCAATCAGGCCGTTGCGCCTTTATTTTAATTATGCATTTTCAATCGGGCCTTAGTGCCCCTATTTTCAATCAGGCCATTGCGCCTTTATTTTAATTATGCTTTTTCAATCAGGCCGTAGCGCCCATGTTTTTTAATCATGCATTGCCAATTGGGCTGTTGGGCCCTTGTTTTTAATCATGCTTTGTCAATCGGTCCATAGTGCCCATGTTCTTAATTATGCTTTTTCAATCGGGCCATCTCGCCCCTCATGTCTCCAGATCGGGCCATCATGCCCCTTATCTTTTAATCAAGTCATCACGTCCCTCAACATTCTAAATCAACTCATCATCCCCCTTTTCATCTTTCAATTGGGTCAGCGTGCCCCTTTTCGTCCAAATTGGGTCATCATGCCCCGCCTCCTTTTGTCAGCCCCACGGCCTCACCCCTTTTATTAGGCTCTCAAGCCTATTTGTTGTCTCATTCCTTTCAATCTAGGCAACAACCCTTTATTCCAATAAAGTGAAAATGTTCCATGATGGTATGTCAAACCTTGGTCAACATCATCATCAAATGCCAACCCTTGCAAACTTTATACATCTCCCCATCATCGTGTTACCGAATGGGAAAAAGTGGAAGTAGCGAGGCAGGTCAAGGCATGAACAAGCGCCAACTACACCGTCCTGGCAGCGCCATCACCAACAATGAAGTTCATCCTCTCTCAGGTACTACATGCATGTATTCATCATTATCATTGTTAACCCCGCAAAAAGAGAGAGAGAGAGAGAAGAAGATGATCAAATAATCTTGCAGAATACAAGAAAAATGCAGCATATATTGAATTAATCAGGTTTGATCAGCTTAATTAGCATGGTGCTATGAGGCGGAAAAAATAAGAAGTCTATGCACAACATGAGAACAAAAAAAGCGACTACAAGCGAAGCAATTGTCACCCAAAAAAAAAAAAAGTTCACCAAGCACACAACCAGACGAGGCAGCTCATGTTTATGGTTTATTCATTAAGCCAATCGACCCGCCATCCTCCGAAGAGGGGGGCCGACGCACATGTCATCTCTAATAGGCCGAACGCCAACGGTCCTCCAACGGAGGGGTCGACGACCGCCTTTTCAATGATTATTATTATTATTTTTTAGGTCAATCGGGCCACTGGTTCCCCTTGTGGGGGTGGTCGATGACAAATGTCATCTTCTTCTAAGTCGAACGCCGACAGTCCTCCGATTGAGGGGTCGACGACAACCGTATCCATTTACTGAGTCATGTCATGAACTCGCCGGGCCTGTCCATTTTAGTTCAGCAAACTTGCCACACATGTTATATGCTCAAAGTAATTTAAAAGGGATCTCCGGCAGTCCCCCCATCCTGTTAAGGCGGTATATAAAAAAAAATCCACACATGTACATGTAACACCACTGAATCTGTACAAGAAGATGCCTAAACAGATTTAATACCATGCCCAGCCCCTCCTATCATATGCTGTCTCAACAAAGACAAGAAAAAAAAAGAGAAAGGGGACAGGGGAGGGGCGGACAGAAGAACATACGTTGGTGGGTTAAGACACCCTAGAGGAAGACACTCTCTCGGCCTCAGCAGCCCGTCACGGTCGGTGGAGGGTGATCAGTCCCCGTTTGTAGAACGTTACCACCTCACTCGACGTCCTGGATGAAGAGTGTCGGCGCGAGGAAGGCCGCCAAATGAAACCTAACCTGGCGATGGGATCAGAGCAAGAGGGGGAGCAACGAATGAAAAGAAACAAAAAAAAACCTCACCGGAAAGATGCTTGACCGACAGGGGCTTGGCTTGCGGTGCCAAGCAGGGGCAAGACTCTGCGCCGCCCTTACGGACAGAGCTCTTAAGCACCCTCCAGAGGGGGAGGACGCTGCTAAGGGTTGTCGTCTTCCCGTGCCGTCACCGCCGGGCGGAACCTCGAATGAGCCGATCAACGACCAGACCCAGACTTACTGAATGATGAAAAGGAAGGAACCGTGAGGGAAGAACTCCTCCGCGACCCAGGTAGGAGGGAGTTTGGAACTGGGAGTACCTGGTGAAAAAGAGAAAGGACGCCGGGAAGCGAATAGTGGCCGTTCGAGGAGATCACACCAACTTGCCCTAGGTCGGTGGGAATCTCACCTGCCGACGGCGCCGCCCGTTCTGAGCCCTTCCGCTGGCCTCCACTGTGCGGCGGTGCCTCCCGGCGGCGGCATGAAGACCGCGGAGAGAAACCCCCGCCCGATGAGCCTCACGGAGGAACCAGACGCAGAGGCCGCGAGGGGGTTCCTGCAAAGATCGGACGGCGAAGAGACCCGTACGGTGAGAAGGGGAGAAGAAGGCTCTTCGGGACGCCGCGAAAGCTCAGAGGTCGGGACCGCACCTAGCGAGAGAAGCGTGCCACCGTCGCCTAACGACAGAGGAAGCTCGGCGTCGGATGCTCCGTGCGTCACCCTCGCCCTGATCACCAGTCCGGTACGAGGTCTGCGCAGCCACTCGCAAGGAGAACAATCTACAAGGGGGCAGCCAAGGGAAGCCTCCCACGCAGCCGCCGGGAAATCTACAGGGCGCTGGGCCGAGGCGGCAGGAAGGCGGTCCCGCACAAGTCGATCGATGGCCGGAGTTGCCGAATGGTGCAGAGGAAGAAGCTCGCTGAAGGGGGAAGCTCGCGGAACAGCCGGAGGAGCTGCGGAAGCTCGGCGACGACGAGTACGGAAGAAGGAAACTCCCGCGCGGCCGCCCGAGAGCCCGCAGCAGCCTCTGTTGCCTACGGTGGCTGGCGTACCCGGGCCTGCCGCCCTGCGCCTGCGAGCTGCCCGCAGGTGGTGGCGAGAAATCGGATGGCGGAATGACCGAGCTACCCCCCCTTTTTCGCGAAGCTTCCCGCGGGGCTGTCGCACATGCCCTCCGGCCTCTCTGTCGGGAGACGCTGGTTGGTCCAGCCGGCTAGGCGATTTTGACCGTGGTCAAAATCAAGAGAGCGTGTGTGCTAATGCCGTGCCACGACCGCCTCCGGTGTAAAATAAATGAGCAACATCAAAGCGACGGCAGCACGCTACACCTCCATAGTCGATTTTGACCAAAGTCAAAATTGTAGTGGGATGGATGGCTCACCCGCAAGTTAAAAAATTGTTGGAATGAGACGATGTAATTTTGACCGCGGTCAAAATTGAAGAGACGAACCTCCAAAGGCAAGCTCATTGTGTTTATGTTCGGTATATGGCAGCGCCGATAAGACAAGGAATTGGGAGAGATAAAAAATCTTGACTCAAGTCAAAATTGAGGGAGCATGGCCAATTTGGTTAAACGGATGGGTTCTGATAGCAAAAAAAAAAGAGAGAAAGAAGAAAATAAAATCAGTAAAAAAAAAAGAAAAAGAGAGGGGATATTCTTTCCCGTTTAAAAAAAAAAGGAAGAGAGAGGGGAGGAAAATGATGATGTCCTTCGGTCAAAAAAAAGGAAGAAAAAGGAAAGAAAGGAAAAAGAATGGAAAATGAGAGGAAGGAGAAAATAAAATCAGTGAGAAAAAAAAGAAGAAAAGAGGAAATAATGTAGAATAAGAGCAAATCAGCAAAAAAAGAAGGAGGATATAAAAAAAAGAGAAGAAAGGATGTGCTTTATCGTCAAAAAAAAAATGGAGAAAAGAAAAAGAAAAAAATGATGAGATGATATCTGTTGACAAAAAAAAAACATGTACATAGAAAAAAAAAAGGGAAGGAAAAAAAGAAGGGGGAAAGAAAAGGAGGTGAGATTGCTCCCATCAAGTTATAACATCAAATTATTCATTAGTAAGTTAAAGTTTGTTTAAATTTGTGAGGAGGAAATAAAACCCCCTAATAGCTCTTAAATGGGTTCAAATAGCCCCAATTGGTTCATTTGACCCATGCACATACATTCAACTTTCATTTTGGCCATTTGCTACAAATTTTCAAAAGTGGGAGGGCCTAAAATCGTCCCAAACGAGATCCGAAAATCTCTCGAAAATGATTGAGGGATATTTTCGTGTAATTGGCCACCCCAACCCCCATAAAGGTGACCAAAACCCAAAATGCCCCCACCTTTTTCCTCACACCTACCCTAAAGCAAAAGGCATAATAAAACATTTCCAAAGTTACCCCTCCCTCTTCTCACACCCTCAAAAACAAGGAGAGAAGTTGGGGCATTTTGTGGACCAAAATACCCCTCTTTCGCATATAAAAACCTACGAATTAATTCTCTCGAGAGGAGAGAGGCAACATACCCCAAGGCTCTCCCTACGTAAAGTGCAAGGCTCTCCCCATTGCCCCATTGTCCAGAGAGTAAGTGCAAGAGAGAAGGAAGTCCAAGGTCCATTTCTCATTAATCGCTAAGTCCCAAGGATACCATGGGGTCAATCATATCATCTCACACCACGATAGCATGTGGAGATCACATCATCTCACACCTGATAGATATGAAGATCACATCATCTCATACCATAACGGCATGCGAGGCATCACAATCAATGGCCCATCAAAGGAGTGAATATCATTCATTTCATCAGGCCCATTAAGGCTCTCAAAGCCCACCGTCATCATCCATGCGGATCAAGATCACGCGACCTCATTTCAAATAAATCAAGCTCAATTAACTAAGGCCCTAAGAAAAAAAAATCACTCATCAAAGCCCATTAAGGCTTTCAAGGCCCAATTGCCCATCTTCAAATGAAGAACAAAACCATGTGCTCCCATTTTAAATGAACCAAGTCCAATCAAGCGCCCAATTAGGCCCTTGACCAACATAAACAAGAGACCGATCCAGGGGCCCATTAAGGTGGGACTTAGGCCCATTAAGGTCTACAAGGCCCAATCAACCATTTTTAAAGGAAGCTCAATGTCACGTGGCTCCATCCCAAGCACATCAAACTCTATTCCACTAAGACCCAATCCTCGGCTTCAACCGAGGTGAGTACGAGATCGACCTAAGGCCCATTAACACGTGGAAAGTGGGTTCGTTAAGTCCACGATGATCAAACTCCAACCGAACCCACACGAACAAAAACCCAACTCCACCACGAAAGAGAAAACCCCAACGGTTACGGAAAAAGAACACCCCCAACGTATGAAAGAGAAAACCCCCAACGGCCGAAAAAGAACACCCCCCAACTGGTTGGAGGAAAGAGAAAAACCCCAATCGGAAAGAGAAAACCCCCAACGGTCATACGAGGAAAGAGAAAACTCCCAATCCACCATCAAGGCCCGCCGCCTTGCTAATCCCCGATCGGGAGATACCGACCGGCGACGAGAGAGAAACCCCCAACGGACTACGAAGGCCCACCGATCCTGGCCAATCCCCAAACCGGGAGGTACCAAATGGGATGAGAGAGAAAGCCTAACGGCCTCACCTAAAAAAAAAAGAGAAAGAATCTCACTATCAACTCGGCTCGCTCCCCAAACGAGCAATGCCGACGAACAAAGTCCAAGACCCATTAATCCTGTTAATCCCCGATCGAGAAAATACCGGTAATGGATGAAAATCCAAATTCATCAACTCCTGGCCGTTTCCCAAAACGGGCAATGCCGACAAAAAGTCCAAGCCCCATTAATCCGGCTAATCCCCGATCTAGAAAATACCGGTAATGGATGAAAACCCAAATTATCAACTCGCCGCTCCCAAAATGAGCAATGCCTACAAACAAATTCCAAGACCTATTAATCCCTCATCCCCGATCGGAAATACCGGTAATGGATGAAAAAACTCAGTTCATCAACTCGGCTCGCTCCCAAACGAGCAATGCCGACGAACAAATCCCAAGACCCATTAATCCTGCTCATCCCCGATCGGAAATACCGGTAATGGATGAAAACCCAATTTCATCAACTCGCCGCTCCCAAACGAGCAACGCCGACGAACAAATTTCAAGTGCCCATTAACCCGGCTAATCCTCGATCTAGAAATACCGGTAATGGATGAAAATTCCAAGCCCCATTAATCCTGCTAATCCCCGATCGGGAAATACCGTATAATGGATTAAAATCTCCAACGCTCCCATCGGTCCGCCGGGCCCCTAAAGGAAATGCCGGTCACGGGTATCATGCCCAAGACCTCGGCAAGTCGCGTCAATCCCCGATCGGGAAAATACCGCTTGTTGGATGTGGAATCACAAAGCATTTTCGATCAAAAAAGCGAGAAGACCGCGAGGCTAGATTCAAGGCGATGCCGCCTTCTAAATTTCCGACCTAATCCCAAAAAGAAGGAGAGGGAAGCAGAAAGAAGACATGAAAAAAAAAGGAAATAACGGGAGAGGGGTGGCAAGCGCCGATACTCCTCGTTTGTTATTTCATTATTTACATTCAAAAAAAAAAGCAAACACATATTTTTTCCTTGCATTTGTCCCGTCTTGAATGTGTTACCATGGCAGTTAATCAGGGGTTACTGAGCCGCCGCTCAGTGTAATTAACATCGAATCCATTCGTGGATTGATGAGAGGTCAAACCATAATTTAAAGAACCCACACCATAACCTCGCTATATTATTTATAATAACTCTAATAATCATCAAATTATTTTTAATACCGAAAAAGGTAGAGCGAGAATCGTGTCATCATCGTTGTTGAGGATTTTCGCGCCAAAACGATAAACGAGGGGAAGGTTGTCATACCTGTGCAATATAATATTTTATTTTTTTCCCTCAAATAATTTTCACCAAAGATTAACCACAATTTCCGCCGCAAAAAAAAGAGTTTTAAAAAAATAAAAAAAAAAGATGGAGCGGTGTAAGATAACAATAAAATAAAATAATAACTACGATAATCGCGAGGTTCGTACAATCATGTTATCCTCGAGGCATTCATTTCAAAAGCATTTGCGAGTATAATCGTAACATGTCTTAAAAATACTTTGCGTAGAGAGGATAGCTGAGAGAATTTGATGATGTTCAAGTATGTTTTCAACTAGGATGAAAATATTAGAAAGATAATGAGTGACACAAGGCGAGGCATAGTGAATCACCCATGGAATCATTTCTTCTTGAAAATGTTTTTTTTAATTACAAAAAATCATAAATATTCAAAATTGAGAGGATGGCTACCATAAGCCAAATTCCACTAGTTATTGGGTGCCTTAACTTGTTCTTTAGGAATTAAGAGTAGGCACCATACTTCACACACCACATGCCTAGATTTCGGAATCCTGATGACTAGACACTGGAAAGAAAGCTAGGCAAAGTTTAGAGAAGGAAGGTTCGCCCTATCCTATTCTCTTCTTATTTCGGTCCAAAGTGGATGTAGGGGACTAGAAGGAGGAGTATCAAAAGTGCCCATCACCTTAATAGAAGGCCGTCTCACAAGGTCCAACTTCTCAAAAAGAAAAATGGTGCCAAAAGATGGGCAATGACCCCTCAGGTCAACAAAAGAAAAGACATGTCTGAATGAGTACCACAAATATAGTCCGAGAAATGAAAAGAAAGACTCCAAAAGATGGGCAATGAACCCCTCAAGTCAAATCAAAAAAAAAACATGTCTGAATGTGGGCTACCAAAGAATATGGGCAAATCAATAAAAGAAGGAAGGACCCGAAGAAGCTGGATCCCAATGGGCAATTGGGCATTAGTAGAGAAACGAATTTGACATCCCCGAAGACTTGCCCCAGTATTCTTCCTTATTTGACCCCCATGGGTGAGGCAAACCAACCAGATCTAGGCATAACCTAGCTAATTAACGGTCGAAGGTCAAAAAGATTCTGAAAGAAAGGCTTCCCACTCATCACGTGGTGCATGCTCTTGCTCCTTGGAGACCAATTGGGGACACCCATTCCAAGTGGATTAAGGCAAATGACAACCATCCTCTCTATAAAAATTAGAAATCTAGAAAAGACAAACAAACTGAAAAGTCTTAAAACTCAAAAAAATTCAAAAAAATTCAAAACTAAAACATTTTTCAAATGCTTTTCACATTTAAAACTCAAACAAACTTGAAAATTTTCAAAACAAAAATATTTTAATTGCATGCCCTTTGCATTTAGTTTCAATCTTGCGTTTTCATTAAGTTCTCAAAATTCAAACAAATTTAAAAATCTTAAAAAAAACAAAACATTTTCAATCATATGCTTTTACATCCGCATTTAATTTTGGTCTTGCACAAGTCAAAAAAATCTAAAACCTAAACAAATTTAAAAATCTTCAAAACCCAAGAAACATTTTCAATTATACATGCACATTTAATTCCAGTCTTGCATGTCTATTTTATGCAATGCATATTTAATTTCTCCTTGTTGTCACTTTTGTCTTTCATAAAGGCATACATCCCTTGACAAAAGGATCAAGGCAACTTCTGCCCTCCTCGTGCAAGGGAACTAAGCCACAATAAAGTTCTAATCATCTTTGTTCAAGTCAATGCTAGAAATGAAGACTCCATACAAGGGAGCTCGTGCATCAACTCTCTTCTTTAAGCACTTGAATTAGAGATGGAAAAACAGCAAGAAATCAAAAAAATAGAAAAATTAAGAAAGAGGGTTTCCCCGACCCCTATTAGGACTTGCATTTTAGTATTGCATCTATCAAAATAATAGTATTTGAAATGTTGAAAACCTCAAGTCTAGAGGGGGCTGAGCCTGAGAACCCCCTCAACAAAATCAGTGACGGCTCAGTCACTCACTTGACTTGCGGATAAGCCAAAGTTGTATGTACGGGGACGATGGTTCCTTTTGAGGTATCTTGACCCGTCACATGCAACCTATATCTTCAACTATTTTCTTATGCTAATTTTCATTTCTTTAAACCCTGCATGCATTATTTCATGCATCATTTTCATGCATCTCATGATATATTGTGTTCTAAGCCATCCTAAGGTCTGTCCCACCTTCTAAGTGTCACTCCATCTTGGGCTTGGCATCCCATCATAAAGTCCTACCATGTCATCATCCCAATGTTGTCACATTTTTTTATCACACTACGATCTTGTCCCACATCTCACCATGTTTTATCTCACCGTGTTCCGGTCCCCACAAGGACCATCACATTTTAGTTCTCATCATGGTGCTATCCACTTCCTAGTCCCCATGCAAACCATCTACATTTCCATCTAGGCATATCCCTCTGTAAACCCCACCATTTTCGGCCCCCATGCGATGCAATCATGGATTTTTCTAACAATCAGTTTCTTAGCGAGCTTCAATGATGATTTTCTATGAAATATGAGGTTATTCCAATCTGAGCTAAGCTAGTGCTCTTGAGAAAACCCTAATGAACCTGAAGACCCAACCCTGGTTGATTAGAATTTTTGCTTAAGCACACCACACAGTTCGGGTGCTAGCCAATGGCGATTTCCCCACCATGCAGGATGCCATTTATTCTCCCATCACATGGGGTGTATCTTTTAGTTTACTACTATTTGTGCCCATGGCACATCCTTCTTAACCAATCGACCAAGGAGAAGGTTCAGAAGGAACAAGAGGGTGATCTCAGAATACGACAATACTCAATTTGCTCAACTAGGTCTTTGAGTGTGTCTAGATTAACATCTCAGCATCATTATACTATGCCTCATTTTACCAGACTCCAAGCTTGCCTAGTTGAGAGCATAAAACTCATGTTTTCATAGATAACATTCTAGACCATCCGGGACTGATTTGTGCTAGTATGCTTAATGTGCCCTTGGAGGATGACCTTCGTTGGTTAAATGAAATCCAATTGAAAGGAATTCTTCCCTGGCCAAATATCTTCTGTTTGCGACAAACGGGAAGTTAATCTGATTTCCCATTTGATCGTATCAAGCATTGGAAGAGAATTGCACTTTACAACACTTGTTTGTCTTTCTAAGCTTATAGATGGCATGCTACTCATATTTTGTCCAATACAACTATTGTATGATCTTCCTTAGCCTGTTAGCTTTCATACGCAACAAACGGAAGTGAAATCCGAGCTCTCGTTTGTCCGTAGCAACCTCCGGAAAAAAGTCGCGCAGAAGGAAGGACCCAGGCGTCCCCCCACCCGGGTCGCCCAGGTGACCCGATGCCAGGTCGCCCAGGTGACCCGGCAGACGGGTCACCTGCCCAGGTGACCCGGAAGATGGGTCACCTAGGCAGTTTGGGCACCCAACAGACAATCGGAACACTCTCATACCATATATATCTAATTAAACGTTGAAGACCTCGAGTTCAGAGACAGTTGAGCTTGAGAACCCCCTCAACAAAAACAATGATGGGTCAACTGTTTCTAGACTCGCGGATAAGCCAAAGTCTTATGCACGGGGACGATGGTTCTCTCCAAGAGTATCCTGACCCGTTAAACATAGAACCTATATCTTCAACTATTTGCCTACTTTTGAGTTTGTTTTTTTATTTTTCCCCACAAAAAAATTATAAATCATGCATCATGCATCGCATACTCGCCGGACACTTCAAATGAGCTGTATTCCGGTGTTCCGAAAAGTTTCTCGCTAGATTCAGTAAATTATAGAAGAGCATGGAGTCATTCCACTCTGGACAAAAACGGTACCCTTGCAAGAACCAAATGAACTCGGAAGACATAACCCCGAAATGATTGGATGTTCACTCTTTGTTTTCGTTAGTTTAGTTAGCCCTTCTCGGTACAAGCACACCACGGAGTTGGGCCGCTAACCGAGATGAACTCACGAGCCACGACTCGGGGGTCCCCCACGCTGGGGGGCAGGCTTCTCCCTTTATGTTCGTGCCCGCGGCACTGCATCCATCCAATCAATGACGGGAATGATCTGAAGAGGACAAATGGAAACGACAAAGGACCGGTAACGTCCGCTCATTGCCTAATTAGGCTCTAGCCTGCGTGTCTAAATCTACACCTTGGTGCTACCTTTTCAGTTCGCGCCATTGCACGCCGCTACGCCTCATTACATTTCATTTCATTCACCTACGCTTCATTCCATATCACTCCCCTACAAAGCCGACACCAAGGCGAGGCAAGCTGTAGACACGCAAATTTTGCCTATTTGAGGAGCTTAAGATCCATGTTTTCTTAGAAGGTATTCGAGTTTTCCGATAAACAAACCGGATCTCCAAGAAAACGGAACAAAGGCGGACTCTGGGGGCGTAGATGACCCGTCTGCCGGGTCGCCCAGGCGACCCCCCTGCCGGGTCGCCCAGGCGACCCGTCGGCCCCGAGTCATGCGCGCGTCCGTTCGACGGTGGTAGGTGAGACGTCAAATCCGGACAGTGCGGAAGCGACCCGGCCGGGTCGCCCGCTAAAACGATTTACGAAGTGAGCAAGTGACCCATGAACGGCGTACGCTCGTCCGGACGGTCAATCGATTGGGCGTAGGCGACCCGTCGGGCAGGTCGCGCCCGCGCCACGAAGCACCGAACGACGGCCGACCAACTTTCGGCGCACGTGCATTTAATGCATTTATGGTTTCGCAGGTGACCCGTCAGACGGGTCGCCTAGGCGACCCGGCAGACGGGTCGCTTGCGGATTCCGAAAAGTTTTTTTTATGTCTGAAATGCCCCTGTGACCCTTTTCCTATAAAAAGGGACCCCCTGTCCCTTTTCAAGGGTTGGAAGAGTGTTAGAAGGGAGAGAACGTCCCCAAGCTCCCAAGAGAGCCTTAGAGAGTTCCAAACCTCTTCCATTCCTCAATTCTCATTGCCCAAGAGATTGAGAGCTTCTCACTTCCATCCACCTCTCGTAAATCGACGTTCTTCATCCCGTTTCTTCATCGGCAACCATTTCGACTTCTCAAGCTCCTACATCAAAGGGGGAATCATCATCCACGTCCTAGGAGCTTCCGGGAGTCGTCATCAAGCTTCTAAAGCCATCCGAAAGCATCGCGGGAGCATCCGGGAGTAAACCGGATTTTGGTGCAGGAAGTGACCCGCCTGCCAGGTCACCCAGGTGACCCGTTTGCCAGGTCACCCAGGCGACCCCCTGCCGGGTCGCCCAAGTGACCCCCCTGCCGAGTCGCCTGGGTCTCCAAATTGCCGTTTTTGAAGCCGAAACCCGTTTTTCTTCCACCTCCTTCTAGCATTACTTTGTTTTCATGTTTTCCATCATAGATCATCGCATTTACATGCATATTTAACTTAGTAACATCATATATCATCATCCAAAAACACATAAAAAGGGGGGTTGGGAGTTATTCCCAATCCGGTTAGTCCACTTCCTTTTGCGGTTTTAGTTCATTTCTTTTGCAAGATGCTTCACTATCTTAGTTCTAATCCACTTTCACTTGTTTTCGTGGCTTACTTGTTTTTGTAGAAACAACTAAAGTGCTTCAAGCTCTTTCTTCTCGGCCGGCCGAAAAGGAAGAAGATGGAACCCATAATCTCCCAACACAATCTCTCCACTTAGGTACGTTCGGTCATTTCCTTTAATACTTACATTGTCTCTTTACCTTTACTCTCGGAACCCGCGGTTCCTGGCAACCACAACCCTACACCACCGGCGAAACCGAAAGGAGGAGCGGCGCTCATCGTTCCGACCCGGTGAAGAAAAGGAAAGAGAAGGACCGGGTCTGGATCGGGAGTTCCACATATCTTACTAAGAACTATCTATCAGGTTATTCTTACATCTTAATAGCATGGTTGAATCTTTGACCTGAATTGCCAATGATGACCTACGTGATATATCTTATACTTTGATTATTGACTTATAATCACTATCTTGATGGCCTAGTATAGTTGATATATTGGGTGCAAGAGAAACTCGATGAAGGCAATTAAGTGGACAACAAGGAATCATTCACTCTCGATAGGAGAGAGAGAATGTCCTATGTGATAGTACTCTAAGTAAGCTTTAATTAATTAAGTGATGAAAAACATTTCTACGTACCCGGACTTAGTATCATCACGGCTCGTTCAACTCGCTCGTTCCAAAGTGATAACTCCGCATTCTGTAATCATACATCTTGTTGCAAGCGATGATAGCCCGGTCGTCGTCACCAAGCAACCGTCGGATGACGCTCTTCACGTCATCTAATAGCTCGTTCGTCGCCTTGAAATGTGCACTATAGCAGTATCTTGGGTTAAAAAAGTAACCTACGAAACAAATAATATTAGTAAACAAGTTATACACAACAAGTGATTACTAATTAGATTAGTAAATGTTTAAGAAAATATACCTGCTGCATGTATGGGTTAATGTAATGTACGATCCCAGCGACGATCTATAATATCCCACCACTTGGCGAAGTCCGACACGGTCTTGGACATTTCTTCCTTCGCTCTCTCAACCGCATCGAATAAATACCCCATGTCTGATTTTCTATCTCCGTCAACTATCCTTAGTACCTTCACTATGGGTTGGACGATGTCTAACGTCTTCTTCACAACTTTCCAAAAATCTCCACTCTCTATTGTCTCTTCCAACTAATGATGTGTTAAGTAACTACTAAACTAAATATCTAACTAATCTTCTAGCTAACTAACTATGCAAGTAAGCAAATAAGTATTAAAAAGAATAAACTACTTGAAAAACATGAAAAATGCACCGAGCATAAAATTACCTAAAAATAAAAATGTATATACTCTAAAATTTCAAAAACTTAACTTGTATGCATACAAATTGCCTAAAAATAGAGATGTATAGATAAAAAATTTATAAATTTTATGCATACAAATCGCCTAAAACCATATCAGGTATTGACACCATGGCGATGGACTATATCTCTACTTTCGAGTAGATCTGGATCAACTGTAGCTGTCTTCAATCTTAGATGGGGTCGGAATAGGCATGGAGCCATGAGTTTAGATATTTACAGGTTTGAAAACAGGGAGAGACGATGAAGCCCACTGCAGAACGTCGTCATCGTCGCCAATGGAGATCTCAAGAGAGAGACGAATGAAGGAGGAAGGGGACCCATTTTCTTTGGGCCGTCGGAGTGCCGAAGATCTCTAGGATCAAAGAACCCTAGATCGCCATCACCATCGCCCTGGTTCTCCTCGCGCCCGCCTCGGCCTCGTGACCGTCTCGCGCCGTCGGCCCTTCTTTTGAGCGAGGAGATCTACAAGATCAAAGAACCCTAGATCGCCATCGCCATCGCCCTAGTTCTCCTCGCGCCCAATCGTCTCGCACCGTCGACCCCTCTTTTGAGCAAGGGTAATTTCGGAATCGACTACGGCTGGTCGACATAAATGGTTAAAGTGGACTTATTGTTATAAGTTTTGCGAAAATCGGATCTAATATTTTACAAATTTGGTCAATGGATTAATTATTAAGTTGACTTTCTTAATCGGACCCCTAGTCAATTTTCCCTTTTTTTTTTTGGACATGGCCGCGTTGGCCAGCAACCCGCTGCGCTCGCGGGGACGAGGGATCGAGCCCCCCGTGGCTCGGTCCCCACCTGATATCCCTTCCCCCCAAGGAAGGGACGGACGCGTCCAGCATCCTTCGATGCCCCCGCCCTCCCGCAACCCCACGGGAGGGTGGTGCCAACCGAGCTATGCTCGGTCGACCACTTGACAGCATGTTACGACAGTTATATTATTGCCTGTAACATTAAACTAAAATACATTTACAGCCTTTTAAACTGGGAAATTTTAAAACCCAATTATCGATAGAAAGTAGTCCTTTCTTCTTTGATTTAATACCCAAGAGTTTTCCACAAGGTCAATGCATCTCCTTCCCGAGACATTAGGATAATTTCCTCGATAACCCATCAAAAATGTTATTTTGCTCACGTATAAAACCTATGCAACGAGAAGCATGGCTAGATCATACCTACCACTGTGTTGAAAGATAACCAAGAAAAAACAGATTAGATGAGGGGGCAATCATCAGATTTACTGTTGGTTAACCAACGAACGTGCAGTATCATGATCTGTGCAATTCAAGAAGAACCAAGCACCGACGGAGAAGTTACATACGAAGCTATTCCTGTAATCAAACTATGTACAAGGTGATCAAGAAAAAGAATGAATAATAACTCAGTATTGAAAGAGGTGTCGTCAAAGGATGCGCTGCAAAGGAGACGACTGCTGGAGTTCATATGCTGCTTGGAAACAATCGGCGGCCTGCAGCAACAAGCCTTCCATTCTGGACACACGGCCGAGGTTCAGCCACGCCCGGTGGTTCATGGGGTCCAGCCGCAAGGCATTCATCAAGAAGCTCTGTGCAGCCGGCAGGGCCTTCGTTCCCAGCTCGCTCAGCAAGGCACCTGCCGAAACCAGGGTGGGGGCACTATCCGGATCGATTGACAGAGATGCTGCAAACGCCGAGAGTGCCTCTGGGCTTCGTGATTGAGCCTCCAACAGCTTACCTGCAGATGATGATGATGCCATGGAAACATTTTAAGCTGCAATGCGGTGAAAGATGTGAAACAGCCTATTTATCACTGTCAACTTTTTAAAATATTTCAACCACACTCACCACACAGTAAAACATGTGTATCATCGGTCTTGGCCCTGTTTGAGAACTAAACATGAAATGAGACCATATGTTTCTATGTACCTTTCGTGATGTTAAAGTTAGGGAAACAGCACATGGAAGCATCAAGAAACATGTCGAGTCTGAAACAGAAGATGGTTTCTGACACTGAACTGGACAGCACAGCAGGAGATCATTTGTGAAAACAAGAGAATTTAAATAAAAGAAAACACGAATTTCTATGATTTTTCAGTAGAAGGGTGCATGGCTGGAAAGCTTTTCTGGTAACTTCATCTGCGTGTATGAGAGGCAAATACCTGATTTACCATCTACAAGTTATTGCTTAAGAAAAGGAGACTTGATGCAACCATCTTAAACTACAGCTAGATAAAGGATCTTTTTTGGGTAATTGCCAATGAGTTGCTTTTGGATTAGAATCGTCATAAGCAACACTCAGCAAGGATCCATTAAGTACACAATAAATATATAACAAAAAACAAGTAGAAAAGTATCACAACCTTTCTCGTGCCAATATTTAGGAGAAAAATGGTCAATTGATTTTGCTCTATCAAGGCAAATGTTTGAATCTGCCCATGATTCAAGTACTCTATAAATGCTCGCCAAATCAACCCATGCATCAATTTCCATACTTCTGTCGAGTGTCTCCTGCAAAACAATTCAAACAGGAATCATGAAAGTAACAACAAAATGAAGAAAGATGCAACCTAAGACATTAACAAGATTTGATACTAATTATTTTCGAGTAGAGTGTGGAATTACCTTAGAATTGGGGTATATAGTAATGTAGTTCTTTTGTGCATGAATCATGGCAAGCAATGCTTTGTAGGTTTCTATTGCATGCACCGGTTGTTCCTGACAATTTTGGAGGGAACCCTTTAACCTTATAAGTCCCAATTGATCCCATCTTCCACTTTCATCTATAGCTAGGCTAATAATTGCTTCAGCATCACCATAATTCTGCTCAGCCGTCACCACAACAGCCAATAGTTTCCAACCTCTGATGCAACTCCCAGCCACCATATCTAAGTACTTTGTAGCATTTATTAAAGCTGCAGTCAAGTTTCTTTGCAAAGCAAACTCCAATCCAAGACAATAAATCAATTCAGCATCATTTTCCTGAACCATGACAGCATTATGAAGTGCATTTAGGGCTTTCTTGTTTAACTCGACTCTTTCTGAATCAAAAACACAAGATCGTGCACAGAGACCGTAGCAAGTACCTAGCAGTCTATATGCTATACCGGCAAAATGCTTACCCTGATGAAGGGGGTATCTCAGTGCTCTCTGAGAAAAATCAATACCATCACAAGCACATCTTTTATCTTCGCTGCACAACTTTGCACCAAATAGAAGCAACAGAAGAGGGGGCTTGCAGTTTCTTTCTGAGCATCCAACAGCTTTCCTCAAAAGATTTAAGGCTACATCATTTTGACCAGCAGCACTGTAACAAAGGGCCAGAAGATACCATCTTTCTCTTCTGTAATAGATTCCTGGCAAAAGCTCTTCAATATGATTAGCCAAGAGTTCAAACAGACCATGCACAGAAAGAGCAAATGCAAGATGATCCATGATCTCAGGATCCCAATCTATCTCCTTGAACGACACTTTTCTCATCAGAATACACAGCAACACAAGAGCTTCCTCCACATTATTTTTCGGGGGATTTGAACCCCACACTTGTTGCAACATGCAGGGCAAGTTGGCATCTATACCACCATATAAGAGAAGAACAGCCAAGTCCTTCTGGAAAGCAGCCAACTTTTGCGAAGGTAAATTCCAAGGCTTGAAAAGTGCCCTTCGATATGCATGCACAGCCTCATCAAGAAGGCTAGCCTTTTTCCATAAAGAAGGAAGTAAAGTTAGCGCATGGTGGAAAATTTCCTGCAATTTGCAGTCACCAACAATGCTGTTAATCATTCCATTGGGCAATGCTGCTTCAACTATGTCCAATATAAACTTACATTCTGTAGCTGCTTCTGTAAACAATGAAAGGAAAATGATAATAAGATAGTTATAATAAACTCAGAATACTTGCCCCTCAAATCAAGAGAACCATATAACCAGTACTAGATAAGCATAAGCTCTAAACCTATTGATACACAACCCATAAGAACCAGAGAGAAATGGAACCACAACAAGCTTATCCAATCAATCTAAGAGCAAAGTATCAGAGGAATCCAATTTTGCTCAACATATACACATACAATACATCTGTTTATATGACTGAGTCTTTAGTAGCACATGGAATCTATTTAGCAATGAAACATGATGCACAAAATCCCAGATCTCAAGAAAAAAGTTCTTGTCCTTATTATTGATGCTGCAATGATCACATAACAAAGAAATTCAAAAATGTGACATGGAAAGGTGGAAGAAACACATCAATCTTGGTTCACCAAGTCCTTAAATAAAAAAGCAAACAATAGCTATTTTGAAGACATCTATATTACCTTTTATCTGCCCGAGTCCTTCCAAGGACTTGGATTTCAGTAAAATAGCCTCTAATAGCAGGCTGACGGAATGCATGGACATTACACCAAACTGAATTGTGCCTTCTTTGCTGTGAATTCTCCTCTGTTGACACTTCTCAACAATAGCCCTAATCATCCTAGCTTTTAATCCACAAACGTTGATGCCTTGAAACACTTGTAGAGCCGCATCCAAGTTACCCTTTTGATACTCAAGACGGCCCAGCAATGCCCGAGCTTCCTGAAGCAGCAACACCATGAGGCACTATCTATTAGATGCAAGGTTTTCAAGGTGACCAGGGCGATCAAGACAACATAGTACCACCTTGGCACCTTGGCGACAAGGTGAGATGTTAGGCGACGCCTTTTCTTATATGGTAAAATAGATAAAATAACAAATACATGTGTAAAAACAATGCAAAATAGCTTTGACACCATGCAAATCAATTAATAGCGTGGGAAGTGCCTAGTTACATAGACTAAATAACTTGACAAATTAGCTAATTTTAGTATTAAATTCTAGTAACTATTAGTAAATACTTAAGAAATCATTTAACCATAGCTATTATTTCATCAAAATGTCTATTTATAGTCAACTTAACTATTAGAACTGGTTGTTTTTACTTCAAGCAACTTAATTAAGTGATGTTGACACTTAATTAACATTATTTATTATTAAAATATATAAAAAATCATTTAAGGCGATGGCCGCACCTTGCCCCCTCTGGGGGCACCTTGTCGTCTAGGCGACGTCTTGAAAACTATGATTAGATGTTACAAATGTTTTAATGAAATAAAAAGAGTTTTGGGAGTTTGTTTTTTTAATAAGAGGTTCTTGTTGTAAGGTGTTACGTAGAGACCTTTCATGGTGAGTTTCTTAAGAAAGATGTTTCAAGGGAGGACTTGATGTAAGGGGTTTCCATAAACTTTAAGAAAGGAGTTTCTATGGGAGGGTTACTTAGTCTATCAACCCATCGGGGTTACCTTAAAAGAGGTGTATATAAGAAGGCCTACTTCCTCCCATTTGTACTCACACTTAGCCTCCTCAAGCATCTTCTCAATAGAGAGTTTTCCTTTGAATTTTCTCCATCTCCTTTGTGTGATTTGGTTGAAATATCATTCTCATTTTATACCCTATTTTTATCCTAAGTCCTTGATCTGACATAGCCTAGTAGTCCTTGATCTGACATAGCCTAGAGCCAAGTTTCCGGCTACCCCTTTATTCCCAATACCATCAAGGTACATTGCATGAACAATAGACCATGGCATCAGAAGCATTATGCTTCTGGTTCAGATGGTTCAAGTAGAACAAGAAAAATTAAACAACCAGAGAAAAAGAGAAACCTCATAATTTAAGGAGAGAGTCTCCTTTAATGTAGATTCCACATCGTTGACTTGGCTATCTTCGAGTTGCACCTCCCATTCTCCCGTCCTGGAAGAAAGGCCGCTGATGGAGAAGTCCCTGGTGGCCAGAGATTCGGGTGACTGGGGAACCTCATCCAATCTGAATTGCTCTCCGGAGCACGCGCACAGCATAGTGATTGGCGTATGCCAAACAGGTAATTCAGGAAAGAATCCAGGGGGGGACGTTGTTGAAACGAACTCAAGCCAATGCAGTACTCAGTAATCGCCAAGCCTGAAGAGGGAAAGGAAGGTAATAATAATAGTGGGAATACAACATGTACTACGAACAGATTCGGAAACAAGCGGAGGACCAAGATAGAGGTTAAGGAGAAGAGACGCGGAGGGGAGCAGCATTTTTTGGATGAAATCAGGACGCAAGAAACACGAAGGGTTTCAGACAGAGAACGTCAAACGCCGCTCAGAGGAAGGAAAGCTCCAATACAACGAGTATTACTTAGCAAACCACCCATCAAGCATATAGAGAGGGTCTTCTCACCCTCCTTGACAACAACACGAAAGCCCGTCTATGGGGTCTGAAGGTCCCAAATCCATCAGTAACCTGAAAATCATGGGGAGAGCCGAACAGGGGGGAAAAGACACGGCAAAGTCCAATGCTTTCTTTTTCTTGGAAGACAGCACTGCAAACACGCTTCACTCGGCGCGCCCATGGCATCTCTCGTACCATAAGCCCCGATTCACCCCCATGGCATCTCTCGTACCAGAAGCGCTGATTCCCCAAACACCGAAACGAATCAATCAACCGGGTAAGAACACTCACCACATACAAAACCCAGTTGGAAAATCGCCAAAAGCTTCCAGCTTTTTACAGAGGCCTCCTGGGAACAACCGAAAAGGGGAAGAATCGCAGGCTCTGGCCAGAAAACATCAGGGTGGAGGAAGAAGACGGAGCTCGACGGAGACTCAAGGTGTACATGAATAAACCGCCTTTGAAACTCTCGACCTCCTCCACACGCTCCCCGCGGAGGCCGAGAAGAGAGATAGGGAGGATCTCCTTGCACACACTGATACTACTCACAGCTGATATGCCTGCAGTGTAGGAACGAATATCGGATGCCGCGGCTGGCAACAGCTGCAGATTTGCAGCGAATCGGAGGTTTTGCCGCGACCTCTGCGACGGAGAGGTCGAATGACGACAAGCAGCTGGGGTGATGCGAGGTCTTGTCTTGGCCACTTCGGCCATCGATTATTTGAATTCAAAAAGGGTAAATCCTCCGGCGCGTCGGCGGCCGCGACGAAGTTCAAGCTTTTTTCATCAGCCCTACTCCCTAGGCCCTGCAGAGCCGCTGCAGTCTGCAGGCCTAGGCGCCATGCTCTGTTTACTCACCGTCACCACTGGCTGGGCGACGACCGACGTCGAGGACGATAATGGTAACGGGTGCGCCAAGTTCAAACCCGAGATCGTTCACTTCGCCGAGGACGTCGGAGTTTGGAAGTCCGACCGGCGACTTCACTGCACGGCACTCTGATCAAATCTATTGATTGAACAGAGCGCGGGACTTAGCTAATAAATGTTAAATTAAAATGTCACGTTCACAGAATTTTTAATTACATGATAAATTAAATTTTTATTATAATTTTATATTTTTTAACGACACTAATTAAAAGAGATGTTTGATATCACTGCAATTTTATATTTAAAAAATATTAAACAAAAAAAATAAAAAAAGATGTCATTTTTTTTATTTTGTGATCATCCACTTTGTTTAATCATATATGATATTCATTCTTTCTTATTCTCGCATATTCTCAAACATAATAGTTTTATATTATTCATTAGCTCATATTTTAATTTTAATATAATTTTATCTTAAAAATATATATAATTTATTGTGCAATCAAATACTATTAAAATTGTTCGTCACTTGACATCGGAAACCCTATGTAGAGGTGGTATTGTGACATCAAATATGTCAACTTTGGCATGTAATGATAAATGAGATGTTTGATAGTGACATTATATGATATATTAACATATGAGATATAACTATAGGATATATTGTCTTATGTAATCTGATAAATTGTCTCACAAAAAATAATATTATTAAAAACTTAAGTTGGTTTATGGGGTGTTGTGTTGGACGATAAGTTGTGTTTTTTGTTTATACTGCAATGTGATGTTTTTATAACAAAACTTGTTGAAAGATCATTATAAATATATTTTTAAAAATGTCTTTTTTAGATAAAAAGCATGTCAATCTTTTTTTATCTCGTGGTCTCCTACTTTTTTTATCATATATGGTTCTCACTATTACTTTTGTTATCCTTTCTCCTTAAACATATCAATTTTATGTCACTAACTAGCTTAAGCTTTATCATAACGCAACTTTTTTTATCATGAAGTATAAGATTTTATTGTGCAGCCAACTACCCTATTAGCTTAAGTTGCCTTTCTTTTTCCTTGCACACATATGACCTTTGATCAATTGTAGATTCACCCTGTATTTGTTTTGGCCTAACCTGTCTCTTACATTTCGTCGATGATTTGCAATACGTACATTGTTTGTTTATATGTCTTGATTATCCTATAAATCAATCTCTTAAAAGTACGGTTGTAAAAAGAATAAATATGAAGTAGATATGCGATGTTCGAACCCGCTCTGAATGTTAATTTGATTATTGGATGTTTGCTTTAGTTAGATTTTGAATACAGAACGAATCTTCAAAATTAGATATCTTTCGAATATAGAGCTAATACGAAAATACGAATAATAACCATTTTTGCTCAGAACCTGTATACACTACATATATCACAGTCGAGTTTGTTGAAGAGAATATATGGAGTGGACGAGATCTGGAAAGAAGATTTGGAGCCAAGCTTACCAAGTTCGTTGGACAAGGGCTGTGAGCAGTGAGCTGATGAGGGTGGGTGTTAGGTGTCGAAGTGGAGTGGAGACCAAAGAGGCGAAGCAAACCCTTCTTCCACTCCTCTTCTTCCAAGAGGCCTTCCTCTTTGATGAATGTGCATTCCTTTGCTCATGTCATCCGACTACATGGTTGGAAGCATTCCCATCTAACATCTTTAGGAGACACCTTCCTCGATTTTCCTACGGCTCTGAGCTTGAGCGAGTCGAAGAAGCAAGTGGAACAGGAGCTGCAGAGTGATGTTCGATCAAGTAGTGAACGGAATGCGGAATGGTGGCTGCTGTGTGAAAGAAAAATGACAGGAATGGAGAAATGGACAAAGCACATCGTATTGTCGTCGTGCGAGGCACTGCACATAGTAGGCAGACAATTGAGTGGACATCGCTGGCGACATTTACACACTGCTAATAACACTACTGTAGTGTGAGGACAGAGGAGTGCCAATTGCCAAGTGTGCACCCCATTGGGCAAGGGGCATCAAGCATGGGGGAGAGAGAGAGAGAAGTAAGTAGGTGTAAGTTAAGATTTAATATTAATCGTTAAATGTTACATCTAACATTCTAATTCTAAGTGGATCTTAGCAGAGTAAATCAAGTTTTTACAAATCCGCTCCGTTTAAGATTCCGATGATAACTATATTTGAAATCATTATTCTACGGAGTAGACTAATTGGATAATATCAAATCCGTTTACCAACCTACTAAAAAGTAAAAGAAATGGTTCAGCTTTTTATTTTATTTTCCAAATGTAATCTTTATAGACGATAGCAATAACATGTATAATGTATCTTTTTATATAAATATTAAATTTAATAATATATATCTTAATCAAATCAAGTACTTAATTTGGTTAGACATGAACTTTCGAGTTAATATTTTAGATAAATCTAAAATAAATTGACTTCAAAACATACCTCTCATATCTTAATAATTGTTTTTAAATTAAATTGTGTGGTTTACTTTTTATCTTTCACATATAATATTTTTAGAAGATAGAAATATCATATATAAATTAATTAATACATAAACATCTTAATTAAATTAAAGTATTTATTTTTTATAACAAACTAAGAAATTAAAAACGAAATTTAGAGATCAAAAGTTAAGATTAAGCTATCCACTAGGGTTGTAAATGGGTCACATTTGATAGCAGAATCACCAGGATCTGATTCCAATTTTGATAAGGGTCAGGAGATTCTGATTCTAATAATTTTAAAATCATTATATTTCGATTTTGATCCGATTTTGTTATCATTATTGGAACTAAATTTGGAAATTTTCAAAATACATATTAAATATTAATATTTATTTAAAAATAATTTAATAATTTACATATAATTAAAAATTTTAATATAATATTTTTAAAATTTTATTTTTATTATTTATAAATTTACATACCATGTTATATAGTTTATTTAACTTTATTTTAAATAAATTTACTTTTATTTATTTATTATTAAAATTAGATAAATAAAAATAGAATTAATTTATTCTGATTTTAATTCTGATAAGTTATCAAATATCTAATTCTAATTCTGATACGAAAACAAGTTCTAAACCCTTCTATTGTTATCGAAATCAAATCGAAATTTTAGAATATTAGTTTTAATAATCCAAATTTACCATAGCCTCAAATAATGTGAACTCCTAATTTCATATTTAATATCTTATTGATGATAAAAAATATTTAATTTTAATAAGATGTTTATACATAAACTAAACTAATTTTTACTCAAACATATATTGCATATTTTATTTTTTTATCATCCAAGAGATTAGATTTGAGACAAAATCAAATAATCCAAATTCACCATAACAATCAAAAGGGTTAAGACCAATCAACTTGCAGCCTCAGACAGAGAAAATAAGACGGAGTAGTCATCATTCATGTGCTCGAATGGGAGTGAAAATAAAAATATGGCCACTTACGAAAAAACATTCATTTATTTTGACTTAATTTATATCTAACTTATAATAGCAACTTTTTCGTAGATCACTTAATTTAAGTTCATTATCATTTTGAATATTTTAACAGAGTATGAAATTAGATTTTGACGTTTAGATACGTTTGTAGTTTTTATCTTGTCCAGCAGATAGAGATAAATGGTGTTAGATTTTAACAGATGTGTATATGTTAGCATGATAGATTACTGTATGTCGAAACTTTTGCTAATCTTGACGCAGGTGTTACCATTAGGGTGTGCAAGCGAAATTGGATACTTTGAAATTTAATTTTATTCTGATAAAAATTATTAAAATTAGAATTTGTTTTTGTATTCTATAATGGGGTGTTTGGTTGCATGATAATGAAGATTTTTGTTTTAATTTTTAAAAATTGTAAAAAAACTTGTTAAAGAGGTGTTTGGTAACCATGATAATTTTATGTTTTAAAAGTGATTTTCTTCTTAAAAAAAAGAGAGGATCTCACCTCTTTCTTTTTTCTTGTGGTCCCCCACTTTGTTTGGTCATGTGTGGTAGTTACTCTTTTTTGTATTCACATCCCTCCAAACATGATAATTTTATGTCATGAGTTGGTTCACCTTTTATTTTAATACAATTTTTTATCATGAAAGTGTACAAAAAATTATCATGCAACCAAACACCCCATAAGTTTTTGAAGTTGAAATCGAATATCTGATAACTTATCAAAATCAGAATGTTGATTCTATTTCTATTAATTAGATTTTGATAAAAATAAGTATACGTAACTAAAATTAAATAAATTATACTATATAATGTATAATTAATAACTAATAAAAATATTTTTTTAAATTTATATTAGATGTTAATAATTACTTGTAAATTGTTAATTTATTTTTTAAATAAATTTTATATTTAATATATTTAAAAAATTATCAAATTTAATTTGAATTTGAATCGTATTAAAATTAAAATATACTAATTTTAAAATTATTAAAATCTAAATTTGACTTTTATCAAATTAAGTTTTGATGATTCTACGGTCGTATCAACGGTCATACTCACCATTATGATACCTGTGTCAAAAAAAAAAAAGATACCTGTGTCACGTGTAAGGAAGGTGGCGTTCTTCTCGCAGCGCATGTCTCGTGGCTGATGATGTGTAACGAAGGGGAGAGAGAGAGAGGGGGGGTGAGCGTCACGCGGACGGCATGATCGTGATTTGAATTTTTACTGTTTTCTTTGTTGACTTTTTTCCTCTTGCACGTGACTCCAGACTGGGCCGACGAGAGGAACTTCCGTCCGGCGCCAGGTTGGACGAACACCTGAATAGACAGAAATAGCCCTATTCGGTACCTTGAATTACGGTGGCCCCGAGTCTCATTATTTGGACAATGCTGTCTGTCTCCCCAACCCCCCCACAAAATATTATTATTATTATTTTTTGAACAAAATATTATTATTGAGATGCGTGAAACCCCCCTTAAACTGGTGTAATAGAATAAAGGGGATTTCAATTTTTAGTCCTAAATAAATGACCGATTTATTTTTTAATCCCAACGTTAGTCTTCTTTATTTTTTAGTCCCAACGTTAGTCGTTACTTTTTTTTTTATCCTGTCCGTCACTTTTTTTGCCTCATTCCTAAAATACCCTTTAGAGGGTTAGAGGGTTCTTAGATATCTATAATATTACCATAGAAAACATCTACGCCATATCATAGTAGAAATATGTGGCATAGTTAGACCAAAACTGCAGTATCGTTATTGAAATTAACAATTTTTTTATGTTTAAATTTCTTATTTTCTTAAAGATGGTCATACTTTAGGTGCTCAGTCGCATAGCCATTCAGCCAAGTCACAGCACTCGGCCACAGTATATCACAGGGCGCAGATGAGAATTTGTGCAAATTTAAAGTAACGGGTATACAGCGCTATGCAAGGCAAAATAGTGATTTTTCAAATAAATTATTATTTAATAACATATTTCCGAAAGATATCTTTCTTTTATATGTTTCATTATTATTTAATAAATATTTCAGTCACATAACCAGTAACCTCAGTAGCGATGTTAACCTGTACACCGTTGGCTTCGTCAACCTGTAAATAACATATTTATTATCTTAAAATGGGGAAATAGGCGATAGCAGAGGAACAATGGCTGAATGGCATATGGGAGGGGGTAAAATTGGAAGGATGTGAAGAAGGGTGTTGGAGTTGACGGCGTCATTGGGCTAGAGGGGCGGGAGTTACAGAAATTTGGATTATGGGATTAAAAAATAAAGTTCTATACTCTTGGGACCAAAAAATAAAGGGACCCTCTAAAATGGGGGCGGGACTTGATTTCCTCTAGAATAAAATGCACGAGCTAATGCGGCGCCGAGCGGCGGGAAGGCGGCCCAGTTGGGGGCATCCAAGGAAGGCAGCGTCAGGGTCGACCCGGGTCGGTCGGCCTCAAAATCAACCTAGTCAGATGGGTCGTGACCCTGGGTCGGATGAGATCGGATAGAGTCAGATTTTAATTTTTTTATTATAAAAAATTATATAAAAATAAGAAATAAATAGAAACAATAATTTTTATGTCATATATTTATGTATACATAAATATAATTATATTTTTATATTATAATTGAATATGAGTATTTATCTATGTATACAAATAAATATGATTTTTTTGTGATTATGTTGTATTAATATATGTTGGGAAAGAGTTAATCTTAAGTGAGAAGATAAAGATATTTAACAAATAATTTTATAAAATTTAAGGTGTATCATATATTTATAATTATAAATTTTAAACATACATAATAATATAAATAATAATAAATTATTATTGTACAATTAATAAATGAGACACTTAAAAAATAATTATTCTTGACAAATTTGATAATGTGTGTGGAAGAGAAGAGAGTTAAAATAGATCTTTATAAAATTTGAGTATATAACACGTATTTTATGATAAAAATTCTTATATACATGTGATGGTATGATAGTGAAATATTGTTATACTATTATTAAATGTGGCGCATAGTAGTCGCGGATCGACCTACGTAGTCAAGTCGCAGGGTCAAGAGGATAGCACCCCTTGTGGGGGTATCAGGGGGGCAACATCCCTCGAAGAAATTTTTTTTTAATGGTGGTAACAAGGAGGGGAAAGAAAAAATTTTAAGTACATAATAATAGTATAAAAAAAGTTTGAACTAGGTCGGGTCGCCCCGAGGTCGGGCGATGCGGCCGACCGGGTCGCCGGGTCGTGCGATTAGAAGTTGGGTCGCGCGACCCTCTGCCGGGTCGGCTTGGAGTCGGCCCAGCAGGGTCATTTCTAGGCTGGTTGGTCCGGAAACCGACCGGGTCGGGCGACCCGACTGAGCGGGTCGCCGACCCGGCGAACCATTGGGGGCATCCTCGGCCCACACGACACGAGAGTACGATGAGTCGGCGCCCATTGGGTACTGTTCTCGTCGGAGGGCATCATTTTTCTTGGGCTCGACGACGAAAGATTCTATTTAAAATGGAAAAAGACGTAAAATTATCGTACAGCAAAGCGGGAGCGTATTTAGTCTTCTTGTGTTGTTGGGCTTGGTGGCCAAAATGATTTTCTGTTCGGCTGGATTCGCCCCGCTAAATATGGGTGTTTAGGGTTCGGTTTGCTTTGATTTGATTTTTCAGAGTTCATTTTTTTTTACAAATCAGCCTAAAAGGGTCTGTCTGTTTGGATTGTTGTAAAGGCTGAATCAAGGAAAACAATTATCAGGGAGTCACTTTTCCGGAAAGATTGAAAATAGGGAGAATTACCACCCACTCTATTTAACAGATGACTTTACCAAAAATTTCATTGATGAAATTTCTACCCCACTTAGTCCGTTGACTCTTATTACACTTACCAACTACTTCAATGACCGCGACAAATTCTTATTTTGTCTTCAAAAAAAATCAAATAAACATATTGTCAATAGTGTTTTAATCATAATATGTTTTCATTCAAATTATAATTATATTTTATTGTTAAACATTTATATAATTAACATAATATATTAAATAGATTATTCTTAATATTTTTATTAAAAATTATAATAAATATGATTCAATAATAAAAATTTTAGTTATAAATTTTTTTACTATAAACAAAACAATATCATGCAGCTAAAATAAAATATACTAACTTGATGTAATAAATAAATTAAAATTTTATATCAAATTTAAATTTTGATATAAAAAATATGTGGCAATTTGTTGTCTTAATCATAATAATATTTTGTTATTTATAACTTAAATTAATTAACATGATGTAATAAATAATATGATATTTAATCATTTATATCATATTTAAATTTTGATATAAATAAAATATGATAAATTTTTATTCCAAATACATCAATATTCTATGGTCATAAATCAGATAAAAATGATGAAATAGTTCTAAAAGTTTAAAATAAAATTAGAGATTCTAATTAACTATTAAATTTAGAATTTCATGAAATTTAATATTAAGATAAAATATTAAGTACTTTGTTTAACATGAAAGGTTAAAAAATATATTTTTATTGAAAAATAGAGTGAGTGTGATGATAT